>CM066199.1:18174977-19576162 GCA_033675215.1 Rhodiola kirilowii
TTTTCCGGGCATCAACTTTAACCGTGAGGAGAAGAGTAGTACTTGTTGTCCTTCCTCAAATGAGCGCCGGAGGATGAATTTGTCATGATATAATTTTGTCCGCGCCTTGTAGTCCGTTTGCCCTTCATAGGCCTCAAGCCGCAACTCCTTAAGTTCACACAGATTAAGCTTCATATCCAGCCCGGCAGCCTTTAAATTCGGATTGCAGTGCTTGAGCGCCCAATAGGCTTTATGTTCTAATTCCACCGGAAGGTGGCATGCCTTCCCATAAACAAGCCGAAATGGGGAGGTTCCAATTGGCGTCTTGTATGCCGTCCGATAAGCCCAAAGAGCTTCATCTAGCCTTTGACTCCAATCTTTCCTCGTTTGTTTCACCATTTTTTCTAAAATACCTTTGATTTCGTGGTTGGAGATCTCCGCTTGACCATTGGTTTGGGGATGATATGTCGTGGATGTCCGGTGGTGGACATGATAGTGCTTCAAGGTGGCAGCCATCATGCGGTTGCAGAAATGAGTTCCTTGGTCGCTGATTATGGCCTTGGGTACCTGACAGAACCGCTTGTCGTCAAAGCGATTGTGCAAATAAATTTATAATAGTCCGCTACTCGCAAAGCGAGGGTGGTTCTCATTTTTCCAGCTCAGGTTGGTTGCTTGACCATACTGCCGGCTTGGACCGGCGTAGTTGTTGTTGTTATTGTACCCTTGATATCCCTCTACTACATTGGCCTCCACCGGGTCCTCTTCGATCAAAGTTGGGCATGCATCAGTCTTGTGGTCCGTAGAGCCACAAAACTCGCAAGGTCTTACTTGAACTGTCTACTTTCATAGGATTTGCATCATCATTTCCTTCATCCGTTCCATCTGCTCGGGCATTGAGTTTACCGGTGTCTCGGCACTTGCCACGTTCTTGGTTCGGGTAAACTCATCCTGTCGAGTGGTCTCCTCTCTGAACCGGGCATTTTTCAGCAAATTTTGTGACTAGTCACCTTATGCCGCTTAATGGTAGGCTCATCATTGACCCTCCAGCCGAGGCATCCAGGAGCATTTTGTCCAAGCGGTTCAATCCATCAAGCATGTACTCGATGATGAGCTTCTCGGGTAATCCAAGATTGCAGCAGCTTTGCTCCAATCGGTTGAATTTCTCGAGGTAGTCGAACATCGACTCGTTGGGCCCTTGCTTTATGTCCTGCAGCTGCCTCCTTACTTGCATCGCTCTTCCTGCTGGGTAGTATTTGTCTAGAAATTTCTTTTGCATCTGAGCCCATGTTCTGATGCTACCCGAAGGCAATGAAAGGAACCGGTCGTTTGCCGAGTCGATGAGGGAAAAGTAGAAAGCCTTCAATTTGAAGTCCTCTACATTCACTCCATTGGGTTTTAGATTTTGGCAAATGCCATGTAAGCGTTGGAGATGAGTTGTCACAGATTCTCCAAGAGTTCCTGAGAACTTTGGCAAATTGTGGACCATGGACATGTTGACGGCAATGTTTTCTAGTTCAGAGCCCTCGTATATGCACCACGGCTGTTTCTAAAATCTGGGGCATTGAGTTTGTCCATAGTAGGCTCGCGGAAGTTGTTGTTCCCATAGTACTCATCGTATACGGGTTCTCGTCTTGGCTCTTGTCTATATTGCGGGGGTGGTGGATGTCTAGGGGGTTGTTGCACTGGACCAGCTTCATTTCGGTCCTCGGGCAGGCCTTGGTTTCTCCGGATAGCCTCCCTTTCACGAGCTCTTTGGTTTCGGATGAGTTGCTCTGGATCGTCGAGAATTGGAAATGGAGGCGGCGCCTCATCATTTTGATTGAACAGGTTTATCTCGTCGTCATCCTGATAATCATGGTGGCTTCCTGCACGAGACATGGTTATACAGAAGCGAGTACAAATTTTAAGAACTTTATCTTATTGTTAACTTAATTCCCCTGCAACGGCGCCAATTTTGACACGACGCTCGCCTTGTCGCTTAGGCAAACGCGTGCAAAAGTTAATTTATAAGTCCACTACTCTAGACTTCACTATTTGGGTAGCAAAGTGGTACGTAGGGGTCGAACCCAAGGGAATTAGTGGATAGCAGTTCTTTAAGGGATTTGTACTGAAATGTAAGTGCGGTTGGGGTTGGTTGTGGTTTTAGTACTGAAAAGTAAATGACTGAAAGTAAAGAAAGTAAATACAGGACTGAAAGTAAATACTGAAAAGTAAAGTGCTGGAAAGTAAAGTGCTTGAAGGACAAGGCTTGCAGAAAGTAAGTGCTGGAAAGTAAAGTGCTTGAAGGACAAGGCTTGCTGAAAGTAAGTACGTAAAGTAAAGTGCTTGAAGGACAAGGCTTGCTGAAAGTAAGTGCGTAAAGTAAAGTGCTTGAAGGACAAGACTTGTGGAAAGTAAGTGCGTAAAGTAAAGTGCTTGAAGGACAAGACTTGTGGAAAGTAATTGCTTGAAGGACAAGACTTGCGGAAAGTAAGCAGTTGATATGGACTAAAAGTAAAGTGACAGGTGATGTTTTAATTAAAGGAAAGGATTCAGTTTTAGGGGCCTTGTATCATAAATCTATTTATCATCGACCTCTAATGATCATACTACGTGTTCAAAGATGTATCAAGGCCGTTTCCAGCACTTGACTTGCCATACCGTCTAGTCCTTTTCAAGAAATAGAACACTTGTTCTAGTTAGGCTAATTCCTCCTTTCGAAGTATATTAGCTTATGTGCATCCACCTGATCAATCATTTCCGATCAACCAAGTGGTGTTTAAAATAGGTTGAACTCCACGGAAGAGCTTTGCTCTTTCGAGCCGCCACTCAACCGTGTATGCTCATGAACTCCAGGGAAGAGCTTTGCTCTTTCGAGCCTCCACTCAACCATGTATGTTCTAACCGAATATGAGGCACATAGAACAAGATTGAACACATAGAAGCACTAAGAAAAAGGGTCTAAAACGGTTTCATGATACAAGCACACCCCTTCAACCGAATGAAGGGTTTAGCTACTAGAATCCATAGAAGTGGAAACCATAGCTAAGTGCTTGAAAAAGTAAAGGTTTTGGTTTTGAAAGACAAGAAAGTAAAGGTTTTTTTGAAATCAAAAGACAAGGAAAAGCTTGAGCACTTGAAGAACCAACAAGAGTGCTTCAAGAACAAGTAAATGAAAGACAAGAAAAGTAAAAGAGCTCTCGGTTTTTGGACCAAAGAGGGCTCGGTTTTTGCAAAGGAAATGAAGAACAATGAAGAACACTCTCAAGAACACTCAAGAACAAGAGAGAAGGTAGAGCTTTTGATTCAAAAGTAAAGTGTGTTTACAAGCTTTTGTGTTTCCAAACCTAGAGAGATTCTACACTAAGTAACCAAGGACATGTATTCAAGGAGGAGAGCTCTCCTTTTATAGCCAAAAGTGGCAGTTTAGGGGAGTGAGTGGAGTGAGATCTTTTCCTCCCAACTCCTCTAGTTCTTCCTCAACTTCCTTTGGACTTAGTTTGCTCTTCGGTTGGGATTTGGTTTGTGCCAAAGGACAAGGAGAGGGACGGTTGGGGCAAGGGGGAATGAACCTTGAATTTGTGGATAGGCTTGTCATAAATGACTACACATGGCTTAGCAAAAGATCCCAATCTAACCGTCTAGTTCCCTTAGTTGCTCCTCAAGTAGACTTAGTTGGTCTTCAAAGGACAACTACTTGGGCAAGGTTCATGAATCTCCCAAGAGTCATCCTAGTGACTAAGTTTGAGCATGGTTGAGGCTTGGGCAAGTCCCTTGAACTTGGTTGAGGTTTGGTTTCAAACAAAAAAGTCCAACCGAAGTGAATAGTGAGGCCAACCAGGAGAAGTACTAGTTTGGATTTGGTTGCACTTTGCCGGGGAGTGGCCGGAGTATGAAATGACCGGAGCATGGTGTTGATCATATAAGCTTGATCGGAGCCTCATCGGAAGGTCGTCGGACCATGGCCGGAGCTCGCCGGAATATGGCCGGAAACTGACCGGAGCTTTGGCCAGAGCTTCTTGGATTTTGGAGAGTGTATTTTGAATGAAAAAGTCATTCTAAGATGATCTCAAGCAGGAACCTAAGCCAAATTCTGCTTGGAACATGGTCGAAATCCCAAAACGGCCGATATTGCTCTTGTTTGGCCTTGACCAGGCTCGATGTCTTTGCCTTGCGTTCTTGTCCATTTGCTAATGGTTCTAGCATATTTGAGTGATTCCAAGTCGGTTCCATGAAGGATGTTAAGGCTGAATTTGAGTGTAGCATGGTCGTTCCCTAGGATGGCCTAGAACTCAGTCCCTTGGCCTAGGATGGCTTGGATTTTGGACTTTGCGTTCTTGGTCTTTTGAGTGTGGATTTGGAACGAAATTCTTCATAGAAATCGAGTGCTCGAGGTGGTTTTGCTGGAACGCCGCCGGAAATAGGTCATGGCCTATGTTCATCATTTTAGGCATGGGTACCTCGGACGGGGACCTGGGGCGCGTCCCGGGCGCTCGGCGCTCGGCGCCTGGTTCTCTCGGTACTCGGTACTCGGGCTCTCGGTTGGGTCCTCTCGGGTCCCTGCTTGGGTCCCTCGGGTCATGGACGATTTTCCTCGGGCCCTTGTCGTGATTTCTTGGCCAGATATGTTTGGCGATCCTTTTTAGCTTAATTGGTCCTTTTTGGCTCGTCTTCTCTCTAGGCCTCAAAATACCCTGTAGAGTAATAATGGAACTAACAAGCAAAAGTTAAATAGACAAAGAGTCTAATTTGGTGGGTTTAACTGTCTTAATGAATCATATAAATATGGTCCATCAAGCATCCATCAGTTTGGTGAAGATATTGGCCAATTGCTTGTCCGTTGTCACATGCTTTAGGGTCACCACCTTCTGTTCAACCAATTCTCTGATGAAATGATGTCTGATGCCTATGTGCTTCGTCCTGGAGTGCTGTACTGGGTTTTTTGATATCCTGATTGTGCTCATATTGTCACAGTACAGAGTCATCTCCTTCTGTTCCACTCCGTATTCAGCCAGCATTTGCTTCATCCATAGCAGTTGAGTGCAGCAACTTCTTGCATCGATATACTCTGCTTCGGCCATAGAGAGCGAGATGTTATTTTGCTTTTTGCTTAACCAGGATACCATGTTGTTTCCCAAGAAAAAATAGCCTCCTGATGTGCTCTTCCGATCTTCAACATTTCTTGCCCAGTCAGCGTCGTAGTAACCAACCAGATGTGGGTTGGTGTCCTTGGTATACCAGATTCCAAAGTCAACAGTTCCGCATACATATTTTATGATCCTCTTCCCTTGCAGAAGATGACTTTCTTTCGGATCTGCCTGGCACCTTACACATACTCCTACTGCATACGCTATATCCGGTCTGCTAGCTGTCAAGTACAAGAGACTCTCAATCATACTCATATACATTGTCTGATCGACCTTTGATCCAGCATCGCCTTTGGTGATGTTTAGGTGAGTAGCAGCTGGCGTTCTTTTGTGACTTGCCTTCTCAAGATCAAATTTCTTTATCAGATTCTTGGCATACTTGCTCTGTGATAAGAAGATGCCATCATCCATCTGTATCACATGGAGTCCCAGGAAGTAGTTCATCTCTCCAACCATGCTCATCTTGAACTCTTTCTGCATCTGTTCCACGAACTGATCCACCAGCTTCTGGGTGTTGGAACCGAACACTATATCGTCAATATAGATTTGTGCGATAATAAAATCTAAACTTGTGTGTTTCACAAACAGGGTCTCGTCCACTCCCCCTCACACATATCCATGGTCGACGAGAAACACGGTGAGACGCTCATACCATGCACGGGGCGCCTACTTGAGACCGTACAGTGCCTTCTTCAGGCGATACACATGAGCAGGGTGATGTGGATCCTCAAATCCTTTCGGTTGAGCGATGTACACTTCCTCATTCAGAAAACCATTCAGGAACGCACTCTTAACATCCATCTGAAACAGTCGAAACTTTAAGAGACATGCAAGAGCCAGGAGCAGGCGGATGGCTTCAAGACGTGCGTTAGGTGCAAAGGTCTCGTCAAAGTCAATCCCTTCTATCTGGGTATAGCCTTGTGCCACCAGGTGAGCCTTGTTTCTTGTGATGTTTCCTGAGGCGTCTAACTTGTTCTTGAAAATCCATTTTGTGCCGATGACATTCACAACATCAGGCCTTGGAACTAAGTCCCATACATCATTGCGAGCAAACTCTTCCAGTTCTTCCTTCATGGCTAGCACCCAATACTCATCAAGCAGTGCTTCCTTTACATTCTTCAGCTCTATAGTTGACAAAAAACACGAGCATGCAGCTAGGTCTCTGTAGTTGATCTGCTTCCCGCGAGTCCTTATTCCTGCACTTGGAGTTCCAATAACCTCAGTGATTGGATGATCCCTGGCAATTCGTCGAGAGGGTTGTAGCACAGCAATGACCTCTTGGTGACTGACATTGTCAGCCTTGTCTGATGAAGTGATGGCATTAGGGTTGTCCGCTGATAGTACTTTGCCTGACTGAGCTATGTCTGTTGGCTGACACAATGGTGGTGCGTCAGGTGCTGTTCCAACTCTTTCATCAGCGTCGTCAGAGACAGTCTTCTCAATCACTTCATCCTGTACTTTGACATTGACCGACTCCATGAGAGATCATGTGCATTTGTTGAACACCCGATATGCTTGACTGTTCGAGGAATATCCAAGAAAGAAGCCCTCATCACTCTTCGGATCCAGCTTCTGTCTGTAATCACGATCATTCAGAATGTAGCACTGACTGAGCCCACCGCACTGTCGTTAAGGTGCGATGTTCTCTGTGCAAAATAAATTTATATCTCAATACTCGCGACTTAACTATTTTTGGTAGTCAGTGGTAAGTACGGGTCGAACCCAAGGAAATTGGTGGATTAGTTGTTCTTTAATGAAGCTTATGCAGAAATAAAATGCGATTGGGGTTGGGTTTGAGTGTGCTTTGAGAACTGAAAGTAAATTGCAACAGTTGATAATGGACTGTAAGGAAAGGATTCGGTTTAGGGGTTTCATATCATATCATCGTTCATCATTGACCTCTAATGATCATACTAAGTGTTCAAAGATGAATCGAGGCTATTTCTAGCACAAGACTTGCCACATAATTTAGAACACTTGTTCTATTTAGACTAATTCCTCCTTTCGAAGTATCTTAGCCTTATGTGCATCCATTTGATCTTCAGTTACGATCAACCAAATGGTTTTTAAAAGAGGTTGAACTCCTCAGATAAGTTTTGCCCGTTAAAGCATCCACTTACCCGAGTATGTTCACGAACCCCACGGAAGAGCTTTGCCCGTTAAAGCATCCACTCAACCTTGGAAGTTCTAACCTAATATGTGGCACATAGAACAAGTTTTGAAACACTAAGTAGCATTAAGCATAGAGTCTAGAACGGTTTATGATATAAATACTCCCTCTACCGAATACAAGCTTTAGCTACTTGTATTCATGTCAAGGAATACAAGCAAACTATGGCTTTGAACAAGGATACCGAAAAGGAGAATAACTTTAAAGTAAGAACAAAATATACGGAAAGTAATTTTGTACCTACATTAAGTGGAGGAGAGGAGCTCCTAAGCAAGATCCAAGCAAGGAAAAGTAGCTCTAAAAGGAAGAACAAAGTGTTTATTGAAAGTGAAGAGAAGAGGGTTAAGCCCTCTATCTCTCTAAAGACTTGTGAAATTATGGGATGATTATACAAATGGGAGGAAGTAGTCTATTTATAGGCTAAGGGGAGTGAAGAGATGTGGAGGAGATGAGAAACACATGGCATGAATCCATGGAGGGGAGGAAAAGCCATCATAGGTGACTCACCACTCCTTTAGCCGCCCATGTGAGGAGGAGCTTCCCCTTTAGCCGCCCCCCCCCCCCCATGTGGAAGAAGGGGAGAGGATGAGAGGAGGAAGCCGCCGGCTAGGTGGCATGAGGGGAGTGGTTTGTGAGTTTTGTGAGGTTTTCACAAAACTATTGGTTCATTTCCACTCTGGACTGACTCTGGTTTCTCTTCGGTTGGACTTGTTTTGAGTGATCCCATGTCAGGTTCATGATATTTCTTCAGTCAGCATCTGGTCGTGGCCTTGGAATGACCCGTAATATATTTTCCGCTTAAAAACTCCTCTTTAGCCGGTATTCTCTCTAGACTCCAAAATACCCTGTAGATAAATATCGGAACTAACAAGCAAAAGTTAAATAGACAAAGAGTCTAATTTGGTGGGTTTAACTGTGTTTATGATTCATACAATTATGGTCCATCAGATTACCCCACACTTTTAGTTGTTCGTCCCGAACAATGCTATTAAAGGGCGGCACACACAATCTAAGTAAACTTTTAAAATATGAAAGTGAGACTGTGGGACTAGATTTATCCTAATTCATGCATTACTACTTATTACCAAATTAAACCATGTAAATAAATAGAAGAAACTTGATACTTGTACCTCCGTGCCGATATGCAAATTAATTCGGATGTTTCGGGAGATAGCCCTTTTTAGGCTCCTGGATTGCATTCTCGGGACCGTCTCGCACTATATGGTTTCCTTGTAGCTTTCTCTAGCACGTGATTCGGTTCGGGTTTCACTGAGTTGAGCCTTTTTGATTTCTTTTTGGCGAGGGACAGCTTTTTTGTAGTGAATCGGCTTTGGCCTTTGATTTGACTCTTTGAGTACTTCACTTTTGTTCGGTTGAAACCTTCACAACTTTGGCCTTTGGCCTTTGATTAGCTTCTTTGAGCTTTTGCCTTTTTGTGGCTTGCTAGTCTATTTTCTCAAGCCTTTTTGGGAGGTCCAATCATCGCCCGTGAGCATATGGAAATACCTCCCCGCTCTCTGTCATCCTTGCCGTTTCGCGCGGGTCAAGATGAGGGTCGCTCATTTATTTTCCCCGCTACTCAGACTAGAGATAGGACGGTTCGATTCCCATCCCGCCTTTTTTCTGCATAAACGCTGCATGGCGGAGATGACTTCAATCTTCATTGAAACCCGAAGTGCAGCCTCCACTGACTTTGAAAACCATATAGTTAGATTCGATCCTTCGATTGCTTGCCAAGCCTCTCTAGGGCATTTTCTATCAACTCCACATCCCTTGTTTATGTCAGCACAAAGGGACAAATGAGAAGTTACATTCTAAGTTTTTAGACAGTTGAATTTTCACAAGGTAAATGCATGAATTTTGATCTATCTTTTTCACATTCTCAAGTTCATATTTTCAAAAAGATAATATTAAGGGAAAAGGAAAAAGAAAAACATGTTTACTATGTACACATGCAGTTCTCACCCCACACTTTTGAACGAAGGCGTGCCTTTCAGCAAGACTTAGTTCAAAAGTTTATGCAAGCAAATATATACAAGAAAGGTGAGAATGTTTTAAGGCAAAAAACTAAATGACTGAAATTAAATGACTGAAAGTAAGATAGATGTCGGGTTACCTCCCGACCAGTGCATTTGTTTAACGTCGTTAGCTCGACAGTACCTCATTCCTGGATCATAAGTAGGGATCCCATGGGTGCTTGAGGTCGAATTTCTTCTCGGCTGCCTGACAGAACCGCTCGTCGTTAAAGCGATTTGTGCAAATAAATTTATAATAGTCCGCTACTCGCAACTATACTACTAGGTAGTACTTGGTAAGTAGGGGTCGAACCCAAGAGAATTAGGGGAATAGGTTATTCTTTTAAGGGATTTGTCTAGCGAGAGAGCGTGTTTTAAGTTGGTTGAGGTTTTAGTGCTAACAACTACGTGACTTTTTGATTGGTTGCTGATTTGATTGCTGAAACGTAAATTACAGAAAAGTAAATACTGAAAATACAAAGGAGACTTACAGTGGGTGATGCGTGATTGGTAAGTCCTCCGGATTGTGAGCAGTTGATGGTTGTAGTTGATCGAACAGTAAAAGTACAGACAGGGGGGTTTTGTAATTGCGAGAGAAGTATTCGGTCTTGGGGGGGCCTTGTATTATATCCTGTTCATTCTTTTAGTAACCCTTCTAAGTATTCAAACGTATATTGAGGCCCTTTCGTAGCGCTCAATAAACTCTTGTTCTAAGCGATACTAATTCCTTCTTTCGAAGTATCTTAGCAGTAAGTGCATCCATTTGGTCCCTTTGGTCCAGTTTCCAAATGGTTTTTAAGATAGATCGAACTCCTCAGATAAGCTTTGCCCTTTCGTAGCTTCCACTTATCCGAGTATGTTCACGAATTCCCACAGTAGAGTTTTGCCCTTTCGTAGCTTCCACTCTACCTTGGAAATTCTGACCTTATAAATGGCACATAGAACAAGTTTTGAATACAGAGAAATGAAACTAAACGAAGTAAAACATTTTATAAAACAAGAACTCCCCTTCAACCGAATGAAGAGTTTAGTTACGAATATCCATGGAGTTGGACATCATAACTAGGATATTGAAGAGAATACTCAAGAACAAACAGGAGTAAAGAGAGAAGAGAAAGAGATTACTCAAGAACAAACAGGAGTAACTCTTGAACTGTAACTGAAAACTTGAGTACTCAAGAACCGACATGAGTACTCAAGATCGAACTAAAGTATTTGAGAACAAACTGAACTTTTATTAATATCAAAACCAAACTTTACATAGTAACAAACTTAGAGAGATAAGTGGAATGGATTGTGGATGGTGGGATTTGTGTGGATGATTTGAAATGGGAAGGATGGCTTGTTATTTATAGCCATGGAGGAGAGAAATGGATGGCTTGGATTGAGGCATGTGTTTGTGCATCCAAGGGTGGAGATGAGGGGAGAAGGAGAGGAGGGCAAGTGTCACAAGGGGAGAGGGGGAGAGGAAAGCCGCCGGCGGCTTTTGGGAGGGGGAATGAGGTGGTGACATGTGGAGGAAGGGGAGAGGAGGAGAGGTGGTTGTGAGGGCAAAGCCGCCGGTCCATGTGGCATGAGGAGAGTGGTTTGTGAGTTTTGTGCAGTTTGCACAAAATTATCAGTGTATTTCAGCTCCGGATTGCCTTCAGTTTCTCTTCGGTTTGATTTGTTTTGAATGATTCCAAGTCAGGATCTTTAGATTTCTTCATTCAGCGTCTGATCTTGACCTTGGATTGTCTCTTGATATCTTTTCTGTGCTAAAAGCTCTTCCTTAGCGTGTATTCTCTCTAAGCTCTGAAATACCCTGTAGAAATGTATCGGGACTAAAACATCGAAGTTAGATAGACAAACAGTCTAATTTGGTGGGTTTAACTGTGTTTATGATTCATACAATTGTGGTCCATCACTGCCCTTTTGCTCCGAGAGGGTGAGGGCTCTTTGACCATAGCTGCTGGTCCAATGAGTCGTGCTTGCTTGTTACTCCTTCCGGGTTTCCACTCCTTCGGCCCATGTCTTTGCCGCTTCTTCATGTTTGAATAGTTGGCACCTTTGCGAGTTTGGAAGTTTGGTTTTGTGCCATTAAATGTAGGCGACATTAAGCACGCGCCTCTGCCAATCCTCTTCATTGTGGCAGTGATGGATGGTTGTCTTGGAACGAGTGAGTTTTTAGGCGGTTTTCCTTGGCTTTTGACGAGTGAGAGTTCCTTTCTCGGCTTTTTTGGCTCATGCTCCTCTAACTCCCCTTGCACCTCATCATTATTGATTTTATGATCTTCGGTGGCTATGATCGGCATAAAACACGAAGGGTTAAGTTGAGGCACTTCGACCATGAGGACTGGGTCTGTTTCAGGTGCTCCGACAGTGAGGACCAGGTCTTTCTCGGACAGTTTGGCAATGATGTCTGGGACTTCCTCGGGTGCTCCGAGCGCAAGGACCTGACCTGGCTTGATTTCTTCGGCCGCTTCGGCAGTGAGGTTCGGGACTTCTGTAGGCTCGGCAGTTAGGACTGTGATTTCCTCGGATGGATTGGTGATAAGGACCGGGCCTGATTTGGGCAGTTCTTCTTCTAACTCCCAGGGATAATCTGAATGGAGCTCTTCTTCAGGCAACCATGGGTCCTCATCCTCGTCATTTATATGGTCTCCGGGGGCAATCATACTGAGGTATGGGTCTGATATGGGCAACTCGTCATTGAGGTCCGGGTATGTCTCGGGTGGTTCTTCTTCGGTCATCCGCTGGTCCTCATTCTCTTCCGGCTCCTCGGGTTCAGCCATCCTTTTTATTGCCCATGATTCGGTTTCGGCCGTGAATTGGTGCATCAAGGCACTCAATTGCTATATGTCTGCGGCCAATTGTTGGGTGCTAGCTGCCAGCTCGTTTTCTGCTGCCCATAACTCAGTTTTGGCCCTGATTTGGTGCATCGTATTGTCCAGTTCTTCGCGCCGCATGGCCTGATCTTTTCTTTGTCTTGACCTCGCGGCCAAATCATCTATTAAGTTCCAAAGATCATCTATGTCTAAGTTGTTCACCGAGCCTCCTGATGCATCATTTAGCCAATTCCACTCTTGTGGTATCATCCCATTGAGAAACCTTTGAAGAAGATCGTGGTTGGTGAATCCATGGTGCGGGCAGCTCGTCACAATAGAGTCAAAGTACGCCAAGTACTCGTCCAAAGTTTCGTCCCGGGATTGCTCTATGTTGTTGATCTTCTCACGGATTTCAAGTTCGAAGGGTGGTGGGGAAAACTCCTCATTGTTCCAAGGCTCCATTCCGTAGTAGTAAGACTTAGTGAATTGCATGATAAAACAAAAAAGAAAAAAGAAAATAGAACATTTATTCCGATTCACAACTCCCCGACAACGGCGCCAATTTGACTGAGCCCACCGCACTGTCGTTAAGGTGCGATGTTCTCTGTGCAAAATAAATTTATATCTCCAATACTCGCGACTTAACTATTTTTGGTAGTCAGTGGTAAGTACGGGTCGAACCCAAGGGAATTGGTGGATTAGTTGTTCTTTAATGAAGCTTATGCAGAAATAAAATGCGATTGGGGTTGGGTTTGAGTGTGCTTTGAGAACTGAAAGTAAATTGCAACAGTTGATAATGGACTGTAAGGAAAGGATTCGGTTTAGGGGTTTCATATCATATCATCGTTCATCATTGACCTCTAATGATCATACTAAGTGTTCAAAGATGAATCGAGGCTATTTCTAGCACAAGACTTGCCACATAATTTAGAACACTTGTTCTATTTAGACTAATTCCTCCTTTCGAAGTATCTTAGCCTTATGTGCATCCATTTGATCTTCAGTTACGATCAACCAAATGGTTTTTAAAAGAGGTTGAACTCCTTAGATAAGTTTTGCCCGTTAAAGCATCCACTTACCCGAGTATGTTCACGAACCCCACGGAAGAGCTTTGCCCGTTAAAGCATCCACTCAACCTTGGAAGTTCTAACATAATATGTGGCACATAGAACAAGTTTTGAAACACTAAGTAGCATTAAGCATAGAGTCTAGAACGGTTTATGATATAAATACTCCCTCTACCGAATACAAGCTTTAGCTACTTGTATTCATGTCAAGGAATACAAGCTAACTATCCCTTTGAACAAGGATACCGAAAAGGAGAATAACTTTAAGTAAGAACAAAATATATGGAAAGTAATTTTGTACCTACAATAAGTGGAGGAGAGGAGCTCCTAAGCAAGATCCAAGCAAGGGAAAGTAGCTCCAAAATGAAGAACAAAGTGTTTATTGAAAGTGAAGAGAAGAGGGTTAAGCCCTCTATCTCTCTAAAGACTTGTGAAATTATGGGATGATTTTACAAATGTAAGGAAGTAGTCTATTTATAGGCTAAGGGGAGTGAAGAGATGTGGAGGAGATGAGAAACACATGGCATGAATCCATGGAGGGGAGGAAAAGCCATCATAGGTGACTCACCACTCCTTTAGCCGCCCATGTGAGGAGGAGCTTCTCCTTTAGCCGCCCCCCCCCCCCCCCCCCCATGTGGAGGAAGGGGAGAGGAGGAGAGGAGAATGAGAGGAGGAAGCCGCCGGCTAGGTGGCATGAGGGGAGTGGTTTGTGAGTTTTGTGAGGTTTTCACAAAACTATCGGTTCATTTCCGCTCTGGACTGACTCTGGTTGCTCTTCGGTTAGACTTGTTTTGAGTGATTCCATGTCAGGTTCATGATATTTCTTCTGTCAGCATCTGGTCGTGACCTTGGAATGACTCATCATATATTTTCCGCTTAAAAACTCCTCCTTAGCCGGTATTCTCTCTAGACTCCAAAATACCCTGTAGATAAATATCGGAACTAACAAGCAAAAGTTAAATAGACAAAGAGTCTAATTTGGTGGGTTTAACTGTGTTTATGATTCATACAATTATGGTCCATCAAGCACTCACTGCCAAAGATGTGAAAGTACTTGACAGTAGGCTTCTTTCTTTTCCACAGTTCATAGCAGGTCATCACCGTTCCAGTGCGAATTGTCACCCGATTTATGATGTGACATGCTGTATGCATAGCTTCTGACCAGAACTTCAGAGGAATCTTCTTGGCATGGATCATCACCCGAGCCATTTCCTGAATTGTGCAATTTTTGCGTTCCACGACTCCATTCTACTGCGGAGTGATGGCTGATGCAAACTGATGGGCTATCCCTTGTTCTGCACAGTAGGTGGCCATGGTGGTATTCTTAAACTTCGTGCCGTTGTCACTCTTGATACTCACCAGGTGTTCTCCTTTGTCAGCTCTCTCTCATTGAAGTAAGGTGGCAAGTTGAATGAACTGTTGAGCAGCTTCAGTCTTGTCTAGAAGAAATCTAGTCCAGGTAAATCTGGTGTAGTTGTCCACACATACTAGAACATACTTCTCCCCGCCATAGCTCTCAACTTGCATCGGACCCATCAGATCCATATGGATCAGTTCTAACGGTCTGCCAGTATTGATCTGTGAGGTGTTGGGATGCGAAGCCTTCGTTTGTTTTCCTATTTGGCACTCACCACCGATTATATCTACGTTACCTGACACAGTGGGCAGTCCTCGGAAGAGACCAGCCGAGGAGAGTTTCTTCAAGGTCTTGAGATTTAGATGACCCAATCGCCTATGCTATAATGCCATCTCGTCCGCTTGACTCGTTAGACAAGCTGACGTAGCAGCTGTTCCAGCAGTACCTATGAGGTAATAGTTGTTGGCTGCCCTGCTCCCTTTCATCAGTGTGCCTCCTTCCTTGTCCAAAACTTGACACGAGTCATGAGTGAATTTGACATGGTGTCCGCCGTCACACAGTTGACTTATACTGATTAAGTTCACCTTCAATCCTTCAAATAGGAGAGTATCCTTGAGAACAAGGAGATCCGGAACCTTCAGTGTCCCACAGCCGATCACCTGTCCCTTTCCTCCATCTCCGAAAGTGACAAACTGGTTTTTCATAACAGGTCGGATATGTGTAAGAAACTTAGAGTTACCTTTCATATGTACGGAGCATCCACTATCAAAGTACTGGCGATCTTTCTCCATGTGACTCGATGAGCTGAATGTAACCATGCAGGCGATCTTATTTTTGCTGGATTCACTGCATTCTCCTCTGGTTGCAACAAATGCGACAAAGTTGGTAGTTTCATCACCATTCTCCTTATCATTCGACTCACTGTGGCTGAGGTTTGCACTCATCGCCTTTTCGTTCTTGAGGGTGTTGGCACATTCTGCCTGGATGTGACCGAATCCCCTACATTCGCGGCATTGAATCTCTTTCCCTTTTTCTGAAGTGTCTTGTATTTTCTCACTGGTCTTTGTCTTGCCTGTTTTCTAGTTGCAAAAATTTCTCGAGGATGACTGACCTTGCTCAGGGCCACGTCTGTTGACTTTCGGACCATCCTGCTGAAGTTCTGAGCCATAAGTGCCAGTTGTTCAGTGATGCTATCAGTCTCAGCTAAGCCTTCGGACACTTGCGCTTTTAGTGCGATTCCTCTTCCATCTCTGGATTGACCCTCATGATTCATCTCGTAAGTTATGAGTGAACCCATGAGCTCGTCCAACTTCAGTTTGGAGATATCATGCTTCTCCTCAATGGCAGTGACTTTCATTGCAAATCTTGGAGGGAGCGATCTTAAGACTTTGCTAGACATCCTTTCTCCATCAATGGGCTTTCCCAGTGCAGCTGCTTCGTTGGACATATCTAAAACTCTCGCATTAAACTCAGGGATGTTTTCATTGTCCTTCATCTTCATGTCCTCGAACTTGGTTGTTACAATCTGCATTCGTGAATTGCAAAGTTTGTCGGTACCTTCATAGGCTGTTTGAAGGATATCACATGCTTCCTTCGCGATTTCACAATTGATGATTAGTTTCAGCACATTCTCATCCACACCAGAAAAGATTGCGTTCATAGCTTTTGAATTTCCAATAGAGGCTTTTTCATCATCCTCAGTCCACAGAGCTTCTGGTTTAGGGACTACTTCTCCCACAAGATTATCCATTGTGGGTTGAGTCCATCTGATCAACACAGCCTTCCAAGCCTTTTCATCAAGGGATTTCAAAAACGAGTTCATCTAAGGTTTCCAGCAGGCATAGTTTGATCCTTCAAGAAGAGGGGGTCTGGTTATGCTTTGTCCTTCTTTCAGAGGCATCTTGAACAGTACTAGGATCCCAGTGTGTCAAGTGTTTGCTCTGATACCAATTGAAATACTGTTATCTGTTCAAGCTACTCTTCGAGGTTGTGTTCAGACAGTTATTGAACACATTTTCAAACAGTACCGCAAACAGAACAAAACAGGAGCACACACAATATGATACCCAGTTCGGCTTCGCCTACTCTCGAGGGCTTCCCACACCCTAAAGGGACGCAAATCTTTATTACGAGTTTAGAGCTACAAGTGGACTTATGCTTACACAACTCCTCGTTAGTAATAGCCTAGCCTCTAATACTTCGTCTCTCAGATTTGCAATCTCGGTTCATCGCAGCTCACCGTCGATACCCTGAGTTCGAGACTCTCTCCCGAACTAGCTCGAACTTCTCCCGAAGCTTGGACACTTTCTCCCGAAAGCGTGTCTTGATCACCGTGTGTGTGCACTTGGTTGTTCTTCAAGATCAGTCTGAACAGCACACTGAACAGACTGCTTCTTCGCCGTTTATATTCCGATGTGGAATACTCAACCGGTCGTCGCTCTTCTTTTCTCCAATCTCACGAATGCTCTCGTGTTTATTTCTCTCCGAAGGCGATGCAGATTATGGGCGCCCTAGCGATCTATTTATATGCATGGGCAATATCCTAATCTGCTCCAGATATATTCATCAAATATTTAGGAAATATTCCTAAGTATTCGATGTATATCTTTAATCCAATCTTTGGGAAGATTAAGATATCTTCCACGACAAGTCAGCCCTTCCGAGCTCCAATCCGTTGAGATGATATTCATTTGAATATCTGAATCTCGATTTCTTCGCTGGCCGACTTCAACCGAAAAGATCTTCGATCCTTAGAACTTTCCGGATTGCATTCTTGCGTCTGCTCCACGTTGTACCTTAGTTCCAGAGTGCGTTCGAACTCCCCTGAACTCCTGCTCGAACTGTCTAAAGACGTTTTGCCAAATACATGCCACTCAAGGGAACATCAAAAGGGGATCAAGTTTCGTTTATGGAAGTCACTAATGATGTTATGATAGCGAAGTTTAAAAATCGAAGGGATAAAGATAAGGTGTTGCAGGGAGGGCCGTGGAGGTTTGGAGGACAGGCTATTTTTTTATAACAAAACAACTTCATTGAAAAGACTACAACGAGCAAACAAAACAACAGAGAACAACCTGTAACTGAAACTCACAAAAGCTAAGCCAGCCCTACTTTACATAGTCATTAATGAACATTGGACAAGCTTCTGTATTGTTCCAGCTCCATCCTTCCTTGGAAGATGGGCTATTTTGATAGGCAAATGGGACGGTCATAAAACTCCAAAAATTAATCCTACTACGGTGCGTATTTGGATGCAAGTACATAATATGCCCATTGCAATTCATGAAAAAACGCTTTCCCAAGCCAGCCAGTGAAACAATTGGACCAATGCTTTCGGTGCAGGAATCAGTGATTATACACACGTCGGGTAATGTCATCAGTAAATTTTCAAAGGTTCGTGTGTTAAGTTTGACATTGCCAAGCCGATTAAAGTTGGGTATTATTTAGACCATAAACCTTTACAACCAGTATGGGTCACATTTCGGTATATGCAACTCCCCCATTTTTGTTTTAAATGTGGTCTCATGAGACATTTAACTGTGTGCAAGAAGCCTTTGGGACAAATTTTGTTGGTCTGGAAAAAGATACTGCTCCTGCAACAAAGAAGTCTAAGGCCAGTGTACCTGGAGCTAAAAAGGATAAGAGAGAGAAATATGCTCAAGTTGATTCAGGGATTGTTGTTCAGGGTGTCTGGTTTACCTCGGAAAAACATGATGAAAAATGAGAAGTTGTGTACAAATGGAAGATTGTGGCGGAACAGATTCTGGAGGCGGATAAGCATGCAGCTAAAGAGATGGTGAGCATTATCAAGGAGCTAGACTTGTGGTCATCTGTAATAATGGCCAAACCGTTTACTGCTAGTATTGTGCGATAAGTAATTGCAAATCTACCAGAGGCCTTTACGGACATTGAGAATGAGTCGTATGGAAAGGTAAGTGTGAGAGGTAAGGAGGTCATCATTACTCCAGAAGTCATTAATGATTACTATGGAATAGAGGGAAGAGAGGTGAGACTGAAAGAACCCAACTGGCACAAGGTAGCAGAGTTCATCACAACCAGTGCATAACTGGTTACCCAATTGCATCATCGCACGACTCTCAGACATTCCATGGGGGCCCTTCTGAAGTCTTTGAGAAGCAATGAAAATATTGATATGGGTCTGCTCATATTTGATCAAATTGCTTCGCATGCTACTTCATTCAGAATAAATAATCCCAATGGTTTTCCATCTCTTATCCTCCAACTTGTGCTAGCTCAACATCCGAACATCAAGTCAAGTCAGGACAAGATGACAGGTACACCTAAAGTGTTCTTAGCATATTATAACCATTTCACTAGGAAACACACGTTGGATCTAGAACACGATGCCCCTGAGATGCACAAGAAAAAGCTTTCAGAACAATCTTTGCGCGAACTGAATGCTCAAGTACCTGCTGCTACTCGAAGAAAGGCGATCGCGCATTTGGAGGAGTAGCTTGCGGATGTTAATGAAAGAGTACTCTCTCTGGTGGCCAGAAAGAAGAAGATCACTAGCCTGTTGATGGAACTGAGATATCCGGCGGAAACTGAGGAAGCTGATGCTGATGATGAGGAATCACACTACTAATCTCCTGGTGATCGTTCTGTCCCCCTTGCAAACTTTTTAAAATTGTCGTTATTTTTGTAACTCATTGGATAAACATTACTCGTTGCTATTGTATTATCCTCCCTTGTTACTTTGTGGTAAAAAGGAGGAGTAGTTTGGGAGTTTGAAATCTGCTTAAAAGATTTGAATGTGCTAAAAATTTAGGAGTTTGAAATCCCCTCAAATATTCGTTCGGTAGCAATTAATTGTTAGCACAGCTCGGGAGTTTGAAATCTCCTTCAAAGATTCAAATGTAAAAGTAGTACAGGTAGATGTTTTGCCAAAAATACAGGTATTGGCATATGTTTAGGCAAAACCGTGTGAAGTTATTCAAGTTGTTGGACAAGAGAGAGTTCAAGTTGTTGGACAAGGAAGAGTTCAAGTTGTTGGACAACGAAGAGTTCAAGACCACAGAGAGACAACCGACGTGGAACAACGCTGAATCATCAGAAGGATTCCCTAATCCATATTTGGCAAGTCGGCGATGCTCTTTGGAGTCGGCTGAGAGCTTTTAGGAAAAACATGAGCTTGCAAATAATTTAGCAACAAATAGTGAAGAAGATATCGGCAAGATTATCTACATCAGGTGGCTCAAGATATAAGGAAACTTCCCTAAAAGATTAGGAAATATTTCCTAGAAGGATATAAGTGGTTGAAGATTAGAATTCCCGATGTCTTAGTTATCTACCGGTCCTATATAAAGAGCGCTAGGGTTCTTGAACCAGTATTACTCGTGGAGAAATTATTCACTCACATACATTGATCGGGAGGTGGAGGCAATCGGTTGTGAGCTTATCATTCTGGTAAGATCACGGTGCTCGGAGTCAGTCTGTGTTGGGTGCTGTTCAGACTGATCGTGGAACAAATTGAAGACACAAGTTTTATTGCTTGTTTGCTGCGAATTCGAGAGGAGGCACTGATCTACGTGGAGGATCAACTGTGGAAACAGATGAGGGATCTTTGATTTAGGGGAGCCTAGATAGCAATCATCGGAGTGTTAGAGGAGTTAGTCGTTTAAGAGGGAGTTTGTAAACATAAGACATTTGTACTCTAAACTCATCATAGTGAATTGCTTTGCACCGGGCTAGGGATAAGCCCCCCAAACGTAGGCTTATTAACGCCGAACAGGGTAATAATATTTTGTCTCTGTTTACTTTACTGAACTTAGTTTCATAACTTCGCATTCTGCTAAAGTTGTCTAGATAGTTGTTCCACACTCATCCTGAACAACATCTCAACATACACGCGAGTATTTCAAATATGATTAGTACGATTTTCACCAGCTAACTCCAATTGGAAACTTATCTTCATCTTCCTCTTCTTTGCTCTCTACCTCTTTCGCCGTCAAAGTGCCTATGGTACCAGTTCATATTTGGTTACCCGAAGCTCGGATCATGATACATCCTTAAATGACATGGAACAACTTTAATAGAGGAAGTGAATTTTTGAAGGGTCTCAACCAAACGATACCTCAACTTTCAAGTCCTCAATAAACCACGAGGTCATTTGGAGGGGGGTATGTCTTTGTCCAATGAAATTTATGACTTTGTGAACGATTCTCCCCACTACTATCTGGAACTCTCTAGATTTGGACTCGTTCCTTCCTTCCTTCCTCTAATCTGCTCGGGTTAAGGGGTGGACTCCAGGTCTTTTAGGCATGTCATGGTTTGACCGGACTACTCCATCAGGGTTTTTCCCTCTTCAATTAATAGGATCATGACATTTTCCCCACTCAAGTTTCCCTCTTTTTAGGCGTTTGTCAGGCTCCCAACTGGCCTCAACAAGACATTCCTTGTAGCTTGGGTCGAATAGTTCGGTCCGAGTGTGTCTTTTCAACTTCTTTTCTAAAGGAAGTTACTATGACAGCAGGTGCTCGATGCAAACCTACTATTGACTCTCTTCCTTGTCTTCATGAAACGGCCTTAACATACTCATAATAGTAAAGACAGTATGAATCTTTAAATTGAACGGAAAAATGAATCTTATACAAAACCTTTGCTCATGCGCTCGAGAGAAAAAAAAGCAAACTAGAGAGAACATGTGTTTTTTTGCAAGAAGAAAAGAGTTGCAGAAATGTTGCATTCAAATGGAAGAGGAACTTTGGACGCTTTTGTAACAAGGCTGCTGGTTTGGACTTAAAAGACAGAGGATCATTCGCAAACCACCTGACCAAACCCTATACTGGTGCTTTTCAGGGCTTAATGAAACTAATCGCAGCTCACTGTAAGACAATGATAAAGAACAAGGTCATAAACATACACATGATGCAGCTACCCACCCGCAATTTGAAGACAAATGTACAGCTTCTGCGTCACTCATTGCCAATGATGTAATAATATTTGTTAGTTCATAATGTTCATATAGCCATACATGTCAGTGACATTTTCATTGTTGTACTTTAATACGGAATTTAGAATATTGTAAATCAATTTCAGGAGATAAAGCAGACTATGATATTGAATCTGGTCAGTTTGCAGTCTACACTTTGTTCACATTTTTAGCGCTGATAGATAAACTTAGGCTTTTCAGAGTGGTGCTCCCTGTCTCACCACTTAATAATATTTTGATCAATGAATCTGCAGCCTCTCTAACTATAAACCGTGTGTCCCTAACATTGACAGAAACTATCAGCAAAACGGCATAAACAATTAGAGTTATCAGGCCATCAGGGTCAAGTGTTCAACACCACATACCATATATGCCACTTTTTGTTTTTGTTTTTTCGGTAGTTTAGCTAGATAAAAAAGGTAAACTATATGACAGTGTGTAACGATTTTCCCTAACAGACTTGTTGGGTAAGTAAAACTCTATGACTGTAAGACATTAGACAACCAAATAAAAAGGACCGAATTACTGCTCTAAATCAGTCCTTTCTTCCTGATAGCAAGGACCATTCTCATTACCAAATTCAAATTCAACTCAAGCAATCAAATTACTAAAGAGCCTGAAACCAAATTTAAATGGCATTGCATAGCAAGCAATTTGGAGTTTCAAATTGATCATCATCATCATCATCATCAGTGTATACATCAATGAGACTCGGTATAGTATAGACTCGATTGAAACACATTGGTATATAAAAGTAAAAGATGAATAAGAGGAAGCAACAGCAGTATAAATATACTTACAGCATATGACCATCATACCAAAACCAGCAGGCATCAAGCAAGCTTGTTAATCAACCAACATACTCGAACTCATCCTCCCTGAGATGCGCAAAGAATTTCACAACTCCGCGCTCTGGCACCTCAGCGTGAAACTCAACCTTGAAAGGCAGATTAGCCGAAATCCTCTTCCCTTTCCAAACTCCAACGTATTGCTTAATCACACCTTCCTTCCCGGTCAAATCGATTTCCGCAACTTTCGGAACATGATATACCTTCAGCGGCACCTTCACCCTCACTCTGGATCCCACCTTACTGACCACTTCCTCGTCCGCCGCTACCGCCGCTACCGCCGCCGCCGATGACTCCGATTCCGATCTCAGCGCCACCTGGCAGATCACGATCCGGCGCGATAGGGATGATACAGACACGGCGGACAGCGGCGCGGTGGTGGTAGTTGCGGTTGAAGACGATGACGTATGGAAAAAATTGGCTGTGCGGTGGCTGAGAGGCGATGAGATGGATGGAATGTCGGATGAGGAGCAGATTGGGAAAGCGTTTAGGGTGGCGGAGGTGGAGGTTAGAGAGAGAGTTGCCATTTTTTGTGGATAGACCTGATTGTCCGTTGCAGCCACAAATATCATACTTCTCTTCTCTTCTGTTGATAACAGATTTGGATTTTCATCTCTGATTTCCTTCTCGTTTACTGTAGGTTAAACTTTGACTATAATTTTTGTTCTCGTCAATCAAATATAAACCGGTTCAATCAAATTACAATCGGTTTATAATTCCAACCGCCCACCACTTAAACCGGTTCAACTGAAATTACAATCGGTTATGAAATTGAAATGTGGGAGCGGATCCTTTAAGAAGTTTAGTGTTTGTGAGAATTGAGGAATTATCTCATTCATTTATTATAATCCATCTATGGTCAAGATTAAAGGGAATCAGATCCAGTGCTGCGCAGCGGAATGCTGCCAGCCCTGGAAACGATGTAGTATTGTTTCGAATTTTAATTTCGTGAAACACTGCCGTTTAATCAACTAAACTCAATTAATCAATGACTGTTGTCACGTGCCCCTCACTAACCTCTAACTAACGGAGTCTGGAATTTCAATCTCACTCTCTTTCTTCCCATTCTCCGTATCTCCAAAATTGACACTCGTGTGTCCAGGATTGGAATTGGACGCAGCCTGATAGAAAGAATGAGTTTTTGTATTTTCTGATATTGCTGAAACTCAATTTCTTGAAAATCATTGTCCTCTTCCTTCCGGATGTGTTCACATGTTTTTCTCACCAACACATCAGGTGCTGCCGCATCGGCAATTCCAGTTAGTTATCTGCAGTGCTGAGCTCATAACGCGTCCTTGAATAAAAACTTGACAAATCATTCAGAAATTGGAACAAAGAGGCTACTTCATACTTGGTGATATCCAGAATCCCAGTGTTCATTGATCAGATGAAAATAAAACAGAACATCAAAAGATGATAAACAGAATGAAGCGATTCCCATCCGTCCAGGAATATTAAATTTGTTGCGGATCTAAAAATTCAAAAGAAAAAGTGAAGTAGAGGGAGAGAGAAACTCAGAGAATAGAATAAAAAGCTTGAAGCGAGACTCCGTCAGTGAGGGGCACGTGACAAAAGTAAAAGACCAATTGAGTTTAGTTGATTAAACGGCAGTGTTTCGACGAAA
The DNA here is from genome assembly GCA_033675215.1 of Rhodiola kirilowii. Classification (NCBI taxonomy): domain Eukaryota; kingdom Viridiplantae; phylum Streptophyta; class Magnoliopsida; order Saxifragales; family Crassulaceae; genus Rhodiola; species Rhodiola kirilowii. Next base: position 18,198,923 of record CM066199.1, read on the forward strand.
TTGAAAATCGAATCAATACTGCGTCGTTTCAAGGGCTGGCAGCATTTCGCTGCGCAGCACTGGATCTGATTCCTGATTAAAGGATATTTGTATCACAATTCGTAATTATTTTACGATTAAATAAATATTAAATATTAAACTGTAATCCGTTTATTTTCGTACACAATCCACCACCTTATTAAACAATGCACAAATCTCTCTACGAATTCAATCGCTTAAATTAAGTCACACCAATCATTACATGTGACGTTTTTATTGTGTCGTTTAAGAGCCAGTGACATCTACGTATTTAAGGGATACAAAATGATGTATCTCATAAATGTTAGTCGTATAAAAATGTTACTGTGAGAAGTCAATGATAGTGGGTTAAAAAGACCTTTGTATGCGACATAATTTGTACGATAATTATAAAATACTGTGCAATAGGATTTATTTTGATGTAACGATTGTATGGCTAGTTTTCTTGTTTTTCTTTGTCTGATTAGAACTAATTCTATTGAAGTCGTCACCATCATGGTTACTAAAGAAAGATTCCTAAAAAGAAAAAGAAAACCAAAGAAAGATTCCTAAAGACTTTGAAGAATTTTGAAAAATGTCATCCTATATGTGGTTTTGGATATATCACGACTGTAAATTTAATTTAGTTTATACCACGTTTTTAAAAAAAAAATTTGCTGTCAACATCAATATTCACCCAAATCTAAGCACGAGAAGCGATTTGGTTAAATTACAGTTCCATCAATAACCACTGCTCTCCTCATCAACTTTAATTACAGTTCCATCAATAACCACTGCTCTCCTCATCAACTTTAAACCATAGACACACTGCATTAATTTTCTTTCAAAAGTCGCTGACTAGACTAGCGAGTTTGACGAAAACCGCTGAGGCCAACTACGATTTTGGCCAGCCTCATCAGCAGCTGTGTTGCCACTTAAGTGCTGACTATTGGATTTGGATGGACATCGATTTTTTTTGAAAAACGTGATATAAACTAAATAAAACTTGCAGCCATGTTATATCCAAACTAGAAACTTGCATGGTGGCACATTTCAAAAAAATTCATGAAAATGTGGGTGTGGATCTAATACTTCATTTGTTCATTCTTTTCTATTAATATTATCTATTTTATTGTTTGATGCATATGCTTCTGTTCTGTACTTAATTAGTCATTTTTTATTAGTACTTAATTAGTCATTTGATATATCTATATTACCCCCTTTTGGAATCTTCTTCTTATTGTTGATGATGTTTTTTTTTTGATTGGGCTTATTCGCAAGCGGAAGTGACCGATGCAATCAATGGATCGAAGAAACGAAAAAGAAAATGACACAATATTTTTACCCTGGTTCGGGACCTTCTGTCCCTACTCTAGCACCAATATGAGAGATTTTGTTAGGCCAATTCGGCAATTGAATGTACAGAGAGGGTTGAAACAATCTTACAAATGAACTATAACAGTTGAATCGAATTTAATTTGCTAGAATACGAAATCCCCAATTCGGAGGTCAAGAACCCTAATTCGCTCCGAGCCCTAATTGCTTTTGATTTCCAGAAAAAACAAGTTAAAGGAGACGAGACGAAACGGCCACGTTTTATACGGAGTTCAAACACGCTTCAGGACGACAGCGTTTCCATTACGCTTCGCGCCCGTAACTAAACGACTGCGTTTTCCTTATGCACGAAGACCATTATTCGCCAAAACGACGCCGTAGCCTGAGAACCAAACAAAACTGAATTCATTTGTATTTTCTCAGCCTCCCTTCTCTGCACAAAGCAATCCATCAAAAGCTCTTCATCCACACTGAAACTTTACATCCTCATACCCCAACATTGGCTTAACAAATATCAGATAAAATAAATTCAGATCAACAATTCACAATCTCCACCTTGATCATAGATTTACCTTAACTTGTCCATTACCCTCTCATATCGGCTCCCTGCAGCTGGACTAATCAGTCATGTGAATTAGGTTCAGGCAAAGCCTGAATTTGTCCCAATTCACTGGTTTAGTCGCATATCCGCAGGACTGTCCTCGGTTGGAATTTTCTCAATGCTTACCTCACCTGATTCAACAATGCTCCTCACAAAATGCATCTGGGTATCAATATGTTTTGATCTCTCGTGAAACACCTGGTGTTTAGACAAATGGATTGCTCCCTGGTTATCACAGAACACCTTGACAGTATTTTGAACTAGTCATAGCTCACTCAGCAAACCTCTCAGCCACAAAGGCTTCTTTAACTGCCTCAGTTATGGCAAATATTTTGCCTCTGTTGTTGACAAAGCCACCACAGATTGAAGGGTTGCCTTCCAGCTTATTGCAGTACCAAACACTATAAAAACAATACCAGACTGGGACTTTCTTGTATCTATACTGGCAGCATAATCTGAATCACATAATAACCTGTAACTATTTCTGATTCATCCTTAGCTCCACCATAAAGAAGACCCTTCTCAGAACTGCCTCTTAGGTACCTTAAAAACCACTTGACTGCCTGCCAATGTTCTTTCCCAGGAGATGCCATGAATCTGCTTACCATGCTGACAACATGAGCCAAGTCAGGCCTGGTGCAGACCATGTCATACATGAGTGACCCAACTGCACTAGAATAAGGGACATCTTCCATTTGCTTCTTTTCTTCATCAGTCTGAGGACTCTGCACTCTATGTAGCTTGAAATGCTGTGCCATTGGTGTTAATACAGATTTAGCATTGCTCATCCCAAACTTGGTTAGAACCTTCTCTAGGTAGTCTTGCTGACTTAAGAACAAGGTCCCTTTGGCCCTATTTCTGATTATTTGCATACCAAGAATCTTCTGAGCAGCTCCCAAATCTTTCATTTCAAAGGTTGAATTCAGCTACTCCTTTAACTGCTTAATCTTCCCTTTATTTCTGCTGGCTATCAACATGTCATCTACATACAAGAGCAGGTACACTCTTTCTTCTGCCTTTTCTGCTTTGTTCACATAAATGCACCAATCATATGCTGACCTCAAATAACCTTGACTGATCATAAATTCATCGAATCTTCTATACCACATTCTTGGAGACTGTTTAAGACCATGTAGAGACTTCTTGAGCAAGCAGACTTTTTCTTCCTTATTCCCAACTGTAAAACCATCAGGCTGCCTCATATAAATTTCCTCATCTATTTTCCCATAAAGAGATGCAGTCTTCACATCTAATTGTTCCAACTCAAGATCAAACTCAGCTACCATGGACAAGACAACTCTGATGGACTTATGTTTCACCACTAGACTGAAAATTTCAGTAAAATCTATACCTTCTCCTTGAGTGAATCCATTGGCTACAAGTCTGGTGATGGAGCGTATTTATACGATTCATTGAGTACACTAAACCCACCAAATTAGACTCTTAGTCATAAGAACATGTGCTTGTTAATGTCGTTTTGGCATTTCAGGCAATTTTGGAGTCTAAAGAGGAATCAAGCCTAAAAAGGGAGATTTGTGCCGAAAAGCATGCCAAGTCATTTCTGGCCGAGCCGGGTCCGAAGAAATGATCGCCCAGGCATCGCCCAGACCGCGCCCAGCGCACCAGCCGAGCTGTCTAGCACTGAATTCAAGTTGCTCGGGCAAACGAGCTGATCTGACGAATCCACCTCGAGCAAAGTGATCAAAATGGCAAATAAGGTGGACAATGTCGGAAAACCAAGGAGAACGTCCGAGCAGATTGGTAGTTGGCCCAATTCCAAAGGTCCCGCGCGCGCTGATAGGCACCGAAACCAAGTCGCTCGACCAAATTAGCTAATTTGGCAAATCTAGATCGACCAAGTTGTTTGAAATGCCCAACAACTTGGACAATCTCACTTCCCAGACAAAACTCCCGAGTGGAACCAGCTCAAGCCCGATCAAGGCCAATCTAGGGAAATTCCGGCAATTTTGGGATTCTGACCAAGCTCCGGCCATATTCTGCCCAAACATCCTTCATGGATCAGTCTTAGCATCTCATCAGCATTCCAAATCCATGGTCCAAAAGCCAAGAGCCTCCGGCCAAAATCCCGGCCAGATTCTGGCCAACTCCGGCCAAACTCCGATCAAGCTCCGATCAAGCTCCGGCCAAACACAACCAAGTCCAACCAAGTTCCGGCCAAGAATTTCCAACCAAGAACCGAATTCCCAATATTCCGGTAAGCTTCTACTATTCACTTCGGTTTAGTTTTGGAGTTCGGTTTGCCTCTTCTATTCAAGTCCGGTTGGCCTCATCTAGTCCAAGTTAGTTGCCCTTTTGATGAAGCCAAGCTCAAGTCGGTTGGGAGTGCAAGTGCAAGGCATGTGGATGGCTTTTGGCTAAACCAATCCAAATGAAGTGCTTTTGGGATATTTCTTCAAGCCAATGCATATCCTTAGCCCCCAAGTCTTCCTTGTCTATAAATAGAAGGGCATGCCCTTTGAATCAAGTGTCCTAGTGCTTCGAAGTCTCAAGTCCTTAGAGAGAAGAGAGCTTAACTCTCTTCTCTTCATTTTCAAGACAAACACAATTTGCTCTCTACTTTGTTCTTGAAAACCTTTACTTTCTTGCACTTGTTCTTGAGCTCCAAAGCTCTTACTTTCCAGCAAGCACTCTTTACTTTACTTGTCTTGATTTGGAGCTCCTCTCCCTTTACTTTCCTTGCACAAAGGCCACGGTTATTTGTATTCCTTGACATGAATACAAGTAGCTAAAGCTTTCTTTACTTTTCTTGTCAAAAACCGAAGTCCTCTCTTTACTTTCTTGTTGGTTACCTTTACTTTTGTAAGTATGGTGCTTGTATTCCTTGACATGAATACAAGTAGCTAAAGCATATTTGGTCAAAGGGTGTTCATACTTGTGTATGCATCTTGAGACTAGAACTTAATGCTATTTTGTGTGTCAACTAGTTCGGTGCCATTATTCGGTTGAACAACAAGGCTAAGTGGATGCATCGAAAGGGCAAAGCTTAGCTGAGTGGTTCAATCTTGATTAGACAACAAGGCTAAGTGGATGCATTAAAAGGGCAAAACTTAGCCGAGTAGTTTGATATTCCTTAAGTCGCTTGGTTGATTAGAAATGAGAGATCAAGTGGCTGCACTTAGAACTAGAAGTCTATGTCTTGATTTTGGAGTAGATTGTGGTGTAAGTGCTAGAAATGGCCTTACTTTAGGGTTTAAGTCTTGAAAAGGAATAAACCCACACTTATGAACACAAAGTAAGATCATTTGACGTCTATGATGGTTGTCTCACAAGTAGAGACCCTAGACTGAATATCTTTCGTCCTTACTTATCAGCACTTTACTTTTCAGCACTTAATTTCAGCACTTACATTCAGTTCTTTACTTTCAGCACTTTACATTTAGTACTTTACATTTCAGCACTTTACTTTCAATATTTACTTTACGCACTTAGGGGCCGTTCTTTTGCACTTCGATACAGTTTTATTAAGTTCTGTACAGTTAAGTTAAACTCGATACAGTTTAATTAAGTTCAGTACAGTAAATTTAAACTCGATACAGTTTAATTAAGTTCAGTAAAGTAAAACTCGATACAGTTTAATTAAGTTCAGTACAGTTAAGTTAAACTCGATACAGTTTAATTAAGTTAAGTACAGTTAAATTAAGTTTAGTACAGTTTTTAATAAGTTTTGTACAGTTAAATATACTTTAAATTAATTTAATTTATAAATGTAATATAATTTTTTCAAGACAATTCAAATTTTTTAGTTTTCAACCCTATTATTCAAAACTTTTAATTTTTTTTTAAATTTTTTTAAATTTGTATTTACACTTCTTCGGGAACTATTACATACGTTTTAAAATGGAAGTAAACTTTGTTGCACTTCATATGAATTTAAAGAACATGGGGAAATAAACATATGAATATAATATATATTTTACATAGAAACGTACAATGACATTCAAGTACAGTACAAATGGAAACATTTACATATCATCATCTTCATCCATTTCCACTACATCATCTGGAAAATCCTGAATAATTTGAAACGCTATCATGTTGCGTTCTTGATTCATATGCTCTTTTCGCTAGTTATCAAATAAATTTGAATAAGCTCTTCCCAGCACGGTCTCATTAGCTAAAATTGGTATTGAAAAACTATGCACGCGTGCGTGGAGTGGCAATTTCTTCGGTTCTCCTTGCCTTGTTGCTTGTCGCAGAAGTTGTAACCCTGTGAAATTGGATTTGAATTTTGAAAGATGTCTAGGGCTCATGTGCAATGCATTACACAATATTATATTTTATAGTTTCTTTTTTTTGTTGAGAGATATACTTTATAGTTTCTAAATATAATCATAAAATGCATCAAAAAAAATATAATCATAAAAATATATTTCAAAATATACTTAAATTTTAAAAATAAAATATTAACATAATTAAGTTAAATTAAATTCGATACAGTTAAGTTTAGTTTAGTACAGTTAAATTAAGTTCAGTACAGTTAAATTAAACTCGATACAGTTTAATTAAGTTCAGTACAGTTAAATTAAACTCGATACAGTTTAATTAAGTTCAGTACAGTTAAGTTAAACTCGATACAGTTTAATTAAGTTCAGTACAGTTAAATTAAACTCGATACAGTTTAATTAAGTTAAGTACAACAAAATTCCAGTACAATAAAGCTCAAAAGAACGGCCCCTTACTTTCTCGCACTTACTTTCAGCACTTTACTTTTCTGTCATTTACTTTCTGTCTAACAACAACCCAAAAAACCCAATCGTATTTACTTTCTTTTCTCTTTTCAAGAACAACTATTCCACACTGACTCTCTTGGGTTCGACCCCTACTTACCGCTTGCTAATCCAATAGTGAGCCACGAGTAGTGGAACTATAACTGTAAATTTTGCAGTGCCTCAACGACGGCTCTGTCAAATTTTGGCACCGTTGCCGCGGAGTTGTGTTCCGGAATAGTTGTTCTATTTGTTTTTCTTTTGTTTTTGTTTTATTTTGCAGTCCACCATGTCGTTGTACTACGAAAACGAGCCTTGGAACAATGAAGAGTTTTCCCCACCATCCTTCCAACTTGAAGTCCGCGAGAAGATCATCAACCTTGAGCAATCCCGGGATGAAACATTGGACGAGTACTTATGGTACTTCGATTCCATTGTGATGAGCTGCCCGCACCATGGATTCACCAACTTCTATCTTCTTCAAAGGTTTCTCGGTGGGATGATGCCACATGAGTGGAATTGGCTTAATGATGCTGCGGGAGGCTCGGTGAAAAACTTAGACATGGATGATCTTTGGAACTTGATAGATTATTTGGCCGAGAGGTCAAGACAAGATCAGGCCATGCGACTCGAAGAACTGGCCAACATGGTGCACCAATTCAAGACCAAAACCGAATCATGGGCGGCTCAAAATGAGGCTGCATATCGGGTCAATGAGATGCTCAACATGAAGCCAAGGGTCAGCGAGGAAGAGCTTACATTGGAGCCCGTAGAGCCAGCGGTCGAGGAAATCTAGGCAGGCCCGGTCCTCGCGCTCCGATTACCCGAGACATGCCCAGTCCTCAATGCCGAACTGCCCAAGTCAACCCCGGTCCTCACTACCGAACTGCCCAAAACAGACCCGGTCCTCAATGCCGAACAAATCAAACCAGGCCCGGTCCTTGTGCTTGGAGCACCCGAGGAAGTCCCGGACCTCAATGTCGGGCTGGCCGAGACAAACCAGGATGCGCCCGAGCTGACCGAGACAAACCAGGAAGCGCCCGAGCTGGCCGAGCCATGCCCGGTCCTCACGGACGGGCTGGTCAAGAAAGGCCCGGACCTTATGGCCGAGAAACCCCAACTTAACCCTTTATGTTTTATGCAGATCATAGCCACCGAAGAGCATGTAGTCAATAATGATGCGGTGCAAGGGGAGTTGGAGGCAAATCAAGGGCAAGAAAAGCCAATGATGGAGCGCCCATTCACCACGACTCAACAAAGCGGCTCGGAAAACTCACTTGTTCCAATACAACCCATCTCCGCTGCCACAAAGAAGAAGCTTGGCAGGGGCGCATGCTTGATGTCACCTACACTTGATGGCACAATGCTGAACTTCCAAACTTGCAAAGGTGCCAACCATTTGAACATGAAGAAGCGACAAAGACATGACCCAAAAGAATGGAAGCCGGGATGGAGTAGCAAGAGACCACGGCTCAATGGACCAGCAGCTATGGTCAAGGAGCCCTCATCTTCTCGAAAGCATGTGTAAAATAATCCGCCTGACTAATGGAGAATAGAACCGAGCACATCACTCCATGCTTTCTTTGGGCGGAGCAAAAGAGCAATCGAGAAGAAGTTCGACCTCAAGCACCCATGGGATCCCAACTTATGATCCATGAGTGAGGTACCGTCGAGCCAACGACGTTAAACAAAGGCACTTGCCGGAAGGTAACTGATGGACCACAATTATACGAATCAAAAACACAGTAAAACCCCCCAAGTTAGACTGTTTGTCTATCTAACATCCATCTGTTAGTCCCGATATATTTCCACAGGGCATTTTAGAGACTGAAGTGAAAACACGCTAAGGAGAGGATTTTATGCTGAAAAGATAACAAGAGTCAATCCAAGGTCAAGATCATATGCCGACTGAAGAAATATCAAGGATCCTGACGTTGAATTGACCAGAATAAATTAATCAGAAGAATCAGGAGTGAAGTCAAGACAGTCCGGGGAAGGAACACACTGACAGTTTTGTGAAAAGACTGCACAAAACTGTACAAAACTCACATATGGCAAGATGACTTGGTGACTTGATGAAGAGGTGGCCAAGGGAGGAGCTCCTCCACCCAAGGCAACCGGCAACCGGCGGCTGCCACCACCCTCCTCCTCCTTGACCGGCGGCTTTTGGCCCCTCCATGTGGTGGCTCCTCCTCCCTTGATTTGCCCATCCAATCTCCATGCAACAAGTGCCCTCATCTTAGCCCTCCATTTCTCCTCCCCATGGCTATAAATACACCCCTCCTCCTCCTCATTTCATCATCCCAAAAATTGTAATCACTTCTCTCTCTACATTTTGTTACTTGTAAGTTTGGTTCGGTTTTGAAATAATACTCCTATTTGTTCTTGAGTATTATACTGGAAATTATAATACTCTTGTCGGTTCTCGAGTATTATAATACTGTAGAGAATACTCCTGTTGGTTCTTGAGTATTCAGTAGGAATTAGGAATACTCCTGTTGGTTCTTGAGTATTCCACCCCTTTCCCTCTTACTGTTTTCAAAAACCCCCGAGTATTTAGCTATGGTATCCATCTCTATGGATATTCGTAGCTAAACTCTTTATTCGGTGGAAGGTATTTTCTTGTATTATATAATGTTGTAATATCTTTTAGTTTCATTTCTTTGTATTCAAAACTTGTTCTATGTGCCATTTATAGTCAGAATTTCCAAGGTTGAGTGGATGCTACGAAAGGGCAAAACTCTTCCGTGGGGATTCGTGAACATACTCGGGTAAGTGGATGCTACGAAAGGGCAAAGCTTATCTGAGAAGTTCGACTCATCTAAAACACCACTTGGTCAATCGTAACTGTGAGATCAAGTGGATGCACAAAAGGCTAAGATACTTCGAAAGGAGGAATTAGTCTAAAATAGAACAAGGGTTGCTTTAAACGATGTTGCAAGTCTTGCGCTACGAAAGGGCCTCGATTCATCTTTGAATACTTAGAAAAGTTACTAACAGTTTATTATATACATGTTATAATACAAGAGTACCTGAAACCGAATGCTTTTCTTTACTGTTAAACCGCAATCACCAACTGCTGATCTACCGGAGGAATTACAATCACGCATCACCCACTGTAAGTCTTCTTTGTATTTACAGCATTGTAATTTCTGTATTTACTTTTCCGCAATCAAAACCAAAAACCCCCAAAAAAATCACGTAGTTAATTAGAGCGCTAAAATCTCAATCAACCATAAAACACGCTCCCCCCAGTTCAATCACCCTAAAAGAATAGCCTATTCCCCTAATTCCCTTGGGTTCGATCCCTACTTACCACTTACTACCCAGTAGTGTAGTCACAAGTAGCGGATATTATAAATTTATTTGTACAGAGGACACTGCACCTTAACGACAGTGCGGTGGCCCTCCGTCAAATTGGCGCCGTTGCCGGGGAATTAGCTGTCGAATAAACTGTTCTTTTCTCTCCCTCCATCTCTTTTAAATTCTCGCGCTCGAAACAACTATGTCTCGCGAAGGAAGTCATCATGAATACCAGGATGACGATGAAATAAACCTGTACGAGCAAAATGATGAAGTGCCACTTCCATTTATGGATGATCCGGAGCAACTCATCAGAAGCAGACGAGCTCGTGATAGGGAGGCCATCAGACGAAACCAAGAACCACCCGAGGACCGAAATGCAGCTGGTCCAGTACGACAACCCCCTAGATATCCCCCACCCCCTCGCCCTCGACAAGTTCCTAGACAAGAACCCGTCTTCGATAACTACTACGGGGATGACAACTACCGTGAACCCACCCTGGGAGAACTTTCGGCACCAGATTTCAGAGTTCAGCCATGGTGTATCTACGAAGGACTTGAGCTAGAAAACATCGCCATCAACACTTCAGTGGCCCACAGCTTGCCAAAATTCTCAGGAACTCGTGGAGAATCAGCAATGACTCATCTCCAGCGTCTACATGGGATTTGCCAAAACCTCAAACCAAATGGCGTAAACGTAGACGACTTTAAATTAAAGGCGTTCTACTTTTCCCTCATTGATGCGGCAAACGACTGGTTCCTGTCATTACCTTCCGGAAGCATCAGAACATGGGCTCAGATGCAGAAGAAATTCTTAGACAAATACTACCCAGCAGGAAGAGCAATGCAAGTAAGAAGGCAACTGCAAGACATCAAACAAGGGCCCAACAAAACCATGTATGATTACCTGGAAAAGTTCAATCACCTGGAAAGAAGCTGCTGTACCCTTGGACTGCCCGAGAAACTCATAATCGAGTACCTCATTGATGGATTAAGACCCTTAGACAAAATGCTCCTGGATGCCTCAGCTGGAGGGTCCATAATGAATCTATCATTGAGTGGTGTTAGGCAACTCATCAACGACGTTGCCGAAAATGCCCGATTTAGAGAAGAGACAACTAGGCAGGAAGAATTCTCCCGAACGAAATATGTGGCAAAAGCTGAAGCATCGACGGGGCCTATATCTGAGAGAATAAAGCAGTTAAAAGAAATGATGATTCAGCTCCTACGAAGACAACCAATTCCGGTAAAACCTTGCGAGTTCTGTGGATCTATAGACCACAAAACTGACGCATGTCCGACATTAATAGAAGAGGAACCGGCGGAAGTAAATGCAATAGGAGGATATCAAGGATACAACAACAGCAACGACAGAGCAGGACAGAATAGGCAGTACGGTCAAACATCCAAACCAGACTAGCGTAACAACAACAGCTATCCTCAGAAGGAAGCACAACCAGCTCAGTCATACCACCAACCCCCCCACCGACAGTATAACCAGAACGCTCCAGGACAATATCAGCAAAGAGGACCGAATCAGAGTCAGCACCAAACCGGCCTGAATAATCAGCAAGAACCAACCAAGTCGCTCGATGACACGATGAAGGAGCTCGCAGGAAACGTAAATCAATTGGGTACTTCGCTACTCCAATACCAGGCGAAAACTGACGGGGCAATTTCTGAATTGACCAAACAAATGTCCCAGCTCGCCACTGCAATGTGAACACTGACCAGTGAACCTGGCAGACTTCCTTCACAAACCATCCAAAACCCAAAGGCGAATCGTAGCATGATAAAAAGGTCAAACGTAAAGACAACCCTGGGAGAAGTAGCACGAGCCCCAGCCTACAAACTCACTAACAAGCACTTCAACCGTAGACGTCGTCCTAACTGGAATCAAGAGGAAGACCGACCCAATAATGACAGAACATGGGTCACGCATGCTGACAATGGACGGTACGCATTCACCGTCTGCATATCACCACCGTCAGTCATACACTCTGACATACCAGCATCTGGATGGGATTACAATAGCAATGAAAGGGATGAACAGAATGGCCCAGCATTGGGAAAAGCCCTCACTTCTGATCATGAGTCACAACCAAAAAGAGATAAAGACCCAGGGGCCTTCACAGTCACCTGCGGTATTGGTGAGACCCAAATTCATAAGTGCTTAGTCGACCTTGGGGCTGCTGTCAATGCCATGCCTTCCTCCTTATATTACTTACTAGGACTTGGTCCATTGAAACCACCCCGATCAAACATCGAACTAGGAGATAAATCATGCATCCGCCCGGTTGGAGAACTGGAAGATGTAATACTCCATGTGGGAGAACTCGTCGTTGCTGCAGACTTCTATGTAATACCAACAGAAGAGACCTGCAAAGACGACCCACCAACAATAATATTGGGACGACCATTCCTCTACGCCACTAAAGCAAGAATCGATGTAGGCAAGGGCTCATTATCACTTAAGTTCGGCGGCAAAATTGCACACTTCTACATTCATCAGAGCCGCCCGGACACAAAAAAACCATCAGACATAACGCCTATCTCGGATCACGGTGCACAGTTTTCTGACCTGTCATTAGAGACCAAAAAAATAACAAGACCAGCAGCTATGGTCAAAGGTCTCCCGCCTTCTCAGAAACAATGGAAAGAGAAAACACAAAAACCATGGAACTCTTACTCCAGCAAGAAGTCAGGACAAGTCAAAGCAAGAAACAACACAGGAACGGTGGCAAAGTTTGACCTCAGCCACCCATGGGACCCAAACCAGTAATCCACAACGAGGTATCGTCGAGCCAACGACGTAAAACAAGTGCACTGGTCGGGAGGTAACCCGACACTATCTTACTTTCCGCACTTACTTTCAGTACTTAGTTTTAAGCTTGCATGACTTTTGAACTAAGGCACGCCTTCGTTCAAAAGTGGGGGGTGAAAACCGCCTGTGTACATAAATAACATGCTTGCTGTTTTTTTAGTAATAGTATCTTTTTGAACATATGAACTTAAGAATGTGAAAAAGATAAATCAGAATTCATGCATTTACCTTGTGAAAATTCAAACTGTTTAAAAACTTAGAATGTAACTTTCCATTTGTCCTTTGTACTGAGATAACTAGGGATGTGGAGTTGACATAAACTGCCCTAGAAGGACTTGGGAAGCAATCAAAGGATCAGATCAAACTATATGGTTTTCGAAGTTAGTGGAGGCTGCACTTCGGGTTTTCAGTGAATAATTGAGTCAAACTCCGCCAAGAAGCATCTATGCAAAGGCGAGGACGGGAATCAGACCGTCCTCTCTCTAGTCAAAATAGCCGAGAAAATAGATAAGCGACCCTCATCTTGACCCGCGCAAAACGACGAAGACGAGAGGAGAGGGGAGGTATTTCCATAGGCTTGCGGGCGATGATTGGACCTCCCAAGAAGGCTGACAAATGGACTAGCAAGTCACAAAGAAGCGAAAAACTCAAAGAAGAAAATCAAAAGAGGCCAAAGGCCCAAAATTGTGAAGGTTTTAACCGAGCAAAAGTGAAGCACTCGACAAAGTCAAATCAAAGGCCAAAGGCCGATTCACTACAACAAAAAAGCAGTCCCTCGCCAAAGAAAAAATAAAGAAGGTTCAACTCACTGAAACCCGAACCGAATCACGTGCATGAGAAAGCTACCAGAAGACCATATAGTACGAAACGATCCCGAGGCTGCAACCCAAGAACCTGAAAAGGGCTATCTCCCGAAACATCCAATATAATTTGCATCTCAGCACGGAGGTACAAGTATTAAGTTTCTTCTATTTATTTACGCAGTTTAATTTGGTAATAAGTAAGCAATGCATGAATTAGGATAGATCGAGTACCACAGTCTAATTTTCATATGCCAAATCCGAACCTAGAACTTACGCCCTTTAATAGCATTGTTCGGGACGAACAACTAAAAGTGGGGGGTATTCTGATGGACCACAATTATACAAATCAAAAACACAGTAAAACCCCCCAAGTTAGACTGTTTGTCTATCTAACATCCATCTGTTAGTCCCGATATATTTCCACAGGGCATTTTAGAGACTGAAGTGAAAACACGCTAAGGAGAGGATTTTATGCTGAAAAGATAACAAGAGTCAATCCAAGGTCAAGATCATATGCCGACTGAAGAAATATCAAGGATCCTGACGTTGAATTGACCAGAATAAATTAATCAGAAGAATCAGGAGTGAAGTCAAGACAGTCCGGGGAAGGAACACACTGACAGTTTTGTGAAAAGACTGCACAAAACTGTACAAAACTCACATATGGCAAGATGACTTGGTGACTTGATGAAGAGGTGGCCAAGGGAGGAGCTCCTCCACCCAAGGCAACCGGCAACCGGCGGCTGCCACCACCCTCCTCCTCCTTGACCGGCGGCTTTTGGCCCCTCCATGTGGTGGCTCCTCCTCCCTTGATTTGCCCATCCAATCTCCATGCAACAAGTGCCCTCATCTTAGCCCTCCATTTCTCCTCCCCATGGCTATAAATACACCCCTCCTCCTCCTCATTTCATCATCCCAAAAATTGTAATCACTTCTCTCTCTACATTTTGTTACTTGTAAGTTTGGTTCGGTTTTGAAATAATACTCCTGTTTGTTCTTGAGTATTATACTGGAAATTATAATACTCTTGTCGGTTCTCGAGTATTATAATACTGTAGAGAATACTCCTGTTGGTTCTTGAGTATTCAGTAGGAATTAGGAATACTCCTGTTGGTTCTTGAGTATTCCACCCCTTTCCCTCTTACTGTTTTCAAAAACCCCCGAGTATTTAGCTATGGTATCCATCTCTATGGATATTCGTAGCTAAACTCTTTATTCGGTGGAAGGTATTTTCTTGTATTATATAATGTTGTAATATCTTTTAGTTTCATTTCTTTGTATTCAAAACTTGTTCTATGTGCCATTTATAGTCAGAATTTCCAAGGTTGAGTGGATGCTACGAAAGGGCAAAACTCTTCCGTGGGGATTCGTGAACATACTCGGGTAAGTGGATGCTACGAAAGGGCAAAGCTTATCTGAGAAGTTCGACTCATCTAAAACACCACTTGGTCAATCGTAACTGTGAGATCAAGTGGATGCACAAAAGGCTAAGATACTTCGAAAGGAGGAATTAGTCTGAAATAGAACAAGGGTTGCTTTAAACGATGTTGCAAGTCTTGCGCTACGAAAGGGCCTCGATTCATCTTTGAATACTTAGAAAAGTTACTAACAGTTTATTATATACATGTTATAATACAAGAGTACCTGAAACCGAATGCTTTTCTTTACTGTTAAACCGCAATCACCAACTGCTGATCTACCGGAGGAATTACAATCACGCATCACCCACTGTAAGTCTTCTTTGTATTTACAGCATTTTAATTTCTGTATTTACTTTTCCGCAATCAGAACCAAAAACCCCCAAAAAAATCACGTAGTTAATTAGAGCGCTAAAATCTCAATCAACCATAAAACACGCTCCCCCAGTTCAATCACCCTAAAAGAATAGCCTATTCCCCTAATTCCCTTGGGTTCGACCCCTACTTACCACTTACTACCCAGTAGTGTAGTCACAAGTAGCGGATATTATAAATTTATTTGTACAGAGGACACTGCACCTTAACGACAGTGCGGTGGCCCTCCGTCAGTAACCCGGTATATTTTTCATTTGTTACAGTTTTTATGTTTATGTCGTTTCTTTTCATACTCACCCCTTTGTATTTGGGAAAGGAATGTTTATCTTATGCAGGGAACATATGCTCAACATGCGAGCGCATGCTTTGTAACATACGAGCGCATGACCCGAGCATAACCGGGCCGCAACCAGGAATGACCGGCTTGCACCCGAGGAAACTCGCCAGTACCCGGGCCGCAACCGAGAATGACCGGGCTGTGCCCGAGAGAACCAGGTCCCAACCGGACCCCCTCGAACATCAACCGAATCTGGCCGGGCCAGGCCTTGTCGTTTGCTCCTATGGCCTTGACTTAGCAACGACACCATAAAGGGAGTTCTCTTCGTTCCTTACTCTTCATGTCATTTCCTTTCCATTGTTAAAATTGTTTTTTGTGTTTTGAACTAAGTCGTTCCGAGAGGAACGACTTCGTTCAAAAGTGTGGGGGTAGTTATTGCACATAGTAGTCAACACTTTTTGAAAATACAAACTTTCATGATGTGAAATTAGATAAATCCGATTCATGCATTTCCTTGTGAAATCTTAATTGTGTAAGCACATGTGTATTTAACTTTCTACTTGTCTTTGTGTGCCAAGATAAATATAGGATGTGGAGTTGAATGAAATGTCCTAGAGAGGCTTGACAAGCACTCAAGGGACCGGATCCTTACTTTATAGTTATGTGAAGATTGTGGAGGCTAGCAATTCGGGCTTCTTGGTGAAGAGTGGACTCCGCCATGCAGCGTCTATGCAAGAGGCGGGACGGGAATCAAACCGTCCTATCTCTAGTCCGAGTAGCCGGGAAAAGAGGTGAGCGACCCTCATCTTGACCCGCGCGAAAAGGGCAAGGATGAGAAAGAGCAGGGAGGTATTTCCATATGCTCTCGGGCGATGATTGGACCTCCCAAAAGTGAAGGAAAAATGGACATGCAAATTCTCATCAAAGGAGCAAAGCTCAAAGTAAAGAAAATTCAGCCAAAGTGGTGAAAGTTTTTACCCGAAGCAAAAGTGAAGTACTCCAATGCCAAATCAAAGGCCGAAGGCCAAAGTCACTACAAAAAGCTATCCCTTCAAAGAAAATCAAAAGAACTCAGCCTTGAAGCCCGAATCAATCACGTGCTAGAAGTAGCAAGTAGCATAACCATATAGTAAGATCGGATCCGAGGGTGCAGTTCAAAGGCCTAAAAAGGACTATCTCCCAATCATCCAAATTGATTTGCATCTCGGCTCAAAGGTAACAAGTATCTAGTTACTTTCATGTTTGAGCATAATTTCATTTGGAAGCAAGTAAGTTTTGCATGCAAAGGTGAAATCTAGTTTTGCATCTCACATTCACATTTAGGACATAGGGTGTTGTCGTTCCTCTTTTGACTAGACTTGTTCGGGACGAACAAGATTAAGTGTCGGGGTATTTGATGGAGCGTATTTATACGATTCATTGAGTACACTAAACCCACCAAATTAGACTCTTAGTCATAAGAACATGTGCTTGTTAATGTCGTTTTGGCATTTCAGGCAATTTTGGAGTCTAAAGAGGAATCAAGCCTAAAAAGGGAGATTTGTGCCGAAAAGCATGCCAAGTAATTTCTGGCCGAGCCAGGCCCGAGAAACTTCAGCCGGGTCCGAAGAAATGATCGCCCAGGCATCGCCTAGGCCGCGCCCAGCGCACCAGCCGAGCTGTCTAGCACTGAATTCAAGTTGCTCGGGCAAACGAGCTAATCTGACAAATCCACCTCAAGCAAAGTGATCAAAATGGAAAATAAAGTGGATAATGTCGGAAAACCAAGGAGAACGCCCGAGCAGATTGGTAGTTGGCCCAATTCCAAAGGTCCCGTGCGTGCTGATAGGCACCGAAACCAAGTCGCTCGACCAAACCAGCTAATCTGGCAAATCTGGCTCGACCAAGTTGTTTGAAATGCCCAACAACTTGGACGATATCACTTACCAGACAAAACGCCTGAGTGGAACCAGCTCAAGCCCGATCACGGCCAATCTAGGGCAATTCCGGCCATTTTGGGATTCTGACCAAGCTTCGGCCATATTCTGGACAAACATCCTTCATGGATCAGTCTTAGAATCTCCTCAGCATTCCAAATCCATGGTTCAGAAGCCAAGAGCCTCCGGCCAAAATCCCGGCCAGATTCCGGCCAAGTCCGACCAAACTCCGATCAAGCTCCGATCAAGCTCCGGCCAAACACAACCAAGTCCAACCAAGTTCTGGCCAAGAAGTTCCAACCAAGAACCGAATTCCCAATATTCCGGTTGGCTTCTACTATTCACTTCGGTTTAGTTTTGGAGTTCGGTTGGCCTCTTCTATTCAAGTCCGGTTGGCCTCATTTAGTCCAAGTTAGTTGCCCTTTGGATGAAGCCAAGCTCAAGTCGGTTGGGAGTGCAAGTGCAAGGCATGTGGATGGCTTTTGGCTAAACCAATCCAAATGAAGTGCTTTTGGGATATTTCTTCAAGCCAATGCATATCCTTAGCCCCCAAGTCTTCCTTGTCTATAAATAGAAGGGCATGCCTTTAGAATCAAGTGTCCTAGTGCTTTGAAGTCCCAAGTCCTTAGAGAGAAGAGAGCTTAACTCTCTTCTCTACATTTTCAATACAAAGACAATTTGCTCTCTACTTTGTTCTTGAAAACCTTTACTTTCTTGCACTTGTTCTTGAGCTCCAAAGCTCTTACTTTCCAGCAAGCACTCTTTACTTTACTTGTCTTGATTTAGAGCTCCTCTCCCTTTACTTTCCTTGCACAAAGGCCACGGTTACTTGTATTCCTTGACATGAATACAAGTAGCTAAAGATTTCTTTACTTTTCTTGTCAAAAACCGAAGTCCTCTCTTTACTTTCTTGTTGGTTACCTTTACTTTTGTAAGTATGGTGCTTGTATTCCTTGACATGAATACAAGTAGCTAAGGTTCGGTCAAAGGGTGTTCATACTTGTGTATGCATCTTGAGACTAGAACTTAATGCTATTTTGTGTGTCAACTAGTTCGGTGCCATTATTCGGTTGAACAACAAGGCTAAGTGGATGCATCGAAAGGGCAAAGCTTAGCTCAGTGGTTCAATCTTGATTAGACAACAAGGCTAAGTGGATGCATCGAATGGGAAAACCTTAGCCGAGTAGTTTGATCTTCCTTAAGTTGCTTGGTTGATCAGAAATGAGAGATCAAGTGGCTGCACTTAGAACTAGAAGTCTATGTCTTGATTTTGGAGTAGATTGTGGTGTAAGTGCTAGAAATGGCCTTACTTTAGGGTTTAAGTCCCGAAAAGGAATAAACCCACACTTATGAACACAAAGTAAGATCATTTGACGTCTATGATGGTTGTCTCACAAGTAGAGACCCTAGACTGAATATCTTTCGTCCTTACTTATCAGCACTTTACCTTTCAGCACTTAATTTCAGCACTTACATTCAGTTCTTTACTTTCAGCACTTTACATTCAGTACTTTACATTTCAGCACTTTACTTTCAGTATTTACTTTACGCACTTACTTTCTCGCACTTACTTTCAGCACTTTACTTTTTTGTCATTTACTTTCTGTCTAAAAACAACCCAAAAAACCCAATTGTATTTACTTTCTTTTCTCTTTTCAAGAACAACTATTCTACACTGACTCTCTTGTGTTCGACCCCTACTTACCGCTTTTTAATCCAATAGTGAGCCATGCGTAGTGGAACTATAAATGTAAATTTTGCAGTGCAATGACGGCTCTGTCATCTGGCTTTCAGTCTAGGCTTTTCCACACCAGGTATACCATCCTTCTTCTTGTAAATCCATTTACAGCCCACCAGTTTCTGTCCCTTAGGCCTATTAACCAGTTCCCATGTCTCATTCTTCATAAGAGAATTCATTTCTTCTTTCATTGCTTGAAACC
Organism: Rhodiola kirilowii; assembly: GCA_033675215.1. NCBI lineage: Eukaryota > Viridiplantae > Streptophyta > Magnoliopsida > Saxifragales > Crassulaceae > Rhodiola > Rhodiola kirilowii. The sequence goes on from CM066199.1 coordinate 18,218,439, forward strand.
ACTGAGCCTTATCAGGTAATCTCATCATTTCATGATATGAGTTGGGCTCCTCATCTGTTATTTCTGCATCAACATTGAAGGCAAAAGCCACCATATTATTCATCCCAATTCTGACATTTGGCTTGACAGTCCTTCTTGCTCTATCCCTTGTTAGCATATAACTTGAGAGATCTTCTTGTTGGCCTACCTCATCATCATGTGACTCATCACTACTAGAACTCATTCTGGCTTCTTCAGTTACTTGGTTAGGACCATTAGCAGCAGCCTTTCCTTGAGAGGCTCCACCTCAATTTCCAACTTCTGATTTTCTGCTGGCTTTTCTTGCTCCACATCCTTGCCATTTTTAACTGAATCTTTGTAAGGAAAAACTGACTTATTAAAGACTACATCTCTGCTGATAATTGACCTCTTCCCAATATTTTCCAGACACCAAAGCTTGTACCCTTTGACCCCATCTGGGTAACCCAAAAACATGCACTTAAGTGCCCTTAGTTCCAACATGTCCTGCCTTATGTGAGCATAGGCACTGCACCCAAAAACTCTGAGCTTTCCATAGTCTTCGACATGATCACTCCACATTTGCATTGGAGTCTTGAAGCTGATTGCCGAAGAGGGACATCTATTTACCAAATAGCAGGCTGTTGCCACTGCCTCTGCCCAGAATACTTTAAGTAGACCAGCTTGTATCAACATACACCTCACCCTCTCCAATATAGTCCTATTGTACCTCTCAGCAAATCCATTTTGCTGAGGGGTACCTGCCACAGTGTGGTGCTTGGAAATCCCAGATTCTTTGAGTAAATTCAAGAACTCATGTGATAAGTATTCCAACCCATTATCTGTTCTCATCCTTTTTGATGTTCCCATGAATGGAATGGCTTTGGCAAAACGGCTTTAGACAGTTCGAGCTAGAGTTCAAGAAGAGTTCAACCATGGACTGGAACAGAAGTACAGCGTGCAGAAGACGCATGATCTGAATCTGGAAGGTTCTGAAGATAGAGGATCTTTTCGGTTGAAGTCGGTCAGCAAAGAAACAGATATTCGAGATGTCATTCGAATATCTCCTCACCAGAATTGAAGACCGCCTGACTAACTTACTGTAGAAGATATCTCATGAAGATTGGAATGAAGATCTGGATATCTAGAAGATATAGATGAGATTATTTGATTGGAGCCAATCGACAAGTCATCACCGAAGATCAGATAGGCGATCAAATATATGCAGATTGGCTGAGAGAATATCGGATGGCTTGGCGTGGAAGTCATCTTCAAAGATTGGATATAGAGGAGATTGAACATCTATCAAATATTTAGGAGTATCTCCGAAATATTTGACAAGATATTCAGATTGGATTTGGACGATCGAAGATCGAGATGGAAGTCGACCAATGAAGAATTAGATATTCAAATGAATATCTCCGCATCAGATTGAAGAAGGTTGGCTGACTTGTTGGGGAAGAAAGACCGAGATCTTCACAAAGATTGGATTGGAAATATCCATCGAATATTTAGGAATATTTCCTAAATATTTGATGAGGATATTTGGAACAGATTTGGATCTCACCAATGCATATAAATACAAGGCTAGGGCAACCAGATCTGTGTCGCTTCCCGAGAGAAAAGAAACAAACACGAGAGTTTGTGAGATTGGAGGAGGAGCGACCGCCGGTTGATTATTCCACACCGGAATATCAACAGGGAAGTAACAGTCTGTTCAGTGTGCTGTTCAGACTGTTCTGGAAGGACTACAAGCGCACACACACACACACGGTGATCAAGATACGTCTTTGAGAGAAGGCGACTGGACTTCCGAGAAGTCCAAGACTAGGCCGAGAGGGATGTCTTGTCCTACCCATATGGGATCGAGGGGAGCTGCGGTGAATCGAGATTGCAAATCCGAGAGACGGAGTGTTAGAGGCTAGGCTATTACAAACAAGGCATTGTGTAAGTGTAAGTCCACGAATAGCTCTAAACTCGTAATAAGATTTGTGTCCCTTTTTTCGGGTGTGGGAAACCCCCCAGAGTAGGCGAGGCCGAACTGGGTTATCATATCGTGTGTGCTCCTATTTGTTCTGTTTTTAGTACTATCTACAAAGGTGTTTCAGTCTCTATTTGAACATAACCTGAAACTGTCCAACAAGTGTTCGAGACGCAGTTCGAACACCATCTAGAACTCGTCTTGACTAAGACAAGTAGATTTCAATTGGTATCAGAGCAGGCACTCGACATACAGAGTGTGATCCGGCGAATGTTCAAGATGAGTTTGAAGGAAGGACAGAGCACTAACCGACCACCGTTGCTTGAAGGGCCGAATTATGCCTATTGGAAATCCAAGATGAAAGCCTTTCTGAAATCCCTCGATGAAAGGGCTTGGAGAGCTGTAATGATAGGATGGACATAACCCATGATGGGCAACCCTGAAGGAGCTGTTATGCCAAAACCTGAAGCTTTGTGGTCTGAAGCAGATGAGGTAGTGGCTGTTGGGAATTCAAAGGCCCTGAATGCAATATTCTATCGAGTGGATGAGAATGTGTTCAAACTGATTGCTGAATGTGAGGTGGCCAAGGAAGCATGGGATATTCTCAGAATAGCCTATGAGGGTCCAGACATTAAAGTCATAGTAAGGTCATGTCATACCTCGGATTCATCGTGTTACCTCAACTTCAAGTCAAACATCTTCATCAAAGTTGTCAGACAATCATAGTTTAAACGAGTTATGCATTCACACGGTCAGTACACATGGCTAGCAAGCGACTAATCACATGTCCTAAATAGTTCTATAGCAACGTATTAAGAATAAGAATAGTTACACAAAACATGCTCGCCATTCACTTATGCTATCTAGGGATAGTCCACGGGCTCTTGGCGCAAAGCTCATTCTCAAGTGCCCAGGACTGGGCAATGACCCGTAAGAGAAGAGGAGCCTGGCTCAAGAATTTTCAGAAAAATAGTACGAAAATCACATCAAAATTTCAGTGCAAGCACGATGATCGTCCCTTATTCATCTTACACTCTAGGTGACTATGTCTCATCAGCTCTTTGTATCTCTCTCAAGCTTCGTAAAGATTCTCACCATCTGTAGAGAGGAACGATATGATCTTGTTCCTGAAATGCATTGTCTTTGATGGTGGGAAATACTGTTGTAGAAAGGCTTCAACCAATTTATCCAAAGTAGTGAAGGTGCCCTCTGCATGACTGTCTAGCCACCTACGAGCCTTGTCAGAGAGGGAAATGGGAATAGCCTCAGGTAATAGGATTCGAGAGGAACACCGTTGGTCTTCACCGTGTTGCACATCTGGGTGAACTACTTAAGCTGTTGGTGAGGGTCTTCATTCATCCTTCCATGGAGCAGTGGTGCAATGGCGGACTGAAATGATGAACTAATATCCAAAATTGATTGTTCAGCACCATCTGAATGGGTCCAGTCTTAATTTCCAAGTTGTTGTTGTCCACACCCAGTGGTGCAATGGCGGACTGAAATCTTGAGACACGTGGAGTAGTGTAAACTCAGAGGGTCCTGCGCACTTGTTGCTGCGCTGGATGTTCCTCATCATCTCAGACTAGCCCAGGTAGTGCAGGTGGATCCATGTCGAGTGCTGCGAATCCGTGGTTTTGTGCTCAGATTTGCCTATCTTCGTTTTGGACCTGTCGAAGAGTTTTTCGTTGGTCCGGCGAGTCTTGGTCGTATGCCTGAGCCTTCTTCTTCTGTCTGGGTGTTTTCTTTGGCATGAACTAAACAGTACTGCGAGAGCCAAGAATCACCGTGAGTGAAGCGAATTAGGCTGAAGGAGTCAAGCAACGAACAAGGTGGAATAGTCTAAACTACACTAGTTAAATCTAGTATCACACTAAGCACTGTTCTCCGGCAACGGCGACATTTTGACAAATGTATTTTAACCCTTTATAATTGTCAAGTTATTAGTTTTAGGGGTCAAATTGCAATCAAAGACAATTTATAAACCTTGGTAAGGCAAGGGTCGATCTAAGGAACAACGTGTATGATTACTAGCTAACAAACGACCTATTCAGCTATTCCAAATAATGAGAGGTTTTCGATGTGAAGCAAATTCCAGAAATTGAATGCAGAAATAAAGAGGTTTGACTTGATCAGAGAAAGAAATCCCAGGAATCAGAGAAAGAAATCCCAGGATCAAACTTCACACGTGCCAACCCACAATCATGTAACAAATTTGCATAAATTCATCATGCTATCGAGTATTGAAATAAACCAAAATAACACTAGATAAGCCGCCCATCCACGGATCATTGTCTAAATTAATCTCAATCGTTGAACGCCGCCCATCCATGGATTATCAACGGTTTAAATTATTAAGCCTAGGGTTTTTCAGACAACAAGGTGAACTTTCCTATTAATTCATGTACTATTAGCGTAGTTACTGACAAGCGTATTTTTAACCCTTTATAGTTGTCAAGTTATATGTTTTAGGGGTCAAATTGTAGTCAAAAACAATTTATAAACCTTGGTAAGCCAAGGGTCGATCCAAGGAACAACGTGTATGAATACTAGCTAACAAGTGACCTATTCAGCTATTCTAAACAATTATAGATTTTGAAGTGAAACAAATAGCAGAAATAATGTACAGAAAATAAAAAGGTGTTGGCTTGATCAGAGAAAGAATTACAGGATCAAACTTCACCCGTGCCAACCTACAAATCATGCAACAATATCACGTAAATTCATCATGCTATCGAATATGGAAATAAACCAAAATAACACTAGACAAGCCGCCCATCCACGGATCATTGTCTAGATTAATCTCAATCGTTGAACGCCGCCCATCCACGGATTATCAACGATTTTGATTAGTTAAGCTAAGGGTTTTTAGACAAAAGTCAACTTTCCTATTAATTCATGTCCATTGTAGCTACCATGACCTACTATCAATTTCATACGATCTGGTTAATACCTAGGACCCATTCATCTGTTGGTAATTAACCTAAATATGTTCTAGCATGCAAACATCCCATTCAATGTAAAACTTGCAAGAACGATAAAATTAAGCACAATGAAATTGAATATTCGAATTGCATTAATGAAAAATGTTCAACTGATCACACGAAGAGTTGTGTACATGGCACGGGATCCGTAGGATCCCAGAATAAAGAAGACTATTCACTATTCATGGTAAGTTAACCAAAAATAGTGTAGAAATAGAAATTAAGGACGAGGAAACAGTGTAGACGATGTAGCTTGTTCTATCCTCAATCTCTCGCGATGTGGTGCTCTATCTTCTTCTCCAAGTCAGGGTTTTCTAAAGTCAAGCTCCCGATCAAAATCAAGCACACCAATTCAGCCACGCTTGCCCTCTTTTATTTTTGAAAAAGGCCAAAAAGCCCAAAAATGATTTTTGGAAATAAATAAAAATTCCTATTTTTAACGGCCAGCCAGTCGGCTGGCTAAGTGAAGAAATCCAGCCGGTCGGCTGGCTGAGCTTCACAAGGTTGCGCAATGAGCAAGTCTCTCCGAGCTTAGTCAAGCAAAATGCGGCAGAAGGTTTTCGGAGGATCAAGGCTCGGTCGAGCCTCGCCAGGCTCGGGCTTGGTTTCCTTAAGTTGACTCGATCATGTCCCAAGGCCTCGGAGCTCGGGCGAGCTAAAGGGAGCTCGGTCGAGCATAATCTAGTAGGTTCAACCGGTCTGGTGCAGGCTCGGGAGAGCTTTTCCCACTGGCTTTACTCCAGTCGGTCGGCTGGTTCTGGACCAATTTCTCTGCCACCGGTTGGCTCTACTTTTGTGCTTTTCTGCATATTTTTCGTTGATTTTCTTCGGATGGAATCCAAAGTGCTCATCGGATCGATTGACCTAAAATACTAGGAGAAAAGGATCAAATGATGACAATTTGTCAGGAGAACAAGTGTCACCCTTCATCGTATGGAGTAAATTACTAGTCAAAATATTGACTGATCAGCTGCCATGCCCTAAATATCAATTTCATGCAATCTGGTTGATACATGGGACCCATCCATCTTTTGGTAATTAACCTAAATGCATTATAACATGCAAACATTCCATTCAATGTAAAACTTGGAAGAACGATAAAATTAAGCACAATGAAATTGAATACTCGAATTGCATTTATGAAAAACATTCAATTGATCACATGAAGAGTTGGGTATATGGCACGGGATCCGTAGGATCCTAGAATAAGAAAGACTACTCACTACTCATGGTAAGTTAACCAAAATTAGTGTAGAAGTAGAAATCAAGGACGAGGAAACCGTATTGACGATGTAGCTCATTGAGTCTTCGATCTCTGGTGATGTTTTGCTCAGTCTTCTTCTCCAAGTTAGCTCTGTCTTTTCCAAAATCAAGCCCCCCTCTTATAAACCCGAATTGCCTACTAAACAAAGCTGATATTTGGAATTCCCATGACACCCCGTGATAGTTAGGAGTGTCACGAGATGTCACGGGCGGTCACGGGCTGTCACAAGCTCCACAGTTTTGCACATGCCCGGGCATGTCCCGTGACACTGCTTATATCCCGTGACAACATGGAGGTGTCACGGTGTCTTGACCCAAAATTGCTCCTTTTGATTGATTTCTTTGTCTTTTTGCGCATTCGAGCCTACATCGAGTCAGTGGGTAAAATCAAACCTGAAATACTAGAAAAAACCATCAGATAACACTAAAATTCCAGGGTCATCGAGTTAATCCATCATCAAGTGGTGTGATTATTTGATTAAGAATTCAACCGATCAGTTATCAAAGATTGTTGGAATTTGAGATCGGTTTTGCCCAACGTAAAACATGTCCCAGATATGAGACTCTATGTGATTTCCACAGGCTTACTTGACGATGATGGCTTCTATAGCGGATTTGGTAACGGATTGGGGAAACTCACTCGTGGCTCTTTGATCGTTGCAAGAGGAAAGAAGTTTCTGTAGATATATGTGACACATTCGGAGATCTCTCACAATATTGTTAATGCAGTGAAGAATATTGATATGATCGATTTGTGGCATAAAAGACTAGGCACATGAGTTTGAAGGGGATGTCTTTTCTGTCGAAGAGAAAGTTATTACCCGATGTACGTGATGTTCATCTAGAAAGATGCTCTCACTAACGCGCATCGTCTGACGCGTGAAACTTAAATATATTTTCTCATGCCAACAACTAGTGTAGCGGAAAACAGGGTCCAACCCAAGAGACTGGTTTTGGAAGTTGAATCTATAGACAATTAAAGAAAAGGGTGGGGGGGTTTAGCAATTGTGAGTGCAAAAGAGAGAAACACGAATAAAGATTCCAATCAGATAAGATATTCAGCTTAGGGTTTTCTCTTCTGACATGTTCATCATTGACAACTAATAATCATAATTCAAGTTTCTAAGTGTGGTTATTCCGGCAAAGATAATAACCCTAAGTATCCCGAAAAAGGTGATACACCACAATCTAACCCGACAAAGGTGTTAGACTTCTAGTTCGCCTAAACACAATAATCCAACAAAGATGTTATTAGGCCTAGTTGTTACAATCTACCTTTACGTCCAAGTTTCTGGTAGATATTAACGATAAGAATTGGTTGTCAAATTAAGCTTTACGGCAAAGTTTCCACTTAATCTAACAATTCAATTCATTCGATGAAGAACAAGAACTAGTAAAACATGAATTAAGCATTAAGAACAAGAATCTCAAAACAGATTGTCAAAAGGAAAAAACCCTAAACTGAAATAAGACAATTAGCTACTCATAGTCATACCAAAAACACAAATATTTTTGGAATGAAAGAAATAGAAAGCTTTGCGTTCTTCTCCAGAGTCGTCGTGATGATTCTTCAAGATGTAGAATGTTGGAAACCCTTCTCCAAACCCTTAATTTATAAATTTTTGGGTTTCTAATTGCTAAATCCCGGACCTGCTGACGTCATCAACCCGTCGGGTTCGCCGCGCCCAAGGAAGAAATTAGCGTTGTGCCCACCATGTATTTTATCAGGCACGTCCAGGACACTTAAAGTGTGCATTGGGCGCAGAACTCTCGGGATGGCAGTCCTTTCTTTTGCTCCAATTTCGGCTCTGGCTCTCCATTTGATCTTCCACGATCTTCAAGTGATGTAGTTGGCACCGAAATGGCGTCTTTAAGCGAGTATTCCTTCCAGAGCTTCCTAAACACCTTAAATGCAAAACTATACTAAAAGGTAAATGTTTGCATAATAAAGTGTCAAAATAAAAATGGGAATAATTGATTCGACGAGTCGTATAAATAGGGCTCATCAGTCACTGTTTGGCAGGGTAGCAAACTAGTGTCCCTCTTAAAAGTCGTACTCCTACTAGAAAGGAGAATATACTTAATCTAGTGCATTCTGATGTTTGTGGTCCTCTGAAGAGTAGGAAAATTAATGGTTGCTCATATTTTGTCACATTCATCGACGATCATTCCAGGAAAGTCAAGGTTTATACACTAAAGTCGAAGGATCAAGTTTTAGATATGTTTAAGTAGTTTCATGCCTCAGTTGAGACATACTGGGAAGAAGCTCAAGTGTATTCAAACAGATGATGGAGGTGAATAAATTGGCCCATTTGATGCTTATTGTATAGAGCAAGGTATTCGGCACTAAAATACTCCACCAAAGACACCCCAACTGAATGGTTTAGTGGAATGGATGAACAGAACATTGGTTGAGCGAGTTAGATGTTTGCTCTCATATGCAGAGTTGTCGAGATCCTTTTGGGGTGAAGCTTTGAGTATAGTTGTACATGTTATTAATCTAACGCCTTGTGTTCCCTTACATTTTGATGTTCCTGACAAGGTTTGGAGCAGTAAGGATGTCTCACATAGTCACTTATGTATCTTTGGGTGTATGGCATACGTGCATATTCTAAAAGATGAAAAGTCAAAGCTGGATGTCAAGTCTAAGCCTTGTGTATTCCTTGGTTATGGCCAAGATGAGTTTGGGTATAGATTATATGATCCAGTTTAGAAGAAACTTGTTCGAAGTAGAGACGTCGTTTTTGTAGAAGATTAGTTTTTAAAAGATGTTAAGAAGAAGGAGACTTCCACATCTAATGATCTTATTGATTTGGATCTAGTTCCTCCTCAGCATGTCAAGTCACGTGATGGAGTTGATATTCAAGATGGTGAACTACATGATGATGTTTCTGAGCAAGTAGAGATCGAAGAATTTCATCCTGACTTACTTGTACCAGATATGCCATCATTTATCTCAGTTAGGCGGTCTTTGAGAGATCCTCATCCATCTATAAGGTATTCTGCTAATGCGTATGTGTTATTAACTGACGGGGGAGAGCTTCAATTTATACCGAGGCCATGGAAGATGAGCATAAGAATGAGTGGCTTGAAGTTATGCAAGATGAGATGACTTCCTTGCATGAGAATAATACTTTTGAACAGGTGAAATTGATTGTCGGTAAGAAAGCTTTGAAGAACAAGTGGGTCTACAGATTGAAGAATGATGAGCTTACTTCAAGACCCAGGTACAAGGCCATATTAGTGGTTAAATGCATCAGTCAAAGAAAAGGTATTGATTTTGATGAGATTTTCTCACATGTTGTGAAGATGAGTTCTATAGGCGTTGTTCTTGGTTTAGCAGCTAGCTTTGATCTTGAGATTGATCAAATAGATGTCAAGATAGCTTTCCTTCACGATGCATGGACAAGGAAATCTACATGGAGCAGCCTGAAGGTTATCAAGTTGAAGGCAAAGAAGATTATGTTTGTAGACTTCAGAAGAGTCTATATGGTTTGAAGCAAGCAACAAGACAGTGGTATAAAAAATTTGAGTCGATTATGGAGAGGCAAGGCTACCAAAAGACGACTTCAGATCACTGTGTTTTCCATCCACGGTTTGGTAATGATGACTTCATTATTCTCTTGTTATATATGGATGACATGTTGATTGTTAGCAGGAATGCTGAGAGAATTACAAAATCGAAGTACTAGTTGAGCAAGTCTGTTGCAATGAAAGACTTAGGGCCAGTAAAATAGATTATTGGCTTACGTATCAGTCGAGATAGAGCTGCCAGAAAGTTACACGTGTCACAAGAGCTATACATAGAAAAGGTGCTATGTGAATTGAACATAGATAAATCTAAAGTGGTTAGTTCACCTCTTACTACTAACTTTAAGCGAACAAATAAAGATTACCCTTCTTCGGAGAAGGAGATTGAAGAGATGGATAAGGTTCCATATGCCTCTGTCATTGGCAGCTTGATGTACGCAATGGTTTGTACAAGGCCTGATATAGCTCATGCAGTTGGTGTTGTTAGACGATTTCTGTAAAATCTGGATAAGAAGCATTAGGAATTCGTTAAATAGATATTTAAATATCTGCCAGGTACTTCCAAATTGGGTATAACATTTGGAAATGAAAAATAGATGCTTGTTGGCTATACAGATTCTGACATGGCTGGAAACGAAGATGATAGAAAATCCACGTATGGATCTTTGATGACCTCTGTAGGGGGAGCTGTGTCATGTCAATCGATATTACATAAGTGTGTTGCATTGTCAATAACAGACGCTGAGTATATTGCAGCAACGAAAGCTTGCAAAGAGATATTGTGGTTGAAGAAGTTTTTACAAGAGGTTGGCTTGAAGCAGCAAAGGTATGTGGTCCTTTGTGATAATCAGAGAGTGATTCATCCTGCTAAGAATTCAACTTTTCATAAAAGAACAAAACATATCGATGTGCGGTATCACTGGGTCAGAGATCCACTTGAAAAAGGGTTGCTTGACCTTTCATACTGATGATAATGGCTCTAATATGTTGACAAATACTCTAGCAAGGGAAAATTTCAAGAAATGTTGCTTGATCGCCGGTGATGGACCATAATTATATGAATCATAAACACAGTTAAACCCACCAAATTAGACTGTTTGTCTATTTTACTTTTGCTTGTTAGTTCCGATATTTATCTACAGGGTATTTTTGAGTCTAGAGAGAATACATGCTAAGGAGAAGTTTTTAAGCTGAAAAGATATTACGAGTCATTCCGAGGTCACGACCAGATGCCGACTGAAGAAATATCATGAACCTGACATGGAATCACTCAAAACAAGTCCAACCGAAGAGCAACCAGAGTCAGTCCGGAGCAGAAATGAACCGATAGTTTTGTGAAAACTTCACAAAACTCACAAACCACTCTCCTCATGCCACCTAGCCGGCGGCTCCTCCCTCACAAACTCCTCTCCTCCTCTCCTTGCAAGCCCCATGGGCGGCGGCTAAGGAGGAAAACTCCAAGAGGACCAGCGGCTTTGAGCTCCTCCATGGATCTCATGCCATGTGTTGAGTCTTCTCCCCCCATGTGACAAGTGTTGTGATCTCATGGCTCCTCCGTGCCTATAAAAGGAGACCTTCCCTCCCTTGTATCAACATCCACAATCCCATCTTCACACAACACATCACTTATCTCTCTAGACTTTAGGGCACTTTTGTACGCTTTTGTTTGAAATCTATAATACTCCTGTTGGTTCTGGAGTATTCTAGTAGGTTTTGAAAATACTCCTGTTGGTTCTTGAGTATTCTCCTTTACTTACTGTCTTTCAAAAACCCTCGAGTACTTAGCTATGGTATCCACCTCTATGGATATTCGTAGCTAAACTCTTTATTCGGTTGAAGGGGTGTACTTGTATCATAAAATGTTTAGGCCATACTTTTAGTGCCTCTTCTTTGTATTCAAAACTTGTTCTATGTGCCATATATTAGGTTAGAACTTCCAAGGTTGAGTGGATGCTTGGAATGGCAAAGCTCTTCCGTGGGGTTCGTAAACATACTCGGATAAGTGGATGCTTGGAATGGCAAAGCTTATCTGAGAAGTTTGACCTCTTTTAAACACCATTTGGTTGATCGGGAATGATTGATCAAATGGATGCACACAGGCTAATATACCTTGGAATGGGGTATTAGTCTAAATAGAACAAGTGCTCTACGTCTTGGAATGGACTAGATAGTGTGGCAAATCGAGTGCTTGGAATGGCCTTGATACACTTTTGAATACTTAGTAGGATCACTAAAGGCCAATGACAATTCGCTTGTCGTCAGAGCAAATTGTACAAATAAATTTATAAAGTCCGCTACTCGTGACTACTGGGTAGACGTGGTAAGTAGGGGTCGAACCCAAGGGAATTAGGGGGATACGTTGTTCTTTTACTAACAGGGACGTGTTTTAGGATGATTGAGATTTTAGCGCGAGTAATTAAACTACTATTTTTGGTTTTTTGGGTTTTTTGTGCGGAAAAGTAAATACAGAAATTAAATACTGAAAGTAAATACTGAAAGTAAAGAGATAAGGGTTAGAAGACTTACAGTGGGTGATGCGTGATTGCGATTCCTCCGGTTGTTGAGCGGTTGATGGTTGTGGTTGATCGGGACAGTTATACTAGGAAAGTAAATACAAGGGGTTTTTGTGATTGAAAGAAAGTATTCGGTTTCAGGTACTCTTGTATTATAACATGTATATAATAAACCGTTAGTAACTTTTCTAAGTATTCAAAGATGAATCGAGGCCCTTTCGTAGCGCAAGACTTGCAACATCGTTTAAAGCAACCCTTGTTCTACTTCAGACTAATTCCACCTTTCGAAGTATCTTAGCCTTCTGTGCATCCACCTGATCTCACAGTTACGATTGACCAAGTGGTGTTTTAGATAAGTCGAACTCCTCAGATAAGCTTTGCCCTTTCGTAGCATCCACTTACCCGAGTATGTTCACGAACCCCATGGAATAGTTTTGCCCTTTCGTAGCATCCACTCAACCTTGGAAATTCTAACTATAAATGGCACATAGAACAAGTTTTGAATACAAAGAAATGAAACTAAAAGATATTACAACATTATATAATACAATAAAATACCTTCCACCGAATGAAGAGTTTAGCTACGAATATCCATAGAGGTGGATACCATAGCTAAATACTCGGGGGTTTTTGAAAATAGTAAGAGGGAAAGGGGTGGAATACTCAAGAACCAACAGGAGTATTCCCAATTTCCTACTGAATACTCAAGAACCAACAGGAGTATTCTCTATAGTATAATACTCAAGAACAAACAGGAGTATTATTTCATAAACCGAACAAACTTACAAAGTAACCAAACTTAGAGAGATAAGTGTTTTGTGTATGGATTGATTATACAAATGAGGAGGAGGGCACTTCTATTTATAGCCAAGAGGGGTGGAGATGGGTGGTGGAGATGGTGGCATGTGTTTCTCATCCAAGGGAGGAGATGGAGGAGGAGGGAGGAGGAGACAAGTGGCGCCACCTTGTGCACTCCCCAAAGCCGCCGGTTGGAGGTCAAAATGGAGGAGGTTTTGTGGCTTTGGCCACCTCCTAGCCAAAGCCACCGGTCACCAATGCACATGGATGAATCTTGATGGTTTTGTACTGTCTTTACAAAACTATCAGTCCAATTTCACTCCAGGCTGTCTTTGATAATTCCTCATTTGGATTTAATTTGAGTAATTCATCGTCAGGATCTTGAGATTTCTTCATTCAGTGCTTGATCTTGACCTTCAATTGACTCTTGATATCTTTTCAGCATAAAATCCTCTCCTTAGCGTGTTTTCACTTTTATCTCTCAATTGCCCTGTGGAAATATTTCGGGACTAACACGTAGAAGTTAGATAGACAAACAGTCTAATTTGGTGGGTTTAACTGTATTTATGATGCATACAATTATGGTCCATCAGCCAATGATAAACAGGCTATGATACAAGGCCCCCGAAACCGAATGCTTTCCTTAGATTAAAACACCACCTGCATTTACTTCCTTAGTATAAACGGCCTTATCAACTGCTCACCTCCCGGAAGACTTGCCAATCACGCAACAACCGCTGTAAGTCTTCTCTTTTATTTTCAGTATTTACTTTTTTGTCATTTACTTTTCCGCACTAAAAACCAAAACCAACCAAAAAAACACTTACTTTTCCGCACTAAAACCTCAGTCAACCTAAAACACGCTCCCTCCCTGTACGATCCCTCAAAGAACAACTTATCCCCCTAATTCCCTTGGGTTCGACCCCTACTTACCACTTGCTACCCAGTAGTAAAGTCACGAGTAGCGGAGATATAAATTTATTTTGCACAGAGAACACCGCACCTTAACGACAGTGCGGTGGGCTCTGTCAAAATTGGTGCCATTGCCGGGGAATTAGCTGTCGGATTAGTTGTTCTTTCCTTTCCCTTCTCATTTCTTCATCACGCTACACAGTATGTATGCATGGACAACGCGACATCTTCCTCTATTCGGAGGTACGGATGGAGAAGACCCAGTACAACATTACCATGGCGAGGTCAACTTGATAACACAGAAATATGACCTGAGCCACCCATGGGATCCAAACCAGTGATCCAGGAAAGAGGTACTGTCGAGCCAACGACTTTAAACAAAGGCACTGGTCTGAAGGTAACCCGACACCTATCTTACTTTCAGTACTTTTATTTTCTGTGATTTAGTTTTTACCAATAAGTCGCTCTCACCTACTTGGTGCATATAATGAAATGACTATTCAGGAATCGATTATGGGTGCAACATCAAGCCAGCCAGGCCTATGCCAATAGTTCAAGGCCCCAGCTAAACTCCCTCGATTATCCAGCCTCATGCCATGTCGTTCACTCGACACCTTTAAGGGAGTTCTGTTCTTCCCTTTTCCTTAATGTCATTTCCTTCTCATAATTGTCCGCTTGCATGGCTTTTGAACTAAGTCTTGCTGAAAGGTACGCCTTCGTTCAAAAGTGTGGGGTGAGAACCGCCTGTGTACATAACATGTTTTTCTTTTTCCCTTAATATTATCTTTTTGAAAATATGAACTTGAGAATGTGAAAAAGATAGATCATAATTCATGCAATAACCTTGTGAAAATTCAACTATTTAAAAACTTAGAATGTAACTTCTCATTTGTCCCTTTGTGCTGAGATAAACAGGGGATGTGAAGTTGATAGAAAATGCCCTAGAGAGGCTTGGCAAGCAATCGAAGGACTGAATTTCGCTATATGGTTTACGAAGTTAGTGGAGGCTGCACTTCGGGTTTCAGTTGAGTCAGAAGTCATCTCCGCCATGCAGTGTTTATGCAAAAAGAAAAAAGGCGGGACGGGAATCAAACCGTCCTATCTCTAGTCACAGTAGCCGGGAAAATAAATGAGCGAGCCTCATTTTGACCCGCGCAAAACGACAAGGATGAGAGAGAGCGGGGAGGTATTTCCATATGCTCGCGGGCGATGATTGGACCTCCCAAAAAAGGCTTGAGAAAATGGACTAGCAAGCCACAAAAAGGCAAAAGCTCAAAGAAGCAAATCAAGAGGCCAAAGGCCCAAAATTGTGAAGGTTTTAACCGAACAAAAGTGAAGTATTCAAAGAGTCAAATAAAAGGCCAAAGGCGGATTCACTACAAAAAAGCTGTCCCTCGCCAAAAAGAAATCAAAAAGGCTCAACTCAGTGAAACCCGAACCGAATCACGTGCTAGAGAAAGCTACAAGGAAACCATATAGTGCGAGACGGTCCCGAGAATGCAGTCCAGGAGCCTAAAAAGGGCTATCTCCCGAAACATCCGAATTAATTTGCATCTCGGCACGAAGGTACAAGTATCAAGTTTCTTCTAAGTATTTACATAGTTTAATTTAGTAATAAGTAAGTAATGCATGAATTAGGATAAATCTAGTCCCACAATCTCACTTTCATATTTTAAAAGTTTACTTAGATAGTGTGCCGCCCTTTAATAGCATTGTTCGGGACGAACAACTAAAAGTGTGGGGTGATCTGATGGACCACAATTATATGAATCATAAACACAGTTAAACCCACCAAATTAGACTGTTTGTCTATTTAACTTTTGCTTGTTAGTTCCGATATTTATCTACAGGGTATTTTGGAGTCTAGAGAGAATACAGGCTAAGGAGGAGTTTTTAAGCTAAAAAGATATTACGAGTCATTCCAAGGTCACGACCAGATGCCGACTGAAGAAATATCATGAACCTGACATGGAATCACTCAAAACAAGTCCAACCGAAGAGCAACCAGAGTCAGTTCGGAGCAGAAATGAACCGATAGTTTTGTGAAAACTTCACAAAACTCACAAACCACTCTCCTCATGCCACCTAGCCGGCGGCTCCTCCCTCACAAACTCCTCTCCTCCTCTCCGTGCAAGCCACATGGGCGGTGGCTAAGGAGGAAAACTCCAAGAGGACCGGCAGCTTTGAGCTCCTCCATGGATCTCATGCCATGTGTTGAGTCTTCTCCCCCCATGTGACAAGTGTTGTGATCTCATGGCTCCTACGTGCCTATAAAAGGAGACCTTCCCTCCCTTGTATCAACATCCACAATCCCATCTTCACACAACACATCACTTATCTCTCTAGACTTTTGGGCACTTTTGTACGCTTTTGTTTGAAATCTATAATACTCCTGTTGGTTCTTGAGTATTCTAGTAGTTTTGAGAATACTCCTGTTGGTTCTTGAGTATTCTCCTTTACTTACTGTCTTTCAAAAACCCTCGAGTACTTAGCTATGGTATCCACCTCTATGGATATTCGTAGCTAAACTCTTCATTCAGTTGAAGGGGTGTACTTGTATCATAAAATGTTTTAGGCCATACTTTTAGTGCCTCTTCTTTGTATTCAAAACTTGTTCTATGTGCCATATTGATGGACTATAATTATACGAATCAAAAACACAGTAAAACCCACTAAATTAGACTGTTGGTCTATTTAACTTTTGCTTATTAGTTCCGATATATTTCTACAGGGTATTTTGGACTCTAGAGAGAATACACGCTAAGGAGAGGATTTTACGCTGAAAAGATATTACGAGTCAGTCCAAGGTCACGATCAGACGCTAAATGCAGAAATCTCAAGATCCTGACGTGGAATCACTCAAAACAAATCCAACCGAGGAACAACCAAAGTCAGACCGGAGCGAAATTGGACTGATAGTTTTGTGAAAACATCACAAAACTCACACAAAAACCTCCTCATTGCCTTGATGACCGGCGGCTTTGTGCAAGAGGTGGCCAAAGCCGCCTCTCCTCCTCCTCCATGACCGGCTACCCGGCGGCTTTACCTCCTCCCCTCCTCACCACAACTTTGGGACAAGTGTCACTCTCCTCCACCACATCTCCTCCTCCTCCCCTCCTATAATTAGAAGCTCCTCCCTTTGTAATCCATCATCCACAAATCATCATACACTTCTCTCTCTAGAAAGTTTGGCATTTGTAAGTTTGGTTTTTGAAATAATACTCCTGTTGGTTATTGAGTATTATAACGGTTTGAAATAATACTCCTGTTGGTTCTTGAGTATTATAACAGTTTTAGAGAATACTCCTGTTGGTTCTTGAGTATTCAAGTAGGATTTGGGAATACTCCTGTTGGTTCTTGAGTATTCCCCTTTACTTACTGTCTTTCAAAAACCCCCGAGTATTTAGCTATGATATCCTCTTCCATGGATAATCGTAGCTAAAATCTTTATTCGGTTGAAGGGGCGTACTTGTATTATAAAATGTTTTAGACTATTTTAGTGTTTTTTCTCTATATTCAAAACTTGTTCTATGTGCCATATATTATATCAGAATTTCCAAGGTTGAGTGGATGCTTGAAATGGCAAAGCTCTTCCGTGGAAGTTCGTGAACATACTCGGGTAAGTGGATGCTTAAAATGGCAAAGCTTATCTGAGGAGTTCGATCTCTCTCAAACACCATTTGGATAAATAGGAAAAGACAATCCAAATGGATGCACATAGGCTAGTATACCTTGAAATGGGGTGCTAGTCTGAGTAGAACAAGGGCTCTACCTTTATTGTAAAAGATTAGACAGTGTTGCAAATCGAGCGCTTGAAATGGCCTTGATGCACGTTTGAATACTTAGAAGGATTACTAAAATAATAAAACAGGCTATGATGCAATGCCCCCGAAACCGAATGCTTCCCTTGAATTACAAAACCCCCTTGTATTGACTTTTCTAGTATAATTGCCTTAATTAACTGCACTCACCTTCCGGAGGACTCGCAAATCACGCATCACCGACTGTAAGTCTTTCTTTTTACTTTTTAGTAATTATTTTTCTGTAATTTACTTTTCCGCACTCAAAACCAAAAACAACCAAAAAAGTCACTTAGTCATAACCGCTAAAATCTTAATCAACCTTAAAACACGCTCCCTCGCTGTACAAATCCCTTAAAGAACAACGTATCCCACTAATTCCCTTGGGTTCGACCCCTACTTACCACTTGCTACCCAGTAGTAAAGTCACGAGTAGCGGACTTATAAATTTATTCTTGACGTTTGTACACGACGACTGTGCGTCCGTCAAAATTGGTGCCGTTGCCGGGGAATTAGCCGTCGGATAAGTTCTTTGAATCAATAAGCGCTTCAAAACAACCATGTCTCGCGAAGGAAGCCACCATGACTATCATGATGATGACGAGATAAACCTGTACGATCGAAATGATGAGGTGCCACTTCCATTTGTGGACGATCCGGAACAACTCATCAGAAACAGAAGAGCTCGTGATAGGGAGGCAATCAAAAGAAACCAAGAACCACCCGAGGACCGAAATGCAGCTGGTCCAGTACAACCCCCTAGATATCCACCACCCCCTCAACCTCGACAAGTGCCGAGACGAGAACCCACTTTCGATAACTACTACGGGGATAACAACAATTACCGCGAACCTACTATGGGAGAACTCTCAGCACCGTATTTCAAAAACCAGCCATGGTGCATTCACGAAGACCCTGAACTGGAAAATGTCATCATCAACACTTCAGTGGTCCACAACTTACCGAAATTCTCAGGAACACGTGGAGAATCAGCAATGACTCATCTCCAGCGCTTACATGGTATTTTCCAGAACTTAAAACCAAATGGCGTGAACGTAGACGACTTCAAGTTGAAGTCGTTATATTTTTCCCTTATCGACACGGCAAACGACTGGTTCCTTTCATTGCCTTCCGATAGCATCAGAACATGGCTCAGATGAAAAAGAAATTTCTGGACAGTTATTACCGGGCAGGATGGGCGATGCAAGTACGGAGGCAACTACAAGACATCAAGCAAGGACCCAACGAAACCATGTACGATTACCTGGAAAAATTCAACCGCCTGGAGAGAAGCTGTTGTACCCTTGGACTGCCTGAGAAACTCGCAGTCGAGTATCTCATTGATGGATTAAGACCCTTAGACAAAATGCTTCTGGATGCCTCAGCTGGAGGATCCATGATGAATCTGTCATTAAGTGGCATAAGGAATCTCATCACCGACGTTGCTGAAAATGACCGATTTAGAGAAGAGACGACTCGTCAGGAAGAATTTTCCCGAACAAGGAATGTGGCAAAAGCTGAAACACCAATGAACTCCATGCCATAAGAGATGAAACAATTGAAGGACATGATGATTCAGTTCCTACGAAGACAACCAGTTCTAGTTAAGCCTTGTGAATTTTGTGGCTCTACAGACCACAAAACTGACGCATGTCCGACATTAATAGAAGAGGAACTGGCAGAAGTGAATGCAGTGGGAGGATACCAAGGATACAACAACAACAACAACAGAGCCGGACAAAACCGATAATATGGTCAAGCAACCAACCCGAACTGGCGTAACAACAACTATCTTCAGAAGGAAGCACAACCAACTGTCCCTCAACTAGCTCAGTCATACTACCAACCCCCCCCCCCACCGACAGATTAACCAGAACGCTCCATCGGCAGGACAATATCAGCAAAGAGAACCAAATCAGTACCAAACCGGCCCACATAATCAGCAAGAACCAACCAAGTCGCTCGATGACACGATGAAGGAGCTCGCAGGAAGCATAAATCAATTGGGTACTTCGTTACACCAATACCAGGTGAAAACTGACGAGGCAATTTCAGAATTAACCAAACAAATGTCCCAACTTACCACTGCAATGGCAACACTCACTAATGAGCCTGGCAAACTTCCTTCACAAACCATCCAAAACCCAAAGGCGAATCTTAGCATGATAAAAAGGTCAAACGAAAAGGTGACACTGGGAGAAGTTGCACGATCCCCAACTTACAAACTTACAAACAAGCACTTCGCCCGGAGGCGTCGACTTGATTGGAATCAAGAGGAAGACCGACCCAATGATGGCAAAACATGGGTTACACATGCTGACAATGGACGGTACGCATTCACCGCCGATCATACACTCTGACATACCAGCATCTGGATGGGATGACAGTAACAATTTAAGGTGGGACTTCCCAATTAATATTTATGCTTCGAAGCAAAATATTAAGGGATCCGATTATACAAATCCTAAGCCAAGGAACGGGCAGAATGGCCCGACAATAGAAAGAGCCCTCACTTCAGATCACGAGCCACAACCGGAAAGAGATAAAGACCCAGGGGCCTTCACCGTCACCTGCGGTATTGGTGAAGCACAGATTCATAAGTGCTTAGTCGATCTTGGAGCTGTTGTCAACGCCATGCCCTCCTCCTTATATTACTTATTAGGACTTGGTCCATTAAAACCACCCAGGTCAAATATCGAGCTAGGAGATAAATCATGCATCCGTCCGGTTGGAGTGCTAGAAGATGTAATACTCCATGTGGGAGAGCTCGTCATTGCTGCAGACTTTTATGTAATACAAACGGGAGAGACCAGCGAAGACGACCCTCCAACAATAATATTGGGACGACCATTCCTCTACGCTACTAAAGCAAGGATCGATGTGGGCAAGGGCTTGTTATCGCTTAAATTCGGCGGCAAAGTTGCAAATTTCTCCATTGATAATAGCCGCACGGATACAAAGAAACCGCCAGACATTATGCCTATTCCAGATTGCGGTACACAGAATTTTGACCTGCCAAGGGAGACCGAAAGAGTAACAGGACCAGCAGCTATAGTCAAAGGTCCCCCGCCTTCTCAGAAACAATGGAAAGAAAAAACACCAAAACCATGGAGTTCCAACCCAAGCAAGAAATCAGGAAGAATCAAGGCAAGAATCAACACAGGAACAGTGGCGAAATACGACCTGAGCCACCCATGGGATCCAAACCAGTGATCCAGGAATGAGGTACTGTCGAGCCAACGACGTTAAACAAAGGCACTGGTCGAGAGGTAACCCGACACCTATCTTACTTTCTATCTTTTATTTTCTGTCATTTAGTTTTTTCCAATAAGTCGCTCTCACCCACTTGGTGCATAGAAGAAATGACTATTCAGGAATCGGTTTTTGGAGCAAGACCGGATCAGCCAGGCAGCTTCCGTGAGTTACCGGGCCTGCGCTGAGAGTTCAAGGCCCCAGCCGAACTCCCTCGATTATCCAGCCTCATGCCATGTCGTTCACTCGACACTTTAACGGGAGTTCTGTTCTTCCCTTTTCCTTAATGTCATTTCCTTCTCATATAATATCTACTTGCATGGCTTTTAAACTAAGTGGTGCTGAAAGGCACGCCTTCGTTCAAAAGTGTGGGGTGAGAACCACCTGTGTACATAACATGTTTTTCTTTTCCTTTTTTTTAAAATTATCTTTTTGAAAATATGAACTTAAGAATGTGAAAAAGATAGATCATAATTCATGCATTAACCTTGTGAAAATTCAACTGTTTAAAAATTTAGAATGTAACTTCTCATTTGTCCCTTTGTGCTGAAATAAACCAGGGATGTGGAGTTGACATAAACTGCCCTAGAGAGGCTCGGCAAGCAATCGAAGGATCGAATCAAACTATATGGTTTTCGAAGTCAGTGGAGGCTGCACTTCGGGTTTCAGTGAAGATTGAAGTCATCTTCGCCATGTAGTGTTTATGCAAAAAGAAAAAAAGGCGAGGACGGGAATCAGACCGTCCTCTCTCTAGTCAACAGGAGTATTCTCTAAAACTGTTATAATACTCAAGAACCAACAGGAGTATTATTTCAAACTGTTTTAATACTCAAGAACCAACATGAGTATTATTTCAAACCAAAGCTTACAAATGTACCAAACTTAGAGAGAGAAGTGAATTGTGATTTTTGGCCGCTCAAAAAAAAAGTAGGATTTGGGAATACTCCTATTGGTTCTTGAGTATTCCCCTTTACTTACTGTCTTTCAAAAACCCCCGAGTATTTAGCTATGATATCCTCTTCCATGGATAATCGTAGCTAAAATTATTATTCGGTTGAAGGGGCGTACTTGTATTATAAAATTTTTTAGACTATTTTAGTGTTTTTCTCTGTATTCAAAACTTGTTCTATGTGCCATATATTAGATCAGAATTTCCAAGGTTGAGTGGATGCTTGAAATGGCAAAGCTCTTCCGTGGAAGTTCGTGAACATACTCGGGTAAGTGGATGCTTGAAATGGCAAAGCTTATCTGAGGAGTTCGATCTCTCTCAAACACCATTTGGATAAATCGGAAAAGACAATCCAAATGGATGCACATAGGCTAGTATACCTTGAAATGGGGTGCTATTCTGAGTAGAACAAGGGTTCTACGTTTTTTGCAAAAGATTAGACAGTGTTGCAAGTCGAGTGCTTGAAATGGCCTTGATTCACTTTCGAACACTTTTGCAAAAGACTAGACAGTGTGGCAAATCGAGCGCTTGAAATGGCCTTGATGCACGTTTGAATACATAGAAGGATTACTAAAATAATAAAACAGGCCATGATGCAATGCCCCCGAAACCGAATGCTTCCCTTGAATTACAAAACCCCCTTGTATTTACTTTTCTAGTATAATTGCCTTAATCAACTGCACTCACCTTCCGGAGGACTCGCAAATCACGCATCACCGACTGTAAGTCTTTCTTTTTACTTTTCAGTATTTATTTTTCTGTAATTTACTTTTCCGCACTCAAAATCAAAAACAACCAAAAAAGTCACTTGGTCATAACCGCTAAAATCTCAATCAACCTTAAAACACGCTCCCTCGTTGTACAAATCACTTAAAGAACAACGTATCCCCCTAATTCCCTTGGGTTCGACCCCTACTTACCACTTTACCCAGTAGTAAAGTCGCGAGTAGCGGACTTATAAATTTATTCTTGACGTTTGCACACGATGACTGTGCGTCCGTCACATATATTAGGTTAGAACTTCCAAGGTTGAGTGGATGCTTGGAATGGCAAAGCTCTTCCGTGGGGTTCGTAAACATACTCGGATAAGTGGATGCTTGGAATGGCAAAGCTTATCTGAGGAGTTTGACCTTTCTAAAACACCATTTGGTTGGTCGGGAATGACTGGTCAAATGGATGCACATAGGCTAATATACCTTGGAATGGGGTATTAGTCTAAATAGAACAAGTGCTCTACGTCTTGGAATGGACTAGACAGTGTGGCAAATCGATTGCTTGGAATGGCCTTGATACACTTTTGAATACTTAGTAGGATCACTAAAGGCCAATGATAAACAGGCTATGATACAAGGCCCCCGAAACCGAATGCTTTCCTTAGATTAAAACACCACCTGCATTTACTTCCTTAGTATAAACTGCCTTATCAACTGCTCACCTCCCGGAAGACTTGCCAATCACGCAACAACCGCTGTAAGTCTTCTCTTTTATTTTCAGTATTTACTTTTCTGTCATTTACTTTTCCGCACTAAGAACCAAAACCAACCAAAAAAACACTTACTTTTCCGCACTAAAACCTCAATCAACCTAAAACACGCTCCCTCCCTGTACGATCCCTCAAAGAACAACTTATCCCCCTAATTCCCTTAGGTTCGACCCCTACTTACCACTTGCTACCCAATAGTAAAGTCATGAGTAGCGGAGATATAAATTTATTTTGCACAGAGAACACCGCACCTTAACGACAGTGCGGTGGGCTCCGTCAGCCGGCATGGTGGTCTCTTCCTCAAACTAAAAAGGGGGAGATTTGTTAGGTTTTTGGGTTTTTGACCCATGAGAAAGAGCTCAACAAAAGCCCAATGCTAGGTTACCAAAAACTCTAGCTTGAGGTTATAACTAAAAGTGAAGAAAGACATTCGAACAAGATATTGAAGAGAGTATTTTTGGATCTGCAGTACCCAGCTGTGAAGATCAGTCATTTCCCAGAGAATGAACTGTCAGATCGTCTTGATATTTTGGTAGTAGCTTTGACTAGCGTATTTTTAACCCTTTATAGTTGTCAATTTATATGTTTTAGGGGTCAAGTTGCAGTCAAACAAAATTTATAACCTTGGTAATCCAAGGGTCGATCCAAGGAACAGACGCGTGTGAATACTAGCTAACAAGCGACCTATTTAGCTATTCCGATTAAAAGAGGTTTTGTTTGTGATGAAAATTGCAATAATTAAATAATAGAAATTAAGTGAGTAGAAATTAAAGGTTGTGTTTTTATCAGAGACAGAAGTCCAGAATCCATACTTCACCCGTGCTAACCCACTAATCATGCAATCATGTTACGTAAATTATTCATGCTATCGAATATGGAATCAAACCGAAATAACACTAGACAAGCCGCCCATCCACGGATCATTGTCTAGATTAATCTCAATTGTTGAACGTCGCCCATCCACGGATTATCAACGATCTCGATTTATTAAACTAAAGGTTTTCCTATTAATTCATGTAAACATGACCTAATATCAATTTCATGTAATCCGGTTAATACCTAGGACCCATCCATCTTTCGGTAATTAACCTAAATATGTTCAAGCAATGCAAACATACCCTTTGATGTAAATACTTGCATAGAACGATAAAATTAAGCACACAATAAAATTGAATATTTGAATCGCATAAATAAAAAACTTCAATTGATCACATGAGAGTTAGGGTTACATAGCATGGGATCCGTAGGATCCCAGAATAAAAGAGACTACTCACTATTCATGGTGATTAAACCAAAAACAGTGTATAGAGAAGTAAAGAACGAGTAAACCGTAAAGACGCGGTGGCTCGTTGAATTCCTCACGATGAAATCCTTTCTCTTCTCCGAGCTAGGGTTTCTTTTCTCCAAAATAAGCACCCTAAATTAATCTGATCGTCTTTCCTTTTATAGCTCACCCAAATAGAATCGAAAAGCCCAAAAACGAAATTAGGAAATCTACTGAAGATTTGTCTCCCGACGGTGCCGTGACACCCGTGACAAGTGAGAGTGTCACGGCTGTCACGGGCTTGGCTGGATTCTCGGGGAGAAAAGACTGCCGTGACACCCGTGACAGGTGAGTGTGTCACGGCTGTCACGGCCTGAGTAAAATTCTCGAGGAGAAAAGGCTATCGCGACACCCGTGACAGGTGAGTGTGTCATGGTTGTCACGGGCTGTTGCTGGCTCAGCACCATTTGTTGGTCTTTTTCGTTGATTTTTCTGTTCTTTCATTTTCATGGGTTCGCGGAGCGAGGAAAGCGTAATTGTCCTGAAACACTAGGGAAAGACATCAAATATGGACAATTTGCCGGGAGAACAAGTATTATCCTTCATCGAATGTAGTGAATAATTAGTCGAAATATCGACTGATCAAGCTTCATAGCATCTTGGCCTTCGTTTTCAATGGTAGAGATCGGTTTTGGAAGTCTATAAGTTGAGGATTAGTGGCTTGAACAATAGCATATTTTTTGGTTCATTCAAGTTTGTTAGTTTTAATGGCATGTAGTTTGGCAAAACTCTGTGAAGTTGTCCAAGCGGTTGTACAAGGTAGATTTCAAGGCCAGAGAAGGACAACCGACGTGGAACAAGTATAATGCATCAGATGTTTCCTAATTCATATTAGGCAAGTCTGTGTTGCATATACATTGAAGATATGATGCAGATATTGAAGTCGGTGGACACATATATGATGCATAGCTAAAAGTCGATTGAGAGGATATAGGAAATATATGTGCATGAAGATTATTTGGGAAGAAGATAATCGAAGATCTAACTTGAAGATTATCAAGATTTAGAGTCGCTTGTTTATAGGAATGTTTCCTAAAAATTCTAAGGAAATATTTCCTAAAGAGCTAGGCGGTTGAGATTGGAAATCTTAATCTTTTAGGTTTTCACCGCACTATATAATGAGGGCTGAGGCATCTGCATTACTCGACACTCTTGGAGATAATTTACACTCATATACACTGATCGAGAGGTGGAGGCAAACAGCCGGTGAGCTAATTATTCTGATAAGATCACAATGCTCGAAATTAGTCTATGCTGGGTGTTGTACAAACTGATCGTGCAACGACTTTGACAAAACACACACTGCTACTGGCTACTACGCATTCGGAAGAAGGCGCTGATCTTCGTGGAGGATCATTTGGTGGAAATAGAGGGGAGTCTCTGATCCAGGGAGAGTCTAGATAGTAATTACTGGAGTGTTAGAGGTACTGGCTGTTTAAGAGGGATTCTGTAAACGTAAGCTCCTTGTACTCTAAAATTATCATAGTGAATTATTTTCCACCGGGCTGATAATAAGCCCCCAGACGTAGGCTCATTAACGCCGAACTGGCTCACAGAATTTATGTGGATGACATTGTGTTTGGCTCTATCAATCAACGAATGGTGGACAGGTTCGTAGAACAAATGCAGAGCGAATTCAAGATGAGCATGGTAAGAGAATTGCCTTACTTCCTAGGATTACAAGTG
Source organism: Rhodiola kirilowii (assembly GCA_033675215.1). Lineage (NCBI taxonomy): Eukaryota > Viridiplantae > Streptophyta > Magnoliopsida > Saxifragales > Crassulaceae > Rhodiola > Rhodiola kirilowii. The sequence continues at coordinate 18,244,909 of CM066199.1, forward strand.
AAGCAGACGATGGACGGTATCTTTATATCCCAAAGCAGATATGCTAGGAACTTGATCAAGAGGTTTGATCTGGAGAAAGTGGCACACAAGAGAACCCTCGTTGCAACTCATGTAAAAATCACCAAGGATGAAGCTGGTACAAGTGTGGACCAAACCCTGTACATGGGCATGATTGGGAGCTTACTGTACCTGATGGCAAGTATACTAGACATTGCTCATGCGGTAGGAGTCTGTGGCAGATATCAAGCTAACCCCAAGGAGAGCCACTTAATAAACGTGAAAAGGATCGTCAAATATGTATGTGGAACAGCTGATTACGGTCTTTGGTACACTAAAGACATGAACTCGTGTTTGGTAGGCTACTGCGATGAAGATTGGGCTGGGAATGGTGAGGATCGTAAAAGTTCATTTGGAGGATGCTTCTTTCTAGGCAACAATCTGGTGTCACGGTTCAGCAAGAAGCAAAACATCATTTCATTATCTACGGCTGAGGTAGAATACATCACAGCTGGAAGTTGTTGTACCCAGATGTTATGGATGAAACAGATGCTGGATGAATGTTGAGTGAAACAAGATGTGATGACACTCTACTGTGACAACATGAGCGCAATCAACATATCCAAGAATCATGTTCAGCATTCTAGAACAAAGAGATTGCTACTGAAACATCGTCAAAGGTTGTTGGCAAAACGAAGGCTGTTCAAGCAAACCCTAAATCAACGATAGACAAGGCAACAACAACAAAACCTAAATTGCCTTTGATGAAAAAGGTGATCGTTCCCGAGAAAATGATTGCAGAGAAACCTGTGAAGGAGAAGGCAACTGACAATTTAGCAAAGGAGAAACACATACCCAAATCTATTCCAGTTAAAAACCCTAAGAAGCCGACATCTTCTAAACCTGCATCGGACAAGGAATCTGCGAAGAAGACGGCACAAGAGGTAATCTCCAAAACTATTAATGTGTGTAGTCTTAGTGTGCCTAGTGTATCTATGGAGTGTTCGAAGATTGTGGTAGAAAAGCAAAATATAGTGGCATCGGTGCAGGGGGAGAGTACTCCTAATGTGAAGGGAACTAGAGTAAAGATGGTTGCTCAAAAGAAAACGCCAGTTAAGAAAAAGTTTAGAATTGTCAGACGTAAGGTTGTTGTGTCAGAATCTGAAGAAGATGTTGATATGGATGTGAATGAGAGAGTATTTTTGCAGAGTGAAGTTTTCAGTGAAGTTAGTGCAGAGAAGGCTAACGTTGTTCAGGAGAACACTTATCTGATTGAGGAATCAGACCCTGAACCCGAGGAGAATATAGTGGAATCAAATTATGAAGAAGAAGTAGAAGCTGACTTAAGGGAGCAAGATGAGGCTCCAGAGGAGAGTGTTGGTGGCGAGACAGAAGTAATATAAGAAGAAATTGAGGTGCCTATCAATGAGGAAGATGAGCATTCACAACATGAGTCGAGCAAGCAAGCTGACTCACTTCAATAACTCTTTGATGATGTGGAAGAGTATGTGGAGGAATAGATGTTTTCTAATGCTTCTGCAAAAGAAGGAGAGGATAACCAACCAGACCAGACAAATGATGAGAAGGTGGAAGATGTTCCAGAGGAGGTTCTGGTCAATATGGAACAGGTGGGCAAGGCAAAGCCTCCGCTGAATCTGAAAGAAGCTGGAGTGAAACAGACTGAGGAACCAAGAGCCCCAACATTGGCAGAAAACACTATGACTAAGAAAAGAAAGGCTCCTGCACCTGCTCCTGTAGAGAAGACTATCGAGGTTGAATCCACTAGTCGAAAGAAGGATGCTACACCGGTAGCAAAGAAACCCAAAACAAGTTATGTTGTAGGAGAGGCTAAAGCTGATAGGAAGGGTAAGAAAGTGCAGTTTGAAACAGGAATTGTAGTTGGTGGAGTCTAGTTTGTTTCAGACAAACATGCTAAAAATTGGGAAGCTGTGCAAAGGCAAAAGTTTGTAGCTGAACGAGTTCTAGAGGCTGACAAGTATGCTGCCAAGGAGATTGTAAGTTTGGCCAAGGAGCCAGACCTGTGGACATCTGTGACTATGGCCAAACCTTTTGCGGCTAGCATTGTGAGAAAGGTTATCGTGAATCTACCAAAGGAGTTTGCTTTTTTTGAGAACTAAGATTATGAAAAGGTGTGAGTTAGAGGAAAGGAAGTGATCATTACTCCAAAAGTGATCAATGATTATTATGGAGTGGAGAGTAGAGAGGTAAGCAAAAATGAGCCAAATTGGAACAAAATTGCTGAAGTCATAACAGCTGGAGTTCGATCAAGGTGGAATAAGTTAACTATTCCCAAGACTAACCTGTCGGCAAAGCATTCATTGCTCCAGGGCATTGCAGTGCATAACTGGTTGCCCAATCATCATCGCACGACACTAGGACATGCCACGGGTGCTATTTTGAAGACTCTCGGGTGCAAAGAGAATATTGACCTGGGACAGGTCATCTTTGATCAGATTGCTTCACATGCCACCTCTGTGAGAATTAATCATCCTATTGGGTTCCCATCACTGATCTTCCAACTTGTGCTAGCTCAACATCCAGATATCAAGACTAGTCAGGACAAGCTGACTGGTGCTCCTAAAGTGTTCCTAGCAGATCACAAGCATTTTTCTGGAAAACACACAATGGATCTGGAACAGGATGCATCTGCCAAGGCTAAGACAAAGCTATCTGAACAATCCCTTCCAGAGTTGAGTACTCAAGTTTCGGTTGCAACTCGGAAGAAAGACATCGCTCATCTAGCAGAAGAACTGGCAGATGTGAATTAGCGAATCCTCTCTTTGACAGCCCGAAAAAGGAAGATTACGAAACTGCTAGTGGAACTGAGGTACCCTGATGAGGATGAGAAGAAGCTGATGATGAAAGTGATGATGACTCGGACTGCTAGTCCCTTGGTGATTTCTCTGCCCCTACTACAAACAGTTTATTTTCTTTTCTTGGCTACTATGTTTTGTTGAACTATACAACTGCGTGTCTCTACTTTCGTTACTGTACTTAAGTAATATTTTGTACAAGTTGTTCTAGTTATTGTTCCATACACGTCCAGAACCACATCTCAACATACACTGAAGTATTTCAATTGGTATCATAGCAAACACTCAACACACAGAATGAGATCCGAAGGTTGTTGATACACAGAAGTATTTCAAATATTTCATTGTAATATATGACTTCTCTTTGATTATATCCCTTAGCAACTAGTCTTGCTTTGAATCTTGGAGGATCAGTTGGTGTACTGCCCTCCTTGATCCTAATGATCCATTTACTACCAATTATCTTAGCATTTTCAGTCTTAGCAACTAGTTTCCAAGGTCCAGTATTATGCATAGATTCAATTTCTTCACACATAGCCAATTTCCATTTATCTGATTCTTTACTAGACAATGCATATAGAAGTGTATCAGGTGTGATATACTTCACATCACTAGCAACAAGTAAAGCATACTCAAACAGATTGACAGCCTCAGCCACATTCAAATATCTCCTATTTGGTTTTCTAGCTCTAGGAGCTTTATCTCTTGCTAACTGATAATTAGACAAATCAGGGGCATTAATATGGACATCATCAAACACATTTTCACTACCAGATAGTATAGCATTGTCAACCATGTGACCTACATTATCAGGGGTAGGGAAAGAGGCACTTAGCTTGTCCTAAGTCTGATGTTGAGAATTTTCCGCAAATGGAGAGTTTTCCGCAACTGGAGAGTTTTCCGCAACATCATCCATACCCTTCTGAGGGTGATGTGCTTGAGATTGAGAGGGTGTTTTCAGCTCCTCAACAGGAGGAAACACCTCATTTCCTTGATGGTTATGTCCACCATCATCTTGATTATCATCTTGGGCATCTGGAGTCCACCAGAGTTGTCCACTGATGAGTCATTTTTATACGACTCGTCGAATAAACTAATCCTATTTATTTCGACACTTTTATATGTGAACATTTACTTTTTAGTATGATTTTGCATTTCAGGTGTTTCGGAAGCTCTATGAGGAAACGAGCATAAAAAAGGCATTTTGTGCCAAAAACACCACAGTGGCAGATCAGACCTTTGGACCTTCGACGGAGTGCTGGGAATTTACTGTTGATCATAAAAATACGAGCTACATGGCGTTGCGTAGCTGACTCAATTCTCTACAATTCTCTAGTTCACACCAAGAGCATCCGAGGTCATTTAGATGGTCAAATCAAGAGTTGAAGTCGAGAAACAGTGGACATCGCGCCCACAGTAGACATTAGCACAGTGCTAACGTTATGTCTGGGCGCGGTAAAAACGTAGAAATTGGGAGCGGAAGCTGATGTTAGCAACGCGATTGATGATGTCAGCAAGTCCGAAAATTTGCAATTTGGCCCAAAAATAGATTTGGAGACCCAGTTTGATAATTCAACCCAAAAATAGACTTGGAAACTCAGTGTTATTATAAATAAGCAGCTTGGGTTAAGGTTTCCATCATCAAATCAAATCAATCATTCTACGAAGATCAAGATGGCTCTTGAGGAGAACGCAAAGCTTTCGACGAGAGAAGATATTTTCTGACTACTCGTTATGTGTTTTATTTCCATTATGTGTAGCTAAACTCCTAATTAAGTTTAGGGTTTTGCATATTGTGACTATGTTTTGAGATTCTGTTCTTAATGCAATTTTATGTTTCTCTAGTTCTTGTGCTTATTCCATGAATTAATTTGTGAGGTTAAGTGAAAGCTTTGTCGCAAAGCTTAATCAATCAATTAATTCTTATCGTTAATATCTACTGGAAACTTTGTCGTAAAGGTAGATCGTAACACCTAGACTAGATAATACCTTTGTTGGTTTATTGAGTTTAGGAAAGAACTAGAAGACTAACTGTTAGGGGTGGACCTGAAGGCCTCGAGTCGAGGGAGGTTCTGTGGAGAGATTGCGCGAAGGACCTGGCCGAAGAGACTAAGCAAAAGGCCCCGAGGGCCTTGCGTGCGCAGAATTAGACCATTGAAGGAATCCTCAACCAAAGTAAGCCAATTGGAGATTCTGACTCGACCATTAGCATTAGAATGGTCATTATATGGGGACAAGAGAATAATCCCATGGTGTTCCGACGAAGTCATCTGGAGGCCCCATTGACGAAGGCCCTGTGCGCACAAACCAGGCACAATTCCAGAATCCTCGAGCCAAGTTCATCCTCTGCAAATTCTACCTCGACAGAAGTGCTTAGAATGTCCAATAACCTTGGAAGGGCGAGTAACATCATCGGGTCAAGGCAAAGGCATCCGAGTGTCCTAAAGAGTGCCCTAGACGAGGTCCTATGCAAGGACACCCAAGGGACCATTGGGAGTCAGACCTCCAACATCCACAAGATCAAGTCAATCAATGCCCAAGATCTTCTCATGACCGTTGCATCCTTGGACTCCAAAGGAACTAGCCATTTGGCTTGGTCCAACCTCATTGAAGAGCCTTTAATGACCGAAGATCCACCTTTGACTTCTCCAAACGGCTACTTGGACTCCACCAACGGCTACCTCTCTATTAAAAGACGACCAAGGCTTCATTTGGAAGCATCATCAGAATTGTTTAGCCAAGAGCTTCATACTTGTGATCACCATAAAGTAGTTTGAGACATTGCCTTACCGGTAGGTATACCCTTGTTACGAGGGGTATATCGATGCAATTGTCTCTTTTTGTAGCATCTATCCCCTTTGTTTTCCACCATTTCCCACTGTTTTCCATCACCCATAACAATAAAACACCATTTGCCCAACTTATTTTCCATTCCGCTGCCATTTACTCGTTGATGGACCATAATTGTATGAATCATAAACACAGTTAAACCCACCAAATTAGACTCTTTGTCTATTTAACTTTTGCTTGTTAGTTTCGATATTTATCTACATGGTATTTTGAAGTCTAGAGAGAATACAGGCTAAGGAGGAGTTTTTAAGCTGAAAATGGATTGCAAGTCACTCCAGGACACAACCAGATTCCGACTGTACAACTTTCATGATCCTGACGTGGAATCACTCAAAACAAGTCTAACCGAAGGGTAACCAGAGTCAGTCTGGAGCTGAAATGGACCGATGGCTTTTGTGGATGAGATCACAAAACTCACACTCACTCCCCTCTTGCCACATGGCAGGTGGCTTTCTCCTCCCTTCTCCTCTCTTCCACAAGCTTCTCCTCCTCTCCTCCATGGACAAGTGGCCGGCGGCTAGAAGGGATGATGACATCATCTGATGGCTTTTGTGAGCTCCTCCCATTCCATGCCAAGTGGCTAGCCTCTCCTCCAGATCTCTCACCTCCCTTAGCCTATAAATACCAAGCCATTCTCATTTGTATCCTCATTCCAAAATCACAAAAACACTTATCTCTCTAGATTTGGTCGCTACTCTTGTAAACACTTGTTTTAAATCAATAATACTCATGTTGGTTCTTGAGTATTCTAGTAGTTCTTGAGTTTACTCCTGTTGGTTCTTGAGTATTCTCCTTTACTTACTGTCTTTCAAAAACCCTCGAGTACTTAGCTATGGTATCCACCTCTATGGATATTCGTAGCTAAACTCTTCATTCGGTTGAAGGGGTGTACTTGTATCATAAAATGTTTTAGACCATATTCTTAGTGCCTCTTGTGTTCAAAACTTGTTCTATGTGCCATATATTAGGTTAGAACTTCCAAGGTTGAGTGGATGCTTGGAATGGCAAAACTCTTCCGTGGGGTTCGTAAACATACTCGGATAAGTGGATGCTTGGAATGGCAAAGCTTATCTGAGAAGTTTGACCTCTTTTAAACACCATTTGGTTGATCGGGAATGATTGATCAAATGGATGCACACAGGCTAATATACCTTGGAATGGGGTATTAGTCTAAATAGAACAAGTGCTCTATGTCTTGGAATGGACTAGACAGTGTGGCAAATCGAGTGCTTGGAATGGCCTTGATACACTTTTGAATACTTAGTAGGATCATTAAAGGTCAATGATAAACAGACTATGATACAAGGCCCCTGAAGCCGAATACTTTCCTTAACTCTTACTTCCTCAATATCAACTGCAATATCAACCGCTTACTATCCGCAAGACTTGTCGTTCACGCAACCACTCACTGTAAGTCTTTCCTTTAATCAATTACTTTCTGTACTTTACTTTTCTGTCATTTACTTTTCCGCACTAAAATCCCAACCAACCCACTTACTTTTCTGTACTAAGACTAAAATCAACAACCAACCACTCACCTTTCATCGCTAAAACCTCAATCCACCGAAAATCACGCTCCCTTTCAGTACACTCCTCAAAGAGCAACTATCCCCCTAATTCCCTTGGGTTCGACCCCTACTTACCACTTGCTACCCAGTAGTGAAGTCGCAAGTAGCGGACTTATAAATATATTCTTGACTTTTGCACATGACGACTGTGCATCCATCAAAATTGGCGCCGTTGCCAGGGAATTAGAGTTACAAATTAACAATCGGATAAGTGTTCTTTGAATCGATACTCGCTTCAAAACAACCATGTCTCGCGAAGGAAGCCACCATGACTACCAGGATGACGACGAGATAAACCTGTCTGATCGAAATGATGAGGTGCCACTTCCATTTGTCGACGATCCGGAACAACTCATCATAAACAGAAGAGCTCATGATAGGGAGGCCATCAGAAGAAACCAAGAACCACCGAGGACTGAAATGCAGCTGGTCCAGTACAACCTCCTATTCATCCCCCACGACCTCAACCTCGACACGTGCCAAGGCAAGAACCTGCCTACGATGACTACTATGGTAATAACAACTACCGTGCACCTACTATGAGAGAACTCAATGCCCCAGATTTCGAAACGCAACCATGGTGCATTCACGAGGGCCCTGAACTGGAGTATATTACCATCAACGCATCAGTGGCACATAGCTTGCCCAAGTTCTCAGGAGCTCATGTAGAATCGGCAACAACTCATCTCCAACGCTTACACGGCATTTACCAAAATCTAAAACCCAATCGAGTGAGTATAGACGACTTCAAGTTAAAGGCGTTCTACTTCTCCCTCATTGACGCGGCAAACGACTGGTTCCTTTCATTACCTTCCGGTAGCATCAGAACATGGGCTCAGATGCAAAAGAAATTCCTGGACAAATACTACCCAGCAACAAGAGCAATGCAAGTAAGGAGGCAACTACAAGACATCAAGCAAGGGCCCAATGAAACCATGTACGATTACCTGGAAAAATTCAATCGCCTGGAGAGAAGCTGCTGTACCCTTGGACTGCCCGAGAAACTCATCATCGAGTACCTCATTGATGGATTAAGACCCTTAGACAAAATGCTCCTGGATGCCTCAGCTGGAGGATCCACGATGAATCTATCATTAAGTGGCATAAGGGATCTCATCGCCAACGTTGCTGAAAATGCCCGATTTAGAGAGGAGACTACTCGCCAAGATGAATTCTCCCGAACAAAAAACGTAGCACAAGCTGAGACATCAGTAAACTCCATGCCAGAAGAGATGAGACAAATTATGGAGATGATGATTCAAATCCTACGAAGACATCCAGTTCCAGTAAAACCTTGCGAATTTTGTGGTTCTACGGACCACAAAACTGACGCATTGCCCGACATTAATAGAAGAGGAACCGGCAGAAATAAATGCAGTGGGAGGATACCAAGGATACAACAACAACAGCAACGACAGAGCCGGACAAAATAGACAGTATTGTCAAACAACCAACCCGAGCTGGCGTAACAACAGCTATCCTCAGAAGGAAACACAACCAGCTGTCCCTCAACTAGCTCAGTCATTCTACCAACCCCCCCCCGGCAGTATAACCAGAACGCTCCATCAGCAGGCCAATATTAGCAAAGAGGACCGAATCAGTACCAAGCCGGCCCGAACAATCAGCAGGAACCAAGCAAGTCGCTCGATGACACGATGAAGGAGCTCGCAAGAAGCATAAATCAATTGGGTACTTTGCTACACCAATACCAGGCGAAAACTGACGGGGCAATTTCAGAATTGACCAAACAAATGTCGCAGCTCGCCACCTCAATATCCGTGCTCACTAATGAACCTGGCAGACTCCCTTCACAAACTATCAAAAATCCAAAGGCGATTGTCAGCATGGTAACAATGTCAGACATAAAGGAGGCACTAGAAGAAGCGGCACAACCCTCATTAACAACTACAGAAGCAAAGAAAGAAGAGTTCCTTGGTATGATATGGGAAGATGAATCACATACCCAGTCACTCGGAGAACTAATAGCCATGAAAGAACTCAAAAAAGCACAAACTGCAGCCATACTGGCAAAACAACAACGAGGAACCGCAGCTTACAAACCTACAGCCAAACACTTCAATCGTAGGAGCCGTCCTGATTGGAATCAAGAAGAAGACCGACCCATCGATGGTAGAAAGTGGGTCACGCATAATGATAATGGACGCTATGCATTCACCGTTTGCATGACACCACCGCCAGTCACACGTTTCAACGTACCAGCATCTGGGTGGGATGACAATAAAGACTTAGACTCAGACGATCCTAGATCGGGCCTCGGAATCGAAAAAATCGGGGTTCGAGACTCATCCTACTCCATGAAAATCATTGCCTCCAAAGATCCTGCGGCCCAAAAGAACAAAAAAGACAAAAGATTGGAGCCAATGAAGGAACAAAATGACCTGATTGCAAAAAAGAACGTCACCTGGAGTCGTGAGGTACAACTGGAAATGAATAAGGACCTAGGAGCCTTTACATTCACCTGTGTTATCGGCGAAGCCAAAATTCACCATTGCCTTATTGACCTTGGAGCTACTGTCAATGTTTTGCCCTTCCATCTATACTGCTCATTGGGGCTCGGTCCATTGAAGCCACCAATAATTTCCCTCGAGATGGGAGACAAGTCGTGTGTTCAACCGGTTGGAGTGCTAGAAAGCTTAATGCTCCGCGTGGGAAAAATCGTCGTTCCTACGAACTTTTATGTGATACCAATCAGAGAATCCAGCAAGGACGACCCTCCGACAATCATATTGGGACGTCCATTCCTTTACACCACAGGGGCCAAGATCAACATGGGCAAGGGCTCATTGTCGCTTGCATTCAGTGGAAAAATTTCATATTATAACATCTATGGTGATAACCGCACAGGTACAAAGAAACCACCAGAACCATGGGAACTGGACCCAAGCCCATCATCCCCCAAAAATCTAGGAAAAGGCAAGGCTAGAATCAATGCAGAAGCCGCGGCAAAATTTGACTTAAGCCGCCCATGGGATCCCAACTGGTGATCCCAACTGTCGAGCCAACGACGTTAAACAAAGGCACTGGTCGGGAGGTAACCCAACACCTATCTTACTTTCAGTAATTTTCTTTTCTGTCATTTAGTTTTTACCGTAAGTCGCTCTCACCCACTTTTTGTATAGAAGGAATGTCTAACATGTAGGAATCGGTTTTTAGAGCAAGATCAGATCAGCCAGTCAGCTTCCGAGAAATTACCGGGCCTGCGCTGAGAGTTCGAGGCCCCAGCCAAACTCCCTCGATTATCCAGCTCCGAGGCATGTCGTTCCACGACACAACACAGTAAAAGGGAGTTCAGTTCTTCTCTTTTCCTTAATGTGATTTCCTTCTCTTGTATATATTTGCATGACTTTTGAACTAAGTCATGCTGAAAGGCACGCCTTCGTTCAAAAGTGTGGGGTGAGAACCGCCTGTGTACATAACATGTTTTTCTTTTTCCTTTTCCCTTAATATTATCTTTTTGAAAATATGAACTTGAGAATGTGAAAAAGATAGATCTAAATTCATGCATTTACCTTGTGAAAATTCAACTGTCTAAAAACTTAGAATGTAACTTCTCATTTGTCCCTTTGTGATGAGATATACAGGGGATGTGGAGTTGACATAAACTGCCCTAGAGAGGCTTGGCAAGCAATCGAAGGATCAAATCTAACTATATGGTTTTTGAAGTCAGTGGAGGCTGCACTTCGGGTTTCAGTGAAGATTGAAGTCATCTCCGCCGTGCAGCGTTTATGCAAGAGGCGGGACGGGAATCAAACTGTCATATCTCTAGTCCTAGTAGCCGGGAAAATAGATGAGCGACCCTCATCTTGACCCGCGTGAAACGGCAAGGATGAGAAAGAGCAGGGAGGTATTTCCATATGCTTGCGGGCGACGATTGGACCTCCCAAAAAGGCTGAGAAAATGGACTAGCAAGTCACAAAGAAGCAAAAGTTCAAAGAAGCTAATCAAAGGCCAAAAGCCAAAATTGTGAAGGTTTTAACCAAACAAAAGTGAAGAAACTCCAATTCAACATCAAAGGCCAAAGGCCGATTCACTACGAAAGCTGTCCCTCGCCAAAAAGAAATCAAAGTGCTCAACTCAGTGAAACCCGAACCGAATCACGTGCTAGAAAAAGCTACAAGGAAACCATATAGTGTGAGTCGATCAAGAGAATGTAGTCCAGGAGCCGGAAAAAGGCTATCTCCCGAAACATCCGAATTAATTTGCATCTCGGCACGAAGGTACAAGTATCAAGTTTCTTCTAAGTATTTACACGGTTTAGTTTGGTAATAAGTAAGTAATGCATGAATTAGGATAAATCTAGTTCAATATTCTCACTTTCATATTTAAAAAGTTTACTTGGATTGTGTGTGCCGCCCTTTAAAAAGCATTGTTCGGGACGAACAACTAAAAGTGTGGGGTGATCTGATGGACCATAATTGTATGAATCATAAACACAGTTAAACCCACCAAATTAGACTCTTTGTCTATTTAACTTTTGCTTGTTAGTTCCGATATTTATCTACATGGTATTTTGAAGTCTAGAGAGAATACAGGCTAAGGAGGAGTTTTTAAGCTGAAAATGGATTGCAAGTCACTCCAGGACACAACCAGATTCCGACTGTACAACTTTCATGATCCTGACGTGGAATCACTCAAAACAAGTCCAACCGAAGGGCAACCAGAGTCAGTTCGGAGCTGAAATGGACCGATGGCTTTTGTGGATGAGATCACAAAACTCACACTCACTCCCCTCTTGCCACATGGCCGGCGGCTTTCTCCTCCCTTCTCCTCTCTTCCACAAGCTTCTCCTCCTCTCCTCCATGGACAAGTGGCCGGCGGCTAGAAGGGATGATGACATCATCCGATGGCTTTTGTGAGCTCCTCCCATTCCATGCCAAGTGGCTAGCCTCTCCTCCACATCTCTCACCTCCCTTAGCCTATAAATACCAAGCCATTCTCATTTGTATCCTCATTCCAAAATCACAAAAACACTTATCTCTCTAGATTTGGGCACTACTCTTGTAAACACTTGTTTTAAATCTATAATACTCCTGTTGGTTCTTGAGTATTCTAGTAGTTCTTGAGTTTACTCCTGTTGGTTCTTGAGTATTCTCCTTTACTTACTGTCTTTCAAAAACCCTCGAGTACTTAGCTATGGCATCCACCTCTATGGATATTCGTAGCTAAACTCTTCATTCGGTTGAAGGGGTGTACTTGTATCATAAAATGTTTTAGACCATATTCTTAGTGCCTCTTGTGTTCAAAACTTGTTCTATGTACCATATATTAGGTTAGAACTTCCAAGGTTGAGTGGATGCTTGGAATGGCAAAACTCTTCTGTGGGGTTCGTAAACATACTCGGATAAGTGGATGCTTGGAATGGCAAAGCTTATCTGAGAAGTTTGACCTCTTTTAAACACCATTTGGTTGATCGGGAATGATTGATCAAATGGATGCACACAGGCTAATATACCTTGGAATGGGGTATTAGTCTAAATAGAACAAGTGCTCTATGTCTTGGAATGGACTAGACAGTGTGGCAAATCGAGTGCTTGGAATGGCCTTGATACACTTTTGAGTACTTAGTAGGATCATTAAAGGTCAATGATAAACAGACTATGATACAAGGCCTCTGAAGCCGAATACTTTCCTTAACTCTTACTTCCTCAATATCAACTGCAATATCAACCGCTTACTATCCGTAAGACTTGTCCTTCACGCAACCACTCACTGTAAGTCTTTCCTTTAATCAATTACTTTCTGTACTTTACTTTTCTGTCATTTACTTTTCCGCACTAAAATCCCAACCAACCCACTTACTTTTCTGTACTAAGACTAAAATCAACAACCAACCACTCACCTTTCATCGCTAAAACCTCAATCCACCGAAAATCACGCTCCCTTTCACTACACTCCTCAAAGAGTAACTATCCCCTAATTCCCTTGGGTTCGACCCCTACTTACCACTTGCTACCCAGTAGTGAAGTCGCGAGTAGCGGACTTATAAATGTATTCTTGACTTTTGCACACGAAGACTGTGCATCCGTCACTCGTTTTTACGCAAACCGATAGAGTCATCCTCTATCATTTGGCCTCGGAGCACGTTCATCCTTAGGACCATTTCCACACACTTCCGCACCCTTTTCACTTCATCCACACCTTCAGCAACCATACTTTCTGATGGACCATAATTATATGAGTCAGAAACACAGTAAAACCCACCAAATTAGACTGTTTGTCTATCTAACTTCTACGTGTTAGTCCCGATATATTTCCACAGGGCATTTTAGAGACTGAAGTGAAAACACGCTAAGGAGAGGATTTTATGCTGAAAAGATAACAAGAGTCAATCCAAGGTCAAGATCATATGCCGACGGAAGAAATATCAAGGATCCTGACGTTGAATTGACCATAACAAATTAATCAGAAGAATCAGGAGTGGAGTCAAGACAGCCCGGGGAAGAAACACATTGACAGTTTTGTGAAAAGACTGCACAAAACTGTACAAATCTCACATATGGGCAAGGATGACCGGCCACTTGATGAAGTGGTGGCCAAGGGAGGAGCTCCTCCCCCTTGGGCCACCGGCAACCGGCGGCTATGGGAGGAGGGACTGGCGGCTTCACTATTCCTCCACATGTCACCTCCTCCTCCTCCTCCCTTCTCCTCCCTTGGATCAAATGCACATGTCCACCATCTCCACCACCCATCTCCTCCCATTTTGGCTATAAAAGGAGGAGCTCCTCCCCTCATTTCAAACACACCTCAATCTCATTTCACTTCTCTCTCTAGAAGTTGTAATATTTGTAATGTTGTAATTTTGCTTTGGAAATAAAGGAAAGCTCCCTTGGCGCTTCAACGGTTGTAAGTATTTCTTCGTATTTATTTACTGCTTTTATTTCCTTAGTATAATGTTTAGTGCGATGAATAGTAGCTAAACTAGTAGTTCGGTCTAAGGGGCGCACTTGTATTATAAAATGTTTTAGACTATTAACTTAGTGTCTAGTCTTAGTATTCAAAACTTGTTCTATGTGCCATATATAGTGAGAGTTTCCAAGGTTGAGTGGATGCTGTAACAAGCAAAGCTCTTCTGTGGGAACTCGTGATCATACTCAGGTAGTGGAAGCTGTAACAAGCAAAGCTATCTGAAGAGTTCGACTCATCCTAAACCCCATCTGGTCGAGCGTAACTGTGAGATCAGGTGGATGCACCCAGGCTAGCATACCTTAGGGTATTGGCGCTAGACTGAAATAGAACAGGAGTTGCTTTAAACCGGTGTTGCAAGTCTTGAGCTGTAACTAGCCTCGATTCACCGTTTGAATACTTAGATGATTCACTAATGGTCAATGATAAACAGGATATAATACAAGTCCCCTGAAACCGAACATTTCTCTTTAATTATAAACTGTAATTTACTTTCCAGTATTAAAATCAACCAACCAACCAATCAATCAATCAAAATAGCTGGTAGCTTTAAAACCAACCAACCGACCTTAAACATGCTCCCACGCTGCGTAATCCCCCCGAAGAACAATTATTCCCCTAGTTCCCTTGGGTTCGACCCCTACTTACCAAGTACTACCCAGTAGTATAGTTGCGAGTAGCGGACTATTATAAATTTATTTGCACAATCGCTTTGACGACGAGCGGTTCTGTCAAATTGGCGCCGTTGCCGGGGAATTAGCAAATGGGTAGTTGTTCTTTTTTCTATACATAATCCGCCATGTCTTCCTACTACGAATACGAGCCGTGGAAAAATGATGAGTTTTTCTGGCTACTCCGCGAAGAGATTATCGACATTAAGCAATCCCAGGACCAAACTTTGGACGAGTACTTGGCGTACTTTGACTCCCTTGTGGCGAACTGCCCGCATCATGGATTCACCAGAATCAATCTTATTCAAAGGTTTCTCGGTGGAATGATGCCACTTGAGCAGAAAAGATTTAATGATGTAGCAGGATGTTCACTCGGGAAGTTAACCGTGGGTGAAGCCTGGCGCCTCATAAATGATTTGGCAAAGAACACAAAATAGGGTCAGTGGCACCAAACTAAAGATAAGGCACCGACGATGGAAATGGACTCAGTGCAAAACGAGCCCGACACCACACCTATTACGAGCTTGCCCGCAAAAAAGCCGAGAGAAGACATCGGTACAAGGGTAGTAATGGACGTGGAGGCGGCTCTAAAGGAACCAATATTGGAGCCCACGGGGCCAACTAAGGATGAGGACTTACAAATAACCGAAGAAGAATCGGCCAAATTTGGCTCGGCCCTCACTGAAAAACTGCTCAAGAAAGACCTGGCCCTTGTGGTGGAAGTTCCCCAACTTGTCCCCTCGGTTTGTATACGGATCACAGCCCCTGAAGATAAAGTGATCAATGAGGAGGTGCAAGGCAAGTTGGAAACGGGACAAAGGCAAGAAAAGCCAACAATGGAGCACTCTCTCGTCATGAGCCAAGAAAAGCCAGCTGAAAACTCACTCGTTCTAGGATGGCAATTCATCTCTGCCACAAAGAAGAGGGTTAGCAAGGGCGCATGCTTAAGGTCGCTTGGCAAAAGACTAAACTTCCAAAACTACAAAGATGCCAACCGGCCATACACTAAGAAGCGACAAAGACATGGCCCGGTGCAATGGAAGCCCGGAAGGAAAAACAAGAGAGCCCGGCTCATTGAACCAGCAGTTATGGTAAAAGGTCCCCAGCCTTCTCAGAAACTATGGAAAGAAAAAGCACCAAAACCATGGAGCTCTTACTCTAGTAAGACGTCAGGAAGAATCAAAGCAAGAAGCAACACAGGAACGGGGGCGAAGTTTGACTTGAGCCACCCATGGGACCCAAACCAGTGATCAACAAACGAGGTATCGTCGAGCCAACGACGTTAAACAAGTGCACTGGTCGGGAGGTAACCCGACACTATCTTACTTTTCCGCACTTTAATTTCTGTCATTTAAATTCAGTATTTAGTTTTAAGCTTGCATGACTTTTGAACTAAGGCACGCCTTCGTTCAAAAGTGTGGGGGTGAGATCCACCTCTGTACATAAATAACATGCAGCTGTTTTTCTTTTTTAATAAGTACCTTTTTGAAAATATGAACTTAAGAACGTGAAAAAGATAAATCATAATTCATGCATTAACCTTGTGAAAATTCAACTGTTTAAAAACTTAGAATGTAACTTTTCATTTGTCCTTTGTGCTGAGATAACTAGGGATGTGGAGTTGACATAAACTGCCCTAGAGATGCTTGGCAAGCAATCAAAGGATCAGATCAAACTATATGGTTTTCGAAGTCAGTGGAGGCTGCACTTCGGGTTTCAGTGAAAATTGAAGTCATCTCCGCCATGCAATGCAAAAGGCGAGGACGGGAATCAGACCGTCCTATCTCCGGTCAAAGTAGCCGAGAAAATAGATGGGCGACCCTCATCTTGACCCGCGCGAAAACGACAGTCAAAGTAGCCGAGAAAATAGCTGAGCGACCCTCACCTTGACCCGCGCGAAAACGGCAAAAACGAGAGGAGCGGGGAGGTATTTCCATAGGCTTGCGGGCGATGATTGGACCTCCCAAAAAGGCTCGAGAAAATGGACTAGCAGTTACAAAAAGGCGAAAAGCTCGAAGAAGCAAATCAAGAGGCCAAAGGCCCAAAATTGTGAAGGTTTTAACCGAACAAAAAGTGAAGAACTCAAAAAGTCAAATCAAAGGCCAAATGCCGACTCACTACAAAAGCAGTCCCTCGCCAAAAGAAAATCAAAGTACTCAAACCACTGAAACCTGAACCGAATCACGTGCTAGAGAAAGCTACCAGAAAACCATATAGTACGAGACGATCCCAAGATTGCAGTCCAGGAGCCTAAAAAGGGCTATCTCCTGAGACATCCAATATAATTTGCATCTCAGCACGGAGGTACAAGTATTAAGTTTCTTCTATTTATTTACACAGTTTAATTTGGTAATAAGTAAGCAATGCATGAATTAGGATAGATCGAGTACCACAGTCTAACTTTCATATTCCAAAGCCAAACTTAGAACTTACGCCCTTTAATAGCATTGTTCGGGATGAACAACTAAAAGTGTGGGGTGATCTGATGGACCATAATTATATGAGTCAGAAACACAGTAAAACCCACCAAATTAGACTATTTGTCTATCTAACTTCTACGTGTTAGTCCCGATATATTTCCACAGGGCATTTTAGAGACTGAAGTGAAAACACGCTAAGGAGTGGATTTTATGCTGAAAAGATAACAAGAGTCAATCCAAGGTCAAGATCATATGCCGACTGAAGAAATATCAAGGATCCTGACGTTGAATTGACCATAACAAATTAATCAGAAGAATCAGGAGTGGAGTCAAGACAGCCCGGGGAAGAAACACATTGACAGTTTTGTGAAAAGACTGCACAAAACTGTACAAATCTCACATATGGGCAAGGATGACCGGCCACTTGATGAAGTGGTGGCCAAGGAAGGAGCTCCTCCCCCTTGGGCCACCGGCAACCGGTGGCTATGGGAGGAGGGACCGGCGGCTTCACTATTCCTCCACATGTCACCTCCTCCTCCTCCCTTCTCCTCCCTTGGATAAAATGCACATGTCCACCATCTCCACCACCCATCTCCTCCCATTTTGGCTATAAAAGGAGGAGCTCCTCCCCTCATTTCAAACACACCTCAATCTCATTTCACTTCTCTCTCTAGAAGTTGTAATATTTGTAATGTTGTAATTTTGCTTTGGAAATAAAGGAAAGCTCCCTTGGCGCTTCAACGGTTTTAAGTATTTCTTCGTATTTATTTATTGCTTTTATTTCCTTAGTATAATGTTTAGCGCGATGAATAGTAGCTAAACTAGTAGTTCGGTCTAAGGGGCGCACTTGTATTATAAAATGTTTTAGACTATTAACTTAGTGTCTAGTCTTAGTATTCAAAACTTGTTCTATGTGCCATATATAGTGAGAGTTTCCAAGGTTGAGTGGATGCTGTAACAAGCAAAGCTCTTCTGTGGGAACTCGTGATCATACTCAGGTAGTGGAAGCTGTAACAAGCAAAGCTATCTGAGGAGTTCGACTCATCCTAAACCCCATCTGGTCGAGCGTAACTGTGAGATCAGGTGGATGCACCCAGGCTAGCATACCTTAGGGTATTGGCGCTAGACTGAAATAGAACAGGAGTTGCTTTAAACCGGTGTTGCAAGTCTTGAGCTGTAACTAGCCTCGATTCACCGTTTGAATACTTAGATGATTCACTAATGGTCAATGATAAACAGGATATAATACAAGTCCCCTGAAACTGAACATTTCTCTTTAATTATAAACTGTAATTTACTTTCCAGTATTAAAATCAACCAACCAATCAATCAATCAAAATAGCTGGTAGCTTTAAAACCAACCAACCGACCTTAAACACGCTCCCACGCTGCGTAATCCCCCCGAAGAACAATTATTCCCCTAGTTCCCTTGGGTTCGACCCCTACTTACCAAGTACTACCCAGTAGTATAGTTGCGAGTAGCGGACTATTATAAATTTATTTGCACAATCGCTTTGACGACGAGCGGTTCTGTCACTCTCCAAGTTTTGATGTGGAGCTTTCCAGAAAGTTTCCCTTGCAACGCTTGGCGCCAACAAGAGCAACAAAGACCCATCTACTACGACTACTACCAGGATCGATGCAATCACTGAGATGCCAACTTTTATGTGCACAATGAACATGTCTACCAAAGACTGGGAGGCGCTGAATGGCACGAAGAAGATCTACCAAGGCCGCACTACCCAAGCGAGAAAGAGCGCCGCTTGATAACGACCAAACTGGGCGCTATCTTGGACGGCCTTAAGAATTTGAAGACCTGCGTAGATGATCAGCGCAAGGACCTGAAACAAATGTTTGGCAAGTCGGTGGAGAAGGAACACACCAAGGAAGTCCTTAATGGGGACAATGAGGTAATGGATTTACACACTTCCATTTCCGAAGTTGCTAACCATGTCAAGGAGGAACTGGGCGAAGATAAGCCACCCTTGGAGGACAGATCCGGAGTTGAGAAGGTAGAGACTGACCTTTCCCAGCCACTTGCACGAGAAGGCCAGTCGGTGCGCCAAATCAGTTAGGTGTTGTTGCGCAAGGAGAGCCACATCAGCAAGACTGACCAAGGACTCTTGGAGAAGGTGCCCATGGCTGAGAGGGCTCCATATGCTGATCCATTCCTTGGTGAGTCAGCCAAGTCCAAAGGAGTCCCAGCGTATAACATGATCATTTATCAACCGCGGCTCAATGGACCACAAGGCGAGGACCTCGCCCAAGCTAGGCAGCAAGAAGAACGGTTCTCCCAGCCACGTCCGCGAGGTAAAATTGTCATGTTGATACATATAAAGTGGCCTAATAATTGTGGTGACCAGATCTGGCCAATGCACGAAGAATTCCAGAATCGGTCCTTGTTTGATCGGGCCATTGTCCCATTTGATCGGGGGAAAGAAGAGGTCAACTCCATGGACCCAAGAGGGCGTGATCCAATCACTAAGTGGCTGCCACAATTTGCCCAAAAATCCAGAATGATCTTGGCAGCCATAGTGCAACAAAGCGAGAAGGGAGGCGCAACAAAGGCCCTAGGCGAAATCTGTCCGCATGGCATGGACTTAAGCCAACCCTTGCAGCAAGCACACCTCATTTCCTATTTGTACGCACAAGATCAGTGGGCAAGGCCATGGGAGCAAGACCAGCCAAGGCCAAATCCACCACCCAAGGAGTTTTGTGAACACGGCCACTTTTCGCCCATGAGCATCTCACCCTTTGACCCCGGGAGACTAGAAGGACCCAAGGCGCCTACCTTGGTAGGCAAGTGCGCATTAGCAAAGGCGTTACCCGGACAGACCGAGTGAGAAACCATGGACTCAAGCACAAAGGCCCCGGGCGAGAAAAGCACGAGCAAGGACCCCCATCCATCGAAGGGCCCCGTAACACAAAGCGAACGAAGGTATCCAGCCCTTAGTTCAAGTTTGATTCCTCCAATCATACTTGTGTTACTTGGGTCACTAGGCAAGACATTTGAGTGGCGGCTTGAGATCCATGTGGGAAAGCCTTGGCAACATCAAGGTCCGATTAGGCGGAGATTTTCACAAGGCTAGTATGGCCTCGTTCTGTTCGACCCGGGCATCCGAGAGGCCGTTCATGAAGACATAAGAGAGAAGCCACCAAGATGTATCAGTATGGTGCGGCCAGGCAAGCAACCGCAAGGCGAGACGGCCCACACTGGGGCACAAGACGGCTTTGGCCGAGGACATCCGCAAGGCCACCTCACCCTCATTCCCGTTGAGCGAAGCAAACTTACAAATGATTGGAGCGAAGGGTAGAAGCCACTGAACTTGGGGCAGGAAGGCCTAGCAGATCAGCACTTGGGCATGGGAGCCATCATGCCCTTCGACCCTGGAGGAATTTCACCCATACCAAAGACAACGGGCAAACCACAACATAAGGCGATCCAAGGGAAGCTCAACATAGACAAGGCACTAAGAGAAGGTACACTTGATCAAGGCATTCAATATGATATTAGACTGACCATGCTTGAATCAAGGACCGACAAGGACGAGCTCTCACACGAAGGCAAGCAACCCAAGGCGACCATGGAGAAAGACGAAGGGAGATCTAGCCATGACCTTGGGGACAAGGTCGCTCTTCGAGGGCGGGGTAATGTTAAGGGTGGACCTGAAGGCCACGAGCCGAGGGAGGTTCTGTCGAGAGATTGCGCGAAGGACCTGGCCGAAGAGACTAAGCCAAAGGCCCCGGAGGCCTTGCGTGCGCAGAATCAGACCATTGAAGGAATCCCCAACCAAAGTAAGCCAATTGGAGATTCTGACTCGACCATTAGCATTAGAATGGTCATTATATGGGGACAAGAGAATAATCCCATGGTGTTCCGAAGAAGTCATCCGGAGGCCCCATTGACGAAGGCCCTGCGCGCACAAACCGAGCACAACGCCAGAATCCTCGAGCCAAGTTCATCCTCTGGGAATTCTACCTCGAGAGAAGTGCTTAGAATGTCCAATAACCTTGGAAGGGCGAGTAACATCATCGGGTCAAGGCAAAGGCATCCGAGTGTCCTAAAGAGTGCCCTAGACGAGGTCCTACGCAAGGACACCCAAGGGACCATTGTGAGTCCGACCTCCAACGGCCACAAGATCAAGTCAATCAATGCCCAAGATCTTCTCATGACCGTTGCATCCTTGGACTCCAAAGGAACTAGCCGTTTGGCTTGGTCCAACCTCATTGAAGAGCCTTTAATGGCCGGAGATCCTCCTTTGACTTCTCCAAACAGCTACTTGGACTCCACCAATGGCTACCTCTCTATTAAAGGACGACCAAGGCTTCATTTGGAAGCATCATCAGAATTTTTAGCCAAGAGCTTCATACTTGTGATCACCATAGAGTAGTTTGAGACATTGCCTTACCGGTAGGTATACCCTTGTTACGAGGGGTATACCGATGCAATTGTCTCTTTTCGTAGCATCTATCCCCTTTGTTTTCCACCATTTCCCACTGTTTTCCATCACCCATATCAAGAAAACACCATTTGCCCAACTTATTTTCCATTCCGCTGCCAATTACTCGTTTTTGGGCAAACCGATAGAGTCACCCTCTATCACTAACACCTTTGTCGGGTTAGATTGTGGTGTATCACCCTTGTCGGGATACTTTAGGATATTACCTTTGTCAGAATTCCACACTTAGAAACATAAGATTTGATCATTAGATATCTATGATAAACATATCACAATAGAAACTCTAAGCTAAATATTCTCTCTGATCGAATTCTTCTTTGCTATTCTCTCTTTTGCACTCTTAATTGCTAAACCCCCCCCCCTTCTTTATTTGTTTTCAGATACAACTTCAACGACCAGCTCTCTTGGGTTCGACCCTGCTTGCCGTTTTACTAGCTTTTAGCAGGAGATATAATATTAAATTTGACACGTTAGACGACGCGCATCAAATTTTGGCGTCGTTGCCGGGGAGCTGCGCTTCGGTGAAGTTGTTTATTTTTTTTTTGTGTGATTCACTATGTCTTCTTATTACAGTGGAGCAGCTTGTGACGATGAAGACAATGAGGAAGATGTATGATGGCAGCGTGGTCAAGTGTTGGATGATTGATCGTCTCCCGAAATTTAGAGGTGTCGCTGGAGAAAACCCTGTAACACATATAAAGAAGTTTCACTACACAAGTGGCGCCATGAAGCCCAAAGGATAATCATTGGAGAGGTTTAAGCTAACGATTTTTTTCTTTTCTTTAACTGACTCCGCTAGATCTTGGTATTATTCATCATCTGTAGACCGTGAAAGTAACTGGTCAAATCTACGAGCCTGATTTCTAAAGAAGTTTTCTCCACCATCCTTTCCATTTGAAATCCACGCGAAAATTTCTACCATGAAGCAATTCCATTTGCACTTCGATGAATTTGAGGGAAGCTGTCCATACCATGGATTAACAGATTTATTTCTTATTGAGAGCTTTCTTGATGGGATGATTCCACTAGAGCGTTCTATGCTTGATGCTTCAGTAATGAATTTAGACATTTAGATATTTATGATATCTGGGACCTGATAGATTATATGTCACATAGATCGAAACGGGGTCAGATGCACAAAATGGATGATAAGTCACAGACAGTAGAAGCTGATTCAGTGCAGATCGTGCCCGACATCACATGCAACACTTCCATCACGACCTTACCCGCAATAGAGACTCAAGCTTCAGATGAAGAAGATAATTCCACCACTACCAGAGAGCTGCACACAGAGAAAGAAACAATCATGCTCACAGTAATCTCGGAACCACCTCAAATTATACAAAATTTTGATAAACCTCTTCCACTTCTTGTGCAGGACAACATCATCCAAGATGATCATAAAGGGACAGAAGAAGAAGAAGCAAGAGAAGAAGAATATGAGAATGAATTCAGCCGAATAGTGCCAGCCACATACGAGGAGGAAATATGTTCTAGCGAAGAAACTCCACTCCTTACCTGTGCACAGAGTTGATTACTAAAAATTTTGAGGTAAGCGCTGAATTTAATATGGAATTACATATGACTCATATGCCTCTTGTGTTGTACTTGCAGGATGGTGAACCTAAAAAATTACAAGAAAAGGTGTTTGGTTCACTTTACATTGTGGCTGCTAGTATCCCATTGTGCAGGACTAGAAACTGGATCACCAACTACAAACTATCATTTAAAAACACATTCGTGAGTTGGAAGCATCATAAGGAGAAAAAACAAGCTAGGACTTGCAATCATGCCTCTACAATAGTTTCATTCGACCTACCGAGACAAGACACATGTGGATGGAAACCAGGATGGACAGACATGAGAGCACCACTCGATGAGGGCTATGAGCAGCACAAAGGAGTAGAGAAGTTTGACCTCACATGACCATGGGATCTTAACTTGTGATCCCTAATGAGGTATCGTTGAGCCAACGACGTAAAACAAAGGCGCTTGTAGGAAGGTAGCACGGCAAGATTTTTTGTTTTTACTTATTTACTTTGTTTCATTTTATATTTGTTTGAGTCTCGGGTCATGTTTTCACATTTACTTTTGGGAAAGGAGAATGTTTTCATGCAGGAACAGGTGCTAGTCAGTGAGGACCGCGCCCAGCGCACATATTAGCTGCCGAGCCCAGCAGCCATTTTAAATGGCTAATCTCTTCTTTGGCCGCGGTGATAAACTCTTCTTCTGGCGCGACTCACTTGGTTAACCAGCGTTGACCAGGGTTGACTGACTCGTTTGACCATAATTCTCATCTTCGCACGACGAAATGAGGGGAGTATCTGTTCACTTTGATCTCTTCCTTTTCCTATATGTTTGTGTGTCTTGCATTGTTTGTGTCTTTGAGCTTAAGTCATACCGTGAGGACACGGCTTGGTTCAAAAGTGTGGGGTGGGAGAGTCAGTCTGTTGCGTCAGCACGTTTATTTTTCTTGCATATATATTGAGTCAGCACGTTTCCTTTTTTAAAAAATTTGAATGAAAAGTATGAAATTTCTCTCTATTCTCGATATGCAGCATTGAATTTTAATGATGTGAAATAGATGATGTTGATTATATTGTATTTCTCTCTTGAAATCTGAATTGTGCTTTTACATGTGAATTTAACCCACTACGTGACCTTTTGAGTTAAGATAAACAGGGATGTGGAGTTGATAGAAATGTCTTAGTGAGACTTGATGAAGCATTCAAACGGCCGAATTTCTGACTGTATGGTTATATGGATTTTGTGGAAGCTAGCACTTCGAGTTTTATGGTTCAGAGTTTGCTCCGCCACTGCAGCATTTATGTAGGTAGGCAGGACGAGAAAACAGACCATCCTATCTCTAGTCTGAAGTAACCGGGAAGAGATAAGTGACCCTCATCTTGACTCGCGTCAAAAAGGTCGAGGATGAGAACGAGTAGGGAGGTATTTCCATATGCTTGCGGGCGATGATTGGACCTCCTTCAAAAGAAAAGGACAAGCTATTCACAATAAATGAGCAAAGCTCAAGAAAAATCAGCCAAGTTGTGAAGTTTATTCAAAGAAAGTGAAGTACATCATTCATAGACAAGAGCCAAAGGCCAAAGAAAGTTCACTACATCAAAAGATGTCCAACAAAAGAAGAAGAACAACTAAAAAAACCTTGAAGCTCGAATGAATCATGTGCAAGAAAAAGCAATGAAGTATAACCATATAGCTAGAGTTTGGAACAGCGAATGCAGATCATGGGTCTAAAGGGGACTATTTCCCATTCATCCGAATTGGTTTGGATTTCAGCTCAAAGGTAACATATATCGAGTTAATTCTGTGTTGAGCATGATGATTTGAGTAATGATTGAGTTATGCGTTGAAAAGTGAGTCTAGACTAGCAACTCATATTCATGTGCATCTATTCAGGACGTCGAAGAAATTGTGGTGTCATATTTGTTTTCCTTGTATGACTTAGTTCTTGTTCGGGACGAACAAGTTTAAGTGTGGGGTGGTTGATGAGTCGTATTTATACGACTCGTTGAATTAACTAATCTCATTTATTTTGACACTTTTATATGCGAACATTTACTTTTTAGTATGGTTTTACATTTCAGGTATTTCAGAAGCTCTATGAGGAAACGCGCATAAAAGACGCCATTTTGTGCCAAAAACCCCACAGTGGCATATTAGACCTTTGGACCTTCCACGGAGTGTTTGGAATTGACCGTTGATCAGAAAAATACGACCTACATGGCATTGTGTGTAGCTGACTCAATTCTCTACAACTCTCTAGTTTACACCAAGAGCATCTAAGGTCATATAGATGGTCAAATCAAGAGTCGAAGTCGAGAAACAGTGGGCACCGTGCCACAGTAGACATTATTGCAGTGCCAATGTTAAGGTTGGGCGCGGTAATAACATAGAAGTTGGGCACGGCCGCTGACGTCAGCAATGCGTTTGATGATGTCAGCAAGTCCGAAAATTGGCAATTTGGCCTAAAAACATATTTGGAAACCCAGTTTGATAATTCAACCTAAAAACAGACTTGGAAACTCAGTGTTATTATAAATAAGCAGCTTGGGTTAGGGTTTCCATCATCAAATCAAATCAATCATTCTACGAAGATCAAGACGGCTCTTGAGGCGAACGCGAAGCTTTCGACGAGAGAAGAGATTTTCTTACTACTCATTATGTGTTTTATTTCAATTATGTGTAGCTCAACTCCTAATTCAGTTTAGGGTTTTGCATATTATGACTATGTTTTGAGATTCTATTCTTAATGCAATTTTATGTTTCTCTAGTTCTTGTGCTTATTCCATGAATTTTATTTGTGAGGTTAAGTGGAAGTTTTGTCGCAAAGCTTAATCAAACAATTAATTCTTATCGTTAATATCCACTGGAAACTTTGTCGTAAAGGTAGATCGTAACACCTAGACTAGATAATACCTTTGTCGGATTATTGAGTTTAGGAAAGAACTAGAAGTCTAACATCTTTATCGGATTAGATTGTGGTGTATCTGATGGACCATATTTATATGATTCATCAAAGCAGTTAAACCCACCAAATTAGACACTTTGTCTTAACAACTTTTACTTGTTAGTTCCATTTTTGCTCTACAGGCTATTTTGAGGTTTAGAGAAGAAACGAGCTAAAAAGGGGGTTCTTAAACCAAAAATGGATTACAAGTCAAGTCGGCCAGTCGGGGACCGAGAAAAATCAACCAGGGATCGAGGACCCCAGTCGAGGCCCGAGAGAGCTCAGCCGGGTACCCAGGCCCAGTACCGAGAACCTCAGGTCCCTGACCAAGAAATGCCAGACGCGCCCGGGAGAAGGTATCGGGTACCGCAGGTCCCCGCCCGAGGAGTACCGGGCCCGAGTGCCGAGCGCCTGTGCCGAGTGCCGAGCGCCTATGCCCAAAATGAAGAACTTAGGCCACGGCCTATCTCCGGTGGCGTTCCGACCAAACCACTTCGAGCACTCAATTTCCATGAAGAATGTCGTTCCAAATCAACACTCAAAAGGCAAGGAACGCATGGTCCAAAATTCAAGCCATCCTAGGCCAAGGGACCGAGTTCTAGGCCATCCTAGGGAACGACCATGCTACGATCCAAATCAACCTTAACATCCTTCATGGACCTGACTTGGAATCACTCAAATATGCTAGAACCATCAGCAAATGGACAAGAACGCAAGGCAAAGACACCGAGCCCGGTAAAGGCCAATCAAGGGGATTTTTCAACTATTTTAGGATTTTGGCCATTCTCCGGCCAAAATCCAGCTTAACTTCCTTGATGAAACCTTTTTATCTTGGCATTGTTGTTAAGAATACATGGTCCTCGACCCAATCTACTCTGGCCAAGATTCTGGCAGCTCCGGCCATATTCCGGCAAAGCTCCGGCCATGCTCCGGCGAGCTTCCGGTGGTGCTCCGATCAAGCCAAGTTCAACAACCAGCTTGCTCCGGTCATTCTAGCCCTAATCCGGTCAAAATCCGGCGAAGTCCAACCAAACTACTTATTTTCCCGATTAGGTTATACTGATCACATCGGTTGCCCTTTGAGGTCCAACTAAGCTCAAACCGGTGGACTTGAGGAGAAACCAAGGCCAAAGTTGGTTGGCTTGAGATATTTGCTAGCCAAGTTAGTGGGTTTTTAATGCAAGCCAATCCACAAGTCAAGTGGGCACCCTTTGGCTCATCCAAACTCCAACCGAAGGCCAACCAAGCTCCAACCGGACTTGAGGAAGAACTAGAGGCGATTGGGAGGACAAATATCCTCCTCTCCACCGCCTCTCATGGCTATAAAAGGAGGTCCTCCCCTCCTTGAAAATGATACTTGGTTATTTAGATAGAGAAGCTCTCTAAAATCCTTCACTCACAAAGCTTGTAAACACTTTACATTTGGGAATCAAAAGCTCCAACTTCTCTCTTGTTCTTGAGTACTCTTGTTGGTTCTTGAGTACTCTTGTTTGTTCTTAAGTTTGTTCTTGAGTTTACTTTCCAAAACTCTTACTTTCCTTGTCTTTGATTTCGAAACATTTACTTTCCTTGTCTTTCATTTTCAAAAACTTCACTTTCTTTTGCACTTAGCTATGATATCCACTTCTATGGATACTCGTAGCTAAACCCTTCATTGGGTTGAAGGGGTATGCTTGTATCATGAAAACGTTTTAGACCCTTTTCTTAGTGCTTCTATTGTGTTCAAGTTTGTTCTATGTGCCATATATTAGGTTAGAACATACATGGTTGAGTGGAGGCTCGAAAGAGCAAAGCTCTTCCATGGGGTTCGTGAACCTACATGGTTAAGTGGAGGCTCGAAAGAGCAAAGCTTTTCCGTGGAGTTCAACCTCTTTTAAACACCACTTAGTTGATCAGAAATGATTGATCAAGTGGATGCACATAGGCTAAGATACTTCGAAAGGAGGAATTAGCCCAACTAGAACAAGTGCTCTATGTCTTGAAAAGGGCTAGACAGTGTGGCAAGTGCTGGAAATGGCCTTGTTACATCTTTGAACACTAAGAACGATCAGTAGAGGTCAATGATAAACGGATCTATGATACAAGGCCCCTAAACCGAATCCTTTCCTTTAATCAAAACACCAACTCTTCATTCTACTTTCAGTCTCACTATCAACTGTTTACATTCAGTACCTTTACTTTCAAGTACTTTACTTTCAGTACCCTTTACTTTCAGTACTTTACATTCCGCAACTAACTTTACTTTCAAGCACCTAACTTTACTTTCAGTACCTTTACATTCCGCAACTAACTTTACTTTCAGCACCTAACATTTACTTTCAGCACATTTACTTTCAGTCTTTATTTTCAGTACCTTTATTTTCAGTCTTTACTTTCAGTCTTTATTTTCCCCACTTACTTTCAGTCATTTACTTTTCCGCACTTTACTTTCATTACAGACTTTTTCAACATCAATCCGACATAGTATTTGGTACGTATTGCGCTTGAAATACAACGTGCGACAAACCAAAAATATGTTGTTCGGTTGATATTGAAATCGACTGTTCCAGCAATTTACTTTTCAGCATTACTTTCAGTACTAAAACCACAACCAACCCCAATCGCACTTAATTTCTGTACAATTTCCTCAAAGAACTACTATCCACCAATTCCCTTGGGTTCGACCCCTACTTACCGCTTTACTACCCAATAGTGAAGTCACAAGAAATGGAATTATAAATTTATCTTTTGCATTTGCCTCGCGACAAGGCCTCTGTCAGTATCACCTTTGATATTTTGTTGTCTGTTCAAGACCAGTTCCAGGTTGTGTTATACCAAAGACAGGAACACCTTAGCAGACAGTACTGTAAACAGAACAAATAGGAGCACACACGATATGATACCCAGTTCAGCCTTGCCTACTCTGGGGGGCTTCCCACACCCTAAAAGGGACACAAATCTTTATTACGAGTTTAGAGCTACAAGTGGACTTACGCTTACACAACTCCTCGTTTGTAATAGTCTAGTCTCTAACACTCCGTCTCTCAAATTTGCAATCTCGGTTCACCGCAGCTCACCGTGGATCCCCTATGGGTAGGACGAGACTTCCCTCTCGACCTAGTCTTGGACATCCCAGAAGCCCAGTCGCCTTCTCTCGAAGACGTGTCTTGATCACCGTGTGTGTGCGCTTGGTTGTTCAACAAGAACAGTCTGAACAACAAACTGAACAGACTTCTACTTCGCCGTTGATATTCCAGTGTGGAATAATTAGCTGGCCTTTGCTCCTCCTGCTCCTCTGCACAAGATCACTTGCGTGTATTCTGTTTCTCCAAAAGCAATGCAGATCTTGGATGCCCTAGCACTCTATTTATATGCTTCAGTGGAATCCAAATCCATCCCAGATAATCTGTCAAATATTTAGGAAATATTCCTAAATATTTGCTAGATATTATCTCTCCAATCTTTAGAAAGATCTTATGATATCTTTCTTGTCAAATCAGGTCGAATCTCCTTAACTGACTTCTTAACAACCTTGAAGATATTCCTAAATATCTGATCTTCTAAGTTCGTTAGCCAAACCCAGCTGATCGTATCTTCGATCTTTTAGCAGCTTCCAAATTAGGAAAAGTCCCTGCATTTGTTCCACGATGTACTTCAATTCCAGTCTTCGGTTGAACTCTTCTTGACTTCTAGCTTGAACACTCTGAAGTCATTTTTCCAAAACTCATGCCACATAGGAACAACAAGTTACCCCTTGCATTTTTGGCAAAACCATCCCATCTAGACTTCAGAGATCATTCTACCCCTTTTTGCCACAAATCGGCAAGGGGTTTTCAAACTAAGAGTTCCACTCACATACTTAAAATGTTCGACAGTCAGAGTCAAGACATGTTTTTGGCATAAACCTTCAAGAAGAGGAGACGTCAACTTTTTCTTCATTAGCTTCATCATCCTTATAATCACTGGGATATCGGCGCACCAATCGAGTGATTCTTTTCCTCTGCTCCTGTTCGACCTCCAGTATGATCTCCAGCTCCTCCAGTAGCTGTTCAAATCAAACCAGTCTCCTTCAAGAGCTGAATAACCTCATTTCCTTTATACCTCATCTCTTCAAGGAGTCTCTCGGGAATGATTCTTCCTTCTTTGTACTGCCATCCACCTTGCTGCAGCGTCTTTATAGGCAAACTATAAACTATTTTTCCCAAGCCCAGTTGGAACACGTGTAGGAACAGGATCTGGACTACTCCTCTTCCTCTTCTTAGACGCACTTGCTCCCCCTGCGTCTGTGTTCCCACCAATCTTCTTGAGAGTTGCCTTAGATGTGCATGCTTTGATAGTCACTTTCTTCTTTTCAGACATCTTGAGCTCAGCCAGCAGAACTGAGTCCTGATCATCCTCCTGTGTGTTCTCAGCCTCGGGCTTTATAAGATCATATTCCTGCATCTCCACATCAGGTCCAACTTCTGACTGTTCTACAGGTTCAACAGGTACAGGTTCTTCCTGATAGATAGATCCTTCCTTCTGCTTTCTCTTTAATCCTGCCAGAGATATGGACTCCTATTCTGCTTCCTCCATCACCACATTGTGGCCCACTAGCAGATCTATCTCCTTCTGGACGTCAGGTTCAACACGATCTTGATCACCAACTTTTTCTTACTTCTGAGCCTCTTGGATCACTTCATCAATTTGCTTATGGACCTCTTCAAATTCACTGTCTTTTCAGATGGGCCTGATTCAATTGCGACATCATCTTCAGGCTCTTGTTGCTTCACCACATCAGCTTCTTTAGGAATAGTTTCAACACATGTCCCCTTCTTTTCATCTACTGCCTCAGCAGTCTTTTTGTTTTGCGAAGCCTTCATCTAACTCTTCATTCAGTACCAGACTTCCCTTCTTAGAAGATTCAACAAACTATTCAGTCTTCGAGTTAGACATAGCAATTCTCCTGCCCCTTATAGCACAAATCCGTGCAGCGTATTTCATGGGAGTACCGTTCCTTCGAGGCACGACCTTCATGCGGATCCCCGTCTTCTTTAGCACAAAACCGGTGGCATGCACTTTTGCATTCAACAATTTCTTCTTATCAGAAACTCCAATCTTAGCCCTACTTGCTTCACCTTCTTCTGCAACTTCGGCCACAGTTTCTACTACAGATTTCATTCCCCTCGACTTCTCATTAAGTACTTTCTCGCCAATCACCTCTCATTTCCTTGACATGCTCCAATGGCTCATAATACTACAAATATTTTGAATTGAATAAACAGTTCCAGCCACGTACCATCTGTTCCAGCCCTCTTTTTTGGTAGGTTAGCCAAACTGATTTGCTGGGGTTCTACTCTTGGCTGACCTCCTTCTGGAACACTTTGTTGGTGAAAAATCACAGACCCTGATAGGATCTAAGTGTTTCGATCTGAGCAGCGTCTAGTGGCATGGTGAGTACATCAGTTACGGTTGTCATGTGTTTCGATGTGATGACCTTCTTCTCCACTAGCTCTCTAATGAAGTGATATTTTATGTCAGTGTGCTTCGTCATGGAGTGTTGTACTGGTTCTTGGACAGAAACTTCTTCACCCGTTCCACTCCGTGTTCAGACATAGGAACTGAGTGCAGCAGCTCCCTGCAGCGATGCTCTCTTGCTCTCCCAGCATCTGGTCAACATGTGTTCCAGGACGGTATTTCATCTCTCCCACCATTGTCAGCTGGAGCTCTTTTTGCATCTATCTCACGAACTGTCCTACCAGCTTCCGTGTACTCGTGTACTTGACGAACATAGACTTCTCTACTCCCCCTCGCATAGAGCCATGGTCGATGAGGAACATCATGGAATGATCGTACCATGCTCTGGGCTCTTGTGTGAGTTCGTACTTAGTCTTCTTCAGTTCGTGACTATGCGCAAGATGATATAACTTTCGTGCTTCATATCTAGTGAACTCTCCCAGTTCCACCTGAATGGCCACCACCCAGATCTCATCAAAAAATGTTTTGTTGACATTCTTCTGACTGGATGAGTAGCCAGCCAGCTCTCGATACTTGCTCTCATTCGCTCGACTCATCATCACTTCAGATGGATCTTCAATAGTTTTTGTGATTGGATTATGCTTGTCAATTCTCCGAGAGGGTCGCACCGCAGGTGCATTGTCAAGTGTCACAGCTGGAGTAGGTGTGGCTTCATCAGCTGGACCTCCCTCTGGACCTTCACCTTCTGTAGACTTGGTCTGAATGGGTGTTTCAGACGATGACCCAACTCTAACATTATCATCTTCTAAACCTGATTTCAGGGTACCTTCAACCTTCACCTTTACATTAGAAGACACCGTACATGTGCCTCCCAACTTCATTTCATTGGTTTGGCACGTCAGACAGACAGAGGCAGCTCCTGTTCCATCAGTGCATAAAAATAGCTTTTCTTTGTTGACCTGCTACCTTCCATCAGTATATCACCATTCTTATTTAGTACTTGATATGAGTCACGAGTGAATATAATAAGTTATCCTCCATCACACAATTGACTAATACTGATCAGGTTCACCTTTAACCCATTGACCAAGAGGATATCCTTGAGCTCAGGCAGATTCAGATATCAAGCTTCTTCTAAGATTAGGAACCCAACTTACCTTTTGTAGGGTTCTAACCTTTCCATCAAACATCCTAATAGGGACTGATCATATGCCTTTTATTTTCAAACATGTTTTATCACCAAGTTTAACCTCACCTCCATCATATAAATCAAGTTTATCAAACAAGTGTCTATGAGGAGTAGCATGCATTGTACAACCAGAATCAAGGATCCATGATAAATCATTCATAGCACTAGAAACAACAAGCAATTCATTATCAAAACCAGAACCAGACTCACATACATTAGACTGACCAGTTTGTTGGTTACCCCTCACATTTTTGCCACTCTTAATGTCATCCTTTTTCTTTTGGCAGTGATTAGCATAATGGCCAATGTTATTACAGTAAAAACACTTCACCTTAGTGCCTTGTGGGGCACCATTTTTATCAGACTGCCTAGGGACATTTTGAGAGTTGTTATTAGGTTTATCAGACCTATTTTGCTTAGAGGGAAACCTCTTCTTACCCTTGAACATCATCACGTCATTTTTAGGCTCAGCCTTAGGTCCATACTTAGTCTTAAACACCTTAAGAGATTCATTCTTCTGGATTATGATTTCAGTGATCTTACTAAGGGTTAGTTTATCTCTCCCATATTAAATTACATCCTTTACAACATCAAACTGATGGGGAAGGGAGTTAAGGATAATCACAGCAAGATGTTCCGCTTTTATTGTATTCTTACATCTATCTAAGTCTTTTGTAAGTCTAAGAAAGATATCTAAGTTTTCTTGAATGGTCATATGAACATCCATTTTAAAGGTAAACAATCTGCTAAGTAGTGAAATCCAATTAGGGAGAGATTTAGACAAAGACTTTTCCTCTAGTGTATCCCAAAGTTCTTTAGGGTTATCAATCTTCATCACTTGTCGGGCTACATCATTTATAAGTCTAATCATAATCTCAGAATGAGCCATATTCCTCATCTCTTTCTTAGCATCATCAGTGGTGGGAACTGCCTATTTTTCCTCCACTGCTCTCCAACATTTCTTCTTAATTAAAATAGCCTTCATTTTAAGTTTCCACATAGAGAAATCCATATAGACATCAAACGTCATAAGTCTAACAGGATCAGCCATAGTCTCAAGCAAGAAAAGAGCAAAAACAAGGGATATAGCATAAAACAGGGGAATCACTCCAAACACAACAAAGCACTCAGTCAAGCAGACAAAGCAGTAACAAGAGTGACCCCAAGAGCTATCACACACAGCAGAAATATGATCTGGTGCCCGTCCGGACTCAACAAGCCACAGGAAAGACCGACAAGGACACCAAACCCAATTATAGATCCAAGAACTACCTTATAGCACCAAGATCAATAATAATAGATGTTAAAAAGCTCTGATACCACTTGTAGATTTTATGTAATCAACTTATATGCAATTAGGTTCAATTCAAGTTCAATGTTCTTCAACAAGAAAAGAAAAGAAAGGGAGCACACAAGCACATTTTACTTTGTTCGGGCAAGCCCTACTCCAAGGGATCTCAACACAGGGAGTTCCAACCCAACATCCACTATGCAATCAAGCTGTTCGAGTACAAATAGTACAAGTTTGATTTAGGGCAAAATCTAGGACTAGATAGAAAAAGAAGACTAAAAAACAATGGCTTAAGGAATGGAGGGTTTAAGCCCCCTCCGATGCCCCTGGGAAGTGCTAGTCGTTGCAGACGGCTTGCGCTTTGAAGCTCCTCCTTCGAACCAACTCCAATCAGTCGACGCCCAAATCTCCAGTCTCGGACAAGCACCAGTGTGTCAGCCTTCAATCGAACGCCAGTCGACTAATTCCTTAGGCCACAAACTTACTCCGCGTCCGACGAGCCTCCGACGAACCTCTCTTGAACCGGATTGCAGCTTCGCTCTTCGAACCGCTCGCTCGCTCTCTCATTTCTGGGTTTTGTCTTAGAACCCTAAAGCCCCAAATCGAATGCCTTAAACCCCAACTACAGCTCGAGCCAAAACGCACCCGTTTTGGAGTAACGGAAATAACGAACTCCAGCCTGGAAATGACGCCGCTCCAAATAGTCCGCTCTTCGACCAAAACGACGCAGCCTGGACTTAACAAACTCTCGTGCGTCTGAAGTAGTCTCGAAACACTGCCGTTTCCTTTAAAGGCCAAACTCAATTTTTGCCGCTTTAGCTAAAGGACGCCGCTTTGCCTTGACTCTGAGAAGACCTTCAGCAGCTTCTTCCTCAGCTCTTCTTCAGCAGCAGGAAAGAGGCTAGGGGACTTTATGGGCTAAACTAGATTACCTAAACCTAACAATTGCCAATTGCCATACGGTCTTTTAAACAATGCTAGCTGAAGCTCTTCCCTGTGAATTTCTATGAGAAGTTAGAACCAATAAGATCGGTTGGATGTAATCAATTAATAATCAATCATTTTAATTATGCATTAAATTTATCGATTCATATCCGTTTAGGGGTTTCATAGTCACTATCCTTCTTAATTAAATCTGAATTAAAATCAAATCATGAATCCTTAACATCTGGAAACAAAAGTCGTTATCAAATTTGTGCATCTCCTCATCGTTTGTATTATTTCCTTGTATGATTGCAGTGCGAATTTATAGTTCGTGTATTTGTTACCGATAGTTCGTCAGTTTAAATGTTAGTTTTTTTGATGAGTGGACTGAAGAGGTACAACTCAAAACGCTCCAACAAAGAAAGAAAAAGACACTAAGACTAGGGGTCAGCAAACGGCCCTAGGGCTGATTTCAACCTCGGGCAATCCGTGAACCGACCCTAATAACAATCCAGCCCGACCCGAGGCAAATCCGACCACTGAACCAACCCTAATATTTCAGGGTAGGGTAAGGGTCGAACATTTGAAGCCCGGCCCGAAAATAAAGCCCGATCAACATATACTCTCAAGCGAAGAGCATAACTAAGTCACTAGATTGCGCTTAGAGTTAGGCCTGGGCGAAAAAACCCGAAAACCCGAAGCTCGGACCGAACCGAACCGAAAAAGCCCGAAAAAAGCCCGAACCGATGGGACCGAAAAAAGCCCGAAAATAGACCGAACCGATTGGACCAGTTCGGTTCGCTCTCGGTCTGTATTTTACCAAGGACCGAAAGCCCGAAAATAGACCGAAGCCCGAAAAAATCCCGAAAAAGCTCGAAAAAGCCCGAAAATAGACCGAAGCCCGAAAAAAGCCGGAAAAAGCCCGAATTTTGGCCTGAATTTTGGCCCGAAAAGCTCAAACCCGGCCCGAAGCCCGAAAATCGGGTTTTACTCGGGTTGGTGTTTTTAAAAGTCCGAACCCGAACCGACCCGAAAGTTTGGGTTTCGGGTCGGTTTTTGGAAATTTTCGGCCAGAACCGACCCGAGCCCAGGCCTACTTAGAGTTGGTTGGTGGAAACTGAAGACATATTCCTTGTTTTATGCACAATTATCAACTCTATCACATTAAAATACTCGATGTGGGATTGTGAGTTGGAAAACCTTACAGTCTAGGAACTCCTTTTCGACATGGCCAATTGGTGCTCAGCTTTTTACATGGTTAGCTTTTTACATGGGCAGCTTTTTACATGGCCAATTGGTGCTCAGCTTTTTACATGGGCAATCTTACTGCTTAAGCATACTAAGGGACCCAAACAAATGTTATATTATGAATAAACAAGAATTTCACATGGGCAACTGCTAATCATCTTCTTTTCGACATGGCCAATTGGTGCTCAGCTTTTTAATGCTGTTGCTCATCTCATGCGTACCAAAGTAAGCTCCACCTTAGTGTAATTTTTGCATCTAGGATCTGTCTTCATGTGAGGTAGAACACTTAAGAAGCGTAGTTGTACATGAAGCCACAATACATTAATATTTAACTATTATTTTGTTGAAGTTTAGTCAATATTGTGGTCTTGAATTTACTAGTACTTGTATACAGCAGTTATAAAACTTAGTATGAGATAATTTCAATGTAAGTTAGAGCTCTCTTTTTTTTTATGGGAAGTTAGAGCTCTCTTTGATAGAGACTACCTTGCAGTTTTAAGGGACATTTTATGTATGTTTGGTGGTAATGTTATCTTACATCAACGCTGAGATTTAAACTAGAGGATAATGGAGTGGTTCAATCCCACATCGAACACTCTAATGTAAAACTAGCAATTTGGATGTATAAATACTTATGCAGCTTAACCCACTCGTATAAAGCGCTTAGTTTGCAATAAATATATAGCAAGCAGAAAGCACATGGGTTTACGAGTAAAGGCAATTCTGTTTCCCATTTCCTTCTTTATTTGGATTTGAGGAAAAGGTATTCTGTTGTGAGGGCTTCAGTCGGGTCAAACCCGACCCGCGCCCGTTCAGCTCTAAAATTTAGAGGGCTTAAAGGGGTTCAGGGCTCGTGAAATTTGTTCATGCCCGCCCCGAGCCCGACCCGATTTTTAAGTTACTTCGGGTTAGGGTCTTTGAAATTATATCCCCTATTCAAGCTTGTGTTCAAGGTACAGTTGCAGCTGACCTTGAACTCTTTTCACAACAGGTCAGCAGACAGAACAAATAATAGGAGCACGCACAGAATGATAACCCAATTCGGCCACGCCTACTCTGGGGGGTTTCCCACACCCTAGAAGGGACAGCAAATCTTTATTACGAGTTAGAGCTTATATGTGGACTTACACTTACACCTTGTAATTGCCTAGCCTCTAACACTGCGTCTCTTAGATTTGCAATCGAGGTTTACAGCAGTTAACCTCGATCCCCTTCGTCCGAACCTGCATTCTGAACGTTCTCGACCTTCTCTTGAAGCTCGGATGCTTTCTCTCGAAAGCTTGTTCACCTTTGTTGTGTGCGGCAGTTTTATCGCTTCCAGGCAGTCTGAGTTGCACGTGATGAGACTGCTCTTGCACCGATGAGTTTCCAGTGGGGAAACACAAACGGCCATCGCTTTCTTCTTCTCCAATCGGTAGGGTTTGGTCGTGTATATTTGATCTTTGACAGCGATGCGGAATAAGGACGCCCTATCATTGTATTTATATGCTTGGACGAAACCCTAATCTGCACAAGATAATCCCATCAAATATTTAGGAAATATTCCTAGATATTTGATGTATATCTTTCTCAAATCGGCTTGAAGAATATACGAAGTCTTCTTGCCCAAGTAAGCTACACCGCCTTCAATGTAGATATTCATTCGAATATCTCATGTTCGAATAAGTCGATGGCCGACTTTAACTTGATGATATCTTCGCTGTCCAATATCCTTCCGGGAAATATCCTTGCATCTGTTCCACGCTGTACATGAGTACTAGGATATGTTTGAACTCCCCCTGAACTCCTGCTCGAACTGTCTAACTCTGTTTTGCCAAATACATGCCACTCAAGGGAACATCAATATCCCCTTGGCATTTTGGTAAAACCAAATCTGCTAGATGACTAAGTCTATCTAACTATCTAGACAATAGACAATTTTGAGGGAAACAACAATTGTCTCCTCCAAAATACTCCCCCTTTTTGCCACAAACTGGCAAGGGGTCCAATCTCAGTTCGAACAGCCAATCAAAATAGTGCCAGAACAAGCACAAATAACGATAGTTAAAAAAACTGAGTTCAGAGAGATAGTTTTTTAGGGGACCTTCATACAGACGACTCATCATCAGTGGCATCCTCAGAATCTCCATCATCAGATTCATCTTCACTTGGGTAGCTGAAGGCACGAGCGAGCTTGTTAATGCGTCTGCGTTGCTCCTTGTCTGCTTCAATGATGACACTCAGGTCCTTGAGAAGCTTACTCCTCTCATCCCGGCCCATCCTGGCTCCCCCTCGACTTGACTCCGCAACATCTTTTCCTTTCTGATTCCCCTCCTTGAGATCGTTCACGTGACGGCCTTTGTATAGCTTGTGGTCAACGATGAACTTGCTGGGTGCCTTTGAGAGATGGTCAGTCGAGGCCTTCGAATCTGGAGCTTGATGGATGATCAACTCATAAATCAGAGACGGGAAACAGATCTGGTGTAGAGTTCTCGTCGAAGTAGCATGATCAGCAATCTGTTTGAACATCACTCTACCCAGGTTGAACTTCAGCTTATTCCCTATCTAAAAAATCAGTTGAGCCATGTCCCGGTTGACAGTAGATCGGTGGGTAGAAGGCCTCCAGTTGAAGATAGCAATGAAAAACAACATAGAATAGAACGTAGAAAGATCTACTGTATGCACAACTGACTCAGGCCTCCACCGAACAGAGCCTGCAGTGATGGTGCTCACTATCTTCTCAAAGCTTGATTCCTCTTCATCTACAGCTGGGTCGTCCGAGGAGAAGTATACATTGATCAGCTCAGGATCAATCTTGATCCTTCTTCCTCTAACGTAGGTTTTCCATGGCCTCCCGAACCAACTGTTCGTTGAAGGGTTTGCACCTGTCCAACGTCCAAAACATATCAGATTCCTTAAGAACCTCGATGACTTCTTTTCCATTGTACCGGGACTCCTCTAGCGCCCTCTCAGGGATGATCTTTCTCTTCAGCACACAAGACCACTTCTTCGCAGCATCTCTATTCATAAACCACACTCCTTTCTTGACCACTCATACTGGAACAGTATTAGACTCAGGAGATGGGACTTCGCATCTCCCAGCATTCTCAGAAATAGGAATCGCAGCGTCACGCTTCCTTTTCTTGGATGAAGCGACGCCCCTGCCCCGATGCCTATCTCAGCATCATTTCGAACTGATCCGTTTGTGGACTTTGCAAAGGCTACCTTCTTCTTTTCCTTGTTCTTCTTTGTCTTTTTTAGATTGACAAGAGGAACAAGGTCCTGGTCATCTTCCGAGAGAGTAACTTCCTTTGAATCTGGCTTCGCGGTGTCTTACGAACGGATGAGCCATCCTCCTCCATATGATCACTACGAAGATCATATTGAACAACTACTGGTACAGCCACTGTCTCCTTAGCCACAACTTCCTCTTGAACTGGTCCAGTTTCAGCTTCAGTCTGAACACTTGGTTCCACAGTTGGAACACTTACAACTTTCTCGGCAACAGACTCTTCTGCCCCAACACTCTGGGCATGCTGAACTTCCTCTGAACATGCCACTCCCCAATCCTTTTCCTTTTCCAAGTCTTTCACGACATCATCAATGTCTTTGAATATCTTCTTCAGCTCTTCATCCTTTTCTGTAGGATCAGATTCTTCTTCTATGGCTTCTTTCAACACATCAGCCTTCTCTGATGGATTAATCAACTCGGTCACAGACTCATCTCGCTTACTGATTTGTTCACCCTCTGAACCTTCAAGCTTCTCATCAGAGCCATCGTTAATCTTCCGACCTCTAGTAGCATATATATGTGCTAGATATTTTCTGGGAGATTCGCATGCCCGTCTAACTATCTTCCTGCAACCGCGCTTTGGAGGAACGTATCCGGAGGCAAAAATCTTTTCCCTCCATGTTGTTGAGGTTCCAGCCGCCTTGCTGGGTTCACCGCCTTCCACAGACTTGATAGTTTTGTATCCAGTCACAGTACTACCGGCTTTGTCACCAACAACAGCCCTACCACCAATAACATCCCTACCACCCTCATCACTAATCACAGCCCTACTAGCTTCATCACAGTCAACAGACTTACTGTCCTTCTCAACACCCACATTCAGATCTTCCTTCAACACAGTATTTTCAACAGGTAAAAAATTTGCAGAATCTGAACGAACAGTTGGAAATACCTCAGATTGGGGACGGACAAGACTCGAACCAGCATTGATTGATGAATCCACCGCGATTGACTGAGGGATTTCAATGGTTACGCCTCCAGTAGTCTTCTTTGCTTTGGCCAAAGATTTGGTGTCGGAGGGTAAAGGTGATGCCTTTTTCACCTTCGGAGCTTTTGATTTCGAAATTTGGAATTTCCCCGCCAGAGCCTTTGAGGACTACATGCTTTCCTTCTTCTTCTCACCGGATTTGATGCCGGACTTTGATGACTTCCTTGTGTTCACCATCGCCGTTTGAGTGGATGAGCGGTTGAGAGAGAAACTGTTGTCTGCTATTCTAGGGTTTGGATGAAAGAGAGAGTAGACAACGAACTGTTTTTGTGTTTCAAAAAAACTCCAGCCTTTTCAACTTCCCTAATCAGTCAACTCCCGTTTCAAATAACAGCATAAAAAATCTTTGAGAATATTCAAACAATATTGATCTTCACGCGCTGTGCCTTCTGTTCTAGCTCTCTTGCGTAGGTGGTCAGTCCAATTGATTTAGCTGGGGTTTCGACTCTGACTAACAACCATTTGGCCCAGTTAGTGGGTGACACCCCATAGACCCGAGAGGGGTCAGTGTGATCCAAACTGAGGCATGCCGTGTGTGTTGATGGAGTTCTTGGTAAATTGCACGTCCGTTGTCATATGTTCTTGAGTTGTCACCCTCTATTGCCTCTTATAGTCATATTTTCTTGTCCGGTTCCTGGCATATTTCTGTGGGCATAGTACGAACTCCTTCTGTAACTATGACACCTTTTGATCGAACTCCTTCTGTAACTGGATCACCTTCTGGTCCATCAGCTTCCTGGGATAATTGTCAACATAGATTTGTGCGTTGCTCCAATCAGACCTTATGTGCAGGGTCTTATCCACTCCCCCTCGCATAGATCGATGGTTGACATGTGCACAGTCTAGGCCCCTTGGGTGCATCAGTCCCGTCCATGTGGTATATCAGTTATTTGCACCTCTTCTTTCCTTCATCACAATACCGCCATTCTTGTCCAGGACGAGGCATGAGGCACGAGAGAATGACCCATAGTGTCCATCGTTGCACAATTGACTGATGCTAATAAGATTCATTGTCAGGCCTTCAACAAGGAGGGTGTCCTGGAGTGCAGGTAGATCCGGAACCTTCAATGTCCCACAGCCGATCACCTGACCCTTTCCACCATCCCCGAAGATGACAACCCACATCTGTTCAACAGGTCTAATATGGATAAGGTATTGAGGGTTACCTGTCATATGGGCGGAGCATCCACTGTCGAAGTACCAACTGTCTTCTATTGAATAGCTTGAGGAGCAGCAGGCCACCATGCAAACGGTCTGGTCTACTTTTGGAACCCAGACTTGTTTCAGTCGAGGTACTGTCTGATGTTGGTAAGCCCGTCGTTCAGCAAGAAACATGCGACACTGCAGTTTGATGTGTCCCATCTGGTGACAGTACCAGCAAGTGTGCCATTCTCCCTTTTGCTTCACTGGTGAAATCACGGCGTTGGACGGGTGTTCCACGAGTCTTTCCACCGCTTGGTGTGCTATGAGTCTTCCTGTGATCAGCTAGGTTCTTTCCTTTGGACTGTCTCACCTTCTGTTCAGGCAGCTGTTTCGACACTTATTGAGCTTTAACAACGGTAGAGCCTTTTGAAGTACCTTCTTTCGTAAACCCCATGCCTCGATGTCCAGACTCCATCCTCTGAGATCTGAGAATATCATTTAAGTCGTTAGTGCCAAAGTTTAGCATCCTTACCGACTGTTTGAGGTGATTGAGCTCCTTCTCAGTGTCTGAATGATCCATCTTCTCAGATTCTAGCTGAAGTTCCAGCTGTTCTATCCTCCTTAGTTGGAACACCTCCTTGCGCTTCAGATCTGTGATGGTTTTTCTTAGACCCGCCATGCCATCAGGATGAGTGTCACGGTCCCTCTCCATGTCGACTTTCAGTGAAGAGACAGTACCCAGGAGCTCTATTTTCTGAGCAAGTAGACACAATCTTTCTTGTTTCATCTCAACCAGTTGAGTATTTAGTGAGTCTATCGTGCCTTCGAGCTCCACCTTCTGTGTAAGTAGAATCTTGACTTCCTTCCAGACCTTGTCCTTTTCTATAGTGACGCTTGCAACGGTGTCATTCAGCTTCTTGTTAACCTTGATTGGTCGCAGCCATTTCTCGTACAGATCTTTATATGTCTCAGCTAGGCACTCCTGCGTGAGTTCTTCATCGTCACTGTCTGAGAGGTCTTCGGCCGGGAGTTCCAACTGAGATGGTACTCCTTCACTGGTATTGCTGCATTCTCCTAGAGTTGTAACAAAAGCCACAAAATTAGTGGTTTCACCTTTTTCTTCGTCTGACTCACTATCGCTGAAGCTAGCGACCATTGCCTTCTTCTTCATGAGAGTATTCGCACATTGGGAAGCAATATGACTGAAACCCCTGCACTCATGGCACTGAATTTCTTCCTTTCCTTTGTCAGAAGAGTCTTGTCTCATGTCTCAGGACCTTGACCTGTCGGTTTTCCAGTTTCGGAAGCTATTTGATGAAGGCTGACCTTGTTCTGGTCCACGTCTATTGATTTTCTGCACCATTCTGCCAAAATTCTGAGCCATCGTAGCCAGTTGTTCAGTAGTGCAGCCACCGTCCAGTTTGTCTTCAGACATGTCCACTTTTAGGGCGATTCCCTTCACTTCTCCGGGTTGAAAATCAAGATTGATCTCGTAGGTTCTGACAGAACCCATCAGCTCGTCCAGCTTTAGTTTGGCGATGTCGTGCATTTCCTCTATGGCCGTGACCTTCATCGCAAATCTCGGAGGGAGTGATCTTAAGACTTTACTAGCCAATCTTTCTTCATCGATGGGTTTCCCTAGAGCAGAAGCCTCGTTAGCCAGTTTTGAAACTCTGGTGTTGTACTCAGTGATGGTTTCACTTTCCTTCATCTTCATCTCTTCAAACCTGGTTGTGATAGCCTGCATGCAAGAGTTGCGAACTTTGTCTGTGCCTTCAAAGGCTGTTTGGAGGATGTCCCATGCTTCCTTGGCTACTTCACAGTGGATGATTAGCTTCATAACGTTTTCATCTACCGCAGAAAAAATTGCGTTCATAGCCTTTGAGTTTCCCATAGATGCTTTGTTCTCCTCTTCTGTCCACAGTGCTTCTGGTTTCGGAATCGGTTCTCCAGTGAGATTGTTCATCATAGGTTCAGTCCAACCTTTCAGGGTAGCCTTCCACGCCTTTTCGTCTAGCAATTTCAGAAAGGATCTCATCACGGGCTTCCAGGTTGCATAGTTTGATCCTTCAAGCAACGGGGGTCTGGTGATGCTTTGTCCTTCCTTCAGAGTCATCTTGAACAGTTCAGGATCCCACTCAGTGTGTCGAGTGTTTGCTCTGATACCAATTGAAATTATATCCCCTATTCAAGCTTGTGTTCAAGGTACAGTTGCAGCAGACCTTGAACTCCTTTCACAACAGTTCAGCAGATAGAACAAATAATAGGAGCACGCACAGAATGATAACCCAGTTCGGCCACGCCTACTCTTGGGGGTTTCCCACACCCTAGAAGGGACAGCAAATCTTTATTACGAGTTAGAGCTTATACGTGGACTTACACTTACACCTTGTAATTGCCTAGCCTCTAACACTGCGTCTCTCAGATTTGCAACCGAGGTTTACAGCAGTTAACCTCGATCCCCTTCATCCGAACCTGCAGTCCGAACGTTCTCGACCTTCTCTTGAAGCTCGGATGCTTTCTCTCGAAAGATTGTTCACCTTTGTTGTGTGCGGTAGTTTGATCGCTTCCAGGCAGTCTGAGTTGCACGTGATGAGACTGCTCTTGCACCGATGAGTTTCCAGTGGGGAAACACAAACGGCCGTCGCTTTCTTCTTCTCCAATCGGTAGGGTTTGGTCGTGTATATTTGATCTTTGAAAGCGATGCGGAATAAGGACGCCCTAACATTGTATTTATATGCT
Organism: Rhodiola kirilowii; assembly: GCA_033675215.1. NCBI lineage: Eukaryota > Viridiplantae > Streptophyta > Magnoliopsida > Saxifragales > Crassulaceae > Rhodiola > Rhodiola kirilowii. The sequence goes on from CM066199.1 coordinate 18,289,336, forward strand.
TGGACGAAACCCTAATCTGCACAAGATAATCCCATCAAATATTTAGGAAATATTCCTAGATATTTGATGTATATCTTTCTCAAATCGGTTGGAAGAATATACGAAGTCTTCTTGCCCAAGTAAGCTACGCCGCCTTCAATGTAGATATTCATTCGAATATCTCATGTTCGAATAAGTCGCTGGCCGACTTTAACTTGACGATATCTTCGCTGTCCAATATTCTTCCGGGAAATATCCTTGCATCTGTTCCACGCTGTACATGAGTACTAGGATATGTTCGAACTCCCCCTGAACTCCTGCTCGAACTGTCTAACTCTATTTTTCCAAATACATGCCACTCAAGGGAGCAGCTGATGAGTCGAGTTTTCGACTCATTTATGGTCATTCTTCACTATAGTTTTGGGTCGTTTCCGATGTTATTTTGATGTCATTTGACCTTTATCTCTATATTTTAGGTAGAAAACAAGTTTCCCCCATGGTCAAGGCTTATATATGAAGATTGGTTGAAAAACAGAAGTTTCGGCGCAAAACAATGAGTTTTGGGGCAATACCGAGCATATTGACCTTTGCAACTTGTTTTGGACGTCTAGGGTGCATCTGATGTCTGATTTGGCTGATCTTTAGCTTTTTAGAAAGGTATTGCAAAGGTCTACAACTCTCTAGTTGAAGCTAGGACCAAATTCGGACGGGAAGACAACCAAAAAAGCCCTAGTCGGTCAACTAAGACTCCAGTCGGTCGAGTTGATTAAACTTCAGGAGCTCTTCATATTTCACCCATCCAGTCGACCGACTGGGCATCAAGCTTCAGCCACTTGACCGACTGGAAGAAAAACTCAAATTTCTACACCCAGATTTCAGCCGAATCTATAAATAGACAGCAAGGGTTTTGGACCAAGTGTGGGGCTTTTGGGGAGAAGAAGATTGGAAAAGAGACTCATCCAAGGTCATCAATCATCATCCAACCAAGGAGAAGTGAAGATCAAAGGGAGACATTTGGATTAACCATCCTACTCTATTCCTCTTCTATTCTACTTGTTGTTGTCATTAAACCCTACTCACACTATGTTGTCTTACATAATGTGCGAGTAGTGGATCTTGTGTTTTGAGGGTCTTATGACTCTCCTTGGTACTCTTTGATCACATATATACATTGATATTCATATGGATGATTGTTGATTTCATTTTCTCTTGTGTTATGAATGTTATGCACTCTAGGTGTTTGATAAAATGCCTAAGTGACAATTTGGACTAAAACATGAACCTAGGACTTGGAAACCCTTGGGGATAGTTCTAGGATGGAGAAATTATCTATATCTTGAATCATGTAATGAACCTTAGGATATGGATGCTTGACTAAGGATTGAATGTTTGATTTATTGGAATTAGTCATTGAGCGAATCATCAATTTATCACATCTGATGGTGTCAAATTCATGTTCTCTATGCACTTCATATATGACATGCTACTAAGTGTTTGACGAAATGCCTAAGTAACATGTTGAATCTAGTTTGGATAATAGAGAACGTGATCCTATCTAATGTATTCATTTGTTGTTAACTAGGACTCGAGTTCATAGTAGTTATTACCTTAGGGAGACATTCCAAGGATAATGGTGCTATGGAATGAACCAATTATCTCGAGAGAGTGAGGTTTGAGCTATAAGAGAGCTTGGCTAAGACTAGATTCAATGAGAATTGGTCTACCTTAGTCTAAGCTAGGTTTTCTACAATGCATGGATAGGAAGTGAACTAGGAGTCGAGTTCATGGTATTTATTGCCATGGAATGAACCGAGAGGTTCGAGCTATAAGAGAGTTTGGCTAGGAATGAATTTAAGTGACATTTAGTCTATCCTAGTCTAAACTAGGTTCAATACTATTTGACTACCATGAAATGTTTGAATATCGTGTATGTGATCATTGAGAAAATGCCAAGGAGGGGAGTAACCCCTCAAAACGCCTCTTACTTAACGTTTATCCCCAATTACTAACCACATAGGATTTAGATATATACACATCTTTATACATTTTGTTTAGCATAGCCGAATGGAAACACAATCTTAAATAGTGCATGTGCTTAGCTTGCTCCTTTGGGTTCGACCTGGTACCTTACCGGTCATTATAAATTGTTTTTGACCTCTACGACGACCTCTTTCAAAACCGACACGTCAGGAGGGTAAAAACAGACGTTGTCAAAATGATAATCCTTTCATTAGCATCGGCTAACTCTTCTTCAAGATGTGAGATAATTTTTCTTCGGGTTGCAGAGGAAACATGAGCACTGAGTTCATCTAGAGATTGCTCAGACAACTTCTTCTTTGGCTTTACCGGCGCATCTATGTCCATATCCAATATATGTTTTCCAGAGAAGTGCTTGTGATCTGCAAGAAATACCTTAAGAGAACCAGTCAACTTATCATGACTTGTTAAGATGTCTGAATGTTGTGCTACCACAAGTTGATGAATCAGAGAAGGGAATCCAATGGGATGATTGACTTTGACACAGGTTGCATGGCCAGCAATCTGGTCGAATATGAGGCGCCCAAGATCAATCTTTTCCTGACTCGTAGGGTCTTCAAAATGGCACCCATGGTATGCCCAAGCGTCGTGCGATGATTATTTGGCAGCCAGTTATGAATTGCAATGTTGTGGAGCAGTGAATGCTTTGTGGACAGATCTTTTACAGGGAAGGTCATCCGGTACCACTTCGACCGAACTCCACCCGTAAGAGTCTCAGCTATTTTGTGCCGATTGGGGTTCTCTCTAATACTCAACGCTCCTTCGTCTATGCCATAGTAGTCATTTATGCCTTCTAGAGTGATGACGACCTCCTTACCTCTCACACTTACCATTCTGTAAGCTGCACTCTCCATATCAACAAAACCTTCTGGTAAATTCACAATTAGTTCTCTCACAAGGTTTCCAGCAAATGGTTTAGCCAATGTCACAGAAGGCCATAAATCTAGCTCTTTGATCAAGTTCACAATCTCCTTGGCTGCATATTTGTCAGCCTCCAGCACCCTTTCGGCCACACTCTTCCTCTGCTGAACGAATTCCCACCTCTTAGCATGTTTGTCTGAAACAAACCAAACTCCTTTAATAGCAACTCCAGACTCAACCTGAACTTTCTTCCCCGTTTCTTTAGCCTTTCCAGTAACAGAACTTGTTTTGGCTTTCTTTGTTACCGGTGTAGCAACCTTCTTTTGGCTAGAAGCTTCAACCTCAACTGTATTTTCTACTGGGGTAGGAGCAGAAGTTTTCCTCTTCTTTGACACATTCTGTTCAGCAATTGTATGACCTTCCTCATTAACAACTGGATTAGGTATTGCTTTCTTTGTCCTATCAGGAGATTTTGACTTATTTTCATGTTCCTTACCAACTGGAACATCCTTCTGAATCTCTTTGACCAAATCTGACAGCTTGTTGAATCATCTTTTGATCCTTCACTCAGTTCCTCCATCTCTGCACCAATATTAGCTTGGTCAAGTTGATCACTCTCACTCTCTTTAGCAGCTACTTCAGTAGTCCTCTCTTCTTCTACATATTGTTCAACAGCATCAATCAGTTCTTGTAGAGATTCACCAACCTTGCTTGAGTCGATAGGCGACTGCTCTTCATCCTCATTGTTGGGCAAATTTACTTCTTTTTCAGTAGCTCTCGTTTTCTCAGCAACACTTTCAGCAAAAGCCTCACTAACTTCCTCCTCTTCTTCAGGATCAACTTCTGACTCATCTTTTGAATCCGCTACTTCTTCACCTCGTTTAGAATCTGATTCCTGAACAACATCAGTGTTCTCCTGAACTTCTTCAATCTTTTCTGAACCTTTTTCTTTAGAAACTATACACTTCTCCTTTTGTTTAGCTTTGTTGGACACTCCATCATGCTGTTCTACAGCAACCTTCTCAGCAACATCAACTTCATCATATTTTTCACCAGACCCTTCCTCATCTGATTCAGACACTACAACTCTTCGCTTGACAATTCTAAACTTCTCGTTTTCTAGAGTTTTCTTTGTAGCAACAACCTTTCTCCTAGTTCCCTTCTTCTTAGTACTAATCTCCCCCTGCATTGTGGCCACACCCTTTGGCTTTTCTACAACCACTTTCGACCCTTCCATAGACACACCAACCACACTAGGTCTATTCGCATTAATAGATTTGAAAGTATCAACGATTACCTCTTGTGCCGTCTTTTTTACTGGTTCCTTGACCAAAGTTGGATTAGAGGCAGTCGGCTTTTTGGGGTTTTGTGATGAAACTGATTTAGAAATCAACTTTTCTTTTGCCACAGTAGTCTCCATCTCCTTCTCCGGTTTATTAGAGATAGACTTCTCAAGAACGGACACCTTCTTCGCCACAGTCGCTTTAGATTTCTTCGGGACAGTCACCTTCTCTACAGCAGCCGATTTGGACTCTGCTGTTGTTGCTTTGTCTCTTGCCGGTTTAGAGTTTTCTTTGACAATCTTTGGTTCATCAACTGACTTCGATGTTGCTTCAACCGTTGTCACCTTAGTTACCTTGTTCTTCCTCATGTCCACCATTGTTGAACTTCTTCAAGATTCGTCTAGGGTTTCATCGGGAGAGAAAGGACCACGCACAATTGATGTGAAAGAAATTTTGATTTCGGAAACAAAGACTGTATTTGGCACGCCTTATATTTTCTTGAAACTCCAAAGGCTGCCACGTCACTTCACGCCATTTGAAAAAATTTGAATATCTTTTGGTAGACCAATCGTTTCTTCTCGCACCAGTATTTGAAATCTTCTACCTGCCTTCCACGCAAGCCCTTAACATATCTCGTTCTAGCTTCGGCTAACCAACTTGTACTGGAATAACTTAGTTGTTAATGACACACAGACCCTGTGAGGATCTTGGTGTCTTGAACTAAATGTTGTTCAAGGCTTTGGTGAAGATGTTTGTTAGCTGCTTCATCACATCTTGTTCCACATGTATTCTTTTAGTATCGACTTCTTCCATAACATCTGGGTGTAACAACTTCCAGCGTCTGGTCTTACGTGTTTGATGACAAGCTGCTTCGTGTCTACTCCCCCTGAAACACAGCCATGGTTGAGATATTCATTCCATGCTCTGTGTCAGTCGATACACCCGATCAGGACGGAACTTGAGCTTCCTTCACAAATCTTCATGCCTTCAGTTTTGCTCAGCATGCATGTTGTTTCAGCAGTGGGTCGACCAAGATTCAGCGAGTAGCAGTTTTTCGAGGCTCTCCTTCCAGTGAGGACTCATTCATTCTTGTTGTTCTGCACAACACACTTATCCTGTGTGAACTGGACATGATGCTCTCCATCGCACAACTGGCTTATGCTGATTAGATTTGCCTGCAGTCCTTTGACAAGAAGAACTTCTTTCAATCTGGGTAGACCTAGAACATTCAAAGTTCCTCTTCCGAGTATTCTGCCTTTTACTCCATCTCCAAACGTCACATATTTTCCTTTGAACTTCTCTACCTTGATCAGAAACTCGGGATTGCCAGTCATGTGTCTAGAACAACCACTATCAAAGTACCATCTTTCCTTTTCCAGATAACTGGTTGAACTGAAGGCAACATGACAAACCTCATTCTTTTGCTAAACTCTCCAGGCGTCCTTCATGTGTGTTTTCAGCGCTTGATCCATCTTTCTGAGGAACTTATGGAATTCTGGGCATCTTGGTTTGATGTGTCCCACATGGTTGCAGTAAAAGCGCCTTCGTCTGTCTTGCTTTCTTGCGAGGTGCCAATTTCTTTGCTGGTTATGTTTAGCTGGTACAATGCTTGATCGTAGCTCAGCTTTCGCAAACATTGTCTTCCCGGACCCAGATGTGCCAGTGAAACCTAACCCTTTGCAATCGCCAGTTGTTCTCTGAGCTCCCAGTATGTTGTCTAGATTTTTAGTCCCGGATTTGAGCATCTTGACAGATTTCTTCCAGTGTCTCAGCATGAGTTTCTTTGTTTATCTCAAACACGATTTTCAAGGCATCCACGGTATTAAGAACAATTACCTCTTGTCGTTTTAAAGAAGCATTCTCCTTCATTAGATCAACTATGATTTCTGGATGTTCGCCTTGACTCTTTTCAATCTGAACCTTCAGAGATGAGATAACAGCCAGTAATTCAGTCTTCTGTGAAACAAGTTCAGCTCGTTCACCTTTTCCTTCAATCAGCTGAGCTTGAAGGTCAGTGATTGTCTGTTGATGTTCCACCTTCTGCGCTACAAGGACAGCAGCTTCTTCCCATAGTTTTTCTTTTTCTTCCTTCAACTCTGCCAGGTTGCTGCGGTGTGCTTTGTTCCACTCAACTTCATTTAGCCATTCCTGGAACAGCTCCTTGTACTTGTTAGCAAAATCTTCATCCGTGATTTCTTCATCACTACAGCTTGAGTACTGTGTGTGAACCTTCGAAGATGTCTTTGACTTTACTTCATCCTGGTTGACATAGCTTGCAAGAGCCACAACATTATTAGTCTCACCTTCCTCATCAGATTCACTGTCACTCCAGCTGACAACATATGCATTTTTCTTCTTCTGTGTGTTGACACACTCTGCCTGAATATGTCCATAACCTTCACATTCTCTGCATTGGATCCCCTTGCCTTTGTTGTCATGGTTGAAGTCTCCAAATTTGTTCCCCTTTTGAAATTTACCATCCTTCTGGAATCTCGAGCTATAAGATTGACCTGGATCAGCCCTTTTATTGTACTACCTTCTCATAAACTTCCCGAAGTTCTTAGCAAACATGGCATACTACTGTTCAGACATCTTTGATGCCTTGTCTTGAACAACAGAGACTTCAACTTTCAGACCAACGCTCTTAACCTTCGTGAGTTGTTCTTCTTCATACATTTCCATCTCATGGGTTTGAAGGGATCCCATCAGTTCATCCAACCTGCGTACCGCTTGCGAGTGCCTTCACAGCATGTGCTTCTCTGACTGCGAGTGCCTTCATTGCGTACCGCTTTGGTAAAGACGTCAGCACATTTCTTATTAGTGTCTCTTCAGTCATGGGTTCTCCAAGTGCAAACGATTCATTAGAAATATCCATTACCCTTGTATTGAAGTCAGCTATGGTCCCGTCCTCCCGCATTCTTAGATTTTCAAATTTTGACGTGATCATCTACATTATAGATATTTTGACCTTGGTTGTACCTTCGTGAACCGTTTGTAATATATCCCAAGCCTTCTTAGCAATTTCACAAGTTGAGATCATCTTGAAGTTCTTCCCATCAACCCCAGAAAATATGGCATTCATTGCTTTGGAGTTTGCGGCTTCAGCATTCTTATATATCTCGGTCCACTTATCTTTGGCAAGAAGACTAATTTTGCCCGCTTCGGTAGTCACTGGATGTGTCCACTCATTTTCAATAGCTTCCCAAACTGATTCATCCTGTGACTTTAGAAAAGCCTTCATTCGCACTCTCCAATATCCATACTTGTTTCCTTCCAGCAGCGGTGGTCGCGTGATGTTCTACCCTTCTCTCAAATCCATCTCCAACAACTTCTGGATCTCACTGTGTGTTGAGTGTTTGCTCTGATACCAATTGAAATCTTCCCCTAGTAGTTAAGATGTTGTTCTGGTCGATTGCAGAACAAATTCTAGAACAACTTATGCAAAAATAAATGCAGTGCGGAAAATAAACGATACGCAAAGTTGTTACCCAGTTCGGCGTTAACGAGCCTACGTCTGAGGGCTGTCTCCTAAGCCCGGTGGATAGCAATTCACTAATAACTAGTATTGCAAGTATATGATTTTATGTTTACAGAATCCTTCTTAAACAACTTGAGCCTCGGACACTCTAGCAATCGCTAACTAGGTCTCCCCCTAGATCTGAGCCTCGCCTCCGATTCCACTAGAAAGATCCTCCACGAGAATCAGCACCTTCTCCCAAATGTGCCGAAGAACACCAGTGCGTGTAGTGTCCAGGTTGTTCTACGATCAGTCTGCCGAGCACTAGAACAGACTGAATCCGAGCCCGTGAATAATCATGATGATTAGTTCGCCGGCCGTTTGCCTCCACCTCCCTTCAGTGAGTATGAGCGTGAATCATATCTCCGTGAGTGCTGAGTAGAACGAGTCCATCAGCCCTCATTATATAGTGCGGTAGAAACCCTAAAGTATCTAGGTTTCCTATCTTCGACCACCTATCTCTTTAGGAAATCTTTCCTAATCTTTTAGGGAATCTTTCCTAAATCCTTGCGCATATCTTCTTGTAGATAATCCTTCATAAATCTTCAACTCCGTTTAAGAAACCTTCAATTATCTTCTTTGCTAAGTTATCTTTAAGCGCAAGTCTTCCCTAAAATCTCTCAACCGACTTCTTATATATGCATGAGTGTATTTGTGTCCACCGACTCCAAGATCTCCATCATATCTTCAATGTGTCACATCATCGACTTTTCTAATCTGCTTTAGGAAACCTCTGCTACGTGTGACTTGTTCCACATCGGTTGAACAAGTTGCCTAATCTGAATTAGGAAACTTCCTTCTTCTGTCTTTCCATCTGCAACCATCATGATCTTCAACGGTTGACTATGTTGCCTAATCTGAATTAGGAAACATTCCATCTGCTTCAACTTGTTCGATGACAGTTGCCTCTGCTTGTCTTGAACTCTTTCTTGAACAATAGCTTGAACAATAGTTTGAACAACTACACAGAGTTTTGCCAAACTACATGTCATAAATCTAACAAAGAGCATTTGAACATGATTGACCTCCAACCTTGTATAAACCAAATGATCACAGGAGTTCCCGGACTGCAAACCCTCACCATAATCTCCTTACAAGCCATGCCTAATCTTATTTCTGTTATTCTACAACCACAGTTCTGAATTCGTTCAGGTTCAACTTATGTGCACAAAGTCACATCACAGACTCACAGTCTGCCAATTTGTCACTGACTCATTAATCTCTACTTCCCTCCAAACAACCTTCGCCAACCAGCAATTCTTTTTCCCCCTTCCAACCACAGTTATCACACTCATATTCAGTGTTGCACTGAATTATGATAGGGTGACAAACAAATATAATTTGTAGCACTAAAAAAACTAACATTCTTAAAAAAATTTATTGTGTTGTAATAAAAAGCGTCATGTGTCCATATTATATTGAATATGTGCTAAACATTTATTGCAAAGTATGCTCTTTACGATATTCATGCTTGCAAAAGAGCGTGCGGTAGAACTAGTGAAATCTAAAAGAATCTGAATAAGAGAAATCACCTTGTATAGCAAAAGAAACATTTTTGATTTTCTTGTCCTGACTTATCATTGATATACTTTAGAAATCTAGGTCAAAAATTAAATTTTGAAAGTTGTCTAATGAGCTCAAAGTGTTGAAGTTCATGCTCATCAGTGTACTTCCATCCTTATCAAAATCTATTGGGTAGAATAATGTTTAAATTTAGGGTAAATTATAAAAATCATTGCCTGGACTATCGCCTCATTTCAATTTAGGTATTGACTTTTCGTATTTTCGGTTTAGTGATTTTTGCATCAATTTGCACATGTTCCATTATTATTCATATCACCAACCACAATAAAAATAAATTCAACCAGATTATGTTAATCATATTTCCTAATTCATTAATTTTCAGCCTTAAAATTTTTCAAAAACTCTATTTCGGAAACAAAATGTATGCAAATTTGATGCCAAAGTCACTAAATTGAAAATTGAAAAAGTCGGTACCAAATATGAAATGAGGCGATAGTCCATGTAATGTTTTGTAATTTACCCTTCAATTTAATATTATATGTAACAGATTAATATATTTAAATTACTATTACATTAATTTATTATATAAATTTTATATCATTTCAATTATACATAAAAAACGTCGAAAAAACCTGAGGGTGACATGTGTCACCCCGCCTCAAGGTGCATCCGTCCCACTGCACTGTTAGTAATTCTCACTTGCTCCAAATAAATCATATCATAAGCCTTCTTACAGTGTTGAACTCCCCTTAGCAAGCCTTTATTGTAGGATCCCACCTCCCAGTGCCTTCTTTTATGTAATCCTTCACCACGCATGAGACGGTCTGGTTCCCAACAAATTTCCTGACTTAAATTACCTTCCTTGCCCCAGTATATTTGGCTCATTAGCAGCTCAGGCTCTGCGATCATTCTCCAGGCTTGCTTCAAAATCAGTGCCTTATTAAACAACTCCATATTCCTAAGGCCGGCCTACCTAACCCTCCTAATTTTCCCTTCATTACAATATCACTACCCCATCTGACTCCACAGAAATTTATTTTTAAACCAATAACTAAAGGAAGGCTAGGCCTCGGCAGTGGGCCGGGTACGGGTCAGCCCCGCCCGAAAATATTAGGATCGGGTGGGCTTTAGGCATATTTTAGTTCTAAAATGAACAGTTATCGGGCCGGGTCGGGTACAAAATTTAAGATTTATCAAACCCTACGGGTACCCTTCTACCCCTTCTTATCGGGTCATATTCGGGTCATATTCGGGTCAACCGGGTTTTCGGATCCAAATTATCCTTGCAATTTGCAAATTTCTGGGTTCTCGTTTCTCTGAGTCGGCACCACTAAGTCGACTTGCATCTGACTGCCTGGCTGCACGGTTTGACCACCAAGCTCGCACGACCAATTGATGAAATCCATGAAAAACTAGATCTGGTTTGGTCGAATTGGTCTGAGATCCTCCTCCTCCTGGACTGTATGTGTTTCCACCAAAGTAGTTTTTTTTTTGCTTCTGGTGGTATTGGTAATAGCTTGAACTGGTCGAAGAAGAAGATGTGGATGAGGATTTAGGCAGTGGTTGTGGTCTGTGGATGATGCTTACTTGAGTTAAGCACTATCCTATGATTGATGCCAAACTCAAAATTAATCCAATGTCCAACGGATTCAGATCCCATAAGAAGTGTGCATAAGATGTGGTGGAATTGTGGAAAATGGGAGATGAAATGAAAAGAGGAAGGGAGGCGGTTGAACTCCTCCAGAATGTAGAGACAAGTAATTAGATTAGCTAGGGTTTTTTTAACAGGTTTGAAATGTTAGATTTAGTTTAAATTGGGCTGAATAATTGGGCTTATTTGAATTCGGGTACAAGGGTCGGGTCGGGTCGGATTTCAATTATATCACCCTTACCCTGCCTATAAGTAAATCGGGTGGGTCAAATTCGGGTTGAATCCGGGTCAGAGTCGGGTCTTGGGCCGGGTCTTCAACGGGTCACCCGAAGGGCTTTTCACCCAACGGGTGAGATGCCGACACCTAAGGAAGGCCTTGGTATTTACCATGTTTTTCAACTGTCCTCACTCCCAATATGTTGTCTATTTCCTCTTTTAGCTCCCCCCACCCATCTCTGATTTTTCCAAGTTTAATTTTTGTCCAGATATGGCCTCATAATTTCTCAGTGCACTTTTAAACTCTCTATTCTCGCTCTTAGGTAGATCATGCTAGACAGCCAGTCAGCACAAATGATAAACAAGTAAGGAGAGATATGATCTCCATGCCTTAACCCTCTACTAGGTATAATCTCCTTAGAAAGTACTCATTCACCCTGACTTTATATACCACAGTTCTAACTATTCTCATTACTACAATTTGAAACTTTGAAATCCACAAACTTTAAAATGCGTAACCACGAACCATTTATTGTTCGTGGGGTTTTACATCATAGTTCATGATTTTGGATTCACATTATTCGCGACATTCATTTAATTTCATATCTTTTCCTCTTTGTCATTTTCTAAATCTAATTTTACAAACAATATGTGCCGAAATTTAAAGCTCATTTGGCAGCATCGATCATCTCGCTCTCATCCACAACTCCGCGCGTGCGCTGCTCCCACTTTCTCCTTACCAAGTTAAACAAGTCATAACCTTATCCATTTCATGCGCTGAAATCAACTCATCCAAGATGTAAAGTTCCTCTGCCTACGACCTGTCCCACTGTTGAACCCTTTGTGTTTTGATGATAACAAATACTTAATTAATAATCCACTTGAGTTTGCAGAAATCACTGTCTGACAGTTAAGGTTACTGGACATCTCTGAGAGAGAGCAGAGCTGCAAGAGAGATGTGTCCCGTGTGAGAGACACACCGACATTATGAAGAGAACGGATCTGAGAAAATATACTCGATACAAATAAGAAGATATACGAGTATATATGCTGGATAATTGACGAGAGAATTGACATCGGTATATATGAATCAGTATATACGATAGAAAGATTGAAGCCATATTTGGAAGGGAAATATGTGACATGGTTAAGATATGAAAATATCTTTACCATTTCATATCTGCTAGATGCAGTCAGATAGCTGATGGAGACGAGTTCCAGCCGACTTGAAGACCACTATAAATAGAGGAGAAGTCTTCAGTGTGAAGATCGGCTTTTTGGAGATAGCGATCGGAGATTGAAGAGTGATCAATTCCGGAGCTGACAAGGTGCTGTTGTGTGCGGACAAGACGGTCGTGTTAGTTGATCCTTCGAATTGAATAGTTTTGTTAGTTGTCACTGCGTGAGACAAGTGTAACAAACTGCAAACATATTCCTTTATCAATAACACGGATCTTAAAGCCCTTCTGGAACTGTCCAGAAGGCAAGTGGTTTTCAGCCTGCTGCAAAGGTTGCAGTAAGGTTTCCACTCTAAATCGTGAGCATTTACTATATGTTTTATATTTCATGTACGAGAGTTAATTTCCGCTGCCATCTGTCTGAGGGATACCACTCTGGGATCTCCCTCACATAGTTGGCTAACCTAACGATCCAACAGTTGGTATCAGAGCCAGGAAGCTCTAGATTGTGTGTTAGCCTTTGCAGGAAATCATGTCTAACGGAAACGACTCGTTCTGGAAGCCGCCGGTGCTCAGTCCGAGAGAGTATGACTGGTGGAAGGATCAGTTCGAAGCACATGTTTGTTCCCTGGATGGGAAGCTGTGGCGGGTGTTTGAAAAGGGTAACTTCCCTATTCTGGATGTGACAGATCCCGCCAATCCGAAAGAGAAGGAGAAAGACAAGTACACCGAAACTAACTACAAGTCTCTCCAACAGAATGCCAGGGCCAAGAAGATTCTGTACATGGCCCTCTCACCAGAAGATCAAGTGAAGATGGCTGTGTACAAGACTGCAAAGGAACAGTGGGATGGACTTGCTAGACTGTACGAGAGAAACCAGGACATTAAAAGGAACAGAATCCTAGCTGCCACAAAGGATTACGAATCTGTCGAACAGCGCAAGGACGAATCTATAGATGACTTCTACACCAGATTTTAAGTCATTGTCGCGCAGCTAAACTCCCTGGATGAGGTACTCCCACAGTGGAAAGTAACTCATCAGTTCATGCAAGCTCTCAGCTCCAGATGGGATACAGTTCCACCTCTCTCCAAGCTCAGAAGGGGATCAAAGACATTACTCTGGAAGAGCTCATGGCGAATCTGCAAAGCCAAGCTGGAATAGCCGAAAGGAAAATGGCCAGGAGACAAGCTGGAAAATCTCAAGCTATAGCACTAAAAGTTGAGAAGGCCTTGGACATTGCACAGGTGAGCCTGCCCTCTAAGAGCGAGGATGAGGAGATCTCCCTTCTCTCGAAAGCCTTCAAGATGGCAAACACAGGGAGGTCGCTGAACTTCAGCAGAGGAAGAAATCAGAAGGGAAATAAAGGAGGCACCTCAGATAAGGCAGCAACAAAGGAATAGAGAACCTGTTATCACTGCCAGAAAAGGGGCACCTTGCTAGAGACTACTACAGCAAAAAGAAGGGTGAACCACCTGCCCCAAAGGAAGCTCAAGCCATGTTTGCTGCCTGGGGCGACTCAGATGAGGAATGCAGCAATGGGAAGCGAGCTAAGGAGCCATGTCTGATGGCGCGAGGCATAACCAGTGAGGTAAATGATCCTGATTCCTTTGTCGATGAAGTTTTCAGTGAATCTGATTTTGTAGAAACTATTGCCGAACTGTTGAAAAAGATTAGCAGTCTCAGAGAACAGCTTGAGGTTATGAAAGATGAACACGAAGACGATATGGAAAACAATTGTCTCTAGTCAACCAAAGCGATGCGACTTGAATAGGAGATAGAGGAACACGTCTGCAAGTGTTCCACGTGTGACGGAAAGCACACGCGAATCAACACTCTTAGCGACGAGTTGTAGCGCATGAAATTGGACGACATCGAGCTGATAGACTTTAGAGCCCAGATGGAAGAGTTCAATGCAGAATTAGCCAGGCTCCAGGTGGATAATGACAAACTACGTCAGATAATGGGAGAACTCAGATGAGAAGGGACTGACAAGAAGGAAGTCTGGCAGCAAGAACTAAAAGCCAAGAGGAGTGAAGAAGAGAAAGAAAGCTACAAAAAGAGGTTTGTGAGACCAGGGCTTGGATATGACGAAGAGGCGGAGCACATAAGGGTTGCCAAAGGAAAGGAAGCAATAACCGAAATTAGTGAGAGCTCGCGTCAGAAGAGAAGGACATGAGTTGCGGGACAGTTGGAAAGAGCATGCACACCTTCGAAGGAAAGTCACCTCTATGATAGTGAATCTGTGCCATTCAAGGCTAGGAAAGCCTTTGAAATTTGGAAGAAACAGAGCTCAAATCGCCAACCTCTCTCGATCAATCTTCAGGCACGAAGAGATAGGAGACCCTTGCCCTTAGAAAGAAACAAGAAAATGGGTGGTCACTACTATCGTGTCTGCTGGCTCTGTGGTCACTCTGGCCATTACAGATCAGACTGTAAGAAACTGAAAGAAGCCGACGAGAGGAATTACAGTTATCAGAGAAAAGCCAGCACGAAGTATGTTCCTAGAAGAAAGGTCTCTCCTCATAGAAGGGAAGACTGAGTTGATGGGCTCGTCCTCACCACGACTCATCCATCTACGGACGACCCAGAAGAACCCCCAGGAGGAGAATAAATCTCACTGATGATAACGATTCCCGCCCCTTAAAGTCTCCTCCTGTGGTTAAAATTGTTCCAAAACCCAGTAAGCCCAAGCTTGTCTGGGTTCGTAATAACTGATTTCTCTCTTGCAGGACGGAGTGAGGAGCAAGCCATGGTATCTGGACAGCGGATGCTCCAAACACATGACAGGAGATCCAGGATGATTCATCTCACCCCAAGCCTACTCCGGAGGAAGCATTATCTTCGGAAACAAGAGTACATGTAAGGTCGTTGCTACAAGAGAGGTAAGAATCTCAGAAACAATCAAAGTTCGACAAGTTAGTTTGGTTGAAAACCTGAATTATAATCTGCTGAGTATTTCACAATTGTGTCAACATGGTAAAAATCAAGTGATATTCAACTCTAATGATTGTATCGTGAGGTGCATTGAGACAGGAAAGGTAATTCTCAGAGGCGTCCGTGAGAACCAAATATACACAGTAGACCCAGAGTTTGTCCCTGACGAGGAGCTGTGCCTAGCAAGTATAGCCACCGACACACTGCTATGGCACAAAAGATTTGGGCATGCAAGCACGAAGCTGATTCATAAACTCCATCAACACGAACTAGTGGTCGGCTTACCCAAGGTGGAAAGCTCGTTTGATCAGGTATGCAGCGCATGTGCCACGGGCAAGCAGGTACGCACCTCGTTTAAGTCAAAACAATCTGTGAGTACCTCAGGCCCTCTGGACATGATCCACATGGATCTGTGCGGTCCAGTCAACGTCGTCAGTCGTGGAGGAAACAGGTATATATTGGTCATCGTGGATGACTATTCCAGGTATACATGGACCATTTTTCTGAGTTCTAAAGATGTAACATACTCTGAATTTGCGTCATGGTTGAAACTGATTGAAAACAAACTAAGTAAGAAGCTGGTATCTATTCGTACTGACAACGGAACTGAGTTCCGGAATTCCCAGTTTCTCTCCATGTGCAGGGCAACTGGAATAGATCACAACTTCTCAGCACCACGAACTCCTCAGCAGAATGGTGTGGTAGAGAGAAAGAACAGGACACTGGAAGACATGTCGAGGACAATGCTGATTGCCAGTGGTGTTCCTAAGGGATTCTGGGCTGAGGCAGTACATGCCGCCAGCTACATACTGAACCGAGCATCTCTACGATTTCTGATAGGAAAAACGCCGTACGAGTGATCGGTCAAGTTCTTGACCTATTATTCACCTCATTCGATGATGGATTAGGTTTGTTTTCCGAACATTTTGTTATCATTTAATCTCTTTTCCTAGTGTTTCAGGTTTGAATTACACGATGACTCGATATGGAACTGATTACACGAAAAGATGAAGAAAATCAGTCTAAACAGCAAATTCTACCACAGACCCCGTGACAACTCCATCGTCACGGGCCAAAGAATGTGTCACGGGACCAAGCCGTAGCCATGCAAGTCCACAAGCCCGTGACAACCCGTGACGAAGATGATGTCACGGGCCAATGATTCTGTCACGGGACTCAGCCGTAGCGGTGTATCCGTGACAGCCCGTGACAGCCCGTGACGGATCGGCTGTCACGGGACTTACTCGGACTCAGTTTTGGGAATTACGGGATTGTTTTAGGAAACTTTGGGGATTTTGCTATAAATAGAGGGATTCGACCAGAATTCAAGGTGTGCTTATTTTGAGATTAAAGAACCCTAACTTGGGAGAGAAGACAGAGTTCATCACGAGAGATTCGTCGAGCACCCGCGTCATTACGGTTTCCTCGCCCTTTTCTCTTTATTACACTATTTGTGGTTTAATCACCATGAATAGCGAGTAGTCTTCTCTATTCCGGGATCCTACGGATCCCGTGCTATGTAACCCTAACTCTTCATGTGATCAATTAAAGTTTATGTTTATGCAATTCGATTATTCAATTTCAATGTGTGCTTCATATTATCGTTCTATGCATGTATTTACATCAAAGGGTATGTTTGCATTGATAGAACGTATTTAGGTTATATGCCGAAAGGTGGATGGGCCCTAGGGATTAACCGGATTTGCATGAAATTGATGTTAGGTCATGTTTACATGATTTAATAGGAAAACCTTTAATTTAATAAATCGAAATCGTTGATAATCCGTGGATGGGCGGCGTTCAACGATTGAGATTAATCTAGACAATGATCCGTGGATGGGCGGCTTGTCTAGTGTTATTTCGGTTATATTCCATATTCGATAGCATAAATATTTAACTTGCCATGATTGCATGATTAGTGGGGTTAGCACGGGTGAAGTACGGATTCTGGGATTCGTTCTCTGATTAAATACAACCATTAATTTTCTGCAATTTAATTTCCGCTTGTTTCATCAAAACCAAACCTTTTGTTATTCGGAATAGCTAAATAGGTCACTTGTTACCTAGTACTCACACGCATTGCTCCTAGGATCGACCCTTGGCTTACCAAGGATTATAAATTTTGTTTGACTGCAATTTGACCCCTAAAACCAATAATTTGACAACTATAAAGGGTTAAAAATACGCTTGTCAAAATGGCGCCGTTGCCGGGGAGCAGCGTTTAGTGTGATATTAGATCTAACTCGTGTAGTTTAGACTATTCCACCTGCCTTGATTTCTGATTTTTCTGTTGTGATTTCTTCGCTCACAATTTTTCTTGGTCTTTGTAGGTTCTACCTAGTTCATGCCAAGGAAAGCGCTCAAGCAGAAAAAGCAGATTCAGATTTCAGACGACGAAACACCGGTCCAACGAAAGTTCAATCGTCAGGCCCAGAACGAAGCTCGGCAGCTACGAGCGCTGAACAGGAATTTCGCAGCAATGGCCTTTAATCCAGAGAACCCAGCCTTACTGAATGGAAGGGTCGAAGATGGCCAGCCACCACGAGTGCAACAACCAGTGCGCAGAACTCTTGGAGATTACACTACTCCACGCGTCACTGGATTTCAGTCCGCTATCGCCCCACCTGGAATAGAAGCGAATACTTGGGAGCTGAAGACCGGTCTCATTCAGATGGTGCAGAATAATCAGTTCTCGGGTAGGATTAACGAAGACCCTCATCAGCATCTCAAGCGCTTCGTTCAGATGTGCAATACAGTGAAGACCAATGGGGTCCCTTCAGAGTCTTACTACCTCAGGCTATTCCCATTCTCACTGTCCGACAAAGCCAGCAGATGGCTTGATAGCCATGCAGAGGGCACATTTACTACATGGAATAGGCTGGCCGAAGCTTTCCTTCAGCAGTACTTCCCACCATCAAAGACAGCTCATTTCAGGAATAAGATTATATCATTTCGGTCTATTGATGGTGAGACTCTGTACGACGCTTGGGAGAGGTACAAAGAGCTGACGAGAATGTGCCCACACCACAATCTAGAGCAGTGGCAGATTATTGACACTTTCTATCAGGGGATCGATCAAGGGATGCGTACCTTAATCAATCAAGCAGCAGGTGGGGGACTGAACCAAGTCCCGCTAGAAGACACCTACGAAATTATAGAAAGGGCAGCTCAAGACTACCACCTCTGGACGAGTGATCGAGGTAATCCTAGAGACAGGAAAGGTGTGCAGGACCTCTGCCAAGCCGAGAGCACTAATGACATTGCTCGGTTGGCTGACTCAATGAAGATACTTGCCACCGAGATGCAGAATATGAAGCTAGCAAACAGCATGAAGTCCTCAGACGTTGCTCACATTGGCATGTACTGTCAGATTTGCGGCTCTCCTTCTCACTATGCAGATAGTTGTCCGGTGATTGGAATAGATGACAAAAACGGTAATCAGGAGGACGCAAACTACGTCGGGCAGAATAATCAGGGGGCTGGTCCCGGCTATGGACCACCCACGAACAGGTGGGATAATCCGAACAGGAATAATCCTAATTTATCTTACAAGCCCCAGAACCCGGTGCCTACTGGCTTCCCGTACAAACAGCAGCAAGACAATGATCCGTGGATGGGCGGCTTGTCTAGTGTTATTTCGGTTATATTCCATATTCGATAGCATAAATATTTAACTTGCCATGATTGCATGATTAGTGGGGTTAGCACGGGTGAAGTACGGATTCTGGGATTCGTTCTCTGATTAAATACAACCATTAATTTTCTGCAATTTAATTTCCGCTTGTTTCATCAAAACCAAACCTTTTGTTATTCGGAATAGCTAAATAGGTCACTTGTTACCTAGTACTCACACGCATTGCTCCTAGGATCGACCCTTGGCTTACCAAGGATTATAAATTTTGTTTGACTGCAATTTGACCCCTAAAACCAATAATTTGACAACTATAAAGGGTTAAAAATACGTTTGTCAAAATGGCGCCGTTGCCGGGGAATACGTTGTCAAAATGGCGCCGTTGCCGGGGAATACAATGCCGGGGAATAAAGGCAATGCACCGTATCAGCCACGAGGGCAATACAATGCCCGAACTCAAGAGCAGAGCAATAACTCCTACCAGCCGAAGTCTCAGTACAACAACCAGCTACAAGGGCAGCAAAATCAGAACTCAGGAAGCCATTCGTATCAGCAGCAGCAGCACAAGCAACAGGAGACTAGCGAATCATCTGGCCTGGAGGCCATGATGGCTAAGTTCATGGCGGACCAAGAAAGGAGGGCTCAGGAGCAGGATAGACGAGTGAAAGAGCTCGAGCAGACAATCCGGATGATAGGTAATCAGGTTGCTCAACAAGCAGATTCAGCAACTAGGGAACAAGGGAAACTCCCTTCAAAACCAGAGCACAATCCTAGGGAATCTGTAAATGCCATCACGCTCCGAAATGGAAAACACCTCGAGATGATACCAGCTCAAACCACACGGAATTCTGCAGAAAAATCAGCCTTAAATTCTGATCTTGATAAAGGAGAAACATCGAAAGAAGCTGAAAACCGAGAAGAAAATTCTGCGCAGACAGTAGAGCCGACACCTTACAAGCCTCCGATTCCGTTCCCTCAGCGTCTCAAGGGTGCAAGAAGAGACAAAGAGTTCATGAAATTCGTGGACAAGATTCGTACCCTGTACATCACTATGCCCTTCACAGATGCAATCACGCAGATTCCAACATATGCCAAATTCATGAAGGAGATTATGACCGGGAAACGGAAGATAGACGGAACCGAGACAGTGGCCCTAAGTGAGGAGTGTAGCGCTGCCATGCACCTGCCCATGCCGCCTAAGCTTAAAGACTCAGGGAGTTTTTCTATTCCTTGTGATATTGGCGGTCTTACTATTCGTCGTGCATTGTGTGATTTAGGTGCTAGTGTGTCTATCATGCCTTATTCCCTATATGCTAAACTGAATTTGGGTGATCTTTGTCCTACGAATATCTCTATTCGCCTTGCGGACCGTTCTTGCAGACTCCCTAAGGGGATTCTCAAGGATGTACCCGTCAGGGTGAAAAATATTTACATACCTGCTGATTTTATTGTGCTAGAGATTTCGGAGGACACTGACATTCCAATTATACTTGGTAGACCATTCTTATATACTGCTAGAGTAGTTATTGACATGGATAGGGGCTCTATAGCTTTGCGAGTGGGCAGCGAGAGTGTTGTTTTCTATTTGCCCGACATGTGCAGGACTCCTAGTCTTTTAGCTGATTGTGACGTTTTAGATTCTGCTGATGTTGATCAGCCCATTTCACTAACGTCTATTGAGGCTTACAAGGTTGTTCCAGGCTGCCCTATACCGATGGATGTCTACGCTGTAAGCATAGAAGGCGCAGACACAACTGATGTCGCAGGAGACACAGGTAAGGAATCTTGCAAGTTAGAGCTGAAACCTCTACCTGCAAGTCTCAGGTATGAATTTCTGGGTCCTAACTCTACCTATCCGGTGATTGTTAATGCTTCCTTGACTGATGTAGAGACCCAGAAATTGCTTGATGTTTTGCGAAAGCATAGACCAGCCCTAGGCTACTCCATAGACGACCTCAAGGGGATTAGCCCTGATTTATGCATGCATAGAATTAACCTTGAGGACGATGCTAGACCTAGTAGGGATGCCTTGAGACGCTTGAACCCCAAATTGAATGATGTTGTTAAGAAAGAAATTCTGAAACTATTAGATGCCGGCATCATTTATTCTGTAGCTGATAGTAAGTGGGTTAGTCCTGTGCACGTTGTCCCTAAGAAGGGAGGTCTCACTGTTGTACGGAATGAGCATAATGAATTGATTCCTACTCGTACTGTGACTGGTTGGCGCATGTGCATTGATTATAGGAAATTGAACAAGGCCACTCTTAAGGATCACTTTCCTCTGCCTTTTATCGATCAAATGTTAGAACGTCTAGCAAAGCATAAATTTTTCTGCTACCTCGACGGTTATAGTGGATTTTTCCAGATCCCTATACACCCCGAGGACCAGGAGAAAACTACTTTCACTTGCCCTTTTGGCACTTTTGCTTATAGACGTATGCCATTCGGTCTTTGTAATGCGCCAGCCACATTTCAGCGTTGTATGATGGCTATCTTTTCTGATTTTTTGGAACACACCATGGAAGTATTTATGGATGATTTTTCGGTGTATGGTTCCTCATTTGATTCATGCCTCTCTAACCTTACTGATGTTCTTCGTCGTTGTGTTGACACCAACCTGGTTTTGAACTGGGAGAAGTGTCACTTTATGGTGCAGGAAGGTATAGTTCTTGGACACATGGTCTCTCACAGAGGTATCGAGGTTGATCGCGCGAAGGTAGAGGTGATTGAAAAGCTGCCACCACCAAAAGATGTGAAAGGGATCAGGAGTTTTCTTGGGCACGCTGGCTTTTACAGGAGATTTATCAAGGATTTCTCGAAGACAGCAAAGCCGCTCACTGATCTGCTTTGTCAGGAAGCTGAGTTTATATTTACTGATTCTTGCTTAAATGCTTTCAACAATCTAAAAACTGCTCTTACTTCCGCTCCTATAGTGCAGCCTCCCGATTGGGAGCTGCCGTTTGAACTAATGTGTGATGCTAGTGATTTTGCAGTAGGAGCAGTTTTGGGGCAGCGCATAGACAAGAAACTACACGTAGTTTACTACGCCAGCAAGGTCCTCGCCGGAGCAGCAGTCAATTATACTACCACCGAGAAAGAAATGCTAGCCGTTGTCTATGCTTTCGAGAAATTCAGGCAGTACCTATTGTGCTCGAAGACCATAGTATACACTGATCATGCTGCTATCAAATATCTGCTGTCAAAGAAGGACTCCAAACCTCGTCTTATCCGATGGGTCCTCCTCCTCCAGGAATTCGACATTGAAATTAGAGACAAGAAGGGTGCAGAAAATCTGGTTGCAGATCACCTGTCACGCCTCGAGCTGGGAGAGCTCGACCGCGAAGAGGACAAGCTCCCGATAAATGACTCCCTGGTGGACGAACAGCTGATGCACATTGATGTGGACAATGTCCCGTGGTACGCAGATTTCGTTAACTTCCTGGCCTGTGGAATCCTCCCTCCCGACCTCTCGCACAACCAGAAGAGGAAATTTCTTTCCGACGTGAAAAGGTACTTCTGGGATGACCCTTTTCTCTATAGATTATGTGCTGACGGTCTCTACAGGACTTGCGTCGACGAGGATCAGATCACGTATATTCTGGAACGCTGCCATTCATCCCAGTACGGTGGACATGGGGCTGGTTCGAAAACAGCCACAAAGGTCCTGCAGTCCGGTTTCTTTTGGCCTTCGCTGTTTAAAGATGCACATGAATTCGTCAAAGCATGTGATCAGTGCCAGAGGACTGGAAATATTTCTAAGCAGCAGGAGATGCCCCAGCAGAGTATTCTTGCAGTGGACCTCTTCGATGTATGGGGGATTGACTTCATGGGACCATTCCCACCTTCTTACGGAAATCAATATATCTTGGTCGCAGTCGACTATGTTTCTAAGTGGGTTGAAGCAGTTGCTACTCCTACTTGCGACGCCAAGGTAGTCATCAAAATGTTTCAGAAGGTGATTTTCCCTCGGTTCGGAGTGCCCAGAACAGTTATCAGTGACGGTGGCTCACACTTCAAGGAGAGAAATTTCGAAACTTTGTTGAAGAAGTATGGCGTCTACCACAAGATCGGCACTCCTTATCATCCTCAGACTAGTGGGCAGGTTGAGATCTCTAACAGAGAGATCAAAAGCATTCTTGGAAAGACAGTTTCGAGCCACAGGAAAGACTGGGCGTCCAAGCTAGATGACGCACTGTGGGCATTTAGGACTGCATACAAAACGCCTATCGGTATGAGTCCGTTCAGACTTGTCTATGGAAAGACCTGCCACTTGCCAGTCGAATTAGAATACAAGGCATTATGGGCGATTAGAGAGCTGAACATGGACATGAAAGCAGCCGGTGAGAAGAGAATACTACAACTGCACGAGCTCGATGAAATTAGACTAGACTCTTATGAGAATGCTCGGATTTACAAGGAAAGAACAAAGAAATGGCATGACAAGAGGATCGTGCGCAGAGAATTCAATGAGGGCGAGCGAGTTCTTCTCTACAACTCCCGCCTTAGATTATTCCCTGGAAAATTGCGCACTAAATGGAGCGGCCCCTACACAGTAGAAAGAGCACATCCAGACGGGCATGTGGAAATCAGCGTCGAAGGAGGAAAAACAATGGTAGTCAACGGGCAACGCCTCAAACACTACCACGTTCTGAAGCATCTAGCACCTCCCGAAGGGATTGACGACAACCTCCTTCTCGGGAAGGGATCCCAGCAAGGGACTTCCCGAGAATGCTCCTAGTCCTACCTCTTTATCTATGTCTCGCCAAGACGTTAAACTAGGTCTCTTCGGGGAGTAACCCGCGCTGTAAGTCTTCTTTCATCGCATTTAGCATTGTACAATTTGTGCGAACCATGCAGGTGTCAAAGTGTGGAGTCCCAGCTCAAGAAAAGACAGAATTTTAACCCCGTGACAGAAGGATCATCACGGGTCATTGGTTTCGTCACGGGATTTGGCCGATTCAGTGCAGTTTTTGGACCCCGTGATGCCCCGTGACAGACCGTGACAGTCTTGGTGTCACGGGGCTCTTTGAAATTACAATTTGCGCATCAACCCCGTGACAGCCCAGGACAGAAGGATCGTCACGGGCCATTGCTTGTGTCACGGGTCCCGGCCGAACCCATGTTTTCTTTGAAGCCCGTGATGCCCCGTGACAGCCCGTGACGGATTGGCTGTCACGGGACCTGCTCGAATTCGCAAATGTCAAATTAGGGTTTTTACCCAAAATCATCGCAGCTCTTTGAAACGTCCGCCGCCTCTCCCTGCACATCCATCAGCCGTCCACCTCTCCGTCCACCTCTCTCAACCAGTCCGCGCGATTCCTCCATCATTTTCAGTCCATTCGGCCGTCCGAAAAATTGTACCATGTCTCGCAGGCGTAACCCTAGGGCGGCAGCTCCCCAGCCGAATCTTCCTCTGATTGATCCAGCAGCTCCAGTCATTCGTCCATACGACGATAGGCGTTATCCAAGGTTTTCTGATCCGGCTGCATTAGCTTTATACAAGCGCTTGACAATCAAGAAATTCGGTAAGCCCACTCTACTCCCCTGCCTTATCGATTTGCCTACGTTTACCGGATTGATGGCAACAGTGCGCCCTCTATTTGATGAGTCGGGATTAGGAATTCTATTTACGAATCAGAGGTCTACAAATAAAACTGCTTTATATGAATTTGTGGCTTCGTTTCGTGCTATTGGCCCATCAGGGGCAACGACACATTGGTCATTTAGGCTGATGGATACTGATTTTACTATGGATAGAGCCGATATTTGTCGTATTTTAGAGTTTCCATTAGAGGGCATTGTACCTTATTTCTCGGACTCCGAAAAAACTGAATTCTGGAAGTATATATCAGAGATTGATGTTGTGTATTTGCCCACTCATCCCGCCACTTGCATTAAGCTCCCAGAGTGGAAGGTTGCGCACCGCCTAGTGGCTATGGCAGTGAATGTCCGAAATGAAGGTGGCACAGTGATCAATGAGAAAGACATGGATATTCTGATCGCCATGAGTCGTGGCCTTAGGGTGGATTTCTTTGAGATTCTCACTACTCGCTTTAAGGAATGGGCGAGTTTCGATGGGAAGAAGCCTAACAAGGCTGTCAGCGGTGGTCTCTACATCGCTCTGCTAGCCGAGAGCCTCGGTTTTGATTTCAGCGGCTGTTTTAACGTCGATGACTGGAAGCTCAATATCTCGAAATTGCTTCAGTGCTCTATGATTACGAAGGAGCGTACATGGTTCCACAGGCCGGATATCCCTGAGGAAGGTGTTAAGGGGCGGCGCTTAGAGACTAGGAATAGGCGTCTGGGGACCGCGCCTACAGCACATGTGCCTGAGGACGCTGATATGGCAGATGCCCAGCAGCCCCCAGTTTTTGAGGACCAGTTCCCTCCAGCTCCCGACCACTCCACCTTCCCTCCTGCGCCTCCCCCTTTTGCTGACCAGCCTCAGTCGACACTTGAGGAGCGACTCGCACGCCTAGAGACTTCCCATCATGAGATGCGGGAAGAGCATAGGGAAATGCTGAGCTATCAGCGCCAGGTTTTGGCGAGCCTCGCCTCTTCCCACAATCAGCTCAGAGACGAGTTCAGAGATTTCAGATATCAGGCCAGCAGGGCACAGCAGTGGTCGCAGGACGCCCGGACCTCTTTCTACAGGCAGCAGGGATTCACAGACTATCCACCTCCACCATCCTTCATGTCCTCAGCCCCTGACCCTTTCGAGGCTGATTTCACCATGGCAGTCGACCTCAGCCCTCCTCGTAGTACACCTGCTCGTGCTGACGCCGGGGAAGGCCCCTCTCGCACAGTAGACTCTGCCGGTTGCACAGATTCAGAGGGTAGTGATTCCGCCGATGATGCTTCTCAGGATTCAGAGGGCAGCCAAGAATTCTGATTTTGACTCGGATACTGCTCATGCTCTTTATTTTGCCGATGTTTCTTTTTGCCTTATTGTCAGCGTTTCTGCATTTCATGTTCCTCATTTGTACGCTGACTTTTGGATATTATTCACTGCCTTCTTATTATGCGATGTTTGAGTTATTCCATTATTGTTGTTCATCTCTACTCACATCGTTTATTCTTCATTCGTTTCGCGGTTATCGATGCTAATCTATTACTTGTGCAGCTCTATATTCTTTTTCGTACATCTACTAGCTCACAGGTCGTATTTCACTCACCAGCCATCGTTTAATCTCTATGGATTTCGCGCCATCACGCACGAGTGAAGTTCCTATGCCCTTTATTATCGTTCCTCTATATTTTTCGCTTAGGGACTAAGCTCGATTTTTAAGTGTGGAGTGGGTAGCACATAGTCACATATACATTCATTCGCATGTCACACATTCACTCTTGCATATGCTCAACTGTCTATGTACTGCGATTGAAATCCTCGTTTTCTACGATACTCCTTGACTGATTGACATTCTTTTGGATTCAAAATCTAGGACGTGAAATAGTTTTTACTCGTGTGCGTATTCTCTTGAGTCAGTATCATTGCTAGCCCTCGCCTATCACATGTTCTACGTATTTCTTGAAGCATGTTTAAGACTTGATACTAGTAGGCACCGGTTCAAAACTTTCAAAAGCTTAAAATTGCATATCTTTTTCTAGGTGACCTTAGTACTAGTATATGATTCTTTACCCTTGTCGTGATTTGCATGCACCCGCCTTTATTCATACACTATGTCAAGCTTTAAGTGTGGAGTTAGACAATTGACCTTCAAGTTTTCCCCTCAAGAACAAAGTTCTCAATTCTGGAAAGTGGGTGAAACATCGGCCCCAAGCATAGTTGTTTTTGAAAGAAAACCAGTTCAAAAAAAAAAAAAAAAAATTGTTTTTGTTGAATTCTGCGAAAGCAGAAAATACCAAGGACTCGGTGAGAAAAGTCACCCCTGGTATATGGAAAACACTCTTGAAACAATTTCTGCTCCCTTTCGCTTGATATAGTGTAAATCCACCTTCTCGCCGCATGCAAGTCATAGCTTACCTTGAGAATTCATATACTATAGTCTAAGGGACGATCCTCGTGCTTGCACTGAAATTTCCTATGCAATTTTTCGCACTTTTTTTCAGAAAAATTATTATGCCAGGCTCCTCTTCTCTTACGGGTCATTGCCTAGTCCTTGGCACTTGAGAACGAGCTTTGCGCCAAGAGCCCGTGGACTATCCCTAGATAGCATAGGTGAATGGCGAGCATGTTTTGTGCAACTGTTCTTATTCTTATCTCGTTGCTATAGAACTATTTAGAACTTGTGATGAGGCGTCTGTTAGTCGTGTGTACTGTCCGTTTGAATGCATAACTCGTTTAATCTATGATTGTCTGAAAACTTTGATGAAGATGTTTGACTTGAAGTTGAGGTAACACGATGAATCCGAGGTTTGACATGACCTTACTATGACTCGTTGAGCATCATTCATGCATTCACGTTAGTTAGTTGTATAGGGGATTTGTAGGTAGTCCCATTCCTGAAAACCTTCACGAGACTATACTCGTCCTACTAGGGCAGCCTATAGGTTTAAAGGCTTGATGCATACGCTAAATGCATTCGTGTCCTCTACGACAGTGAGTTATCTTTTTATTTCTGTGTTAGTTAGTATTGATCACATGTCACTTGAGTAGGTAGTTCAAACCCTCCTTGACTGGTTGAGCCTCGTATAGACTTGCATTTTTCTGCCTCTTGTTCTAACTTTGTTCGGGACGAACAAATCCTAAGTGTGGAGTGTTTTGATCGGTCAAGTTCTTGACCTATTATTCACCTCATTCGATGATGGATTAGGTTTGTTTTCCGAACATTTTGTTATCATTTAATCTCTTTTCCTAGTGTTTCAGGTTTGAATTACACGATGACTCGATATGGAACTGATTACACGAAAAGATGAAGAAAATCAGTCTAAACAGCAAATTCTACCACAGACCCCGTGACAACTCCATCGTCACGGGCCAAAGAATGTGTCACGGGACCAAGCCGTAGCCATGCAAGTCCACAAGCCCGTGACAACCCGTGACGAAGCTGATGTCACGGGCCAATGATTCTGTCACGGGACTCAGCCGTAGCGGTGTATCCGTGACAGCCCGTGACAGCCCGTGACGGATCGGCTGTCACGGGACTTACTCGGACTCAGTTTTGGGAATTACGGGATTGTTTTAGGAAACTTTGGGGATTTTGCTATAAATAGAGGGATTCGACCAGAATTCAAGGTGTGCTTATTTTGAGATTAAAGAACCCTAACTTGGGAGAGAAGACAGAGTTCATCACGAGAGATTCGGCGAGCACCCGCGTCATTACGGTTTCCTCGCCCTTTTCTCTTTATTACACTATTTGTGGTTTAATCACCATGAATAGCGAGTAGTCTTCTCTATTCCGGGATCCTACGGATCCCGTGCTATGTAACCTTAACTCTTCATGTGATCAATTAAAGTTTATGTTTATGCAATTCGATTATTCAATTTCAATGTGTGCTTCATATTATCGTTCTATGCATGTATTTACATCAAAGGGTATGTTTGCATTGATAGAACGTATTTAGGTTATATGCCGAAAGGTGGATGGGCCCTAGGGATTAACCGGATTTGCATGAAATTGATGTTAGGTCATGTTTACATGATTTAATAGGAAAACCTTTAATTTAATAAATCGAAATCGTTGATAATCCGTGGATGGGCGGCGTTCAACGATTGAGATTAATCTAGACAATGATCCGTGGATGGGCGGCTTGTCTAGTGTTATTTCGGTTATATTCCATATTCGATAGCATAAATATTTAACTTGCCATGATTGCATGATTAGTGGGGTTAGCACGGGTGAAGTACGGATTCTGGGATTCGTTCTCTGATTAAATACAACCATTAATTTTCTGCAATTTAATTTCCGCTTGTTTCATCAAAACCAAACCTTTTGTTATTCGGAATAGCTAAATAGGTCACTTGTTACCTAGTACTCACACGCATTGCTCCTAGGATCGACCCTTGGCTTACCAAGGATTATAAATTTTGTTTGACTGCAATTTGACCCCTAAAACCAATAATTTGACAACTATAAAGGGTTAAAAATACGCTTGTCAACGAGCTGCTGCGAGGAAGAAAACCTAACATTGCCCATTTGAAAGTATTTGGATGCAGGTGCTACGTGCACAACAATGGAAAGGACAATCTGGGAAAGTTCGATCCAAGGAGCGATGAAGGCGTATTCGTAGGATATTCAAGCCACAGCAGAGCGTACAAGGTGTACAACCTGAGAATGGAACGGGTGGAGGAGAGCATTCACGTAACCTTCGATGAGAAGGCTATGACAGGACACCTGGTGAAAGATCTCACAGGATGATGGAGAACTTCACTTCACTGACAGATCTGATCCTGACTGGGAACCTACTCCAAGCGAAGCCACATGGCCAGCCCAAGGAATCGCCCAAGCAGTTGCTCAGGAACCTGTCGAGACCCCAGTTGAAAATGTTCAGACAGAGATGCCCGCTCAAGAGCATGTTCTTGATGTCCCAGTGACAGATGTCCATGCTGAACCCCCTAACGAAGAAGTGGTTGCGAAAAACCTTCCTCCGGCAGGGACTGTGGAGGAACCCAGAACTACAAGGAGTGGGAGGGTTATTCAGCCCCCAACTAGGATGAGTGACTACCAGTGCTATACATCGCAGGATCAGGTAAATCTGGATGATCTGTGCCAATTCTGTGAATTTGCGTCTTTTGTCTCTATGGCAGAACCAAAGACAATAGCAGAAGCGTTGAAGGATCCGGAGTGGGTAAATGCCATGCAAGAAGAGCTACATCAGTTCGAAAGGAACAAGGTATGGCGACTGGTTCCTAGGCCGAAGGACAAGAATGTAATTGGAATGAAGTGGGTGTTTAGAAACAAAATAGACGACAAGGGAGTCATTGTAAGAAACAAAGCCCGCCTGGTCGTCAAAGAATACAACCAACAAGAAGGGATAGACTACGATGAGACGTTCGCCCCAGTCGCAAGGTTAGAAGTGATCAGACTGTTAATTGCTTATTCAACTTACCATGGTTTCACTCTGCAGCAGATGGATGTGAAAACGGCGTTCCTGAACAGAGTCCTGAAGGAGGAGGTATACGTGAGCCAGACACCAGGGTTCGAGGATCACACTCACCCTGATCATGTGTACATCCTTGACAAGGCACTCTATGGGCTGAAGCAAGCACCCCGTGCCTGGTATGAGAGACTGTCACAGTTCTTGCTATCCCACGGATGTGCCCGAGGAGAGGTGGACAAAACTCTCTTCCTTCTAAAGGAAGGGAAGGACACATTGGTCGTGCAGGTATATGTAGATGACATCATTTTTGGTTCCACTAACCCTAAATTTGTCAAGAAGTTTACAGAGTTGATGTCGAGAGAATTCGAGATGAGCATGGTGGGAGAACTCAAGTACTTCCTTGGACTTCAAGTTGCGCAAGGAGAGGATGGCACCCGAATCCATCAGCAAAAGTACGCTAAGGAGATTCTGAAGAAGTTTGGGATGGAGTTCGCAAAGACGTGCGCCACACCGATGTCTCCCAACGACACTCTGGCAAAGGATGAGACCTCACCACGGGTGGATCCAACTCTGTACAGGGGAATGATTGGTTCGCTGTTATATCTTACTGCTAGTAGACCTGATATTATGTTTAGTGTTTGTCTGTGTGATAGGTTTCAGGCCGATCCCAGGGAAACCCACGTGAAAGCAGTAAAGAGGATACTGAAATATTTGAAGGGAACAGATGACTTATGCCAGTTCTATCCAAGGGGAGGAGAATTACGTCTAGCAGCATACACTGATGCGGATTATGCTGGTTGCAAGACAGACAGGAAGTCCACATCTGGGATGGCTCAATATCTTGGACCATGTCTTATCTCTTGGGCTTCAAAGAAGCAGTCCTCAATTGCACTGTCCACCGCAGAGGCGGAATACATCGCCGCGGCCGCTTGCTGTGCGCAGTTGCTGTGGATCAGACAACAGCTAAGTGACTATGGTGTTATTACAAATTGTTCTAAGATTTTGTGTGATAACACTAGTGCTATTAACATTTCAAAAAATCCAGTGCAGTTCTCACGTACCAAGCATATAGAAATTCGGTATCACTTTCTACGTGACTGTGTAGAAAAGGGAACAATTGAGATGGAATACTGTAGAACTGAGGAACAGATTGCAGACATATTCACAAAAGCTTTGCACAGAGAACCTTACGAGAAGCTGAGGTTCGAACTAGGTATGGTTTCTCTCCCTTAAAGTTATGCTCAAATATTGCTCCCTCAGTGATTGGCTAGACTAGGTGCATATGAGTCACGTCTGATGGAGAGCTTAACATGGATGTTCTGTGCTAGTGAAAAAGTAAGTTGTGTTCATAATGTAGCCATGCATGCTTGCTATGTAATTGATGACTGCATTAGGGACTAAAAGACATGAAATTCTGATTTCTTTCTGCCCAAAAGAGACCTCCCTAGTTGATCCCACACTATAAGCCCCGGAGGTACTCTAGACCAACCTTAGCCTATCTTCGTGTGGAGTGCACCTATGAGCCCGTCGAGATGTTTCTTTTCTGGAATTACTCCACATGAGGTACGAAGAAAATAAAAATTGGTTGAATGTTTTCATTCCTTTCTTCTTGAGTGTGTGTGTGGTGTTATTTGTACCAATTGGGTAAAGTTGCACACCATACCAAAACCTTGTGTACCCATGAGACAGTAAGGCTGAGCTATCACTATAGACAGATCACCTTTGGATGGGAAACAATCTGTGTGATGGGCAGTTACGTCCTCTGGTAAAGTTGGCTTAGCTTTGGACAGAGGTAAAATTGAATTGAAAGGTGAACAGTTTCTGCAGCAGGGAGTTGTCGCGTCGGCTGCTTTTATGAGGAAACAAGCACACTTAATGATGACACGTGTCGCTTCTCCCTCAGTCGACGCATGCCTTTTCGGCTGATTTGAAATCTGCAAGTTATTAATGCGGTACCGCTTTTGGAAGGGAAAAAAAGATGGCAATTGCTAAAAATTGAAGGCGGTTTATTTATTGAAAGGAGGCGACGTTTGGGGTTTCTGTTGTCTCTCAACCTCTAGGGTTTCCAGAGGGTATTTAAAGAAAGCAGACCGAGCGTTTTGTCTCATCACTCTCAGACTATTGCTTGCTCTCTCACAAAATCTCAGAAGTTCAAAAATTCTCCATGGCATCTTCAAACCCTAACTCAAGCCTTTCACCCGCCACCGCCGCCGAGATGGCTGCGAAGTTGATCGAACGTGGAGTCAACCCCCTAAGTTTGGAGACCTTCTTGCAGTCGGTCACGCCGTCTGGCTCCGTTCCGACCAACTCAGTAGCAGCCGTAGATCTGGTCAAACTCGAGGGGCGATATGAGGAACTTCGAGCAGATTCCTCCTCCCAGCACCGTGTTCAAAAGGGACCCTCAGCTGCTGCACGGTCCGCAGGGAAGCGAGCGAGAAAAACTACTCCCCCCTCCGCCAGAAAAAGTCAGCGATCTGCCCGATCCGCTGCTCCGACAGTTGAAGAGGAGGGCGAATCGGAAGAGGGCGCTGAGGAGTCAGAAGAAGTCGGTAGAGGCTTTGCTCAGGAGTTGGTGCTGAGTGATCAGTGGCTGGTGGAGAATAGTTTGGGAGAAATCGTGGAACTGCTGGAAGCCCAGGGGTGGGGCACACTATTTCGAAAACCTGTTGTTGTAGATGAGAAGTTGGTGAGGGACTTTTACTCAAAACTGAAGGTAGTGGAGAAGAAGAAGGAAAAAGGCAATTGGGAGCTATCGGCTGTTGTTGGCGGTGAGGCGTACTCAGTGAGTATGAGGGAGTTGGCCGCTGTTCTGGGGGTGCCCAAAGGCGGGTATGCCACCTACTCAAAAGGTGCCTGTCTAGGTACTGTGGCGAAGTCAGAAGTGTTTGAGAGGCTCGGGCTGGATCCCACAGCGAAGGGACAGAGGGAAAACACCCACATGGATGTACTTCCGAGGATTCTTCACAGAATCCTTGTGTCAAATATCTCCCCGAGAAAGCACAAACACAATCTCATCACCTTCCAGGACCTGCTGTTGGTCGGTCAAATCTTACAGAAGCAGCCAGTCAACTTGGCTTTTCAGGTTATGAAGCACATGGAGAACAACAGGGACAACCCGTCAAATGGACTACCTTTTCCAGGGTTTGTGAAGGAGATAATGAAGTATTGGGAGATCTACCATCCTGAGTCTGAGAGAGTGCTTTCGTCTGCACTGTGTGATGATCATATTGCCAAACTGGGTTTGGAGTTCTCTGCGGGAGTTGGATGGACAGTTCCTGATGTGGTAGAGGAAGCTGATGATGAGGATGTCATTGAAATGACTCCTCTTAATGTTGCTGCTCCTGTCGATGGTGACGAGGCACTCCCCTCTGAGGATTCAGGTGAGATGCTGGCGCTGCTGAAGGTGCTTAGATCAGAGATGAAGGAGGTAAAGAGTGAGTTGAAGGAGGTAAGATCAGAATTGGTGGAGGCAAAGACCGAGTTGACGGACGTAAAGGAGAAGATGACTGCCTTGGAGTTGGCGATTACTGTTGATTCGGGTGCCATGTCGGTGGCAGTCGCGGGGTTCCCAGAGCAGATGAAGGACCTTGCCACGGAGATTGTTGAACAGATGAAGGCTTCGTTCACAATTGAAACTTCGTCTTAACTGTCTCATGGGACTCCCCTCTTTGCCACCCTCCCACATCCACCCCTGTTTTCCTTGTGATATTTTGTTTCGAATTTCATGTTTAAGATTCCTGTGCTTTTTGAAATTCTCTGCTGTGTGTGTGGTGTCTGTATGACACGCTTATAACCTGCCAGCATGAATGAAGTGTTTTCTTTCCATTACTCTGTGTTCTTATTTGCATATCTTTTTGATGATGCCAAAAGGGGGAAGAACTATATGAGCATACACTAAGGGGGAATAACCGGTACCAAAGTTTAAGTGGATGTCTATCTAAGGGGGAACTATGCTAGCTAGACTTTAAATAAAAATTTAGTGAATAAATTCTGAAGTAGCTGGATGTCCTAGGGAAATGTAGATATGATTGCCGTGTGATTTCTTATCTGTGAAGAAGTGTTTGTCATCATCAAAAAGGGGGAATTTGTTGGACCCTTTGTGTTTTGATGATAACAAACACTTAACTAATAATCCACTTGAGTTTGCAGAAATCACTGTCTGACAGTTAAGGTTACTGGACATCTCTGAGAGAGAGCAGAGCTGCAAGAGAGATGTGTCCCGTGTGAGAGACACACCGACATTATGAAGAGAACGGATCTGAGAAAATATACTCGATACAAATCAGAAGATATACGAGTATATATGCTATATAATTGACGAGAGAATTGACATCGGTATATACGAATCAGTATATACGATAGAAAGATTGAAGCCATATTTGGAAGGGAAATATGTGACATGGTTAAGATATGGAAATATCTTTACCATATAATATCTGCTGGATGCAGTCAGATATCTGATGGAGACGAGTTCTAGCCGACTTGAAGACCACTATAAATAGAGGAGGAGTCTTCAGTGTGAAGCTCGGCTTTTTGGAGATAGCGATCGGAGATTGAAGAGTGATCAATTCCGGAGCTGACAAGGTGTTGCTGTGTGCGGACAAGACGATCGTGTTAGTTGATCCTTCGAATTGAGTAGTTTTGTTAGTTGTCACTGCGTGAGACAAGTGTAACAAACTGCAAAGCATATTCCTTTATCAATAACACGGATCTTGAAGCCCTTCTGGAACTGTCCAGAAGGCAAGTGGTTTTCAGCCTGCTGCAAAGGTTGCAGTAAGGTTTCCACTCTAAATCGTGAGCATTTACTATCTGTTTTATATTTCCTATACGAGAGTTAATTTCCACTGACATCTGTCTGAGGGATACCACTCTGAAATCTCCCTCACATAGTTGGCTAACCTAACAATCCAACACCCACTCTACTTCTTGGAATGAGGATTTTGCACATAACAAGAAGAACGAGAAAAAGAAACTAGTAAGCAGAAGTCGCGCAACAGACCAACAGAATATGATACATATTGCGAAAAGATATCTTTGAAGTGCAAATAAAGTCAATCCATGTCATTCGCATAATCGCATTGGAGTACCACTGGCGGTCATGATTGGTTCAGATGGTACAGAATTAAAAAGATGAAAAAGAATTAGAGTCATGCATGTAACATATAACGCCAAGCTCCAGAATCAAGAATCCTTTGCATTTTTTTTAAAGACGAAATGGCCATGTAAGCATCTCAATTCATGAATCATAATGGATCCTTTCACCATCATATGCACAATATGATTTAGGAAAGTAAAGATACCGGTGTTTCGAACTATCGCCTCTTTTTAAATTAGGCATGCAAAACTATTAACATTTTAAATTAGGGACAGAAAATACATTGATGCAAACGCATAAGACTATAGCTACACTGTGATTAAATCGCTTACTTAATCATGTAAACGCCATTAAAATGATCAAATGATCTCATCCTAAACTCTAAATGTACTAAACCAGTTTTTTTCTCTAACACCTCATAGACTTTTTTAATTAAGTCGTTCCAGTGGAGTTGTCTGACTGAATAGGTGATTAAATCAAGATGTAACTATGGTGCCCAGCGTTCGAAACTGCGTCAATTTATTTTTCATTTTGTCTCTGGTTAGAAATTTTGATAGTTTCAAAAGTAACTTAACATGCGATACTTTAGGGCACCAGTTTATACTTTTCCCTTCTATTTATAGGATGAGATATCATAGTAAGTAATAGGGGTGTAATGAGCGATACACTTTTTTTTTATGATAAGCAAGGAATGGACATGCCCAAACTCATGTCGGTGCATCTAGGGAGATTCGAACCGTCGACCTCATGATCATTCGACCAAGACTATGACCGCTAGACCACTACCCATAGGGGTGTAATGAGCGATACACTTGCGAGTTGCTCGCGAACAAGCTCAGTCAAAGCTCGATTCGATCTTTAACGAGCCGAATACGAGCATAACTTTAAGGCTTGTTTATTAAACGATACAAGTACGAGCCAACCAGTGCTCGACTCATTTGTGTTCGCGAACAATTCGTTTATGTGCACGTTTATATACTCGATTGAAACTTACTTGAATTGTGTGAAGCTCGTTAATGAGCGATTAAGGTAATTTTATATACTTTTAAATATTTTTTAGTGAAAGCTCGATTGAAGCTCGTTAAATATTTGCTCGAACTTGTGAAAAGCTCGATTAAAGCTTGTTAACTATAAATAATTATACTAATTTAATTTAATTAAAATACTCGTATAAAGCTCGAGCTCGGTTCGAACTCGTAAAAACTAAACGAGCCGACCTCGAACACATAGTTTTAATACTCGATAATACTCGGCTCGAACTCATCAAATTTTATAAGAACTGAACTTGAACAACCTAATACTCGGCTTGTTTACACCCATAATAAATAAGTTAAAGACGCATTGTACATTAAATCATGAAATATCACATAATAAGTATGTTGAGTAAAAGAAGCGCTCAAATGAGGCAGTGAACAGTAAAGTGGGGCACGTGAGGCACGATCTCAATCACACATCTAACCCCCCGTGCATTTGTGGCGCGCCTTGTGTCCAAATAGTAAACCCACTACCAACAGTAGTGTGAACGCAAATGGCGGCTGTGAAACGTGGCTTCGCCACGTGTCACAATGAGTGGTCTAGATCGTGCCTCACGTGCCTCATTCTTACAACCCTCCCTCAACCGAGCGCTCCCCTATTGAGTAATATACTTTAGTTTGCCGGGTGATGCTATATATACCGAAATTCAGTGTGTACCGAATTATCATAAGATCAAAATACTCATACTAATATTTTGTCACATGCTAATTCTGATATTTTGTCACACTCATAAAGTCGAAGGATCAAGTGGATATGTTTCTTATAAAAAAAGTTTTGGTTATGTTTACGTACATGCCTCAGTTGAGATCAGTGTTGTGAAAATCGGACCGGATTGGCCGGTTCAATTGGTTGGATCGGGAATCGGTCACCGGATCGGTTCGATTCTGTCATCGGACCAGAATGCAATCAAACCGGTCAAATCCAGTCAAACTCGGTCAAGACCCGGTCAAGACCCGGCTGGTTGACCCGGTGACCCGGTTTTTCATTAAAATAATGATTTAATCGGTTCGATTTGGTCTGCAAAAATATTTAATTAATTTTGACTTTGACAAAACTCGAACCCAAGCCCTTCTTAATAGTTATCACCTCTCCTTCCACCAAGCTAAACATGATTCTTGTTTTATTATTTGTTTCAATAATGTATATTCATTTATCAAATCTATAAAATTTATTACTTATTATCAATTTAGCTAGAAATTCAATTAGTCTTAGAAATCCATTATTGTTGTGACTTACAAATTAAGACTAAAATTGTTATTGTTGTATTATTGATTTGTACTTTATTAAATTCTAAATTTAACATATTTATTCAAGTCATAACATGTTAAATTATAATATCATATATAAGTATTTTATTTTTATTTTTTAATTTGTGCGGATCAAACCGGTTCGACCCGATTGAACCACTGACCCATTGATCCAGTGACTTGACCGGTTCGATTTTAATAACACTGGTTGAGACAAACCGGGAAAAAGCTCAAGTGTATTCGAACCGATAATGGAGGTGAATACATTGACCCATTTGATGCTTATTGTAGAAAGCAAGGTATTTGGCACCAAAAGACTCCACCAAAACACTGCAACTGAATTGCAATATCTCATTCACACTACTGTCCACAACATCCTACTAGCTTCCTTTACATGTTGAAAGTCCATTTGGATATATGCAGGCAGATGGTCTCTTATACCTCATTTGACTATTCTTTGCAATCTGAATCCATTTCTCTAATTCCATAGCCACATTTATGGATCAGTTACATAATTTAAAATTTTAAAAATTTCATTAATGATTAATCAAAAAAAAATTCATTAATGAGAGCGACACTTTTACAATTGGTTGGCAAATAACCATGCGCCTGTGTCGATCTAGATTTCAGATCTTGACACGGTCTCGGTAAAAACTAATAGAAATAAACATGAAGATCGCAAAAACCTATCTGACAAAAGTCTGAAACAGTAGGCTAGTGAAATGTGAAGTTTCAAACTCTAAAATATTGTAGCAACCCAAACAAGTATATAGTTTCTTAACTCACAGAGAAGATGCTGCTATTCTTTCAGCAAAAGCTCTCATAGAAGGGTCTCTACCGAGGAAGTCAAACAGCAGTACCTTTGGCGGCTTTGCTCCTCCTGGACCAAACACCTATCAGAAGGAAGCAATTTTAGCATCTGAATCTTATAAAATTTACAGATTACTCTTGTGCCAAGATGTTGACTTGAACAAAGAAAAAATCAAATACTAGCCAAAGAGGCACATGAAAAAAGAAAATCATGAAGCTGCAATATTAAAAAAATGAAGCTTATACTCTTAGATTTTGGAAGTACGCTGAAAGATCTAAAATCCCCAAATGAGACTCGTCAGATCACATGATCCATAGGTCAACAAACCAGTTATCGGATTCTTAAGTAGACTTAAACGAGTAGCTGTGTGACTCATCACTTCAAATAAACAGCAGCATATATGCTTTCTGCTTGCATATTATATGAATTAACTAGTATGGCACAATGTAACAATTTAAAATCATATCTACCTACACAAAATATACAGTGGGTTTTGTGAATTTGATGTGCAAATCCTATCACGAACTATTAAAAGACAGCTGCTAGTGATAGGATGCTATTGAAGCTGATGAAAACTGCCAAAAGCAATAAGCGGGACAAATTACAGTAGCATTCACTACATAGTTTCAACTTTAAGTCAGACAACTGAAGTTTGGATTTTACAAACTAAATAGAATCGATTGACCAAATGCTAAAGCTGCAAAGCAATTACCTTATTCCTGAACTCCATTCCCGTGTAGTGATTGAATAGATCATCTCGAAACTTCGATACATATAAATCAGCTGCAAAAACCTAACGAAAAAACAATGGAAGTCATTAACTATTTTGCTCTCAGACATGGGTTCTGCAAACATGTCATAACTTGAGTAAATTAACATGCAAGAAAGATAGTTGACTTATTTGTATTATTCAATTAAGTAAAAGTTTAGTACAGTTGTTTCATAACTTCTAGCTTTCAAATTATTAGTAAACACTTTAAAGGAGGTTTGTCTGACCTCACTCCAAAGACGGCTATAGCAAGTGGCTTCATTGTCAACAGCACTACGAGGGAAACATGATGCTGGATTTCTTCCTAACAATGGCAACCCTAACATCACCTGAGCTAACAAAGTGTTTCAACCTTATTTAATGATGAACAGATCAAGCTTTCTGATAAAGAACAGTAAACAGTCTTCACCTTCTCGTGAAGGTGCGTAAACAACTCGGTGAAGTCAACATTTTCATCAGAATATATAATCTGGTCAAACATGGCTGGGTACAAAAACCAAATTAGCAAACACAAGGAGACAAAATTGAAGCAAACAATTGGGATTGTAAAGCTGCTATCTTCTTTGTTGCTGCAAGGCTGAAAAATAAAATGCTTCAGGATGACAGGAACTGTTTTACTCTTCAGCACATACCGTAAAGAAGTTCACGCTTACACTTCAGCGCAGCAAATAAATGCTGCCATCTTTTTAGCGATTTACGTATTTCGTCCTTGATAGGTATCGTTATATCCTAAAAGCATAGAACTAATTTAGTTCACATTACTAAAATCTTGAACCTGAAACATTAGTTTTAGGTATGGGGTTTTTTCTTTTTAGAAAAGATGCACTGAACATAAAACTCAAAGAAGTTCATATGAGGTAATTCTATTTTTTGATAATAGAAAGCATACCTGATAAAAACCAGATAACAATTTGAGAGGCCCATCTTCATAGCACCTGGACGATGTTTCCAAAAGCTTTGAAAAATCGAGAATGATAAGTATTCTCAAACTTGAAATTATATTTTCAGCACTCTTACCAATTCTCTAAAACTTGAGCAGGGATCTCAAAAAGATCATGATCAACAAACAGGCCAGAAAATCTGACAAAAGATGCGCGGTTGCATATAAAGTGGATCTGGAAATTCATGAAGCAGAAAGGTCATCTTACAGTTGTAGACAATATAACAGCTTAGTTATCAGAAGATTGTAAAACGATGAGATCATATTTGATATAAGAATGACAAGGTTGCAGATGGAAAAGTTTTATCCTACCATAAGCTAATACTCACTTAGGGAATAGAAAGTGCATTAGTTTTCTCTATTACAATGAGACAATATGATAGTGTATTTCAACACGCAAACTACTAAACATCAGTATATAAAAAAGTAAATAAGGATAATAACGAGAATGACAACATACCACATGACTGAATTCATGAAATATATTAACTACTTGAGAAAATCTCAATAATCCAGGACGTCCTTCAACTTCTAACTGAATTTGAGAGATAAGTAGCGCTATCGGTACCTTGCCATATCAAGGGCACAAACTATTTAGGAAACTTAAACAGTGTAAAGATGTGCTCATAAATCGCTGAAAAAACTAAAAATGCAGGCATGAAACTGTCATTCTCACCTGCCGTTCGCCATTACACGCCAATGAGCCATTCTGAAGAGCCACAACACATGTCTGTCCATATTTTTCTTCTCTGTATGAAAGACATCGAAAGTATCCACAAGTCACAATATTGATAAAGCTGTAAAACTAGGAAACAAAAAGAAATTTGAAATAAAGAATCAAGTGCTCAAATATTTAATTTATGTCGGGTTGATTTTTAGTGCACATCTTTTAATTGTCTGGCCTCAATATACAAAATTGTGATGAAATGCAACTTGCAAGTACAACATACTAACATAAAAAATGTATTTTGTGTATCAAAAACCTGTGGTGCAAATCTAGGTAAAAGTAACCCAAAAGCTCATTTGAACTCAAGTCAAAGACAGAAAAGAGGTAAACATCAGAGTGCCAAAAGTCAGCATCTGTCATCTCCTTAATTTTTAAGCCTGCACACGAGAGAAATAGGTAATGCATAAATAGGGAATTCAGTGGTAACAGCTACAACTGCGATAATAGATGAACACCCAATTTATCTTGATGGTTACCAAAAAGGTCTTCAAATATTTTAAAGATCCCAGATAGAACCACGTCAAGAGGAAAATACTTCTTAATTTCAGTAAAATCCAAGTCAAATTGTTGTTCTTCATATCTCTTTACGTAATACTGAAGATCCTCAAGGCCAAAAGGAGCATCTCCTTCTTCTATTTTCTGAAAGTAATCGAAAATATAAAAATCAGAATGCAGTATGCCAAAGACAGGTGGGTCTATGATAGAAGAGATGACACTGACGTTTGACAGTACCTTTAGGTTCATCAAAATGTCAAGTTCTTTGGTGGCAGTGCTAGTTAAGCTTTGGGAGACATCCTCTAAGAACTCCAATACCTGCAAGTAGCAGGAATATCGTGCTAATGTGAAAACCGAGAGGCGTAGAAATATTAAGATCATAGGAAAATATACTTCTAGCCAACCTGTGCCGAGGTTTTTGCCATTCTAACATTAACAGCATAATCTGCATAATGTTGGAAGCCAGCCAGTCGGGCATATTTGTGACGTAATTGTACCTCCACGTTTACAAATATATATATTAGTTACTGTAAGTGTTCAGTTTCAATACAATCAAGGACTGAGGTAGATATCAGTGAAGTCACGTGAATGACCCAATCATTTCTTCGATACGATGAATTGAACAAGATTTAGAAGAAATGGAAACAACAAATAAATCATACTTCTGTATAAAAAGTACAAAACACGATTTGAAGTGATAAGCATGGCTTCATACGAAGGAATGACGAAGAACTCGAATCAATCTGAGAAAAATACTAATCAAGCACGTGTTGAAGAGGGATGAATCCCACCTCATTGTCCACTGCATAAGGCCTTCAGGCGACAGTTTTCATTCCGTTAAATTGCATTTTACAAACAGTTCATAAGCAACTAGCCAGCCCATCACTTCAACTATCCAATCACTTAAACATTTAACATACTTCATTTATACAGCTTCTTTTGTGCATACAAATATTGTTCCCCATTGCTCTCCAAATGGACAAAAGCCAGTTAGTAGTGACAAATTAGTCAGTTTTGCAGAAATAGGACTCGTGTCACAAATTCAATGCAGTGGTACCATATGAACAGGAGCTACATAGGAAAGTACATCATTATGCCATATTGCATATATGAATCGTGTTGTGCTCATGTATAATCAGCACCGTTTTGATAATTTTTATATGCTTACCAGTTTCTTCAATATTGGAAAGTTAACATCCCCGCATCGCTTCCCATATACTTCTGTTAGAGTTTTCCTCGTCTTCCCTATCTTAGAAAACAAAAATACTCTATGATTACACCGTTCATGAATAAGCACGTATGACATCCTACACAAGAGTAAAAATACACATGCAAGAATACACCAGTGTTGAGTTACTCAACTTGAGTATAGGTTTCTTGGAAACAAATAGTCCACCACTGG
This sequence comes from Rhodiola kirilowii, assembly GCA_033675215.1. Classification (NCBI taxonomy): domain Eukaryota; kingdom Viridiplantae; phylum Streptophyta; class Magnoliopsida; order Saxifragales; family Crassulaceae; genus Rhodiola; species Rhodiola kirilowii. Next base: position 18,331,670 of record CM066199.1, read on the forward strand.
GAGGATCAATCATCAATGCGAATCAGTAAATGCACCGATATTTCATAGCACCACTACTGTTTCTAGGCAAAGGCACGTCAATTTTTAAGATATATATACCAACATTTTAGGTGAACTGGACATGGAAGTTTATCTAGGTTCTGAAGCCCTCTCCTCACTGTATTGCATAATATTTATTCCAAACACGGTGCATCTTATGATTAGAAATAACCAGTAACTGCAGACATGTACTAGATGAAGGCTTCATAACATTCTGGCAGACACAATGGAAGCAAAGTAAGAATTAGAAGCTATATCATACCTTACAGTAATCTAAAATAGGTGAAATGAAATGGCTTCTGACGGGAACTTTGTACATGAAACTGTCATCCTTCTCTAAACTCTGAAACACAAATGTTGCCTGATTAGTCTGTCATGTTATCACAAAAGGTAAGGAGTACTGCAGTACCGGATCAGATTTAATTGAAACCCATCCAAAAAAGATGGTATGGGCCTAGGTAAATAATAAGTTACATACTTTTTAGATGAAACATTCATATCACAATAATGATATGAAGGGTGCAACTCAAAGATGAAAGATTCTAGTGAAAACAAATTTGGAAAGCCAGGTAGTCACAACGTAATGATTTGTCAGTATCATCAGCAGCATCCATAAAGCCTGGATAAGGAACACAAATATGACAATTGACAATAACTTCGAGAGAATGTGAGTGACACAAAAAAAATCATACTTTGGTGTCGGAATAATATGATATTTTGTCTACAATATAAACCGTACGTTAGAAAGGAAAGATAGCAGGGCAGTCGGATAGGAGTAAGTTATAAGCAAGAAGAGAGGGAAAGTAGAAAACCCATATCCATGTACTTATGACAGTCAGTTATAGGCTCTCTTATATTGAATATTTATTTGGTTTCATTGATTCATGGATATATGGCTTCCACCTAGCTCTGGCATAAGATACCACCCACATCCCAAAAAGTGTGAATGACTTACAGGGCAGAACCTGACTTGTTTAATGGCACATCTAAAATTACAAAACGTAACAAGATTTGAAAGAGAAACTACATTACAAGTTGAAAGCACTACAGACAACAAGACAAAGATTTAATGTGTCATAAATGGGGAAGTAATTTTCATGAAAATATACATAAAAAAGAGAGTAAGAGCACTGTCGACCTTAAGGAGCTCCGCAGGAACACCAAGCAATTCAGCCTCACTAAGGAGAATGAAGGTCATGTCATTGTTCAGATTTTCAACATACTGAACACTAAGCTCAACAATCTGGTTCCTCAGGCGTAGCATTTCAATTCTCTTAGCTGAACTGAGATGCATTCCATTTCGCTCAAATTCTCTAACCTGTCACTAATTAGTCAAACAATAAGCATCGTGTCTGGCTTTAAGTTTTTACTTATCTTCTGATGAAGAAATCAAAATCAGTGGGTGTCTAAACTTCTATAGAAAAAATTATTTAGCCAACAATACTATTTCTTAGTTCAATCAACCAAAGAATTACAATATTTACCCCCTACCATTAAATTTAACTTGTGTCTTCTACTCTTAGCTCAAAATGTAAAACCAAGAATACTAAGTAGTTCAGTTAATGTTATGGGGAAGTTTACTTATGACCCTTAACTGATTAGTATGGGTATATTTGGTATGAAAAGTGATAAATATCATGATTTTCCTAAAACCTCCAGTAATCTTGTACAAGAATGACTCTAAAACATCATATATAACTGAGATTAATGTATATATCAGTAAAGAAACACGTAAGAAACATAGAAAGTATACTGAAGTAGAAAAAAAAACTATGACAACACAGATATCCAAAACAAGAAGATTGATTGAATATAAAAAAAAGAAAGACAGTGCATGATGTATTGTTCACATGGGCTTGGTTGTTGGACAGCTCGTAATGCTTATTAGTGAATCCAGGATTGTAGACAGTATGCTCTTCAATTTTTGGTTTGGAATTGGATTCTTATTCTAACCTTGACTATAGCTCTACCCAATTATATGAGACACAGAACGCACGCACTAACCAGGCACTGTATGTAATAAGTAGCTTCAGGATTCATAGATTCTCCCTTAGCAGCCAATGCCTTGAAAATTCGGTATACATCTTCTCGGTCACTGGTTGGGTCATGTAAAAAAAACAATATTTCTATTGGTTATTTTCCATTCAAGATTAAAAGCTCAAAAATTAGAATCTGCAGAATAGGTTTGTCTATTAGATATTTTCTTGCTTTTCCACTTGTTAATTACTGAAAGTACAGTAGGCATCTATCTGTGAAATAACTGAGCTTGTTCATTCAATATGATTTTACGTGTCACACGCTTCCTTAGTAAATTGTATCATCAAACAACAAGACAAGATATCATATTCTGTTGATAGATACATCATACAATGCACTACCGGCAAAGAGACTGGTGAGCAGTAATCCTCCGTTCAGCTTCAGCACTTGCTTTTCTCACGTCGGCAGAGGGAGATACCATCTTTGGTAAAAGACAAGACTGAATCAGAGGAAACTGCTGTGATTCTAGTTCTGCTAGTGGTTGAATAACATTTGAATACGTAACCTGCATTGTAGATGAGAATAACAAAAAAGATCATTAACATAAAATTCGAAATAAAAAGGTGTAACTTATGAACAGTAACTGGAACAAAATTACACTTCTATAGTAGGATTGCATACAAAACAGTATATACTACGATTATCTGGCCAATTCATTACTACTGATCGGCATATGTTCAACGTAGGTGATGAAACTTGCTAAAAATGCATTAAAATCAAAAGAAAATAAGAAAGATATAGTAAGCCAAATAGAGATTGGCATGGGCACAAAATATCAACACAACAAGCATCACACAAAAAGCAAGTTGTGTAAAAACAGAAAAAGGCATACTCTATCCAGATGAAGGGAAGCAACAGCATCATGAACTTGCTTGGACTTGGAAACAATTTGGTCAGCCAACTTCAAAATCTCCTCCGCTGACAAATTGACTCGAAAATTCATTCCGGGCACAACTGGAGAGCAAGAAAACGCAGCAGAATCAACAACAAAACCTACGGTCATTGAACAGAAACAAGGATGGAGGAAATGTATTGAAACCTTTGGCTGGTTTTCTGCGTGAAGCGAGGGCGGAGATGACGAGGTTAGCGGCGACAGCGACCAGAGCCGCGAGGCCGGTGAGAGCGAGGAGACTCGTGGATTTGCTTTTTCTCATCTTCGATCCGGCGGAATGTTGAGTTTCCATGGAGCTGGTGCTGCTGGTAGGGTTTAGGGGGCAGCTCACTGATTGGAATTTGGGAGGGAATAGGGCATCTCCTAGCTTGTTTTTCATCGTCCAATCAAATTCTATTTAATACTTAAACTTTTATTCATTTTTCATTTCAAAATTCAAAACTGGGGTAATATTCTATTGTAAGAACTAAGAATGTAAGATATAAATTTGAATAATAAATAAACACGAATGAACTAGTACTATGGCGACCATAACGCGTTAGAGCATCCCACCATGGCTAAAAAAACATGACATCCATTTCTATCATTCACTTATCTCTCATTTAGTAATGATCTTTGGTAATGTACATCTCATTCATGACCAAACATAAAGTTCATCATCATTCACTTTCATTTCTACATCAATACAAGTATATAAATATCAAAATGGATCTCTACTTGTAGATCTTCAAAAATTATGAATATTGGTGATTATTTTATTTTCTAATACTTTATCATTTTCAAGATATATTCGTTACAACATCTAGATTTAAACTGATAAAGTTCTAACGCGTGACAGATGTCGCATTATGATTGGTTCATCTCTCATGACCAAAATTAAAAAAAGATCATGGGATGACCATTTCTATAACTATAAAAATCATGATGAGGTGCGTAAATTTTTTAAGTGCATAATTTTTCTAGTTACCTCTCATGACTCTTTTTCATTATCCAAAAAATTATGTTGAGATGCTCTCAATGTCAACATTTTAGTCATGTTATTTTCATTTCCTTAACTGTCGCAGATTTTGACAGCCTGATTATGTCCGTCAATATGATAAATGTGTTATGAAACCGACTAAAATAACTAAACTTTTAATGCAAATGGAGCACTTGAATAAAGAGAGAAGGAGGAGGTAAAAGGTGTAAAGGGATGATCTTATTTACTTCATCCAAGCATGTTATTTATAGCACAAGTGAGGAGACAACTTTGCACAAATTTTGGCTTGACAAGCTTGTTGCTTGTTGTAGGATGTAATAGGGTAAGGGGTAAAACATGTATGAGCATTCCTCATGTTACCCTTTCATAACACTCCCCCTTGGGATGCTCATTTTACGTGTTCATGCTGCCTCATAAAAACCTTACTATGAAGAACCCAGTGGAATAAAAACCACAGTAAGGGAAAAAGAGTGCAACCATGTAGAGCTCCCCCTCATCTTGACATGGGTGATTTCTTCATAAATCTCGTAGCTTTCGCTTTTCGATGTCATGAACATGTTTTCTGAGTACCGAAGTTGGGAGAGCCTTTGTAAGAAGATCCGCTGAGTTGTCACAGGAACGAACATACTGAAGGCCGATAACATTGCTCTTTTCCAGCTCTTGGGTAAATGAAAAGAACTTTGGAGGGATATGCTTCATTCTGTCACTTTTAATAAATCCTTCCTTCATTTGAGCAACACATGCAGCATTATCCTCATAAAGTGTGATTGGATCATTTGCTGGTAGAAGGCCGCTTGTAGTTCTGATATGTTGTGTCATGGATCTCAGCCACACACATTCACGACTTGCTTCGTGTAATGTGATGATCTCAGTATGGTTTGATGATGTTACAACGAGTGTTTGTTTCTGAGAACGCCAAGAGATTGCAGTTCCTCCACATGTAAATACATAGCCAGTCTGGGACTTCGCTTTATGTGGATCTGACAAGTAACCTGCATCTGCATAACCAATCAAAACTGGTTTTGTATTGTTAGGATAAAATAATCCTAAGTCAATCGTTCCTTGAAGATAACGAAACACATGCTTGATTCCATTCCAGTGTCTTTTGGTAGGAGCTGAGCTAAACCTGGCTAATAAATTAACAGCAAAAGCTATGTCAGGTCGAGTACAATTAGCAAGGTACGTAAGAGCTCCAATCGTACTGAAATATGGTACTTCTTGACCAAGAATCTCTTCAGATTTTTCACATGGACGAAATGGATCTTTGTCTACATCAAGGGATCTAACGACCATTGGGGTACTTAATGGGTTTGATTTATCCATATTGAATCTCTTTATTATCTTTCTCGTGTAATTTGATTGATGCACAAGTATTCCACTTTGCATATGCTCAATCTGTAATCCGAGACAATATCCCGTTCTCCCAAGGTCTTTCATTTCAAATTCCCTTTTCAAGTAAGAGATTACTTCATGAATCTCTTCGTTCGTTCCAATGATATTCAAATCATCGACATAGACAGCAATAATCACACACCCGAATGTTGTCTTCTTAATGAAGACGCAAGGGCAAAGAGGGTCATTGACATATCCTTTTTGCAACAGGTATTCACTTAACCGGTTGTACCACATGCGTCCGGATTGCTTTAACCCATATAAAGATCTTTCTAGTTTGATCGAATATCTTTCTAAGGGCATTGAACTTGATGCTGCAGGCATCTTGAATCCTTCAGGAATTTTCATGTAAATATTAGTATCAAGCGATCCGTATAAATAGGCTGTAACAACATCCATAAGGTGCATTTTTAATTTCTCATGGACTGCTAGACTGATAAGGTATCAGAACATAATTCCATCTATCACGGGAGAATACGTTTCTTCAAAGTCGATACCAGGTCTTTGAGAAAAACCTTGTGCAACAAGGCAAGCCTTGTATCTCACAATCTCATTTTTTTCGTTTCTCTTTCGGACAAATACCCATTTGTATCCAACGGGTCTCACACCTTCAGGAGTGAGCACTATTGGTCCAAAGACCTTGCGCTTGTCAAGCGAGTCTAGTTCAGTATCGATTGCCTTTTTCCAATTAGCCCAATCGTGTCTGTTTTTACATTCAGTCACTAACTGAGGTTCAGGATCCCCATTATTTTCATCCATGACTTCACATGCCAGACTATAAGAGAATGCATCATTGATGGCCATATTTTGGTTCCATCTTATACCAGTATTGGCATAATTAATCAAAATTTCTCGATTCCTCGTTGTGTATTTCTAAAGGAGTATGTTCTTCCATTTTCGAGTCATCTTGTATCTCTACTCCTTTTCTTTTTGGAGGATTTTTATTTTTAGAACCAGGTGGCCTTCCACGCTTTAGGCGTGTTGTGATTTCATGAGTGACTTTATTTTCAAGCTTTCCTTTCGGGACTTCAATTTGAACTGGAGCATTCTCAGCTGGTATGTGAGATTTAGTCACTCTCTTTGTGTCTGTAAATGCATCAGGAAGTTGATTTGCTATTTCTTGCAAATGCAAAATACTTTGTACTTTCCCTTCACAATCCTTTGTGTAGGGATCAAGATGCAATAATGTTGGTACAGACCAAGTAATTTCTTTTTCCAACTGTTTTCTTTCTCCCCGTAATGTTGGAAACTTTTCCTCATCAATATGGCAATCAGCAAAATGAGCTGTGCAAACATTACCAGTTTGAGGTTCTAGATATTTAACAATAGATGGACTTTCGAAGCCTACATAAATACCAAGACTTCCTAATGGTCCCATCTTTGTTCTTTGGGGTGGTGCAGTAGGCACAAAAAAGCACAACTAAAAATCCTTAGATGGGATATATTTGGTTTCTGACCGAATACAAGTCGTAGTGGGGAATACTTATGATATGCACTCGGTCTGATGCGAATTAATGTCGCAGCATGTAATATTGCATGACCCCATACCGAAGTAGGGAGCATTGTTCTCATTACCAAAGGCCTAGCAATAAGCTGAAGGCGTTTGATCAATGATTCGGCCAGACCATTTTGTGTATGGACATGAGCAACAGGATGCTCAACCGTAATCCTAACTGACATACAATAATCATCGGATACCTGAGATGTGAATTCACCGGCATTATCAAGTCTGATCTTCTTGATTGTATGATCAGGAAATTGAGCTCGTAATTTGATTATTTGAGCAAGCAATTTTGCAAATGCCATATTGCGGGTTGATAACAGACATACGTGTGACCATTTGCTAGAGGCATCTATCAATACTAAGAAGTATCGAAATGGTCCACATGGTGGGTGAATATGCCCAGATATATCACCTTGAATTCGTTCAAGAAACATAGGTGATTCCGCTTTAACCTTTCCCGGTGAAGGCCTTATGATCAGCTTCCTAGAGAACAAGCTTTACATGGGAAAACATTTCCTTGAGGGATCTTTTGATCCTTCAGTGGATGCCCTTGTGAATTTTCAAGTATTCGTCGCATCATAGTTAAACCAGGATGACCCAATCGGTCATGCCATGTGGTTAGTGCTGAAGGTTTGATAACTACCATATTTGACTCAATTGCATTCAAATATGTATAATGCAATCTGGTAGGGAGCATTGGTAGTTTTTCTAAAACACATTTAGTTCCAGATTTATATGTTGTGAGCAACATATATTTCATGCTATTTTCAGTTATAGACTGAGTATCAAATCCATGAGAATATATATCATTGAAACTTAACAAGTTTCGTTTGGACCTTGGTGAAAATAAGGCATCATTTATCGTAAACTTTGTGCCATTCGGCAATGTAAAGTTTGCCTCACCAATTCCCTCAACCAGGTCTGCAGGACCTGATATTGTATTCACAATTGTTTGTGTTGGTTTTATCTTTGAAAAATATCTTTTATCCTTCAGGATAGTGTGCGTTGTCCCACAATCAAGTATGCAAATTTCTTCAATGTTAATCCCTTTATTGGCTTGATGATTATCTTTGTCCATATTAAAACTTTAAATAAAAACAAGGAATATGTTAAGAAAGATAATGGAATAAAACATTGTACTAGTTTATTTCAGATCTTAAAAGAAAACATGCAGATAAACATCGGACAACTTGGCTTCATTCCCAAAAAAGGAATTACATAGTCCCATCATCTGTGTGCTCATTGAGGTTGTCACCCAGACTCACAAAATCGGATGCATCAAAGTGGGTGGAGTCATTTATCGGGTTCTCAATGAAGTTGACTTCCTTCCCCTTCCCCTTTTCAAATTTCTGATAGAGCTCGCATAAGTGCTTTGGAGCTCGACTGACTTTAACCCAATGGCCTTTGGTCCCGCATCTGAAACAAGTAGTTTCATAACCTTTCGAGGGGCTGGGGTCATTTTTCTTTTTATAGGGATTCTCATGATTGCTCCCATCTTGATGGTTCTTGTGGCCATATTTGGTGATTTTATAAGGTGAATTATGAAAAGAACCACCTCGACCACGACCTCGACCTCACCCACCACCTCGGTTATGCTCTCGACCCTGAAGATGATCTCTATGTTCAGTTCTGTCGAAACGAACAACATTCGCTTCAGGAAATGTCTTTGAGCCAGTCGGGCGAGATTGATGGTTCTTTATGAGCAGCTCATTATTTTTCTCTGCGATGAGGAGACAAGCAATCAGTTTTGAATACCTCTGGAAACCCCGCACACGATATTGTTGTTGCAAGGTCACATTTGATGCACGAAATGTGAAAAAAGTCTTTTCCAGCATTTCATCATCTATTTTTATATCTCCGCAGAACCTCAAATGGGTTACAATTCTAAACATTGCAGAGTTGTATTCACTGACTTTTTTAAAGTCTTGGAATCGTAAAGCGGTCCATTCATCGCGGTAAATTGGGAGCATCACAGCCTTTTGATGGTCATATCTCTCTTTGAGATTTTTCCACAATTCACATGGTTTTTTCACTGTGAGGTACTCATTTTTTAGATCCTCATGTAGATGACGACGAATGAAAATCAAAGATTTTGCCATGTCTATTTCTGAGGGTTTATTTCCCTCCTTGATTGTCTCAATGAGACTCATTGATTGCAAATGTATTTCTATGTCCATTGTCCATGACATGTAATTGGTCCCAGCAATATCAAGGGGACTGAAGTCTAGTTTCACCAAGTTTGTCATGATGTTAACTAAAACAAAACAAGTAATTTTTATTAATTCAAGATATACAAGTCTACAAATAGTGTAAAGAAGAAAAGGGCATACATGAATCCTAGCATTGCTAAACAATCATAAAATTCATCCGGTGTTAGATCCCCGGTGAAATTATAAATAGTGAGTGCTACAATAATTGTTGCAACAAAGACCAATAGTAAGCTAGACATTTTATTGCTTTGGAAATTTTGAGTGTGTTTGAAGTGTGAAGTAGAAGAGAAAATGTGATTTAGTGTAGTTGAATGAAAACACATTTATAGAGAAAAAACTAACCGTTTATAGCCGTTAGGTTACCGTTGTGTATGGGTTAATTCATGCTAAGGTTTAATTAGAAACGTAATGCAATTAGTTACCATGTGAGGATAGACATGTATAGTATAAATGCTATTAACCATAGGAATGAAGTAGTAAAATAATTGTAATTCACATTATTATTTTACGGTGGCTGAGCCTCCTTTGTATAATAATATGATGTTATACAATAACAAGTAATAAACATAAAAGTTTATACATGAAGTAAGTAAATTTGTAGTTCACATCATACTATTATACGGTGGTTGAGCCTCCTTTGTATAATAGTATGATGTTATACAATTGCGAGTAATAAGCAAAAAAAAATGTAATACATGAAGTAAGTAAAGTTTGTAATTCACATCGTATTACTTGGTATAGTAATATGATGTTATACAATGAACATAAAAACATAAAAGTAAATTTGTAGTTCACATCATATTACTTGGTATAGTAATATGATGTTATACAATAATAAATAATAAACATAAAAGGCTTCAATGTATGATTTATTATACTTACTGTTTGGAGCTTACGTGATGAAAAGGTAGAGCGTTCGTGCTGATAACGTGTTATGAAACCGACTAAAATAACTAAACTTTTAATGCAAATGGAGCACTTGAATAAAGAGAGAAGGAGGAGGTAACAGGTGTAAATGGATGATCTTATTTACTTATCCAAGCATGCTATTTATAGCACAAGTGAGGAGACAACTTTGCACAAATTTTGGCTTGACATGCTTTTTTAGGATGTAATAGGGTAGGGGGTAAAACATGTATGAGCATTCCACACGTTACCGTTTCATAACAAAATGAAATTTTTTTTGAGATTGAAAAATTATATAAAGTCATATCATTCATCATTAGATTTTGGAAAAAAATTGAACGGTAGCAAAATATTAGCGTTACGAGACGACCCAAAACTTGAGGCATTTTTTTCCATAAAATCTTTTTCGACAAAGATATTTTGGGTTTATCCCAATGATTGAAAATGTTCGATTTGCACAAATCCATGCCAGATCGATCAGACTGACCCGCTCGCCCAGTCATCAAACGAACTTGGAAAGGTATAATAGTTCGACAGGCAAGTCCGACCTGATTCGTGTAGCTACTAGGGCTGGGCTTGGACATACATTTTAGCCCAACCTGGCTTATAGGCCCGCCCATTAACACGCTACAAATTAAACCCTAATTTTTATTATTTTAATTTAAAAAGAAAATAATAAATTAAGCAATAAGTCATGAAGAAGTATTTTGATGTAGTTAAATAGGTGCTTAAGGAGGATCGCTCAAATGAGAACCCCTTATTTATTTGAGAACTTCAGACCCCAATCTTCACCATCCAAAATGCAAGATGAATTTTGGTGGTGACATGTGTCCCATGTGCATTTTTCAATATGCATTTAATGCAAAGTCAAATCCACCTTTTTTGACTTTGTTTTTTGGACATGTGTCACATGTAGATTCAAAGATGCATCATGATTTAATAGTGAGATTTGTGTTCTCAAGTTCTTGAATTTTTAAGGGTTCTCAACCGAGCACTCCTCAGTGCTTAAGTAGTGTCTTAGAGCACATATATGTTTTTAAATTATGATATTTTTATTCAAGATGTGCAAGAAAATTAAAATGTTATGATGCATATATGTATCAGTTATTGTTGGTGATTTTAGGGTTTAGGAACCTGCTATTGTGTTTAAACACAATTAATGAAATGACACTCTTCGGACATCGTTTAAGCAATTTTTGGTGTTAGGATCAGTGAAGATTACGCCCAGCGAAGACATTAAGTTGGGCGCGTCCTGTGAAGACGTTTAAGTCAATGTCTTCACCGGGCACGGTGAGCTAATGTGTGCAGTGAACACGCGGCGGATGAACACAGTCGCGACTTTCAGCTCAGGTCGCATCAGTTCTTTGTCTCGGTTGATTTCTTATAAATTGAAGGTCGTAATTGTTGTGGATAACATTAGAAAAAGTGCTAAAACACTTGAGAACCATTTTGTTGATTCAAATCCATTCTTTGTTCCCAAAACCTCAAACTATAAGTTTGATTTCTACATCTTCAGCCGAGAGTAGAATTGCTCAGTTTGATTATCCCCGTTCGGATTTCGTGCAACCCTCGACTATAATTAAAGGGTTGAAATATCGAATTCAAAAATTGAATACGCGACCAAATTTGATATCTATATTGCCATTGATTCTTTAGAATAATCACCAGAAGAAACTGTTGTTTTCTGCTGTCTGCCAATTTCCTGCACTACTCCACTGCTAGTATACTGGTGATTGAAGACAATCCCCTAACAAACGAATTCGATATTTACTAATCAATGGCATACTTATGAGAGATGGCTAAAAACTTTCAAAAGCTTGACAAATTTGAAGGCACCAATTTTTGACGTTGGCAGAAGAAGATGCACTTTCTGCTGACTAATCTGAAGGTGGTGTAAATGTTATCCACATCATGTCCTGAAGTTGGATATGATGGACCCATGGAAGCTTTCCGGCGACAAAGCAAGTGGCAGAACGATGACTATATCGCTAGAGGTCACATCCTTAATGGTATATCTGATGCCCTCTTTGATATTTATCAAAACGTAGAATCTGCAAAGGAACTGTGGGATTCTCTTGAATCCAAGTATATGGTCGAGGATGCTTCTAGCGTTGAATTTCTTGTAAGTAACTTCAACAACTACAAGATGGTGGATTCTCGATCAGTGATGGAGCAAGACCATGAGATACAGCGTATCTTGGGACAGTTTGCCCACTACAAGTTGAAGATGGATGAGTCCATCTCGGTGTCAAGTATAATGGACAAGTTACCACCGACTTGGAAAGACTTCAAGTGTACTTTGAAGCAGAAGAAAGAAGAAATGTCTCTTGTGGAACTTGCTAAAGAATTGTGAATCGAAGAGAAGCTTCGTGCACAAGAAAGTGACAAGAAAGAGGAAGTTCCAAATTTACCTAAGGTAAATATGTTGGAACGAGTTTACAAAAGATGAACAAGGGTAAGAAGAGGTCATACAATCATGCAAGCAATGGTCCAAACAAGAAGTATCCATCTAAAAGGAATGTGTGTTGCACTTGCGGAAAAGCGGGGCATTTCAAGAGGGATTGCCGCGCAAGAAAGGGGAAGAGCGAGAAGGCTCAAGGCCATGCTTTTGGTGCTAAAGACCGAGGGCAAAAATCTCATCAAGGTCAGAAAAGTTTGGTTTCAAGTGTAGAAGCTAAGTTTGAAATATCATCTAATGTAGATTATGTTTCTAACTTGTCTAAAATGTTTGCTATGTAGGATGATGAGATTTCGTGGTAGGTTGACTCCGGTGCTACTGCACGTATGTTTGTGGGGACAAAGAAATGTTCAAGTCTTTTTGCCGCTACAAGTGAAGGAAGAGTTCTTCACATGTGAGACGAGTCGACCGCCCCTATTCATAGACAAGGTCAAGTAGAAATAGAGTTTTTTTCAGGAAAAACGATTGTTCTTACTAATGTTTTATTTGTACCAAGTATTAGAAAAAAAATATTATTTTCGGTACTGTTTTGAATAAATTAGGTTATCGGCAAGCGTACGAAGCCGATAACTATATTTTATCAAAAGTTGTATTTGTCAGAAAATGATACTTGTGTGATGGAATGTCCAAGCTTAGTATTAATTAAGTTGTTGCTTCTTTATAATTGAATTGTGAGCATGAAAGTTCTATTTTAAAGTCTTCAAATTCACATTATGTTTCCACACTTTGGCATGCACGTTTAGGACATGTTCATTACAAAAGACTGCATGAAATGTCTAAGCATGAGTCAATTCCCTCATTTGATATGAATATTGATAAGTGTGGAACTTGCTTGCTTACTAAGATCACAAGGCAGCCATTTAATGAAGTTAAAAGAGAAAGTAATTTACTTGATTTAATACACATCGACTTATGTGATTTTCATGCATCACCATCTCTAGGAAAGAAGACATATGTAGTGACATACATAAATGATTGTCCTAGATTTTGCTATGTTTATTTTTTGCATTCAAAAGATGAGGCTCTTGATAAATTTAAATTTTATAAGAGTGAAATTGAACTTCAAAAGGGAACCTTGATTAGAAGGTTGCGTATTAATACAGGTGGGGAATACTTTGATCCAAGTTATTTCCAATTGGTTGGTATCATTCATGAAACTACGACTCCCTATACACCACAACAAAATGGTGTATCGGAGAGAAAGAATAAAGCATTGAAAGAGATGATTAATTCCTTGCTTTCTTACTCGGGATTAAATGATGGATTTTGGAGAGAAGTCATGTTAACGGCTTGCTATTTATTAAACAGGGTTCCTAACAAAAAGAGCAATCTTACACTATATGAAATTTGGTATAATAAGAAATCAAGTTTGAATCATATTCGAGTTTGGGGTTGTAGGGCGGTAGTGAGACTACATATCCCTAAACATAAGATTTTAGGAGAAAATAGAGTTGAATGCATATTCATAGGATATGCTCAACACTCCATGGCTTATAGGTTTTATGTTATAGAACCTAATAAGCATGTCTCGATTCATACAGTGATTGAATTGAGAGATGTCATATTTGATGAAAATAAATTTTCATCAATTAGCATGACTAAAGACTTGAATCTCGTGCCTAGGGAAAACCAAGATTCAAATGACAACCGAAATGAACAAATTCTGAAATTAAGAGTAAAAGATCAAGAAAATAAAATTCATTTGGTAATGATTTTCATATCTACCTAGTGGAAGGAACTAGGGATAAGGTTGGCTCTCAATACATGTATTGTCATGTTATTGAAAATAATCCTAAGACATTTGACGAAGTCATGAAATCCCAAGATGTATCATTTTGGAAAGAGGCCATAAATGATAAGATGGATTCTATCATGGGAAATAACACTTGGATTTTGATAGACTTGCCACCAGGGCATAAACCTTTGGGAAATAAGTGGATCTTCAGAAAGAAGATGAAGGTAGATGACACCATTGATAAATTAAAGCAAGATTGGTTATCCAAGGCTTTAGACAAAAGTATGAATTGGACTACTTTGACACTTATGCTCCGGTTGCTAGAATTCAACAATTAGATTGTTGATTGCTTTAGCATCGATTCATAAGTTGTTAGTACATCAAATGGATGTAAAGACCGCTTTCCTTAACGGTAATTTTGAGGAAGAGATATACATGAAACAACCGGAAGGTTTCGTTATGCCGGGACAAGAACATAAGGTATGCACGCTTGTTAAGTCACTAAATGGGCTTAAACAAGCACATATGCAATGGCATCAAAAATTTGATGAAGTCGTACTATCCGATGGGTTTATATTAAATCATTCGGATAAATGTGTGTATAGCAAGTTTGACAACTCCGGGAATGGAGTTACTATTTGTCTATATGTGGATGATATGTTGATTTTTGGCACTAACCTAGAGTGCATAAATCAAACAAAAGAATTCTTATCATCCAAGTTTTCATAAAGGACATGTGAGAGGTGGAAATTATTCTTGGTATAAGAAAAAAGAAAGTTTACTGAGGTCTAGCTCTAACACAATCTCATTATATTGATAAAGTGTTAAAGAGGTTCAATTATTTTGACTGCCATCCAGTAAGCACTCCTTTTGACCCCTCTACTCGCATATTCCCTAATACATGAAAGCTAATTTCCCAACTTGAGTATTCAAAAGACATTGGTAGTTTGATGTATGTCATGACTAGTACAAGACCTGACATCGCATTTGTGGTAGGTAAGCTTAGTCGATATACTAGTAACCCTAGTATGCAACATTGCCAAACAGTTCACAGGGTACTTAGGTATCTTAAGGGGACAATGAGTCTTGGTCTTGTATATTCAGATTTTCCTTCGAGCATAGAAGGATTTTGGATGCAAGTTGGATTTCAAATGAGAAAGATCATTCTTCTACAAGTGTATGGGTTTTCCTACTTGGGGGAGGTGTCATCTCATAGGCATCCATATATGAAATTCCATTGTGGGAATGACCGATATCATCAAAATCGATACATTGTGATAGCGATGCAACATTAGCTAAAGCATATATCCATATATACAATGGAAAGTCTAGACACTTAGGTGTTAGACATAGTGCAGTAAGAGAGAGCTCATTATGCACGGGGTGATATCTGTAGATTTTGTTAGGTCACATTAAAATTTAGCCGATCACTTGACGAAGGGATTAACTAGAGACTTAGTTTCTAAGTCGGTAAAGGGGATGAGACTAAAACTCATATAAGCATCTAGTCGTGGGATACCCAATTCACATCTCACTGGCGTTAGAGCTTAATTCAATGTGAAAAGCCCATTCCTAGAAGATTGATGAATATAGATAAACATCCCCAAGTATGTGTTCATGACCTAAAAATAATAGGTTGATGAAGAGGGACTCTTCTTAATAGATTCTTTGAAAAAGTGCTGATTGTAGGAGCACAATTGGGTAGTGATATCCTTAAAGAATCTACCTACATGAACGTAAAGTTTCTGGTCGCTTCATGAGATTTCGGGTTGAATCTTAATATGTTCAAGAAGGGATAGGGACTCAAGGACCATTAAGAGTCAAGTTATTTTTTTGATGGGCTTAGGAGTCAAGTTAAACTTAGAGTTTGTGAAGTAACTCATGTGTGTGTTATCTTGAGGTACCCAAATGGATTGATTGGTTCAATCGTTACGACACCATGATTTTCAGGTATTTTCAATGTGTAACTACAATAAGCGGAAATTCAATTGTTACGACATTTCCGTTTATGCGTGTTTTACTTAAAAACAAAGGTATTTAGGAAAACAAAGAAAACCCTAAATTGGGAGAGGATTGTTGGTGATTTTAGGGTTTATGAACCTGTTATTGTGTTTAAACACATTAAGGAAGGATACTCCAATGAAATGAGACCCTTCGGACATCGTTTAAGCAATTTTTTGTGTCTGGATTAGTGAGGATGTGCCCAGTGAAGACATCAAGTTGGATGGGTCCTGTGAAGACATTAATGTTAATGTCTTCACCGGGCGCGGTGAGCTAATGTGTGCAGTGGGCGCACAGCGGATGAACACAGTCACGACTTTCAGCTCAGGTCGCATCCGTTCTTTGTCTCGGTTGATTTCCTATAAATTGGAGGTCGTAATTGGCGTGAATAACATTAGAAAAAGTGTTGAAACACTCACAGAACCATTTTGTTGATTCAAATCCACTCTTTGTTTCCAAATCCTCAAACCCTAAGTTTGATTTCTACATCTTCAGCCAAGAGTAGAAATTGCTCAGTTTGATTATCCCCGTTCGGATTTTGTGCAACCCTCGGCTAAAATTAAAGGGTCGAAATATCAAATTCAGAAAGCGAATACGAGATCAAATTTCATATCCAAATTGTCATTGATTCTTTTGAAGAATCACCAGCTGTTGTTTTCAGCAGTCTGCCAATTTCCTGCACTACTAACTGCTACTGTACTGGTGATTGAAGACAATCCCCCAACAATTATATGAGTTAAAGAATGTCAAATAGTCTGGCATAGACCCGGCCCGCACTCGGATTTGTGCAGGTCTATCTGAATTTGTATGAATAGGCGTTAGACGGGACACACTGTCAAGCATATGAACCAAAAACGTGGTATAGAAAAACGCTTTAACTATAATCAGTCTTTCTTCATCTGACGCCGCTTTAAGTTGCATCTGTACGAAGATGGTACGTTGATTTCATGTGAATATACAACATTGAAGAGTAATGCGTACGTGGAATGAATACAGTTAACTCGTGAAAGCTGAACGATGCCATGTTGGGATGCAAGACTCCACCACTAGTCTCCTATACACTTGGTTAATCTCATGGTACATTAAATTGGTCTAACAACCAGGGGCGGACGCACGCCCAAGACAATGGGGTCATTTGCCCCCAATGATTTTTTCAATTGTACTTTATGCATAAGTAATTTGATTAATATTATGTTAATTTGTACATTTTGCCCCCATTAATTTTTACTCCTTGCCCCTATTAGTTCAGATTAGTGCTGAAATTTCTTAAATTGAAAACATTTTGGTGGATTTGTGTGGTTTGCAGGTGAAAAACTAGGGTTTTTGTTTTTGAGATGGAATAGTACTAACATTTTTAAAAATTTCACTTTAGTCCTTAAAATTTGAAACTTAACTTTTAATTGCCCCCGGTCAAATTATTTCCTGGGTCCGCCACTGCTAACAACCCAACAAGTCGTATAATAAGGCGGTGGTGAAGCTTGAGGTACATCATGACCGCTCAAAGGAGGTGTATACACCAAATATTTGGGATGGGAGGAAATGGACACTATCCGAGTTGAGAATTAAAGAATTTGCGCAGAGGGGCATATGCACCCATGATCAAAGACAGCATGTGTGAGAAAACTTTCTACCTAATTTTGTATTTTATTTGGAGAAATAATATGTGAGGAAGTTCTCTCCTAACATTTCCTTGCTCATGGGTGCATATGCCCTATACCGAATAGAAGAGAAGGAGAGGCGAGGGAGGAGAAAGTTGAAGGGCAAGCCATTAAAAATAAGAAAGTTGGTGACATTAGAGTTTTAAAATTGGAGATATTTAGAGGTCAAAACATGTCCATTTGTACTTAACTCATGCTTCTATCTATGTGAAGCCTGATATATCATATATGTATGTATGTAAAAAAAACAATATAATTTGATATATCAGGAGAGGCCAGGATTCATCTCATGCTTCTATCTATGTGAAGCCTGATATATCAAATATAATTTGATCGCCAGATGAGATGAATCATGGCCATTTTTTATATGGTTAATTGTAAAAGCATAGCTTGGAATATCGGCTGATTTCAAATTGGGTATCGAAATTTTTTAATTTTTAATTTTAGTAAGTTTTGCATCAACTTACATACATTTTGTTTACGAATTCGATGTGTTTTGAGGAATTAAGGTCGAAAACTTATGAATTTGGTTTTATGGTTAATAAATTTGGTCAATTTTATTTTTATCATGGTTGGAGATATGATCAATAGGATTGAAACATGTGCGAATTGATAGAAAAATCATTAAATTAAAAAAGTTCGGTACCTAATTTAAAATCAGGTGATAGTCCAACCAATATTTTTTGTAATTTACCCATTTTTACATCCCGACTTTGGGTTTTACCAATTCGTTCAAACTTGTATCTTAACACAAATGCCTGCTTGAACTTAACTCCACGTTAGTATGGCACATGTATCCGGCAGATCAAATGGATATAAGCCAGAAGAAGTCAAAGGATTGGAGTCTCATTCAACATTTGCCATTCCTAGCCGGCCTGATTCGGCTGTTGATGAAATCCACATAATAAATCTGTTTTACTCACAACACATCAACAAATTTAATTCCAACGGCTGGACTTCCTTCTTCACCAGAAAATCTAAAAAAATCAAATTAATAACCTTTAAAATATATGACAATAAAATACATGCATTCATTTGAAAATCAGTGTATTTATTTCTGGAAAACCTCAGATTCAAATATGCAAATTCAAGTTATAAATAAGTATTTTAAATCTATGAATAAATTCACAAGAACCCAAACGACGCAAATCTGCACATTCTTCACCAGTTTGATCAACAGCCAATTATAGAAAAACACTCCACCCACCCCCAGATTTCACACCATTTTTGAAGTTTGAACAATAAACCGGTTTCCGAATCTCATAAAGTTCCGACCTTCGCTGTTTTAAACCCGGCATGACTGTGTTTGGAACCGCCGCCGTGCACGGCGGATTTCCGACATCTAAGCAGCAGCAGCATCAGGTGTTTCCAATAGTTGATTTTGAGAAGGAAGTGTCTCAGATGCTTGTGGATGCTGCGCTTGAGAATAATCATGAGTTGGCTTGTCTGTGCTTGAGTGATCCTTTTGTAGAGGTGAACTTCATTGGAGCTGTAAATTTGAGGACTAAAAAGTCTGAGATTGTTTTGCATGATGAGTCAGCTCATGAGGTCAGGATGGTGTATGAGGAGTTTAGGACTGAAGCCACTCCACTGTTTCTGGCCGCTCATGCTGGAAATTTAGCCCTAGTCAGAAAATTACTGGTACCACTTAGAAATTTTCCCCAATTTGTTTCCTTTTCTATCATTTTTTTTTTGGAAAAAAAAAAGTTCCGATTTTTTGTTGTTGCTATTTGTGCCTTGATCAAAAGTGGATTTTGAAATAAAAAATACATTTCTTGTTTGTGTCATTTTGATTTTGACGCTTTTTTTGTTGTTGTGTTAGAGTGCTGGGGCTGATGTGAACCAGAAGCTGTTTCGGGGTTTCGCGACAACAGCTGCTGTCAGAGAGGGAAATGTTGTTATCTTGCAGATGCTGATTCAGGCTGGGGCGTCTCAGCTGGCGTGTGAAGAGGCTTTGATGGAAGCTAGTTACTTCAACCAAGCTAAGGCTGCCAAAATGCTCATGGAATCGGAGATGATTCGTCCGTGTGTCGCGGTTCATGCCCTTGTCACGGGTTGCTGTAGAGGCTTTGTGGATGTTGTGGCAACACTCATTGAGGTTGCAACTTCTGCATTTTGTTCGTCGTTATACTTTTTTATGATGCTTTTTTCTTGTTATTGATGACTTGATCCTCTGATTTAGTATGGAGTAGATGCTAATTCAACCGACCGAGTTTTGCTTCAGTCATCAAAGCCATGGTTATTTGCCAACGTTGATTGTAATGCGCTTGTGGCGGCTGTTGTCAGCAGGCAGACCTCCATTGTTCGACTATTGTTAAAGGTATTTAACTGGTGCATCATGATTTGAGATATCAAAATCGTGATAGTTAGGATATGTTTAAATTTAGTCTGATGGATTATATGACTTCTGTAAAGGCTGGGGTCAGGACTGATTTCAAAGTTCGACTTGGAGCCTGGTCTTGGGATCTGACGACAGGAGAAGAGTTTCGAGTGGGAGCTGGTTTGGCTGACCCTTACGAAATTACATGGTGTGCAGTTGAATATTTTGAGGCCAGTGGCACAATCCTCCGGATGCTTCTTCCCTCCATACCCATAAAGCATGCTCTTCACAGCGGTCCGACATTGATCCACCATGCACTTGTTTGTGGCAATATTTCAGCTCTTGATGTGGTACTAAGCTGTACACTCAATGTAGAACTTCCTGTAAATACCGTGCCAGAGACAGGACTGCAGCCTATTCATTTGGCTGCAAGACTTGGGTTTTCCACAGCTCTCCAGCGACTTATAGATGCCGGATGTAATCTCAACTCCAGAACTGCAATGGAGGATACTGCGTTAATGATTTGTGTGAGACATGAGGAAGAAGAGTGTTTCAGGCTCCTGGCATCAGGAGGTGCTGATTTTGGCTTGACCAATTTGCCATGCCAATCTGCTAGCTCACTTGCAATTTCCAATGGCTGGACTCTCATCTTCCAAGGAGTAGTTTTGGATACGATTAGAGCAGGAAAATCCATAGCCTCGAGTAATTATGCAATCTTTGCTCCACTGGTATTTGTTACTCAGACTGGCGACGCAGAAGCTCTAAAGAGGCTAATTGGGATGCCTGACATTGATCTGAACCAGCAGGATCTGAATGGGTTCTCAGCAGCCATGGTCGCGGCTCGTGATTGTCAAGAGGCCCTCCTCAGGCTTATAGTTCACGCCGGAGCTGACTTGCAGTTAACTAGTAAAACTGGTCATACAGCATTGACTCTGTCGAAACTACATCACAACGGACAGATGTTTGATAAGGTGATAAAGGAATATGAACAAAATATGCAAGAGAACTGCGCAGAAGTGATTCATCCGCTGCATCAAGCAGCCAAGAGTGGAAATTCAGATTTGGTACACCGGCTAAGCAAAAGCGGATGCAATGTTAATGTCTTAGATTCTGATGGAAACACTCCTCTTATGTTAGCAGCCAAACACGGGCATAAAAAAGTCTGCCAGGCTCTGATATCCCTCGGTGCCAAATGTGAGGCAAAGAACAAGAAAGGCGAGACCGCGCTGTCATTGTCCAGGACCAAGACTGGAATGGGGAACACGGCAACCCCAGTCATACTCGATGAGTTAGGCAAAATGCTCGTGTTGAGGGAAACTCAAATGAAGAAGCACGTCAAGGAAGGTAAAGGCTCGCCCCATAAGAAAGTTTTAAAGATGGTGGCTGGGACTGGGACCTTAAGATGGGGGAAGAATAAGAGGAGAAATGTGGTATGTAAAGACGCGCAGGTTGGGCCTAGTGACGACTTTAGATGGAACAGACGGAAGAAGTTTGACACGGACGAGGCGGGACTGTTCCATGTGGTGACGACGAAGAACAAGATTATTCATTTTGTTTGTGAGGGTGGGAATGAGGAGGCGGAGCTGTGGGTGAGGGGCATTCAGGCTGTTACAAGGGAGGCCATTTTCGGCAAGAACAAGTGATTGATTGTTGTTCAAGATGAAAATGTCAGTGCAACTGGTTTATTTTTTTTGTAAAGTATAGAAGATCAATTTACTGAGTTTTCTTTACATTTTTTTGAAAAGAAATTATTTTTCCTTCTCTATGCAACTGTGTAAGCTTCGATCAGGACTGGGATTTTCAAATTAAAAAAATAAACAAAAGTGGAGACTTTACTGTTTTATAATGACTGCACTTTATACTTTGACGCAGGGATGTTTGTTTTATTTATTTTTTTTATGGGAAAGGATGTTTGTTTTACTTTATACTTTGAAAGGATGTTTGTTTTACTTGAAATGGTATTTTGAGCGTCATCATATGATATGAGATTAATGGTGGTATGTGTTACATTCTCATATTGGTTATATGAGTAACAATTCAGTGGTACTTCAGTACAAAAAGTTCACTCATCCATCAGATTAGTTTTTTTTGTAGTGGATTTTTCTTTTAGAGTTTTTTTATTCAAAAATGATTCATTTAAGTTTGTAATTTCAATTCTGACATTTTTTTAAATAAAATCGGATTCTCCGGAACCGATTTATACAATTTCATAAACACCAGATTCCATAGTTAATTATGGGATCCTGGGAATCCGGTTTCATTTATAAAATTGGATCTCAAGGATCTGGTGTTTGATGAATTTTTTGTTGTTGTTGATCACAGTTAATTACGGATTTGATTAAAAACAATTAAATAAGTTTATCAATGTGATTCAAAGTTGAACATAAGAAAAGAAAGTTGGACAAGAATAGACTGAACTAGAAAAGTAATACAGGTACTCGGATGTTGGGTTTAGCTTGCATTGTTGAATGGACAAGCCCTCCTGTTATGGCCAGTTTGCTTGCATATTTTGCATCTTTAAATTCTACCAGGGGTTGTGATGAGGAAACCTTTCCTTGAGTACTGGACTAACTGACATCCCTCTGGTCCATCTCATTACGCCTTCGCCTTGTCGGATTTCTACCAACTTTTCCACGTTTGAAGTGAGGATTAGGAACATGAGGAAGTCCCACACAGGGTTCCCAGAAGTCAGCATGAAGCAATGGAGTGAAATGGTAACTTCAGGTCATGTTGTAAGCTTACAGTGTATACTCATGAGACACAAAGTTGCTGAATTCCACGCGCGTGAACTTACAAGCTGCAATTGCATGACTGCAGGAAAAATGAAGGGTCTTCCATTTTCCACAACCACATGTTCTTGTGGCAAGGCAAACTTGCCACTTATGATGCTTAATTGCCGTGATAACGTCATAAATTCCGCGCGACGGGTTAAAAATAGTGACTTTGTGGTACTGTGCCCCTTGTCGGAGTACCTCCAACCTCTGGTGAACCTTCGGTGCAAAAGATGAATCCGTGTTGTCGTAACAATAACGGCGCTTGTTGAAGTATTTATTCAATTGTTTGAACGTGAACATAACCAATGCTGAAATTGGCAAATCACGTCCTTATTTGAGAACGTCGTTGAACGATTCGGAAGAGTTCGTGGTCATTGAGCCCCATCTCATACCACCATTATCCATTGCCAAAGACCATAAGTGAGGGTCCACGTTGCGCAACCACATTCAAACCTCAGGTCTGTCTTTCAAGAGTATCATTAGCTCCATATAATCAGCTGCAAACTTGTACTCTTTCTTGGCATATGCTACTTTGTCAAGTTTCTTTTTCAAAAGAGTCTTTAACTTTCGTGTTGAAGTTGCTCTAGAAGTGCCTAACGCAAATACGATGGTAAGCTGATGGACCATAATTATACGAATCAAAAACACAGTAAAACCCACCAAATTAGACTGTTTGTCTATCTAACTTCTGCTTGTTAGTCCCGATATATTTCTACAGGGTATTTTGGACTCTAGAGAGAAAACACGCTAAGGAGAGGATTTTACGCTGAAAAGATGTTACGAGTCATTCCAAGGTCAAGATCAGACGCTGAATGAAGAAATCTCAAGATCCTGACATTGAATTACTCAATTCAAATCCAACCGAGGAACAACCAAAGTCAGACCGGAGCAAAATTGGACTGATAGTTTTGTGAAAAGACTGCACAAAACTCACAAACCTCCACCTTTCCTCCTTGGTGACCGGTGGCTTCTCCCCCTTGCCTTGCCATGACCGGCGGCTTCCTCCTCCATGACTTGGAACCGGCGGCTTTTGGAGCTCCTTCCTCCTCCCTTGGATGAAACCACATGGTTTCATCCTAGCCCTCCATTCCTCCTCCCTTAGCCTATAAAAGGAAGCTCTCCCCCTCTCATTTGTACCATCCCAAAATGTGGAGAGCTTCTCTCTCTACAAATTCCAAAATCACAAATCACTTATCTCTCTAGATTAAGAGCACAATCATGTAAGCACTTTACTTTGGGATCGAAGCTTTAGCATTTTCAACGGTTTTTGTAAGTCCTCTCTTTTTTACTTTCCTGTCTTTACTTTCGAAACTTTACTTTAATGTCTTTTCAATTCAACAACTTTACTTTCATGTCTTTACTTTCGAAAACTTTACTTTACTGTCTTTCAAAAACCTTTACTTTTCAACGCACTTAGATATAATGTCCTGTTCCATGAATAGTCGTAGCTAAACCCTTCATTCGGTTGAAGGGGTGTACTTGTATCATACAATGTTTTAGACCCTTCTCTTAGTGCCTCTTTGTGTTCAACTTGTTCTAGGTGCCATATATTAGGTCAGAATTCCATTGGTTGAGTGGATGCTCGGAAGAGCAAAGCTCTGCCATGGGTTCATGATCTTCCGTGGATAAGTGGAGGCTCAGAAGAGCACATCTTATCTCTGGAAGTCAACCTCTTTAAAACACCATTTGGTTTATCAGGAATGATGATCAAATGGATGCACATACTAGAACAAGAGTTCTTTGTCTTGCAAAAGACTAGACGGTGTGGCAAGTCATGTGCTAGGAATAGCCTTGATTCACTTTTGAACACTTAGTATGATCATTAGAGGTCAATGATAAACAGAAGATGATACAAGGCCCCTAAAACCGAATCTTTCCTTTAATTGTAATATCACTGTTCCTTTACTTTTAGTTTTCAAAGCACACTCAAACCCAACCCCAATCGCACTTTAATTTACGTGTAAGCTTCATTAAAGAACAACTAATCCACACTGACTCTCTTGGGTTCGACCCCTACTTACCACTTGCTACCCAGTAGTGAAGTCGCGAGTAGCGGACTTATAAATTTATTTGTACATTTGCTCTGACGACAAGCATCTGTCATAAGCCATAGGAGGCGACCATTCTGGTTCTTTCATATCAGCCATTATTCCACCGTGCCTTTCGGAGATCACGCACAAGCCCTGACGTTAAGTGACACCATCGCGAATGCATCTGATGAACCAACTCTAGCTAGAGGTGTTTTCACTCTCGACCAAAGCAAACGTAGCAGGCAAAACACCATTGTTTGCGTCCAAAGAGCATGCTACTAGCCGCTTCCCGTCGTACTTACCGTACATAAGGGTACCGTCGATGGATAATATTGGACGACAATGCTTAAACACATGAATACATTTTGCAAATGCCCAAAAAACACGGTTTACCTGAATGTACTCACCATCCATTTCTTCTGTATCCCATTTGACAACTGTTTCCGGACTTGCATCAACTAAAGCCTTTATGAAGTGCGGTAGGTAAGCGAAGGAGCGCTCGCATGTTCCAAATAAGTTTATCATTGATTGTTGCTTGGCTTGCCAAGCTTTCAAGTATGAAATTTCTAGCCCATAGCCTTTCGCAATTCTTCCTTGTATCTCTGTTGCAGTTAACCGTAATTTTTCAATCATCACATCCCAAATTTCTCTAGCGATGTACTTCTTCGTCAGATGAACGTTGATGTACATAATTGTGTTGTTCTGACATGTGTGGTATGCACTACGCTTTCGCACTTCCCAACGGTGCTTTCCTCTCAGTGATGCTATGCGGAGGCCCCCATGGACAAACTTCTCGACCCTTTCGACATGCAAACACCATAAAAGAAGGATTAGATTTTTTTACCCCGTATATTCCACCCGATTCAGTATCCACCACTTCCGCACATCATGTATGACAAGTTCTTTTGACTCAAATTAACTATCCAGTGCAAATGATGGGCGGAGATCCAGTTGACCAAAATTTCCTCGTAAATACTTATCTGCTAGTTGATTGCTTCCCACGCCGAAATATCTTCACAATCTGGATGATCCCATACAAACTGCGGTTGTGCATTCTCGCACTTCGGATTCTCCAAAGCCACCATCTTTAAATTCTTCATTTCTTCTCGGTCGTACTCGTCCGTGACTAGGTAATCCAAATTATCAAGCGTATGCGTTTCCATTTCAAAGAGAAATTAATGTTAGAATGAGAGAAATGATAAGAGATTTGTAGTAGGGAAGTGATGTTGATGTAGAAAATGATGAAGAGAAGGGGAATATATATAGACATGCAAAAAATCCAATTTTAAGGTAAAACCGGATCACCGAAATCTGGTTTTTAGGAAAAATAGAATCTCCAAAATCCAATTTTTAGGTAAAACTGGGTCACCAAAATCTGGGTTTAGGGGAATCTCGACCTGTTCCCGTCTGGTCACTTCTGGTCTAGAGTGAACCCCGTCAGGAAACTTGGGTCCCGGGAAAAACTAGTTCCTCGTAATCCAGTTTTCTAAAAACCGATTCCCCGTGACCCGGTTTTTTTACTAAAACCAGATTTTTCCGTTTTAGCCAAAATTCATTTTTTTCATGGCTCGGTTTTATCGGGTTTCACCGAATTTTCACCCGTTTTAGAGAGATTAAGTATTATGTGTGACAAATGTTTCATAAATTCAAAAAAACAAATGTATCATAAGTTCAAAAAAACAATAAAGAAACGCTACTAGCTATTCTCAATCTCTTCCCGCTCTCTTGCTGCACAACTTCTTCAGCCATGACTGTTTTGGCGTCATTTGAGCATGAAGCTGGTGCTCGTGAGTTGATGGTAGTAGTGGTGAGGATGGTGCCCGTGAGCTGGACGGACAATCATAACCTTCTGTCTGTGAATCAAGTTGGTGACATGATCATTGTTTAGACTCATGTCATCATCGTCACCTGCATCGAATTAATTAATATATTAATAAAATAAATTAATTTAAAAGTGAAATTTACTAGTTCCAAACTGAATAATTTCAGGGTTGACAGTCAGTAGGCGCAACTCTCCCAACACCCATAGTTCCTCCACTAATGTATGGAATTTGTGGTGAAACTTCTATCGCCCATGGGGGTCTGCAATAGTGGTGAATCCGTCAGCAGCCTCCGATGCGTAGATGAGCAACGTACGAATCTATATAAATAAATGGTTAGTTACACATGTAAAAAATGATAATAATAATAATAATAAATTTCAGAACTGTTAAAAACTAACATTGCTCGGAAACTCATGGGCACTAGGGCGATATGCATGAGTGTGATCCTCGAATACCAAGATACGTATTCCTCATTGGGAAAATCAATGTCGTCGCCATCCTCCCCTGAATCACCATATAATACTCTCTCCCATCTACTAGCCCATATCTCAAAATACTGGTGGAGGTGCACTCTCCAATCGACTCTTTTTTTCTCTCCACACCGTGGTGCTCATGCGTACACGCTATATGAGCAAATGGAATGCTCTGCTTCCATCCGAACTGCCTCATCACACGAATCAGATGATGCCACTCAGTGATGTTGAAGCAAATCAGTGGCACATCAACTGTCCATAATTCCCGGGACTCGAGACATACGAGATGCAGTCGCTCCATCAACTCCTCATCATATGGTCGACAACTAAAATCACCGTGGACCATTCGCTCCTGCTGATCCCGAAAGAAGACCAAAGCACCACGTTGGACCTCTTTGAAATGTTTTGGTCCGACCCAATGTCTGCGCATAACAAAATGCATTAAAAATTTAATTAACAATAATTTTCAAGATCAAAAGAAATATTATAATACTTACAAGTACGACCAACAAGGTCTATAAAATGGATGAATATCATCATTAAGGTCTGTGGCCTCTCTCCAATATGGATGTGGAGCTCCAATACGCATGCGCTCCCAGCTCCAAAACTGTAGTAGCAATGGACAGCCAGCCATCTGCGACTTCTTGAAATTACTCGCTCTACACAACTGACTGTACTCAAAAGCTAAGAATGCACTCCCCCAACTGTATCTCCCGACGTTACCCAAGTCCGCAAATAGGGGGAGATAATGGAGCGCAACCTGATCACCGTACAAGTGTGACATGAGAGTTAATCCCAACAGACACAAAATGTATTCCCTAGCGTATTTCCTCAATGTCTCTTCATCCGCATTAGATGGCATATGAATCAGGTAGTTATCGAACCATGTCTTGCTCCACATCGATTTCTGCTTAGGACGATCGGGCACAACACCCAATAAACTAAAACAAAGGGGCTCCCATTCCCCCTCTGCTAATCCAGACACGGGCTCCCCATCTATGGGTAAGCCAGTAAGGAGCGCCATGTCCTATATTACACAATTCATGTAAAGAGAAATTTTATCTATGGATTGAGTAGAAATTTCATGCTCACAATTCATGTAAAGAGAAGAAACAACTTTATTAATGCTTAACTTGAACATTCCATTACACAAGTATCCTTTACCGACAAATACACACCCTTTGATAATACATAAATATCGACTTTATACACTTGCCGATAACCTTTTTTATTCAAAATGGTACCCGACGCAAATACACATCTTTTGCAGATTCAAAATTTTGATATAAATCAAATAAAGGGTCAGACATACCATTGAGGATGTGTCCTCTAGCGATGTAGTCGTTGTTTTCCCACTTGCTTCATTTTCGGAAAGCCACCATTGGTCCATCATCTCTAACTTCAAGGCATGGTGTAGACAACACGTACACCACCTTCAAATTCGTCAGTAAGAAGTGCATCTTCTTTCTCCAACATCGGAAATCAGTTCCTTCAAATTTGTCTAACTTCTGGAACTGATGCATCATATCTCTCACGCTCGCCATCGATCATCAGAATATTGATTTCATTTGTAATTGTTGGGTGTCCTTTTTGTCTTCACTTTTAC
Organism: Rhodiola kirilowii; assembly: GCA_033675215.1. Taxonomy (NCBI): domain Eukaryota; kingdom Viridiplantae; phylum Streptophyta; class Magnoliopsida; order Saxifragales; family Crassulaceae; genus Rhodiola; species Rhodiola kirilowii. Next base: position 18,360,507 of record CM066199.1, read on the forward strand.
AGCAACAAGTTTGCATAGGGTCATCAATGGCAGCAAATAGTATCTTCTGAATGTAGCTAACTTCGATTATAATAGAATGGTCACTTGGATATCAGAATGGATCGCGTAATTTCACTTTCCGAAATCAATATTTACACCCCTATCAGAACTGCCTCGGGTTACAGGAAATTTGAAGTGGGATAATCCAATTGAAGAACACTATGTTTTCTGGCAATGAAAAGACAGCAGGCCTAGGGTTTGAAGTGTATTGAGAATCAATGAGGATTGCTTGAGTTTTCTGATTGTTTTCATAGTCCCTCAACATCAGATATTCATCTGGTATTTATAGGGAATGAAATGAGACGAAGAACAGACACTGCCTGAGCTGACAGATGTGTCTGCGTCTGTCCACCACGCGACCAATTCAGATATTAGCGCATCGTGCCCAGTGTAGACATTAACTTAATGTCTACGCTGGACGTGCCGAGACTTAATGTCTGAGCTGGGCGCGGTACCCACTGATGTAGTTTTCTGACTTGCCTTGATTTCATCCCGTTTTGCTTGATTCTTTTAGATATTGATGTTCTAATGGTTTAGAGCATGTTGCCAAGCTCAAAAACCCTAAAATCACTAACAATCCTCCCCCATTTTGGGGTTTTCCTTTGATCCAAAAAGCACCTTTGTTTTTAAGTAAAAACATGCATAAACGGAAATGTCGAAAACGATTGAATTTCCATGTAGTGTAACCTCACATACAATATACCCGAAAATCATGGTGCTCGTAAACGTTTGAACCAATCAAACCATTTGGGTACTTGACAATGACACACGCATATCTTACTTCACAAATCGTTAAGCTAACTTGACTCTTAATGGCCCTTGAGTCCCTATCTATTCATAAACATATTCAGATTAAACCCGATATCTTATGAAACGACCAGAAACTTCACGTTTATATAGGTAGATTCTCTAGTGGGTCACACCGTCCGATTGTGCTCCTACAATTAGCACTTTTTCAAAGAATTTATTAAGAAAAGTCCCTCTTCAACCTAACACTTGTAGGTCTTGAACACACACTTGGGGATGCACATTTGTGTTCATCAATTTTCTAGGATTGGGCTTTCCACATTGAATTCAGCTCCAACGCTAGTTGGATGTGAATTCGGTGTCCTACGATTAGAAAATTTATATGGGTTTTAGTCCCATCCCCTTCACAGACTTAGAGACCAAATCTCTAGCTAATCCCTTCGTCAAGTGATCGGCTAAATTTTGTCGTGACCTTACAAAATCCACATATATCACCCCATGCATAATGAGCTCTCTTACCGCACTATGTCTAACACCTAGGTGTCTAGACTTCTTATTGTATACATGGCTATATGCTTTAGCCAATGTTGCAGCGCTGTCACAATGAATCGATATGGGTGATATCGGTCTCTCCCACAATGGAATTTCATGTATCATGTTCTTTAACCATTCCGCTTCTTTCGAAGCTACGGCTAGAGCAACAAATTCAGATTCCATTGTAGAACTATTGATGCAAATTTGTTTCTTAGATGCCCATTAAATGGCACCTCCCCCAAGTAGAAACACCCATCCACTTGTAGAGGAATGATCTTCTTCGTTAGAGATCCAACTTGCATCCGAAAATACTTTAATGACCGAAGGAAATTCAAAATACACAAGACCTAGGTTCATCGTTCCCTTAAGATACCGTAGTACCCTATGAACCGCTTGCCAGTGATGCACACTAGGATTACTAGTATATCGACTTAGCTTGCCCACCGCGAAGGCTATGTCGGGTCCTGTGCTTGTCATCGCATACATTAAACTTCCAATGACCCTTGAATATTCAAGCTGTGACACGGGGTCTCCCTTATTAGGAAGAAGGTGTTTGGAGGAATCAAAAGGAGTAGTCACCCGATGACAGTCCAAATACTTGAACTTCTTTAGCACTTTCTCAATATAATGAGATTGTGTCAAAGCTAGACCTTCCTCTACTCTTTTTATTCTTATACCAAGAATGACTTCCACCTCCCCCATGTCCTTCATGGAAAATTTAGAATATAGAAATTCCTTTGTTTGATTTATGCACTCTAGGTTAGTGCCAAAAATCAACATATCATCTATATATAAACAAATGATAACTCCATTTCCGGAGTTGTCAAATTTGCTATATACACATTTATCCGATTGATTTAAGATAAATCAATCGGATAGCACCACCTCATCAAATTTTTGATGCCATTGCATAGGTGCCTGTTTAAGTTCATATAGTGACTTAACAAGCTTACATACCTTACGCTCTTGTCCCGTTACAACGAAACCTTCCGGTTGCTTCTCTTCCTCTAAATCACCGTTTAGGAAAGTGGTTTTTACATCCATTTGATGTATTAGAAACTTATGAATAGAAGCTAAGGCAATCAACAATCTAATTGTTGAAATTCTTGCAACTGTGCATAAGTATCAAAGTAGTCCATACCATATTTATGTCTAAAACCTTGGATAACCAATCTTGATTTAAATTTGTCAATGGTACCATCTACTTTAATCTTCTTTCTGAAGATCCATTTATTTCCCAATGGTTTATGTCCTGGTGGTAAATCTACCAAAATCCAAGTATTATTTCCTATTATAGAGTCCATTTCATCATTTATGGCCTCTTTCCAAAATGATACATCTTGTGATTCCATGGCTTCATCAAATGTCTTGGGATCATTTTCAATGACATGACAATACAGACATTGTGAGCCAATGTCTTCCTAGTTCCTTCCACTAGGTACATTTGAAAATCATTACCAAATGATTTTTCTTTCCTAGCTCTCTTACTCCTACTTTCAAAAATTTGGGTGTTGTTTGATTCTTGAATTGTACTAGGTGTAGGAATCAAATCTTTAGGCATGCTAATTGATGAAAATCTCTTTTCATCGAATATAGCATCTCTCGATTCAATGATAGTATGAATCGATACATGCTTATTAGGTTCTATAACATAGAATCTATAAGCCAAGGAGTGTTCAGCATATCCTACGAATATGCATTCAACTCCTTTTTCTCCTAAAGTTTTAAGTTTAGGTAAAGGTAGTCTCACTACCGCTCTACAACCCCAAACTCTAACATGTCCTAAATTTGGCTTCTTATTATGCCAAATTTCATAAGAAGTAAGGTTACCTCTATTGTTAGGAACCCTATTCAGTAAGTAACAAGCCGTTAACATGGCTTCTCCCCAAAATCCATCATTTAGACCCGAGTAAGAAAGCATGACATTAACCATCTCTTTCAAAGCTCTATTTTTCCTCTCCGATACACCATTTTGTTGTGGTGTGTAGGGAGCCGTGGTTCATGAATGATACCAACACTTTGGAAATAACTAGGATTGAAGTATTCCCCACCTCTATCGGTGCGCAACTTCTTAATAGAAGTTCTCTTTTGAAGTTCAACTTCACTCTTATAAATTATAAATTTATCAAGAGCTTCATCCTTGGAATGCAATAAATAAACATAGCAACATCTAGAACAATCATCTATGTATGTTACTACATATTTCTTGTTTCCTAGAGATGGTGATGCATGAAAATCACATAAATCACTATGTATTAAATCAAGTATGTTGCTTTCTCTTGTAACCTTATGAAATGGTTGCCGAGTAATTTTAGTAAGCATGCAAGTTCTACATTTATCAATATTCATGTTGAATGAAGAAATTAAATCATGCTTGGACATATTATGCAATCTTTTGTAGTGAACATGTCCTAAATGTGCATGCCATAGTGTAGAAATATCAACATGTGAAATCATGGATTGAGTAGAAATTTCATGCTCACAATTCATGTAAAGAGAAGAAACAACTTTATTAATGCTTAACTTGAACATTCTATTACACAAGTATCCTTTACTGACAAATACACCACCCTTTGATAATACTTAGTTATCGGCTTCATACACTTGCCGATAACCTTGTTTATTCAAAAGGGTACCCGACACAATAATTTTTTCTAATATTTGGTACAAACAGAACATTACTAAGAACAATAGTTTTTCCTGAAGAGAACTCTAACTCTACTCGGCCTAGTCCTAGAATAGGGGCGGTCGACTCATCTCCCATGTGAAGAACTCTTCCTTCACTTGTAGCGGCAAATGACTTGAACAATTCTTTGTCTCTACAAACATATGTTGTAGCACCGGAGTCAACCCACCATGAAACCTCATCATCCTGCATAGCAAAAATTTCAGAAAAGTTAGAAACATAATCTATATTAGAATATGTGTCTAACTCAGTTTCTAAACTTGAAAATAAAATTTTTTGACCTTGAGATTTCAGCTCTTAATTTTTAGCACCAAAAGCATTGCCTTGAGCCTTCTCGCTCTCCCCCTTTCCTAAGCGGCAATCACGCTTGAAATGCCCCGCTTTTCCACAAGTCCAACATACATTCCCTTTCGAAGGATCCTTCTTGTTCGGACCGTTGCTAGCATAACTATTTGGCCTTTTCTTGCCCTTGTTCTTGTTCATCTTTTGAGAACTAGCCTCCATCACATTTACCTTAGGTAAATTTGCATCAACTTCCATCGCGTCGCTTTCCCGCGCACGAAGTTCCTCTTCCATTTGCAGTTCTTTTGCAAGTTCCACAAGAGACATCTCCTCCTTTTTGTGCTTCAAGGAACGTCAGAAGTCTTTCCATGTCGGTGGTAACTTGTCAATTATACTTGACACCGAGATGGACTCATCCATCTTCAAATTTCTTTGCGCAAACTGCCCCAAGATACGCTGTATCTCATGGAACTGTTCCATCACTGGCCGAGAGTCCACCATCTTGTAGTTGTTGAAATTACTCACAAGAAACTTGACACTCGAAGCGTCCTCAACCATGTATTTGGATTCAAGCGAATCCCATAACTCTTTTGCAGATTCAGCATTTTGATATAAATCAAATAAAGGGTCGGACATACCGTTGAGGATGTGTCCTCTAGCGATGTAGTCGTTTTTTCCCACTTGCTTTGTTGTCAAAAAGCCACCATTGGTCCATCATCTCCAACTTCAGGGCATGCTGTAGACAGCACGTACACCACCTTCAAATTCGTCAGTAAGAAGTGCATCTTCTTTCTCCAACGTCGGAAATCAGTTCCTTCAAATTTGTCTAACTTCTGGAACTGATGCATCATATCTCTCACGCTCGCCACCGATCGGCAGAATATTGATTTCGTTTGTAGTTTCTAGGTGTCCTTTTTGTCTTCACTTTTACAGCAACAAGTTTGCACAGGGTCTTCAATGACAGCAAATAGTATCTTCTGAATGTAGTTAACTTCGATTGTAATAGAATGGTCACTTGGATATCAGATTGGATCGCATAATTTCGCTTTCCGAAATCAATATTTCCACCCCTATCAGAATTGCCTCGGGTTATAGGAAATTTGAAGTGGGATAATCCAATTGAAGAACACCGTGTTTGCTGGCAATGAAAACACAGTAGGCTTAGGGTTTGAAGTGTATTGAGAATCAAAGAGGATTGCTTGAGTTTTCTGATTGTTTTCAGAGTCCCTCAACATCAAATATTCATCTGGTATTTATATGAAATCAAACGAGATGAAGAACGGATGCTGCCTGAGCTGACAGATGCGTCTGCGTCTATCCGCCGTACCCAATGTAGACATTAATTTAATGTCTACGCTGGATGCGCCCAGACTTAATGTCTGAGCTAGGCGCGGTACCCACTGATGCAGTTTCCCGACTTGCCTTGATTTCATCCTGTTTTGCTTGATCCTTTTAGAACTTGATGTTCTAATGGTTTAGAGCATGTTGCCAAGCTCAAAACCCCTAAAATCGCTAACATGCAAGAGTCCAAACATGTTTCTCGTGTTACTTATATGTGATTATTGACTTGTTGCGACTTGATTTTATTTATTGGAGTTCATTCATATTGCTTTCGAGGTAAAGAAATATGGACCTGTCCTAGCTATCTTCCTTCTACTCTCATTTTATAAATCATACGGCCTTGTCTCCTCAAAAATGATTTTTAAATATCTCGAATCGTGAGTGTGTTTAAAATGGCCTCGTTCTTAGTACATGAATTTTTCATATTTCGCTATTCATAATGTATTATCTCGAACTACCCTCCCATTTTATTTGTGTACGTGTGTATCATGTTCTTTGTGAAGGTTCGCAGTTCGATTCGAATCATGTTGCTCATCACGGGGCGAAACATGGTATTCATGTTGCCCACCACGAGGCAAAACGTTGTATTCATGTTCCTCGGCACAGGACAAACTATGACATTCATGTTGCCCACTACATGACAATCGCGGAGTTCTCGTTGCCTGTAGTAGGGTCAAGTACGACAATGTCATGTGACCCTTACAAGCGTGACTGGATGGTGGAGCTGTCCTTGTGCTTGATTTCTAAATGATCTCGTGTGTTATAGTGTTCGTGTTAAACATTCTAAAGTTAGTCTGTTTGGTCGAATCTTTTATATTAGAGTCCTATTTTTTTGAGAGTGTTCCGTTCACCACCACTTTATGTTATTTTATTGAAATGATTTACATTCATGTTATGATTCGGCTAGTTAATGTGTTACTTATACGAGTTGGCAACTCACTTTTCTAATAATTTTAATTTTTCAGATGATGTTATTAGGGGTGAGTGAGCGCCGCACTAGTTAGTGAAGAGACACGATAAGAAAATATTTTTTCTCGATTCAAATATTTTTTAATAACTTTTAAACTATGTAACATCCCAAATTCTGTCCACATCGCTTGTGAGCATCGTGTGTGCAAGCTTGATAAGCTAGCCTACTAGTTATCATGTCACCAATCTACCATGATCTTTTGTGATAGACTATAGGTTGTGGTGACCTAGGGGAAGGCAGTGGATTGAGACGGTTAGGACAAGAGTTTAAATTATGTTAGACATTTTAAATTATATTCAAGTTCATTATTTACGCACATATCTCGGAGGCTTCGTATGCCCTTTTATAAGTTTATGGGACGTGCGACCAATTTGACGCCATTTTGAGTTTTTATCATCGTGGGGGGTTACATCCGGCTGCGAGCTGATTCGAAATTAAGGGAGCCCAGCTCAATCAGCCTTAACTCGCGTGGAATATAGATTTTCGACCCAGCTCAACCCACCGCACGACCCACATCTACAAAGAAACTGTGGAAACAGGCCGTGCGACCAACAAATACAAGGAAATGCTCACGTTAAACATTCATGTGATATGTCGATTAAACATCTCCTTGTATACCTGAATTTGTGTATGGAACAAAGATATACTTAATAAGTGAGAAAAACGTTTACATGAGAATCTCTTTAAATTTCAAAAACTTGATACCCCATTTTCACCTTTAAAATTGCATCATCAAATCATTGTGGTAGTGACAAATGTTCCATATGCATTTTTCAAGATGCATTTAATGCAAAATCAAAGCCACCAACTTTGAGTTTTTTGGACATGTATCACATGCACATTCAAAGATGCATCAAGATCTAGCTAGGATTAGGATATGAGAAGTGGTTTAATCCATGAGAAATGAGAAGTTTTAATCACAGTTGGATTAAAGATCTGATGGCTACTAATTAACAATTAATCACATTTTAAATACGGTTAAAGGGTATAATAGTAATTGTGTTAAGATTCAAATCCTATTTTTTTCTCGGTTCTTGAAAAGATTCGATCAGTCGTGCGCAAAATTCGTAGTTTTCTAGTTAAAATGCGTAGCTTCAGATCCTATTTTCTCGGTCATATTTTTTCTCGGTTAACCCTATTTTATAATGCGTAGCTTTTTAGTTAAAACGTGTAACCTTCTGATTAAAATTCATAGCTTTATAGTTAAAATGCGTGGCTTTCTGTTTCAAATTTTCGGATGGCGTTACATTTATAATGTGTAGCATTTTGTTTAAAATTGGTACGAATTTTGTTTGTAATTGCTATATATTTTAGTTTGAAAGCACATCCAATCAAAAACCCTAAATCTATGATTTGAAAACCCTAAGTCTTCGTCGAAAACCCTAAACGACCGTGCCCCCAAGTCCGAAACACTAATGAAGTGTCTAAAGACTTGAACTTGCTGGGAAAATTCCGGGATCTGGCCAGTCAGATTGTTGCGACCGAGCTTTAGGTCGACGAGAGTGGGAGCTAGAGACACGATGTATGCTGGGATGACGTCGCAAGTGATTTGGTGTTCCTTGATTTGGTGTCGCCACAAGTGATGTCGTTCCAGGTGCAGCAGGGATTTAGGGTTTGATAAAATTTTCTTTCTGACTAAATTACCCCCAGAAGCGTAGATTAGCGATTTATTGTGAAAATTATGATATATAATCTTGGCTGTTGATTAAGAAAAATGAATGAACCGAACGCTCACCAAAAACCCACTTCTTACCAGATCTCAACCCTCATTATCTAATGGTTAGATTTGGATTATCTAATATCGAATTTGTTGAGGGTTATTGACAGGCTGTCGTCGTGACCTGCAAATTTACATTTATAAGTCCACTACTTTAGTGGCTCACTAATGATAGCAAGCGGTAAGTAGGGGTCGAACCTAAGAGAAGTTGGTTGGAAACAATTGTTCTTTTGAAAGCAATAAGTAAAGTAAAGACAATTGGGGTTTTTGGTTGAGGTTTAGTGCTGAAAATAAAGATCTTGAAAGGTAAAGGACTGAAAATAAATGTGCAAGGAATGTAAAGTGCGTGAAAATAAGTTGCTTGAAGGTCTAAGTCTTGCAATGCTTGAAGGTCCAAGTCTTGGGAAATTTAAAGACAAGAAGTAAATGTGCGAGAAAGTAAAGTGCAAGTAATTAAAAGGTGATTCTTTTTAAGAGAGGAAATCCGGTCTTAGGAGTCTTGTATCAGGTCCCCGTTCATCATCGACCTCCAATGAATTAACCAAATGTTCTAGTGAGTGAATTATTCCATTTCAAGACATAACTCCAAACAAAGCCATTTCAAGCATTTGTTGCTCCGGCTTTTCCATTTCAAGACAAAGCTTACTAGTTCTAGCTAGGCTAATACCCCATTTCAAGGTATACTAACCTAAGTGCAGTCGCTTGATCCCTCATTTCCGAACAAACCAAGCGACTATAGAGGGAATGAACTACTCGGAAGAGCTTTGCCGTGTCAAGCATCCACTCTTCCTTGTTATGTTCACCCCGAAGGCACAAGAACTAGCTAAAACATTAAAGTAACATGAAAGCAAGGGTCTAGAACGGTTTCATAGTACAAGCACTCCTTCGACCGAATGGAAATTTAGCTACGAATACTCATGGGAGTGAATATCATAACCATTGAAACCAAAAGTAAACAAGAGTGAGTAGAGGAGAATTAAGCTTTTGATTGCTAGTGCGAAGTTCTACAAGTGTTGTCAACCCACAAGTTCTCGTTTCCTTTCTAAGAAACTATCACTAAGATCGCATATGTTTGCCACACAATCGCTCGAAGACACACCTAAGGACCACTACTTCCGGACATGAAAGAAAGGGGTGGAGCTCTTCTATTTATAGGCATGGATGGGCGGTTGCTTCATGGAGAAGTAATGCTTCTCATTGGCCAGCCGACTTTAAGCTAGCTGGTGCGTGTGGTCTTCTTATGAGCTTCCTTCATCCTTAAGATAGCCGCAATTAAGCTAGTTGGTGCCAAGTGTGGCATCCCTTGAGCAAGGTGCTTCACCAGGCAGGCTGCTCTTAGAGCAAGGTGCTTCCAATGGACATCGGACCAAGCAAGTAGCTGGAACTTCGCCGGAGTTTTTGGTCGGAAGAAGTTTGACTCGGGCGCTTGGCCGGGTCCTTGTCTCGGGCGCGCTCGGGCGTTTGTCTCGGATGAGCTCGGGCGTTTGTCTCGGATGCGCTCGGGCGTTTGTCTCGGATGCGCTCGGGCGTTTGTCTCGGATGCGCTCGGGCGTTTGTCTCGGTCATGAACCTCAGCGCTCGGGCGATCATACAGCAGCGATGCCCGGCGCTGTCCTGGGGCGCACCCTTATTTCTTTGGTATTGATTTTCGGGCCTCAGCCGAGATCGCTCGGATATCGACCTAGGGCGCGACCCGGTATTTCTCGGTCGCGTCCCGGTACTGAAGCTCGGTCACGCCTGGGGCTTTCTCAGGTGCTGACTGGGTTCCTCGGTCGTCTACTGACCCGATCAACTTGTGATTTATTTCTGGCATAAAACTCCTCTTTTAAGCTGGTTTCTTCCCTAAACCTCAACATAGCCTGTAGAGCAAAATGGGACTAACAAGTGAAATATGTCAAGATAAATTGTCCCATTTGGTGGGTTTAACTGATTCAACAAGTCATATAATTCGGCCCCATCAGACCACCCCACACTTATACTTGGTCGTCCCGAACAAGGCTAGTGAGAAGAGGTAACTAATACCTAAAGGTCCTAGCCATGAATGATAGAGTGCTAGTCTAGACTTTTCCTACTCATGCATCACTTGATGTCAAAATAAAGAGTGTTTAAAATTTAGAAAATAACTTAATACTTATACCTCCGAGCCGTGATGCAAACCAATTTGGATGTATTGGAGATAGCCCTTTTTTTAGGTTCTTGTACGCACTCTTCGGGCTGGACTCGGCTATATGGTTATCTTCCGCAGCTTTCTCTAGCACATGATTTGTTCGGGCTAAATGGGTCGAGTCTTTTATATTGTTTGGAAGAACAGCATTTGTAGTGACTTGACCTTCGGCCTTTGATATTGAATTTGAATGCTTCACTTTTTTTGCCTTGGTTAAAACCTTCACAATATGGCCTTTGGCCTTTGATTTCTTGAATTTTGCTCTTTTGTGAACTGCTTTGTCTTCACTTTTGGGAGGTCCAATCATCGCCCGAGAGCATATGGAAATGCCTCCCCGCTCTTTCTCATCCTTACCCTTTCGCGCGGGTCAAGATGAGGGTCGCTCGGCTATTTTCCCGGCTACTCGAACTAGAGATAGGACGGTTTGATTCCCGTCCCTCCTCTTGCATAAACGCTGCACGGCGGAGTCCACTCGATACCCAAGTAACCCGAAGTGCTAACCTCCACTAACGTCGGACAACCATATAGTGAGACCCGGCCTTCCGAGTGCTTGTCAAACCTCACTAGGGTGTTTTCTGTCAACTCCACATCCCTATTTATCTCGGCACGTAAAGACAAATAAGAAGTTAAGTTCTAAAGTTTTAACGCAATTTAGATCTCACAAGGACATGCATGAATTCGGATCCATCTATTTCACATCATGAAGCTTATATTCAAGAGTGGCAAAAAGATAAAAACTAAGGAAAAAAGAAAGAAAAACATGCTGATTACTATGTGCAATGACTCACCCCACACTTTTGAACAAAGTCGTGCCTCGCGGCACGACTTGGTTCAAAAGGCAAAAAACTAAGGGATCTTGGAAAGGAAATGACATAAGAGAAAAAGGTTCAAACTCCCTTGATATTGTCGTTGCTAAGTCGAGGATGTAAGAGCAAACGATAGGCCTTGGTTTGGCCGGATTCGGTTGATGCTCGAGGAAGTTCGGCAGGGAGACGGAATTTCTCGGGCGCGCCTCGGTGTTCCTCGGGCGCGTCCCCGGTACTTCTCGATCGCGACTCGATTTTTCTCGGGCGAAGCCCGGTCATTCCCGAGCGTGACTGCTGCTCCTGCACAAAAGATCAAATTCCTTCCAAATGCGAGGGGATGAGTACGATTTAAACCTAAATTAAAAGAAAATGCCGTATGAACACAAAAATGTGCCGGGTTACCTCCCGGCAAGTGCCTTTGTTTAACGTCGTTGGCTCGACGATTGGGATCACCAGCTGGGATCCCATGGGCAGCTTAAGTCAAATTTTACCGGGGCTCCTGTGTCGATTCTAGCCTCGTCCCTTCCTGATTTCTTGCTGGATGATGTGCTTGGGTTAGGACTACAGTGTTCCGGAGGGTTTTTCATATTTGTGCGGTTATCGCCATAGATATTGTAGTATGAGGATTTACCACTGAATGCTAGTGATAGTGAGCCTTTTCCCATGTTGATTTTCGCATCCGTGGTGTAAAGGAATGGTCGTCCCAGTATGATTGTTGGAGGATCATCCTTGCTGAATTCTTTGATTGGTATCACATAAAAGTCCGTAGGAACGACGATTTTTCCCACACGGAGTAGTAAGCTTTCAAGCACACCAACTGGCTGGACACAAGACTTGTCCCCCATCTCAAGGGATATCCTTGGTGGTTGCAATGGACCGAGTCCCAATGAGCAATATAAAGGGTATGGCAAAACATTGACTGCAGCTCCAGGATCAATCAAGCAATGGTGAACCTTGATCTTGCCGAAACTACAGGTAACTGTAAAAGCTCCAGGGTCCTTGCTTATTCCCATGTGTTCCTCGCGATTCCATGTAATGGGCTTACTTGCCATTGGGTCATTCCGTGATTCCAAGTTTTTATTCATTTTTCGGGTCGCACGACGTTCGTAGACAATAGCCTTAGTAGGGTAAGATGAATTCTGGCCCTCATCATTCCAGCCAGATGCTGGTACGTCAAAGTGTGTTGTTGGCGGAGGTGTCATGTTAACGGCGAACGCATAGCGTCCATTGTCAGCATGTGTAACCCACGTCCCGTCGTCTTAGGTCGGTCCTCCTCTTGATTCCAATCAGGACGTTGCCTACGGGTGTAGTGCTTGGTCGTCGGTTTGTAAGCTTCGGGACCTCGTCGTTGTTGTTTTCTCAACTGCTCGGCTTCGTCCATAGCCGCCTTCATGTCTGATGCCCTTACCATGTTAATAATTCCTTTAGGGTTCTGGATGGTTTGCGAGGGGAGACGGCCGGATTCATTTTTTAGCTCGGACACCTCGGTGGCCAGCTGGGACATTTGCTTGCCCAAGTCTGCTATAGCTCCATCGGTTTTTGCCATGTATTGATGCACCGTGTTGGATAGGTCCTTCACAATTTCCTCGAGCGGTTTGCTCGGGCCTTGCTGGCTCGGACTGGCCTGGTACTGGTTTGGTCCCTTTGGCGGATATTGGCCTGGTCCGCCCTGGTTGTATTGCCGGTGAGGTGGTTGATAGAACTGCTGAGCCGGTTGAGGCGCGGCCTGTTGCGTTCTCCTCGGGGCGTTGTTATCGTATCGCCAGTTTTGTCCGGGCGCCTGCCCGAACTGCCTCGAGACGTTCGGCCAGCTTTGTCCGGGCGCCTGTCCGAACTGCCGGCTCGGTCCTGCTCGGTCGCTGCTATTGTATCCTTGGTATCCACCTAATGCGTTTACTTCCTCCGGGTCATTCTCCATCAACGTCGGGCAAGTGTCGGTTTTATGGTCCAAACCACCACAAAACTCACAAGGCCTCATCTGAGCTGGCTGCCTTCGTAGGAGCTGAATCATCATCTCCTTCATCTGCTTCATTTCCTCGGGCAAGGAACTCATCGGTACCTCAGCTTGTGCCACGTTCTTGATGCGGGAAAACTCTTCTTGCCGAGTCGTCTCTTCTCTAAACCGGGCGTTCTCTGCAACACTAGTGACAAGCTCCCTTATGCCGCTCAGCGGTAGGTTCATCATCGATCCTCCAGCCGAGGCATCTAGGAGTTTTTTGTCGAGGGGCCTTAGGCCATCAAGTAAGTACTTGATGATGAGTTTCTCAGGCAACCCAAGAGTGCAGCAACTTCGCTCCAAGTGGTTGAACTTTTCTAGATACTCGTACATGGTCTCATTAGGCCCTTGCCTTATCTCTTGCAATTGTCTCCTTACTTGCATCACCCTTCCTGCTGGATAGTACTTTTCCATAAATTTCTTTTGCATTTGGGCCCATGTTCGAATGCTACCTGAAGGTAAGGAGAGGAACCAATCATTAGCCGAGTCAGTAAGGGAGAAATAAAATGCTTTTAATTTAAAATCATCCACATCTACTCCATAAGGTTTTAAATTTTGGCAAATGCCATGTAAACGTTGAAGATGAGTAGTAGCAGATTCTCCCTGATTTCCCGAGAACTTCGGCAAATTATGGACCACCGATGTGTTTATAGCGATGTTCTCTAGGTCCGGGCCTTCGTCTATGCACCACGGCTGGGTTCCGAAATCGGGCGCTGAGAGCTCGCCCATGGTAGGTTCACGGAGGACTTCGTCCGCGTAATATTCGTCGAAGGCTGGGTGTTGCCTCGGTATTTGCCGATGTAACGGGGGCTATCTCGGGTGTTGCCTTGGCTGTTGCCTTGGCGCGGCTCCAACTCTGCCTTCGGGCAGAACTTGATTTAACCGGGCCGCTTCCCTGATGGCTCGGTTGTGGTTCCGGATGAGTTGTTCCGGGTTGTCTATAAATGGGGGCGGTCCCTCGTTGTCTCGGACAACCTGGTTCACCTCGTCATTAATTTCCTCGTCCTCATGATGGCTTCCTATACGAGACATGGTTAACGAGCAAAAACTAAAGAAAAAGAAAAAGAAGAACAATTTTCCAATACACTAACTTCCCCGGCAACGACGCCAAAATTTGACAGGCTGTCGTCGTGACCTGCAAATTTACATTTATAAGTCCACTACTTTAGTGGCTCACTAATGATAGCAAGCGGTAAGTAGGGGTCGAACCCAAGAGAAGTTGGTTGGAAACAATTGTTCTTTTGAAAGCAATAAGTAAAGTAAAGACAATTGGGGTTTTTGGTTGAGGTTTAGCTCTGAAAATAAAGATCTTGAAAGGTAAAGGACTGAAAATAAATGTGCAAGGAATATAAAGTGCGTGAAAATAAGTTTCTTGAAGGTCCAAGTCTTGCAATGCTTGAAGGTCCAAGTCTTGGGAAATTTAAAGACAAGAAGTAAATGTGCGAGAAAGTAAAGTGCAAGTAATTAAAATGTGATTCTTTTTAAGAGAGGAAATCCGGTCTTAGGAGTCTTGTATCAGGTCCCCGTTCATCATCGACCTCCAATGAATTAACCAAATGTTCTAGTGAGTGAATTATTCCATTTCAAGACATAACTCCAAACAAAGCCATTTCAAGCATTTGTTCCTCCGGCTTTTCCATTTCAAGACAAAGCTTACTAGTTCTAGCTAGGCTAATATCCCATTTCAAGGTATACTAACCTAAGTGCAGTCGCTTGATCCCTCATTTCCGAACAAACCAAGCGACTATAGAGGGAATGAACTACTCGGAAGAGCTTTGCCATGTCAAGCATCCACTCTTCCTTGTTATGCACCCCGAAGGCACAAGAACTAGCTAAAACATTATAGTAACATGAAAGCAAGGGTCTAGAACGGTTTCATAGTACAAGCACTCCTTCGACCGAATGAAAATTTAGCTACGAATACTCATGGGAGTGAATATCATAACCATTGAAACCAAAAGTAAACAAGAGTGAGTAGAGGAGAATTAAGCTTTTGATTGCTAGTGCGAAGTTCTACAAGTGTTGTCAACCCACAAGTTCTCGTTTCCTTTCTAAGAAACTATCACTAAGATCGCATATGTTTGCCACACAATCGCTCGAAGACACACCTAAGGACCACTACTTCCGGACATGAAAGAAAGGGGTGGAGCTCTTCTATTTATAGGCATGGATGGGCGGTTGCTTCATGGAGAAGTAATGCTTCTCATTGGCCAGCCGACTTTAAGCTAGCTGGTGCGTGTGGTCTTCTTATGAGCTTCCTTCATCCTTAAGATAGCCGCAATTAAGCTAGTTGGTGCCAAGTGTGGCATCCCTTGAGCAAGGTGCTTCACCAGGCAGGCTGCTCTTAGAGCAAGGTGCTTCCAATGGACATCGGACCAAGCAAGTAGCTGGAACTTCGCCGGAGTTTTTGATCGGAAGAAGTTTGACTCGGGCGCTTGGCCGGGTCCTTGTCTCGGGCGCGCTCGGACGTTTGTCTCGGATGCGCTCGGACGTTTGTCTCGGATGCGCTCGGGCGTTTGTCTCGGATGCGCTCGGGCGTTTGTCTCGGATGAGCTCGGGCGTTTGTCTCGGATGCGCTCGGGCGTTTGTCTCGGATGCGCTCGAGCGTTTGTCTCGGTCATGAACCTCAGCGCTCGAGCGATCATACAGCAGCGATGCCCGGCGCTGTCCTGGGGCGCACCCTTATTTCTTCGGTATTGATTTTCGGGCCTCAGCCGAGATCGCTCGGATATCGACCTAGGGCGCGACCCGGTATTTCTCGGTCGCGGCCCGGTACTGAAGCTCGGTCACGCCTGGGGCTTTCTCGGGCGCTGACTGGGTTCCTCGGTCGTCTACTGACCCGATCAACTTGTGATTTATTTCTGACATAAAACTCCTCTTTTAAGCTGATTTCTTCCCTAAACCTCAACATAGCCTGTAGAGCAAAATGGGACTAACAAGTGAAATATGTCAAGATAAATTGTCCAATTTGGTGGGTTTAACTGATTCAACAAGTCATATAATTAGGCCCCATCAGTTATCAACTGAACGCTCCCCTAATAATTCTTTTGGTAGGTATTAAACAGTCGAGATCAAAAGTAATACTCAGTGAGGACAATACAGCATAGCCATCACATACTCTTGTATCAGTTCTTTAGTGGTCTTTAGTGCGTATCATGTTGGAGTGTCTTTGTGTGCCTTTTGTTTAAATAGGTAAGCATCCCATAGAGTAGTATCTTTTGATTACATCTGAGGTCTTGTTTGGACCACATAGATTTTTCCGTCTCTCACCACTCCTTCAATATCTTGAGGTGAGCCATACAAGTCCTCGATGGCGCTTCCAGCTTTAGCGATTTGACACAGGATGGATTTGCGGAAGTCTTTATCAACTATCAGAGGGTCTGATGCGTAGTCAAGAACAACCTTTTCTTCTTCATCCATTGGTACGCTGTAAAAGAAAATCATAGAAGACATTATGTTACTTAGCTTTGATGCATACAGTGGTTACCTACTCACATGTGGCAAATGTCGTTACCTGTCATAGAGACCAGCACCAGCATAACCTTCCAAGTCCTCGCCGTTGGAGTCAGATCGGAAAATGATGGACCGCTTTATAAAGAGGCCGATAGGTTTACTAGGGTATCCCAAAACCTTCAGCGTAAAACAAGGCACCAAATAAACAAAAGTAATCCGTGCAAATGAGATGAGATTAAATTTTCAGTATATAATTTTCACAAAAAAAGGTAATACGTGCAAATGAGTTACCAAGGGAGAATCAAGATCACTTTTTTTGCAGATAAAACTCAATGCACGCCCTGGATAAGCTCCCACTAATGTTTCACCAAGTCCTCTTACCACCTGTTATACAAAAGCACTTGGTTGAAACACTTACAGCTGAAGTTTCTGAAACTAGCATCTAAAATGTACTGTACCTCAGCGTAAATCTCTGATGTATCTCCCGACGATGGATTAGTTGTGTGTATAACAAACGCGTAATCAGCGTTAATAATTTCTTGGACCAAGACGGCCATGCAGAGATAATCATGGTCCAACTTTATTTTCCTGGTACTAAAATATGCCCTCTCATTCCATTTTGAGGCCCAAACCTGAAAGAATCGGCAGATTAACTCCAACACACTTACTTCCACTATGGTTGATTAACTAAAGATGTTACAAAATATATTAGCTAATGTAAATGCAGCCTGATTCATAAATATGCTTTCGCTGATATTTCAAGGAGAATGAAAATGCTGAAAGTGATTTTATGGATCATGAGTGTCAAGAGTTGCTGAACAATGCTCAAGATTATATCAAAATTACTTGACCCTTTGATACAATAACTGGATTATAGGGGAGCGATCCATGCGCGTGTAAAGAGGTGTTCAGAGTGGAAAACGTGGGTGTAAGGTGGTGACGAATCTCCTCTAGAGTTGAGAACATCTCTTAGTGCATAATGCTATTAGGGAGGGATTAGAATCTCAGGGATAGCAGTGCATTCTGTGCCTAAGATGTACCATCTAAATAGTGAGATCAAGCTGCTGAAAATCCTGGAATAATAAAAAGAATGTTCTGGCCTATACTAAGCAGTAAGCACTGCTGAATAGGCGTACTTGTTTACTGATGGTGTGATGTTCTAGTTGGGAAGGACAATTCGTGATGTCTACTTGGTTGTTCTACCACTAATACAGAAGATGCCGGATTGGGGCATGTGCTTTAAAAGAAAAAGTGATGGTAATGAATGCAGGTCTCCTCCAGAGATTGAATAGTAATTATAAATATGGTCACATTTGTTCGAGCGCTTGCCAAAGATTCCTCTTATATGAGATAACTAAATAGTGAGATCAAGCTGCTGAAAATCCTGGAATAATAAAAAGAATGTTCTGGCCTATACTAAGCAGTAAGCACTGCTGAATAGGCGTACTTGTTTACTGATGGTGTGATGTTCTAGTTGGGAAGGACAATTCGTGATGTCTACTTGGTTGTTCTACCACTAATACAGAAGATGCCGGATTGGGGCATGTGCTTTAAAAGAAAAAGTGATGGTAATGAATGCAGGTCTCCTCCAGAGATTGAATAGTAATTATAAATATGGTCTCATTTGTTCGAGCGCTTGCCAAAGATTCCTCTTATATGAGATAACTTAAAAACAAATTTGCCTATGTTACTTTTTAATGTGCGGATATATGTGGGGTCATTTCGCAAGACAATGCCGAAGGGCCATCATTGTATATGCAATTGAAGTTATATTATCGAAAGGAAAAACTATTACATGGTTGTGGTTCAAGACAATACCTTCTTTATAGCCGTCCACGCTTGTTCCCAACGTTCTTCACCTTCATCGCCAGGCCAAGGCATTCCAGATGTTGTCATTTTATTTTTGAGCTCTTCAATCTGAAGCAAATGTGATTTAGTTAAAACATGTCATGTGTGACTGTATCATCCATGTAGAAAAGTTCCTCCAGGAGAGAGGATATTGGTCAGACAAAAACAAGGTGAAAAAGCAGTTCATGCATCCATCTTACTTTTATTTATTAAACCCGTACAACATTATTCAGTTATGATTTTTCCCTTTCCCTCGATTTTTCCTCAAACAAAACAGGGAATGAAGGTTAAATAACTGCCAGTAAAACCTGAACATTAAGATCGCATTGTTGGCAGTCATCCAACAACTGACTTTCGTTTTTTAAGGTCCTCATTGTTGTTGAGAACAAGTCATCTATTGTAAACTTCTTGAGATATTAAAATCTGAAGAAATATGGTTTCATTGTGAAAAAAGGATCTATAGACCATTTTATCATTGATATTCCCAAAGCCCTACTGTATTGTGAATGGATATTTAAGTGAGGATACCTTGTTGGGCCAAGACTATTGAGGGTTTAGCATTAAGTGCATAAAAATGGAGCGAATGATTCATTACGATCTGTGTAATTGAAAATGGCCGTACCAACTGAGGTGGTGCGGAAAGCTGTAAAACAGTCTTTCGAATTTCCACAAGGGCGCTAAACTCCCCATGTCCTAACTTTTCCTTCAATGTTTGCAACTTATCAGCTACAGCCTACAACAACAAAGAATAAAAAATACTGAGAGCTAATACACACATAAGAAACTTTATCAAATAAATTGATTTGGAATGTCCCCATACACTTTGAGTGTATGAGCCTTATAAGTATCAAAACACAGATGAATAAAGTAAAACCTGATTAGATGTAGTGGCAAGAGTTTCTTCAAATGCTCCGAAAGGCAAGGCAACAGAGGTAGGGATGCCCACCCATGTTGGAACCTTTCCTTTCAAATAAGAAATGTTACGTGATTTTGCTCCAACCTAGTCAGCACAATGATGGACATAAATTTAAATTAGAAATTGACATTTGGATTGCTCAATCATAAATACAACAACTTCTATTGTCCAAACCATTTCAGGTGCAAACTCCTCGGACGATATGGCATATTTTCCAAGGAATTTCTTTTTCACCAAAGTTAGATGTGGAAAAGAACCATCATCTATTGAGTTAACGGAAGTCGTAAATGTCAACTCATCCTCCTTGATTTCACTGAAAGCAGAAATATAGTGAGGGTACATAATACTTTTAAACCATACACTAACCACATTGGAAACCAAAACCATGGATCTACCGATCAATGTCAATCACGACGGTAAATCACTGCTCAGCTCAAACAATCTACCTGTAAACTACCTCCGCTGACGTAGGTTTTAAGCGCATTAACTTCCCTTCACAGCTTTGGAGTTCAGTCAAAATGTCATGGTCAAAACATGTAGCAAAACATACCTGTAATATGTTTGTCTACTGTGACCAAGAATATCAATGATTTACCAATAAAGTAATTGTATACATTAGCAGATGCAAACCTTGCTATTTCTTGCTCGGACGGACACATGGGACAGGACATCAGGCATGTCAGGTGTCAATACAGCAACTACGCCATCTGGGATTTCCTCTTCACCCTTCACTCTCTTTGCTATTAGTATTGTTGGTTTTTCATAGACTTTATTCTGAACAGTCAGCAACTCATCCACGATGACAACATAGCCAATCACATCAATAGGACTGATAACTTGCCAGCTGAACTCAAGCAAAATTATATTTAATCGGCATTGGTATCATGAAATACTGGCAAAATGCTTCTACGAACAGTATTCAGAATTATCAGGGTGCATCGGTGCATGTTGTTTAAGCAGTTTGAAAAGCTCGAGTTTTTTCATAGCGACTATAACAGATTGGTGGAATTTTTGAGTTTTCATTCTCTATCGTAACACAATAAACTAATTGTGTCCAGTAAGGCAGACATTTTATGTGCTAGTGTAGGTTTTCAAAATTCAAAAGGTACTATGCCTACAAAAGCAGTTTAGTTTAAGTTTTTTTACGTACAGGAATTCCACAATTGTGAACTGTTAACAAAATGATGAGACAAGTCAGTGGTCAAATGTTTACGGATACAGTTTCAAACTACAGTGGTTTACTTTCTTGTCTTTTGATTTTACATGTACACCGCCGAAAAATAGCATTCCTACACTTCTATTTTTATCTTACTATTCATACTGCTCATGTAATATCAAACCTTTTCCCATTTGATTCTAATTTAACTGTAACCTTCAGTACCTCAATCCTATTAATGATTCAAATTTGCTACCGTTAAATGTACTAACTAGTGCTTCATTATGATGTTTATGAGAGAATAAAAAGGATCAACCTCCCCAAATTGGCAGTTCTCCTTAAAACTGGATCAAGTCGATTAAGGAGAGAAGATAGAGATGCTGCTGATCCAGCGCGGATAATTTCTTCAGTAAAAATGTCTAGCGCCCACTGATCCACCCCTAACAATGATCCAAGGTACTCTGCAGATGGTTGCAGAACCTGATGGTACCACTCTGCCTTGCTTGTTAAGGAAAGACGAGTTCTGTCAAGGACTGATTTGGCATACAGCGCCCAATGATCATCTCCAGTTCTTAACAACTTTAGAGCATAGTTCCATTCCTGTAAGAATTACATAGAAAACTGGATTAAGGTGAGGACTTTGAGTAGTGATATTATTAAGCATTTTATGAAAGTAATTGAACTAACAAGGGAGAACAGCATGTATATGCAGATAGGGGAAAAAGTTGGCCACTAGATACATTCAATATGGAGACAAGTCATCGCTGAGCTGAGGTCATTTGCTTATAGTTTTTTTTTAAAACTGTAATATCATTAAAAGGCCCAAACAGGCAAAGGCCATCCAACAACAGGATGTACAGGATGACATTTTTTAAAATGTCATTTGCTTATAGTTCTTTTCAAGAAGATGTACAGGATTGTGTGCTTGTAAGTCACAAAAGGTTAAGCGTTGGCCTTAATTTGATGACTGTATCATATGAACAAAAGCGGAGTGCAGATGCACATTAAAAAAAAGCAGGCCTACTGATCATTACAGCCCTAATCAACATTACTTACTTTCAAGCAGTACACAAGATCTTCATTATTGTCTGATGAGAGTGCAACATTTTCGAGCACCAAAGTAATGAAATACATAATTTTCTGCAAGGAACTTAAATAATATTAGTGAAACATTTAAAAGTTGTGGCTAATTCACTGATGAATATAAGCCATCTAGTAGAAGGTTTTCATACAACATGACAGGCAAAATATTGAGTTTAACTAATGAACAGGTACCGGCACAAGTAAAAACCAATACCTCGGGTCCAACATTGTTTAATTCTTCGTACCCTCTTTCAATCGCAGTCCTTACAGTGGAATCAAGGGCAATGTCTAGGAATAGAAGGTCTCTCAGACGTTTGTTAGAGTTGAGAAGCAGTGGATGAAGCTCCTGACGAGCTTCTAGCAAACCCTATTTTTTATTTTATCAGGAAAGAGGAGTCATCAAATACATGGAATGGAATTTAAGGTCAGAGAGCAGAGAATAATTATAATCACTGGTAATTCTTGATACCTCAAGAAGGGTTTCCACGTTTTTATCTTCAACATGTTCCAGAACAAATCTAAGTAAATTCTTCAACAACAACAGAAGCAATGTTTGACCAGCCATGTTTAGTAATGAAACCTGATTTGCTTAAAAAATACAATTAGAGCCAGAAATTACATGAAGTATGGGTGGCAAGCCAGATACAGGATTTATCTGCACTCCGACCATGAAACCCTGACCCTAAAGACATTCAAGAAAAGTGACAAGTTAGAAAGAATCACGAATCACCAAGTTATTATCTGCTAAGAAAGATCCAAAAGCCTAACAGATCGCATTACTTCATCTTTGTAGCCCATGACATTCGAAACAGCAGACTCGAGATCTGCGCCTGAGTGAACTGCCTGGAAATATGCACAAGTTAGTCCTATAATGTTCAAAAGAAATACTGATAAAAAAATATTCAAGAGAGCTTATACAGTTGGATTGAAATATGATATCAAACGAAGCTATGGAAAATCTACTGAAGATAAGTTTGGCCTCCTCAATCAGGCCGAACCGAAAACAGATGTAAGCTAAACCTCAACTAGTAGCTCTAAGTATATATAATCACCATTTGGAACTGCAGAAAAGGTGATGCTCCGCCATGAAACACAAAAGCTGTCACTTCAAATACAAAAATCTCAAATGACTACCTTCAGTGTTCTCATGTAATTTCCAAGATCACGCAAAAGACCTTCCTTCTGGTCTCTCCTGAAACTTGGTTCATTATGGATCGCACGATCATAACTCAGAAGACGCTCTTTTGTTATGCCGTTGGAGTTCAAAGTGTTCCAATACACACTGATGTCGAAGTCACTTTTGATATAGTCAATCAATGCCTGGCCAAAAGTGAATATCTTAGTGACCGATAAACTAAAGCATAAAATACTCACAACTTTCAAATCATACCTGGCAGATTACAACATCATCTGGACTGGTGTTGTTATGTAGCTTTTGGTGCCATTCTTCCATCATTGCACCTTTGCAGTCATTATTTCTCTGCGAAATGCAATTAATAAACAGAAATCATTGTGCATGGAAAATACAAATGGCCAAATAAGATGTCAAGTAAAATGATTTAATAAGGCAAAGCAACCTGGATAACCAGGATTTCATCTCGAATTCGTTGGCCAACATCACCCTCACCACCCCGACCTACTGTAGACAGAACCATCCTAAGAAGTTCACGATACTGAGGAGCACTCTTATACAAGTTTTGGAGCAGGTCTGTCAGTCTATCCTGAGCTTTACTGATTTCACTGAAACAAAATGGACAAAGATCATACTATGTGTCAGGTTGAGAACAACTAGGTACAGATCATTTTACATTGTAATGGCATATTATACTTCCTTTTAGTGCATTACACGGAAATAAATAAAGAGCTTAGATACATAAGGCTTTAGTGAGGCCTAGGCATCAAGATACATTCAAAATTTGTAGTTCGACAACTTACCGAGGTTTGACATTATAATTTTTATTCCAAATGAGCTGCCTCGTAGCCATGAATCTCATCCACACCAAAATCCCTGCGAGTCCAAGTTCACCAGCACCTGCAGCCTCATCTACCAAATCTGCTGCTATGTGAAATCTGAGATCATAAATGAAATGTTGTTAACAAATATTCTCAGTACGCCATACTTTAAAGGAGCAATCCATCTTGACGAATGACACACTGAAGCTCTAAAGTTTTCATCTAGTGAAACTAAAGTAACAGCCTTGACCAGCTTTTTCGACACTTCAAAATGCTAATAATCGTTTAAATGCCCCTGAATTAGAATGTTGGGTAACATCAGTAAAGCTAAATGATAAATTCAAATATTTACTCGTGCAAGGAAATTAACTTGCCAAAAAAGATTGATAAAGAATCAGATCCAGTGATTTTATGGCTACACTATTGGAAACTACTATCAAATCAACTGCAGTTCAGCTCATTGTACAGCTCCAGTGGATGCTAAATACATTTATACAAATGTTTAAGCCAACATCACAAAACAGAATTAGTTATGGTAGGAAGAGTTGACCAACGAGAATTGGTTATTTGTTTTGCATTCCACTCATTAAAAACTTAGTTCGAAACTTTTAGGAAATATCTTTTGTGAATATAATTTACTGTCAACTTTGACATTGAAAAAATAATAAATAAGAGAATTAAAACAAAGCTGAGCATGTTTAAAGTCAAATGTTGCATTCTAACCTGTGCATAAAGGATTTTTGTGCTTCACTCTCCAACCCTGCAATTTTATCCAACAAAGCCTTGGCAGTACCTTTTCCATCACCAACGTCCTATATTAAGAAAAGCCGTTTGTTCATGTATTTTAATTATTTCATGTAATAGGAATCGTAATGAAGTAACATTAAAGACACAAGTGGCGACAGTTTACTGACCTTCGGAGCCTTTTTTGGTCCTCCATTGAATTCAATGTAGAAATTTTTTCCATCGTTCTTTATCCAATTACTTCCAGATATTAGTACAAATGGCATGCCTAAAAAAGTTGCATCCACAATTTCTACATCTAAAAACTGGACCTGTGAATTCAAATGTTAATTATGATTATAACTTACAACCATTTCATATAAATTTACTGTACAAAAAATTATAACTCATAAATATGAGTTCCAAACAAATGGATAATGCATAGTGAAATGCAGACTAAACTACATCATTTCATATTTTATGTTATAACAAGAAGGTTCAAATGAAAATCCAGTTGCTTACTTTGTAAGGAGGATCACCAAAAGAGGTAACTGAAAATTGTGTGTCAATAGCTTCCGTTACAGCAACAGAACCAGGAGGTGCTATACTCGACGGCGGTTCCTACAAAATATTTTTAATAAACGATAAAATGACTGGCTTTTAGTAGATTAAATAGAAATAGTTCATATTTGTTTTAAACAAGATGCCATCTGTGAGAAAATTAAAAGGAACCTACCAACCACTCTCCAGGTTTTCTTGATACACCCCAGTGAAGAGTAATCGGCTCTGTATAATCTGTAGCCAGATGAACCTTTGTCTTTGTGGCAGTCTTCGTAACAAGAGCCTTCACAATATAACAGGTAGGATATTCAAAATTCAGGAATACATAATTATTTCAGAAAGAAGTGTGTTTGCTTAGTTGAAACAGCAATCACGTCCATCATACCAACAGTTCTTTATCCCCAAGCTTGTAAACTTTCTTGTTGAGAAGAGTGCAATCACCCTGTTCTTCCTTTTCCTTAGCATAAAGTTGAATGACAGACAAGGGCTTTGGTGTAAATGAAACCCTATCCTCAACAAAGCCACTGGTGTGTTTGTGAAGAATCTGCAGTATGTCCCTTTTCTTACGTTGAATTCTTTCAGTCTTCAAGGACTTTTTAATTTGTGACTGCTTTGCAACCTTCGTTGTATTGCTTCCAGAACCGGAAGGAATGCGTTCCTCAAGCTTTTCTTCTCCTTTTTTCTTCGTTAATCTGAAACGAAGGTCCTCTACGGAAACACCCTTGGCAACTTCTTCTAATAGCTCAGTTCGTGCTGCTTCATATTCTACCTGGTATGAGGGTAAATATGAAACTTAATTAATTTCACAAGGCAAGAATGGCACCAGCGTCAGTATATAAATTGTGTACCTTCTCTTGCTCGGGGTGATAACTTTGCTTCCCCTTTCTCTCCCATCTCAAATATGCTTGTATCTGTACAAGATCTTCAGGAACAAATAAGTTGGAAGTTGCCTTGTTGTTCCCTTGTAACTTGATATTGAAGTTCTCTCCACTGTTTTTAAACCTAAAATGTAATAAAGAGTAAAATAACTGAACAAGGCCAGTGTGATGAGGAGGAAACTAGTAAGCAAAACAAATGACTGCTCACCATTTATTTTGTGTCTCGTCAACTATAAGAAACTCTACAGCTTGTATTGAAGGATCATCGATCTCTAATTTAAGGATTAAACTGGAACCAGACTGCATTCAAGATGAGGTTGATAAAATACCAGCTATTAGGTCTTCATAATACTAAGGAAAATAGAAGTAAACAAGTCGCAGGGTTGACTTATTCCTGATTACTTACCCTGACGAACGGTGTTTGCAGGGCTTTATTCTTGTAGACTTTAGTTCTATCTGGACGTCGAGAGGGAAGCACCCATTTACTGTATTGGAAAGGGACATCTAATAGTTGATGTTTTGAGAACCAACATTAACTGGTCATAACAATAAAAGTATCAGGAACTTACCCATTTGAGTCACGTAAGCCACCCCAGTGAAGAATTAAGGAGTTACTACAATTTGTAACTTTAAAATCTAGTTGGAAGATAGATCCTTGAGACGGAGTGCTAACATCAACCTGCTCAAAATGTTGCATGCAATGAAAAGCTTTGTTAACGCCAGTAAACAGCTACTGGTCTCTAAATATCAGTACCACATCAGCGAATACCTGTAACTCGATGCCGCTGTCAAGGATAAACTTCTCAGCCAGCTGCTTCCAATTGTGCAAGTAATCGGAACAACTAGGTTAAACAATATTTGCAAAATACAATAAAATCCCACTTCACAAACCAAATTTCCATTTACCTGAGATGCAGTATCTGTAGCAAGGACAGCATGGGGACTGACTGTTAAGAGCCTGGGAGTCCCCATCGGCAGCCTTGATCTAACTGATTTTAAACTCTTTCCCCGAAAGTTCGAAAACAAGAGTGAAGATTTACTCCTGGAGGATCCTTGGATGGGAAACAAAGTGTTTCCAGAAGAATTGTGCTTGCTTTGAAGCTCAATGACAGCAGGACGTAAGAGAGCTTTGTGTAAATGATGCCCTTGCCCAATTGAATTGCTCATGTTCCCAATATCCGAAACTCTCAGCTTTTCACTGTCACTAAAATCACACCTTTTTCAGATACACACACAAACATGGTATCGCAAAATTTGGAATAAAAACTCAATCATCAAACAAAGAAGACAACCAAATCAGCCTCAAAATTCCACTCACTCAAACCACCCAATCGAATCTCAAAGCCCTACAAACGTTCCGATCAAAATTAATTGAAAGTGAAGCAATTAAGCAAACCAAGAACACAGTCGCACAAACCTTTTTCTCAAGGTAAGGAGTGTAGTGAACGCGGAAGATTCTAGGAATCAGTGAAACGGGCGGAAGAGGAGGATCTGCCACCTGTGGTTCTGCACGCTTTCAAAATTGAGTGAATCCGGACAGTGGTGATATTATAGCATGACGTGGCGGGAAGCGATTAGCTGAATGGGGAGGAGAGGCTCGGGAACATACGCAAAAATCACGTGCCATTGCTTTGAGATATTTTTAAAAGGGTGTGGGACCCGCTTCGAGAAACGATAACAAGCTATACACGCATTCTTTTAGAGGTCGGCAAAGAGCCGGGCCAGGTAAGTTTTAGTCCTATTGGACCAATTTGAGTATGACTTTTGGTGAGTTCTAGTCTTATCTCTTTAAACATAAGGGTTGAGTCCGTCCTAAAAAAATTCATCAGTCCTAAAATCATTATCGTACATTCGTTTCATAGGGATTGGGCTAATTTCGACCCTAAATGAATGACTAATAATCGACAAATAACTCTTTAAACGCAAATACTACTAGTTCGGACTGTTAGGCTAATTTTGTAAATTAACCAATTATGTGGGGTCACACATGTAAATAAAATGAAGTGTGCTATCATTTAAATAAGTCTAACTAAAGTGATCTAGTTGTGATTTATAATGGTTTATGGGTATAATGTCATGAGAGTTATTGTGTAGATACCATCTCGTAATTATCTTTCTATGAGAGGCGGAATGGTAATTATGACAATAGTGGTTGCCTTATCAAACCACTATTTATATGGGTTATGGTTCCCGATCCACCACATCTTAAGACGATTGCTTTTCTTGCCCTCTTGAGGGGAAAGTATGTGACAAACTATTCTTTTTCACCTCTAAATAGTATCAATGAAGAGAGGATCGAATGTAGTCAAAACATTTATAATACCGGTAAAGTACCGGGTCGCACAAAGAGGAGCAAGCTAAGCACATGCACTATGTAAGATTGTGTTTCCGTTCGGCTATTCTAAACGAAAATGTATAAGGGAGTGTATATATCTAAATCCTATGTGGCGAGTAATTAGGGATAAAAGATAAGTAAGAGGTGTTTCGAGGGGTTACTCCCCTCCTTGGCATTTTCCCAATGATCACATACACGATATTCAAACATTTCATGGTAGTCAAATAGTATTGAACCTAGTTCACTTCAAGGCCGTAAAAATGTTCATATTCACTACATCCAAACTATCCCTAAGGTCGTTCGATTCATAAGTCTAGTTTTAAGATTCAACATGTTACTTAGGCATTTCATCAAACACTTAGTAGCATGGCATGTATAAAGAGCATAGTGAACATGAATTTGACACCATGTAATGGGATTAATAGATGATTTGCTAATTGACCAACTCCAATGATATAAACATTTAATCCTTAGTCAAGCATCATATCATAAGGTTCACTTTCATGCTTAAGATATGAACATTTTCTCCATCCTAGAACTATTCCCTAGCTCTCTCAAGTCATAGGTTCAAGTTTTAGTCTAAGTTGTCACTTAGGCATTTTAACAAACACCTAGAGTGCATAACATTCATAACACAAGAGAAAATGAAATCAACAATCATCCATATGAATATCAATGTATATATGTGATCAAGAGTACCAAAGAGAGTCATAAAACCCTCAAAACACAAGATCACTACTCACACATCATGTAAGACAACATGGTGTGAGTAGGGTTTATAGCACAACAAGTAGAATGGGAAAGATGTAGAAGAAGGAGGATGGTTAATCCTTGAACTCCCTTTTGATCTTCTCTTCTTCTCCTTAGTTGGATCCTTTAATGATAGATGACCTTGGTTAAGCCTCTTTTCCAATCTTCTTTTTCCCAAAAACCTCCACACTTAAGTCAAAAACCCCTCTTTCTATTTGTAGTGTTGAGTCCAAAAATCAGGCACAGCAGTCGTACTCGGGCGAGTACTGTGGCAAGCAAACTTGCAGGCAGACTCGTACTCGGGCGAGTACTGCTATCAGAAGTTGCTCTAGTGCAGGGGAAGCTCGTACTCGGGCAGGTAACACGTCGTACTCGGACGAGTACCACGCTCAGAGGAAAATGGTATCTTTTAGGAAGTCGGTACTCGGGTGGGTAGGCGTGCGTGCTCGGGCGAGTACGACTTCTGGTGGCTTTTCTGAGGTCTAAATGTCCGAATTTGGTCTTGGCATGAACTAGAGAGTTGTAGATCTGTGTGTTAGCTTTCCAACAAGCTCTAGATGGACCCATTTGGACACCATATGCGATTTAAGCATGCAATATAAGCCGAAAAGGTCATTTTGCCCTATTTTGACCCGAAATCTTTGGTTTTTCCCCATGTTTTTGTACTTGGGCTTCGACCTTGGGAGATACTTGTTTTCTACCTAAAATGTAGAGAAAGAGGTCAAATGACATCAAAATAATGCTGGAAACGACCCAGAACTATGGTGAAGAATAGCTATAAATCAGTCGAAAACTCGATTGATCAACACTCCACACTTAAGTTTTGTTCGTCCCAAACAAAGTATGAGAATATGTCAAGGTCATGCAAATGTCGAAATGCCAGTGGTGCTATGTTTTTCGTCTATTTGCCTCACTAGATTTCACAAGGTCTCGATCATTATTCCTAAACATGTTATTGAAAGGTAAATGACAAGTATGTACAATCTAACTTGCTCCTTTTCGTAGGCGTTACGAATGCATTTAGCGCATGCATTAAGACTTTAAACCCCTAGGCTACCCTAGTGGACGAGTTATAGTCTCATGAGAGTTTCCAAAAAAGGGAATACTCACAAATCCCATATGTATCTATCCCATGAGAATGAATGCAAGAGTGCTCAACCCAGGCGATGATTTCTTAAAACAAATCCCTCACCCCAAGCTAGGACTACCATCACAATATCATCAAAAGAACTTTTGAACCAATTAAGTATCCCATGAGGTTGTGCATTCAAGGTCATCAATACTAGAGCTATCAAATGTCTCATCTAAAGGTCCACTCATTTTCAAGGCAATACAATAGAGTCATACTTTAGTTTGCACAAAAGAGTGTCAACCGCTCACCTATGCTAGCTAGGGCTAGTCCAAGGACTTGCGATAAGGAACTCATTCCCTAGTTTTAGGCGCTTAAGCCATAATCCATAAGGGAAGAGGAGTTTGACACTAGAGTTTCTTAATAAACAAGCATAGACCAAGTGATAGCTCCCGTGCAAGCACATGGGTCGTCCAAGAGTCGTTCCAACTAGCACACAATGCAAATGAACGAATCCGCATAAATGAAGAATGATGGAAGAAAACATAGAGTCAAGTTTTAAGTGCTTTTCATTCACATATTTTTTTCGAAAATGGCCTTTGGCCTACAAATGCTTTCGAGGGGGAACTTTTCTTCTTAACCCCCGGCATTTGTATATTTTTGCAACAAAACTTCTCTAGTACTTGAGAAAGCTTTTAGTCGGGGCTTTGCCCTCTTTGACCACAAAATTTTTTGTCGGGGCCTATTTTTTGCACTCTTTTGACTCCACGCTTAAAAGTTGACAATATGTTTAAAAAGTGTATGGAATGTGCGGGAAACAATCATAAGCAAGGCACTAAATTTGAAAAAACTCAAGTCACCAAGGAGCATACAAAAGGTCTAAGTTTTTCATGAATTTTTTTAAAAGTGCTTGGTAAAACTTAATCCAAGGTATTTCAACGAAAATACTTAGAAAATTAGATAGACAAGAGATAGAAATGATATTGATTCACAAGAATGCACATTCAAGGGACTAGGTCAGTTCTAGGTTCAAGATCCAATAAATGTGACAAATAGGCTAGATGTGATTTATAGGGATTTAGAATCGATAGTCACAAGCCTATTTGGTTAAAAACACTCTTATGTTAGGGATAAGGTACATGAATGCAAGTTCTCATTCAAACATGATACGCATGACATGAAAAGAGTGAACTATGCGACTACCCCACCCACACTTAAGACATAGCGTAGTCCCTAAGCGCAAACAATAAAGAACAATGAGATAAAGGCGCATAAGAACTCCCCTCGTTTGTAGATGTACCCCACCGATAGAAAAGACGTCATTGTGCTAAACGTAATCATACATGGTGCAAATAACTTCCTTGATGACAAGAACACATGAGAGGTTAAAGGTAACAAGTGACATACAAGGTTTTGCAACGCAATTATGAGCAAGGGAGCATCACAAGTCACATGATAACATCATGGCATAAGTTTCATATAATACAAGCAAGGAAAGTAATCTACATCCTCCATAATGTGCACAAGGTATCTTAAGTGCCAAGAAAACATCAAACTAGAGTCCTAGCATGGTATAACAATTTAGTTCCACTCTAGTAAACACCAATAAAGCACATGAGCACTAAGGGCAACATCATTAAGCATAGAAAGATCAAGGGAAAATTGGAGGGGTGTGGTGATGTGGAGTGGAATTGGAGTGAGTAGAACTCACCACACTTAAAATTTTACCCACTAATAACACATATCACACTCCACACTTTAGAGCCTTAGCTACTCAAAATCATGCCAAACATTTAAACATATAAAAGAACAAGAATGAAACACTTACAAACCGGGTTACCTCCCACGAGGGCCTAGTTTTTTCCATCTTGGCAAAGACGTAGCAAAGTGCCCCATAGAATCACTCGTTGAGAAGTTCTTTTCTAGGATCCCTTCTCACAGGGCCTTGGATTTGGTCGTGTCAATCCACCTTGAAATCCCATTTGAATTTCTTCCCATCAAGTCTACAATGGACTTTTCTTTGGGAATTTGACCCCTTCAAATATGAAGATCCCTTAAGAAATAAGGGGTCATGGGAGCTTTTCCAATTAATCCTTCGAAATAGGGCAAGAAGCTCCAAAACTTGTCTCGAAACGTCGTAATGAAGAAAGGGTCTTCAAAATTTGTCCCAAGCTTGATGGGCACACCCTCCATAAGTTTTTCAATTATTTCCTTGGATGCACATTCCTCAATATCCCTCTCTAGACCTTTGTCTTCTTGCGTGCGAGAATTCCGTTTAGCTTTGTCCATGTAAACCTCAACAAAGTCTTTGTACCCTTGAAGTCCTTTTGTCTCTATGCGCTCTTCCTCTATCTTATCCTCATCAAGAAGTTCGGGTTCACATTCAAGCCCACTCATAGCAGGAGGAGGGAGTTCTTCTTCATCAACAAATGGTATTTCATCTATGTAAGAGGCATCATCATTGAAGAATTCCTCATCGGAGAGCGTTAATGGGATGGTGAGCTCTTGTGTGTTCTCATCCAAATGATCATGAGATGTGCTAGTAGTGAAGGATGCTTCACTTTTTCATGCCATCCCATCCTTGTTACAAGATTCACCATCCCATGTCTTGTAATAAGCTTCGGTGGTGGCTCTCTAAAATTCATCCTCCGATTCTTGATCCCGTTTTCCCTTAAGGTATTAGATTCAAGGACTTCTTCTTTAAAATCCTCCTCTTCCTCATCCAAGTTTTCATTTCCCATTGCTTGTTGCGCTAATTTGCTTTCCAAAACTTGGTGTTGAGCCTCCAATCTATCAAATTGAGCATCCATCTCCATCAATTGTGCTTGGACTCTTTCTTGAGAAATACAAGATTGTTCTTGGTCTCGCTTCATTTCGAGGAGCACGGCCATCATAAGATCCATATTGGAGGGCTCATTTGAAGGTTGAGGAGGTTGAGGGTATGGAGGGTAGGAGTCTTCAATTTCAAAACATTGACTATCATTCCAATTTTGAGTGTATGTGATGGATGCCAAGAGTTTTCCCAATAGGCGTTTGGTTGCTCCTCTTCTTGGTCATCCCCATTCAAATTATAATAACTAGTTTGATAGCCATGCTCTTGGTAATTCCAATATGGTTGCTCTTCCTCTTGATAGTATTCTCCATTAGAAAAGACTTGTTGGTTGTTGTTGTAAATCCAATAGTCTTCACAATGGGCATTTGGTTGATCCTATTCATAATAATCTCCATTGTGAATGACTTGTTGGTTGTAGTGATCTATCCTCGCAATACAAGATTAAATTAGTTACTAAGGGATATGAGAGAATAAGAAGAATATACAAGTATAAGAAAAAGAAAAATATTTACAAGAACAGTCGGAACATCCACACAATCTAATCTAGGATTGTGCTAACTAGTTGCTCCCCGGCAACGGCGCCATTGACGAACTATTCTTTTTCACCTCTAAATAGTGTCAATGAAGAGATGATCGAATGTAGTCAAAACATTTATAATACCGGTAAAGTACCAGGTCGAACCAAGAGGAGCAAGCTAAGCACATGCACTATGTAAGATTGTGTTTCCGTTCAGCTATTCTAAACCAAAATGTATAAGGGAGTGTATATATCTAAATCCTATGTGGCCAGTAATTAGGGATAAAAGATAAGTAAGAGGTGTTTCGAGGGGTTACTCCCCTCCTTGGCATTTTCCCAATGATCACATACACGATATTCAAACATTTCATGGTAGTCAAATAGTATTGAACCAAGTTCACTTCAATCCAGTAGAAATGTTCATATTCACTACATCCAAACTATCCCTAAGGTCGTTCGATTCTTAAGTCTAGTTTTAAGATTCAACATGTTACTTAGGCATTTCATCAAACACTTAGTAGCATGGCATGTATAAAGAGCATAGTGAACATAAATTTGATACCATTTAATGGGATTAATTGATGATTTGCTAATTGGCCAACTCCAATGATATAAACATTCAATCCTTAGTCAAGCATCATATCATAAGGTTCACTTTCATGCTTAAGATATGAACATTTTCTCCATCCTAGAACTATTCCCTAGCTCTCTCAAGTCATAGGTTCAAGTTTTAGTCTAAGTTGTCACTTAGGCATTTTAACAAACACCTAGAGTGCATAACATTCATAACACAAGAGAAAATGAAATCAACAATCATCCATATGAATATCAATGTATATATGTGATCAAGAGTACCAAGGAGAGTCATAAGACCCTCAAAACACAAGATCACTACTCACACATCATGTAAGACAACATGGTGTGAGTAGGGTTTATAGCACAACAAGTAGAATGGAAAAGATGTAGAAGAAGGAGGATGGTTAATCCTTGAACTCCCTTTTGATCTTCTCTTCTTCTCCTTAGTTGGATCCTTTAATGATAGATGACCTTGGTTAAGCCTCTTTTCCAATCTTCTTTTTCCCAAAAACCTCCACACTTAAGTCAAAAACCCCTCTTTCTATTTGTAGTGTTGAGTCCAAAAATCAGGCACAGCAGTCGTACTCGGGCGAGTACTGTGGCAAGCAAACTTGCAGGCAGACTCGTACTCGGGCGAGTACTGCTATCAGAAGTTGCTCTAGTGCAGGGGAAGCTCGTACTCGGGCAGGTAACACGTCGTACTCGGACGAGTACCACGCTCAGAGGAAAATGGTATCTTTTAGGAAGTCGGTACTCGGGTGGGTAGGCGTGCGTGCTCGGGCGAGTACGACTTCTGGTGGCTTTTCCGAGGTCTAAATGTCCCAATTTGGTCTTGGCAAGAACTAGAGAGTTGTAGATCTGTGTGTTAGCTTTCCAACAAGCTCTAGATGGACCCATTTGGACACCATATGCGATTTAAGCATGTAATATAAGCCGAAAAGGTCATTTTGCCCTATTTTGACCCGAAATCTTTGGTTTTTCCCCATGTTTTTGTACTTGGGCTTCGACCTTGGGAGATACTTGTTTTCTACCTAAAATGTAGAGAAAGAGGTCAAATGACATCAAAATAATGCTGGAAACGACCCAGAACTATGGTGAAGAATAGCTATAAATCAGTCGAAAACTCGATTGATCAACACTCCACACTTAAGTTTTGTTCGTCCCAAACAAAGTATGAGAATATGTCAAGGTCATGCAAATGTCGAAATGCCAGTGGTGCTATGTTTTTCGTCTATTTGCCTCACTAGATTTCACAAGGTCTCGATCATTATTCCTAAACATGTTATTGAAAGGTAAATGACAAGTATGTACAATCTAACTTGCTCCTTTTCGTAGGCGTTACGAATGCATTTAGCGCATGCATTAAGACTTTAAACCCCTAGGCTACCCTAGTGGACGAGTTATAGTCTCGTGAGAGTTTCCAAAAAAGGGAATACTCACAAATCCCATATGTATCTATCCCATGAGAATGAATGCAAGAGTGCTCAACCCAGGCGATGATTTCTTAAAACAAATCCCTCACCCCAAGCTAGGACTACCATCACAATATCATCAAAAGAACTTTTGAACCAATTAAGTATCCCATGAGGTTGTGCATTCAAGGTCATCAATACTAGAGCTATCAAATGTCTCATCTAAAGGTCTACTCATTTTCAAGGCAATACAATAGAGTCATACTTTAGTTTGCACAAAAGAGTGTCAACCGCTCACCTATGCTAGCTAGGGCTAGTCCAAGGGCTTGCGATAAGGAACTCATTCCCAAGTTTTAGACGCTTAAGCCATAATCCATAAGGGAAGAGGAGTTTGACACTAGAGTTTCTTAATAAACAAGCATAGACCAAGTGATAGCTCCCGTGCAAGCACATGGGTCGTCCAAGAGTCGTTCCAACTAGCACACAATGCAAATGAACGAATCCGCATAAATGAAGAATGATGGAAGAAAACATAGAGTCAAGTTTTAAGTGCTTTTCATTCACATATTTTTTTCGAAAATGGCCTTTGGCCTACAAATGCTTTCGAGGGGGAACTTTTCTTCTTAACCCCCGGCATTTGTATATTTTTGCAACAAAACTTCTCTAGTACTTGAGAAAGCTTTTAGTCGGGGCTTTGCCCTCTTTGACCACAAAATTTTTTGTCGGGGCCTATTTTTTGCCCTCTTTTGACTCCACGCTTAAAAGTTGACAATATGTTTAAAAAGTGTATGGAATGCGCGGGAAACAATCATAAGCAAGGCACTAAATTTGAAAAAACTCAAGTCACCAAGGAGCATACAAAAGGTCTAAGTTTTTCATGAATTTTTTTTAAAAGTGCTTGGTAAAACTTAATCCAAGGTATTTCAACGAAAATACTTAGAAAATTAGATAGACAAGAGATAGCAATGATATTGATTCACAAGAATGCACATTCAAGGGACTAGGTCAGTTCTAGGTTCAAGATCCAATAAATGTGACAAATAGGCTAGATGTGATTTATAGGGATTTAGAATCGATAGTCACAAGCCTATTTGGTTAAAAACACTCTTATGTTAGGGATAAGGTACATGAATGCAAGTTCTCATTCAAACATGATACGCATGACATGAAAAGAGTGAACTATGCGACTACCCCACCCACACTTAAGACATAGCGTAGTCCCTAAGCGCAAACAATAAAGAACAATGAGATAAAGGCGCATAAGAACTCCCCTCGTTTGTAGATGTACCCCACCGATAGAAAAGACGTCATTGTGCTAAACGTAATCATACATGGTGCAAATAACTTCCTTGATGACAAGAACACATGAGAGGTTAAAGGTAACAAGTGACATACAAGGTTTTGCAACGCAATTATGAGCAAGGGAGCATCACAAGTCACATGATAACATCATGGCATACGTTTCATATAATACAAGCAAGGAAAGTAATCTACATCCTTCATAATGTGCACAAGGTATCTTAAGTGCCAAGAAAACATCAAACTAGAGTCATAGCATGGTATAACAATTTAGTTCCACTCTAGTAAACACCAATAAAGCACATGAGCACTAAGGGCAACATCATTAAGCATAGAAAGATCAAGGGAAAATTGGAGGGGTGTGGTGATGTGGAGTGGAATTGGAGTGAGTAGAACTCACCACACTTAAAATTTTACTCACTAATAACACATATCACACTCCACACTTAGAGCCTTAGCTACTCAAAATCATGCCAAACATTTAAACATATAAAAGAACAAGAATGAAACACTTACAAACCGGGTTACCTCCCACGAGGGCCTAGTTTTTTCCATCTTGGCAAAGACGTAGCAAAGTGCCCCATAGAATCACTCGTTGAGAAGTTCTTTTCTAGGATCCCTTCTCACAGGGCCTTGGATTTGGTCGTGTCAATCCACCTTGAAATCCCATTTGAATTTCTTCCCATCAAGTCTACAATGGACTTTTCTTTGGGAATTTGACCCCTTCAAATATGAAGATCCCTTAAGAAATAAGGGGTCATTGGAGCTTTTCCAATTAATCCTTCGAAATAGGGCAAGAAGCTCCAAAACTTGTCTCGAAACGTCGTAATGAAGAAAGGGTCTTCAAAATTTGTCCCAAGCTTGATGGGCACACCCTCCATAAGTTTTTCAATTATTTCCTTGGATGCACATTCCTCAATATCCCTCTCTAGACCTTTGTCTTCTTGCGTGCGAGAATTCCCTTTAGCTTTGTCCATGTAAACCTCAACAAAGTCTTTGTACCCTTGAAGTCCTTTTGTCTCTATGCGCTCTTCCTCTATCTTATCCTCATCAAGAAGTTCGGGTTCACATTCAAGCCCACTCATAGCAGGAGGAGGAAGTTCTTCTTCATCAACAAAAGGTATTTCATCTATGTAAGAGGCATCATCATTGAAGAATTCCTCATCGGAGAGCGTTAATGGGATGGTGAGCTCTTGTGTGTTCTCATCCAAATGATCATGAGATGTGCTAGTAGTGAAGGATGCTTCACTTTTTCATGCCATCCCATCCTTGTTACAAGATTCACCATCCCATGTCTTGTAATAAGCTTCGGTGGTGGCTCTCTAAAATTCATCCTCCGATTCTTGATCCCGTTTTCCCTTAAGGTATTAGATTCAAGGACTTCTTCTTTAAAATCCTCCTCTTCCTCATCCAAGTTTTCATTTCCCATTGCTTGTTGCGCCAATTTGCTTTCCAAAACTTGGTGTTGAGCCTCCAATCTATCAAATTGAGCATCCATCTCCATCAATTGTGCTTGGACTCTTTCTTGAGAAATACAAGATTGTTCTTGGTCTCGCTTCATTTCGAGGAGCACGACCATCATAAGATCCATATTGGAGGGCTCATTTGAAGGTTGAGGAGGTTGAGGGTATGGAGGGTAGGAGTCTTCAATTTCAAAACATTGAGTATCATTCCAATTTTGAGTGTAGGTATGTGATGGATGCCAAGAGTTTTCCCAATAGGCGTTTGGTTGCTCCTCTTCTTGGTCATCCCCATTCAAATTATAATAACTAGTTTGATAGCCATGCACTTGGTAATTCCAATATGGTTGCTCTTCCTCTTGATAGTATTCTCCATTAGAAAAGACTTGTTGGTTGTTGTTGTAAATCCAATAGTCTTCACAATGAGCATTTGGTTGATCCTATTCATAATAATCTCCATTGTGAATGACTTGTTGGTTGTAGTGATCTATCCTCGCAATACAAGATTAAATTAGTTACTAAGGGATATGAGAGAATAAGAAGAATATACAAGTATAAGAAAAAGAAAAATATTTACAAGAACAGTCGGAACATCCACACAATCTAATCTAGGATTGTGCTAACTAGTTGCTCCCCGGCAACGGCGCCATTGACGAACTATTCTTTTTCACCTCTAAATAG
Organism: Rhodiola kirilowii; assembly: GCA_033675215.1. NCBI lineage: Eukaryota > Viridiplantae > Streptophyta > Magnoliopsida > Saxifragales > Crassulaceae > Rhodiola > Rhodiola kirilowii. The sequence goes on from CM066199.1 coordinate 18,399,292, forward strand.
TATCAATGAAGAGATGATCGAATGTAGTCAAAACATTTATAATACCGGTAAAGTACCAGGTCGAACCAAGAGGAGCAAGCTAAGCACATGCACTATGTAAGATTGTGTTTCCGTTCAGCTATTCTAAACCAAAATGTATAAGGGAGTGTATATATCTAAATCCTATGTGGCCAGTAATTAGGGATAAAAGATAAGTAAGAGGTGTTTCGAGGGGTTACTCCCCTCCTTGGCATTTTCCCAATGATCACATACACGATATTCAAACATTTCATGGTAGTCAAATAGTATTGAACCTAGTTCACTTCAATCCAGTAGAAATGTTCATATTCACTACATCCAAACTATCCCTAAGGTCGTTCGATTCTTAAGTCTAGTTTTAAGATTCAACATGTTACTTAGGCATTTCATCAAACACTTAGTAGCATGGCATGTATAAAGAGCATAGTGAACATAAATTTGATACCATTTAATGGGATTAATTGATGATTTGCTAATTGACCAACTCCAATGATATAAACATTCAATCCTTAGTCAAGCATCATATCATAAGGTTCACTTTCATGCTTAAGATATGAACATTTTCTCCATCCTAGAACTATTCCCTAGCTCTCTCAAGTCATAGGTTCAAGTTTTAGTCTAAGTTGTCACTTAGGCATTTTAACAAACACCTAGAGTGCATAACATTCATAACACAAGAGAAAATGAAATCAACAATCATCCATATGAATATCAATGTATATATGTGATCAAGAGTACCAAGGAGAGTCATAAGACCCTCAAAACACAAGATCACTACTCACACATCATGTAAGACAACATGGTGTGAGTAGGGTTTATAGCACAACAAGTAGAATGGAAAAGATGTAGACGAAGGAGGATGGTTAATCCTTGAACTCCCTTTTGATCTTCTCTTCTTCTCCTTAGTTGGATCCTTTGATGATTGATGACCTTGGTTGAGCCTCTTTTCCAATCTTCTTTCCCCAAAAACCTCCACACTTAGGTCAAAAACCCCTCTTTCTACTTGTAGTGTTGAGTCAAAAATCAGGCACAACAGTCGTACTCGGGCAAGTACTGTGGCAAGCAAACTTGTAGGCAGACTCGTACTTGGGCGAGTACTGCTATCAGAAGGTGCTCTAGTGCAGGGGAAGCTGGTATTCGGGCAGGTAACGCGTCGTACTCGGGCGAGTACCATGCTCAGAGGAAAATGGTGTCTTTTAGGAAGTCGGTACTCGGGTGGGTAGGCGTGCGTGCTCGGGCGAGTACGACTTCTGGTGGCTTTTCCGAGGTCTAAATGTCCGAATTTGGTCTTGGCATGAACTAGAGAGTTTTAGATCTGTGTGTTAGCTTTCCAACAAGCTCTACATGGACCCATTTGGACACCATATGCGATTTGGGCATGCAATATAAGCCAGAAAGGTCATTTTGCCCTATTTTGACCCGAAATCTTTGGTTTTTCCCCAAGTTTTTGTACTTGGGCTTCGACCTTGGGAGATACTTGTTTTCTACCTAAAATGTAGAGAAAGAGGTCAAATGACATCAAAATAACGTTGGAAACGACCCAAAACTATGGTGAAGAATGGTCATAAATCAGTCGAAAACTCGATTGATCAGTATGAGAGGACTCTGGTGGCAGGACTGGAAGACCTAATCCGGTGATTCGTTTCCGAAGTTACGCTTCTGCATGTTGAAGATTAAAACGGTATGTTCTCTTTAATCTGATTTGAGTTTACGATCCTGGATGTATTACTGTTGATCTCAGTAATTTATTTCTAACATGGACATGTGAGATTTAATGGATGTAAAAAAATACATTCTTTTTATATCAACACCGTCCTTAGATCAATAAATATACAATTTTAAATTGGACTCGTATTTCAGACCGGGTCGAATAATCGAAGCCTTAGCCCAACCTAAGCCCTTCGGATCGGGCCATAATAGGGCTTGCGTAAGTCTAGAGCCGGACTCGGGGTGCCCTAAGGATTATTTCGGCCCAGGACTAAATGCCGACCCCTGTCCTTTCTGTTATAATGACTCCAATTTTAATTAATTTACTTTATATTCTTATAAAGTAAAAGGGTCATTTGGTGCAATCCCGTGTTTACTTGTAAGCTTACATTTGGTTAGGGTTTCCCATAAAAAAATATGGTTAGGGGTAAATAATGTATATGGTAGGACCGTCTCTGTCTTTATTGAAAGGACTTAAGGTCAAACAAATGACATTTTAAGTGGACTTTTAAAAAATTAGAGCCGAATTGAAGCTTGCCTCAAAATTTTCGGCCATAGGACCGAGTATTGAATGGGCTTTAAGGTTGAACCGGGCCGACCTTTAATTTTAGGGTTGAACTTAGGAACGTGCTTAAAAACAATTATTTGTAAGATTAGCATGTTAATGACGAATGAGATATAATTAAGTCATATTAATATAAGTTAAATGAATTATTATAGTTAATTACAAATATGAAATTTTGAAAAATTCTAGGTAAAAATTAATCTAAAGTGAAATATAAAAGTTAAAAGAAAATTAATCTAAGTGACCAAGTGTAGTATAAATTGATATATAAAAGGTAATTATGAATGGGATTAATGATCGAGTTTTTTAGGTGGGACTGCCTAGAACATTATTAGGTCGTAACTAAGTTCATCTTTTTTAGGGTGGGCTTAATTAGGTCGTAGTTCATTCGGGCTCGAGGGCCGAACAATGCTTCAAAGTCATGGCCTTTCTTCGACTATGAACCTTTAGGGCTTAGGGCTCTTGGACCAAAACTTAGTGCAGGGCCAACCTTAGGGCTCATAGGTCATAGGGCTACGTGTAGGGTACAATTTTACACTATAAACAATGCTAAGTCAATATAATATTGCAATGCAACCTAAGGCGCTGTTGATAAGAGCATCTTTAAGCTTATAGGCAATATTATGCTAAAGCTACGTGGAATTTTTACTTCATAAGTAATGTTGGCTCAACATAATACAACAACACCTTAGCTTATGAGGCAATATTTTGCTGGGTTGGCATTACTTATGAGATAAAAATGTCACGCAGCCTAAAGCGCTATTGCCAACAGCGCCTTAAGAAAAATTTCTATTTTAAAAAATTAATTGGAAGATTGAGTAGATGGGGGAATGAATTTCTCATTTTGTCTAATTTGAAGAAAAAAAATCTTGGTGAAATAATTTCTAAATTGTGAGGGAAGTATGCTGTAGGTAATTATGCTTTAACTACTTTCCATTTGATTTTTTGAGAAATTTCTATATAACCTTTTTTACATAAAGCTTCTCAGTTAACCTTATTTAGTTATCCGTTTTTGCTTAAGTGAATTTAACTGAATTTTTTTTATTTATTATTTATTTTAGTTTAACTAAACTAAGCTAAACTTATCACCATCATCATATCACCATCACCATCACCACCATCATCATCATCATCATCATCATCATCATCATCATCATCATCATCATCATCATCATCATCATCATCATCATCATCATCATCATCATCGTCATCGTCATCATCGTCATCATCGTCATCATCATCATCATCATCACCATCACCACCACCACTAGTACAGAAACACCTTTAAACAGCGCTTATTTTGACCATTTGACAGCGCTTCACCAAGCGTTGTCTATTCGACCGATGTCTTATGTCGAGCCTTTAGACAGTGCTTCACGTTTAAGCGATGTCTAAAGTCTCGACATAAGATAAGGGGCACAAGTGATGTCTTATGTCGAGACTTAAGACAGCGTTTAAGCATGAAGTGCTGTCTTAAGTGACAAATTCGACATCGCTTCGTGTTCAAGCGCTGTCTTAAGTGACACATTCGACAGCGCTTTGTGTTCAAGCACTGTCTAAAGTCTCGATATAAGCCAGTGCTTGAGTATGAAGCGTTGTCTATAATTTCAATAAAAATTGGCAAGTGGGGAATCTATACAATTCCCCCGCACAATAAAAGTGGAAACCAGAAGGATGTCAATTATGTAGGGAAAAACAATCAAGGAAACGGTTTCGCCTCCAGATTAGGCATGAACCAGTGGGATAACCCAAACTGGAATAATCCCAACCTCTCCTATAAGCCACAGAATCAGGCACCACCAGGCTTCTCATACAGACAGCAGTAAAGCAATGCATCGTACCAGGCAAGGAACCAGTATAACAACCAGCCCTAACAGCAGCAAAATCAGAATTCAGAGAGCTATAACAACCGAGATCAGCCACAACGAGATCAGAACTTCGGACCAACATCAAACATAGAAGTCATGCTAGCTAGCTTCATAGCCGACCAGCGAAAGACATCTGAGGAAACCGTTGCTGAGGTAAGAGACTTGCAAAGGACTATAGAGCAGCTTGCTATTCAAAATAGAATGTTAAAGACTCAGGTGGCTCAGCAAGCAAACTTGGCGACTAGAGAACATGGGAAAATCCCATCAAAACCAGATCTGAATCCTAGGGCATTAGTGAATGCCATCACACTCTGAGGAGGAAAACTGATTGAGATGTTGTCTGCTCAAGCCACCCGACCTCTTGCTGAAAATTTAGCACCCGTATCTACGCTTGCTGAAGAGGAAACGTCGAAAGAAGCTTAAAACCAAGCTGAAAAATTCTACGAAGATAGTGGAACCAGCTCCTTATAGACCTCCAGTTCCATTTCCTCAGCAACTGACAACCAAAAGGACAGACAAGGCTTTCAAGCAGTTCGTGGACAAGATTCGTACTCTGTAAATCACTCTGCCCCTCACCGACGCAATCACCTAGATTCTGACTTATGCCAAATTCATGAAGGAGATTCTAACTAGGAAAAGAAAATTTGACGGGACCGAGACAGTGGCCCTGAGCGAGGAGTGCAGTGCAGCCATGCACCAGCCCATGCCGCCTAAACTTAAAGACTCAGGGAGTTTTTCTATCCCTTGTGATATTAGTGGTATTACTATTTGTCGTGCTCTATGTGATCTAGGTGCTAATGTGTCTAGCATGCCGTATTTTTTGTATGCTAAACTGAATTTGGGTTATCTCTATCCTACTAATGTCACTATTCACCTTGCGGATGGTTCTTATAGACTCTCGAGAGGGATGCTTAAGGATGTACCTTTCAAGGTGAAGAACATTTACATCCATGCCGATTTTATTGTGCTAGAGATCTCGGAGGACATAGATATCCCGATTATACTTGGTAGGCCATTTCTTTACACGGCTAAGGTAGTCATTGACATGTATAGAGGGTCTATAGCTTTGCGAGTAGGCAGTGAAAGAGTCATCTTTTATTTGCCTAATATGTGTAAGAGTCCTAGTCTGTTAGCTGACTGTGATGTATTAGACTCTGCGGACATTGATGACCCTATTACACGGACCTCTGTTGAGCCTTACAGAGTAGTACCAGGTCGCCCAATACCGATGCATATATGCGCAGTGAGCACTGAGGGAGCAGCTGAAGCTGAACATACCACCGACTCAGGTAAGGAACCTTGTAAGGTAGAGCTAAAACCTCTTCCTGCAAGTCTCAGGTATGAATTTCTTAGCCCTGACTCGACCTATCCGGTGATTTTGAATGCATCCTTGACTGATGTAGAGACTCGGAGATTGCTAGATGTCTGAGAGAGCATAGACCAGCCCTAGGTTATTCGATTGATGATATTAAGGGGATTAGCCCAGATATGTGTATGCATAGAATCCATCTAGAGGGCGATGATAGGCATACTAGGGACGCCTTGAGACGTCTAAATTCTAAGTTGAATGATGTAGTGAAGAAGGAAATTCTGAAATTATTGGATGATGGCATTATTTATTCTATTGTAGATAGTGAGTGGGTAAGTCATGTGCATGTTGTCCCTAAGAAGGGAGGGTTGACTGTTGTTCGTAATGAGAATAATGATTTGATTCCTACTCATACTGTGACTGGTTGGTGCATGTGCATAGATTATAGAAAGTTGAATAAGGATACTCGTAAGGATCACTTTCCTTTGCCTTTTATCGATCATATGTTAGAGCGCCTTGTGAAGCATAAGTTTTTTTGCTACCTCGACGGTTATAGTGGGTTTTTCGAGATCCATATACACCCCGAGGACCAGGAGAAGACTGCTTTCATTTGCCCTTTTGGCACATTTGCTTATAGACGAATGCCTTTCGGTCTTTGCAATGCACCAGCTACTTTTCAGCGTTGTATGACGGCTATTTTTTGACTTTATAGAAAACACCATAGAAGTATTTATGGATGATTTTTCGGCGTATGGCTCTTCATTCGATTCATGCCTCTCTAACCTTACTAATGTTCTTCGTCGTTGTGTTGATACTAACCTGGTTCTCAACTGGGAGAAGTATCACTTTATGATGCATGAAGGCATCATGTTGGGACACGTAGTCTCCAACAGAGGCATTGAGGTTGATCGCGCGAAGGTGGAGGTGATTGAAAAGCTGCCCCCACCAAAAGATGAGAAAGGAATCAGGAGTTTTCTAGGGCATGTAGGTTTCTACAGGCGTTTCATTAAGGGTTTCTCCAAGATAGCTAAGCCAGTCACTGACCTACTCTACCATGATGCTAAGTTTAATTTTGATGAATCATGTTTTAATGCTTTCCACACTCTAAAATCTGCTCTTACCTCTACTCCTGTAATGTAGCCCCTAACTAGGAGCTGCCATTTGAACTATGTGTGATGCTAGTGACTTCGCAGTGGGAGCAATCTTAAGGCAGCACATTGATAAGAAGCTACACGTGATTTACTATGCAAGTAAGGTCCTGGCTGGCGCAGCTGCAAATTACACTACGACAGAGAAGGAGATGCTGGCCATCGTTTATGCTTTTCAAAAGTTCAGGTAATATTTGATAGGTTCGAAGACCATAGTATACACTGATCATGCTGCGATTAAGTATTTGCTATCCAAGAAGGATTCGAAGCCTAGATTGATTCGATGGGTCCTCCTCCTTCAAGAATTTGACATTGAGATTAGAGACAAGAAGGGAGCCGAAAATCTGGTTGCCGATCACATGTCACACCTCGAGCTAGGAGAGCTCGACCACGAAGAGGACAAACTCTCGATGACTGACTCTCTAGCAGGTGAGCAGCTTATGCGTGTCGAGGTGGACACTGCCCAGTGGTACGCAGATTTCGTCAACTACCTGACATGCGGTATTATTCCTTCTGACCTGTCACACAACCAAAAGAGGAAATTTATGTCCAACGTCAAGAGGTACTTCTGGGATGATCCTTTTCTTTACAAATTATGTGATGACGGTCTTTACAGGACTTGCATCGACGAGGACCAGATTAGATGGATCCTAGAGCGCTGCCATTCATCACAATATGGTGGCCACGGGGCTGGTTCAAAAATAGCTGCAAAGGTCCTACAGTCCGAATTCTACTGGCATGTGATCATTGCCAGGGAATAAGAAATATTTCTAAGCAGCATGAGATGCCCCAGCAGAGCATTCTTGCAGTGGAATTATTTGATGGGACCATTCCCACCTTCTTATGGAAATCAGTACATCTTGGTAGCAGTCGACTACATTTCCAAGTGGGTTGAAGCAGTGGCTACTCCTACTTGCGACGCCAAGGTGGTTATGAAAATGTTTCAGAAGGTTATATTCCCTCGGTTTGGAGTTCCCTGAACAGTTATTGGTGATGGAGGCTCCCACTTCAGAGAACGAAATTTCGAGACCTTGCTGAAGAAATATGGTGTTTATCACAAGGTTGGCACTTCATATCACCATCAGACCAGTGGGCAGGTAGAAATCTCTAACCAATAGATTAAGAGCATACTGGGAAAGATAGTCTCCCGCCACAGAAAGGACGAGGAGTTCAAGCTAGATGATGCGCTGTTGGCATATAAGACTGCATTCAAAACTCCTATCGGAATGAGTCCTTTCAGGCTTGTCTACGGAAAGACCTGCCATTTGCTAGTGGAGCTCGAGTACAAGGCTCTGTGGGCCGTTAGAGAGCTGAACATAGACATGAAAGCAGCTGGGGACAAGAGACTACTGCAGCTAAACGAGTTTGATGAGATCTGGTTGGACTCTTACAAGAATGCTCGTATTTATAAGGAGAGGACAAAGAACTGGCATGACAAGCGGATAGTGCGCAGATAATTTAATAAAGGCAAGCGAGCTCTTCTCTACAACTCCCGCCTTAGATTATTTTCGGGGAAGTTGCGCACCAAGTGGAGTGGTCCATACACAGTGGAGAGAGCATACCCAGACGGCCACATGGAGCTTAGCATTGAGGGAGGAAAATCAATGGTGGTCAACGGGAAGCGCCTCAAAGATTGCCACGTCCTGAAGCATTTGGCGCCTCTTGAAGGCATAGATGATAACCTACTTCTCGAGAAGGGATCTCAGCAAGGGACTTCCCGAGAATGCTTCTAGTTCTACCTCCCTAGCTATGTCTAGCCAACACGTTAAACTAGGCCTCTTCGGGGAGTAACCCGCGCTGTAAATATTAGTAAGTTGCATTTTTCATTTGCATTATGTGCTTTGTGTGTGGACATTTCAAGATTCTAAGTGTGGAGTGCCCCTCCACGATTTTCGGTGCTAACCTATCACTTGTGAAGCTCTATGTTTTTTATCTATATATCTACCAGCTCACAAGTCGTGTTTCACTCCCTGAGCATCGCTTAATCTCCATGGATATCGCGTTGTCACACACGTAGGAAGTTCCTATGCGCCTTTTCCTATTCTTTTATTTCTTCGCGTAGGGACTAAGCTCATTTTTAAGTGTGGAGTGGGTAGCGCATAGTCACATACATCGCATGTCACACATTCACTGTTGCATATGCTCAACTGTCTATGTACTGCGATTGAAATCCTCATTTTTCTACGATACTCCTTGATTGATTGTCACTCTTTTGGATTCAAAGTCTAGGACTTGAAATAGTTTTATTCATGTGTATATTCTCTCGTGTCAGTATCATTGCTAGCCTTTTCCTATCATGTGTTTTACATATTTCTTGAAGCATGTTTGAGACTTGATATTAGTAGGCACCGGTACAAAATGTCAAAAACTTAAATTGCATCTCTTTTTCTAGGTGACCTTAGTACTAGTATGTGTTTCTCTATACTTGTCGTGATTTGCATGCGCCCGCCTTTACTCATACACTATGTCAAGTTTCAAGTGTGGAGTTAGAAAGAAAAAAAATAGTCAAAAGAGAGGCGAAAAATAGGCCCCCAATCAGGAACAAAGTTCTAAATTTTCAAAAGTGGGTGAAAAATTGACCCCAAGCATATTTGTTTTTGAAAAAAAACAGAAAAATACTACCAAGGGCAAAGTGAGAAAAGTCACCCCTTATGTATGAAAAAAATGAAAATTTTGCCCCCTTTTGCTTGATGTAGTGTATTTCCACCTTTTCATTGCGTACAATCGTAACTTGTTTTGAGAATTCATATACTAGAAACTAAAGGACGATCCTCGTGCTTGCACCGAAATTTTGATGTGATTTTCGTACTATTTTTCAGAAAATTCTCAAGCCAGACTCCTCTTCTCTTACGGGTCATTGCCTAGTCCTTGGCACTTGAGAACGAGCTTTGCGCCAAGAGCCCATGGACTATCCCTAGATAGCATAGGTGAATGGCGGGCATGTTTTGTGTAACTATTCATGTTCTTATCGCGTTGCTATAGAACTATTTAGAAGATGTGATCAGTGTTGTACTGACCGTTTGAATGCATAACTCGTTTAATCTATGATTGTCTGACAACTTTGATGAAGATGTTTGAGTTGAAGTCGAGGTAACACGATGAATCCGAGGTATGACATGACTTTACTGTGACTCGTTGAGCATCATTTCATGCATACACGTTAGTTAGTTGTACAGGGGATTTGTAGGTAGTTCCATTCCTGAAAACCTTCACGAGACTATACTCGTCCTACTAGAGTAGCCTAGAGGTTTAAAGGCTTGAAGCATATGCCAAATGCATTCGTGTCCTCTACGACAATGAGTTATGTTTTTGTTTTTATTTTAGTTAGAATTGATCACATGACATTTGAGTGGGTAGCTTAGAGACATATGGTTGTTGAGCCTCACAAGGACATGCATTTATTCTACCATTTGTTCGACATTTGTTTGGGATGAACAAATCCTAAGTGTGGAGTGTTTTGATCAGTCGATATTTTGACTATTTATGTGCTCCATACGATGAAGGATAGCACTCGTTCTCCCAGAAAATCATCACTATTTGATGCTTTTCTTGAGAGTTTCAGGTTAAAAGTAGTTATCCATTGAAACCATGGCCTAAAGACCGATACTCAAAGAAACGCCGAGCTTTGGGGTGAAAAAGAGCACAAAGGCAGCCCAGTCGACCGGCTAGATAAATTGGTCCAAAGCCAGCCGACCGGCTGGATGAAAATCTCAGATGGCTTGCAATCGTCTACTTTGAGTCGATCGGTTGGCCAATCCAATCGACCGGCTAGTCCTTGTCATGTTCATGCATTGCAACCACTCACATTGAGCCGGCCGGCTCAACATGCCAACCGACCGGCTAGGGTTGGCTGTGTCAACGCTTCTGGAGTTTCAAAATCCAGCCAACTGGCTGAACTTGGCTGTGTCAACGCTTCTGGAGTCTCTATCCAGCCGACCGGGGTAGATATCTTCACTCAGCCAGTCGACTAGTTGGCCATCGGGGATAAAATTATGAACTTATTTCCTAATTTTGTTTTTGGGCTTTTGGCCATTTTTGGAAAGCTATAAAGAGGCGACCAACAGACTGGTTAGGGGAGCGACATTGATGAGAGTTTAGTGCTTAATTGGAGAGAAGATGACCCTAAATTGGGAGAGAAGACAAAGAACATCGCGAGAGATTGAGGATTCAACGAGCTATATTGTCAACACGGTTTTCTCGTCCTTAATTTCTATTCCTCACTATTTGTGGTTACCATGAATAGTGAGTAGTCTTCTTTATTCCCATGCCATGTACCCAACTCTTCGTGTGATCGATTGAATGATCAATGGATGGGCAGCTTGTCTAGTGTTATTTTGGTTTATTTCCATATTCGATAGCATGATGAATTCACGTTGCGTGATTGCATAATTAGTGGGGTTGGCATGGGTGAAGTTTGATCCTGAAATTCTTTCTCTGATCAAGCAAAACCTTTTTATTTTCTGTATTTAATTTCTACTATTTTCGTTCACACCAAAACCTCTTGTTAATCAAAATAGCTAAATAGGTCACTTGATAGCTAGTACTCACATACGTTGTTCCTTAGATCGACCCTTGGCTTACCAAGGTTTATAAATTTTGTTTAACTGCAATTAGCTAAAACACATAACTTGACAACTATAAAGGGTTAAAAATACGCTTGTCAATACGCTAAATGCATTCGTAATGCCTACGAAAAGGAGCTAGTTAGATTGTACATACTTGTCATTTTTCTTTCAATAACATGTTTAGAAATAATGATCGATACCTTGTGAAAACTAGTGAGGAAAATAGACGAAAAACATAGCACCACTAGCATTTCTCCATTTGCACATCCTTGACATATTTTCATACTTTGTTCAGGTAAATAAAGCTTAAGTGTGGAGTGTTGATGAGTCGAGTTTTGGACTGACCTCCGTCAATATGTCTATTTGACCCTGTGAGGTAACTCTTTCCTGACTGGCCTGCTCTTGCAATTCATCATGTTATCGATCATATTACATTCATCATGACCGCACAAAGTTAGGGGTACTATTTACAATTTTATTGTAAACAAACAACTTACAATTTTTTCCGACACGTCCCTCACAGAGTCACTCACGTACTCTTTATTCTTCTTGAGGTGACCCCTCTTCCATACCGCATGCCTCTCAATGGGGATGGTAGGCTCATCCTCCTCCGCTAATAAACCGTGAGACTCCATCTAGGCTTTATTTTCTGCAAGGAGATCTGTCCTAGCCTTCTTGTACCCGCTTCAAAATAGTGTAAGCTGGTACGGGTTTGATTTTGCACGAGCAATGTTCTTCTCCCTAATTTGTAGTGCCTCGGGAAAAGCTCGTTGTTCGAGAAACATATTCCAATACTCCTGGTCAATGAAAGAGTACATCTCTCAGTTGTCATGTCCTTGTTTCTTTCCAAAGATGTACTGATTCGCGAGCTCACTCTTGAAAATTTTCCACATGATACCGGCAGCCCGCATCACTGGCTGCTTCACCTTTAGAGCATTCTTGGGCAAATAAAATAATGCAAGTAGAAAAAATAGAAATATTAATAATTGAATAAGAGAGGAATGTAACAATCATGGTACAATTGAATGCTTATCAGCCTCTCATCCCACACCAAATCCTTAGGACTACCTTCCAGCTATCATGTGTAATCGTCACTCAAGATTTAGCAAAAATACTTGCAACTATATAGCAAATCAATTGTTTTGGATCTCAACAATTTGTGGTTCAATAGTTACAAAAATAGAAGTGAAACATTACCAATGTAGCTTCTGAATGCGGTCCCTACTTCACCGGCAATATTTCCATATGCATCTAATGTGACCGGCTCCTTACTCCCATCCTTATGCTTCTTGATTAATTTGTTCATATTGCTTGGTCCCCTTGTCTTACGTGATGAATAGCCGCCTTCCTCATTACTTGAGTGAACCATTGTTCTGAAATTAAACAACAAATGCATAAGATTCACATAGTAAAATACTAAAAACAACAAATGCATACGATTTACATATTATAAACCATTGATGTCATATGCCCTATATGAATGAACGTTAGGGAGAGGTCCAACACTTAGTCACCTAATCAAATCGATGTTGTCACTGCTTGGGTCAAAGCCACCATCTACGACCCTATTTGTCTTCAACCAAAAAACAAACGATTTCTGGTGTTCTTTTTGCACCCACTGCTCGGGTTTACCTCTGTATCTACTTCGTATCATAGCCAAATGACGCTATATGAATGGATTGATCTCTGGTATATGTTTCAACACATAGAAATGCCATATTTTACTCTTTAAATGGTTCGGTCATAATTTTATAACCTATTGTGCCTTTATCGTGAAAACGATCAACATGACGCGGCTTTGGTATACCAACGAGGCTGGTATTTCCCAAATAGTTGGTGCAATATTTGATGGCTTCTTCTGCAATATAGCCTTTAACTATAAAACCCTCGGACCAATTTCTGTTTCTCACCTAACCTTTATGATCTTCATGTACTGCTCAAAAGGATACATCCATCTCATGTGAATCGGTCCAAGAATCTTAATTTCATGAACCAGATGAACCGTAAAATGCACCATTATATCGAAGAATGGTGGAAAGTACATCTCGAGCTAACACAAGGTAACCACTATCTAGTCTTAAAGAGTATCGAGTTCCATCGGGTCAATAACCTTAGCACACAACGAACAGAATATCAAACACAATTTTTGAACAGCTGCCCTCACTTTTGGAGGCAATATTCCTCTGATTGCAATAGGAAGGAGCTGATGCATCAAAGTGTAGTAGTCGTGCGACTTTAAACCAATCAATCTTCGTGCGACTTTAAACCAATCAATCTGAGGTTCGTCATCGAAACTAGGCTAGAAATGTTTGATGAGAAACCATAAGGAACTTTAACTCCTTTCAAAACAACCACAAAAGCTCGCTTTCTCGGATTAGAAAGAGTGGTACAAGCTGGAGGCAAATATGTTCCTTGTCCTCGCGTTTCGGGAGCAAGTTGTGTGTGTATATTCATATCAATCATATCCAACCTAACTTTGATTCCATCCTTCATCTTTCCGGGTACATTCAATAATGTACCAATCACGCTGTCACAAATATTCTTTTCCACATGCATCACATCAATACAGTATCTCACGTCAAGCGACGTCCAGTATGAAAGGTCTCAAAAAATCATACGTTTCTTCCATGGACCATGTTCGATGCGCTGATTTGGTTTCCTGAAATGATTTGGCAAATCACGATTCCGTTCAAATGTTTCAAAGCCAGAGGCAGGTTACGAGGCTACTCTGTGATTTGTTACTCCGTTAAAGGCATCCTTCTGTCGTCTATAAGGATGCGAAGTCGGTAAAAATCGACAATGTCCCATGAAAACAATCTTGCGACAGTTCCTTAAATGACGGGAATCTATATCTTTGCCACAAACGGGATAACTTTTATAACTCTTAACACTGTAACCCGACAAGTCACCATAAGTAGGAAAGTCATTATTCATACACAACAACATGGAACGCATGGTAAAATACTCTTGTTCGATGCGTCATATGTGCAAACATCATCATTCCAAAGAAGCTTCAAATCTTCAATCAACGGCGCCAGATACACATCAATATCATTTCCTGGCTGACGAGGCCCGAAATCAATAAAGAAAGAATCATATACATGCGCTTCATGGTCAACCAAGGAGGTAGGTTGTACATAACCAATATCACAGGCCACGTGCTATGCTGGCTGCTAAGATTCCCATGTGGATTGACCCCATCAGTACACAACTCGAAACTTATATTTCTAGATTCAGATCCAAAGTAGGGGAATTTTTTGTCTACATTGACCCATTGCGGTGAGTTAGTAGGATGTCTCATTTTTGTGTCAACTATACGTTTCTTAGCATGCCACCTCATATGTTTTACATCTTCAGGATCAGAATATAGCCTTTGAATCCTTGGTATTATTGGAAGATACCACATAACCTTGGTCGGAGAGCCTTTTGAATTAGTTGTCGGTCCCTTGTTAGGTTTAGTATAGGAAGTCTTACACACCTGGCACTCGACTAAATCACTATGATCATTTTGTTATGAAATACAGTCGTTAGGACATGCACTTATCTTCTTGTAGGTGATGGCCATAGGACACATCACCTTCTTTGCCTCATAAGTATGACTCGGGAGGGTCGTCCAAAAACATTTCTTTCACTAGCTGCAGTAGTTCAGTGAAACTTTTATCACTCCAACCATTTTTTGCCTTCAAGTTGAACAACTTCAACACTGATGACAATCTGAAGAATTTTGTACAACCTTCATACAGCGGTAGTTTATAATCATTTCTCAGTGTCTCCAACACCTGCAGCATGACAGTCGACTCTTCGGAAACGTTGTTAACCATATCAATCAAATCGTCATCTTCTCATTCCTTATTAAAATTATCCATTTGTGGCGAAACAACTTGAGGTGCATCGTTTCGTTGTTTAGACTAACCGTGCATATGCCATACTTAGTAATTGGGATTGATACCGCTTAACAATAGGTGGTTTACCAATTCACTGACTTTATCTTTTTTATTATTCCTAGGGCAGAGTATTCAGTAATTTACCGAATTACCGATTACTTAATTCATTTTTTGATTCCGATTACCGAACCGAATTAGTCTATTTACCAATTAAGTCGGTAAATCGGTAGTTTATCGGTAATTACCGAATTATCGATAATTATCGATAAATTACCGAATTTATTTTATAATATTTTTGTAAAAATGTAAAAAACTTTCTATAAAGATCTACTAATCCTCTAGTGACAAAAAAAAAGAAATCGAACAATTCAACATCAAAATGATTGATCAACAAAATTTCATCACAAAAGTTATTAAAATAGATGATATTTATAAAAAAAATATTATTAAAAACATATTGTTCGGTTGGTAAATTACCAAATAAGAAAAAGCATTCCGATTACCGAATTATTTTTACCGAATTACCAATCGGTAAATTACCGAACTACCGAATTATCGAATTACCGGACCGAATTAATTTGGGAACGGTAAATTTAATTCGGTAATCGGAAATTACCGAATAATGCACAGCCCTAATTATTCCAACAACGCATGCACGGACAGTGAACGTATTCGGAATCATTTTGCTCGGCAAATAACCTCACGAAATTACAAAGACTACGAATTCCTTGCTCGTATTCATTTGTTAGACGGTGAGCTGACATCCACGCTCAGTCCATTGTCAGCAAACTATATGTATAGTGTTGATTAAGGATATGAATAGATTGCAACCTATGTTTATATTGGATAAAAGAAAAGTAAAAGCAAAAATTAGCATGTATATTTATTTTTCAAGCAATTTGCAAGTATATCCAACAATTCTAGTACATACAATTTGCATCAAGATTACACATAATGCATCGATTTCGCTCCAAGGAAGAAACACAAACTATATAGAGCAACAACACATAGACAAACACTACACAATACCACCAACGTAACATCAAAACAATACACAAAAATTCTTACACACTATAACCCCTTGCCAATATTCATCCATTCACACTGTCAACAAGTCTCACACAAACAATTCTTAATTCCTAGATATTTGTATTGTTATCAATTTGAACTCACCCTATGTATAGAAAGACTGGACCACTCCCCCGCTACCGTTTCAACTATGGATTCACTCTTGCAACATAACAGTAAGGTTCATCAAGATTTGCTTACAGAAGTACACATCGACAATGTATGAGTGTAAACCAAATAAGCCTCACTCACCTTCACTTGGGCGCTAACCACCAGCAAGCTATTTGCTTCAATGCTTTGATAAACAAACTAACTCACTGCCAAACAAATAACCAAATTCAGTAACTTCATCACATCAAATTTCAGCAGCAATGTACAAACTTACTCACAAAAAATCAATGTGGGTTATGAACCCTAACAATGATGGATTTCGGTTGCAACTTACCTCAAGGCTAACAAAATCGGACAATGAAGGTAGAATCGAAACTGAGCTCTTGGCTACGATTTCAGCAAAAATCAAACACCGAATGAAATCGACAATGACGGTGAGGTTTCACAAACTGAACAACTCAACACACCTTGGCTACAATGCGAAGAACGCGATGGTGGCACTGGCGGGATCGAAGATGGTGAGAATTCAAAAGTGGAGGTAATTTTGTCGACGACGGTAAGATTTATCGAGTGAAAAGTAAAACACCAGCAGAATGAAATCAAATCTATTTTAGGGTTTAACTTTAGACAGCGCTTTCATCATAAGCGTTGTTTAATGTCCACTTAAGACAACGCCTGCTTAAAAGCATTATTTTAAGTCTAGATATAAGACATCACTTTAGGCATAAGCGTTGTTTATTATCTACTTAAGACAGCGCCTGCACAAAAGTGCGTTTAAAGTCTAGATAAAAGATAGCGTTTTTCTAAAAAGTGTTGTCGTAAGTGAACATTAAACATCGCCTTTTGACAAGCGATGTCTAAAGTGTATAAAACAGCGCCTGTGTTTGAAGCACTGTCTAAAGGCCAAATAAGACAACGCTTATTGGCAAAGCGCTGTCTAATGTCCTATTTTTCAAAGACAGTGCTTATGTAAAGCGCTGTCTTTAGTGTGTTCTGTACTAGTGCACCACCAACACCATCATCATCATCATCATCACCATCATATTAATCATCACCATCATCATATCATCATCTTCATATCCTTGTCATCATATCATCATCATAATACCATCATCATCATCATCATGGTAACGAGGCTGACGATGATGATGATATGATGATTGTGGCGGTAATGGTGATGATGATGATAATGCGATGATGGAGATATATGATGATGATGATAATAATAATAATAATGATGGTGATATGATGATGTGATAATGGTGATAAGATGATGATGATGATGATGATGATGATGATGATGATGATGATGATGATGATGATGATGATGATGATGATGATGATGATGATGACGATGATGATGATGATGATGATGATGATGATGATGATGATGATGATGATGATGATAATCAACTTAAATCAAACTAAATATACTTTAACTTAATTTAATTTAATTTTGTTTAATTTAGCTTAACTTAGTGGAACTTAGTTTAATTTAATTTATTTTAGTTTAACTTAACTTAATTTAATTTATAAGTAAGAAATATAAAGATTAAAGTTAAGAGGACAGGACCAAGTAAAAGAAAAATTAGATTTATCCAATAGCTCTTCTGGGTATAGCGCTTTAAATAAAGGCGCTACATGAAATAGCGCGTTCCTCCCTTCGCAGGAGGTGCCTGAGATGGCTTCGCCTTCGTCACGGTGCTTGAGAAGGCTTCGACGTGAGCAAGTCAACTACTCGAAGATATGCTTCAAAAAGTGGATGAGTCAAAGACGCCGCATGGCTTGTGCTTCAATGGATATAAATGTACTAGATGATATGCTTAGCTTGAGAAATTCATTAGCCTTGTACAAGATGTAAAAATCCCCATAAAAAAAAGAAGAAAAAAAAGTAGCGCTTACAGTATAAACCCCAAACAAAGCACAAGTACATGTGCACCCATGACTAAAGAATTGCTACTTCCTCACCTAGCATTTCCTCCAAACATAGCACAAAATCAATGAGGATGTTCTCTCACAAATCCTTAAGAAGCGTAGGTGAGGATGTCCTCTCCTAACATTATCTTGTTCATGGGTGCGAATGCCCTTAGGGATCTCATTTTTAGGGCATTAAGGGGTCACCTAATACATGTATCACAAATAACTAACGCATAGGTCATTCATGACACCTTCGAACAAGGCTCATGTAATGTCCAATTTACAAACAAATCAACATCCTACTAAGAAAATGAAAGTGGGGAAGAAAGGGCTCACGGTAGCGCGACACTAACCACGAAATCCACACTTTAAATTATGTTTGTGGTTTTCTATTACCAAAATGATCGTAACTTAAATCTAATAAAAATTGTGACATATTAATGAGTGTGGTTGAGAATTTATTTTTCAGAACATGTGTATTCGTCAGAATGACTTGATCACATTTACTTAAAAAAAATAGCAATAGAACTCAAAATTCTCTAAAGATATAAATGAGTGGGAATAACTGACCTGCTGGTATCTATGCTGCTATGGTAGTCACCACTCATATAGATTCTGTTTTTATCTTATCATTTCCCTCACAACTTCCACACAGACACAAAACTGTTGCTTTATTATTGATTTGATCAACCAAATAAAAAGTATGAGCAGCTGCTGCTATGGCTCAACAGTTGCTCCTCTTACTCAACCTCAGCTGCAGCTTCTTCTGTTGCATCAAGATCTCTCCAAAATACGACAAACCGAAACCCCGTCTTGCCTATCATTTCACATACACCAATTTCACAACAAGAGATTAGTCAGCTGCCGAGGATCAGGGAGAGGCCTCATTGAGCAAAGCAATAATGGGACGAGAGTGGAAGAAGAAGAAGGTGTTGAGGTTTTGGTGTGCGCAAATGGATGGAGGGTGAGGAGAATGGCTGGGGATCAGACTGAGATGAGAAAGGTGGCTCAGGTTCAAGCTGAAGCTTTCCACGAACCGGTTTTTTTCATGGATGATATCTTTTTTCACTTCTTCCAGGCAAGTGGCTGTTTCTATCAAATACCATTTGATATATTGTTATTGAGTCGAGATTACTTGCAAGCTTGATTTTTGGTGCAAACTACAAACCGTCGAATCATGGTATACTTCCTACGAACTATGTCATGGTTTTATCCAAGTGAGTTATATGCCACTTTCTCGAACTATGACATAATTCATAGGAAGTGTATCATAATTCGTCGGTTTGTAGTTTGAACGTTCTTTTCCTAATGTTATTAACAACTGAAAAATTGAATCATTACTTACGATAGATTCAATGCTTTTAAAAATTGAAAGAGAATTCAAATCCAAAACGAAATTCAACATTAGTATCTCATCTAGCAAAATGAATCATTAAGCTCACTTGACAGGCTGAAGTGCTTGCAGCTCTTCTGTACAGGCTCAGAAACTCTTCTCCAGACAGGTAATCAGTAGCCACAGATAAGCATTTTCCAGTCCTCTACTCCCTTATTTCGACAATTCTGATCAAAACTTTCCCTACCGGTCGGCCTTATTCTTGAATCTATATATTTAAGTAAGGCACCAGTTTATGATTTCCTGTATCTTGGAATATCGCAGCTTAATTTGTTTGTGTTCAGATATGCGTGTTTGATAGCGGAACCTGAAGCATCCGAGTCAGGGTTGCAAGGGGAGATTGTTGGTGTGGTGGATCTTGCCGTCTCGAGAGATGATGATGTCCTACAACATGTTCAGGGCGAGGAGTATCTTTATGTCTCAGGAATAGCTGTTTCAAACAAGTTCAGGTCAGCATTAATTCTTATTTCATTTTCTCTGCCCAAATACATACCACTTCTGATTCTGATCAATTGTATATGTAAATGTAGCATTGTAGAAGTTCTTTCTTCAATGCTGTGAAAAAATGTTGAACATATTCTAGTGTCTTAATTGTTATGTACCATTAAACAGGAGGCAAAAAGTTGCGACAACGCTTTTAGAAGCATGTGAGGCGGTGTCAACGTTATGGGGTTTCAAGTTCCTGGCGCTTCGTGCCTATGAGTGCGACTTGGGAGCTCGTACATTGTATGCGAATGCGGGCTATCGGGTTGTTTCAGGTGATCCACATTGGAAGACGACATGGATAGGGAGAAAGCGTCGTGTTCTGATGATCAAACAGTGTAGTGATTTGTTGTAACTTGTAAGTTTGTAACCAGCTGCTTTACATTTTGTACATTAAAATGATTTTTGTTTGTTTAGTGTGAGTTTATATCTTACAACTATTCCATGAATATTCCTCATGACACTTTTTCCCTCTTATAGGATATTTTCCTTTCCTTCCCCCTATTGGAGACCTTTCCTATGTTCTTTGTAGATGTCTTTCCCATTTTTTGCGAATTTCTTTCCTTCCTCGTAAAAACCTTTCCTATGTTCTTTGTGATGCCTTTCCTTTCTGATTTCTCATAAAGAACTTTCCTAATAAGTCCTTTGTGGATGCTTTTCCTTTGCCCCTCATGGACATTAGCAGTTGTTATTCCCCTCCTGTGAGGGTATACAGTCGGATTACAATCACGAAAAGTTATAAAGGTCACACTCGTGTGGGTTTCAAGAGTCAAGAGATGTCATATGAGATGTGCTTCAATTGAAGATTCAACGTATTCTAAACAGTCTAAACAAACACACGCACTCAAAAAAATTTCATGTATGTCAAACAAGAATCATATTAGCAAATTGTCAAGCAAAGAACGATCAAATAAAAAAATAATCTATTTTTATATGTGATAATAATAAAGTATAATTTTGTAACAAACAATATGTGATTTAAAATAAATTAAATTTTAAATTATATCATTTTATTAAAATTTTAAATTATACTATTATTATTTTATGTGTGATACTTTTATTATAACCGCCCTTTAGATAAATGCTTGTGTCTTTTGTGTTATATGTACTATGGCTAGGGGTCAACACCTGATCTTATGGCCCAAATGCCCTTAAGGTAACCTTCATTTGAATTGATCCGAACCCTATATCCGACCTTAAGAATTATTCAGTATCTAACCTGTCTCTTAAGTGTACTATGCAAGGTAAGGGAGCAATCAAAAAAAATTATACCCTCTTATCCTGCCCTACTGTTGACCTTCCTACCCTAAATTTAGGCCCAATTCAAATGAGCCGGTCCAACTCCTTCGTAAATCATATTCATATCCTTATAATAAATTTGTAATTTTAATGGCTTTATTAGATCATCAGTTTTTTTATTGGGGATTACAGTATTTCATTCAAACCAAGTACTACATGAATACATTTTGTATATATTACATGAGCATTTATCACTCGGGTACAATCTCTAGACTTTTGGAGCACGGCCAAACAAGGCACCAACCCGGATTGATACTTGAATCTTCACATTGAAGCATAGGTCATAAGGCATCTCTATCTTGAAACCCCACGATCGCATACACGCACCTCCACGTCAAGCAAGCAGCAGGACGAAAAGCACCCCTCCACAAAACTGTGGAAAGGAAAATGTTACGATGGGGTACGAACCCTTGACCTTACTATTGCAAGTGAAATGATCTACCAACTCAACCACCACCTTGTTGACTATTAGATTATCAATTTTAATTGTTGATGGTGTGGTGAAATCTAAATTCGAATTGGGCCATTACAATTTGATTGCAAAAATTTGGAACCTAACGAGAACGAAACATTTTTTAAAACCAAATTATAACCCTAATCGTGCCTATTGTCATCGGGTGCAAAAATTGTACCTCACCTCTTCCGGAAATATGAATTCGACGTCTTCTTCACATCGAGCATGAAGTCTATCTTCTTCTACTCCACCGTCTCTAGAATCCAGCCTTCACGATCAACATCCATCAACCGATAACCATGATTGAAAATTTATTTATTGAAACATTAGTAAATCTTACACACGTAGGGTCAACGTAATATGAATGACAACAAAAGAAAACACTGAAATTCAAAACTACCAACCGCGAATAACGATAATACGATACATAAATGTGTAATGGTTTTGGAGTTGCAGTTACCTTCTAGGAAGTTGTAACCAACAAACAACATTACTACAACAAGTGAAAATTAAAGACTGAGGCACAGTCTGCACAATGTTACTTCTTTACGTTAAATTTTACTAATTCAATCTAATAATCAAGCAGGATCTTAGAGCTATATAATTTTTACAAGTAAATAATTAGTAAATAAGAACAAATTACCTTGATTATTGATGGACCACAATTATACGAATCAAAAACACAGATAAACCCCCCAAGTTAGACTGTTTGTCTGTCTAACATCCACTTGTTAGTCCCGATATATTTCCACAGGGCATTTTAGAGATTAAAGTGAAAACACGTTAAGGAGAGGCTTTTAGCACAGAAAAGATATAAGGAGTCGATTCAAGGTCAAGATCATATGCCGACTGAAGAAATATCAAGGATCCTGACGATGAATCACTCATCACAAATTGTGCAGAGATGGAATCAAGTCAACCCAGTGCCAAATTACACTGACAGTTTTGTGAAAAGACAGTGCAAAACTGTACAAAACTCACATATGGGCAAGATGACTTGTGACTTGGAGAAGAGGTGGCCAAAGAGGAAAACCACCCCAAAACCACCACCCACCACCGGCGGCTCCTCCCTCCTCCTCCATGGATGACCGGCTCTCCTCCGCCCAATGAGTCGCCGCCATGTGGTGGCTCCTCCACCACATGTTCCTCCTCTCTCCTCCTTGGATGACTTGATGACTTGCTTGGAAGGTGGCTTCCACCACCATTTGCTCCTCCACCACCACCTCCCACCGGCGGCTGCTCCTCCACCACTCCTCCGCCGCCAAGTGGCGGCGCCTCCTTGGCTCATCCATGCCTCATTCTCCACCCTTGGATCAAATGAATCCTAGCCCTCCATTTCCTCCCATTTCTCCTATAAAAGGAGGCTCACCCCTCCTCATTTTATCATCCAAAAACCATTCCATACACAATCACTTATCTCTCTACATTTTGTAATATTTTGTAAGTTGGTTTGGATCAATAAAGTTACGATATTTGGCTAGGCGCCCTCCTCCATGGACAGGCGAGGCTAAACTCCTCATTCGGCGGAAGGTATAATCTTGTATTATTTAATGTTTAATTAGCTTAGTTTATTTTCTTAGTATTCAATACTTGTTCTATGTGCCATATAAAAGTCAGAATGTCTCTAAGGTAGAGTGAACGATTTTGGGAATGTGACCATTAGGGGTCCAACTTCGTAAGCTCTTCCTTAAGATATTCGTGATCACACCCGGATAGGGGAGGTCGTAACAGACAAAGCTATCTGAAAGAGGTCGACTATATTTAAAAAACCATTATGGGAAACCGTAACAGGAGAGCAGGTGGATGCACATAGACTAGCGTACCTAACTGGTACTGGCGCTAGTCTAAATAGAACAAGTGTGATTTAGCCGATGTTGCAAGTCTTGAGCTATCGCTAGCCTCGATTCATCGTTTGAATACTTAGAAGATTTACTAAACTAATAAACATGTGATAATACAAGAATACCTGAAACCGAATACGCTCTTTCAATTGCAAACACCCCCTGTATTTAATTTCCTAGTATAACTGCTCAATCAAACACAACCACCAACCACTCACATACCGGAGGAATCAACAATCACGCATCACCCACTGTAAGTCTTCTAACCCTCAACTCCTTTATTTTCTGTATTTAATTTCAGTATTTATTTTCTGTATTTACTTTCCGCACAAAAAACCCAAAAAACCCAAAAACAGTAGTTTAGTAATTAGCAGTAAGTCCACACTCGACCTAAAATCACGCACCGTGTAAGCCGTAACGAACAATCTATCCCCCTAATTCCCTTGGGTTCGACCCCTACTTACCCTTACTACCCAGTAGTTAAGTCGCGAGTAGTGGACATTATAAATTTATTTGTACGAGACGCATTGCACCCTAACGACAGTGCAACCGACGCTCCCGTCAATTATACATGCCTTAATTAGTGGAGTAGAACTTGTTTGTTTCTCCCTTCTATCCGCGTGTTCTTTAATCTAAAACTTGATGGAGAGAGTTTTTAGAGATGTTTTAGGATGAAGAGAGGACCAAGTCTATGTGTGTCTTTATATATACGTTCCATCAACGTATGTGAAGAGACACATGTGAAGTGAATAGTGACAACTATTCATATTTAACCAATATTTAAATCAACACTTTTTATTAAATCAGCACTTTATGATTATTAAATAAATATTATAATTATGGTAATTATTATTTTAATGGGTCATAATAAAGAATAAAATATTACATTCTCCCACTTGACCCATGAATGATAATATAAATTTAATAATACTTGTAATATGCATAGTATAAGCTAATTTAACGATGTATTGATTAAAACTTAAATCATTATTAAGTAAGAAACTAATAAGGATCATGGCGGTAATACATACCTCATTTTACATACTCCCTTCCATGTATCACATTATTAAATTCACACCTAAATATGATTCATAATAATTTGTGTACCATAATGGTCCAACGGTAATGTCTTTATCAAAGACAAATTCTGTTTGTATTCATATAAAACACTAATGTATATACACATTATCATATTCAACAGGATATTTAATAACAAAAACGAATTACATTGAGCTCATAGTATCAATATATCAAGAACACGGTGACATAATGTTAACATATTTCAATAATACCCATCCTCTCGACATGCTCATTAAATGTCTTAGGCACCAATCCTTTAGTCAATGGGTCAGCAATCATTAATTTAGTGCTGATGTGTTCAATTGATACTTTTCGTTTTCAAACGTCTTCTTTAACTGCAAGATACTTCAAATCAATATGTTTAGCACCACTTGTATACTTGTCGTTCTTAGAAAAGAAGACTGATGCAGTATTATCACAATAAATTTTCAGCGACTTGGCAATAGTGTCGACAATTCCAAGTCCTGAAATAAAATTCCGCAGCCAGGATCCATGATTTGTAGCCATAAAACATGCGAAAAATTCAGCTTCCATAGTGGATGCAGCAATGACCGACTGCTTTGCAATTTCCAAGAGATAGCTCCTCCCGCCAAAAGAAATAAATAATCATATGTAGATTTTCTTGTATCCACACATCCTGCAAAGTCTGAATCTATGTATCCAATTACTTCAAAATGATCTAATCTCTTGTAAGTGAGCATGTGATTCTTTGTTCCTTGTAAGTATCTTAGCACCTTCTTTGCAGCTTTCCAATGGTCTATACCAGGATTACTTTGATATCGGCCAAGCATCCCAACAAAGAAACTAATGTCTGGTCGGGTACAAGTTTGAGCATACATCAAACTTCCAACAACTGATTCATAAGGAATATTTTCCATTTCTTTTCGCTCCAATTCATTCTTAGGACGTTGCATAAGACTAAACTTATCTCCCTTCTGAATTGGAGTTACGAATGCATAACATTTATCCATTCTAAATCTCTCCAAAATTTTATTTATTATGATTTCTGAGTAATCTCAATAATCCTTGTGACCTGTCACGTAATATTTCTATTCCAATTACACAAGATGCCTCACCCATAGCCTTCATTTCAAAATTCGTAGAGAGAAATTTCTTGGTTTCATATAATAACCCAAGATCATTAGTAGCAAGAAAAATATCATCGACATATAGAATCAGAAATATAAATTTACTCCACTAACCTTCAGGTATACACATTGATCAACAATGTTTTCCTTAAATCCGAAGGATGTTATGGTATCATTAATCTTCAGATACTATTATCGAGAGGCTTGTTTAAGTCCATATATCGATCTATTAAGTTTATACACCATGTGTTCCTTTCCCTTAACTATAAAGCCCTCAGGTTGGCTCATGAATACTTCCTTGATCAGTCGAGTTTTCGACTGATTAATGGCCATATTTCACTATAGTTTGGGTCGTTTCCGACATTATTTTGATGTCATTTGACCTCTATCTCTACATTTCAGGTAGAAAACAAGTACCCCTCAAGGTCGAAGCCTAAATGCGAAAACTCGGGGAAAACCCAAAGATTTCGGGGCAAAACCGAGCAGATTGACCTTTGCAGATTGTTCTAGATGCCCAGGGCGTATACGGTGTCCGAATTGGTTGATTCAATACTTATTGGAAAGCTAACTCAAAGGGCTACAACTCTCTAGTTGACGCCAAGACCAAATCCGGACGAGAAGACCACTAAAAAGGCCGCAGTCGATCAACTGAGAAGTCCAGTCGACCGACTCAAATAAAACTCAGAAGGCTGACCGAGCAGATTGACCTTTGCGACTTGTTTTGAACGCCCAGGGCGCATACGGTGTCCGAATTGGTTGATTCAAAGCTTGTTGGAAAGCTAACTGAAAGGTCTAGAACTCTTCAGATTACGCCAAGACTAAATTCGGACGGGAAGACCACCAAAAAGGCCCCAGTTGGTCGACTGAGAAGTCCAGTCGACCGACTCGAATAAAACTCAGAAGGCTGCCCAGATTTTACACATCCAGTCGACCAACTGGATGTCCAGTCAACCGCTGGATCAAAAACCCAAAAATTTCAGTTTCGGACCTATAAATAGAAAGAGTGGTTTTTGACCTAAGTGTGGAGGTTTTTAGGGAGAAGAAGATTGGAAAAGAGGCTCATCCAAGGTCATCAATCATCATCCAACCAAGGAGAAGTGAAGATGAAAGGGAGATATTAGGATTAACCATCCTACTTCTATCCATTTTCTATTCTTCTTGTTGTTGTTATAAACCCTACTCACACCATGTTGTCTTACATGATGTGTGAGTAGTGGATCTTGTGTTTTGAGGGTCTTATGACTCTCCTTGGTACTCTTTGATCTCATATATATGGATGATTGTTGATTTCATTTTCTCTTGTGTTATGCATGTTATGCACTCTAGGTGTTTGATAAAATGCCTAAGTGACAACTTGGACTAAAACTTGAACCTAGGACTTGGAAACCCTTGGGATAGTTTTAGGATGGAGAAAATGATCTATATCTTAAATCATGTAAGTGAACCTTAGGATATGGATGCTTGACTAAGGATTGAATGTTTAATTCATTGGAGTTAGTCATTAAGCGAATCATCAATTAACCCCATCTAATGGTGTCAAATTCATGTTCTCTATGCTCCTCATTTATGACATGTTGCTAAGTGTTTGACGAAATGCTTAAGTGACAATGTTGGTCTTAGAATTTGATCTAAGTATCGAGAGAGCTTAGTGATGATTTGGATATGGTGAATATGATCTTATCTAGTGTTTGTGACAGTAAATGCATGGGTAGGAAGTGAGCTAGAACTTAATGCCTATAGCATTTATTACCTTAGGAAGAGATTTCAAGGATAATAGTGCTATAGAGTGAATCAATAACTTGAAAGAGTGAGGGTCTAACTAGGATAGCTTGACTAGGACTAGATTCAAACGAGAGTTTATCTACCTTAGTCTAAGCTAGGTTCTATACTATTTGACTACCATAAAATGTTTGAATATCGTGTATGTGATCATTGAGAATTTGCCAAGGAGGGGAGTAACCCCTCGAAACACCTCCTATCTATCTTTTATCCTCAATT
Organism: Rhodiola kirilowii; assembly: GCA_033675215.1. NCBI lineage: Eukaryota > Viridiplantae > Streptophyta > Magnoliopsida > Saxifragales > Crassulaceae > Rhodiola > Rhodiola kirilowii. The sequence continues at coordinate 18,427,088 of CM066199.1, forward strand.
ATTCACCACATAGGATTTAGTTATATACACTCCCTTATACATTTTGGGTTTAGAATAGCCGAACGAAAACACAATCTTACATATTGCATGTGCTTGGCTTGCTCCTCTTGGTTCGACCCGGTACTTTACCGGTTAATGTAAATGTTTTGACTACATTCGATCCTCTCTTCATTGATACTATTTAGAGGTGAAAAAGAATAGAGGTGAAAATTTTCCATTCAGAAAGGCTGTTTTCGCATCCATTTGATGTAGCTCCAAGTCATAATGTGCAACTAATGCCATAATTATTCTAAATGAATCTTTTCGTGAAACATGTGAAAATGTTTCATTGTAATTGATGCCATCCTTCTAAGCAAAACCTTTAGCAACAAGTCTGACCTTGTATCGTTCGATATTGCCCTTTGAGTCGTGTTTGGTCTTAAAGATCCTTTTACACCCAACTTGTTTACAACCTTCAGGCAATTCAACAAGTTCCCGTACTTCATTATGCTCTATTGATTTTAGGTCATCTTCCATGGCTTCAATCCATTTAGAAGAATTAGGACTGTTTATGTTGTGAAAATGAAACTGGATCTTCACTAATTCTGATGTCAAAAACTTGTTCCTCGAGATACACCATGTAATCATTAGATATAGCAGATCTCTTTTCCCTCTGAGATCTTCTTAATGGTATTTCTTCAGGTACATCGTTTATGGGTTCAATGGTGACCTCTTCATGGAGTGTTTGATCATTAATTTGTTGTTCATGTAAGTCCCGTTCATTATTGTGTCGTTCAGGTAAGTCATTAAACCGTTCAACTATTCTGCTACGAACAAATCTTGCCATTATAGGTAAAGTGACTTGACTTACGGGAGCAACAACTTCAGAAGAAGATATCGGTGAAAATGAGACTTGCATTGTAGCCTCTTTCAGGTCGACTATTTGTGGTTCAACCTCCCACTAATGTCATCATTCTCAATGAACTTAGCATTTCTAGTTTCTACAATCCTCGTACTATGATTAGGGCAGTAAAATCTATACACTTTAGATTTTTTTGGATAACCAATGAAGAATCCACTAATGGTTCTTTAATCCGGTTCCTTTTCATGTGGATTATATATGGGTACTTCTGCCGGACATCCCCAAACATGAAGATGCCTTAAACTAGGTTTCCTTTCAGTCCACGGTTCAAAAAGTGTCTTTGGAACTGCCTTACTAGGAACCCTGTTTAATAAATAAACAGCAGTTTTTAATGCATAAGTCCACAATGATAATGGTAAAGAAGAATAACTCATCATACTCCTAACCATTTCTATCAAAGTACGGTTACACCTTTCCGCTACACCATTTTGATGCGGTGTACCAGGCATAGTGTACATGTTTTCAAGAAATTTAGCAAATGAACCAGGACATTGTCCATTTTCAGTATACTTCCCATAATATTCACCACCTCGATCAGATCTTATAATTTTCACCTTTATATCTAATTGTCTTTCAACCTCATCTATAAATACCTTTAGGGCATCTATAAATTGAGATTTTTCATGCAACAAATAGACATACCCATACGTGAAAAATCATCAATGAAAGTGATGAAGTACTTTTCTTTACCAAAAGTAGGTATATTAAAAGGCTCACATATATCCGTGTGTATGATTTCAAGGAGTTGGGTGCTTCTTGTGGCTGAATTTTTAATTTGTGTGGTTTGTATACTTACCTTTAATACAATCCACACAAATGCCAAGATCAGTAAAATCCAAGTTAGGAAGAATTTTATTCTTTACAAGTCATTCCATTCTTTCCTTGGATATATGTCCCAAACGTTTATGCCACAAATAAGCTGAACTTTTTGTTTAGTTCCAATACCATGATGCAGGGTTAAAAGAGTCTCTGCGGAGAGATTATCAAGCTTTAATTTGTATTAACCATCAGAAACTATACCAGAACCAATCAAATGATTTTGTTTGAATAAATTGAAACTTCCATTTCCAAATTTAAAACAATATCCATAAGTATGTAACTTTGTTAAAGAAACCAAGTTTCTTGAAATGGAAGATACATAAAGAGTATCAAACAAATCTAAATGATATCTAGTATCTAAAATTAAACGATAAGTTCCTATGGCTTCAACAGGAGCTTTGACTCGATTCCCCATAAGGATGAATTTCTCATTTGCGTTTATGGTTCGGGTCATAAGAAATCCCTGCATACTATTTGAAACATGAGTTGTAGAACCAGAATCAATCCACCAAGTATTATAAGGAACTTCGGTTAAATTTGATTCGAAACATACAGAAACAGAATATATACCTTTCTTTTCGAACCAAGTCTTGCGTTTTATGCAATCCTTCTAAAAATGTCCATGTTTCTTACAGTTTGACACTTTTCGTTCTTGTGGTCCTTCTTGTGGATTTTGGAAGATGATTCATTAACACCAAGTGGTCATTTCTTGCCCTTCCCGTTCTTCTTTCGAAACTTCTTTCCAGCCCTTGATTCACCCATGAGAATAACTGAGTGAATACCTTATTTCTTAAGTCTTGCCTCTTCTTGAATGAGCATAGATTGCAGTTCGGTCACATTCCATTTATCTTTAATAGTATTGTAATTGATTTGGAATTGACCATACTTAGGAGGCAAGGAGTTCAGGATAAACAGAACAAAAAAAATTTCACTCACTTCCATCTCCATGGACCTTAATTTTGCTACTAGGTTCTACATTTTAGTAATATGCTCATGCATCGTGCGAGAACAATCATACTTTATGGTGGTTAGCGTACCCATAAGTGTGCCTTTCAGAGACTTATCAGCAGACTCAAAGTGTGAGCTCTTTTCCACCGCTTGCAGTAATTCCTTAGCACTATCAGTTTTAGGGATAATTGACTTGATATTGTTTCCAAGCGTCATTCGCATAAACATTAAGCTAAGTCTATTCGATTTTTCCCAAGCTTGATGGAAATATCGGTCTTCATCACTGCTATCATCATTAAGATAGCGGTCTTATCTTCAATGAGTGCTAAATCAAGATCCAAAACACCAAGGTGAAAATATATTTGTTCATGCATTATCTTCCATAAAATCTAGTACACAACATCAACTAATTTGCCCTTGAAAATAGTTGGAAAATCAATCTCATTTTATAAAAAATAAACTTATCAACAATCATCAAATAGTATTTATTTAGGAGAAGCTTATGCCGGCAACGGAGCCAATTTTGACGGAGCCCACCGCACTGTCGTTAAGGTGCGATGTTCTTTGTGCAAAAATAAATTTATATCTCCGATACTCGCGACTTAACTATTTTTGGTAGTAAGTGGTAAGTACGGGTCGAACCCAAGGGAATTGGTGGATTAGTTGTTCTTTAATGAAGCTTATGCAAAAATTAAATGCGATTGGGGTTGGGTTTGAGTGTGCTTTGAGAACTGAAAGTAAATTACAATAGTTGATAATGAACTGTAAAGAAAGGATTCGGTTTAGGGGTTTCATATCATATCATCGTTCATCATTGACCTCTAATGATCATACTAAGTGTTCAAAAGTGTATCAAGGCCATTTCAAGCACTTGATTTGCCACACTGTCTAGCCCATTTCAAGGTCATAGAGCACTTGTTCTATTTAGACCAGCACCCCATTTCAAGGTATACTAGCCTATGTGCATCCATTTGATCAATCATTTCCGTTCAATCCAAATGGTGTTTTAAAGAGGTCGAACTCCTCAGATAAGCTTTGCCATTTCAAGCATCCACTTAGCCGAGTATGTTCACGAACCCCACGGAAGAGTTTTGCCATTTCAAGCATCCACTCAACCTTGGAAGTTCTGACCTAATATGTGGCACATAGAACAAGTTTTGAAACACTAAGTAGCATTAAGCATAGAGTCTAGAACGGTTTATGATATAAATACTCCCTCTACCGAATACAAGCTTTAGCTACTTGTATTCATGTCAAGGAATACAAGCAAACCATGGCTTTGAACAAGGATACCGAAAAGGAGAATAACTTTAAAGTAAGAACAATATATACGGAAAGTAAAGGACAAGTCAGGAAAGAGAAAACCGTGGCTTTTGTACCTACAATAAGTGGAGCTCCTAAGCAAGATCCAAGCAAGGAAAAGTAGCTCCAAAATGAAGAACAAAGCAAGAACAAGTGAAGAACAAGTGTGTATTGAAAATGAAGCGAAGAGAGTTAAGCTCTCTATCTCTCTAAGGAATTCGAACTACAAGTGAAGGGATGATTATTACGTGAGGGCATGGCCTCTATTTATAGGGAAATGGATACTTGGGAGCTAAGTTTTGGGGATGAAATATCTATGGGGGAACCATTGGATTGGAGCACACTTGCATTCATCCAAGCCATCCATTTCTCCTCCAACCACAAGCCTCCACACTCCTCCACACACATGCATCTTGCTCAGCCGCCCCCCCCCCCCCCCAGGTGGCACTTCCCAAAAGCCATCGGAAGATATTTGTTTCTCAAAAGCCATCGGTTTGACCGAAATCTGGCCGGAGCTTCTTGGATTTTGGAGAGTGTATTCTGAACGACAAAGTCATTCTAAGATGATCTCAAGAAGGAACCTAAGCCAAATTCTGCTTGGAACATGGTCGTAATCCCAAAATGGTCGAAATTGCCCTAGTTTAGCTTTTACCGGGCTTGGTGCCTTTGCATTGCGTTCTTGTCCAACCGCCGATTGTTCTAGCATATTTGAGTGATTCCAAGTTGGTTCCATGAAAGTTGTACAGTCGGAATCTGATTGTGGCCTCGAGTGTCTTGTAATCCATTTTCAGCTTTAAAACTTCTCCTTAGCTTGTATTCTCTCTAGACTTCAAAATACCCTGTAGATAAATATCGGAACTAACAAGCAAAAGTTAAATAGACAAAGAGTCTAATTTGGTGGGTTTAACTGTGTTTATGATTCATACAATTATGGTCCATCAACCTCCTAAAAGGTTGAGAAAATGGACAAGCAAATCACAAAGAAGCAAAGCCCGAAGAAGCAAATCAAAGGCCGAAGGCCAAATTCTGTGAAGGTTTTAACCGAAACAAAAGTGAAGAAACTCAAATTCGAAATCGAAGGCCAAAGACCAAATCACTTCAAAAGTTGTCCTTCATCAAAAGAAGTCAAAGAGCTCAGATCATTGAAACTCGAACCAAGTCATGTGCTAGAGAAAGCTACAAGTTAACCATATAGTGCGAGTCGGTCCCGAGAATGCAGTTCAAGAAGCCTGAAAAGGGCTATCTCCCGAATCATCCGAATTGATTTGCATCTCGGCTCGAAGGTACAAGTATCAAGTTTCTTCTAAGTATTTACACGGTTTAGTTTGGTAACAAGTAAGTATTGCATGGATAGGATAAATCTAGTTCCACATTCTCACTTTCTTATTTAGAGCTTATTACTTGGATTTTGTGTTTCTCTCTCGAATAGCATTGTTCGGGACGAACAAGTATAAGTGTGGGGTGATCTGATGGACCATATTTATATGATTCATTAAGATAGTTAAACCCACCAAATTAAACACTTTGTCTTAACAACGTTTACTTGTTAGTTCCATTTTTGTTGTACAGGCTATTTTGAGGTTTAGAGAGATAACGAGCTAAAAAGGGGGTTCTTAAACCAAAAATGGATTACAAGTCAAGTCGGGCCAGTCAGGGACCAAGAAAAATCAACCAGGGACCGAGGACCCCAGGAGAGGACCGAGAAAGCTCAGTCGGGTACCCAGGCCCAGTATCGAGAACCTCAGGCCCCTGCCGAGAGGTGCCGGGCCCAAGTGTCGGGAGTGCCGGGAACCAAGTCCCGAGTCCCGAGAGCCCGAGTGCGAAGTGCCGAGAAGACCAGGTCCCCACCCAGGACCCGTGCCGAGAGAGCCGAGCACCCGTGCCGAGAGAGCCGAGCACCCATGCCGAGAGGTCCGAGCGCCCGTGCCGAGACCAGTGCCGAGACCCACATCCGAGAGCACCGAGAGCCGAGTCCGAGAAAACCAGGACCGCGCCGAGAGCAGCGCCCGGGCACGGTCGACCAAGGGCCCGAGGAAAACTTCAACCCCGGGCCATGACCATGCTCCGGGAAGAATCTGGCCAAACTTCCTTCATGGATCAGTCTTAGAATCTTCTCAACATTCCAAATCCATGGTCCAACACCCAATCACCTCCGGCCAAAATTTCGGCAGCTCCGGCCATATTCCTGCCAAGCTCCGGCCATGCTCCGGCGAGCTTCCGACGATGCTCCGATCATGCCACATCCAACCACCACCCTTGCTCCGGTCATTCTAGCCCATCTCCGGTCAAAATCTGGCGAAGTCCAACCAAACTACTTATTTCCCAGTTAGGTTATACTATTCACATCGGTTGATCTTTTGGTTTGAAACCAAACCTCAACCAAGTCCAAAGGAGTTGCCCAAACCTCAACCAAGTCCAAAGGAGTTGCCCAAGCCTCAACTAATCAAGTAGTTGCCCTTTGAGGTCCAACTAAGCTCACTTGAGGAGCAACCAAGGCCAAAATTGGTTGGCTTGAGATATTTTCTAGCCAAGTTTGTGGGTTTTAATGCAAGCCAATCCACAAGTCAAGTGCATTCCCCTTGGCTCACCAAGCTCTAGCCGCCCATGTGCCATGCCCATGTGCCTTGCCCTTTGGCTCAAACCAAACTCCAACCGAAGAGCAACCAAAGAGCAACCAAGGCCAACCGGAGTTGTGGGAGGACTAGAGGCGGTTGGGAGGACAAATATCCTCTCCTCCACCGCCTCTTTGGCCTATAAATAGAAGGGCTTTGCCCTTGAAAACACACCTCATGTCATCACTTGTAACTTAGGTAGAGAATCTCTCTAGATACCATCCCACAATCCTTGTAAAACACTTGCATTTTCAATATCAAAAGCTCTACCTTCTCTCTTGATCATGAATACTCTTGTTGGTTCTTGAGTATTCTTGAGTGTTCTTGAGTTTACTCTTGTTTGTTCTTGAGTATTTGATAGATGCTTGTCGTCACAGCAAATGTGCAAATAAATTTATAAGTCCGCTACTCGCGACTTAACTACTGGGTAGCAAGTGGTAAGTAGGGGTCGAACCCAAGGGAGTCAGTGTGGATTAGTTGTTTTTACGGGATTGTCACGAAAGTAAATACAGTTGGGGGTTGGGTTTGAGTGTTTTGGGAACTGAAAGTAAATTACAACAATTGATAATGGACTGTAAGGAAAGTATTCGGTTTTAGGGGTCTTGTATTATAATTGTTTATCATCGACCGCTAATGATCATACCAAGTGGTCAAAGATGAATTGAGACTATTTCTAGCGCAAGACATGATCATGCTAAATGTTCAAAGATGAATCGAGGCTATTCCTAGCACAAGACTTGCAACATCATTTAAAACACTTGTTCTAAGCAAAACTAATTCCTCCTTTCGAAGTATCTTAGCCGTAAGTGCATCCATTTGGTCCCTTTGGTCCAGTTTTCAAATGGTTTTTAGAATAGTCGACCTCTTCAGATAAGTTTATCCATTTAATCCCTTTGGTCCAGTTTTCAAATGGTCTACTTACCCGAGTGTGATCACGAATATCTAAGGAAGAGCTTACGAATTTGGACCCCTATGGTCACATTTCCAAATGGTTGACTTGACCTTAGACATTCTAACTTTTATATATGGCACATAGAACAAGTATCGAACATAAAGGTATACTAAGAGTAAAGTCTAAAACATTTATAATACAAGTACACACCCTTAAACCGAATAATTAATTTAGCTACTAATCATGGCAGTGGTTATCATAACTACGAACTTGGAAATAAACAACAGTTTAGCAAGACAATTAAATAAATAAAAGAAGACTTACAAAACCGTTGAAGCGCCAAGGATCAAGCTTTGATTCCCAAAGTAATATTACATGATTAATATTACATGATTAGTGCCCAAAATTCTAGAGAGATAAGTGAATTGTTGTGGTGGTGATGATACAAATGAGGAGGAGGAGCTCCATATTTATAGCCATGGAGGAGGAGGATGGAGGGTGGAGATGGTAGCACATGGCAAGCATCCATGGAGGAGGAAGGAGGAGCCACCACATGGCAAGCATCCATGGAGGAGGAGTGGAGAGCAAGTTTGGAGGTGTATGGCTTGGATGGAAACACATGGAGGAAGAGGAGTGGTGGAGCCACCATGTGAGGAGGAGCCGCCCATGTGAGGAGGAGGCTCCTCCCCTTCTAGCCGCCCATGTGAGGAGGAGGGGGAGGCCACCCATGAGTCATCCTTGCATATGGATGAATCTTAACGGTTTTGTACAGTCTTTACAAAACTATCTGTCCAATTTCACTCCAGGCTATTTTTGATAATTCCTCATTTGGATTTAATTTGAGTAATTCATCGTCAGGATCTTGAGATTTCTTCGTTCAGTGCTTGATCTTGACCTTCAATTGACTCTTGATATCTTTTCAGCATAAAATCCTCTCCTTAGCGTGTTTTCACTTTAATCTCTAAAATGCCCTGTAAAAATATATCTGAACTAACAAGCAAAAGTTAAATAGACAAAATGTCTAAATAAGGGGGTTATACTGTGTTTATGATTCGTATAACTTTGGTCCATCAGATTACCCCCCACTTTTAGTTGTTCGTCCCGAACAATGCTATTAAAGGGCGGCACACAATCAAGTAAAAACTTTGTAAAATATGAAAGTAAGACTGTGGGACTCGATTTTTCCTAATTCATGCATTACTACTTATTACTAAATTAAACTGTGTAAATAAATAGAAGAAACTTGATACTTGTACCTTCGTGCAGAGATGCAAATTAATTCGGATGTTTCGGGAGATAGCCCTTTTTAGGCTCCTGGACTGCAACCTCGGGATCGTCTCGTACTATATGGTTTTCTTGTAGCTTTCTCTAGCACGTGATTCGGTTCGGGTTTCACTGGTTTGAGTACTTTGATTTTCTTTTGGCGAGGGACTGCTTTTTGTAGTGAATTGGCCTTTGGCCTTTGATTTGACGCTTTGAGTTCTTCACTTTTGTTCGGTTAAAACCTTCACAATTTTGGGCCTTTGGCCTCTTGATTTGCTTCATTGAGCTTTTTGCCTTTTTGTGACTGCTAGTCCATTTTCTCAGCCTTTTTGGGAGGTCCAATCATCGCCCGCAAGCCTATGGAAATACCTCCCCGCTCTTCTCGTTTTTGCCGTTTTCGCGCGGGTCAAGGTGAGGGTCGCTCATCTATTTTCTCGGATACTTTGACTGTCGTTTTCGCGCAGGTCAAGATGAGGGTCGCTCATCTATTTTCTCGGCTACTTTGACCGGAGATAGGACGGTCTGATTCCCGTCCTCGCCTTTTGCATTGCATGGCGGAGATGACTTCAATCTTCACTGAAACCCGAAGTGCAGCCTCCACTGACTTCGAAAACCATATAGTTTGATTCGATCCTTCGATTGCTTGCCAAGCCTCTCTAGGGCATTTCTATCAACTCCACATCCCTAGTTTATCTCAGCACAAAGGGACAAATGAGAAGTTACGTTCTAAGTTTTTAGACAGTTGAATTTTCACAAGGTAAATGCATGAATTTTGGTCTATCTTTTTCACATTCTTAAGTTCATATTTTCAAAAAGATTTTATTTATTAACTAATATATACAGGTGGTTCTCACCCCACACTTTTGAACGAAGGCATTCTTTTTACGAAATGACTTAATTCAAAAGCCATGCAAGCAGTTGTTATACGAGAAGGAAATGATATTAAGGAAAAGGAAAGACAGAACTCCCTTTAAGGTGTCGAGTGAACGACATGGCTCGAGGCTGGATAATCGAGGGAGTTCGGCTGGGGCCTTGAACTCTGAGCGTAGCCCTGACTGGCTTAATGTTGCACCCAAGTCCGATTCCTGAATAGTCAAATCTTCTATGCACCAAGTGGGTGAGAGCGACTTATTGAAAAAGTAAAAGACAGAAAATAAAAGACAGAAAATTAAAGTGCGGAAAGTAAGATAGTGTCGGGTTACCTCCCGACTAGTGCACTTGTTTAACGTCGTTGGCTCGACAGTACCTCAATCATGGATCATAAGGTCGGATCCCAAGGGTGAGTGAGGTCAAACTTTTTCTCGGCAGCCCTTTTGCTCCGAGGGGGTGAGGTTTCCTTGACCATAGCTGCTGGTCCAATGCGTCGTGCTTGCTTGTTACTCCTTCCGGGTTTCCATTCTTTCGGCCCATGTTTTTGCCGTCTCTTCATGTTGGAATAGTTGGCACTTTCGCGAGTTTGGAAGTTGGGTTTTGTGCCTTCAAACATCGGTGACGACAGGCATGTTCCCATGTGAGGCCTCTTCTTGGTGGTAGCTACGAATGGTTGTCTTGGAATGATTGAGTTTTCAGTCGGTTTTCCTTGTTGAGTCGTGGTGAGTGGGATTGGGGCTTTCTTGGACAGTTCGGCAATGAGGTCCGGGACTTCCTCGGGTGCTCCGAGCGCAAGGACCGAGCCTGGCTTGATTTCTTCGGCCGCTTCAGCAGTGAGGTTCGGGACTTCTGTAGGCTCGGCAGTTAGGACAGTGATTTCCTCGGATGGATTGGTGATAAGGACCGGGTCTGATTGGGGCAGTTCTTCTTCGGTCATTTGCGGGTCCTCATCCTCAGTCGGCTCCTCGGGTTCAGCCGTGAATTGGTGCATCAGTGCACTCAATTGTTGCATGTCTGCGGCTAATTGCTGGGTGCTAGCTGCCAGCTCCTTTTCTGCCGCCCATAGTTCAGTTTTGGCCCTGATTTGTTGCATCGTGTTGTCCAATTGCTGGATGCTAGATGCCAGCTCCGTTATACCGTCCTCGATTGGCTCGGCCTGATCTTGGCTTGGTCTTGACCTTGCGGCCAAATCATTGATTAATATCCAAAGATCATCCACGGTTATGCCCATCAACGATCCTCCCGCTGCGTCATTTAGCCCTTTCCACTCATGTGGCAACATCCCACAGAGAAACTTTGTTTGAAGATCGAAGTTGGTGAATCCATGGTGCAGGCAGCTCGTCACAATGGAATCGAAGTACCATAAGTACTCATCCAATGTTTCGTCCCGGGATTGCATTATTTTGTTGATCTTCTCGCGGATTTCAAGTTCGAAGGGTGGTGGGGAAAACTCCGTATTGTTCCAAGGTTCCATTCCGTAGTAGTATGACTTGGTGAATTGCATGATAAAAGAAAAAAGAAAATAGAAAATAGAACAACTATTCCTATGCACAACTCCCCGGCAACGGCGCCAATTTGACAGATGCTTGTCGTCACAGCAAATGTGCAAATAAATTTATAAGTCCGCTACTCGCGACTTAACTACTGGGTAGCAAGTGGTAAGTAGGGGTCGAACCCAAGGGAGTCAGTTTGGATTAGTTGTTTTTACGGGATTGTCACGAAAGTAAATACAGTTGGGGGTTGGGTTTGAGTGTTTTGGGAACTGAAAGTAAATTACAACAATTGATAATGGACTGTAAGGAAAGTATTCGGTTTTAGGGGTCTTGTATTATAATTGTTTATCATCGACCGCTAATGATCATACCAAGTGTTCAAAGATGAATTGAGACTATTTCTAGCGCAAGACATGATCATGCTAAATGTTCAAAGATGAATCGAGGCTATTCCTAGCACAAGACTTGCAACATCATTTAAAACACTTGTTCTAAGCAAAACTAATTCCTCCTTTCGAAGTATCTTAGCCGTAAGTGCATCCATTTGGTCCCTTTGGTCCAGTTTTCAAATGGTTTTTAGAATAGTCGACCTCTTCAGATAAGTTTATCCATTTAATCCCTTTGGTCCAGTTTTCAAATGGTCTACTTACCCGAGTGTGATCACGAATATCTAAGGAAGAGCTTACGAATTTGGACCCCTATGGTCACATTTCCAAATGGTTGACTTGACCTTAGACATTCTAACTTTTATATATGGCACATAGAACAAGTATCGAACATAAAGGTATACTAAGAGTAAAGTCTAAAACATTTATAATACAAGTACACACCCTTAAACCGAATAATTAATTTAGCTACTAATCGTGGCAGTGGTTATCATAACTACGAACTTGGAAATAAACAACAGTTTAGCAAGACAATTAAATAAATAAAAGAAGACTTACAAAACCGTTGAAGCGCCAAGGATCAAGCTTTGATTCCTAAAGTAATATTACATGATTAATATTACATGATTAGTGCCCAAAATTCTAGAGAGATAAGTGAATTGTTGTGGTGGTGATGATACAAATGAGGAGGAGGAGCTCCATATTTATAGCCATGGAGGAGGAGGAGGATGGAGGGTGGAGATGGTAGCACATGGCAAGCATCCATGGAGGAGGAAGGAGGAGCCACCACATGGCAAGCATCCATGGAGGAGGAGTGGAGAGCAAGTTTGGAGGTGTATGGCTTGGATGGAAACACATGGAGGAAGAGGAGTGGTGGAGCCACCATGTGAGGAGGAGCCGCCCATGTGAGGAGGAGGAGGGGGGAGGCCACCCATGAGTCATCCTTGCATATGGATGAATCTTGACGGTTTTGTACAGTCTTTACAAAACTATCTGTCCAATTTCACTCCAGGCTGTTTTTGATAATTCCTCATTTGGATTTAATTTGAGTAATTCATCGTCAGGATCTTGAGATTTCTTCGTTCAGTGCTTGATCTTGACCTTCAATTGACTCTTGATATCTTTTCAGCATAAAATCCTCTCCTTAGCGTGTTTTCACTTTAATCTCTAAAATGCCCTGTAAAAATATATCTGAACTAACAAGCAAAAGTTAAATAGACAAAATGTCTAAATAAGGGGGTTATACTGTGTTTATGATTCGTATAACTTTGGTCCATCAGTATTCTTGTTGTTCTTGAATTTTACTTTCCAAAACCTTTACTTTTCTTGTCTTTGCTTTCAAAACCATTTACTTTTCTAGCACTAGCTATGGTATCCACTTCTATGGATATTCGTAGCTAAACCCTTCATTCGGTTGAAGGGGTGTGCTTGTATCATGCAAACGTTTTAGACCCTTTTCTTAGTGCTTCTATTATGTTCAAACTTGTTCTATGTGCCATATATTAGGTTAGAACATACATGGTTGAGTGGAGGCTCAAAAGAGCAAAGCTCTTCCATGGGGTTCGTGAACATACATGGTTGAGTGGAGGCTTGAAAGAGCAAAGCTTTTCCATGGAGTTCAACCTCTTTTAAACACCACTTGGTTGATCGGAAATGATTGATCAAGTGGATGCACATAGGCTAAGATACTTCGAAAGATGGAATTAGCCTATCTAGAACAAGTGCTCTATGTCTTGAAAAGGACTAGGCGGTGTGGCAAGTCGAGTGCTAGAAATGGCCTTGATACATCTTTGAACACTTCGAACGATCATTAGAGGTCAATGATGAACAGACTATGATACAAGGCCCCTAAAACCGAACCCTTCTCTCAATCAAAACATCACTTGTCATTTTACTTTCAGTCTCAATATCAGCTATTTACTTTCAGTACCATTTACTTTCAGTACTTTACATTCTGCAACTAACCTTTACATTCTGCAACTAACTTTTACATTCTGCAACTAACTTTACATTCAGTATTTTTACATTCCGCAACTAACTTTACATTCAGTACTTTACTTTATGCACTTACTTTCTGTACTTTTCTTTTACGCACTTTACTTTTACGCACTTTACTTTTACGCACTTTACTTTTACGCACTTTACTTTACGCACTTTACTTTACGCACTTTACTTTTCAGTACTTTACATTTCCGCACTTTACTTTCAGTCTTTACTTTCCGCTTACTACAGACGTTTTCAACATCAATCCAACATAACTTTGGCACGTATTGCGCTTGAAATATAGCGTGCGACAAACCAAAAGAATGTTGTTTGGTTGATATTGAACTCGACTGTTCCAGCACTTTACTTTTCAGTATTTACTTTCAGTTATGTATTTACTCTCCTTACTTTCAGTCATTTACTTTTCAGTACTAAAACCACAACCAACCTCAATTGCACTTAAATTTCTGTACAAATTTCCTCAAGGAACAACTATCCACTAATTCCCTTGGGTTCGACCCCTACTTACCGCTTTTCTACCCAATAGTGAAGTCACGAGTAGCGGACTTATAAATTAATTTTGCACATTGCCTCACGACAAGGCTCTGTCAACGGCTAACAAAACAGATTTCTTGCTATATTTTTGCATTCAATTACTCAGTTCATGCTTCCTATTTAAATTTTCTTGATTACGAAAATTGCAAAACAAAACAATGAAATTTTCATTCAAACATCAAAATAGGAAAATCAATTGTTCCTCAACCCATGCTCTGATACCACATATTAAATTTTACTAATTCAATCTAATCATCAAGCAGGATCTTAGAACTATATAATTTTCACAAGTAAATAATTAGTAGATAAGAACAAATTACCTTGATTTTCCATGCCGTAATTAGTGGAGTAGAACTTGTTATTTCTCCCTTCTATCCGTGTGTTCTTTAATCTAAAACTTGGTGGAGAGAGTTTTTTGGAATGTTTTAGGATGAAGAGAGGACCAAGTCTATGTGTCTCTTTATATATACGTTCCATCAACGTATGTGAAGAGACACATCCTTAAGTGAATGATGAAAACTATTCATTACTTAATTATTTAACCAATATTTGAATCAGCACTTTATGATTATTAAATAGAGTGCGATTCAGGTAAAAACTATTATTATTTATAAAAACTAAAAACCTAAGCTGACACGTTTCCAATTTCGTCGAAATCTCGGATATAACACGGAGGGGCATTATAGTCATTTCACATATCTCAGAATGATCAGACTTAAATAATCAAACTTATCACAGCAATGATCAGAATTAAACAGCAATGATCAGACTTAATAATCAGACTTAAACAGCAATGATCAACTTAAAACAGCAATGATCAGACTTAAAACAGAAATGATCAGACTTAAGTTAAGTCTGGATATTACTGTAACAATTTTGAGGACGATTATACCCTCGCATCTGTTATGTATTTTTAAATAAGTCCGTATAATATTTTTTTTATTTACAAAAAGCGCCCCGAATTACGATTGGTCGAAATATACATCTGGCAATATTTGATTGGATTTTTAATTTTTATTTATAATTGTTGTTTGTATTTGATCCGAATTCTATTAAATACATATTATAATCATGGTAATTTTTATTTTAATGGATCATAATAAAGAATAAAATCTTACACTTTAACCACCGAAGGATTCTTCATTTGGATATTTCCTGGAGACCATTTGGATGTTGGCTCATGTGTACCTTGTTCATGTCCCCTTTTTTTTTGTTACCTCATCCATTTTCACATTCGAGTCAACACTGTCATCACTAGAATCCTCTCCCTCTCTGTATTTTGCCAAACTATACATGTGATTCCCATTGCAAGTGAATCCCTAGTCACATGTATATATCTGGCCACCGTCATTGGAGCAACGACCTGGATCTGAGCCACTAATCTGAGCAACGACATGTACTCTATAAAATGAAATACCGATTGGTACTCATTTTATAGAGTACAATATATATGTAGAAACTATTCAAAATTGACCGTGTGTACATTGAAAATGTCCAACATGAACTTAGGGAGTTTGCCGCCATTAAAATTACAGTAGAAAGGGTATGCTAATCCGAGGATAAAAACATATGGCAGGACATGTGTCCGATACGCACATGAATAGTTCCCGCGCATTTCCGGGGGATCAATTATGTTGCCGGATTTAATTTCCCTGGAGGGAAAACCCACATATTTAACGCTATATTTGGTTGCGAGAAAGTGGGGAGGAAACAAAATATCAAGGAAAATAGAAAGAAAACTTTTTTATAGAAAATAAATTTCTTTCTTTCTTGTGTTTGGTTATAAAGGGAAAATGTAATGCAAAATTTAATGAAAAATTACAGTGTGTTTGGTTCAAAGTAAAATAACATGGAAAGAAAATAACTTAAAAAGAAAATTTAACAATTCTATTTAACTTTTTTCTTCAACCATCACAAACCCTCTGCGTCTTCACAATCGCCCAATTTCAAACCATCACACAGCTTCCATGAAACAAACAAAAAATATCAGATCAAAGTCGGTCACCAGATGAGTGATTATTCACATTGAAACTCAACAAATATTGTAAAACCTTAATCCACCAAAACAAAACCCCAAATATTGGAAACCTCTACAGAACTCACAACACCAGATTAAGTCTACCAATCCGAAACCCCATTTCTCTGGCACCTCGAATCCCACTCAAAAACACAAAAGGTGAGATTTTTGAAATCCCAAATCAGAGACATACCCAATCGGATATCAGTAACATGAGTTCGTAGCCAGAAGGATGACACCTTTTTAATCCTCGGAGATGAATTAAACCTTAGAAACAGATATAAAAAGAAAGCGAGAAGGAATAACAAAACTCTGAAACAAAAGCACAATGCTGCTCGGTCGGGAATAAATATTTCAAATTACCAGATCAAACCCGGAAACAAAAACACAATGCTGCTCTGTCATGAATTAATATTTCAAATTACCATATTACAACACTAAAGACGAATCAAACCCCGAAACGGAACTAGATTTTGGTTAACAGATTGTTATTGGTCATCATGTCATGGTCACGTAAACCACTATGAGCATCAACTAAAACACAATAGTTATCAGTTATCAAATTGGCATTGCATATTTATGTATGACCCACAAGTAACAAAATCGTCGAAGTGAGCTATGAATATCACAACTTAATTTTAAGTAACAATTCAAGCTCACAAAAGCTAAATACATAATTACACATCAAAGCAGTTGCGGAACAATTGAGACAACAGTCTTCAGTAACAAAGATGTACCTATGTGTAATTAGTGTAATGAACGTCCAGAAAGGTAATATGCCACAGCTGCGTCCTACATCTCTGCGACCCCAAACACAGATCAGGCTGGTTAAGATAAGAACCAATATCAGCAGACTTCACATATTTCTATCCCAGCTACTATTTAGCGTCACTATCCATTGCATCCATACTCCATAGTGCTCGATACATATGCACACAGATGGGTATAGGTACAACAAAGTAGTAGCAACTTCAACGATCTAAGCCAGATCAAAAGATCAAGAAGCCAAATATTCTTCTTTGCCGAAATTCTAACACAGGTACATCATCAGCATAATCCAAAAGCTTTCCGATTATAGGCCTTCAAAACAGTTAATACAACAATGGTTTAGACCTAATTTCAGAAGAATCATCACAATTTACAACTTATAATCATTGAATATAATTCAAGCTATGAACAACAAAAATGAAATTGATATGAATATGAATATAACAAGTATGATTTATATTTTAAAGGACAATCCCACTCCCAGTTACCTTTCTTAACCTCAGATCCAGGCCAACATTATGTAGCAGCTTTCAAGCCATGGTTGACAACCGTCTCCCACAGCGGCTCTCCTAGCCACCACTTGGATTCATTACTTCCCGGTAAGCATAACCAGTAAAACACAAATCCAGAATTTTCCAAAGCCTCAATTGCTTACGCTCGTCACTCATTATCATCGTCACCGCCTTCTCCGTCAGTGTAGCGATTGAGTATGGAATTAGGGTTCGAACGAACTACAGGTGGTCGACTCTCACCTGGGTTTTAGTCATTGCGTCTGCGTCGATTGAAAAAGAAATTGATCGAAGGAAACGGAGGAAGTCGCCGACGTTGGATTTTGGTTTTCCTCTCGTTTTTTAATGGATTTATTTCGATGAAAATCGGATCAATTTTCTTCTTTGTAATCAAACAATCGGATTTCATTTTGTATCTCTAAAATTTTACTTTTACTTTATTTTTACTGCAACCAAACAGGGGTTAGACGTTCAGAAATCTTTCGCCTCGTTTCTTTGCATGAATTTATCCGACCAAACTAAAAGAAGGCATACGAATTCCTCGAGAAATTATTGCCGCACAACATTGCAAAATTTGTAGTGTCGAATCCTAACATAAACGTTTCTTCCAAACTCAAATAACTTGTTAGAAACTTCTTTCCAAGCTTCCTCTCTCCATTATTTGATACCTGGTAAGCCTGGTAAGGTAGGAGGTATTCGATACCTTCGAGAGAGCCTATACAGCGTATTTATCGACAACATTCCCGGCGATAAGAATGTTCGATGGTTAAGAAATCTTTTTGATAAGGATGGAGAGACTATGGATGGTTTTATTCCGGCAAAGGGGAGGAGAAGCACAAGAAGCAGATTTGGATTCATAAGGTATAAGACTATGGAGGAGGCTAAAGCGTCAATACGAAGCTAGAATGGCTTGGCGACAAGGAGAGAAAAACTATCAGTAAAGCTAGCAGATTTTGAGGACAGGTCGCAAACAAAGATGCAAGGCTCTTGGAAGGCTGGCCGCTGGGATGACCAGTTAGCCCCAATAACATCCAAGGCATGGAAAGCGAGGGGACACTACTACAGACGGAACATTATGCATCGGTTCCGTGTTTGAGCTTATGCATCTGTTTATCCTAAACCGATGCTGTGGCTCTTAAGAATTATTATTTAGAAGTAGCGATCTAGGGTTCGTTCTCCGGAGAAAATACCATCCGCTCTCTCCGTCCGAGCTCGATAGAGAGGCTGATGTCGGAGACCAGATGGCGACGACTGCAGCAACATCGTCGATCAGCGTAGACAGATACGTCCCAGGAAAAACGAAGAGCAAGTTTCGATGGTGAAGCTGCGGGTTCGGGTGAAGGTGACGTCGATGATGAAGAGGAAGAGGAAGAAGATGACGAAGATGAGAGGATGAGGAGCAGGAGGAAGAAAATGACACTACAGTCGGTGGTGAAGCTACGGGTCTGGTCCGATTCGACGCCAGCTCGGACTCGGAGAGTTACGCCGTGGGGCAGTCGACGACGAGGTAACCATCTATTGTTGTTTTCCTTTTCCTTCTGTTGTTGCTGTTTAGTTTTGCTGCTCCTGATTTTCTAATTGCTAAGTGACAATGGAATCCGTATCAGTTAAGATAAGGGCATATCTTAGTGGAAGAGCTTAGCATGCCTACTGAGCTTTCGATCCTATGATATTTCTTTTCGTCTGTAGTCTCTATATGTATTGTCAAAATCCAAATGCTTCACTTTTTTTTGCCGTCTGTGTCAGTCACTCGGTCTATTCTCTTGACTGTAATGGTAACCATTATGGTATACATTGTAATGTTTATGAACTGCCTCATTCTTCATCCTAGTTAAGTCACTTATTTTCAGTTTCTTGGAATTTTTTTCATTGCTTGGGTTTGGTCAGGAACTGCCTCATGAGCTGCTTGGGTTTAGTACCTTGTTAGCTTTAATGTGGCTAATTTAGTGTATGTTGGATGGTGGGTTGACAGGTATTGAATGCCAAGCTAATCAAGCTAGTGCCACTAGTGAGGAATGCACGGTTGCTTGGGGTATGTATTGATCCTCATGTATGTATTTTGTCTTTAATACTGGCATTGAATCTGTAAGTTCAAATCTTGAGCAGCTTGTTCCGGTGTTGGTGTGTTTATTCATTATACAGTTACATTGTCTAAATATCATTATAATGCTGCATATTATACAGTTACATTGTCTAAAGGGGACTCTAATGGAAGAGACTCTGCTCCAGGTTTGTACTTTAGGTCAAAGATTGTAGGATTACTATTTTATAAGTTTCTGTTCTTTTTTTCTTGGTTCGTCAAAATTTTGGTATGCCTTTGATTTTAGGGACACCTGTTGAGATTCAAACGGCAGTTCCCTTACCTGAGTAGAAATTGCTGGAGCTGATCCTCGACAAACTTCAAAAGTAAGTGGCACTCATTTGAACATATGACAGCTTAAGGTTTGTTTCTTATTTTATGTTCAATGTTGGCAGTTTTTGCTTTGTCTTTTGGTAAATGTTTGAATAATGAAATAACATTTTGATTGGGAAGTAACATATCACCTGAGGAGGCTTCCGAGCGCTAGGATCCTATCAAGTTGTAACATAATTTTGTGAAATAACTTATTATTTCTTATACGTCTTGATCAAGATGTAAACACCATTCAACAAAATATGATGAATTGGGTGAAGTTGAAGCTGAGTTAGTGGGTTGCCTCTTTCATTCTACTATCAGTCCATCACTCTTTTGTATTAAGTTACAACTTAAAACTCTTTTTTCTTGTACTTGTAGGATGCTGATTTGGAAAAGAACTAGGAGGCAGTCAAGGAGGATGACAAGGTATGAGTACTAGCAAAAGTATGTCTGCATTTTTCTCAATGCACTATTGCTGCAGTCATATTTTTTAATTACGATCATGAATTTCATTTTTCATGCTATGTGCTTTGCAGGTTTGGTTATGTACCAACCCCATATGGCTTGTTAAAACAAGACTACAACTGCTGTAATTTTCTTAAAGTCTTAAGGAAGAAGAAGCAAAAGGATATAGCAAGTAGTCAAGACTCAAGTCAAAGAAGGCTCTCTATTACTAGAAAAAATAAATAGTACTTTTGTTGAATTGATAAATGTTATACATTAAAAGTGACATCATGTATGAAATGTTGTATCTTGGTTGAATTTGAATAAAAAGTATTTTAAGAAGAGTATGTGTATTTATTAATTTTATTTATGAATTTTCAGAATTATTTGAGCTATTAAAAGGTAAACATGTCAAAAAAAAATCACACATTATGCATCGGTTCAGACAAAAATTGATGCATAATGTCTGACCTTATGCATCGGTTCTGGCACAAAACTGATGCATAATGTATGGGATTATGCATCGGTTTTGTGCCAGAACCGATGCATAAGGTCCGACCCTAACGCATCGCTCGATTATGCATCGGTTTAAAACCGATGCATAATCCCTTTGAAAACCGATGCATAATCCCCTGTTTGTAGTAGTGGGATGGGAGGTGGAGCATGCTACAACGGAAAATGAGGAAGTTCCTAAAGGAAACATGACCCATAAGGAAAACTTAAAAAGAAGGGTAGCGCTGGAAGTTAGCCAGGAGATTGAAGAGTGGAGTAGGCTATGTGCTATTGCCGAGCTCAAGGAAATCATCTCAGTGAGGCAACTAGAGAAGGAAATGAAACTAAATAAAGTTGTGTTCCATAAAGTCTTCTCGATGGGGGGAAAACAGATGATTATCCACTTCAACTCGAGGGAGGAACTAAAGGCATGTCTTTCTGAAAATAACCCTCTCATCACTAACAGATTCTCAAATATTCAGATATGGAAGGAGGAGCATCAGGCGAAGATAAGATCAGTGTGACTTAGCATCTTGGGTTTGCCGTACAAAGCATGGATAGAAGAGAACTTTCAAAAGATTGCAGAACCTCTAGGAACATATTTGAAGATGGACGGGGATTACCATATATGTGGACTTGGTAAAGCTCGAATTCTAGTGGAATCTCGAAGAATAGAAAGGATTTGTGAGGTGCTGGAAGCGGAAGTGGGGGGGAGATTTTTGAAATTACAGTAATTAAAGAATGCTGTTTTAATGGAACAGAAACCGAATGCACACTGGGTGAAAATTTTGAAGTGGTGGAGGAGACAATAGGTGGTTCAATCATAGGGGAAGCAAGAGACATAGAAAAGATTCAAACAACGCAAGAGGCAGGGCAAAATAGTGAGGGCTTCATTTGGCTGCCGGTTGTCTCTCAACAAGGAGGAGCTCTGGGAAACGCTTCAGCTGAGGCCGGACAGTCGCACACCTCGATTCAAGAATCAAGGGGAAAACAAAACTTTTCAAAAACCTCTGACAAAGCTGGGAAGGCATTAAGATTGGAAAAGTAGACTTGTCAGGGAAGCCAACATTGCAAGAAAAAGAATTGTCTACAGAGTTTGTAAAGAAGGATGGGGCAGAGCAAAGCTGGAATGGTGCAAAACAACAATATTTAAACGGAGACAAAAGAAGCAGTCAGGTCTGTCATGAGGACACAAGTTCAAAGGAGTACGCGGATGTACCAGAAGCAATTTGGAGGTAACAGAGTAGATGCAAATGGACAGCAAGGAGCCTGACGAAAGTGGGCAGGAATGAGTTGTCTGACCAGTTCGAAAAAAACCCTTAAAGAATTTAAATTGATGAAAAGAAAAGCATCAAAGGAGAAAGAAGAGATCAAAAATCAGAGGCGAATGAGAAAAAGTAAGTTGGAAGGGGCTCAAAAAATCATTTGTTGAAGAATTGGACAGAACAAACGTGAGACTGAGTAGTCATGATATACAAAAGAAGGAAAAGATGTCCGTCGAAGAGAAAAAGAAGATTAAACAGAGGAAAGAAGCTGAGCTCACATACTCGTTTGCGAAGAGGATGGGAGTGGAGTATATGGGAACTGACAAAGAGGCTATTCAGATTATCATGAACTTGTCATAGAGAAGGAATACAGATAGTATCTTCAATTTCAAGAAGCAAAAATCACAATATCTCATCAGAGGAGAGGTTGTCAAAAGGGAGGAGAGTTTGTTTCAGCCCTTCAAAGCTTGATTTGTCTCTAGAATAAGCAGAGGTGGGGATGGTGTTAATCGAATAGTCGGAGGTAACACCTGGTGTAACAGAGGAAGGAGAGTGACCAATTCGCGAGATAGAGCATCGCATCGCCGAAGCTAGTGTTGGTGACTGAATTTTTGGTCGTCGTCCAATAGTAGAGATAGGACATTGTCAGTGATAGAGGTGCAGGTGTAGTCGCGTGCCTACTAGAGTTACCATTTTGGAGGTAGTAGAGGTAGTCAGGTGAGTGGTTATCCAGTGTGAATTTGCTTTAATCATAAAAAAAGAGTGTAATAGACGACAGAGGGTTAGAGTGATTTTAGTGAACTTTAAACGAGTAGAGGTTCTTAGGGGTTTTGGTGTTGAGAGAGTTTTTCTGAACTGTATCTTGGGCCAAAAGCCCAATAAATCCTTTGAATCCCTTTAACTTATAAAAAAAAAGCTTCCTCTCTCCATGCAGATGCAAGCATGCAAGCATGCCCATTTACCTACCGCCAACTAAAAATGAACCCTAAACCTTAATTTGACTCTAAGCCTTAATTTGACCCAGAAAATCAAACAAAAAAGTCAGGAGGCCGGTTTAGTAAAAATGAACACAAGAGAAAGTATATGACTTTATGACGGTCTCTGACTCTGAGTTCATACTACAAGGACAAAATGAGAGGCTGGCCAAGCACCGTAATATTACATACTACGAAACACTAAGACAGTGACTTTGGAACAAGACTCGTGCTAATCACATGCCGCGTGTCTTTCTTTTTTTTTCTTTTTTTGATGCCGCGTGTCTTTAAACATGGTGCATTCCAGTTGTCCACAAATATAGTTTTAAATTTACCCAAAAAATATATATAGTTTTAAGTTGAGTAAAGATCACATGAGAAGTGTATATTACGGTGAGAAATGAGAATTAATCTCATCCATTCATATTTTGTAATCAATGACTAGGATTAAATAAAATTAAATATATTATTCGTATCTTTTCAAACGATTATGCATTAAATACATTATTCGTAGTAAATAAAAAGCTACGAATAATGTATTTAATTCTTATTAATCGTAGTCATTGATTACAAATATGAATGGATGAGATTAGTTCTCATTTCTCACCGTAACATACACTTCTCACCGGAACCGAACTCGTTTTAAGTTTACCCAAAAATAATAATTCATCAGTCTCACTATGTTTATCCAATTATTAATGTTCACTAATGTTTATCCTATTTCTAATCTGTGTGCTTTGTATCCAATTTCTATTGATTGTTATAAATTAAAAAGTTGTACTATTGTACTATTTTCTGAACAACAATAAATACAATCTATACTTTTTATTATTCTTTTGGACAAACAAATAGGGATGGAGGGAGTATAGTTTTAAATTTAGTTTTTTTTTAAAAATTGCCATAATCGAAAGAAAATAAGTGTATCACATCATATGAATCTTGATGCATTAAACCATAACCAGATATTGCTAAGTGCATTTCATTAACTAAAGTTTGTTGAACTCTCAGAGTACAAGAGGGATGCACATCCGGTTCGATCTGGATCAAATTTTTTTTAAAAATTTAGATCGGGTACCGGACCGGAATATTTTTTTTAAAACGGATCTGGATCGGGATCGGACCGAAATTTCATGTTATTATCGCCCAAATTTTACGGTTCGGATCAGATTGATGGACAACAAATTTTGAAAAGGATGGACCGTGGACCGAACCCATAAAAATCTGATTCGGTCCGGATTTACGGTCCGGTCCAATTTTGTGCATCCTAAGTACGACCGCAGCTACCCAGAAGCAGCTCTCACAGCCATCAAATTTAAACACAGTTCAAATTTCCAGCCAGCATCAAGTTGTAATCCACTAATTAATCCCTCTTCTTATGCATTATCTATATATACTGAGAGAGTCGCACAACCAAAGTGATCAAGCTTAAGTATAAATAGAGTGAGTGTGTGTTGTTTTTATCACTCTGCTTCAGAGAGATTTTTAGGTTTACGTGCTCTGCATTTTATGGCAGAGGGCTGTGATGCTGCTGCTGCTGCTGCTACGAACACGGCCACAATAATGTACCGAGGTGTTCGGAAGAGGAAGTGGGGGAAATGGGTATCTGAAATCCGCGAGCCAGGGAAGACGACGAGGATATGGCTTGGGAGTTTCGAGACAGCTGAGATGGCAGCTATGGCTTATGATGTGGCTGCATTTTGCTTAAGAGGCCAGGACGCTCATCTCAACTTTCCTGACTTAGCTGGTACACTTCCTTGTCCTAAAACCTCCTCGCCCGACGATATACGCTCTGCTGCCCGAGAGGCTTACTCGTATTGGATTCGTAACGAGAGGGGCGGTGCAGTTGGAGAAACTAGCGCCTCCTCTGGTACGACGGCTAGAGTTGGGCTTTCGGAGAGCCAGATTCGAGCTATCAATGAATGTCCGCTCGATTCGCCAAGAATGTGGATGCAGATGGGCGGAGCAATGTTTTTGGACAATGAGACGATGAATTACAATGCTGATGATGCCGGCATGGATGAGCATGATTTTTCTCTATGGGACTGAAAAACTCAGATTAAGACGACCATCCCCAATGATCAGCCGGTTTGAACTAGGTTAACTTTACTAGCTAGGGTTCGTTCTTTTTTTTATAGTGTGTGTTTGATTGAGTGACGGTTGAGGTAATTTTAGGATGTGTGAAAACCATTTTTGAGCGTTTTCTTGGATGAATTGACTAAGGCTTTATGTGGCCTTCTAGTTATGTCTGGATAATAATAATAATATCCTTTTGATTTTTGTCCTGCGCTATTTAGGGACTATTTATTTATTGACAATGTATTCTTCATTTTGTGTGATGTGATGATGTAATAATGCTTCTTCATATTCAATTAAAGAAATAATATCAGTTCTCTATGGATCATTTACGTTTCATCTTCGTCAAAGAGTCAAGATCAAGTGCAAATCTGATTTTTGTTGCAAATTATAAGTCGACAAATTGTGATACACTTTCTACGAACTATGTCATAATTTAATCCAAACGAATTATAGGCTATTTTCCCTAACTATGACATAATTCGTAGAAAGTGTACCTTAATTCGTCGGTTTGTATCTGCACATTGGAACCCGATCTTTTTCCTATCATCCAATTTTAAATATCTAAACCCAAGTATTTTGTATAATATATGACTTCAGATCAAACAAAAACCATGATTATATATAAAAACTAAAAACTTAATTAAATATTGACACGTGTATCATTAGACCAATCATAATTCGGGACGCATTTTATAAATAAAAAAATTAAAACGGACTTATTGAAAAATACATAACAGATGCGAGGGTATAAACGCCCTAAAAATTATCCAGACTTAACAGATGCATTTAGTTAAGTCTGGATATTATTGTGTAAGTCTAATTTTAAGTCTGATCATTGTCAATTTAAGTCTGATCATTACTAATTTAAGTATGTACATTATCAAACTAAGTCTGATCAATACCAATTTAAGTCTGGATATCAATTTAAGTGTGTTTTTAAGTCTGGACATTAATAATTTAAGACTGGATACAATTTAAGTGTGTTTTTAAGACTTGACATTACTAATTTAAGTTTGGACATTACTAATTTAAGTCTGGACATTATCAATTTAAGTCAGGACAGTATTGAGTATGATTTTAAGTCTGGACATTACTAATTTAAGTCTGATCATTACCAAGTTAAGTATGATCATTCCAAGTTTTTTTTATATTGATCATTCCAAGTTAAGTCTGATCATTCCAATTTAAGTATGATTATTATGTCTGATCATTGCAAGTTAATTCTGATCATTTCAAGTTAAGTTTGATTATTATGTCTGATCATTCCAAGTTAAGTCTGATCATTCCAAGTTAAGTCTGATCATTCCAAGTTAAGTTTGATCATTTCAAGTTAAGTCTGATTATTATGTTTGATCATTCCAAGTTAAGTCTGATTGTTATGTCTGATCATTCCAAGTTTAAGTCTGATTGTTATATCTGATCATTCCAAGTTAAATCTGACCATTGCAAGTTAAGTCTGATAATTTCAAGTTATGTGATCATTTCAAGTTGATCATTCCAAGTTAAGTCGGATCATTCCAAGTTCAAGTTTGATCCTTCCAAGTTAAGTCTGTTCATTCTAATTTAAGTCTGATTTGAAATACGGGACATGTGGAATGACTATAATGCCCCTCCGTGTTATATCTGAGATTTTGACGAAATTGGACACGTGTCAGCTTGAAATCCAATTTTTAATTTTCATATATAATCATAGTTTTTACGTGAACCGCACTCATAATATATTACCACAAAGTATGCGAAATTCTCTTCTTTTTTTAGGTTTACAAATGAAATTTTGACATGAAATCTATAATGCAAATGGATTTGTGAACTTAATGCAGATATGCACCCCTCCCATTTTTTGGTTTAAACTCCAAAGATGAGGACATTTTATTTTGAGTTTTCTTTTTAAATTTAGAATAATATTGATAATAATTTAGTAGTAATAATTAATCGTTAAAATATATTTTATGAAATAAAAAAACATTTATGATCTTACAAAAATTCAAAATTTGGAAATGCAAGCAAAATGAAGCTTTTAAGTTTGTTTTTGATTGTGGGTTTTACACCGCATACAAATCAACTACTACACGAATACATCTTGTACATATTACATGAACACTGTTTTTACTACTCGTGTACATATGAATCACTATAGGAGCACGGGCCACGTAAGGCACCAATCCAGATTGATACTTGAATCGTGCATTGAAGCACATACCATCATAAGTCACCTCTATCTTGAAAAACCACGAAGAAAAATAATCATCAACAAAAAGTGAGAAAAATTATGCTACTCAGGAGAATCGAACCATTGACCTTTTGATTAAAGGTCAAGAGTTCGCATTAACCTTTTAATTAAACGTCAATAGTTCAAATGACTCGGCCAAACCCTTTTCCCAAATGAATCCAAGTTGTGTGGCTGAAATCAAGCGCTGCGTGAGCGAGAAGCATCCAGCTGGCCAAAAATGGCGCCTTTCCGCTTCGCCAACGTCTGCGCTCGATTCGATTCTGTCCGCCATGGTCGTCAAACTCCTCACTCATTCACTCCCATCATCGCCTCTTTTTTTATCCAATCGGATCCACAAATTTCCTTACTGCGCCCCTGCCGAGCTCTGCAATTATATCCGACTCACGCGGCGTGCGCAACGCGCTAAATTAAGGATTTCCGCCGCAGAAAGCAGTCAAACGGATGTTATAGCAACTCAGGAAGAGAAAAGAGACGATATTGATGAGCAGTTGGGGTCTAGCGCGGCGGACGTGGTGCGGAAGTTTTACAGCGGCGTTAATAACCGGGATTTGTCGGCCGTTGTCGATCTGATTGCCGAGGATTGCGTTTATGAGGATCTTGTGTTTCCTCATCCGTTTGTTGGGCGAAAGGTAGGTAATCGTCTTCCTTGCTTCGCTATTTTTCAATTGATGCTTCCGTTGTCACATTTAGGGCTTCTTTTAATTGACAGAATATTCTAGGGTTGTATTCATCAAACTAGACAGATTGATTCACTTTGCAGGCCATCTTGGAGTTCTTTGACAAGTTCATGAATACAATTTCCAAAGATCTTCAGTTTGCAATTGATGATCTATCAGAGGAGGATTCATTTGCAGTTGGGGTGACTTGGCATTTGGGTATGATTGGCCATGTTGCATACTATTCCTGTTTGACTGTATTCCATGCTTATTCTGGTCTACTGGTATGTTTGTGTTTATGTTCTCTAATAATGGAGTTTTATGCAGAATGGAAGGGTAAGGAGTTCCCTTTTAGTAAAGGATGCAGCTTTTATCGGTTGAATGTTATTGAGGGCAAGCCACAGATCATGTAAGTGAACATAACTATACTGATAAGCTATTTTATATGATGATAAATTAGAGGATCTTATCCCAGGATCTAATACACATTGGGAGTGATTTCGTGATACTTGATGTTGTTCCCTCCTGATAATACATAATGGCTTCTATATAATTGCTTTACTTATTGTGATTTTTAGAATTACTTGTAAATGATTTTAGGAATTGATTTGTGTATTGTTTTCATGTGGTAGCACTCCGGTTTGTATATGAGCCACTTCTGGAAATATGTTCATGGGTTGTTAAATTGATTGCAATGAACAATTCGTTGTCTCATAAGTCGTGTACCATACTGAGCAACACAAGCAATTAAGTGGAATCTTGTTACACTGATAGACATTGACTACATAAGTTGTAAATAAAAGCTTTCTTATCATGGAGAATTAGCTTCATTTTGTGGAAACAGATATGGTCGAGATATCGTTGAGCCTTTTTTTAAACCTGGAGATGCAGCATTGGTAAGCAGAATTCACTTACTATTTCACCATTTCTTTTGTAATCAAGTCCTTTTAAAGTGGTTACACTTTCTACTATTACAATTTGAGAGCTACTATCGGGGTAGTTATGAACATCTCAAGAGTCATTTGTGTCATTTGTGTTGTGGCTACCAGAGTATTAGATATCAATCATCTTATATAAAACCAACGGAAACCAGAGTATTGCTTTTCTGGGTTTAGCGTTAGCCTACACAATAAAGCAACTAATGATTTATATTTTCAGTTTCATGTGTTTGACGTATAAGTTAGGCAGCTTGATGTAATAATTTTACCAGAAACCAATTCAAGGAGTTACGCCTGCTCTTTGCAGACGGGCAAATTATGTTTCCCGTGGAACTAGAGACTAATCCTTTGTTGGTATCCAACCAAAACTAGACAGATTAATTCAATTTGCAATACCCTCGTTGCAGGGTGGTTCCACTTTTGGGGAGTAGGTAGATCAGGACCAAACTGAACCTGAAGTGCGTGTGTGGTACATAATATGACATCAGTTGCTTTAATGGATAGAATAGCTTAATTTGATACAGTGAAGGAGAGAAATTCGTCTTATTTTTGTTCAAGATTCTTGTATTGTTTGATGAAGGGTCAATAAATTATTTTCTTTCACTCCTCACTATCATTTGAACATGCAGA
The DNA here is from genome assembly GCA_033675215.1 of Rhodiola kirilowii. Taxonomy (NCBI): domain Eukaryota; kingdom Viridiplantae; phylum Streptophyta; class Magnoliopsida; order Saxifragales; family Crassulaceae; genus Rhodiola; species Rhodiola kirilowii. Next base: position 18,456,506 of record CM066199.1, read on the forward strand.
CTGCTATAAGAGGTGTCACTTGGTTGCTTGAGCGCTTCCCTAAACTGGCAGACCGAATATGATCAGTAACGAATCAAGAAGATGGTTGTTTGTTTGACATGAGTTGTACTAGTCTTCCCTTGAATGAATTAGAAGCAAGAAAATAATGATCCTGTTATAATATGGTGAATTGTATGACTCTTACCATATTCATGTCCCAACTTGAATTCTGGTCTTTTACTTTACCGTACCCCATGCTGTGCCCCATACATACCTCCACATTTATTACTAGTCTTTTCAATTTCCTCATGTACTCATATAGGGGTTATTTGTAAAAGATTGTATGAGAACAAAAAAACAATACAATTAGCGTCGCACGCGGTAAAACTGATGTGTTAGCTAGGTGTGGATCACTCGGTTGGATCTTCTACTTTATGTGCATCAGTCTTCACTTTGACTCTTGATTTAGCCTTCTAGATGACATCGATTGTTCTGTGTGTGAATTAGAGAGTTGTAGAATTGAATCATTTACACACCAATATATAGCTCATATTTTTGGATCACTCGCCAACTCCCTGCATCGATTTAAAGCTTCAAAAGTCGGAAACAGTATGTGTTGTTTAGACCCCGAAATGTATCCTTTTGTTACACATTTTCTCCTAGAGCTTCTATACACCTGAAATGCAAAATCATACGTAAAAAGTAAATGTTCGCATATAAAAGTATCGAAATAAATGAAATTAGTTAGTTCAACGAGTCGTATAAATACAACTCATCACCTGTGGTGATTGAACTCTCATTACTCTCGTGGTCTACCACTCTTTGAATCCCCAGTTCGTTAATTCCCCTTCTTTACTGCTTTTGTTTGATTACTTTCTCATGCCCTGAGGTTTGTTGCTCCCTAGGTTTATTAGTGTTTAAATTTCTGAATGCATTGAGCAGTACATGGGATGTGATGAGTGGTCAGTTCTCGCATATCAGTTGCGAAAGGGTGTTCGCCCCAAGCTTGTTACGACAGATTGGGCACCCTCCTCATACCTATCTGATCCCTTCCACACTGCCTTAAAAAAATGCATTGTTATGTTCCCATGTTTCTTTCGATGGTTTAATGAAATTCATTGGTTCGTACTCACTGTATCTATGCTCTTATTTCACTAGTTAAGTTTTCTTAAGGAAGTGCATACTTTGTGGGGGGAATAATGCTAGTGGCCATGTCTACGCCTATTTGAGGGATAACTATATGACGCTGAGGGGATACATGGTGTCGAGACTCGTGTCGTGTGCGGAGATTAACTAGAATTTTCACGATGCAACCAGAAACTAAAATCTAATGACGTGGGGGAAAACTAACACAGAGTATCCATGACTGGGGAAGTGACTTAGATGGTGAATCTCTTAAAAATTAATATGGAGGTTGTTTCTGCATTTTTCCTATCTCTTGAGTAAAGGGTGTTTGTTATTATCAAAAAAAGGGGGAAATTGTTAAAGTTGATGAACTCCAAGTGTTTTGATATAACAAACACCCAACTGATATTGTTACATAAGGAAGATGTTTATCCAAAACTACTAACCAAGATTTAAAGAAGATCAAGGATTTGAAGTTGGAGCAAATATAGGGTTTCCTGAAGAAAGTTCGATGTATAAATAGGAGGCGACGACTATCTATTTATCGCTCGTTCTGGTCGGAGATAATTGGCACCCCAAAGCTACAAACCAAGTGACGGTCAGAAGATTGTGGAACCAATGAGATTGAACATAAGACGTACATCAGCAGGTACAAAGAGCGATGGAGCAATCTGTGCCAGTAGGAAAACGATACTTGTTGTGTGGCTAACGGAAGAAGCAAACACATCATCGATCGGTCTGAAAGTATGACAATACATCAAAAAGTATGATGTCATTGTGATAATAACTTTTGTAACTGAGTAACAATATAATGCAAGAGCTATTCCAAAATCCTTCTAACTATGCTAAAGGGTAAAGAATTTTCTCCCAGGTACAGGTTAATGTACCAATGTTTCCACCAAGTCATTGTGTTCATTTTCTGTATATTACTTCCGATGTTTACGTATCTAGCGAGGAATATAGAAATTTGTTACTCGCTACATATCGCTAACTACTTATATCAATACTATTTTACCATCTGGAGCTACTGATCAAAAAAGCATAATGTGATAATGAAAAAAGGAAACGGATCAAATACAAACCAAATTTATAAATAAAAACTAAAAACCCAATAAAATATTACCACGTGTCTATTTCGACCAATCAAAATTCGAGGCACTTTTTGTAAATAAAAAAATTTTAAAACAAACAAATTTGAAAATACATAACAGATGCGAGGGTATAATCGTCTTAAAAATTGCTACAGTAATAGTTTAAGTCTGATCATTTCTGTTTTAAGTCTGATCATTGCTACAGTAATAGTTTAAGTCTGATCATTGTATGTTTAAGTCAGATCATTCCTTTTTCAAGTATGATCATCTTATTTTTTAAGCCTGATCATTCCTGTTTTAAGTCTGATCATTGCTACAGTAATAGTTAAGTCTGATCATTGTATGTTTAAGTGTGATCATTCCTCTTTTAAGTATGATCATTGTATTTTTTAAGTCTGATCATTCCTGTTTTAAGTATGATCATTGCTACAGTAACAGTTAAGTCTGATCATTGTATGTTTAAGTCTGATCATTCCTTTTTTAAGTCTGATCATTATATTTTTTAAGTCTGATCATTCTTGTTTTAAGTCTGATTATTGCTACTGACGAACTATTCTTTTTCACCTCTAAATAGTATCAATGAAGAGAGGATCGAATGTAGTCAAAACATTTATATTAACGGGTAAAGTACCGGGTCGAACCAAGAGGAGCAAGCCAAGTGATGAGTCGAGTTTTTGACTCATTAATGCCCGTTTTTCACTATAGCTTTAGTTCGATTCCGACTACTATTTGATGTCATTTGATCCTTTTCTCGTGCGTTTCAGGTACAAAGCAAGATGTCTCAGTGTCAAGAGCCATTGGAAGAAAACTCGGGAAAAATCGGTGTTTAGAGCAAAAGTTGACAGTATTTGGTCTTCAGTCGATCGACTGGGAAGCTCCCCTGCTCCAGTCGATCGACTAAACAGACTTACAGGGGGAGCTGAAATCGACCATCGCCAGTGGATCGACTGACCCCTTCAGTCGATCGACTGAAGAGTCCCCTGCCCAGAGCATGCAGATCACGTGACGCCCAGTCGATCGACTGGATCTCAGTCGATCGACTTAATGGACTAACAGGAGGTGCTGCAAATTGAGAATTGTCAGTCGATCGACTGGGGGCCTACCCTGTCTCAGTCGATCGACTGAGAACCTGCTAGCCAAACGACTTTTCTTCCTCCAGTCGATCGACTGGGCCAACAGCCCAACGCCAGTCGATCGACTGGACCTGCTACAGTGCCGAATTTCCGACGAGCCTATAAATAGAAAGAGGGTTTCTTGACCTAGCATCTGGGATTTTTCTGGAGAAGAAGACAAAGGAAAGTGATCAAATCAAGGGTTTCATCATCATCAAACCAAGGAGGAATCAAGATCAAGGGAGTTCATTAGGACTAATCATCCTACTCTCTCCCTCTTCTTTTCTCCTAGATTTGCTTGTAAAAACCTACTCATCATGTTGTCTTACATGATGAGTGAGTAGTCTCTCTTGTGTTTTGAGGGGTTCTATGAACCTCCTTGGTACTCAATGATCATTGTGAACACATTTGAATAGATCTATTGAAGTTGATTTCATGTTTACTATGCTCTTCATGTTAGACATGTCTCTAAGTGTTTGATAAAATGCCTAGATGACATGTTTGTGTTAGAACTTTGATCTAAGTCTTGAGAGAGCTTAGGGATGGTTTTGATATAGTAAAACTGAACTTAACCTACATTTATGAGAGTAAATGCATGGTGAGAGGTGAACTTGAACTTTATGCATATAGCATTTATGAGAGTAAATGCTATATAGTGGATCAACACCCTTTAACTAGTGAGATCCTAACTAAGATGGCTTGATTAAGATTAGATACGCGTAATAGCCTAATTCTTGATCTAGGCTAGGTTCAAAACCTATCAACTCTTAATTAATTGAACTCTTGTTTGCATGATCATTGAGAAATTGCCAAGGAGGGGATTAATCCCTCGAAACTCGCTTTTAATTGAATTCAATCCCTAAAACCACTTCATTCTTGTTTTACAATCATTGATAACTCAACCAATTCAAATTTTAGGAATTAGCCGAGTAAGAAAACTTGATTGAACTAGCGTGTAGTCCATTTGCTCCCTTGGGTTTGACACCGGTCTTACCGGTTGATTATAAATTGTTTTTGATCAACGTACTAAAAATACTCGCGATCAAAATGGCGCCGTTGCCGGGGAGCAATAGCTAGATTACCCCTAGGAAAATCATTTAGTACTCCGACTATTCCATGTTTTGCTTTATTTTACTTGTTACTTGCAAATCTTGAGCTTATTCACTACGCTTACTTGTTTTAATTGGCTCCCCTTGTAGGTTCACCTCTTTTATGCCACCAAAGACCAAGAAGCTTACTCATATTGTGGATAGAGACTTAAACCAACCTATTAGAGAGCTAGTTAATCCTCATCTTACAAGGAGTAAGACCAACAAAGACAAAGGATCAACTTCCACTACTCAAGTAGTCATGGGTGATAGGGATAATAGACTACCTCCTCCTCCGCCCCCTCCTCATCAAAGAAACCAAGATAACCTTCCACCATTGCCCCAAGCTAGAAGGGCCCTAAAGGATTATGCTAATCCGACGGCATATGGGTATCGCTCTCCAATCCTTGTGCCTACTGTTGATAACCGGGACTTCGATTTAAAGACTTCCACAATACAAATGGTTCAATCCAACCAATTTGCGGGGAGAGACAACGAGGATCCCAATGCTCACTTGACAACGTTTCTTGAAGTATGTGCTACGTTCAAGATAAATGGGGTCTCGGAGGATGCAAAGCTATTGAGACTTTTTCCCTTCTCACTCACGGGAAAAGCGAAGGATTGGCTAAGGAGCCAAACTCCCGATAGCTTCACTACATGGGAAGAATTAGCCGTGGCTTTCTTGAACAAGTATTTCCCCCCTTCCAAAACGGCTTATTATCGGAATCAAATCACCAATTTCTCGCAATTGGATGGTGAAAACCTCTATGAAGCTTGGGAACGATACAAGGAATATCAAAGGCTTTGTCCTCACCACAACCTAGATGATCTTCAAGTCTTCCACACTTTCTACCACGGGGTTGACAGTAACTCTCGCCTTGCGCTTGACACCACCTCGGGTGGTGCTATTATGGAGCTAGAACCGCATGAAGGATATGCAGTGATAGAGAAAATAACCAAAAATTATTTCATGTGGGGAAGCGAGAGAGGAAACCCAAGAAGGAGACATGAAAGGCATGAGGTGAAAGCGGTGAGCTCTAGTGATTATGATGCTTTGAGGAAGGACTTTGAGAGCCTATCGGATGAAGTCTTCAAGCTAAAACACCCGGAAAAAGAATCTTCAACGAGGCAAGGGTGTGATATTTGTGAGGTCTACGAGCATGAGACCGCTTCTTGCCCTTTGGTTCAAAGGGATGTGCAAGGGCAAGGGTATGGAGAAGTGAACTTTGTGGGAGGAAACCAAAATAGAGATTATGGAGGTGGTGCCAACCAAGGGCAAAGCTCTCAAGCAAATCAAACTACACCGAGGTTTTCCTCGGTTTGGAAGAATCACCCAAACTTCTCATACAAAACCACAAATCCCACTCGCCCCGATTTTGGTACTACCCCTCCCGGATTTGGTCCTAAGCCTACATCCACTAATCAATACCAACCAAGAAATCAATACCAAGGGCAACAACGATACCAATCTCAAACTCAAAGGCCTTACCAACAAGTTGAAGCTCCTCCACAACCTTCTAGTGAACTCTCCGGTATTGAGGCAATGTTTGCAAAGCTCTTAGCAAACCAAAATGAGATGAGGCAAGAATTGAATGAGGTCCAGCAATCGAATCAAAGGCTAGAGGTCCACAACAAAATGCTTGAAAGTCAAATTGCTCAACAAGCCGAGACATCTACAAGGGCACCGGGCAAGCTACCGGCTAGACCCGAACAAGGGAATAGAGAGCATTGTAATGCGGTAACCTTGAGAAGTGGGAAAGACTTAGAGGTAGAGCTACCTAAGAGGAAGAGAGTTACCTTTGATCTTGGAGGCCAAGCTAGTGCCGATATCGAAGAATTGGAAGAAGAGATCCCTAGTCCTCAAGTTGAGGAGGAAATCGAGGTGGAAAAAGAGAAAGCCGAACCTAGAGTCTACACTCCTCCTATTCCATTCCCTCAAAGGCTAAAGAAGAAAACAAATGATAAGCAATTCTCCAAGTTCGCGGAGATGATGAGGAAGCTCTATGTGACAATGCCCTTCACCGAGGTAATAACTCAAGCTCCTTCATATGCTCGTTTTCTAAAAGATGTCATTACTTGTAGGAGGACTATCGAGGATGTCGATACGGTGTCCCTCAATGGCGAATGTAGTGCCATACTCCAACCTCGCATGCCCCCAAAGCTTGAGGATCCCGGTAGCTTTTCCATTTCATGCTTTATTAATGATATTAAGATTGAACGAGCAATGTGTGATTTGGGTGCAAGCATATCGTTGATGCCTTATTCTTTGTGTAAAAAGCTAAATATGGGTGAGCCTAAACCAACTAGCATGATTCTAAGGCTCGCGGACCGCTCCTCAAGATTTCCTAAGGGAGTTCTTAAGGATGTCCCGGTTAGAGTAGGGAATTTCTATATTCCGGGGGATTTCGTGGTGCTAGAGATGGAGGAGGACAATGAAATTCCCATTCTATTGGGAAGGCCCTTCCTCTACACCGCGGGGGCTATTTTTGATACGACTAAGGGGTCAATTACCATGAGGGTAGGAGATGAGGAAATTGAGTTTAATCTTGAAAAAGCACAACGAGGTCCTAATTCTACAATGACTTGTAATTATCTTGACCTAGTTGATACTTATGAATTGTATGATGTGCCTAACCTTCTCATGAGTGCAATTGACCTTGACAATGAGCTTCCCGACATTGGCGATTGTTGGGCTATCTTAGAGGAGGAATGTGAAGAAGGGACTCTAAGCGACAAAGGTAAGGAGTCTTGTTCGGTAGAGCTTAAAGCTCTACCAACAAGCCTAAGGTATGAGTTCTTAGGCCCAAATTCTAGCTTGCCTATCATTGTGAACTCTTCTTTGAATGATGTTGAAACCTCAAAATTGCTTGATGTGGTTAGGAAACATAAGGATGCTATTGGCTACTCTATTGATGATTTAAAGGGAATAAGCCCTAATTTATGCATGCATGAAATCAACTTAGAGAGTGATAGTATGCCATCTAGGGAGAGAGCTAGGAGGTTGAATCCTATTGTGGGGGAGGTTGTTAAGAAAGAGGTCCTTAAATTGCTTGATGCGGGAATTATTTTCCCCGTTGCGGACTCTAAATGGGTGAGCCCCATTCATGTAGTGCCGAAAAAGGGAGGAATGACCGTTATTAAAATTGAGAAGAATGAACTAATCCCCACAAGAACGGTAACCGGGTGGCGTATGTGTGTGGACTATAGAAAACTCAACCAAGCCACTAAGAAAGATCACTTTCCCCTTCCTTTTATTGATCAAATGTTGGAAAGACTAGCTAAGCATGACTATTTTTGCTATCTTGACGGATATAGTGGATTCTTCCAAATCCCTATTCATCCCCAAGATCAAGAGAAAACGACCTTTACTTGTCCCTATGGAACATTTGCCTATCGGCGAATGCCCTTTGGACTTTGTAATGCGCCCGGTACTTTTCAACGATGCATGATGGCTATTTTTTCGGAATTTATTGAAAAGATCATGGAAGTGTTTATGGATGACTTTTCCGTTTATGGTTCCTCTTTTGATGATTGTTTAGCCAATTTGGCTAAAGTGTTGAAAAGATGTATTGAGACGAACCTTGTACTAAATTGGGAAAAATGTCATTTCATGGTGCAGGAGGGAATAGTTCTTGGTCACTTGGTCTCTAAAAGAGGAATTGAGGTGGATAAGGCCAAAATTGAAGTTATGGAAAAATTGCCCCCTCCAAGAGATGTGAAAGGAATAAGGAGTTTCCTTGGTCATGCCGGATTTTATAGAAGGTTTATAAAGGACTTCTCGAAGATTGCAAAGCCATTGACAAATCTCCTATGCAATGATACCAAATTTCATTTTGATGAAGATTGCTTAGTAGCCTTCAAGAAGTTGAAAGAGGCATTGATTTCGGCTCCTATTATTCAACCCCCTAGGTGGGATTTGCCATTTGAGCTTATGTGCGACGCTAGTGACTACGCCATTGGGGCGGTTCTTGGGCAAAGGGTGGATAAGAAGCTTCACGCTATTCATTACACGAGCAAAGTTCTTAGTGGTGCTCAATTGAATTACACAACTACGGAGAAAGAGCTTCTTGCTATCGTGTACGCTTTCGATAAGTTTCGTCCATACCTTGTGGCTTCAAAGGTTATAGTATTCACTGATCATGCGGCTATCAAATATCTCTTAGCAAAGAAGGACTCTAAGCCAAGATTGATAAGATGGATTCTATTGCTTCAAGAATTTGACATAGAGATCAAGGATAAAAAAGGAGTAGAAAATGTGGTAGCCGACCACCTATCAAGGCTAGAGGAAAATGAAGAGATTGAAGTGGATGCTAGACCGGTGAATGATTCATTTATTGGAGAGCAACTCATGAGAGTCGAGGCGGAGGCCCTTCCTTGGTACGCGGACTTCGTGAATTTCGTGGTTTGTGGGATTATCCCCCACGATATGAACCACCATCAAAGGAGGAAGTTCCTTTCCGAGACCAAGAGGTACTATTGGGATGAGCCCTACCTTTATAGGCTTTGCGCGGATGGGCTATATAGGACTTGTGTCGCCGAAGAGGAAATGAGAGAAATTCTTTACCATTGTCACTCTTCTCAATATGGAGGACATGGTAGTGGAGCAAAAACCGCGTCAAAGGTACTACAATGCGGCTTTTATTGGCCTACTCTCTTTGGCGATGCTTATGAGTTCGCGAAAGCATGTGATCAATGTCAAAGGACCGGCAATATCTCAAAGAGGCATGAAATGCCCCAACAAAGCATCCTCCCGGTCGAGATATTTGACGTATGGGGCATCGACTATATGGGCCCTTTTCCTTCTTCATTTGGGAACCGATTCATATTGGTGGCGGTTGATTACGTCTCAAAATGGGTTGAAGCCGTCGCTTCCCCCACTTGTGATGCCAAGGTGGTCACGAAACTATTCAAGAAAATCATCTTTCCGAGATTTGGGGTGCCAAGGACCGTTATAAGTGATGGTGGTTCGCATTTCAAGGAGAGACATTTCGAGGCCTTACTTCGCAAATATGGAGTTAGTCACAAGGTTGCCACTCCTTATCACCCACAAACTAGTGGGCAAGTGGAAATTTCAAATCGAGAGATCAAGGTAATCTTGATGAAAACCGCGGGGAGCTCAAGAAAAGATTGGTCATCGAAGCTAGATGACGCCCTATGGGCCTATCGTACGGCATTCAAAAACCCTATTGGAATGTCTCCCTATCGCCTTATTTATGGGAAGCCGTGCCACTTGCCAGTGGAATTGGAGTACAAGGCGATGTGGGCAATCAAAACGTTGAATATGGATTCACAAATGGCGGGAGACCATAGGGTGCTTCAACTCCATGAGTTAGAAGAAATAAGGAATGAGGCCTACGAAAGTGCTAGGATCTATAAAGAGAAGACCAAGAAATGGCACGACAAAAGGATACTTCGTCGTGAATTCAAGAAGGGAGAGAAGGTCTTGCTCTTTAATTCTAGGCTTAAGCTATTCCCGGGAAAGTTGAGGAGCCGATGGAGTGGCCCATTTATTGTCCACAAGCCTTATGAGGATGGACACGTAGAATTGCTCAACAATGATGGGACTACCTTCACGGCAAATGGACAAAGGCTAAAGCACTATAGAGAAGGATTTCGTGATGAGCAAAATGTCACATTCCCCTTGACCGACCCATAGAGTACCTTAATCCGCTTGAGGAGGGATCCTAGCAAAGGACTCCTCAAGTGTTCTTCTTAGTGAGAAAATGATCGGCTCGGTCTTTGCCAAGACGTTAAACTAGGCACCTCACGGGAGGTACCCCGGTTTGTGAGTTGTCTATCTATGCACAAGTACTTTCAAATATGTGTAGCATGCCTTTGTGAACATGTTATGTGGCTTGGTGATTTGGATAATTCTATATGCATGATTTTGGGTGTGTGTGATTTGATACAAGGCTTGCATGATATTACTTGATGATGGTGGCCTTTTAAGTGTGGAGTGGTAATCCTGGCTTGTTTGGTTTGAAAATCGTATGATTTGTGCTAGCGATTGATTAGGAGGGCGTACCTTGATTTTATGTGATATTTTGAGTGGTGCATATTCTTGTTTTTGAGTAAAAATTCTGAGTGTGGAGTCGGGGTTCGTTGGAAAAGGAAAAAAAAAAAATTTTAAGCAGAAATCAAGGTTCAGTCGATCGACTGGAGGAAAGCTATATCCCAGTCGATCGACTGGATGGTGTTTCAGGAGCTCCTGTTTTTCGTGCACTCTCAGTCGATCGACTGGGCTCTCAGTTGATCGACTGGGAATGCCTTATCCAAATCACAGATTTCCTTCTTCTTCTTCATTCGACCGAAACCCCCAAAACCCTAAATCTCCAAAATCCAAACTCCGACCACCACCAATCCACGCCGCTCATCTCGCCACAGCACCGCCTTAGCCTCGCCGTGCCATCACCGTCAAGCCGCCATCAAATCGCCACCCCGAACCTCCCAGACCTCAAATCCCGATCGGAATCACTCTTCGCCGTCGATCTCCCTCCTCCGCAGTCCGTTCTGCCCGATTCCACCACCAATCTATTCCTATTCCACCCGCCTACAAACCCCAAGCCTCAAATCCAACTCTCAAAGCCTCCCGGAAAAACCCCCAAATCTGCCCTAAACCCGACTGTTTTTCAGCCCCAGTCGATCGACTGAGAAACCTGTCTCAGACCAGTCGATCGACTGAGATCGATTTCAGTGCAATTCAGTGCATATTTTGCTCAGATTGGTTTTTGATCTCCATTTCCAGTGAACTATGGGTCGTGCCGATGAATCTACCAGTTCAAAAGCAAAGGGAAAGGGGATCGCTCACGAGCCATCGCTCGGTGAGCAAATTGACGACTTCTCTTTAGAGGACGAGGACGTGAGACCTCTTGTTTCGCGCAAGAGGAGACTTATGAGGGATTCCCTTGCTGACCAGAGTTCAGGGTCAGATGAGGAGGTTGAGGCCTGGCCGGTTTCCGCGCCACCCCCAAAGAAGAAAAAGCCTCCACCGAGGAAACCGACGCCAAAGAAGAAGGCGCCAATGCCTGCTAGACCTATTGCACCCCCGCGCCCTGCTGCTGCGCCTACCTCCATGGCCTTAGTGCCAATCGAGCCTCATGAGGGGCCTTATGAGGGACCGATGCCCATTCCGGTCCCGTACCCATTCTCGACTCCCTTGGTCTTCAGGGACGAGAAGCACAGGACTCGTCACGCTACTCTCGTTGCGAAGAAGATGAAGGCCATCCCAACTTTGTACCTAGACATGGGCCTACTCCGCGGCATCGACGATGTTGTCGCATCTGAGGTACAATCTCGGCTCACTACTCATGGTTTGTCCTTTATATTTGCTGATGATCCGGGTTCCTACCAGAGGGTAGTTGAAGAGTTTTTATGCTCTTTTGAGTCGGTGAAGGAAAGAGTGGGGGAGGATGGTTCATCAGAGTATTACTGGGAGTTCTTTTTGGGGGGTAGAGATTTCCGGATCAGGGAGAGTACGATCCGAGAGTGGCTTGGCTTCCCACAGCCTACGGGCTCACCCCAGGTATTCACCGAGCACGACCAGTCCAGACTTTGGAAGAGGATCTCTGGTAGAAATGAGTGGTTCATATCTTCATACAATTCTTCAGCGATCGTTGATCCAGTTTGGAAGATTATGCACCACGTCATTTCTATTGGTATTAATACGAGGACTGAGAGGGGTAGGAAGGTGACCTTGCCAGATATGGACCTCATGGTTGCCATGGATCACGGGGAGATCATTGATTGGCTAGTAGTCCTTGCCAATCGGTTTGAGGCCGTTGTGAAGCCGACTGCGAGGAACAAGGGCTTGGGGGGTGGCTCCTTGATTACATTGGTAGCCCAAAGGTGTAACTTCACCTTTGACCACGAGGGTTGTGAGGCCCCTGCTAGGAGTTTTCTTGACATCAGCTTGATGAAGAATATGCACATGGTGAAGCGGGACGGTAAGACATGGAGTAGTGACCCGTCGCCTCATGTAGAGACACTTGTGACCGATGCTGCTGCGAAGAGGAGGGCCTTCAAGCAGAAATTTCCCCTTTACTGTCTCGCCCACCTCTCACCCTCCCCCTCTCCTCCCGGTTCGCCTCCTCCTCCCCCGCCAGCAGCCATTCCAGAGGCAGATGAGGAGTTGCCACCAGCAGAGCTAGCAGCCGATATTCCCCCTCCAGTCGTTGATGACACGGCAGAGTGGAGGCAGAGAGTCACATCAGATATTGCTGGCTTGACGACCGGCGTGGCAGACTTGAGGAGTGGATTGACTCGCCTCGAGGACTTTGTCCGAGAGTCTGATGCTAGAGCCCGCCGGGAGTGGGAGTGGCTGAGATCCACGGTTTTATCATTCAGCAGAGGCCCCGGCACTCCAGTTGCCACTCCACTCGCTCCTGAGTTCTCAGCACCGCGTGGCGCCTCCCCACTACCTTTCTCGCCAGTTTCAGCATTCGGGGAGGCGGGTACTCCACTCCCAGGAGAGACGATCCCCTACGTGGATTCTGCTTTAGGCGATAGCCCTCTCTTCCCCGGTGTCACGCAGCCGCTTGAGGACGATGGAGTCGTTGATTCAGCCAGGAGGACCCCTCCGGGAGACGACAAGGCTACATCTTAGTCCATGCTTCATTTCTATTTCCACATGTGTATTTTCCTTATTTGACTTGTTGCATTGGATGTTGATTTGGATGATAAGTCGCCTTTTGGCGCATTTTTGATGATGTATGCTATTTTGGTGATATCTATCCTTTCTTGCCTATTGGTTGTATGCTATATTCTTATGATGATTGACGGAGGGCCACCGCACTGTCGTTAACGTGCAGTGTCCTCTGTACAAATAAATTTATAATATCCGCTACTTGTGACTACACTACTGGGTAGTAAGTGGTAAGTAGGGGTCGAACCCAAGGGAATTAGGGGAATAGGCTATTCTTTTAGGGTGATTGAACTGGGGGGAGCGTGTTTTATGGTTGATTGAGATTTTAGCGCTCTAATTAACTACGTGATTTTTTTGGGGGGTTTTTGGTTTTGATTGCGGAAAAGTAAATACAGAAATTAAAATGCTGTAAATACAAAGAAGACTTACAGTGGGTGATGCGTGATTGTAATTCCTCCGGTAGATCAGCAGTTGGTGATTGCGGTTTAACAGTAAAGAAAAGCATTCGGTTTCAGGTACTCTTGTATTATAACATGTATATAATAAACTGTTAGTAACTTTTCTAAGTATTGAAAGATGAATCGAGGCCCTTTCGTAGCGCAAGACTTGCAACATCGTTTAAAGCAACCCTTGTTCTATTTCAGACTAATTCCTCCTTTCGAAGTATCTTAGCCTTTTGTGCATCCACTTGATCTCACAGTTACGATTGACCAAGTGGTGTTTTAGATGAGTCGAACTTCTCAGATAAGCTTTGCCCTTTCGTAGCATCCACTTACCCGAGTATGTTCACGAATCCCCACGGAAGAGTTTTGCCCTTTCGTAGCATCCACTCAACCTTGGAAATTCTGACTATAAATGGCACATAGAACAAGTTTTGAATACAAAGAAATGAAACTAAAAGATATTACAACATTATATAATACAAGAAAATACCTTCCACCGAATAAAGAGTTTAGCTACGAATATCCATAGAGATGGATACCATAGCTAAATACTCGGGGGTTTTTGAAAACAGTAAGAGGGAAAGGGGTGGAATACTCAAGAACCAACAGGAGTATTCCTAATTCCTACTGAATACTCAAGAACCAACAGGAGTATTCTCTACAGTATTATAATACTCGAGAACCGACAAGAGTATTATAATTTCCAGTATAATACTCAAGAACAAACAGGAGTATTATTTCAAAACCGAACCAAACTTACAAGTAACAAAATGTAGAGAGAGAAGTGATTACAATTTTTGGGATGATTTATGAGGAGGAGGAGCACCTCCTTTTATAGGAAAAATGGGTGGAGATGGGTGGTGGAGATTGGTTTGATCCAAGGGAGGAGGAGGAGGCAAGGAGGAGCCAAGGAGGAGCCACCAAGTGGCGGAGGAGGAGTGGTGGAGCTCAGCCGCCGATAGCCGGTTGTGGTGGAGGAGCAATGGGTTGTTTCCTCCACCTCCAAGGCAAGTAGCCGGTCACCAAGGAGGAGGAGGGGTGGCGCCGCCGGTAGTGGGTGGTGGAATGGGGAGGTTTTCCTCCTTTGGTCACCTCTTCATCAAGTCACCAAGTCATCTTGCCATATGTGAATTTTGTACAGTTTTGTGCAGTCTTTTCACAAAACTGTCAGTGTGTTCCTTCCCCGGACTGTCTTGACTTCACTCCTGATTCTTCTGATTAATTTATTCTGGTCAATTCAACGTCAGGATCCTTGATATTTCTTCAGTCGGCATATGATCTTGACCTTGGATTGACTCTTGTTATCTTTTCAGCATAAAATCCTCTCCTTAGCGTGTTTTCACTTCAGTCTCTAAAATGCCCTGTGGAAATATATCGGGACTAACAGATGGATGTTAGATAGACAAACAGTCTAACTTGGGGGGTTTTACTGTGTTTTTGATTCGTATAATTGTGGTCCATCAATGATATTGGAGGTGTTTACCATTTATACTGTTCACTCTACAGGATATACATTCCCATTTTCTTATCATGTCTAAAGCACCCTCTTATATCTACACTTGCAACCAAAAGGCTATTTCTCACTCTTATGGATCATATCACCGGCACTACAAACGAGGGGAGTTCCTATGCGCCTTTGCCTTTATTTTATCATTCTTTGCGCTTAGGGACTAAGCTTGAATTAAGTGTGGAGTGGTTTTGATGCGCATAGTTCACATGATTGCATGCTATACATATCATTTCTAGATGGACACTTGCATACTTGCACATTGTCCCAACATGAGAGTGTTTTTAACCGCATAGGCTTGTGATTTTAAATTCTAAATCCCTATAGATCGCATCTAGTCTATGTGCCACATTTACCGACCTAGTCCTTTGAAGCATGCATTCTTGAGAATCAATATCATTGCTACATCTTGACTATCCAACTTTCTAAGTATTTTTGTTGCAACACCTTGGATCAAGCTAGCAAACACTTTTAAAAATCGTTGTGAAAAACTTAGATCATTTGAATGCTCTTTGGTGACTTGAGTTCTCTAACATAGTGCCTTGTTCATGATTAATTCCCGCACATCCCTTACAACTTTTGAACATATTGTCAAGTTTTAAGTGTGGAGTCATTAAAAAAAAAGAAAAAAAAAAGAAAAGAGAAGAAGAGCAAATGCCGGAGGTTAGGGAGGTAAGACCCCCCTCGAAAGCATTTGTCTCAATAAGAAAATGAGAAGCACTTACGACTTGACCCTATGTTCCTCCATCATTCTATATTTGTGCGGGATTAGTCATTTCCATCGTGTGCTTGTTAGAATAATTCTTGGACGACCCATGTGCTTGCACGGGAGTATCCATTTGGTCTATGCTTGTTTATTAAGAAACATTGGTGTCGAACTCCACTTCCATTATGGATTACGGCTTAAGCGCCTAAAACTTGGGAACGAGTTTCTTGCCGCGAGCCCATGGACTAGCCCTAGCTAGCATAGGTGAGCGGTTGACACTCTATTGTGCAAGCTATAAGCCTTACTTCTATTATGTTGCTTCGAAAATGAGTAGAATTTTGGATAGTCACTTCATAGCCCTAGTGTTGACGCTCTTGAATGCACGTCGAAAAAGGTACTCAAAAGGTTGAGAAAGCTCTTTTTATGATATTGTGGCGCTAGTCTAGCTTGAGGTGAGGGATTGGTTTTGAAAAATCGTAGCCTTGGTTGAGCACTCTTGCATTCACTCTTATGGGGCATGTGCATATATGGGATTTGTGAGTATTCCCTTTTCTGAAAACTCTCACGAGACTATAACTCGTCCACTAGGGTAGCCTAGGGGTTTAAAGGCTTAATGCATATGCTAAATGCATTCGTAACGCCTACGAAAAGGAGCTAGTTAGATTGTATATACTTGTCATTTACTTTTCAATAACATGTTTAGAAATAAGGATCGAGACCTCGTGAAATCTAGTGTGGCAAATGCACGAAAAACATAGCACCACTAGCATTTCGACATTTGCACTTCCTTGGCATATTTGCATACTTTGTTCGGGACGAGCAAAGCTTAAGTGTGGAGTGTTGATGAGTCGAGTTTTTGACTAATTAATGCCCGTTTTTCACTATAGCTTTAGTTCGATTCCGACTACTATTTGATGTCATTTGATCCTTTTCTTGTGCGTTTCAGGTACAAAGCAAGATGTCTCAGTGTCAAGAGCCATTGGAAGAAAACTCGGGAAAAATCGGTGTTTAGAGCAAAAGTTGACAGTATTTGGTCTTCAGTCGATCGACTGGGAAGCTCCCCTGCTCCAGTCGATCGACTAAACAGACTTACAGGGGGAGCTGAAAATCGACCATCGCCAGTCGATCGACTGACCCCTTCAGTCGATCGACTGAAGAGTCCCCTGCCCAGAGCATGCAGATCACGTGACGCCCAGTCGATCGACTGGATCTCAGTCGATCGACTTAATGGACTAACAGGAGGTGCTGCAAATTGAGAATTGTCAGTCGATCGACTGGGGGCCTACCCTGTCTCAGTCGATCGACTGAGAACCTGCTAGCCAAACGACTTTTCTTCCTCCAGTCGATCGACTGGGCCAACAGCCCAACGCCAGTCGATCGACTGGACCTGCTACAGTGCCGAATTTCTGACGAGCCTATAAATAGAAAGAGGGTTTCTTGACCTAGCATCTGGGATTTTTCTGGAGAAGAAGACAAAGGAAAGTGATCAAATCAAGGGTTTCATCATCATCAAACCAAGGAGGAATTAAGATCAAGGGAGTTCATTAGGACTAATCATCCTACTCTCTCCCTCTTCTTTTCTCCTAGATTTGCTTGTAAAAACCTACTCATCATGTTGTCTTACATGATGAGTGAGTAGTCTCTCTTGTGTTTTGAGGGGTTCTATGAACCTCCTTGGTACTCAATGATCATTGTGAACACATTTGAATAGATCTATTGAAGTTGATTTCATGTTTACTATGCTCTTCATGTTAGACATGTCTCTAAGTGTTTGATAAAATGCCTAAGTGACATGTTTGTGTTAGAACTTTTATCTAAGTCTTGAGAGAGCTTAGGGATGGTTTTGATATAGTAAAACTGAACTTAACCTACATTTATGAGAGTAAATGCATGGTGAGAGGTGAACTTGAACTTTATGCATATAGCATTTATGAGAGTAAATGCTATATAGTGGATCAACACCCTTTAACTAGTGAGATCCTAACTAAGATGGCTTGATTAAGATTAGATACGCGTAATAGCCTAATTCTTGATCTAGGCTAGGTTTAAAACCTATCAACTCTTAATTAATTGAACTCTTGTTTGCATGATCATTGAGAAATTGCCAAGGAGGGGATTAATCCCTCGAAACTCGCTTTTAATTGAATTCAATCCCTAAAACCACTTCATTCTTGTTTTACAATCATTGATAACTCAACCAATTCGAATTTTAGGAATTAGCCGAGTAAGAAAACTTGATTGAACTAGCGTGTAGTCCATTTGCTCCCTTGGGTTCGACACCGGTCTTACCGGTTGATTATAAATTGTTTTTGATCAACGTACTAAAAATACTCGCGATCACCAAGCACATGCACTATTCAAGGTTGTGTTTCCATTCGGCTATTCTAAATCCAAAATGTATAAAGGTGTATATTCTAAATCCTATGTGGTGAGTAATTAGAGATAAAAGATAGATAAGAGGTGTTTCGAGGGGTTACTCCCCTCCTTGGCAATTTCCCAATGATCACATACACAATATTCAAACATTTCATGGCAGTCAAATAGTTTATAACCTTCTTAGCTCAAACCTCACTCAATTAGAGGATATCAGTTCATTCCATTGCATTATCGTCCTATGGGTGGGAGATAAATGCAATGAACATATGCACTAGTTCACTTCCTACCCATGCATTGTAGAAAACCTAGCTTAGACTAAGATAGACCAATTATCATGTGAATCTAATCCTAGTCAAGCTCTCTTATAGCTCGAACCTCACTCTCTCGAGGTAATTGGTTCATTCCATAGCACTATTACTCTTGGAATGTCTTCCTAAGATAATAAATACTATGAACTCGGGGACTAGTTAACAACAAATGCATACATTAGATAGGATCATGTTCTCTATTATCCAAACTAGATTCGACATGTTACTTAGGCATTTTATCAAACACTTAGTAGCATGTCATATATGAAGTGCATAGAGAACATGAACTTGACACCATTAGATGAGATAAATTGATGATTCGCTTAATGACTAACTCCAATAAATTTAACATTCAATCCTTAGTCAAGCATCCATATCCTAAGGTTCACTTGCATGATTCAAGATATAGATCATTTTCTCCATCCTAGAACCATTCCCAAGGGTTTCCAAGTCCTAGGTTCAAGTTTTAGTCCAAGTTGTCACTAAGGTATTTTATCAAACACCTAGAGTGCATAACATTCAAAACATAAGAGAAAATGAAATCAACAATCATCCATATGAATATTAATGTATATATGTGATCAAAGAGTACCAAGGAGAGCCATAAGACCCTCAAAACACAAGATCCACTACTCACACATCATGTAAGACAACATGGTGTGAGTAGGGTTTATAGCAACAACAAGAGAATAAAAGAGGAATAGAAATAGGATGGTTAATCCTAATGTCTCCCTCTGATCTTCACTTCTCCTTAGTTGGATGATGATTGATGACATTGGATGAGCCTCTTTTCCAATCTTCTTCTCCCCAAAAACCTCCACACTTAGGTCAAAAAACCTTCTTTCTATTTATAGCCTCGGGTGAAAAAAACAACACTATAGCAGTCCAACTGATCGGTTGAGAATGGGCAAATTGAACCGATCGGTTGGGAATGGCTTTGGTGCAGGGTGCTCTGGAGGCTTCATCCAGCCGGTCGGGTGGAATCCCAGCCGGTTGGTTGAGAATGGACTTGGGCAAGCCTCCCTGAATCTTTATTCAGCTAGTCGGTTGGCTGATTTCAGCCGACCGGCTGGCACTTCCTAGGCCTTTTTGGTGGTCTTCCCATCCAAATTCGGTCTTAGCGTCAACTCGAAAGTTGTAGCCCTTTGAGTTTGTGTTCCAACAAGCTTTGAATCAACCAATTCGGACACCGTATGCGCCCTAGGCGTCCAAATTAATCCGGAAAGGTCATTCTGCCCTGTTTTGCTCTAAATCTTCGGTTTTCCCTGAATTTTTGTATTTTGGCTTCGACCTTGGAGGAAACTTGTTTTCTACCTGAAATGTAGAGATAGAGGTCAAATGACATTAAAAAAGTGTCAGAAACGACCCAAAACTATAGTGAAATATGGGCCATTAGCCAGTCGAAAACTCGACTGATCAACACTCCACACTTAAGTTTTGTTCGTCCCGAACAAAGTATGAAAATATGTCAAAGTCATGCAAATGTCGAAATGCTAGTGGTGCTATGTTTTTCGTCTATTTGCCTCACTAGATTTCACAAGGTCCCGATCATTATTCCTAAACATGTTATTGAAAGGTAAATGACAAGTACGTACAATCTAACTAGCTCCTTTTCGTAGGCGTTACGAATGCATTTTGCGTATGCATGAAGCCTTTAAACCCCTAGGCTACCCTAGTGGATGAGTTATAGTCTCGTGAGAGTTTTCAGAAAAGGGAATACTCACAAATCCCATATGCACCTATCCCATGAGAATGAATGCAAGAGTGCTTAACCAAGGCGATGATTTCTCAAAACAAATCCCTCACCCCAAACTAGGACTACCATCACATTATCATCAAAAGAACTTTTGAACCATTTAAGTGCCCATGAGGTTGTGCATTCAAGATCATCAATACTAGAGCTATCAAAAGTCTCATCCCAAGATCTACTCATTTTCAAAGCAATACAATAGAGTGATAGTTTAGTTTGCACGAAAGAAGTGTCAATTGCTCACCTATGCCTAGGGTTAGTCCATGGGCTCGCGACATGGAACTCATTTCCGAGTTTTAGGCGCTTAAGCTATAATCCATAAGGGAAGAGGAGTTCGACACTATGAGTTCTTATAAAACGAGCATAGACCAAATGATAGCTCCCGTGCAAGCACATGGATCGTCCAAGAGTCATTCCAACTAGCACACAATGCAAATGATGAATCCCGCACAAATGAAGAATGGAGGAAAACATAGAGTCAAGTTTTAAGTGTTTCTTATTTTCTTTTTGAAATGGCCTTTAGCCTACAAATGCTTTGGAGGGGGGAACTTTTCTTCCTAACCCCCGACATTTGTATTTTTTGGAGCAAAACTTCTCATGCACTTGAGAAAGTTTTTAGTCGGGGCTTTGCCCTATTTGACCACAAACATTTTTTTTCTCTTTTTTTGGGGCCTATTTTTTGCCCTCTTTTGACTCCACACTTAAAAATTGATGATGGACCACAATTGTATGAATCATAAACACAGTTAAACCCACCAAATTAGACTGTTTGTCTATCTAACTTCGATGTTTTAGTCCCGATACATTTCTACAGGGTATTTCAGAGCTTAGAGAGAATACACGCTAAGGAAGAGCTTTTAGCACAGAAAAGATATCAGGAGACAATCCAAGGTCAAGATCAGACGCTGAATGAAGAAATCTAAAGATCCTGACTTGGAATCATTCAATACAAATCAAACCGAAGAGAAACCGAAGGCAATCCGGAGCTGAAATACACTGATAATTTTGTGCAAACTGCACAAAACTCACAAACCACTCTCCCCTTGCCACATGGGCCGGCGGCTACCTCCTCACATCTCCCCTCCCCCTCTCCCCTTCCACCACATGTCACCCTCTCCTCCATCCATCCCCAAAGCCGCCGGCGGCTTTGCCCTCCTCCTCTCCCCTTGTGACACTTGCCCTCCTCTCCTTCTCCCCTCATCTCCACCCTTGGATGCCAAACCACTTGCCCTCATCTTGGCCATCCATTTCTCTCCTCCATGGCTATAAATACCAAGCCATCCTTCCCATTTCAAATCATCCACACAAATCCCACCATCCACAATCCATTCCACTTATCTCTCTAAGTTTGTTACTATGTAAAGTTTGGTTTTGATATTAATAAAAGTTCAGTTTGTTCACAAATACTTTAGTTCGATCTTGAGTACTCCTGTCGGTTCTTGAGTACTCAAGTTTTCAGTTACAGTTCAAGAGTTACTCCTGTTTGTTCTTGAGTAATCTCTTTCTCTTCTCTCTTTACTCCTGTTTGTTCTTGAGTATTCTCTTCAATATCCTAGTTATGATGTCCAACTCCATGGATATTCGTAACTAAACTCTTCATTCGGTTGAAGGGGAGTTCTTGTTTTATAAAATGTTTTACTTCGTTTAGTTTCATTTCTCTGTATTCAAAACTTGTTCTATGTGCCATTTATAAGGTCAGAATTTCCAAGGTAGAGTGGAAGCTACGAAAGGGCAAAACTCTACTGTGGGAATTCGTGAACATACTCGGATAAGTGGAAGCTACGAAAGGGCAAAGCTTATCTGAGGAGTTCGATCTATCTTAAAAACCATTTGGAAACTGGACCAAAGGGACCAAATGGATGCACTTACTGCTAAGATACTTCGAAAGAAGGAATTAGTATCGCTTAGAACAAGAGTTTATTGAGCGCTACGAAAGGGCCTCAATATACGTTTGAATACTTAGAAGGGTTACTAAAAGAATGAACAGGATATAATACAAGGCCCCCCAAGACCGAATACTTCTCTCGCAATTACAAAACCCCCCTGTCTGTACTTTTACTGTTCGATCAACTACAACCATCAACTGCTCACAATCCGGAGGACTTACCAATCACGCATCACCCACTGTAAGTCTCCTTTGTATTTTCAGTATTTACTTTTCTGTAATTTACGTTTCAGCAATCAAATCCGCAACCAATCAAAAAGTCACGTAGTTGTTAGCACTAAAACCTCAACCAACTTAAAACACGCTCTCTCGCTAGACAAATCCCTTAAAAGAATAACCTATTCCCCTAATTCCCTTGGGTTCGACCCCTACTTACTGATGAGTCGAGTTTTCGACTCATTTATGGTCATTCTTCACTATAGTTTTGGGTCGTTTCTGACTTTATTTTGATGTCATTTGACCTCTATGTCTACATTTTAGGTAGAAAACAAGTTTCCCCCATGGTCAAGGCCTATATATGAAGATTGGTTGAAAAACAGGAGTTTCGGCGCAAAATATGGAGTTTCGGGGCAATACCGAGCATATTGACCATTGCATCTTGTTTTGGACCTAGAAGGCTCGTCCGACCTCCGAATTGGTTGATTCAAAGCTTGTTGGAAAGCTAACTCAAAGGGCTACAACTCCCTAAGAGACTGCAAGACCAAATTCAGCCGGGAAGGCAACCAAAAAGGCCCCAGTCGATCGACTGAAACTCCAGTCGGTCGACTGGAAAAACGAAGAATGTGGGGGGCTCTGAAACTTCATTAAGTCGATCGACTGGGAGTCAAGGCCAGTCAAGCCTATCCCCAGTCGATCGACTGGAGGGAAAAGTTAGATTTGATGCCCAAATTTCAGCCGAATCTATAAAGGGAAAGTAAGGGTTTTGGACCAAGTGTGGAGGTTTTTGGGGAAAAGAACATTGGAAAAGAGGCTCATACAAGGTCATTCAACATCATCCAACCAAGGAGAAGTGAAGATCAAGGGAGTTCAAGGATTAATCATCCTATTTCTATCCCTCTTCTACTCTACTTGTTGTGTAAAAACCCTACTCACACCATGTTGTCTTACATGATGTGTGAGTAGTGGATCTTGTGTTTAGAGGGTCTTATGACTCTCCTTGGTACTCTTGATCATGTATATACATTGATATTCATATATATGATTGTTGATTTCATTTTCTCTTGTGTTATGAATGTTATGCACTCTAGGTGTTCGACAAAATGCCTAAGTGACAATTTGGACCTAAAACTCGAACCTAGGACTTGGAAACCCTTGGGGATAGTTCTAGGATGGAGAAAATGATCTATATCTTGAATCATGTATATGAACCTTAGGAAGTCGATTTCATTTTACTATGATCTTCATGATTGACATGTCTCTAAGTGTTTGATAAAATGCCTAAGTGACATGTTTATGTTAGAACTATGATCTAAGTATTGAGAGATCTTAGTGATGGTTTGGATATAGTAAAATTGAACTTAACCTACATTTATGAGAGTAAATGCATGGTGAGAGGTGAACTAGAACTTTATGCATATAGCATTTATGAGAGTAAATGCTATATAGTGGATCAACACCCTTTAATTAGTGAGATCCTAACTAAGATGGCTTGACTAGGATTAGATATGCGTGATTGCCTAATTCTTAGTCTAAGCTAGGTTTAAAACCTATCAACGCATACTTAATTGAACTCTTGTATACATGATCATTGAGAATTTGCCAAGGAGAGGAGTAAGTCCTCGAAACACCTCTTACTTAACGTTTTCCCCAATTACTAACCACATAGGATTTAGATATATTCACTCTTTATACATTTTTGTTTAGAATAGCCGAATAGAAACACAATCTTAAATAGTGCATGCGCTTGGCTTGCTCCCTTGGGTTCGACCCGGTACTTTACCGGTCAATATAAATGTTTTGACACTATATTCGATCCTCTCTTCATTGATACTATTCTAGAGGTGAAAAAGAATTAGTTCGTCAAAATGGCGCCGTTGCCGGGGAGCAACTAGTTAGCACATCCCTAGATTAGATTGTGTGAAAATTCCGTCTATTCTTGTGAATATTTTTCCTTTTTCTTATATTTGTATATTCTTCTTTTTCACTCATATCACTTACTAGCTTTTGTTTACCTTGTTTTGCGAGGATGGACCCCTACCACCAACAAGTCTACTATAATGGAGAATACTATCAAGAGGAGGAGCAACCATATTGGAATTATCAAGAGCATGGCTATCCAACAAGTTATTACACTTCAAATGGGGATGATGGCCAATATTTCGAAAATGAAGACTCCTACCCTCCATACCCTCAACCTCCTCAACCCACAAGTGAGCCCTCCAATATAGAAGCCATGTTTGCTAGACTTCTAGCAAGCCAAGAGAAGATGCAAGCTCAATTGAATGGATTGGAGGCTCAAAGCCAAGTTTTGGAAAGCAAATTGGCGCAACAAGCAATGGAAAATGAAAACTTGGGTGAGGAAGAGGAGGTCTCCGAAGAAGAAGTCCTTGAATCTAGTGCCTCAAAGGAAGAATGGGATGAAGAAGCAGAGGATGAATGGGGGAGCGCCGCCACCGAAGCTCATTACGACCAATGGGATCAAGCCATCCCATTAACGCTCTCCGATGAGGAATTCTTCAATGATGATGCCTCATGCATAGAAGAAACATCCTTGGTCAATGAAAAAGAATTCCTCCCTCCCACTACAAACGAGCTTGAATGTGAATCTCAATTCCTTGATGAGGATAAGATAGAGGAAGAGCGTATAGAGATTGAAAGTCTTCAAGGGTATAGAGACTTTGTTGAGGTTTTCATGGAAGAAACTAAGGAACCATCCCGCATGCAAGAAGACAAAGGTCTAGAGAGGGATATTGAGGATTGGGCACCCAAGGGGCCGATTGCAAAATTAAAAGAGGGGATGCCCATCATTCTCGAGACAAGTTATGAAGACCCTTTCTTCACTACTTCGTCTCGAGACAAGTTTTGGAGCTTCTTGCCCTATTTTCAAAGGCTAATTAGAAAAAGCTCCCATGACCCCTTAAATCTAAAGGGATCTTCATACTTGAAGGGGTCATGCTCCCAAAGGAAAGTCCATTGTAGACTTGATGGGAAGAAATTCAAATGGGATTTGAAGGTGGATTGACACGACCAAATCCAAGGCCCCGTGAGAAGGGATCCTAGCAAAGGACTTCTCAACGAGTGATTCTATGGGGCGCTTTGCTACGTCTTTGCCAAGACGGGAAAAACTAGGCCCTCATAGGAGGTAACCCGGATTGTAAGTGTTTAATTCTTGTTCTTTAATATGTTTAAATGTTTGGCATGATTTTGAGTAACTAAGGCTCTAAAGTGTGGAGTGTGATATGTGTTATTAGTGGGTAAAATTTTAAGTGTGGAGTGAGTTCTACTCACTCCAATCCCACTTCAAAACTCCACACCCTTCCAACTTTCCCTTGCTCTTTCTATGCTTAATGATGTTGCTTATAGTGCTCATATGCTTTATTGGTGTTTACTAGAGTGGAACTATTTTGTTATATCATGCTATGACTCTAGTTTCACATTTGGGCATTTAGGAACCCTTGTGCATATTTTGGAGGATGTAGATTACTTTCCTTGTTTGAATTCTATGAAATTATGTCATGATGTTATCATATGACTAGTGATGCTCTCTTGCTCATACTTGCGTTGCATAACCTTGTATGCCACTTGTTACATTTAACCTCTCATGTGTTTTTGTCATCAAGGAAGTTATTTGCATCATGTACAATCACGTTTAGCACAATGACATCTTTTCTATTGGTGGGGCACATCTACAAACGAAGGGAGTTCCTATGCGCCTTTATCTCATTTTCTTCATTGTTTGCGCTTAGGGACTAAGCTATGCTTTAAGTGTGGAGTGGTTTAGTCGCATAGTTCACTCATTTCATGTCGTACATACCATGTTTGAATGAGCACTTGCATTCATGTATTCTATCCCTAACATGAGAGTGTTTTTAACCACATAGGCTTGTGACTATCGATTCAAAATTCCTATAAATCACATCTAGCCTATTTGTCACTTATTGGATCTTGAACTTAGAACCGACCTAGTCCTATGAATGTGCATTCTTGTGAACCAATATCATTGCTATCCCTTGCCTATCTAATTTTCTAAGTATTTTCGTTGAAATACCTTGGATTAAGTTATAGCAAGCACTTTTTGAACATTTAACGAAAAACTTAGACCTTGTGTATGCTCTTTGGTGACTAGAGTTCTCTTACATTGTGCCTTGCTTATGTTTGTGTCCCGCACATTCCATACACTTTTTGAACATATTGTCAAGTTTTAAGTGTGGAGTCAAAAAAATAAAAGAGGGCGAAGCCCCATTCAAAAGAAAAAAAAGAAAAAAAAATGATACAAATGCCGGGGGTTAGGGAGGTAAGTCCCCCCTCGAAAGCATTCGTAGGCCAAAGGCCATTT
This sequence comes from Rhodiola kirilowii, assembly GCA_033675215.1. Classification (NCBI taxonomy): domain Eukaryota; kingdom Viridiplantae; phylum Streptophyta; class Magnoliopsida; order Saxifragales; family Crassulaceae; genus Rhodiola; species Rhodiola kirilowii. The sequence goes on from CM066199.1 coordinate 18,483,072, forward strand.
CAAAAAAAGGGAAAAAAAAGAAAAAAAAAGAAAAGAAAATAAGAAACACTTAAAACTTGACTTTGTGTTCTTCCATCAATTTCATTTGTGCGGAATTCAACATTTGCATTGTGTGCTTGTTTGAATGACTCTTGGACGACCCATGTGTTCGCACGGGAGTTACCACTTGGTCTATGCTTGTTTTTAAGAAACTCTAGTGTCGAACTCCTCTTCCCTTATGGATTACGGCTTAAGCGCCTAAAACTTGGGAATGAGTTCCATGTCGCAAACCCATGGACTAGCCCTAGCTAGCATAGGTGAGCGATTGACAATTTTTGTGCAAAGCTAAGAACTTAACTTCTATTGTATTGCCTTGAAAATGAGTAGACTTTTGGATGAGACGATTGATAGCCCTAGTATTGATGACCTTGAATGCACAACCTCAAGGGTACTCAAAGTGGTTCAAAAGTTCTTTTGATGATATTGTGATAATGAACCTAGCTTGGGGTGAGGGATTTGTTTTGAGAAATCATCGCCTTGGTTGGGCACTCTTGTATTCATTCTCATGGGATAGGTGCATACATATGGGATTTGTGAGTATTCCCTTTTCTGAAAACTCTCACGAGACTATAACTCGTCCACTAGGGTAGCCTAGGGGTTTAAAGGCTTAATGCATACGCTAAATGCATTCGTAACGCCTACGAAAAGGAGCTAGTTAGATTGTACATACTTGTCATTTTCCTTTCAATAACATGTTTAGAAATAATGATCGAGACCTTGTGAAATCTAGTGAGGCAAATTACGAAAAGCATAGCACCACTAGCATTTCGAAATTTGCATGACCTTGACATATTTTCATACTTTGTTCGGGACGAACAAAACTTAAGTGTGGAGTGTTGATGAGTCGAGTTTTCGACTCATTTATGGTCATTCTTCACTATAGTTTTGGGTCGTTGCCGACTTTATTTTGATGTCATTTGACCTCTATGTCTACATTTTAGGTAGAAAACAAGTTTCCCCCATGGTCAAGGCCTATATATGAAGATTGGTTGAAAAACAGGTGTTTCGGCGCAAAATATGGAGTTTCGGGGCAATACCGAGCATATTGACCATTGCATCTTGTTTTGGACCTAGAGGGCTCGTCCGACCTCCGAATTGGTTGATTCAAAGCTTGTTGGAAAGCTAACTCAAAGGGCTACAACTCCCTAAGAGACTGCAAGACCAAATTCAGCCGGGAAGGCAACCAAAAAGGCCCCAGTCGATCGACTGAAACTCCAGTCGGTCGACTGGAAAAACGAAGAATGTGGGGGGCTCTGAAACTTCATTAAGTCGATCGACTGGGAGTCAAGGCCAGTCAAGCCTATCCCCAGTCGATCGACTGGAGGGAAAAGTCAGATTTGATGCCCAAATTTCAGCCGAATCTATAAAGGGAAAGTAAGGGTTTTGGACCAAGTGTGGAGGTTTTTGGGGAAAAGAACATTGGAAAAGAGGCTCATACAAGGTCATTCAACATCATACAACCAAGGAGAAGTGAAGATCAAGGGAGTTCAAGGATTAATCATCCTATTTCTATCCCTCTTCTACTCTACTTGTTGTGTAAAAACCCTACTCACACCATGTTGTCTTACATGATGTGTGAGTAGTGGATCTTGTGTTTAGAGGGTCTTATGACTCTCCTTGGTACTCTTGATCATGTATATACATTGATATTCATATATATGATTGTTGATTTCATTTTCTCTTGTGTTATGAATGTTATGCACTCTAGGTGTTCGACAAAATGCCTAAGTGACAATTTGGACCTAAAACTCGAACCTAGGACTTGGAAACCCTTGGGGATAGTTCTAGGATGGAGAAAATGATCTATATCTTGAATCATGTATATGAACCTTAGGAAGTTGATTTCATTTTACTATGATCTTCATGATTGACATGTCTCTAAGTGTTTGATAAAATGCCTAAGTGACATGTTTATGTTAGAACTATGATCTAAGTATTGAGAGATCTTAGTGATGGTTTGGATATAGTAAAATTGAACTTAACCTACATTTATGAGAGTAAATGCATGGTGAGAGGTGAACTAGAACTTTATGCATATAGCATTTATGAGAGTAAATGCTATATAGTGGATCAACACCCTTTAATTAGTGAGATCCTAACTAAGATGGCTTGACTAGGATTAGATATGCGTGATTGCCTAATTCTTAGTCTAAGCTAGGTTTAAAACCTATCAACGCATACTTAATTGAACTCTTGTATGCATGATCATTGAGAATTTGCCAAGGAGAGGAGTAAGTCCTCGAAACACCTCTTATTTAACGTTTTTCCCCAATTACTAACCACATAGGATTTAGATATATTCACTCTTTATACATTTTTGTTTAGAATAGCCGAATAGAAACACAATCTTAAATAGTGCATGCGCTTGGCTTGCTCCCTTGGGTTCGACCCGGTACTTTACCGGTCAATATAAATGTTTTGACACTATATTCGATCCTCTCTTCATTGATACTATTCTAGAGGTGAAAAAGAATACTTCGTCACTTACCAAGTACTACCTAGTAGTATAGTTGCGAGTAGCGGACTATTATAAATTTATTTGCACAAATCGCTTTAACGACGAGCGGTTCTGTCAAATTGGCGCCGTTGCCGGGGAATTAGCAAATGGATAGTTGTTCTTTTTTCTATTATACATAATTCGCCATGTCTTCATACTACGACATAGAACCTTGGAAAAATGGGGGTAGCAACCTTATGTTTGAAATGATTAGACGTCTCCCCCAATTCGGAGGTGCTCTTGGAGAAGATCCCGTAAGGCATACACAAACGTTCCACTCCATATGCAACCACATGAGGCCTAAAAATGAATCGCTAGAGGAATTTAAACTCACATGTTTTAAATTTTCTTTAACTGACTCGGCATTAAAATGGTATTACTCATGTGCTGAGTATGAAAGTGATTATGGGGGTCTACAAACCAAATTCCTTGAGAAGTTTTGCCCTCCATCTCTCCGACTTGAAACCCGCGAGAAGATTCTCAATCTTGAGCAATTCCGGGACGAAACATTGGACGAGTACTTGGCGTACTTTGACTCCATTGTGGCGAGCTACCCGCACCATGGATTCTCCAGAATCAATCTTATCCAAAGGTTTCTCGGTGGAATGATGCCACTTGAGCGGAAAAGACTTAACGATGCAGCGGGAGGCTCGATCATGAAGTTAACCATGTCTCAAACCTGGCGACTCATAGACAATTTGGCAGAGAGCACAAAACAAGGGCCAATACACCAAACTGAAGATAAGGTACCGACGATGGAAGTGGACTCAGTACAAAACAAGCCCGACACCACACCCATTACGAGCTTGCCCGCAACAAAGCCGAGAGAAGACATCAGTACAAGGGCAGTAATGGACGTGAAGGAGGCTCTAAAGGAGCCAATATTGGAGCCCACAAAGCCAACTGAGGATGAGGACTCGCAAATAGCCGAAGAAGAACCGGCCAAATTAGGCCTGGTTCTCATTGCCAAACCAGCCGAGCCACTTGAACCGGTCCTCATCACCAATATACCCGAAACATGCCCGATCCTCACTATCGAAGCACCTAAGGCAGGCCTGGTCCTCATTATCAAACTGTCCAAGAAAGACCTGGCCCTTATGGTGGAAGTTCCCCAACTTTTCCCTTCGGTTTGTATGCGGATCACAGCCCCTGAAAATGAAGTGATTAACGCTAAGGTGCAAGGCGAGTTTGAGGCAGAACAAGGACAAGAAAAGCGATCAATGGAGCTCTCACTCACCACGACTCAACAAAGCGGCCCTGAAAATTCGCTCGTGCTAGGACGACCATTCGTCGCTGCCACAAAGAAGAGGCTTCACATGGAGACATGCTTAAGGTCACCAATGCTCGATGGCACAATACTGAATTTCCAGAATTGCAAAAGTGCCACCCATTCAAACATGAAGAAACGACCAAGACATGGGCCGGTGGAATGGAAGCCCGGATGGAGAAACAAGAAAGTCCGACTCAAAAGACCAGCATCTATGGTCAAAGGATCCTCACCTTCCCAGAAGAATGTAAAGAAGAAATTATCGGTTCAATGGATATCAGAACCAAGCCCGCTGCCATACGAGAACTTGGGACCGATTAAGAGAGCAGTTGGGAAAAAGTTCGACCTGAACCGCCCATGGGATCCCAACTGGTGATCCCCTTTGTGTCGAGCCAACGACGTTAAACAAGTGCACTGGTCGGGAGGTAACCCGACACTATCTTACTTTTCTGCACTTTTAATTTCTGTCATTTAAATTTCCAATAAGCGCTCTCACCCACTTTTTGTATAGAAGGAATATCTTTCATGTAGGAATTAAGTTTGGAGCAAGACCGGATCAGCCAGGCAGCTTCCGTGAATTTACCGGGCCTGCGCTGAGAGTTCGAGGCCCCAGCCAGACTCCCTCGATTATCCAGCCTCATGCCATGTCATTTCCACGACACAGTAAAAGGGAGTTCTGTTCTTCTTTTTCCTTAATGTCATTTCCTTCTTTTGTATATATTTGCATGACTTTTGAACTAAGGCACGCCTTCGTTCAAAAGTGTGGGGTGAGAACCATCTGCATGTTTTTCTTTTCTTTTTAAATAGTATCTTTTTGAAAATATGAACTTAAGAATGTGAAAAAGATAGATCATAATTCATGCATCAACCTTGTGAAAATGCAAACTGTTTAAAAACTTAGAATGTAACTTCTCATTTGTCTTTTGTGCCGAGATAAACTAGGGATGTGGAGTTGATAGAAATTGCCCTAGAGGGGCTTGGCAAGCACTTGAAGGATCAGATCAAACTATATGGTTTTGGAAGTCAGTGGAGGCTGCACTTCAGGTTTCAGTGAATAATTGAAGTCAACTCCGCCAGGAAGCATCTATGCAAAGGCGAGGACGAGAATCAGACCGTCCTCTCTCTAGTCAAAATAGCCGAGAAAATAGATGAGCGACCCTCATCTTGACCCGCGCAAAACGACGAAGACGAGAGGAGCGGGGAGGTATTTCCATATGCTTGCGGGCGATGATTGGACCTCCCAAGAAGGCTTGAGAAAATGGACTAGCAAGTCACGAAGACGCAAAAAGCTCGAAGAAGCAAATCAAGAGGCCTCAGGCCCAAAATTGTGAAGGTTTTAACCGAACAAAAGTGAAGAACTCAAAGCGTCAAATCAAAGGCCAAAGGCCAATTCACTACAAAAAGCAGTCCCTCGCCAAAAGTAATCAAAGTACTCAACTCACTGAAACCTGAATCGAATCACGTGCTAGAGAAAGCTACAAGAAAACCATATAGTGCGAGACGATCCCAAAGGTGTAGTCCAGGAGCCTGAAAAGGGCTATCTCCCGAAACATCCGAATTAATTTGCATCCCAGCACAAAGGTACAAGTATCAAGTTTCTTTTACTTATTTACGCATTTTAATTTAGTAACAAGTAGTAATGCATGAATTAGGAGAAATCGAGTACCATTATCTTACTTTCATATTTTAACCAACTTACTTAGTAACGCCCTTATAAAGCATTGTTCGGGACGAACAACTAAAAGTGTGGGGTTATCTGATGGACCACAATTGTATGAATCATAAACACAGTTAAACCCACCAAATTAGACTGTTTGTCTATCTAACTTCGATGTTTTAGTCCCGATACATTTCTACAGGGTATTTCAGAGCTTAGAGAGAGAATACACGCTAAGGAAGAGCTTTTAGCACAGAAAAGATATCAGGAGACAATCCAAGGTCAAGATCAGACGCTGAATGAAGAAATCTAAAGATCCTGACTTGGAATCATTCAAAACAAATCAAACCGAAGAGAAACCGAAGGCAATCCGGAGCTGAAATACACTGATAATTTTGTGCAAACTGCACAAAACTCACAAACCACTCTCCCCTTGCCACATGGGCCGGCGGCTACCTCCTCACATCTCCCCTCCCCCTCTCCCCTTCCACCACATGTCACCCTCTCCTCCATCCATCCCCAAAGCCGCCGGCGGCTTTGCCCTCCTCCTCTCCCCTTGTGACACTTGCCCTCCTCTCCTTCTCCCCTCATCTCCACCCTTGGATGCCAAACCACTTGCCCTCATCTTGGCCATCCATTTCTCTCCTCCATGGCTATAAATACCAAGCCATCCTTCCCATTTCAAATCATCCACACAAATCCCACCATCCACAATCCATTCCACTTATCTCTCTAAGTTTGTTACTATGTAAAGTTTGGTTTTGATATTAATAAAAGTTCAGTTTGTTCTCAAATACTTTAGTTCGATCTTGAGTACTCCTGTCGATTCTTGAGTACTCAAGTTTTCAGTTACAGTTCAAGAGTTACTCCTGTTTGTTCTTGAGTAATCTCTTTCTCTTCTCTCTTTACTCCTGTTTGTTCTTGAGTATTCTCTTCAATATCCTAGTTATGATGTCCAACTCCATGGATATTCGTAACTAAACTCTTCATTCGGTTGAAGGGGAGTTCTTGTTTTATAAAATGTTTTACTACGTTTAGTTTCATTTCTCTGTATTCAAAACTTGTTCTATGTGCCATTTATAAGGTCAGAATTTCCAAGGTAGAGTGGAAGCTACGAAAGGGCAAAACTCTACTGTGGGAATTCGTGAACATACTCGGATAAGTGGAAGCTACGAAAGGGCAAAGCTTATCTGAGGAGTTCGATCTATCTTAAAAACCATTTGGAAACTGGACCAAAGGGACCAAATGGATGCACTTACTGCTAAGATACTTCGAAATAAGGAATTAGTATCGCTTAGAACAAGAGTTTATTGAGCGCTACGAAAGGGCCTCAATATACGTTTGAATACTTAGAACGGTTACTAAAAGAATGAACAGGATATAATACAAGGCCCCCCAAGACCGAATGCTTCTCTCGCAATTACAAAACCCCCCTGTCTGTACTTTTACTGTTCGATCAACTACAACCATCAACTGCTCACAATCCGGAGGACTTACCAATCACGCATCACCCACTGTAAGTCTCCTTTGTATTTTCAGTATTTACTTTTCTGTAATTTACGTTTCAGCAATCAAATCCGCAACCAATCAAAAAGTCACGTAGTTGTTAGCACTAAAACCTCAACCAACTTAAAACACGCTCTCTCGCTAGACAAATCCCTTAAAAGAATAACCTATTCCCCTAATTCCCTTGGGTTCGACCCCTACTTACCAAGTACTACCTAGTAGTATAGTTGCGAGTAGCGGACTATTATAAATTTATTTGCACAAATCGCTTTAACGACGAGCGGTTCTGTCAATTGACAATATGTTCAAAAAGGGTATGGAATGTGCGGGAACAAACATGAACAAGGCACCGTGTTAGAGAACTTAAGTCACCAATGGAGCATTCAAAGGGTCTAAGTTTTTCGCGAAGATTTTTTAAAAAGTGCTTGCTAAAACTCAATCCAAGGTATTTCAACGAAAATTCTTAGAAAATTAGATAGACAAGGGATAACAATGATATTGATTCACAAGAATATACATTCAAGGGACAAGGTCGGTTCTAAGTTCAATCCAATAAAAATGAAAAGTAGGCTAGATGTGATTTATAGGGATTTGGAATCGATAATCACAAGCCTTTGTGGTTAGAAGCACTCTCATGTTAGGGATAGAGTACATGAATGCAAGTGTTCATTCAAAAATGATAAGCATGGCATAATATGAGTGAACTATGCGACTACCCCACCCACATCTTAGTCCCTAAGCGCAAACAATAAAGAACAATAAGATAAAGGCGCATAGGAACTCCCCTCGTTTGTAGATGTGCCCCACCAATAGAAAAGACGCCATTGTGCTAAACGTGATCGAACATGATGCAAATAACTTCCTTGATGACAAGAACACATGAGAGGTTAAAAACAACAAGTGACATACAAGGTTATGCAAAACTCAAGTATGAGCAAGAGAGCATCACAAGTCATATGATAACATCATGGCACAAGTTTCATAGAATTCAAACAAGGAAGTTGACCTACATTCTCCATAATATGCACAAGGTATCTTAAGTGCCAAGAAAATGTCAAACTAGAGTCATAGCATGACATAACACAATATAGTTCCACTCTAGTAGACTCCAATAATGTATATGAGCACTATGGGCAACATCATTAAGCATAGAAAGATCAAGGGAAAGTTGGAGGGGTGTGGCGGTGTGAAGTGGAATTGGAGTGAGTAGAACTCACTCCACACTTAAAATTTTACCCACGAATCATACGTATCACACTCCTCACTTTAGAGCATTAGCTACTCAAAATCATGACAAACACTTAAACATATAAAAGAACAAGAATGAAACACTTACAAACCGGGTTACCTCCCGCGAGGGCCTAGTTTTTCCCGTCTTGGCAAAGACGTAGCAAAGTGCCCCATAGAATCACTCATTGAGAAGTGCTTTGCTAGGATCCCTTCTCACGGGGCCTTGGATTTGGTCGTGTCAATCCACCTTTAAGTCCCATTTGAATTTCTTCCCATCAAATCTACAATGGACTTTCCTTTGGGAGCATGACCCCTTCAAACATGAAGATCCCTTAAGAACTAAGGGGTCATGGGAGCTTTTTCCGAATAATCTTTCCAAATAGGGCAAGAAGCTCCAAAACTTGTCTCGATATGAAGTGGTGAAGAAAGGGTCTTCATAACTCGTCTCAAGCTTGATGGGTACACCTTCCTTTAATCTTTCAATGATGTCCATGGGTGCCCAATCCTTAATATCCCTCATTAAACTTGTGTCTTCTTGTGTGCGAGGTGGCTCTTTGGTTTGGTCCATGTAAACCTCAACAAAGTCTTCATACCCTCGAGATCCTTTTCTCCCAATAGTCTCTTCCTCTATCTTATCCTCACCAAGAAGTTGGGATTCACATTTAAGCTCTTCTATAGTGGGAGGGAGGAGTTCTTCTTCATCAATAAAAGTTGTTTCCTCTATGTGAGAGGCATCATCATTAAAGAATTCCTCATAGGAGAGCCGAGGCATTGATGGAATGGTGAACTCTTGTGTATCCTCATTCGAATGATCTTGAGATGTGCCAGTAGTGAAGGGTGCTTCACTTTCACATAATGATGAGTCGAGTTTTCGACTCGTTAATACCCGTTTTCACTATAGCTTTAGTTCGTTTCCGATGATAATTTGATGCCATTTGATCCCCTTTTCGTGCGTTTCATGTCAACACAAGATGTCTTAGGGTCAAAGCCAATATACGAAAACTTGGGGAGAATCGAAGATTTGGGAGCAAATATTTGCAGAACAACACGTCCAACCGATCGGTTGGGCAACTGCCCTTAGCCAACCGATTGGTTGGCTAACTCCCTCAGAAGGCTTGTTTTTGCTATTTTCGTAATCGATCGGCTTGCCCTGCCAACCGATTGGCTGACTTGCCCTTCTCCAACCGATCGGTTGAAGCCAAAGCTTCTCCCAACCGATCGGTTATGGAAGTTCTTCAGTAGCAGCCAATCTTGCCTTCCTCCAACCGATCGGTTGAAACCAAAGCTTCTCCCAACCGATCGGTTGGGACTGCTACAGTGCCGAATTCTGCCCGAGGCTATAAATAGAAAGTGCTAAGTTTGACCTACCATCTTGGCTTCTTTGGGGAAAAAGACAAGGAAAAGTGAGCAAATCAAGGGCATCCATCATCATCTAATCAAGGAGGATTGAAGATCAAGGGAGTTCATTAGGATTAATCATCCTACTTTATTCCTCTTCTCTTCTCTTAGATTTTGTAGAAACCCTACTCACATCATGTTGTCTTACATGATGTGTGAGTACCCTTGTGTTTTGAGGGTCTTATGATCCTCCTTGGTACTCAATGATCATTGTATACACATTAACATGCAATTTATGAAGTTGATTTCATTTTACTATGGTCTTCATTTTAGACATGTTGCCAAGTGTTTGATAAAATGCCTAAGGGACATGTTTGTGTTAGAACTATGATCTAAGTATTGAGAGGGCTTAGTGATGGTTTGGATATAGTAAAAATGAACTTATCAAGCATTTATGAGAGTAAATGCATGGGTGAGAGGCTAACCAAGACTTTATGCATATAGCATTTGTGAAAATAGGTGCTATATAGTGAATCAAAATCTTTGAATAGTGAGATTCTACATAAGAAGGCTTGACTAGGATTAGACTTGCATGATAGTTTGTCTAATTTTAGCCTAAGCTAGGTTTTAAACCTATCAACTCTTAAATGATTAAACTCTTGTATACACGATCATTGGAAAATTGCCAAGGAGGGGATTAACCCCTCGAAACTCGCTTTAATTGAATTAATTCCCCTAAAAACCATTTCATTACTTGTTTTCATCATTGATAATCATCATCATACTTGAATTGAAGGAATAGCCGAGTTAGAAATTGATAGACCTAGCGTATAATCCGTTTGCTCCCTTGGGTTCGACACCGGTCTTACCGGTTAAAATACAAATTGTTTTTGACAAATTGAATTGCTATAATTCTATAACGTCAAAATGGCGCCGTTGCCGGGGAGCAATAGCTAGATTGTCCCTAGGAAGAATCATTTAGTACTCCGACTATTCCATGTTTTACTTTATTTGCCTTGCTACTTGTGATTCTTGAGCTTATTTCCACTATTGTCACTTGTCTTAATTGTTCTCCTCTTGTAGGGAAATCTTGTTTATGCCACCAAAGACAAAGAAGCTTACTCAAATTGTGGATAGAGATTTGAATCAACCGATAAGAGAATTCGTTAACCCCTACCCTATAAGGAGTAAGACAACCAAAGATAAGGGAGCCACATCGAACACTCAAGGAATCATTCATCATGCCATGGGTGATAGGGATAATAGACTTCCTCCTCCACCTCCACCACCCCAAGGTCAACTACCACAAGGCCCTCAAGCTAGAAGGGTTCTCAAGGATTATGCCACTCCTACGGCTTATGGATATCGTTCCCCAATCCTTTTACCGACGGTTGATAACCGAGATTTTGATTTGAAGACTTCCACAATCCAAATGGTCCAATCCAACCAATTCGCGGGGAGAGACAATGAGGACCCGAACTCTCATTTGACTACCTTCCTTGAAGTGTGTGCCACTTTCAAGATAAATGGGTTCTCGGAAGATGCTAAGCTTTTAAGGTTATTCCCTTTCTCTCTCACGGGAAGAGCTAAAGATTGGTTGAGAAGTCAAACCCCGGATAGTTTCACCACTTGGGAGGAGCTCGCCGTAGCATTTCTTAACAAGTATTTTCCTCCTTCCAAGACGGCGTTCTATAGAAATCAAATTACAAACTTCGCACAAATGGATGGGGAAAATCTCTACGAAGCATGGGACAGATATAAGGGTACCAAAGGCTTTGCCCCCATCACAACCTCGACGATCTCCAAGTCTTCCACACCTTCTACCACAGTGTTGATAGTGCCTCACGACTTGCACTTGACACCGCCTCGGGCGGAGCTATTATGGAACTTGAACCCGATGAAGGATATGCGGTGATCGAAAAGATCACAAAGAACTATTTCATGTGGGGAAGTGAAAGAGGGAATTCAAGAAGGAGACATGAGAGGCATGAAGTGAAGGCGGTTAGCACAAGTGACTATGATGCCTTGAGGAAGGACTTTGAGAACCTCTCGGATGAAGTCTTCAAGTTGAAACACCCGGAGAAAGAACCTTCAACAAATCAAGGTTGTGATATTTGTGAGGTCTATGAGCACGAGACGAATTCTTGCCCCTTGGTTCAAAGAGATGTGCATAGACAAGGTTATGAAGACGTGAATTTTGTGGGAGGAACCCAAGGTAGAGAATATGGAGCTAGCGCCACTCAAGGGCAAAGTTCTCAAGCTAATTACACTACACCAAGGTTTTCCTCAGGATAGAAGAATCACCCCAATTTCTCCTACAAAACCACAAATCCCACTCGCCCCGACTTTGGAGCTACACCTCCCGGATTTGGTCCTAAACCTACTCATTCCCAACCTAGGAACCAATATCAAAGTCAAGGACTGACTTTGCTTCAAAGGAACCAAAACCAAGGGCAACAATTCCCAACTCAAGCTCAAAGACCCTATCAACGAGTTGAAGCCCCCCCACAACCTTCGAATGAACTCTGCGGTGTTGAGGCAATGTTTGCAAAACTCCTTGCAAATCAAGATAAGATGCAAGCCCAAATCGAGAGAATGGAAACTCACAACAAGATGCTTGAGACCCAAATAGCTCAACAAGTCGAATCATCTACAAGGGCACAAGGGAAATTGCCGGCTAGACCCGAGCAAGGGCAAAGAGAGCATTGTAATGCGGTGACCTTGAGAAGTGGTAAGGGTCTAGAGGATGAACAACCGAGAAAGAAAAAAGTCTCTTTCGATCTTGGAAGCCAAGCTAGTGCCGAAATTGAAGAGTTGGATGAAGAGGTCCCTAACCCTCAAGCTCAAAGGGAAAAAGTGGTGGAAAAGGAGAAAGACGAACCAAGAGCATACACTCCTCCTATCCCTTTTCCCCAAAGGCTAAAGAAGAGGAACAATGACAAGCAATTCTCTAAGTTTGCCGAAATGATGGGGAAGCTTTATGTCACGATGCCCTTTACCGAGGCAATCACTCAAGCTCCATCTTATGCAAGATTTTAAAAAGATGTTATTACTTGCAGGAGAACAATCGAGGATGTTGACACAGTGTCCCTCAATGGAGAATGTAGTGCAATACTCCAACCGTGCATGCCACCAAAGCTTGAGGATCCCGGTAGCTTCTCCATCTCATGCTATATAAATGATATTAAAATTGAACGTGCTATGTGTGATTTGGGTGCTAGCATATCGTTGATGCCTTATTCTTTGTGCAAGAAATTGAACATGGGTGAGCCTAAACCAACTCAAATGGTTTTAAGACTCGCGGACCGCTCCTCAAGATTTCCTAGGGGAATTCATAAGGATGTCCCGGTTAGAGTAGGGAATTTCTATATTCCGGGGGATTTTGTGGTGTTAGAGATGGAAGAGGACAATGAAATTCCCATTCTTTTGGGAAGGCCCTTCCTCTACACCGTGGGAGCTATATTTGATACTACTAAGGGGTCAATTACCATGAGAGTAGGCGATGAGGAAGTTGAATTTAATCTAGAAAAGGCACAAAAAGGTCCTAGTTCTACCATGACTTGTAATTATCTAGACCTTGTTGATACTTATGAAGTGTATGATGTGCCTAACTTGCTTATGGATGAAATTGACCTTGATTATGAGCTTCCTAAGCGTGTTGATTGTTGGGCTATCTTGAATGACAATAATGAAGAGGATGCTCAAAGCGACAAAGGTAAGGAGTCTTGTTCGGTAGAGTTAAAACCTCTACCAACAAGCCTAAGGTATGAGTTCTTAGGCCCTAATTCTACTTCGCCTATCATTGTGAATGCCTCTTTGAATGATGATGAGACTACGAGATTGCTTGATGTGATTAGAGAACACAAAGGTGCAATTGGTTATTCTATTAATGATTTGAAAGGGATAAGTCCTAGTTTGTGCATGCATAAAATTAATTTAGAAGATGATAGTGTGCCATCTAGGGAACGTGCTAGGAGACTGATGAGCCGTATTTATACGACTCACCGAGTCATCAAATCCCACCAATTCCAGCACTTTATTATGCAAACAGTTACTTCTTAATGTCGTTTCGCATTTCAGGTGATTTGGAAGCTGTAGGAGGAATTGCGCTTAAAGATGGCATTTTAGGCCATAAATGCATCACAAGATGATTTTGGAGTCAAGCAGCGTCAAGGAATTTCATTCGGGAGCAAAAGACTCAAATCGGACGCTCCGACAGATTTTTGGGCCCGGCGCACCCTGTCCGAGACCCCGACTTTGAGAGCCACCCCGGCCTTATCCGCCTTCACAATGGGGTGATCTCAAGGTCCTAGCACCAAGTCCGGATGTCCACCTGGTTCCCATGGTCAAGAGCCCCACCAAAATCTTGTCCGAGGCCGGAGTAAATCGTCGCCAAAGTCACCAGTCCGATCAGCGCAGATTTCAGGACTTAGCCAAATTCAGGGCCTGTTTTCCGGCTGGCTGAGATGCCAACTTTGAGAGCCGCCCCGGCATAATCCGTCCACACAATGGGGTAATTTCAAGGTCCTAGCATCAAGTATACATGTCCAGCTAGTGCTCCAGACCAAGAGCCCGGCCAGAAGAGTGTCCAAAGGTGAGTCAAATCGGCCCCAAAGTACCCAGTCCGATCAGCCCTAGCATCCGAGTTCCAGCCGAGTTGACCGAGTTCAAAGCCCAAATTCGTCCAGCCCAATGTCATATTTAGGGAAAACTTACATCTAGGGTTTCGGAATATTCAAGAAGGATCTATATGGCTTAATCCCAAAGCAAAGAGATAAAGCAAGGAAGATATGGGAATACTTCCTAAATAATCTTTTGGGATTATTTAGGGAACTTTGGGGCATTCTCAAACTCTATAAATAGAAGTGCAATTCAGCCTTCTAAATCACCCCTCACAACTCACACGAGTTTCTCTCCTCAAAACCCTAACTCACGGCCAAAACCCTAATCACTCCTCTCGTCCGCCCTTTGCTCCTCCTTGCTCCACCGCTTGTCCGCCCCTGCTCAGCCCCTGCCTCAGCCATGCTCAGCCGCTGCTTCGCCTTGCTCAGCCCTCACGGCCGGTCATCATCTTCCTCTTCTCGGCTTTAGTGAAGTTCTTCATTTTTATTTACTGTTTTGTGCCCTAATGGCCATGTGTAACTAACCTCATTATTCGGGCTAGGGTTTTATACATTGTGACGATGTTTTTGAGACTTGATTCTTAATGCTATATTCATTGTTTTACTAATTCTCGTGCATGAATTTCATGAATTATTGCTAGACTAGGCGGATACTTTGTCGTAAAACCTAGTTGCGCATATTTCTATATTAATCATCTATCTAATACTTTGTCGTTTGGATAGGTAGCACGTCTAGGTTAGATAAGACCTTTGTCGGTTATTAAACCTAGGAGAATTAGAAGCTTAACACCTTTGTCGGGTTAAGTCGTGGCGTAACACCTTTGTCGGGTTACTTGGGAAGTCACCTTTGTCGGGACAACCACACTTAGAAACACGAATTAGAATATTAGAAGTCAATGATAAAACAAGTCACAATCAAACCCTAGTATGAATATTCTTTCTGATATTTACAACCTAGTCTATTTCGTCAATTGCCATTATTTCCTAAACTGTTTACTCTCACCAATCGTTTCTTTTCTCTTGACAGAACAAAGTAGTAACCATCTAGCTTCCTTGGGTTCGACCCTTGCTTGCCACTGTACTAACCCACAGTTCAGAGTAAGGAAAATATAAATTTAGATTTGCAGGTACAAACGACGACCTGTCAAATTTTGGCGCAGTTGCCGGGGAGCTACGCACGGTGAATTTTGTTCTTCCCTTCTTTTCGTTTATTTTTCTTTATTTCTGTTATTTCGTATTTCCTGCTATTTCGGTGATTTCCTAGTTCATAATTTTCAACTGCCTCGATTTCCGATTTCCGATTCTTTCGATTTCAATTTCTAGCTTTTAGAGGGTTCTGTCACCAAGACTTACGAGTCTAAGGAGATTGGGTTTTAAGTGAGACCGCTGTGACTCCTCTAATCTTCTGGGGACCTTTTGTTGCTAGTCTGTTCTTGCTATTTCGGTGTCTTGCTATTTCGGTGTTTGCTATTCTCGTAACATGTCTCACGCAGGTAGTAGAGTTAGTGACAATAGTCACAATGATGAAGTCGAACAGGTTGTCCGAGACAGAGAAGGATAGCTTCCACAACACAACGCACAAGGACCGATCGTTCAGAATGGAGAGATCCGGGGGGCTATCCCGGGACAATTTCAACAACCACCAATCCAACCCCAACCGTATCAACAGTACCCACAGTATCCCCCGCCGTATCAGCAGTACCCACCACCACCATATCCACAGTATCCACAACCACCATACCCCCAGTACCCACCACAATACCCACCATTACCATACCATCCACACCAGCAATACCCACCACCTCAGAGACCTCCACGCCAGCCAGCAGTCAGAGATGATGATGAGGATGACGCCAATGAAGGACCAACCATCGGCGAGCTCTCGGTCCCCAACTTCAGAGACCAAGCCTGGTGCATCTACGAAGGACCAGACCTCGCAGCTATAACTGTCAACACGGCAGTCATTCACCATCTGCCCAAACTCTCAGGAACCAAGGGAGAGTCGGCCACATCTCACTTGACATGATATCACGGGATATGTCTGAACCTGAAGCCATACAGTGTCGAAGTAGATGACTTCAAACTGAAGGCATTCTACTTCTCACTTACAGAAGCTGCTACAGATTGGTTCCTATCCTTGCCCTCTGGTAGTATCTACATATGGGAACAAATGCAGAGGCAGTTTGTCAGCAAGTACTATCCAGCAGGGCGTGCAATGCAAGTTTGGAGACAGTTGCAAGAGCTCAAACAAGGACCCAACGAAAATATGTATGAGTACGTAGAAAAATTCAACGCTTTGGAAAAGAGCTGCTGCAATCTTGAGCTCCCAGAGAAATTGATCGTCGAGTATATGCTAGATGGACTTCGCAGACTGGATAGGAAACTACTAGAGGCCTCAGCTGGAGGCAACCTCATGAACCTGACCCTAGCCAGAGTCCGACAGAAGATACAAGAAGTGGCAGAAAGTGAGCGGTTCCAGGATGAATCTACTAAGGAGGATGAATATGCCAGATCCAGAAACGTGTCAAGGGTTGAGCCCACAGTTATTGCTATGGCCGAGCAGATCAAGGAGCTGAAGGACATGATGCAACATGTGATCAGGAGACAACCAGTCCAGACAAAGCCATGCGGTTTTTGTGTAGCCACAGATCACAAGACAGACGAGTGCCCTACCTTAGTGGAAGACGACCAGGCTGAGATCAATGCCGTAGGAGATTATTAGGGTTATGGCAACCGTCCAGGGCCAGTCCGACAATATGGCGCACCCACAACCAATCAAGGAGTCAACGGATAGCCCTGGAAGAGCAACAATCAGCAGCATCAGGCCCAGCGAGAGCCAGCACGACAGGGTGTGCCTCAGCAGACCTAGCAGCCCTACCAGCACCCACATCATCAGTTTCGGCAGAATGCGCCTGGACAGTATCAGCAGAGAGGGCCGAACAATAATCAGGCAGGTCCGAGTAATCACGGCTCCAATAAGTCTCTTGAAGAGATGATGAAAGAACTGACAACAACCGTGACTCAGCACATGACCAAGACCGATGGAGCAATAACCGACTTACAGAAGCAGATGTCCCAGATGTCCACAACAGTCTCAAGGCTCGAAGACAACGCAGGACGGCTTCCCTCGCAGTCCATTCAGAATCCAAGAGGGATCGTCTACCAAGTAGAGGTGATAAATGTGGATGCAGCATTCGAGGAGTCCACCAAGCTAATAGAGGAATTCAGCCATCTCTCACCTGAGGAAGCACCGGCCCTTGTGATCAAGGATACCATAACTCACGATTCCTCTTATGCTATGCAGGTAGTTGATCCCGAAGGCCATATGACTGAGGAAGCTGAACCAGAAACAAGATTGGTGGTAAGGCCTACACAAAACGACCAGATGATGAGGCGCTCACCCACTGCGAGCCATGAGACATCGCTAGGGAAGAGTAAGGACCCAGGGGCCTTCATGGTCACCTGTGGTATCGGTAAGACCCAGATACATCACTGCTTAATTGATCTGGGTGCTGCTATTAATGTCATGCCTTACTCTTTATATTGCTCGCTGGGTCTTGGCCCACTGAAACCGCCTAGGCTGTCTATAGAGTTAGGGGATAAGTCTTGTGTTCGCCCTACTGGTTTACTTGAAGATCTAACCCTCCGAGTAGGAGATCTTGCTGTTCCTGCAGATTTCTATGTCTTGCAGATGGGAAAAACCAGAAATGGCGAACCACCAGGGCTAATTTTGGGATGAACATTCCTCCACACCACCCAGACCAGGATTGACATGGGCATAGGCCTACTGTCATTAGCATTCGGTGGTAAGGAATCAGACTTCTATGTCCACGAGGATGCAAACCGTCCATGCACAAGAAAACTGCCAGACATTGTGCACACATCAGACTACGATACCCTAGTTCCAGATCCACCAGAGCAGGCCATACAGACTACTAGGCCAGCAGCTATGGCCGAGACATCCTTATCTTCTCGGGGATATGTGAAGAAGAAACCGCCTGATCATTGGAGAGCAGAACCGAGTGGACGACCAGGTGAGCACATTGGGCGAATTGAAGGAGCAGCTGAGAAGAAGTATGACCTCACACGTCCATGGGATCCTAACTTGTGATCCCTAAAGAGGTACCGTCGAGCCAACAACGTAAAACAAAGGCGCTCGCAGGGAGGCAGCCCTGCACCTTTCACTTCTTCGTTTATTTACTTATTATGTTTGTCCATGTTTTGAGTCATTATTGTCACATTGTACTCGGGAAGGAAGATGATTTTCATGCAGGGATAGAGGCGAACGAATCCGCAATATTGGCATAGGACTGTATCCAACGTGAGTAGTTCACACCTTGAATAAATTGTGTCAAGAAACATGAGCGTTTAAAGATTCCGTCACAAAGACTTACGAGTCTAAGGAGGTTGGGTTTTAAGTGAGACCGTTGTGACTCCTCCAACCTCCTGGGAATCCTTTATTCGTCTTAATGTCATTGACACAGACCTTTCATTTCGTGACGAACTCACGTTGTGATACAAGCTTCGATGAGGCTCTCTTTGAGGACTCATAGGAGAATAATCAGTCATCTCTGATCGTCACGCATCGCACGAGGGAAGTGCCTGTCCAACCTTATTCTCTTCTTATTTCCCTTATATTTATTGCATGCATTGTGAGTCTAGATTTGAGTCGTGCCGTGAGGACACAGCTTATTTCAAAAGTGTGGGGTGGGAGAGTCAGTTATCGAGTCAGCACGTCTATTTTGCTGCACCCTGCACAGAGTCAGCACGTTTCCCGTCATTTTTAAATTTTTTGTACATGATACTTCACTACTTCCTAGACTTGCAGTATTGGATAATGATTAGGTGAAATAGATAGAGCCGATTACATGCATGTCTTTGGTGAAAATTAACTTGGGCGACTAACATGTGATTTTAAAAATTTTGCGTGCCTTTGTTAGTTGAGATAAACAGGGATGTGGAGTTGATAGAAATGCCCTAGAGAGACTTGACAGATCATTCAAAGACCGAACTCAGGATATATGGTTATGTGAAGCTTGTGGAGGCTAGCACTTCGAGGCAACATAGTACGAGTCTGCTCCGCCACTGCGATACCCTTGCGGTTGGTCGGGACGGGAATACTTCACACCGTCCAAACTCTAGTCCAAGTAGCCGGGAAAATAGACAAGCGACCCTTGGCTTGACCCGAGTCAAAAGGACGATGATGAGTGAGAGCAAGTAGGTTCGAGCAAGTCACAATCCGCACCACAAAGCAACAAACCCATCATCATTGTGATAGTTTACACCAAAATCAAGTGTAGAGCGCCTTTAAAGCACCAAAACCGAAATCATCTATAGCTGGCCGAAAAGCACTCAACACTTTGAAGCTCGAATCAATCACGTGCAAGAAAAAGAAGCAAAGCATAACCATATAGCAGCGAGTTCGAGTCCGAGAATGCGGTTCATGGGTCTAAAAAGGGCTATCTCCCGATACATCCGAATTGATTTGCATCTCGGCCCAAAGGTAACACGTATCATTAACCCGTGTTTTCGCACAAGTTTAATTAGTAACGAGCATGCATAACCGAGTCATGACCATGTAGCACGTCTAGGATGGTGAGGCATTGTGGTGTTTGCAGTTTTTCGTTCCTCTTATGACCTAGTTCTTGTTCGGGACGAACAAGTTTAAGTGTGGGGTGGTTTGATGAGACGTATTTATACGTCTCATCGAGTCATCAAATCCCACCAATTCCAGCACTTTATTATGCAAACAGTTACTTCTTAGTGTCGTTTCGCATTTCAGGTGATTTGGAAGCTCTAGGAGGAATTGCGCTTAAAGATGGCATTTTAGGCCATAAATGCATCACAAGATGATTTTGGAGTCAAGCGGAGTCAAGGAATTTCATTCGGGAGCAAAAGACTCAAATCGGACGCTCCAGCAGATTTTTGGGCCCGGCGCACCCTGTCCGAGACCCCGACTTTGAGAGCCACCCCGGCCTTATCCGCCCTCACAATGGGGTGATCTCAAGGTCCTAGCACCAAGTCCGGATGTCCACCTGGTTCCCATGGTCAAGAGCCCCACCAAAAGCTTGTCCGAGGCCTGAGTAAATCGTCGCCAAAGTCACCAGTCCGATCAGCGCAGATTTCAGGACTTAGCCAAATTCAGGGCCTGTTTTCCGGCTGGCTGAGATGCCAACTTTGAGAGCCGCCCCGGCATAATCCGTCCACACAATGGGGTAATTTCAAGGTCCTAGCATCAAGTATACATGTCCAGCTAGTGCTCCAGACCAAAAGCCCGGCCAGAAGAGTGTCCAAAGGTGAGTCAAATCGGCCCCAAAGTACCCAGTCCGATCAGCCCTAGCATCCGAGTTCCAGCCGAGTTGACCGAGTTCAAAGCCTAAATTCGTCCAGCCCAATGTCATATTTAGGGCAAACTTACATCAAGGGTTTCGGAATATTCAAGAAGGATCTAGATGGCTTAATCCCCAAGCAAAGAGATAAAGCAAGGAAGATATGGGAATATTTCCTAAATAATCTTTTGGGATTATTTAGGGAACTTTGGGGCATTCTCAAACTCTATAAATAGAAGTGCAATTCAGCCTTCTAAATCACCCCTCACAACTCACACGAGTTCCTCTCCTCAAAACCCTAACTCACGGCCGAAACCCTAATCACTCCTCTCGTCCGCCCTTTGCTCCTCCTTGCTCCACCGCTTGTCCGCCCCTGCTCAGCCCCTTCCTCAGCCGTGCTCAGCCGCTGCTCCGCCTTGCTCAGCCCACACGGCCGGTCATCATCTTCCTCTTCTCGGCTTTAGTGAAGTTCTTCGTTTTTATTTACTGTTTTGTGCCCTAATGGCCATGTGTAACTAACCTCATTATTCGGGATAGGGTTTTATACATTGTGACGATGTTTTTGAGACTTGATTCTTAATGCTATATTCATTGTTTTACTCATTCTCGTGCATGAATTTCATGAATTATTGCTAGACTAGGTGGATACTTTGTCGTAAAACCTAGTTGCGCATATTTCTATATTAATCATCTATCTAATACTTTGTCGTTTGGATAGGTAGAACGTCTAGGTTAGATAACACCTTTGTCCGGTTATTAAACCTAGGGGAATTAGAAGCTTAACACCTTTGTCGGGTTAAGTCGTGGCGTAACACCTTTGTCGGGTTACTTGGGAAGTCACCTTTGTCGGGACAACCACACTTAGAAACACGAATTAGAATATTAGAAGTCAATGATAAAACAAGTCACAATCAAACCCTAGTCTGAATACTTCTCTCTGATATTTACAACCTAGTCTATTTTGTCAATTGCCTTTATTTCCTAAACTGTTTACTCTCACCAATCATTTCTTTTCTCTTTACAGAACAAAGTAGTAACCATCTAGCTTCCTTGGGTTCGACCCTTGCTTGCCACTGTACTGACCCACAGTTCAGAGTAAGGAAAATATAAATTTAGATTTGCAGGTACAAACGACGACCTGTCAGAGACTTAACCCCATTGTTGGTGAAGTAGTCAAAAAGGAGATTTTGAAAATGCTTGATGCGAGAATCATTTTCCCTATTGCGGATTCCAAATGGGTGAGTCCCATTCATGTGGTACCCAAGAAGGGGGGCATGACGGTGGTTAAAAATGACAAAAATGAGTTAATTTCAACTAAAACCGTCACCGGTTGGCGAATGTGCATTGATTTTCGAAAACTCAAGCAAGCCATTAAGAAAGATCATTTTCCACTTCCTTTTATTGATCAAATGTTAGAAAGACTAGCCAAGCTTGATTACTTTTGTTATCTTGATGGGTATAGTGGATTTCCAAATCCCTATTCATCCACAAGATCAAGAAAAAACTACCTTTACTTGTCCCTATGGAACATTTGCCTATCGGCGAATGCCGTTTGGACTTTGTAATGCACCGGGCACATTTCAAAGATGCATGATGGCTATATTTTCGGAATTTATTGAGGAAATTATGGAATTGTTTATGGATGATTTTTCTGTTTATGGTTCTTCGTTTGATGATTGCTTGGCCAGCTTGGCAAAAGTCTTGAAAAGATGCATTGAGACGAATCTTTTGCTAAATTGAGAAAAATGTCATTTTATGGTGCAGGAAGGCATAGTACTTGGACACTTGGTCTCAAAAAAAGGAATTGAGGTGGACAAGGCTAAAGTGGAAGTCATAGAAAAATTGCCACCTCCAAAAGATGTTAAAGGGATAAGGAGTTTTCTAGGCCATGCCGGGTTCTATAGAAGATTTATTAAGGATTTCTCGAAGATTGCAAAGCTTTTAACAACCCTATTATGCAATGACACCAAGTTCCGGTTTGATGAAGAATGCTTGGTGGCCTTCGAGAAGTTGAAAACGGCATTGGTGTCGGCTCCGATTATCCAACCTCCTAATTGGGATTTGCCCTTTGAGCTCATGTGTGACGCAAGTGATTATGCCGTTGGGGCAGTTCTTGGACAAAGGGTGGACAAGAAACTACATGCCATTCACTACACAAGCAAGGTTCTAAATGGAGCTCAATTGAACTACACTACAACCGAAAAAGAGCTCCTTGCTATTGTGTATGCCTTTGACAAGTTTCATTCATACTTAGTGGGATCAAAGACTATAGTGTTTACCGACCACGCGGCGATCAAGTACCTCTTGGCAAAGAAAGACTCTAAGCCGAGATTGATAAGATGGATTCTATTGCTCCAAGAATTTGATATCGAGATCAAAGATAAAAAGGGGGTAGAAAATGTGGTAGCCGATCACCTATCGAGGCTTGAAGGAAATGAAGAGCTTGAAGAAGATACTAGGCCCGTGGATGACTTATTCATTGGAGAGCAACTTATGAGAGTTGAGGCAGAGGCCCTCCCATGGTATGCGGACTTAGTGAACTTCGTGGTTTGTGGGATCATTCCCCACGACATGAACCACCATCAAAAGAGGAAGTTCTTGTCCGAGACAAAGAGATATTATTGGGATGAGCCCTACCTATATAGGCTATGCGCGGATGGCTTATATAGAGCTTGTGTCGCTGAAGAAGAAATGAGAGATATTCTATACCATTGTCATTCATCACAATATGGAGGACATGGTAGTGGAGCAAAAACGGCGTCAAAAGTCCTACAAAGCGGTTTCTATTGGCCTACCCTCTTTAGCGATGCATATGAATTCGTCAAGGCTTGCGATCAATGCCAAAGGACGGGAAATATCTCTAAGAGGCATGAAATACCCCAACAAAGCATCCTTCCGGTTGAAATATTCGATGTTTGGGGTATAGACTATATGGGCCCTTTCCCGTCTTCATATGGAAATCAATACATATTGGTCGCGGTCGACTACGTCTCCAAATGGGTTGAGGCCGTCGCTTCCCCTACTTGTGATGCTAAGATGGTCACCAAACTATTCAAGAAGATTATTTTCCCGAGGTTTGGAGTTCAGAGGACCGTCATTAGTGATGGCGGTTCACATTTCAAGGAAAAGCATTTTGAGGCCTTGCTTCGCAAGTATGGGGTAAGTCACAAGGTTGCCACTCCTTACCACCCACAAACTAGTGGGCAAGTGGAGATTTCAAATCGAGAGATTAAGGCGATCTTGGAAAGAACCGTGGGAAGCTCGAGGAAGGATTGGTCATCAAAGCTAGATGACGCACTATGGGCTTATCGTACGGCTTTCAAAAATCCTATTGGGATGTCCCCCTATCGTCTTATATATGGAAAACCGTGCCATTTGCCGGTAGAATTTGAATACAAGGCGATGTGGGCAATTAAACTCTTGAACATGGACTTATAAACGACGGGAGACAATAGGGTCCTCCAACTCCATGAGTTGGAAGAAATAAGGAATGAAGCCTATGAGAGTGCTAGGATCTATAAGGAGAAGACAAAGAAGTGTTATTGATAATGTGGAAGACACTGCGGAGTTCACAACCATAGGGGATGCACCAAAGAAACTGCTTGTTAATGGCAGATCAATAGAACTAGCGGCTCATAAACGTGTATTCGTGTCTAGGGTGGTGTGTGGTGCTGTTCCCCGTGAGCGTTCGGACTTATTGACCCTGCCTAGCCATGTTCGCACTTCGGATATGTTCAAGGTTCAGCATTTGAGTCTGTTTCAAGGTGCGTCTTCTGTTACGGAGATGGGTTCGGATTCGAGGACGAATCTTTTTGACCCGGGAGGGGATGATGCAGACAGATTAGCGAAAAATCAGGATTGTGGCGAAATAGCTGGATTGGAGTTGCCGGTGTCCGATTTTAGCCCATAATACCTTATTTTGAGCGGAACGGCGTGACGATCAGAAATCACGAGCTTTGCTCGTGAAGTATGGGCTTTTTGAGCCATCCGGGATTGTTTCCTATTTTATTTTGAATTTTTAATGTTTTTAGAAATTTTCTGTTTTTAGTAATTTCCGTATTAGGGTTTCGTTTTATTTTCCTATTTAAGTAAACTTATGTAATTTCATTCGGAGCTTTTGAATAAAGAAAATATAGAATTAGGGTTTTTTCTAAATTCAGCTTTCTCTGCGTTTGCTCTGCATTACTTGGTGATTGGGATGATTTTAATGCACGATTAGGTGTGTTTGGTGTGATATGAGGCTTGCATGAAATTTCTTGATAATGGTGGCGTTTTAAGTATGGAGTCCATAATCCTACCTTGGTTTTTATCTGAAAATCGTATATATATGTGGTAGCGACTTCTTGGGAGAGCGTGCATAGAATTCATTCATGAAAGTGAGTAAAAATTCTAAGTGTGGAGTTGGGTTAATGCTAGATTCAGATGATAATTGAAATTGCTTGATTTCAGCCCCAACCGATCGGTTGGGAAGGAATCTCATGACCCAACCGATCGGTTACGGAAACATCTCAGGAGCTCTTCATTTGTGCTCAGCCCCAACCGGTCGGTTGGAAAGTCAAAAGAAGCCAACCGATCGGTTGAAATTTGCTAAACCAACTCCATTTCATCTCTTTCATTTCATTCCCCCCGCTCGACCGAAACCCTAAAATTCCCAGCCGCCACCCAATCCGACTCCGCCACTCCAACCCAACCACCACCACACCTCGCCGGTTTTCCTTACACCATCCCCTCCGCCCTCTCCTATTCGTTCCCCTATTTCGGCGGACGAGCCTGCATCTCCTATCCCTGGGGAGCCACCCATCGGCGAGGAGTTTCCCCCAGTGGAGCCTGCCGTTGAGATGCCTCCTCCCGCCATAGAGGACTCAGCTGAGTGGAGGCAGAGGGTCACATTAGACATTGCAGACTTGAGGAGCGGCTTGATCCACCTTGAGGACTTCGTCCGAGAGTCTGATGCGAGAGCCCGCCAGGAGTGGGAGTGGCTCAGATCTACGGTCCATTCGTTCATCAGTGGCTCCAGCGCTCCCTTCGTCCCTTCAGTTGCTCCGGAGTTCTCTGCTCCTCGTGGCGCCTCCCCATTGCCCGCCACGCCAGTTTCTATAGTAGGGGAGGCGGGCACACCATTCCTGGAGGGACGCTCCCATATGTGAGTTCCGCTCGCGAGGATAGCCCACTACTCACGGGTGCTACGATACTGAATGAGGAGGGAGTTGTTGATTCGGCTAGGAGGACCAGTCCGGGAGACGACGAGGGTACATCATGATTCCATGCTTCATTTAGTTTTACACATGTGTATCTTTTATTTTGCTTGTTGCATTGGATGATTGTCTTGGATGTTAAGTCGCTTTTTGGCGCAATTTTGATGATGTATGCCATTTTGGTGATATTTCTCTTTACTTGCCTTTGGTTGTATGCTACATTTCTATGATATTGGCGGTGTTTACCATTTATGTTGTTCACTCTACAGGATATCCATTTACATATTCTTATCATGTCCAAAAACACCCACCTTATCTACAATTGCAACCAAAAGGTTAATTCTCACTCCCAAGGGGTATACCACCGGCTCTAAAAACGAGGGGAGTTCCTATGCGCCTTTGCCTTATTTTATCATTCTTTGCGCTTAGGGACTAAGATTGAATTAAGTGTGGAGTGGTTTGATGCGCATAGTTCACATGTTTTGCATGCCATACATATCATTTTCAGATGGACCCTTGCATACTTGCACATTATCCCTATATGAGAGTGTATTCAACCACATAGGCTTATGACTATCGATTCTAAATCCCTATAAATCACATCTAGCCTATTTGTCACATTTACCAACCTAGTCCTTTGAGCTTGCATTCTTGAAAATCAATATCATTGCTATATCTTGTCTATCTAATTCTCTAAGCACCTTCATTGAAGCACCTTAGATTAAGCTATAGTAAGCACCTTTAGAAATGGAATCATCGTGAAAACTTAGGTCGCTTGAATGCTCTTTGGTGACTTGAGTTCTCTAATATAGTGCCTTGTTCATGATTGGTTCCCGCACATTCCATACACTTTTTGAACATATTGTCAAGTTTTAAGTGTGGAGTCAAAAGAGGGGGAAAAATAGGCCCCAAAAAAAAGTTTGCGGTCAAAGAGGGCAAAGCCCCGACTAAAAACTTTCTCAATGATCACGCGAAGTTTTGCTTAAAATATACAAATGCCGGGGGTTAGGAAGAAAAGTTCCCCCTCGAAAGCATTTGTAGGCCAAAGGCCGTTTCAAAAAGAAAATAAGAAGCACTTAAAACTTGACTCTATGTTCCCCTCCGTTCTTCCCTTGTGCGGGATTCATTCATTTACATTGTGTGCTTGTTAGATTAACTCTTGGACGACCCATGTGCTTGCACGGGAGCTATCATTTGGTCTATGCTTGTTCATTAAGAAACTCTAGTGTCAAACTCCTCTTCCCTTATGGATTACGGCTTAAGCGCCTAAAGCTTGGGAACGAGTTTCTTGTCACGAGCCCATGGACTAGCCCTAGCTAGCATAGGTGAGCGGTTGACACCCTATTGTGCAAGCTATAAGCCTTGCTTCCATTGTGCTGCCTTGAAAATGAGTAGATTTTTGGATGAGATGACTTATAGCTCTAGTATTGATAATCTTGAATGCACGACCTCAAAGGTACTCAAAGGGCTGAAAAAGTTCTTTTGACAATATTGTGACAGTAGTCCTAGTTTGGGATGAGGGATTGGTCTTGAGAAATCGTAGCCTTGGTTGAGCACTCTTGCATTCACTCTTATGGGATATGTGCATTTGGGATTTGGGATTTGTGAGTATTCCCTTTTCTGAAAACTCTCACGAGACTATAACTTGTCCACTAGGGTAGCCTAGGGGTTTAAAGGCTTAATGCATATGCTAAATGCATTCGTAACGCCTACGAAAAGGAGCTAGTTAGATTGTACATACTTGTTATTTTTCTTTCAATAACATGTTTAGAAATAAGGATAGAGACCTTGTGAAATTTAGTGAGGCAAATGCACGAAAAACATAGCACCACTAGCATTTCGCCATTTGCACCTCCTTGGCATATTTGCATACTTTGTTCGGGACGAGCAAAGCTTAAGTGTGGAGTGTTGATGAGTCGAGTTTTCGACTCATTAATACACGTTTTCACTATAGCTTTAGTTCGTTTCCGACGATAATTTGATGCCATTTGATCCCCTTTTCGTGCGTTTCAGGTCAACACAAGATGTCTTAGGGTCAATGCCAATATACGAAAACTTGGGGAGAATCGAAGATTTGGGAGCAAATATTTGCAGAACAACACGTCCAACCGATCGGTTGGGCAACTGCCCTTAGCCAACCGATCGGTTGGCTAACTCCCTCAGAAGGCTTGTTTTTGCTGTTTTCGTAACCGATCGGCTGACTTGCCCTGCTCCAACCGATCGGTTGAAGCCAAAGCTTCTCCCAACCGATCGGTTGTGGAAGTTATTCAGTAGCAACCAATCTTGCCTTCCTCCAACCGATCGGTTGAAACCAAAGCTTCTCCCAACCGATCGGTTGGGTTTGCTACAGTGCCGAATTCTGCCCGAGGCTATAAACAGAAAGTGGTAAGTTTGACCTAGCATCTTGGCTTCTTTGGGGAAAAAGACAAGGAAAATTGAGCAAATCAAGGGCATCACTACTAATTTTGCTGAATTTTCCGACATCAAGAAAAAGCCCGGAGGGGTGACGGAATGTTGACGGAAAAAGATAAATTTCCGTCAACTTTCCTTCAATAAAAATGGTGACGGAAATTTTCCCGACGGAAAAACTCTTCCGTCGACATTTCGTTGTTAAATTTCGGGTCTGTACCGTCGACAGTCCGGCATAATTCCGTTTTAGACATTTCCGTTTTTGTTCCGTCATTTGTCCGTTGAAATAAGCCGTTAAAAACCGTCTAAATTTCGGTATATTCTGTGTCGTCTAATTTCCAACACATTTCCATCGGAAATGTTATGCGTATAAATTCCGTCTACGTTACGTCATTTTTATTTTCCTTCCTAATTCCGTCCATATTCCATTAAGAACAAATTCCGTCATTATTCCGCTTTACTTCCATCTATAAGACTGCCGTCCATATTTCGCCTCATTTACGTTACTTAGCCTGGCGTGACATTTCCGTCGTTATCACGCCATGCATAAATTCCGTCAATATTCCGCTTTAATTCCATCAATAAAAACTGCCGTCCATATTTCGCCTCATTTACGTTACTTATCCCGGCGTGACATTTCCGTCGTTATCACGCCATGCATATGTCCGTCGGCTTTCCATCGAAATAGCGTGTATTGTATCAGCGTCTACATTCCATCACCCTTCCATCATCTCTATTCTCCGTTAACATACCGTTCCTTTTCCGGCACAATTAATTTGAATTCCGTCATCTTCAATTAAAAAAACATGAAAATCATAAAAAACCCAAACATTCGAAATTATAATGATTTAATGATTAAAATTAAAATGATTAAAATAAAAAAAACTCAAATATTCGAAAATTTTAATTCCAATCGAAATAAAAATCATTAAAATGACGATTCAAATAAATATAATGTCTAATTGCGGTTTTCTTCATTCGATCCCTGATTACGAATAGTAGGGTCGTTTCCATCCGGGCTTCGACTGGAGAGCGGCTGGTATCCGGGAGTAGTGAGCATCCTCATCATAGCAGCCTGCATTTCCATCATCCGTTCCATGCTAGCCTTCAGTTCATCCTGTCGGGATTCCATTCGCCTCACATCATCCTCCCGTTCCTTTTCTATGCGCCTCAATTCAGCCTCCTGTCGGGATTCCAAGCGCTCTAAACGCGGCATCAGCTCCTGAGTGGAATCGTCCGATGATTGGCCCCTTGCTCTGTGCGAGCTGGCACACGACTGGCTGCCCGTCGAAGAGAACTTGTCCGACACTAATGTGGCTGCAGGACCATACAAATATGGTATCCCCGACCTCGGGTGAACTCCCATGACAGTTGCAGCGGCCTCTACCAGCTTTTCATCCGGTACCCTTTCATCTGCAACGCGATCCTTCAGGACCAGAGCCTGAGCATCCTCAAGCTGTTTCTGCACATTTGTGCAAATTAAACAAAAAAATTGTAGTGAAAGTCCCAAACAAATGTAATCGAGTTTTACAATGCATGATAAACATATAAGTTGTCAGCAACACTGATTACATAATATAATAAAAACAACAAATGAAATAAACAAATGTAATTCGGTAAGTGTATACCCTTTTGTGCTCCGCGTCGGGTATCATATACGTCCCATCTTTCCGCTTATATTTCTTGTCAAATATATCAGTTAGCAACGCTTGTCTTTTATTATCCTTTTCCTGCAAATTTAACGATAAAATGTGTTATTACATATTATATTCCTACTTGAATTATTCTAAAATAGTATGTATTACCAGCTTTGCAATGTGAAAGTGTGCTGGTCTAGACCCAAATGCGTGCAATACTCGGCTGTTTCTGGCAAGCTGGGCAGAATAAGTTTGCTTGTTCTTTTCACTGCGGGCTATGAATGCTGGATCCGTGTTAAATCGAGCCCTCCCCGCATCTATGTGATCTTTGGTCAACCATTTTGGCCCTTTAGTTGCACCGGTTCGTAAACCTCTCCATGTATCTTGTAGAATCTTAGCCGCCTTCTTCCTGAAGTTGGCCTCAATTTGGTCGGTGTGAATCGGATCCCACCGGTACAAGCTCTACATATACATTACATAGTTGTGTAACGATTATGTTTTATATACACATAAAACATTGCAATTCAAAACAAAAAATCCATAAATTATGCAACTACTATAATTTTAATTTACTTTATACCTTGAAGTGTCGAAACCACTTCACCGGAGCTTGTGGATCACACGTCCTCATTGTCGTCCAACCAACCTTAAATCCAGGTCCCATACATTGAAGACCGATTTTGTTGACAGCGCTAGGGGGGTCAAAGCTGGAGATGCAACAAGGTATAATATTTATAATATGGTTAGTATCAACAAACTACATAACGTTTGGCCTATAAAAAGTACTCACTTGTCATCCCCAGCTGGAGTGATCCAAGGCCGAGTATCATGTGGCATCGAATCCAACGGTGTGTCCTCACTTGGACCACCACCGGCCGAAGTCCCTCCTCTAACGAACTCGGGCATACGGGCATCATCCTGATCGTCATCACTTGCCGAAGGTGAGGGCACTCCTTCGGCACCCTGGCCAACCACCCTGTTCCCAATCATATCCAAGATTTCATCGAAGTTGTAATCATCCACATCTGGTAATGGTCTGTCTTCATCCATATGTTCCAATGAAGGGTCCGGTACATTCATAGAAGGCCTGTAATCATCTGGACTTGGACGTGTGTCCTCAGTTGACAGTCCTCGGTCTGGACTTGGACGTCTGTCCTCGGTTGACGCCGGTGTACGTTCCCTGTACTCACCCCCTTGTCTCGCAGGGGTATGATCCTGTACCGGAACAAAATGGCTGTACATTCCATGTTCAATCGAATGGTGGGGTTGCATGTTTTGACTCAACTGTCTTGGTTGTTGTACGTCAGTTAGTCGCGTTTGTGATGAACTCTCATTACCTCTACCAGCCACATTTTTCTTTTTACCTTGTGCATTGCGCTTTGATGGTCCCATTTACCCTGCCACAAAAGTATAAAGTTGTATCAACATTTCAATATAAACCAAATCTTATCACAAGTGTGACATTGAATCCGACATTGAACCATGAGTACGCTGAGCTATAGCTATCACATACTTGAGCAATGACAGCTACTTTGTACCACAAACAGCTCAAAATTAAGATGCAAATCATTCCTACCACTGACCAATGACAGCTATCACATAGACTGTAAACACATTTTGGAACACAAATAGAACATACGCCGAACCAACAAATTTGCTTCGTACCACTGCACACGCGCATATCAGTTGCCAAACAAATTGATACAATCTGGGTTCGAACAAACAAACAAACAATACAAACTATGCGGTGTATAAAGACACACAAAAATCATACGACAAACAAATCAACTTCGAGTATCCGGAGTACCGAATAGAAGCTGACAGGAGAAAAACGGTGACTATTACATACCTGAGCAACGAAGCTTGCTTATGGAATCGGCAGCAATCGGTTGCAGAAGTCGGCTGCGTACACCGGATGAGACACTGGTCGACGAACGATACTGAGGGTTTTCCACAGCGCATGTAATTTCAATTCGTGCAAATGAAAAGCAATAGTCTAATTTAGGCAACCTAAATGTCTAAGCGGGCGAATCCGGCGGGTTTTTTTTAGACATCAATACGACAGCGCTTTTACAAATAAGCGCTGTATTTAGAAACATATGATAGCGCTTTACAACTTAAACGCTGTCATATGTTGTGTACTACAACAGCACTTATAAATTAAGCGCTGTCAATGTACATTAATTTTTCAGGAAAATTAATGTACACGAAACGTCCGAGCCAGTTGTATTTAATTATTTTTATTTTGTTTCTTTTTGGCAGGCATTTGCATTACTAATAAATAAAATTACTAACGACAGCTGTTTTATAGATAAGCGCTGTGTTTAATATAATATGATAGCGCTTTAGTAATTAAGCGCTGTTATATTACTTATTTATTTTTCAGTAAATTAGATTATTACACGAAACGTTCGAGCCAGTTGTATTTAGTTTTTTTGGTTTTGTTTCTTTCTCGAAGGCATTTGCATTACTAGTAACTAAAATTAGTGATCACACCAATAGCGACACAAATTCCCCATAATTATTTAATAACTTATTTGCATTTGCATTTTACTCAAATTGTAAATTACAAGTCCGGGATTTCGAATATCTCGATTCACTCACGACGATTCGTCAGACTCTTCTTCGGTATCTGGATTATTAGCAACGTGCTCGTTGTTGACGTCTTCTTCGGTGTCGTACTCGTAAACCTCATCATCAGCGAGGTTCGCTAAGGATTCGTCTACGTTAACCAATACAGGCATTTCTGATCCCATTTCGCCCTCATATTGGAACGGAACATTTGCTACCTCCATGTCGATTGCGTTTGTTGGTTTCACAGGACAAATTGCAACCCAACCCTGATTATTTTGTCCAGCTAATCCCGGAAACGTGACATAGTAAACTTGCACCGCTTGCTGGGCAAGAATGTAAGGGTCGTAAGGTCGGTAGGGTCTCTGAGTGTTCACGATGACAACTCCGTTAGATGGGTATGACCTAACAAACTCAGGGTCGTACCAACGGCACTTGAACAAGACAACCTTTAGGCGATGGTTGGTTCTACATCTCATATGAATTATTTCTTCAATCACCCCGTAGTAGTGTGTACCCTCTGTTCCTTTCACGTAAACATGGCTGTTTACCGTGTTCCTCCCTTCACCATGACTTTCAATATGAAATTTGTAATTGTTCACTTTGTATGTAGCCGAACATGCAACGTCGGAGTGAAATCCAGCGGACAGGTAGTGAATCCACTGTGGTAGTGCTAATGTTTCGCCAAGCTCCCAAATCTATACATAATACGATTGATAACAGTGAAGTACAAGTACATTTTAATTTGCTACACATAATGAAACGAATTTAATTTCATAAATTACACTTACATGGGAACACAACCATTCTGGAAATCCCTTTAATATACCATTGTATATTTGTGCATCCGTGAATCGCGGGTGTCTTTGTCTTAAAGCTGTCTCAAATAACGCCAAATATTGTTCCAGTTCAGGTGTGTTGCTAAATGTGTAATGAGTTGCTTTTTCAAATTCCCTGCTGTCTAGTACCCTCCGTATAATTATTCTGCCGCCGACTCCCGGATAATTGTAAATAGAAATCTGGGGATCTTCGAAATCTGATGTCGCTACTTCATTTCATTGCAATCGTACCCCGGTCGTTGTTAAGTACGGATCTAGGTAGTCGGATCCCAAGTACGAAGTCTCCAGCTGTATGTATGTGTTAACGATACTGGCTTCCACCTCAGCTCTGTTCCCATTTTGTCCCAATTGTTTAAGACGGTATATGAAACGCTCAAACGGATACATCCACCGGTAGTGTACTGGTCCGCCAAGTAGGACCTCATCAGCCAAATGAATTGGTAGGTGTTCCATAGAGTCGAAAAATGAAGGGGGCAATATTGTCGCCAGCTTACACAGTGTGATCGCTATGTTGCTCTGCCAATGTTCCATTCGCTCAGTCTGAAGTGCAGATGCACATATATCTCGAAAAAAAGTACATAGCTCGGATACAGCTTCCCAGATTTTGTTTGGTAAAAACCCCTTGAATGCAATCGGCATGAGTCGCTCGAGGAAGACATGTGCGTCGTGTGACTTGTAACCTACTAGTTTTAGTGCATTCAAGTCTACCTTGTTTCCCAGATTCGATGAAAATCCATCCGGAAACTTAAGAGATTTCAACCACATAAGCACATGATTCTGTTGTTCTCTTGTAAGCTGGTATTTACCCTTTTTAGCAAATAAACGCCCACGGTACGTTTTCAGTTCCAATTCTGGTCTTCGACAATACAAACCGATATCTTTCCTACACCTGACACCATCATCCTTTGTTTTCCCCTTCACATCCATGATGGTGTTGAATAAATTCTCAAAAACATTCTTCTCAACGTGCATGACGTCCAGGTTATGTCTAAGTTTCACATCCACCCAGTAAGGTAGTTGCCAAAATATTGATTTCTTTGTCCAGTTGTGGTCGACACCAAAACCGTCCAAAACCTCATTTATATGTTGTTCCCATATATACTTCAAATTTTCTACCCGGCCATAAACTTCGACTGCTGGTCGAAATTGTACTGGACCGTCAAGGTCGATTCGATCTCTGTAGAAATTCCTTGCATTAACCCGATATGGGTGATTCGCTGATAAAAAACGTCTGTGACAGCCAAAATATGAAACTTTTCTGCCGTTCTTCAGCACGAATGTCTTTGTGTCTTCCATACAATATGGGCATCCGAGTTTACCTTGAGTTGACCACCCCGATAACATTGCATATGCAGGGTAATCGGATACAGTCCACATGAGAGCAGCCCTCAATGTAAAACTCTGTTTTCGATTAGCATCGTACGTGTCAACCCCAGTATTCCAAAGATGTACCAAGTCATCGATAAGAGGCCTTAGATATATGTCCAAACGCTTCTTTGGATTAGATGGACCAGGGATCAGTATAGTTAACCAAATGAATCTCGTGTTCATGCACAGCCACAGAGGTAAGTTATAGGGTGTTACCATGACAGGCCAGACGGAGTACTGTTTACTAGACATACCCCATGGATTAAATTCATCTGTGCATAATCCCAATCTTACATTACGTGCATCCGCTGCAAAGTCTGGATGGCATTGATCAAAATGCTTCCACGATTCCCCGTCCAAAGGGTGAACCATGTGATGGACGTCTGCTCTGGGTGTAGCGTGCCAGCACATTTCTGCCGCGAGAGTTTGCGATAAATAGAGTCTTTGTAGACGCGGTATAATCGGCAAGTAAAACATTTGGCATATCGCCTGCCGTTGGTAGGATGATGAACTTTCTGCGCGTCTTGGTCGATGATATCTTGGTTTCGAGCAGAAACGACAAACGATCATACTTTCATCAGAACCATAGTAAATCATACACCCTCCCACACAAACATCAATCCGTTGGTATCCCATTCCGAGATCAGCTACGAGTTTCTTCGCTTGTTTGAAAGACGAAGGGATATTGTTCTCACCCCCAATTAGATTTTTCATGGTGCCACATACGGCGTTAAATGCGCCTTCAGATAGCCCATAGTTAGCTTTTGTTGCCAGCAGTTTCATGTTAATCGAAAGTTCTGTATCTGTAGTGCATCCTTCGTAAGCTGGGTCTGAACATGAACTAAGGATATTGAAGAATCTATTTGCTTCAAAATTCTCGGTTTGATGTTCACAAAAGTCGGATGACTCTGGAATATCTACAGCACTGGCATATTCATGAACGTTATCTGTGAAGGCCTCGTGAGCATGATTAGAATGTTCGGCTTCCGAATCAAGAACTGGGTCAACTGTGATCGGTTGAGGCATGTTTGGGTACGAATTCACATACTCCATTTCAACCAGATCTTCTCCGTGTAGGGTCCAATTGAAGTAGTTTGGTGTGAAACCATATTTGTACAAATGTGCCTCCATCATCCTTAGATTGATGAATCGACGGTTTTTGCATTTTGTACATGGACAGCGGATTGTGTTGTCGCTGGCCAGAAAACCCTTTGCCACAGCTGTCTCAATAAAATTATTGACTCCGGCGATGAAAGAGTCATTAGAGTATGACTCTCCGTGAGTACTTGATTCGTACATCCACCTCCTTTCGTGATATAAATATGACATTTATACTTATAGTCGGTATTCTTTTAATGGAAACTGAAATAGAGTACCTCACGTCGTGACTGGGTTGAAGCAAATATCAGCAAGGGCTGTTGGTAGAATTTCCCGAACGCTTAACTGATTGGACATTCCAAACAAGCCATCTTGAAAATATTTTCTAATTTTTTTGGTGAGAGTGCATATAGCTGTGTTGAATACGTCAGTCAATTGCCTTATTATAAATTTTATTTGGGTACTATTACAACGTAGTGACGAAAGAGTGAAGGAAATTTGATGGTAAAATTTCCTTCAAAAATGCGGGACCAGTCCGTCACATATTACAACGAAATATCCACGTTTGATAACAACGGCGTTAAATATTTATCGGTACACTTATTTATTCAAATCCAGCGATTGACAGCGTTTAATTCATAAGCGCAGTTGTATGGCATCAAAACACAGCGCTTTAGTATATAAGCGCTATTGTAATACAACTAAACAATAGCGCTTAATATTATAAACGCTGTTGTAGTCAATATTCATATGAAGGTATGTTGACGGAATGAAGACGTAATTAAGATTTTTCTTTTAAAGATCTCTTTGGATTTCTTGTGCAGATCAGTCAACGATATTATTGTGTTTCATGACAAGCTAGTGTCTGTTCTCATCCGCCTTTTGCAGAATTTGTCTCTCACGATGAGCGAATAATTCAGAAAAAGACGGAGGAAAACAGATCGGATTTCAGCATGGAACACAACCAAATTTTGTGTTGTTGACAGACCTACACAAGAAATCAAAAGAGATATTTAAAATAAAAATGTCGAAGCAATATAACAAAACCAAACAGTTGGTAGAACTGAAACAGCGGATCGTAAGTGTGAATATACAAATTAATATGGTACGAATACATTTGTATGTTGCAAATGTATCTATTTATAGAAGTAGAATGTATGTTTCTGTAGGTCTACACGACTTTTTCCGTCGACACAGCAGCTATATTGCGTCACCAAGTTAATAATTAGAAGCCCATATACCGTCAACACAGCAGCTGGATTCCGTCACAAAGTGACGGAAATCCAACGAATTAGCAACGCATATTTCCTGAACCATTATCATAAATGTGAATACAAAAGCGTCAAGTATACGTTATATTTCCGACATTAATGTGGTAGTGAAACGGAATGTGTATGGAATATTGTCGGTTTATCGATGCAGTTAATTACAAAACGATCCGCAACATCGAATCGGCACATCATGTAGTAATTAATCTATTAATGGCTTGGCTTATTAAAAATAAAACGGAATAATTTTTTTGAAAATGTAATAGAACATTTGCTGAAAAATGTTCTAATATTAAAAACCATACAAACTATGCGATAATGCAACTATTTAAACTTATCTTGATATATAAGGATATATCACATTACAACATTGATACACAAAAAGCTCGTTATTGTAATTAAACAACTACAAGACTTTATCAGTTAACTTCATTACATACGTTCAACATCACTAACAACAGACAAGTGCATATTTCATATGAGATTAGGGACGTCAATTTCATAAACTCAACGCGGTTGCGAACCTTAATTTCCGGGTGACACACGGGGAGATGGCTGGTCAACTTCTTGGTCGCCTTCACATTGGCTTGGCTTGGAAGAAATACTTTGTATACTATTGACTTCGTCATGTCTATATTTTTCCCGACTGAAGCTATGCTCGCCTAAACATCTTGAGCCATTATCACACGGGTATATTAGGTCTTGAGCGGAACAAACATATTCTTCGAAACCGCTTGATTCGTCTTCAGACGTCTCAACAAAAAAACGTTCAACTACGGAATTCAAACTCATTATATGAAATTGTAGGGATTAAATGTTAAAGGCGTGCTAGTACGTTTACTTATAGAGTGGTCGATGTCTAATTCCGTCGTATTTCAGCTACTACTCCTATATTCGTGTAAAGGTTTAATTTAAACTACGTAAGCTCATTTTCCAAAATTTCAAATATGAAACGACAACAGCGTTTTTATGTAAATCGCTGTTGTATGTAGCGTACAACAGCGCTTGTCATAAAAACGTTGTTGTCGTTTCAATACAAGAGCGCATGTAAAATAAACGCCGTTATGCGTATAAATGTTTAATTTAAATAACGAAAACCTATTTGAAAGAATTTTAATACGGCTAAAAATATAACAGCGTTTTCATTTAAAACGCTGTTGTAAGTTACATACAACAGCGATTTACATGAAAACGATGTTATAGTGTCCATACAAGAGCGCATTTTAAATAAACGCCGTTATCCGTGTATATGTTTAATTTAAATTACGAAATCACCTTTTAAAAAATTGCAAAAAAGAGAAATTACAGCGTTATCATTTAGGGTCATTCCACAGCGCTTTAATGAAAAATGCTCTTGTATTTTAGATACAAGAGCGCTTTATAAAATAAACGCTGTCAACAATTGGGATAGGTTTTTGAACTCAACAACAAAATGACTCCTCATTTTCACTAGATCGGATAATCTGATTCACCTCGCCTTCAAATTGTTACTGCCGACGTAGCCCGCCGAAGCATACAAAACGATTCACCTATCGATAGGGTATGTCGAATTCACTTCCATTTTACAATTCTGTCCATCTCTGTGTTCACGTAAATGTATAGGGTTCCGACTGCCGTCCGGATTTAACCTGTCAACAATAGTTTCATTTTGTTGCGACAGCAAGTTGTTGCGATTCGATTGTCCGTATTTGAATAAATCGATTACTACATGTTTCACCCTGTTGACCCAATTTGTGCGAAGCAAATGTAAAAGTATTTTTCTTACTAATGCATATTCATGTTTGTGCCGTTATGCTGGGAATTTGTTTTTTATTTTGTACAGGCTTATACAAATATTCGTTTGGAATTAGTATTTCAATGTAATGTAGGTTTTGTTATGTGTTTCTTTTCGAAGGATTATGGGTAGCAATAGTGGCACGGAGGGAAGCTCATCGTCAAACCGTAAGAACAGGGGGCCAACCTCTATGAATAAATTTAAAGATCAGCATAAGGATGGGACTAAAGAGCAGGTGACGATTGAGGCAGATGGTACAATTCCTGCCGGTAAAATAAGGACATCATTCAGAACATTTATTGGTAATCACATTGATATGTTATGCATTAGTTTACTTAAAGAATAAAAAGTGTCTCTGCCTTGCAATATTAATTGATATAGTATGTGTATGCAGGAACAATTGCTAAATCTTTTGTGCCAATTACATACGAACATTGGAAGTTGGTACCTAAAGAGATTAGGGAGTCTGTGTGGGACGAGACGCTGGTTTGTTTTAAAATGAATAACAAATGATACTTTCTGCGTGTTACAAAATATTAACAAATTTTTGTTTACATTTGTAGAGATACTTTGATGTGCCCCAGAATGACAGGACTATTAAGTTTAAGAAGAAGGAGATGCGAGCGGCCTCGACTATGTGGAGAAACTTCAAGAGCGAACTCGCAAATCGGTACATATTCGGGTCCAATGAAGGACATGACCCAAGAGAGAAGTATTCTCACATTAGTCCGGAACAATGGAGGAGGTTCGTGGAACATCGGACGACTCCCGAGTCACTGCAAATCAGGGAGAAGAACATCGCGCGAGCAAAATCAAACAAGTTTCAGCATACTTTGTCTCGAGGAGGGTACATTAAGGCAAAGGCAGATATCGTCGCAGCGAAGAAAGCGGAGATGGACCGTCAGGGGTTAACATCGTCTGGCGATGAGCCTGTAATCCACGTTGAGAGGCATGAGGTATGGCTGAAGGGTCATATCCGAAAGAATAAACAGTACGTGAACGAGTCAATGAGGGAGGTGGCGGTAAAATTGTAAGTTAATTTTACATAGCAAAGTCGTTCAAAACATTCATGACTCATTTGTGATTATGATGGACGTAAAATGATTGATAACAGGAAAAATTAGAAGAGGAGGTGCGGGATGGATTATTTACGTCCCAGGGTCGCCAAGACATTTTGACGGAGGCAACAGGGAAGGATGAGTACCCTGGACGCACACGTGGAGTTGGTAGTTATGTGGGTTGGAAGGATGTATTCGGGAAGCATTCGTCTTCACAGTCATCAAAACGATCCACAGTTACATCGCACGCGCCGACGCTTCAGACCCATTGTGGTGGTACCAATCCAGACCCATTCGGAGATATACCTGAGGTATTATACAGTAGTTTAACAAGTAACAAATCAAGGTGTAAGATGTTCATATTTTAGGCACAATATGTTTGTTGTTTTTTCCCGTTAGGTTGGGAAGAAATGCTTAATACACGTGGATGACGGTTTGGATAGTGGTTTGGTAATCGTGGCACTTGGCAAAGTGATGGAAGGCCGAATCGTGCAATATCAAGAGTTGGATGATGATATGGTGAAGGTGATGGTAGACGTGGCGATGGAATGATGGAGGGAGCTGCCAAAGAAGTATGGGGATATGACCAAAGTATCCGATGCATTGGGTCGTTTCGTGGGATGGCCGAAATCTCTAATACGCATTGATGAAAAGGTAACTACGTATATTCATGTATTCCAAAATAAACACCTATCACTTTGTCATATATACTCAATCGAACGACAATATTCATTTTCAACAGGGGTATGATGAGACGCGATATTTCAAAATGCTAAGCTCCAGTTTCGACAACGAATTGATTAGCAGAATGAAAATGCAAT
The DNA here is from genome assembly GCA_033675215.1 of Rhodiola kirilowii. Lineage (NCBI taxonomy): Eukaryota > Viridiplantae > Streptophyta > Magnoliopsida > Saxifragales > Crassulaceae > Rhodiola > Rhodiola kirilowii. The sequence goes on from CM066199.1 coordinate 18,523,595, forward strand.
GCCGCTTTCTGCACGAACACGCTACCACCACGATGGGCAAGTCAACCACGTATTCGGTGTACATCAGTAGCAAAGTGTTTGGTGAGGATTGCTTCGCTATCTTGAATGATAGTTGCATTACTGAGTTCACCCTCTTACAAGCTTTGGGTGCCGCATCAGCAGAAGTTTACATTAGGTAAGTACACGTAAGCATTGTACAATGATTTCTCAAGTTTATAAGAATTGTACTAATTAAAGGAAATGCCAGCAGATTCATCCACGATACGATACAACCGGGAATACGGTTTGGATTCTTCAGACCGAGTTATATGACTCCGTCCGAGCCATTCAATGTCAGGGTGGGCTTCTTCCAGAACAGATTGAGAATGCCCGACTATGAGCATAATTTTTGCTACTTCCTTCCCTACATAGATATCCAAGAGTGAGTTGATATTCATCCACATTTTTTTGGACTATGTTCAATGTGGTGGCTTTTTCACTAATCTACAATGTTCATGTTAAATCTATGTTAGGTATCATTGGATGTTAGTTGTCCTATTCCCAAAGAAGCGAGTGGCCCTTTGGCTCGATCCACTGGACAAGTTACCGAGGGCTGATGCAGTGAATTTTGTTAACACGTAAGTAATATGGTAGTGCAATTTAGTTACCATTATAACATGGACGAGGGGAAAATTTCGTATGTAAAAATTACCTTTTTGTTACAGGAGCATGAGTCTCTGCTTCAACATCCCGTCAGGTGACGAAGTAGAATGGAAGACTGTGACGGTATTTTCTTAACATATAGCAATTGTTATACAAATGAATATTTCATTAGTTTCATATTTTCGTGCATTATAAATTCAGTCTTATTTCAGTGCCCGCATCAGCCCCCGGACACTGAAGTGTGTGCCTTCTATGTCCTGCAATATATTAAGGACATAATCAAGTTCGTCCAAGACACAAATGGAACGTTTGAGGATAACATCAGACAAGTAGGTGTACAACGATCTTTAATTAAGCAGTAACAATTAATTGAGGTAATTAATAATCTTTGTAATTTTGTTTTTTTATAGTGTTTTCCGAAAGGGCTAGCTCCATATGATGACGCAGTGCTCGATGATATGAGGGAGCACTTTGCCGATGGTTTGATTACTTACATACGACAAACGTATCATAATGTATAAACTTGAATGATTATAAAATGTACATTATTGGTCGACATTTATGAATTGAAACAGGTCGGTGTAAACATGTTGTTTATTTTGCGAAATCGTGTTTTATCAGGATATTACAACACTTAGTCACGTCACGCATTGTTGGCCGAATATTTTTGTGACATGGACATGTAAACCAAATACACTTAAATTAAGCAAATAAATATAACCTAAAAAAATTTTAAAGCACATAAATTGTATAAATATTTAAACGTTTATGTAAGCAATTTATATTCAGTCGTAAGACAGCGCTTAAAACAAAACGCTGTTGCAATATCCTATACGACAGCGCTTATTTATTAAAGCGCTGTTGAATAAAATATACGACAGCGCTTTCATATTTAAGCGCTGTCTTATTTTCGAAACATATTTTTAAATATAATTTTTGTATATCAATTTGCGTTAAACAAATGATTTCAAATACAATTTATTAAATAAAAACATTATTTACCATGGCGTTAACTGTCAATTTGCGTTACGAAAGCACTATATATATATTATTTAATTCATGGAATACAAAAGTGAATTTATAACAACATCGTGACCAGTCCAACATTCTGCAATCTAAGGGTTGATTGACAACGACAAAAGTGAATTTCTTCCTGTCCTTCGCATCGTACGATGATCATCGAATATCAATATGCATCTCCTCATAAAATTACCCCGAATGCGACTATCATATTGTGCATCCCAGGTAACTATACGCTACAAGCAAGGCATTTGTAAGATCCGTTAACGTTTGTCATCCGAATGAAAGTAAAACATTTACTAAGTTACCGCTTTGTACCTGAAACTCCTCAAACCAAATTTCCTTGCTGCTTGCTGGGATCATGGTCCACGATGCCCACGTTGAGTCCCAACATTTTAAGATGCATTCTTGAGCAATCCTTCGGTGAACCTCGAATGGGAAGAAACTGTTACAAAAGTGGGGATTACATAACGGCCGCATTTATCAAAACAGACAATATGAAGAGAACAATAGTAAGTTGTGTTACTGATGTCTGCCAATAGGTATAACGTGATCTCTACGAGCAAATCCACGTGCATTATCAGGTAAGCTCACACGGTCAAATGAAGGAGACATGTTGATTGGAAGGAAGTATGTTGTTAATGAATGTGGTGGGATGAATGATTTCAAGAGTTCTCATATATATATGTAGCGCAACATTGAAATTTAATTGCATAATTATTCCGTCCTGTTTCCATCCATTTTCCGTCCTTTGTTGACGGAAATAACATGTTATATTGACGGCAATTCAGCAACGGTCTTTAATTAACGGGAACATTGTAACGGAGTAACGACGGAAATATGACGGAAAAATGAAACATATACTTCAAATGGGATGAAGATGATTCCAAAGAATTTCATGCCTCTGTAATGAAATGAGTTTCTTAGAAGAAACACATCTTAGAACCATGAAATTCATCAGAATCATCTTACACCCCATTTCAAGTAAAGAAACACATTTCAGAACCATGAAATTCTTCAGAATCATCTTGCACCCCATTCAGAACCATGAAATTCTTCAACATCATCTTGCAAAATTTGTATGATTCAAAATGAAAAGAAACACATCTCAGGCATGAACAATGTGGGTTCAATAATGTAAAGAGTTCTTTTACATAGGCAAAAGCAAAATCTAATTTTCCGTTATTTTTCCATGACATTTCCATCAGATAGAAGAATAGTTGTTTAATATGTACGACAGCGCCTTTCTAACAAAAGCGCCGTTGAAAGACACGGAACACTGCCGGACAACTGACTAAGGCATTGAATATTTTTTGCCAATGGACAAATGAAGGAAGTTGGACGGATTAATATTGACGGCAAATAAACGTATAAATGACGGAAACATTGAAAATGTTTGTTCGACTATATATTAACGGACATTTGACGAAAGATCTTTGACGGGTAACGGACGGTCAACAGACGGAAAGGTTGAAAATTGTCATTGCCGAAACAATGACGGAAGTGTGACGGAATAATATTGACGGTGTTTTGCTGGAATATCAGCGGTTTTTAGTTGATGACGGAATTAAAATGGAAATATAACGGTTATTTTTTCGTCAGTTTGTTTGTCGACGAAGTAGCGATGGAAATTTACGCCGGAATTATTTGCAAAATTAGTAGTGCATCCATCATCATCTAATCAAGGAGGATTGAAGATCAAGGGAGTTCATTAGGATTAATCATCCTACTCTATTCCTCTTCTCTTCTCTTAGATTTTGTAGAAACCCTACTCACATCATGTTGTCTTACATGATGTGTGAGTAGTCCCCTTGTGTTTTGAGGGTCTTATGATCCTCCTTGGTACTCAATGATCATTGTATACACATTAACATGCAATTTATGAAGTTGATTTCATTTTACTATGGTCTTCATTTTAGACATGTTGCCAAGTGTTTGATAAAATGCCTAAGGGGCATGTTTGTGTTAGAACTATGATCTAAGTATTGAGAGAGCTTAGTGATGGTTTGGATATAGTAAAAATGAACTTATCAAGCATTTGTGAGAGTAAATGCATGGGTGAGAGGCTAACCAAGACTTTATGCATATAGCATTTGTGAAAATAGGTGCTATATAGTGAATCAAAATCTTTGAATAGTGAGATTCTATATAAGAAGGCTTGACTAGGATTAGACTTGCATGATAGTTTGTCTAATTTTAGCCTAAGCTAGGTTTTAAACCTATCAACTCTTAAATGATTAAACTCTTGTATACACGATCATTGGAAAATTGCCAAGGAGTGGATTAACCCCTCGAAACTCGCTTTAATTGAATTAATTCCCCTAAAAACCATTTCATTACTTGTTTTCATCATTGATAATCATCATCATACTTGAATTGAAGGAATAGCCGAGTTAGAAATTGATAGACCTAGCGTATAATCCGTTTGCTCCCTTGGGTTCGACACCGGTCTTACCGGTTAAAATACAAATTGTTTTTGACTAATTTAATTGCTATAATTCTATAACGTCACATAGCATCTCGTCCTCGTTACAAGATTCACCATCCCATACCCAAGCTTCGGTGGTGGCTCTCCAAAATTTATCCCCCATTTCTTGTTCCCGTTCTTCCCTTGAGGCATTAGGATCAAGGACTTCTTTTGCGAGAAATTCTTGCATCATTTTTCTTGACATTCAAGGAGTGTAGCAACTTTGGATTCAAACTTGGAGGGTTCTCTTGAAGGATGAGGAGGTTGAGGGTATGGATGGTAGGAGTCTTCAACTTCAAAGCTTTGGCTATCATCCCCATTCGAATTATAATAACTAGTTTGATAGCCAAGTTCTTGGAACTAGGAATATGGTTGCTCCTCCTCTTGGTAGTATTCTCCATTAGAAAAGACTTGTTGGTTGTAGTTATCCATCCTCGCAAGATAAGATAAACAAAGTTAGTAAGGGATATGAGTAGAAAAAGAGAATATACAAGTATAAGAAAAAAAAGAAAAATATTCACAAGAATAATCAGAACTTCCACACAATCTAGTCTAGGGATGTGCTAACTAGATGCTCCCAGGCAACGACGCCATTTGACGAACTATTCTTTTTCACCTCTAAATAGTATCAATGAAGAGAGGATCGAATGTAGTCAAAACATTTTTATTAACCGGTAAAGTATCGGGTCGAATTAAGAGGAGCAAGCCAAGCACATGCACTATTCAAGATTGTGTTTCCATTCGGCTATTCTAAACCAAAAATGTATAAATGTGTATATTCTAAATCCTATGTGGTGAGTAATTAGAGATAAAAGATAGATTAGAGGTGTTTCGAGGGGTTACTCCCCTCCTTGGCAATTTCACAATGATCACATACACAATATTCAAACATTTCATGGTAGTCAAATAGTTTAGAACCTTCTTAGCTCAAACCTCACTCAATTAGAGGATATCGGTTCATTCCATTACATTATCGTCCTATGGGTGGGAGATAAATGCAATGAACATACGCACTAGTTCACTTCCTACCCATGCATTGTAGAAAAACCTAGCTTAGACTAAGATAGACCAATTATCATGTGAATCTAATCCTAGCCAAGCTCTTATAGCTCGAACCTCACTCTCTCGAGGTAATTGGTTCATTCCATAGCACTATTACTCTTGGAATGTCTTCCTAAGATAATAAATACTATGAACTCGGGGACTAGTTAACAACAAATGCATACATTAGATAGGATCATGTTCTCTATTATCCAAACTAGATTCAATATGTTACTTAGGCATTTTATCAAACACTTAGTAGCATGTCATAAATGAAGTGCATAGAGAACATGAATTTGACACCATTAGATGGGATAAATTGATGATTCGCTTAATGACTAACTCCAATAAATTTAACATTCAATCCTTAGTAAGGCATCCATATCCTAAGATTCACTTGCATGATTCAAGATATAGATCATTTTCTCCATCCTAGAACCATTCCCAAGGGTTTCCAAGTCCTAGGTTCAAGTTTTAGTCCAAGTTGTCACTTAGGTATTTTATTAAACACCTAGAGTGCATAACATTCAAAACACAAGAGAAAATGAAATCAACAATCATCCATATGAATATCAATGTATATATGTGATCAAAGAGTGCCAAGGAGAGTCATAAGACCCTCAAAACAAAAGATCCACTACTCACACATCATGTAAGACAACATGGTGTGAGTAGGGTTTATAGCAACAACAAGAGAATAAAAGAGGAATAGAAATAGGATGGTTAATCCTAATGTCTCTCTTTTGATCTTCACTTCTCCTTAGTTGGATGATGAATGATGACCTTGGATGAGCCTCTTTTCCAATCTTTTTCTCCCCAAAAACCTCCACACTTAGGTAAAAAAACCCTCTTTCTATTTATAGCCTCGGGTGAAAAAAATAGCACTGTAGCAGTCCAACCGATCGATTGAAAATGGGCAAATCGAATCGGTCGGTTGGGAATAGCTTTGGTGCAGGGTGCTCTGGAGGCTTCATCCAGCCGGTCGGGTGGATGCCCAGCCGGTCGGTTGAGAATCGACTTGGGCAAGCCTCTCTGAATCTTTATTCAGCCGGTCGGTTGGCTGATATCAGCCGACCGGCTGGCACTTCCCAGGCCTTTTTGGTGGTCTTCCCATCCGAATTCGATCTTGGCGTCAACTCAAAAGTTGTAGCCCTTTGAGTTTGAGTTCCAACAAGCTTTGAATCAATCAATTCGGACACCGTATGCGCCCTAGGCGTCCAAAATAATCCGGAAAGGTCATTCTGCCCTGTTTTGCTCTAAATCTTCGGTTTTTCCCCGAGTTTTCGTATTTTGGCTTCGACCTTGAGGGAAACTTGTTTTCTACCTGAAATGTAGAGATAGAGGTCAAATGACATTAAAATAGTGTCGGAAACGACCCAAAACTATAGTGAAATATGACCATTAATCAGTCAAAAACTCGACTGATCAGCTACATTAATAGTTTAAGTCTGATCATTATATTTTTTTAAGTCTGATCATTCCTGTTTTAAGTTTGATCATTGCTACAGTAATAGTTAAGTCTGATCATTGTATGTTTAAGTTTGATCATTCATTTTTTAAGTCTGATCATTGTCTTTTTTTAAGTCTGATCATTCCTGTTTTAAGTCTGATCATTGCTACAGTAATAGTTTAAGTTTGATCATTCCTTTTTTAAGTATGATCATTGTATTTTTTAAGTCTGATCATTCCTATTTTAAGTCTGATCATTGCTACAGTAATAGTTTAAGTCTGATCATTGTATGTTTAAGTCTGATCATTCCTTTTTTAAGTCTGATTATTGTATTGTCTGATCATTCCCGTTTTAAGTCTGATCATTGCTACATTAATAGTTTAAGTCTGATCATTGTATTTTATAAGTGTGATCATTCCTGTTTTAAGTCTGATCATTGCTACAGTAATAGTTTAAGTCTGATCATTGTATTTTTTAAGTCTGATCATTCCTGTTTTAAGTCTGATCATTGCTACGATAATAGTTTACTGACCATTTGTTTTTTAAGTCTGATCATTGTATTTTTTAAGTCTGATCATTGCTACAATAATAGTTTAAGTCTGATCACTGTATGTTTAAGTCTGATCATACCCAAATATGTGAAATGACCATAATACCCCTCCGAGTTATATCCGAGATTTCGACAAATTTGAACACGTGTCAGCTTAAAATTTGATTTGTAATTTTTACATATAAGAATGGTTTGTACCTAAACCGCACTCATGAAAACAACCAAGTTTTATAGCTTACTGTGTCAACTGCACTACTCACAAAAGAAATACAACAACAGGAGGAAAAAGAAACAATTTGTGACACTCACTTTGTAGTATGACCGAACTGAAATGTTGCAGACCATATTTGACAGTTTTATTGCCCTCACATGGATTGTGTAGCATTTGCTCATTCTGATCTTTGTCCCTGTTGACGTGAGGATTGCGAGAAAGTGAATGTATCTGGACCTGTGAGGCGGTTACGGACAGGGCTGGCTTCAAGCCTCTGAGGAAAAGAGCCATTGTCAGGTAATGGCCTGCCCATTCCTATCAGAGATGAAGTGCGACGAGGACCAAGGGACGACATCAGCAAGTGGAATGTCCAGTCGAGTACTTTCGGAGCAAAAGCCCTGTAGAGGAGGAATACATCGTACCAGCTGGGGAATTTGACATAGGCATCACCTCGGCAAGCTCCCTCGACAATTAGTCTCGCAAACTCCTCCACTGGTCCACCTGATACATGCACCTGAGACGGAGAAAGTTAAATGATGCTTGTCCGTGAATTAGAAAAGTTAACTTCATAACATTGGGAAAACAAAGACCTTAATCTACCTCTCTTTCTTCCTTCCATTGCATTTCAGCCCCTTCTTCGACCATAAACTTACCCCTACTCATTTCCGTCCCGATCCAACCATGTGTAGCGATCGTGACCCCCACATCATCTTTCAACTCAAACCTCAGTGTGTCGTAGAAGTTTATTAAAGCTGCCTTTGCTGCCTGACCAGTTATCAAATTATACGGTGAAACTAAAACAGAGGCTTCCAAAGAGTTTGTGAGTTAATTAAGATTCACAACAATATAACTTACCGAATACAAGCTCATTCTTGGTAAGGGTAACCAGTTCTCGATGGATGCATTAACGATAATACGGCCTTTAGTCAGACGTAGGTATGGGAGGGCAACAAAGGTAGGATACACATTGCCCCAGAAGTTTATGTCCTGCAATATTAAATATTCAAAATGAAATTCAGAAAAAAAGAGAGAAAAAGACCAAACATGAAAAAACATCTCCTAGCTAAATGCATCTCGAGAATGAAACCGCCTACCATCAAAAGGGGAAACACAGATGTGTCCGATGCTTCTTCAAAATAAAACGTGTGTCCCAGACTTGCCGTGTTCACTAGATGATCCACTAAGAAAAATTACAGCAAAGCAGGCATAATCAAGTACTATTCACTACACCATTTTACATCGTACGCGACAAATATTGCATTAACAGATGAACTTCTAAGGTAACAACTGGGGTGCCACAGAACGTAAGTCAAGCCCCTAGAGTTGATTTATTTCTTAGAACATTTTGGATTAGTGAAATGCCAAGTGCAAGCGTACAGATATTTAACAAAATTGAATCAGCCAAAATGACCCTGGGACTGTATGCTCTAAGAAATTGTCCGTTCTACCTAGTGTTACTAAAACCAAATTGGGGATCGAACCGGTCAAGTCACTGGGTCAATGAGTCAACCAGGTCGAACCGATTTGACCCGCACAAATTAAAAAATAAAAATAAAATACTTATTTATAATATTATTATTTAACATATTTATGACTTGAATAAATATTACATGTGTATGATCTGATTACAATAACATATCATAACAAATTTAGAATTTAATAAAGTACAAATCAATAATACAACAATAACAATTTTAGTCTTAATTTGTAAGTCACAACAATAAGGGATTTCTAAGACTAATTGAATTTCAAGCTAAATTGATAGTAAGTAATAAATTTTATAGATTTGATAAATGAATATACATTATTGAAACAAATAATAAAACAAGAATCATGTTTAGCTTGGTGGAAGGAGAGGAGATAATTATAGATGAAGACTAGGTTCGAGTCTTGTCCAAGTCAAAATAAATATATATATTTTTAGACCAAATTGAACCGATCAAATCACGATTTTAATGAAAAACCAGATCAATCGGGTCAACCAACCAGGTCTTGACCGGTTTTGACCGAGTTTGACCGATTCTTGATCAGATTTGACCGATTCTTGATCAGATTTGACCGAGTTTGACCGAATCGATGTATTTTCGATCCGATTACAGAACCGAATCGGTCCGGTGACCGGTTTCCAGTCCAACCGATTGAACCGACCGTTCCGGTCCGGTTTTCACATCACTGGTTCTACCTATTGTAACCTGTATACTCTTCTACTTCAATTACATACGGAAATTTAGAAAATACTTTTCCCGCTGTACAACTTATGAAGCAAGTAACTGGCATGTATAGTAGCAATGCAAACGAAACTAACCACGGCCGAACAAGTTAACAGTTTCAGTGATGAACCTCTTGCAATCCTCCTCTTTTACCACATCCGCCGCTATGATCATCACGTACCTGGCCCCGATCCTTCTTGCATTTTCACTAATCCCTATAAGCCTATTCTCCCTCCTAGCCACCAACACCAAGATTGCTCTTCTTTTTGCATACTCGTAAGCTATTCTCTGAATCAATCAAAACAACACCAAAAAAAGATAAAAAGATCTCCATATTCAGAAGAAAATCTTCAATTTTGTCCCCTTCTCAGATTTTTTGTCCCCTTCTAAACATAAGAGTATATGCAGCCATGGTTGCTTTTTCTGTCTGTTTTTTTGAGCAGTAGCTGCGATCTCATCAATTCTACTTCAGCAGTAGTTGATACAACAGCAACTACTCAAAAATAGAGCGAAAAGAGCAGCACAGCAGATATTGCTGCTCAATTAAATACCGGTGCATATGCCCTAAGCGTCAACTAGGCAGGAAATGCAACTAAATAAGTGGTAAATTGAAACTAAATTGACAATTGTGCCTCTGGAGCTAGCGTGTGCACACGACCAATGTAATTAAAAGAGAAATAAGATTTGTTTTTTACGTACCTCTCCTATGCCGGAGGAAGCTCCTGTGATGACAACGACCTTATCAGCCATGTCCTCAAGTCCATAAAAAGAGTTGTAAGCCCACTCACAAGCGTTGATGAAAGTGAGAGCTGGCCATGCAAAGGCCAGCATCACCAAGCTCGCTGCTGGCAACACCATGTTCAGCACACTATTGATCACAAACTCCATTCCTTTGATTGAAGCTAGAGCTGATCAATTAAGTAGAAAGATGGCAAGAGAGATGGATCAATAAGTTAAAATATAGGTTGCTAGGTAGCGGGGATAGCTAGCGCGGTCGCGGTGGAGGTTTGGCATGTAGTAGTGTGTGGAATTGTAGGTGGAGGTGTGGATGATGAGGATTGTTTCTGTAATGATATAACACACGTGGTGCTCATGCATGCAAAAATATTCATACCAATCAACCAGATCTCTACCAACGGATTGGACGTAGGTTGGGCTGATTCCGATATTTTATTAATATTTAAGTTGTAAAAGTAAAAACCGTCTAATGAATTTGAGCAATAGAAATTCGGGCAAAGTCGTTTTAAAAAAATTACTCGATCAATGGGGATTGATCCGTTATACCGTAAAAAAGTTTATTACTTATTTATTTGGGTGCGGTTCAGGTACAAACCTGTTTATAAATAAAAACTATAAACCGATTATTAAGCCGACACGTGTCCAATTTTAGCCGAAATCCGGGACAAAACACGGAGGGGTATAATAGTCATTCCACACGGATGAGTATAAAACCTAATAATGTTATTTTCAATTTAGTCCAAAAGTTGTTAATGATCAGACTTAAAAACTTAATGATCAGACTTAAAAACTTAATGATCAGACTTAAAAACTTAATGATCAGACTTAAAAATAGCCAATGATCAGACTAAAAATACTTATTGATTAGACTTAAAAATACACAATGATCAGACTTAAAAAACTTAATGACCAGGCTTAAAATACTTAATTATCAGACTTAAAATAGATAATAAACAGACTTAAAATAGATAATGATCATACTTAAAAAACTTAATGACCAAACTTAAAATACTTAATTATCAGACTTAAAATAAATAATGATCAGACTGAAAAGACTTAATGATCAGACTTAAAATACACAATGATCAGACTTAAAAAACTTAATGACCAGACTTAAAATACTTAATTATCAGACTTAAAATAGATAATGATCAGACTTAAAAGACTTAATGATCAGACTTAAATGACTGAATGATCATACTTAAAAATAGACAATGATCAGACTTAAAAAGACCTAATGATCAGACTTAAACTAGATAACGATCAGACTTAAAACCAGCAATGATCAGACTTAAAAGGCTTAATGATCAGACTTAAAATAGATAATAATCAGACTTAAAATAGATAATGATCATACTTAAAAATAGACAATGATCAGACTTAAAAAGACCAAATGATCAGACTTAAAATAGATAACGATCAGACTTAAAAACCAGAATGATCAGACTTAAAAGACTTAATGCTCAGACTTAAAATAGATAATAAACAGACTTAAAATAGATAATGATCATACTTAAAAAACTTAATGACCAAACTTAAAATACTTAATTATCAGACTTAAAATAAATAATGATCAGACTGAAAAGACTTAATGATCAGACTTAAATGACTGAATGATCATACTTAAAAATAGACAATGATCAAACTTAAAAAACTTAATGACCAGACTTAAAATACTTAATTATCATACTTAAAATAGATAATGATCAGACTTAAAAGACTTAATGATCAGACTTAAAATAGATAATAATCAGACTTAAAATAGATAATGATCATACTTAAAAATAGACAATGATCAGACTTAAAAAGACCTAATGATCAGACTTAAAATAGATAACGATCAGACTTAAAAACCAGCAATGATCAGACTTAAAAGACTTAATGATCAGACTTAAAATAGATAATAAACAGACTTAAAATAGATAATGATCATACTTAAAAATAGACAATGATCAGACTTAAAAAGACCTAATGATCAGACTTAAAATAGATAACGATCAGACTTAAAAACCAGCAATAATCAGACTTAAAAGACTTAATGATCAGACTTAAAATAGATAATAAACAGACTTAAAATACTTAATTATCAGACTTAAAAATAAGTAACGATCAGACTTACAAAGTAATGATCAGACTTAAAACTAAAGAGGATTAAAACGCGAATTTGACCCTTCAGATGATCGAATTTGCCTTAAAAACGCCGAGCTCATTGCATAGCCGTGAGTCTTGCTCAGAACGTCGTTTCCACCCAAAAAAACACTAGGCTTTCATCAAATTCTGACACAGCGCGCATAAATATCAAATTTTAGAATCGTACTGTAGCAAATTTTAAAATTTTACGCAAAATGATCAGACTTAACGCATGATCATCATTACCATCTTTAAGTCTGATCATTACCATCTTTAAGTATGATCATTACCATCTTTAAGTCTGATCATTACCATTTTTAAGTCTGATCATTACCATTTTTAAGTCTGATCATTACCATCTTTAAGTCTGATCATTACCATCTTTAAGTCGGATCATTACTGGTTTAAGTCTGATCATTAATGGTTTAAGTCTAATCATTATTTTTTTAAGTCTGTTCATTGTTTTTTAAGTCTGATCATTGTTTTTTAAGTCTGATCATTGGTTTTTTAAGTCTGGTCATTAATGGTTTAAGTCTGATCGTTACTGGTTTAAGTCTCATCATTATTTTTTTAAGTCTGATCATTGTTTTTTAAGTCTGATCATTGTTCTTTTTAAGCTTGTCATTACTGGTTTAAGTCTGATCATTGTTTTTTAAGTCTGGTCATTAATGGTTTAAGTCTGATCATTATTTTTTAAGTCTGATCGTTACTGGTTTAAGTCTCATCATTATTTTTTTAAGTCTGATCATTGTTTTTTAAGTCTGATCATTGTTTTTTTAAGTATGGTCATTACTTGTTTAAGTCAGATCATTGTTTTTTTAAGTCTGATCATTACTGTAGCAATTTTTGGACGATCTTTTATGTATTTTTAAATGCATCGGCGTGTGTTTTTTTTATTTACAAAAGTACCCCGAACTCGAAAAACTATGATTGGTCGATTTTTACACGTGGCATTATTTTTGTGGGTTTGTAGTTTTTATTTATAATTATGGTTTGTATTTGATCCAAACCCTATTTATTTTTATATATGGGAAAAAGATCCGATGCAAAGTTAATTTTTTGGTACAAAATACAAACTAATCATAGCCCTTGATCTTGTGATTTGAATAGATGAGATTAAATCTTGATTTTTTTTATAAAATGAAACTCACGAAATATGTCGTTTTTTCATTTTTCGGCTCGTCTTGTTCATTTTTCGGCTCGAAAAGTGACGAACTATAAAATAATTTTGACGAACTATAAAATAAACTGACGAATTATAAAATGATTTTGACGAATTTTGTATTTTGTACCAAAATTTGACTTTGTATCTGATCTTGACCCTTTATATATGATATAAAAAAGGATTTTGTGCAAATCAATTTTTTTGATAAAAATTATAAATTAATGACACTCATTGATTTCGTTATTTGGACAGATGAGATTGATCCCGTCGTATGGATTATTATCGGCGACGAATTATAAATCACTTTTGATGAACTTTGTGGTACTTTGTTTTTTTGACGACGAATACTATAACTTGCTTTTAAAGAATTTTACAATTTGCACATGATCTTTACTCTGTATGACATTATAATTTAATTAATTAATTAATTTTTATTACTTCTTTAAAAAGAAATTAGTTGAATTATACATGTATATATTCTACGGATTTAGATTCGGTGAGAAGTAACTTTATGGTGAGTAATAAGAATTAATATCAGCCCTATGTTTTTATTAATCTACGATGAGGATTATATCAAATTAATTTCATATTTCACACTTAATCGTACGACTAACATATGTATTATGGGCATTATAGTCCACTAAATAAAACACATAATCTTCCTTCCACGACCTAATGATTTCTCGTTCGATTCACGAGCGACTCATTCGAAGACCTTCGGTGCCGCCTCGATCTATTAAAGACCTCCGGTACCGCCTCGATCTATTGAAAACCTCCGATGCCGCCTCGATCTATCGCTCCTTCCAGCTTTATGATTTCTCGGCGACGGACGACTACTCTCGGATGGACGACTGTCGAGCATCGATGTCGGAAATACGCACAATAATGATTTCTCGCCTCGACGGACGACTACTCCCACAGGCAAGCCATGTTTACGGTATGTATCATAATGCGTATCATCAATTTGGAGTTTGTAGGCTTTTCTGAAAAGTTTCGTCTTTTATTTTTATTTTCACATAGGACTGGAATCAATATTTTCACAACTGAATGGGATGAATATGTGTCGCATTTTCACAATATGTCCATCATTGATTGTTTGCAACCGGGTGCCTTTGTCTCCTATAAGAGGCGGGTGACTGTAATACTCCACTATTGGCACCATCAGTAATAGAAAGTTGTGCACTGCATTCAACACATCATCCTAAGTGACTGAAAAGCTGAACTTGTGTGGCTTAATATCAATAAGAATGTATACCTGACATCATGAGGAAAGTCTGTATGTAGTGGAAAAGTTTCGTCTTTTGTTTTTGGAGTTTGTTGCTTGAAAATTCGTAGTTTATGATTCGTAGTAAAATATGCATCATTCATATTGTATTTTGTGTCTTATTCTTCATCTGATGATCATAATTCGTAACTTCTGGTTCATAATTGGTAGTTTTTTAGGTCTGCGTCTTTGTTAACTATTATTCGTATCTCTTACGCATAATTCGTAGTTTATGATTCGTAGTAAAATATGCATCCTGATTCATGTATTTCCCAGTCAGATTTTCTCAAACCTCAGTCAATGAGTTTTTGACAGAAGGAACTTCCATTTCTAGACAGACAGCCCATGTATTTATTTCATACTTGAATTTACTGTTTTCTCATCCCACTTGTGGAATGGCATACACTCATGCTTCCTAATTCATGTATTCCCCCACAAACAGTCAGATTTTCTCAAACCTCAGTCAATGAGTCTTTCATATTTAGGCAATCTGGCATGTAAAAATTAATTTTATTTGCCGTGGTGTTTTCAGGGTATAGACGTTGCTAGAGTTGTCCAGGAGCTTCTTCCTATATTGCCTGGCATCTCAGCTAAGGTGTTGCCTGAAGTTATCACTCGGTTATCATTATCATCCAGAGTACTTGCACGTGTAATTCGGGATACTTTTTTTTTGTAGAGAGTAGCATACAGTGAAGGGCTTATGATGTAACATCCCATAGTCATATTTTACTGTACATATCACATTGGCAATTGAAACAGTAATCTGCTTGTATTGTATCCAATGTATAGTATGCAGTGTTGTAAGCACATTGAGAACTTGATCAAAGCAAAGAGTACAGGACATCAGTTGTTACCTGTTTCTCACAATCCCCAAGTATGCTAGGTTTCATGGATTTCACAATAACCTGACGGAAAATTGTTGTGGAAATCAGTCGTTCACTGGCAGAACACATATTTTGCTCATATATTTGGCATTGGAACCACTATGCACTAGATCTCATAACAAAGCACAGATACCACGAAATTAGCAGCTTGCTATGGGTCAAGCATGACAGCATTCAGAAACCATCAAGCTACAAATGAAATCTCAAATCAGTAGCTTAACTATAATCTTGTGCCAAATCAATAGCGAATTGGAGAAGTGTCCAGTCTACATTTAGGCGGCTAATGCGAGAGCGAGACCACATAAAGAAGCTAACTAAACTCTTCCTTTCAATATAAAACTATATATTAAAAGTTACGTATCTTAACGGGAAAGCTAGGTATATTAAATGGGAAGTTACATATCTTAACTGGAAAGCTACGTATATTAAATGGGAAGTTACATATCTTAACTTGAAAGCTACGTAGTTTAACTAGAAAACTACGTATTATAACATGGTTAATACGTATTATAGTAACACAGTTGCTACATATTATAATCTATTGCTACGTATTATAACACAGTTGCTACGTATTATACCATAGTTGCTACGTATTATAATCCATTTGCTACGTAATATAATAACACAATGCATAACTGCTACGTATTTTAACGAGAAATTCAAATGAATTCATTCAATCAAGATTCGGTTTACAATTCTGGCAACTGGAAACAGGTTTACATGCAACAAACTGAAAGCAACAAAGTTGATCACATCACTAAGGAAAGAACAAAATAGAGGCGATATCAGCCATTTTAGACATCCATAGCATCACCAAAGTTGCACATCGACAAAATGGAGGTTCCATAGCATCACGAAAATTGCGCATCACCAAAATGGTTACAACTAATTTGTATGATGATTGCTTCGAATGCCACAGATTAAACCTTGGACCAGCTATAGGGATTGAGATGTAGGTTGGGGAGGTGCCTCGAAATTGAAAGGCCCTGCCACAGAAAATGAATTTCTAAGAGGAAATAAAAAAACAAATTACAAATTAGTAACAGATGGTCAAAAACAACCAAGCAGATAGATTATACATTAGTCTACAGAGAAAACTGTTGTCATTTTCATTTTGCTCGCAAGAAACTATTTCGACAAACATACTCGCTGAAACTGCTGAAATGAGTATGCCATACTAAAATCACAATAAGCTAACTGAAACCTGAATATATGCGCATTTACTAGAAGCTAGTTGTAACCAATTTAGCACTCATTTTGGGCACTGCCTTACTAAATTCACAATAAGTCCATCAAAGCTCATACACAAATCCGTAGTATCATTCATCATTACATATAAACGAATCTGAAAAAAATATATTGCGAGATATCTGCCAGACCTTTATCATGGAGCAAAGGCTGGCAGAGGCTTGACGATAGATATATTGAGGTATTCAGTTTGTCATAAATAGAGGTGTTGCCTGAGAGCTGTTTGAACAAGACATTCAGCATTTGTTCATTACAATTTCATTTGAAAGAAGTTTGCGGAGATTTTAACATACCCATAAAGCTGACTCTATGTTCATTGCTCAAAGAGCATCCTCATCAACAACGACCCCAGATGCTCCGGCATTATTAACCTGACAAAAAGGTCGTAAATCTATTGAGAAACACAGTTCAAATTTGTATCAGGATTACTCTATGTTGCAAAATTACAATGTAGTAGGGAAATACTTACCAGATATCAAGCCTGCCGAATTTTGTTTTAACAAACAGCGCTAAGGATTCGATGAAGCTCGGCCGGCCGATCGGCGGAAGAGCTCAATTTACAGAGTATCGAAATGATGATATCGTCGGGTAGAGAATCGAAGTGATCAATTTTGTCACCGGGGACGGACTCACGCCGGTAACGTTTCCGGATGTTTAGGTTTGATTCGTTGATGAAATCGTAGCGTTGGAGAGATGAAATCCTGAGATGGAGAGACGGATAGTTTTAGGGTTTGGTTGAGATGCATAATCTGTTCTTCCTATAATACCCTGTAAACCATAATTAGTAATTAATTAAATGCTAAAAATAATGATTATTAACAATCATCAGGTCTTAGATCTAATGACCAATTTAAATTCATATTTCTTACCAAAACACACACTTCCTACCTGATCTTTTCCCTATATTCTACCTCTAATTATTTCTTATTCTAACCCCATCAAGATTCAACTCACGACTTAATAATTTTTTACTATTGCTCTCACTACATGATTCATACATTTGACGTCACAAGTTTTGAAAATATTTCCTGGACTCACTCGCTATTCTGGTACAATCGTTCGCTTCATCGTTTCTTTTTTACTTATGTTAATACCAATTTATTTAAAATGATCTGACACACATGTTTCGGCTAGTTGGGTCTGTATTACTTACACGAGCTGTGGACTCATGTTTTCCATGTTTACTTTTTACAGATATTGTTGGATGGTATGTGGGGGAGATGAGTGAGACTCGCGCTAGTAAAGAGTATCAATAATAATAATTTTGGATGCTTAAACGTTTTGGTTACTTGAATACTGAAATAACATGTTGCATTCGATTTATTAATGTGGATTACATGTATTATATGTGATATTTCATTTGAAATTTAATTTATGTATTAATCAGCTAGAAGCTTCGTACGTTCCATCTGTGGTTTAGGGACGTGCGGTCGGTGTAATGCCGTTTTGGAATTAAATTTTTTTGGGGCGTTATACAATCTTAATCCTATTTTTATAATTTTAATTGAGTTATATATAATCATGTGATTAATCAATTAAACAATTTTGAGCGAGTAACTTGGTGTTATTTTTTTGCTGACCCTGGGTTGAATTTGCATATCTGAAGATTCTGTTCATAAATTATAAATTTGAAAATTCACAAATAATTGTTCAATATAAATAATAATTTAGCGAATAAAATTAGGGGGCTTGTATATAAACGATATGCTGACGAAAAGTCAAACCTTATTCGCTGCTAAATTCACTAATCACGCTTTCGCCGCCGCTTGCAGCATTTGATCCAGCCATTCATCGATCAGTCATTTCCTTTTTAACCTTTATCAATTTTTTAGCAAGCATATAAAAAAGCATTTTATTTGGACCTTTAGTTAAACACTTAATTTCAATTTAATGTTTGATTTTATTAGTTCAAAAGTTAAGTACCATAGTGAAAGAGTTCTGATCAAATAAAAATCAGGATTATATATAAAAACTAAAAATATAATTAAATATTGCCACGTGTATTATTCGACCAATCATAATTTGAGGCGCTTTTTGTAAATAAAAAAATTAATGCGTACTTCTTTAAAAATACATAACAAACGAGAGGGTATTAACGTCCTAAAAAATTATCCAGACTTAACAGATGCATAAGTTAAGTCTGGATATTATTGTGTGAGTTTATTTTTAAGTCGAATCATTGCCAATTTAAGTCTGATCATTACCAATTTAGGTCTGATCATTATGAATTTTAATTTGATCATTACCAATTTAAGTCTGAATATCAATTTAAGTGTGCTTTTTAAGTATGGACATTAATAATTTAAGTCTATATATCAATTTAAGTGTGTTTTTGAGTCTAGACATTACTAATTTAAGTATGCACATTACTAATTAAATCTGGATATCAATTTAAGTGTGTTTTAAAGTCTAGACATTACTAATTTAAGTCTGGACATTATCAAATTTAGTCTAGACATTATTGAGTCTATTTTTAAGTCTGGACATTACTAATTTAGGTCTGATCATTCCAAGTTAAGTCCGATCATTCCAAGTTAAGTCTGATTATTATGTCTGATCATTCCAATTTAAGTCTGATTATTATGTCTGATCATTACAAGTTAAGTCTGATCATTGCAAGTTAAGTCTGATCATTCCAAGTTATGTCTGAACATTTTAAGTCTAATCATTCCAAAATTAAGTCTGATCATTCCAAGTTAAGTCTGATCATTCCAATTTATGTCTGATTTGAAATCCGTTATATCTAGAATGACTATAATGCCCCTCCGTATTATATCCGAGATTTTGACGAAATTGGACACGTGTCGGCTTGAAATTCGATTTTTATTTTTCATATATAATCATGGTTTTTACCTGAACCGCACTCATAGTCAAATAGTACTTAAATTAAGTCACACAGTTAAGTTCATCAATTCATTTCTCCTATTTAAATCCAGCTAAAATTTTAGATTCAGTTCATTTAAGTTTCAGCTCAAAAGAACACCCCTAATCATGTTTCTGCATTTGTAAAAATTTTGTTTATTGTCACTGATTCTTAGAGTTTGTAGAGACTAATGAACTACATTATTTTGTAAATGAATACTTAAATAAAATAGTTTTTAGTCAACCTTATTCAAATCAAAACCAAACTATACTTGACATTCAATTTGCCCATTATATATTAAATTTTGAATTTTTTTGATTGATGGGTAATAGAAGCACAACAGAAGATTTACGGGTGAAACAGAAGCAAAAGAAGAAATATGAGCCAACACATAAATTTGTGTAGTCAGGAACGGACCTAGGAATTTAAAAAAAAGGGTGACAAATAAAAATTAGCAATATATTATCAAAATAAAGAATCTCTTATTTCCATATAATGCAAGGTATTTATTATTGAATTTATGTTTAACATTTCAGATTTTTGGTTTTCAATCTTGAAAACCAAGCAATCTGATAAAATTTTTTTTCCATCTTATTATAAAGTGCAGTCTACACTATATTAAATTATAAAAATGAGCAGTGTAAATCGGAAGAGAGTTGGAATAAGAGATTTTGCCTTGTGCAACAATGGAAACATGTAAGATTTTTTTAATCTAGCCGACCATTGACATAGTTTAGAAATCGAAAAAATTTCCAATTGAAATTTTGTTTCCTTGTGTGGTAAATTTTCAAATTCATTTTCCACAATGGCCAACGGCGCCTAAGAATTATAGCGTTGTTGGCGACAACGCCTTATGCCTAGTGTCTTTTTTATTCTATATAATCACGGGCTGATGTGGCAATTTTTTAGGCGCTGTTAGTTGAGATATTTTCTCATCTTAGATGACGAAAAAAATTGAGGAAGAAAATCTAGTAGAAAATATCTCATCTTAGGCGCTGTTACTAACAACGCCTAAAAAATATTGCCACATAAGCCCATGACTCATCATTATATTAGATTAAAAACGACACTGGACGTAAGACGCTATCGCTAACAACACTATTTCTCTTAGGCGCCGTTACCAACTGCGCCTAAGGGAATGTGGCCATTTTGAAAAAAGAATTTGAAAAATGGTCACATAGGGAAATCAAATTCTGATTTGAGCTAAATTGGAAATTTGTTCCATAAATCTCAGGGACAGTGTTAAAATCTAAAAGTTACCGAGCAAACTCAAAATGTTGAAATTCTATGCGTAACGATGTCTTTATAGTAGTTTTTCTTTTGAAAAATAAATAAATTATTGGTGTTTTCATTTAAATAATAAACAAAATCAAATATTAAAACTATAATATAATTGATTTAAATACAAACTTATCGTCACTTAATTTCAAAGTTTCATTTTGAGCGTGAACTGACCAGAATAAATATTTGCCTTACTAAATTTAAATTTAAATTCAATTATATTTTAGAAATATTAAATTTGATTTCATTATATGCATACAAAATGAAAATTTGAAATTTTTTGGGAGTGACACATGTCACCCCGCTACAAAGTAGTTCCGTCCGTGTGTGTAGTCACTAAGAATGGAACCTAAAACCTAAGGTGTGATGACCAACGCCTCAACCATCAAACTACCATTCTAATGACAAGCTAGATTTGAATTTGATAAATACAAAAAATACAATTATCATCAGTCAAAATGATGCTCGGTCGGTTGGTTTACTGTAATATAAAAATAGTGAGGAGGCTAATAATTCTGGAGTTATTAATTTACATCTAAATAATGGTACACTAAAAAAGTTCCATAATAACATTTTTTGTATTTTTATCTCTGTGAATACCAAATATCAGAAAAATAGATTTGACTGCTTAAATATGCATGGTTAATTATACGTTATAACAAATTGACCGTTGTAATCATATATATGATGTTATGTGATATTTGACTTGTTAATGGTGGCTTATTTTCAATAAACAAACATTATGAAGAATTATTTCTCTTGCACAAGTTTGCGCCTTATAATTTTGAGAAAATAATTTTGAATTGCTTTTGCTTTTGCTTTAAGAGCACAAATACTTGCACCTAATAAAAATTAGGGAAACTTTTGTAATGTTATGAATCTGTTATGATTTTCTCACGAAACTAACCCAATTCCAAACTCGAATTATCCACATGTACCAGTTGAAAATCAAATAAACAGATTACCCCATTTTTAACAATCCTGGTTCCTGAGAAACCATTACTCTTCTTTTTTTTATAATCTCGATTCCTCTCCTACCGGTAATGTACAAAAATGAAGATGTGGCTCGATTTTGGGCCTACGTGGACCAACCTGACCCCTTCCATGCCAGCATGGCATCAACTGGAGTACCAATTTCTTAGAAACTGGGAATATGGTAGTACCAGTTTGAGCGACATCGGGATTAAACGAACATGCTTTTCAGACCTAGTCGGGGCATCACTGACTCAGTTTGGATGTGACTAAACTAAAAGGATACCAATTTGGGGGAGACCGGTACCTTCTGCAACAAAAGATTCCAACGAACAAGCTTTTCAGAGACGACGGAACCGGTTGGGAATTGACTAGACTAAAAAGTCCCGGTTCCCGGGCCACCGGCATTGTTCCTGGTCCCCAGGAAACCGGTATTACAATGACCACGGTTCCTGGGAAATCGGTATCATTCAACTATAGAACCGACCTCAGTTTCTACATTTTCAACACACAATTCAATCATCTCTCTTCAATTCAATCATCTCTCTTATTGTTCTTACCATTCTATGTCTAACATGAATGATGATTTTGATGACGTGTATATGTCCACATTGGATAATCTAATAATAGACGAGTATGACCGTGATGAGATGGAGGAATTGAAGAATTCTGCTGCTGAAAATCCTGATGCCGAAATAGTTCAAGATCGGATCGTCTGGGATCATCCGAATTTCACTAATATCTTGGCGTGGGAAACATATCGACCATTCGATGAGAATGTGGGGGTCTACCATCCTCAAACCCCGGATCTTCAAAAGGGTACTACTTTTTGGAAAAAAGAGGATGCCATACTTGCTGTGCAGAAATACTCAATTCTTAATCGGGTGGAGTATCGGGTAAGAAAGTCTGACACTACTAAAATGGTTTTAGAATGTCGAAAGGGTTTAGAAATATGTCTGTGGCGCCTTCGACTGGTGGTGATGCAACGAACAAGTTACTGGACGGTCCGCAAGTACGGAGGGGACCACATATGCCATAGCAACAACATCCTACAAAGTAACATCCATTTAAACGTGCATTTCATAGCGAGGGAGATGTGGAATGCGATGAGTGAAAACATAAGGTTCTCTGCCGGACAGATACGGAATTTAATTCAGTGAGATTATTGCTATGAAATAAGTTACTGGAAGGCATGGAAAGCACAACAGAAAGCACTGGTCAACGTTTTCGACAAATGGGACGATTCATTCAATAGACTGCCACATTTGATGTAGGCTTTACATAATTCTAGTCCCAACAATTTTTTTAAGTGGGATGTCACACCACTCGATGATGGTTGATGAATCATATTTATACGACTCGTCGAATTTATTAATCCCATTTATTTTGGCACTTTATTATGTGAACAGTTACTTTTTAGTGTTGTTTTGCGTTTCAGGTGTTTCAGAAGCTTCGGAAGGAATACGCGCTTAAAGACGGCATTTCGGTGCCAAATACATCACATGGAGTTCATGGAGGTCGACTCGAGAGCCAAAGTCAAGACTGACGAGCAGCACAAGGGAAGCTTCCCCGAGAGGATCACAGATGCTTGCCATTTTATCTGTGGCATCCACGGATGGTATTATGTACACAGTCTACGGAGCTAAAATGCACAACATCCACGGCTGATGTCAGCAAAATCGGGATTTGGAAATCTGGGCCAAAATCAAAATAAGAAACCCAACTTTCTTATAAATTAGGTTTTCACAGCAACCATCAGGATTTCATTCCCAGTTGGAAGAATCAAGAGAAGACGCAAGCTTTCAACAAGAGAGAAGAGATTTATCTGCTTTCATCATTCATAATATTTCGTGTTTTTATTCCCATCAATATGAGTAGCTAAACTCCTAGTCCAGTTTAGGGTTTCATCATTGTGACATACGTTTTGAGACTTTATTCTTAATGCAATTTCTTGTTGTCTAGTTCTTGTGCTTAATTTCAAGGATTGAATTGAGAAGTTAAGTAGATACTTTGACGTAAAGCTTAGCCTAACAATTCAAACCCTACCATTAATACTTATTTGATACTTTGCCGTAAAAATAAGTAGAGATACCTAAATAAGGTAATACCTTTGTCGGATTATCGTGTTTTGGAAAGAACTAGACGTTTAACACCTTTGTCGGGTTTAACAGTGGCGTATCACCTTTGCCGGGATACTTGGGTTATTACTTTGACTGAATAACCACACTTAGAAACTTGAAATTTGATTATTAGCAGTCAATGATAAACGTATCACAATAGAAACCCTAAGCTGAATGCTTTCTCTAATTGAAATGTTCGTCAGTCTTTTCTTTTGTGCCTTTATAATATTTGCTCACAAAAACCCCCTTTTAATTGTTTGTCATAACGGCTTCAACAACCAGTTCCCTTGGTTTCAACCCTGCTTGCCACTTACTAGTTTCACGCAGGAGATAAAAAGATAAATTGGAAGCGTAAGACGATGCACGTCAAATTTTGGCACCGTTACTGAGGAGCTGCGCTTTGGTGAAGTTGTTTCTTTTTTGTTTAGTTATTTTTGTGCTCCGCTACTTGGTTCACAATGTCTCGTGCAGGTAGTGTACTTAATGATAACAACAATTTGATTGCCCTAATAGTTGATAATGAGGACATGGTTGCATTCTATGATGAGCCAGAACGAGAGCTACATGCTCGTAATAGAGCAAATAATGCAGCCAGTCAGGCACGACAGCTAAATCAGAGGGCACATGTTGCACAAAATGATGTTAATGCGAGGCAACTGCCTCCACCACAGCCTTAAATTAGCAGGGAGCGGAACGAAGAGGATGACGACTATTACGAGCCTACGACGTAGGAGCTGTCTACCTCTAACTTTCAGAATCAACCTTGGTGTATCCATAAGGAACCAGACATGCAAGAAATTGAGATTCAAAATGCGGTAGTGCACCATCTGCCAAAGTTTTTGGGTCGGCAAGGAGAATTAGCCACTAGACATCTACAGGATTTTCATGGCATCTGCCAGACCCTTTGACCCTACGGAGTCACAGTGGTGAATTTCAAACTTAAAGCTTTCCATTTTTTTGTTAACTAATATGGCTTGATCTTGGTTTTTGACTCTTATTTCAGGTAGCATCTGGACTTGGGACCAGATGTAGAAAAAGTTTCTCCCTAAATATTACCCAACAGCTAAGGCAGGATAGGTTCGTATGCAGCTACAAGACATCAGACAAGGGCCTAATGAGTCGATGTATGATTATCTAGAAATGTTCAATGCTTTGGAGCAGAGCTGCTGCAACTTAGGGGTGCCCGAGAAATTAGTAATCGAGTATTTGTTGGATGGATTGAGGCTGTTGGACATGATTCTGTTTAATGCCTCTGCTGGAGGCACGATCATGAATTTATCCCCATCTGGAGTGAGGAACTTAATAGCTGAAGTGGCTGAGAATGCAAGGTTCAGAGAGGAAGTCAATCGCCAAGAAGAATTCAGCAGAACCAGAAACATTTTGAAGGTCGAAACCCCAGTGAATCAGATGACCGAAGAGCAGAAGCAGATGAGAGAGATGATGCGGAAACTCATGATGAATCAGGTAGTCCAGGTGAAGCCTTGTGAGTTTTGTGGTGTGACTGACCATATAACAGATGCTTGCCCCACAGTGGTGGAAGAAAACAGGTTGATGTCAATGCACTAAATGGATTTCAGAATTACAATAACTGTGCACCTCAGAGGCAGTATGGACAAGCAGCTAACGGACAGAGCTAGAAGAATGATAACAGCACCCCCAAAGAGCCAGCCTAGCAGGCTGCCCCTCATCAGACTCAGCAGTAGTACAACTACTACCACCCGCCATACTGTCAACAACAGGGAGGCTACAGTAATCAGGGACGGTATCAGTAACGAGGGTAGAATTACAACCAAGTGGGCCCTAGCAGCAAGAATACCAGCAAGTCCCTGGAAGATGTGGTAAAGGAGTTAGCCACCACCATGTAGCAAACTCAAGCCAAGAACGACGTGGCCATTACGGAGTTGTCTAAACAGATGTCTCAGATAGCTCCAACCATTTTTGAGCTGAAGATTGATCAAGGGAAGTTGCCATCGCAGACCATACCTAATCCGAAAGGAATTGTCAGTGCAGTCACATTGCGGAGTGGAAAGGATTTAAACAAAGCTACAGAGGAGTCTGCCCCCGAGCAGACCACGAATGATGTTCATTTTAACGTCATCTGCGGGTCGCTAAAAGACACACAACCCGCGGTAGCAAATTGCGAAGGACCCGCAGCCTGTCCATCATCCGTGGACTAGGAAACATTTAAGCAGCGCAGATGGTGATCATTTTATCGGTCCGTGGATGGAACACTTAACGTGTTTACCACCCGCGATCTGCTCTACTAGTAATTCTAAGGCTGACCTTCCGCTTCTGTTTCCTGTGCAGTTCAAGGCTCCAAAGAAACATATGATCGATAAGGAAGTGTGGGAACTATTCAGTAACGTGGAAATCAACATTCCGTTACTCGAGACGATTAAACAAATTCCACGCTACGCGAAGTTCTAAAAGGAATTTTGCACCAATCGAAGGCGTTCCATGAGCACTAAACATGAACTCTTGAGTAAAAATGTCTCAACTATTATTCAGCAAAAGGTACCTCCTAAATGTGGTGATCCTGGTACCTATACTATTCCTTACACCATTGGTAATATTCATATTGAGAATTGCATGCTTGACCTTGGTGCCTCGATTAATGTCTTTCCATATTCTATATATTCTTATCTTCGTATTGGTCCTTTAGAATCTATAGGACTGACCATACAGCTAGTAGACAGATCATGTAAGCAACCAGAGGGAAAATTGAGGATGTACTGGTGCAGGTGGGCGAACTCGTGTTCCCTGTTGATTTCTATGTGTTAAAGATGGATATCAGCGATCCGACAGATCATGCACCTATGCTACTAGGTCTCCCATTCTTAAAAACTTTGAAGATGAAGATCGACTGCGACAGTGGAACTCTTTCTATGGAGGTAGAGGGCGAAGTAATTCGCTGTGACATTTTTCAGGCTATGAATAACCCACCAGAATTTGCTACGGTGCATGCTCTAGACACACTGGATGACAGAATTTACTAAGCCTTCTAGAGAGCCTCAAAGGTTACTGAACCCATTTGTGATGGAGGTAGTGCAAAAGGAAATTCAGAAACTGCTAGATGCCGATGTGATTTACTCGATTTTAGATAGTCAGTGATTGAGTCTAGTTCATGTAGCCGAAGAAGACAGGGATTATAGTCGAGAAGAATGCTGCAGGTGAGATGGTGACTACTAGAGTCAAGAACGGATGGCGCATGTGCATTGATTACAGATAGCTGAATGCCGTGACGCGTAAGGATCACTTTCCTCTTCCATTTATTGACCAGATGCTTGACAGGCTGGCAGGTAAGCGTTATTTTTGTTTTCTTGATGAATTTTTAGGCTATAATCAAATTCCCATTACACATGAGGACCAGGAAAAGACTACCTTCACATGTCCCTTCAATATGTTTGCCTTTCGACGTATGTCTTTTGGATTGTGTAATGCACCCGATACTTTTCAGCGGGTGGTTACTAGCATATTTTCTGATATGATAGGTACTTTTATTGAGGTGTTTATGGATGATTTCACTGTATATGGTGACATTTTTGATGCATACTTGGATAACTTGAGTAGAGTACTAGAACGATCTGTTTCTATGAATTTGATAGTCATTTATGAAAAGTGTCACTTTATGGTTACTCATGGTGTGGTTCTTGGTCATATTATTTCACATGAAGGTATTAAGGTTGACAAGGCAAAAATAGATTTAATTCTTAGTCTTCCTTATCCTTCTACGGTGCGTGATATTCAATATTTTCTTGGGCACGCTGGTTTTTATCGCAGATTTATTAAGGATTTCTCGAAGAAGGCTTTGCCTTTATCTAACCTTTTACAGAAGGATGTTCCTTTTGACTTTACAGATTCATGCAGGGAGGCCTTTGATGAGCTGAAAAAGGCCCTCACCTGCACACCCATTATTCAGGAACCAATCTGGGACCAGCCATTCGAGATCATGTGTTATGCCAGCGACTATGCTGTAGGAGCTGTATTAGGCCAGAGGTTGGAAAAAAAGCCAGTAGTGATTTACTATGCTTCAAGGACTCTGGATGCAGCTCAGCAAAACTACTCGACCACTAAAAAAGAATTGTTAGTAGTAGTTTTCGCTTAGGAGAAATTTCAGCCTTATTTTATTGGTATTAAAGTAGTTGTTTTTTTCTGATCATGCAATTATCAGGTACCTTATGACGAATAAGGAGGTCAAGCCGCCATTGATCAGGTGGATTTTGTTGTTGCAGGAGTTTGACCTAGAGATCAAGGACAAGAAGGGGGATAGAAAATACCATAGCTGACCACCTGAATCAACTAGTGCGAGAAGAGGATGCTGGACAGATCATAGAGACCTTCCCAGATGAGCACTTGTATGCTCTCACAGGTAAAGTACCATGGTATGCTCCCATTGTGAACTACCTGGCCAGAGGTAAATTCCCGCCCTCTGACTCAAAAGCTCAGTGTCTGAAACTTAAGCATGATTCGAAATACTATGTCTGGGATGACCCGTATTTGTGGAAAATTGGCGTAGACCAAATACTTAGGCGGTGTATTCTTGATGATGAGATTGGTTCTGTGCTTAGTTTCTGTCATGAGCATGCATGTGGTGACTACTTTGGTCCCAAGAGGACTAGCAGGAAAATTTTGGATAGTGATTTTTATTGGCGACATGTGTTTGGAGATGCCTAAGATCATTGCAAGAGATGTGATAGATGCCAGAGAATAGGTAATATTTCTGCTAGGAATGAGATGCCCCAAGTGCCTATTTTAGTTGATGACATTTTTGACATATGGAGGATATATTTTATGGGTCATTTTCCTGCATCGTTTGGCTATTTATATATTCTTGTTGCAGTGGATTATGTGTCTAAGTGAGTAGAGGCTAAGGCTACTAGATGCGATGATGCTAAAATTGTTGTGGATTTTCTACGCACTAACATATTTTGCAGATACGGAGTGCCTAAAGCCATAATCAGCGATCAGGGGACACATTCTGCAACAGTTTGATGGCAACTGCTATGAAACAGTACCATGTTCACCACCGTATTTCTACAGCTTATCACCCCAGACTAATGGGCAAGCCGAGATCTCTAATTGAGAAATTAAGGAGATTCTAGAAAAAATGGTGAAGCCGACTAGAAAGGACTGGAGTCAGAGGCTAGATGATGCACTGTGGGCTTATAGGACAGCCTACAAGACACCGATAGGCACCTCGCCTTTTCGGTTAGTATATGGGAAGACATGTCACCTCCCAGTTGAGCTGGAGCACAAGGCCTTTTGGGCGCTTAAGACATGCAATTTTAACTTGAAGAAAGTAGGATTGGAGAGGAAATTACAGCTCTGTAAGCTTGAGGAGCTACGCCTAGAGGCTCATGAGAGCCAATCAGACTACAAGGCACGGACCAAGTTGTACCATGACAAGTTCATTCTACGACGCACATTCGAGATAGGCCAGCATATACTTTTATTTTCATCACATTTATGATTAATACCTGGCAAATTACGTTCTAGATGGATAGGTCCGTACACAGTGACTGAGGTTTTTAACCACTGGGCACTTGAGCTGGAAAACCCGAAGAGTGGACACTGTTTCTAGGTCAATGGACAGCGGGTGAAGCATTATCAGGGTAAAATCGAACAGCCTGTTCAGGAGTTTGAGCTCGCCGAACCTCCCACTGACATATAATTGAGGTATCGTCAAGCCAATGACGTAAAACAAGGCGCTGTGCGGGATGCAACCTGTTGTTTTTCTTTTGTTTTTTCTTGAGTTTTTTTGTTCAGTCCGTGTCTGTCTAGTTAGCATGTGTGTTTTGTTATTGTTTGTTTGGGGAAAAAACTTGTTTTGTGCAGGTATGGGCATTTCTAACAGAGAGGATCACGGATGCACGTCATATTATTTGCGCGAATGCTTTGTGCTTTATCATTTGACAGCGGCGATTAAAATGTGCATGACCTGCGGCTATGTTTGACCTCGAACCTAAGGACTTCATCTCAGATTCACTCACTTCCTCTCCACCTCATTACTCAACGCTGACCGCCCACTCCGCCCTAGCCGCCGCCTCCGACCGCCATCCACAGCCATCCTAGTAACGTTTGAACCCCTCTGGACTACTAAACTTCATGCCAAGTGCCATAGTTAATAGTGAGGCATCTACAACATTCACATTCAAACAGATATACTCAGAATTGATGGCCCGACCACATGCGGCGAGTAGATTTGTGAACGTTGAGTTTTTGAGACTTACCGAATTCGAGGACCAAGTCTGAGAACTGTTGACAGTCAGTGGTTGGCCAGGCCTTCTAACCTTTCACAGTGACATCGATGCAGAGGACACTTGTGAGTTTCTTGCCTCTTTTCACTACATTAGGCAATATGATTATGAGGGTATAGCTTACAGGCACCGAGGAGAATGTCATACCACTACCCCTCCTCAGATTTGAGAGGTGTTTGGATGGTAGGAAGGAGGAGATTGGGTTTGTGACAAGTTTGCTATAGTAGATGCCTGGGCAAGGTTCAGAATTCCCGGTGGAGGCACGTTCACACCGGGCAAAATGAGAGTGAATTTTATTCAGGATCTGGTATTGTTCTAAATTCAGAAGCTACTAGGGAACACGATATTTGCTCGAGTGCATGGGATAGAAAAGTTCAATTCTAGTTACATGACCTGCCTCAATGCTATGGACCAGGGGAGGCGGGTTAATTACTGCCATCTGTTATGCTTATTCTGGAAGCACATCTCGACCACTGTACCGATCATTTTTTGCAGGATGATCACATATATGATGCGCCGTCTGCACAAGCAGCCAACTATGGACTACAAGATCATCCCTACAGCATCCCTGGACATGAAGGCCTTCAGCACTATGAAGGCAATAAAGAAGAGACGGACCAACAAGGACCAGTTTGCCTAGACATATCATGCAGTAGCTGAGTACCGGGAGTCGCTAATTACAGATAGGAGAGGCCGTCACGGCAATGATGATGAGGTAAGACCTTCTGCACCTCGTTGGCGTCGTTCAGTCATAGCCACAGCTGCATCCTCCACCACAGCTAGCACACTTTTCTCAGGAGAAGTTGAACGTAGCGTTCAACACTTATAGAGTGCTGTTCCATGTGATGCCTGGAGCTGAGCCAGTCCCGGCTCCGCTAGGATGGACTCCAGATCGGCCGATTCCCCCAGAGTACCTTATCCCACCGCCGACACCGCCTTCAAATTCAGACTAGGGGAGTTCTGCTGTTCTTTGTGTCTACATTTGTTTGTTTGTCTTTGAACTAAAGTCGTACCGTGAGGACACGTCTTGGTTCAAAAGTCTGGGGTGGGAGAGTCAGTCAGTTGTGTCTGCACGTTTATTTGTCTTGCATATGTACTGTGTCAGCACGTTTCCTTTTGAAGAAAAAAATTGGATGAAAGTATGAAAGTTCTCTTATGTTTCTTGAATATGCAGTATTGAATGTTGATGTGAAATATATGAGCTGATTATATTGTATTTCTATCGTGAAATTTGAATTATGTGACTACATGTGAATTTAACCCAGTACGTGTCATTTGAGTTGAGATAGATAGGGATGCGGAGTTGATAGAAATTTCCTAGTGAGACTTAACGAAGCATTCAAAGGACTGGATTTCTGACTGTATGGTTATATGAATTTTGTGGAGGCTAGCACTTCGAGACAATATGTTTCAGAGTTTTCTCCACCGATGTAGCGTTTATGTAGGTAGGCGGGACAGGAAAATAGACCTTCTATCTCTAATCCAAAGTAACCGGGAAAAGGTGAGTGACCCTCATCTTGACTCGTGTCAAAAAGGGCAAGGATGGGAAAGAGCGGGGAGGTATTTCCATATGCTTGCGGGCGATGATTGGACCTCCTTCAAAAAAAAAGGACAAGCTGTTCACAACAAAGGAGCAAAGCTCAAGAAAAATTAGCCAAGTTGTGAAGGTTTATACAAAAAAAGTGAAGGATATCATTCGAACACAAGAGCCAAAGGCCAAAGAAAGTTCTCTGTATCAAAAGATGTCCAACAAAAGAAGAAAGAGAAACTCAAAACTCGAATGAATCACGTGCCAGCAAAAGCAATGAAGTATAACCATATAGCTAGAATTCGGGGACAGCGAATGCATAACATGGGTCTAAAGAGGACTATCTCCCATTCATCCGAATTGGTTTGAATTTCAGCTCAAAGGTAATATGTACCATGTTGATTCTGTGTTAAGCATGATGATTGTGTAACAATTGAGTTATGCATAAAAAACCAGGTCTAGACTAGCAACTCATATTCATGTGCATTTATTCAGTATGTCATAGAATGAATGTGATGTTCTTTTTGTTCCTTCTGTGACTTAGTTCTTGTTCGAGACAAACAAGCTTAAGTGTAGGGTGGTTTGATAAATCGTATTTATATGACTAGTCGAATCTATTACTCCCATTTATTTCGACATTTTATTATGCAAACAGTTACTTTTTAGTGTTGTTTTGCGTTTCAGGTGTTTTGGAAGCTCAGGAAGGAATACGTGCTTAAAGACGGTGTTTTGGTGCCAAATACATCACATGGAGTTCGTGGAGGTCGACTCGAGAGGCAAAGTTAAGACTGACGAGCAGCACAAGGGAAGCTTCCTCGAGAGGATCGCGGACGCAGGCCATTTTATCTGTGGCTTCCGCGGATGGTATTATGTACACGGTGCACGAGCTAATATGCACAGGGTCCGCGGCTGACATCAACAAAATCGGGATTTGGAAATCTGGCCCAAAAATGAAATAAGAAACCCAACTTTCTTATAAATTAGGGTTTAACAACAACCATCAGGATTTCATTCCCAGTTGGAAGAGTCAAGAGAAGATGCAATCTTTCAATAAGAGAGAAGAGATTTACCTGCTTTCGTCAATCATAATATTTCGTGTTTTTATTCCCATGGATATGAGTAGCTAAACTCCTAGTTCAATTTAGGGTTTCGTCATTGTGACATACTTTTTGAGACTTTATTCTTAATGCAATTTCTTGTTGTCTAGTTCTTGTGCTTAATTTCAAGGATTGAATTGTGAAGCTAAGTGGATACTTGTCCGTAACGCTTAGCCTAACAATTCAAACCCTGCCATTAATACTTATTTGATACTTTGCCGTAAAATTAAGTAGTGACACCTAAACAAGGTTATACCTTTGTCGGATAATTGTGTTTAGGAAAGAACTAGACGTTTAACACCTTTGTCAGGTTAAACAGTGGCGTATCAACTTTGTCTGGATACTTGGGTTATTACCTTTGCCGGAATAACCACACTTAGAGACTTGAGATTTGATTATTAGCCGCCAATGATAAACATGTCACAATAGAAACCCTAAGCTGAATGCTTTCTTTAATTGAAATCTTCGTTAGTCTTTTCTTTTGTGCCTTTACAATATTTGTTCACAAAAAACCCCCCCTTTTAATTGTTTTCCGTAACAGCTTCAACAACCAGTTCCCTTGGGTTCGACCCTGCTTGCCACTTACTAGTTTCACGCAAGAGACATAAATATCAAATTTGACGCGTCAGACGATGTGCGTCAATGGTACCATGAAGGTAAATCGTATTATTTGTTCTTTTTTCGAATGCATCCATGCATTCAAGCACTATCGTCCCTTAATATCTATTGACGGCACGCAAATGTACTGGAAGTACAATGCGAAATTGTTGGTTGCAATCGGGTTAGACGTGAATAATCACATACAGCCCTTAGGCTTTCTGCTTGTGGAGAGCGAGAACACTTCCACCCGAGTAGGACCAGGCTGCGCCCGAGAAACCACAGGCCGCACCCGAGCAGTTCGAGGCCCCAACCGAGATGTCTAGCACCAAAATCAAGTCGTTCGGGCAAACGATCTGATCTGACAATTCCGACTCAGGCAAGTTAATCAAAATAGCAGATAAGTCGAACGATGTCACTAAACCAAGGAGAACGCCCGAGCAGATTGGCAGTTGGCCCAATTCCAAAGGTCATACGCACGTTGATAGGCACCGAAACCAAGTTGCTTGACCAGATGGGTGAATCTGGTGAATCCGGCTCGACCTAGTTGTTCGAAATACCCAAAAGTTGGACGATTTCACTTCCCAGACAAAACGCACGAGTGAAATGACCGGGATGGACAAAACGACGCCAAACTACAAAAAGGCCCCGCGCGCTGGGCCAAGTCGGTGGAGCTTGAGCGTGGCGGTTTAGGAGGTTCCTAATCTTGTCTAAGGCAAGTCGGTGCAACAAGGAGTGGCGGCCAAGTTAACTTGTTGGCCAAGTTAGCTTGCAAGCCAAGCAAAGTCGGTTTTGAAGCCCTAGGCTTTTTGCTATAAATAAGACCTCTCCCGAGCCATTCAAATCATCAATTCGAAGATCCATCATCCAGCAATCGAGCAACACATCTCCATTCGGCCAGAGCTTCTTTCTCTAGTTTATTCCTTCGGCATAGAGAAGAATTTCTACTTTCATTATGTCTTTTATTTCCAGCATGTGTAGCTAAACCTTTTATTCGGTTTAGGGTTTTAATATATTGTGACGTAGTTTTGAGATTCCATGCTTAATGCTATTTTTATGTTCTACTAGTTCTTGTGCATAATTATGCTGGATTGAATTGTGAAGCTAAGTGGATACTTGGAATAGTAAAGCTTAGCTGAGCAATTCAATTCCCTTTTTTGCTTCTTGTTTGATACTAGACCGTTAGAACGAGTAGCTGCACTTAACCTGATATAACCTGGAACAGAGTATTAGGTTTGCTAGAACTAGAAGTCTATAGCCTGGAATGGAGTAGATTGTGGTGTAGGTGCTTAAAACGGCCTTACTTTAGGTTATAACCTGAAACAGAGTAACCACACTTAAGAACATAAGATCAGATAATTAGAAATCGATGATAAATGAAGTCACAATAGAAAACTCTAGACCGAATATTCTCTCTGATTGAAAACACCTTTCTTATTATTTTCTCTTTCACTTGTTTACACTCACTCACAAACCCCCGATTTCCTTTGTTTTACAGAACGACTTAGCCTCACTAGCTCTCTAGGGTTCGACCCTTGCTTGCCGCTATACTAGCCAAGAGTAAGGAAAATATAAATTTAAATTTGAGAGGTCAGACGACGCCTGTCAAATTTTGGCGCCGTTGCCGAGGAGCTACGCATCGGATTCGAGCTACAGGTGTCCGATTTCAGCCCATAATACCTTGTTTTGAACGGAACGATGAGAAGATCAAAAATCACTGCTAAGCCATGACATAGGGTGTTTTTTGGCCATCCAAGATCGTTTACTATTTTATTTTGAATTTTTAGTGTTTTTAGAAATTTTCCATTTTTAGAAATTTTCAAATTAGGGTTTCTCCTTTGCTTTCTATTGCCATGTCTCATGCAAGAAGCCACTTCGGTGACAACATAGATGATAATAAGGTTAACCAAGACATTCCACCACTAAGGCAACCGCCTCCTCCACAACAACATCTTCCACCGCCTCTACAGCCTCCAGGACCGCTACCGCCACAACAGCTCATCAGGGAAGAGTACCAAGGAGAGCACTACTACCGAGAGCCCACCATGGGGAGATGTGTGCACCGAACTTCCAGAATCAACCGTGGTGCATGTACGAAGGACCGGAGCTTGAAGGAATAGTCATCAACTCGGCAGTTGTGCACCATCTGCCCAAATTCTCGGGACGTCAGGGAGAGTCAGCCACAACACATCTCCTGCGCTACCATGGCATCTGCCAAAATCTCAGGCCATACGGAGTCAAAGTGGAGGACTTCAAGCTGAAGGCCTTTTATTTTTCTCTTATAGATGCTGCTAATGATTGGTTCTTGTCTTTGCCTTCAGGTAGTATCCAGACATGGGACCAGATGATGAAGAAGTTCCTTAACAAATACTACCCAGCAGCCAGGGCGATGCAGGTTTGCAGGCAGCTGCAAGATCTCAGACAGGGGCCAAACGAGACAATGTATGACTACTTGGAGAAGTTCAACGCCCTAGAGCAGAGCTGCTGCAATCTCGGACTTCCTGAGAAACTGATCATTGAATACATGCTCGATGGATTGAGGCCACTCGACAGGAAGCTACTGGATGCCTCGGCTGGAGGGACTTTCATGAATCTATCCACAGCCCGTGTGCAAAGGAAGATTACGGAAGTAGCCGAGAATGCAAGGTTTAGAGACGAGGCCAGCAAAGAAGAAGAGTTCAGCCGAACCAGGAACGTCTCAAGGGCCGAGCCTCCATCTCGCTCAATGGCCGAAGAGATGAAGCAAATGAAAGAAATGATGATGCAGCTAATGAGGAGACAACCGGTCCAAGTGAAGGCTTGCGAGTTTTGTGGTGCATTAGACCACAAGACAGACGCTTGTCCGACGCTAGTACAAGAGGACCAAGGCGAGGTCAATGCAGTGGACGGGTACCAGAGTTACAACAACCGGACCGGACCAGCCCGGCAGTATGGATCGACTACAACCGGGCAAGGAGGGTAGAACTGGAGGAACGACAACTGAGACAACCATGCCCCGAGGGAGCCAGCATAACATGCCACACCTCAACAGGCCCAGCAGTACTACCGTCCACCATACCGCCAACAGCAGGGAGGACATAATGGGCCAAGCCAATATCAACAACGAGGACCGAACCATAACCAGACCGGCCCGAGCCAACAAGGGCCCAACAAGTCATAAGAGGACATCGTGAAAGAGCTGGCAGCTAGCACCCAGCAATTGGCCACCACCGTGCATCAATATCAGGCCAAGACCGAGGGAACTTTAACCGAGCTATCTAAGCAGATGTCCAACTTGGCCCAGACCATTTTTGAGCTGAAGAGAGATCTATGGAGGCTGCCATCCCAGACAATGCCTAATCCGAGAGGGAATGTCATCATGATGGAAGCAGTGGACGTGGACGCGATGCTAAAAGAGTCTGCATATTGGGTAAACAAGATGCTTACGCTGGACGACACGAAGGTGAGAGACAGCGAGGAAGAGCCTGGCTCAGAGTCCACGGGGCCAACAAAAGACATCGGCCCGCTAGCGCCTGAAGAAGACGCGGCTGTAACACCCAGGCCGGACACGCTCGGAACGCCCAGGTAAGGCCCGATCCTCGCGGCCGAGAGTTCTTTGACTAACGTTCCTTCGTGTTCCATGCAGGTAATAGCTCTGGAAGGCCATATGATCAACAAGGATGAGCCCGAAGGTAGATTAGAGGCGAGGCATGAGCAAAACGACCCAACGATGGAGCACCCGCTTGCTACGAGTCACGAGGCACCATCTGAAAAGAGTAAGGACCCAGGGGCCTTCACGGTCACCTGTGGTGTTGGCGAGACACTTATACATTACTGTTTGATCGATCTAGGTGCTGCTATTAATGCTATGCCTTACTCATTATATTGTTCTTTGAAGTTAGGACCACTGAAGCCCCCTAAACTGTTGGTAGAGTTAGGGGATAAATCATGTATTCGTCTTGTTGGTTTGTGACAGGTCGTCGTTGGTACCTGCAAATTTAAATTTATAATCTCCACTTACTCTTGGCTAGTATAGCGGCAAGTAAGGGGTCGAACCCTAGAGAGCTAGACGGGTTACTATTTGTTCTGAGAAAAGAGAAAACAATTGGTTGTGAGTAACTTGGAAACAATGTAAGATTAGGAAACAAGCGAGTAGTATCAATCAGAGAGAGAATATTCAGTCTAGGGTTTCGTATTGTGATTAGTTTATCATTGATTTCTAACAATCTAATTCATAGTTTTTAAGTGTGGTTGTCCCGACAAAGGTGACTTCCCAAATAACCCGACAAAGGTGTTATGCCACAACCTAACCCGACAAAGGTGTTAAGCTTCTAGTTCCCCTAAGTCAAACAACCCGACAAAGGTGCTATTTAACCTAGATGTGTTATCTACCCAAACGACAAAGTATTAGGCAGATAATAAAGATAGAAATATTGATTAACTAAGCTTTGCGACAAAGCATCCACCTAGTCTAGCAATAATTCAGAATATAGGCATGAGAACTAGTAAAACATGAATAGCATTAAGAATGGAATCTCAAAACAATCGTCACAATACTTCAACCCTAAACCGAATAACAAGTTTAGTTACACATGGCCATTAAAATAAGACAATGAATAAAAAGGAAAGTAAGCTTCTCTATAGCCGAACGAAGGAGGACCGGAGCCGGAACGTTGAAGACCGCCGAAGATGACTTGGGATTCGTAGAGAGAGGAGCTCTCCACGTTTTTGGGATGCTTTGAATGGCTGAGTTGCTCCTCTATTTATAGAGTTGAGTGAGGCACGAAATCCCTCTTGGACTAGGTCAAATCGGTGGCCCAAAAGACAAATTAGGAAAAGTTTCCTAATTCGACTTTGCTTGATTCCTAAGCAAACTTCTTGTGCAAGTCTTCTAGAGGATTCCAGGACATTTCACAGCCTTCTAAACCGTCATGTATGAAATTTGGGTTTTTTTCCCGAAGTTACTGTTCACGGCCCAAAAATACTGTTCATGGCCGGAAGTTACTGTTCACGCCGGAAGTACTGTTCATCCGCGGACACGGTTCATCCATTCTGCGCATCTGTTTTGACTTTGGCTCTCAATTTGACCTTCCAAACGACCTCGGATGCTCTCGGTGTGAACTAGAGAGTTGTAGGGAATTGAGTCACCTACGCAACGGTATATGCCTCGTATTTTTCTGATCAACGGTCAGCTCTCAGTACTCCGTCGAACGTCCAAAGGTCTGATCTGCCATTGTGATGTTTTTGGCATAAAATGCTGTCTTTTAAGCGCGATTCCTCCTAGAGCTTCCAAATCACCTGAAACATGAAACAACACTAAGAAGTAACTGTTCGTATAATAAAGTGCTGGAATTGGTGGGATTTAATGACTCAATGAGCCGTATAAATACGGCTCATCAAGCCACCCCACACTTAAACTTGTTCGTCCCGAACAAGAACTAGGTCATAAGAGGGATGAACTAATGTAAACACCACAATGCTTCGGTCATCCTAGACGTGCTACATGGACGTGATTTAGCTACTATAGATCTCGCCTGTTATGCATGCTTGTTACTAATTAAACTTGTGCAAAAACACGGGTTAATGATACGTGTTACCTTTGGGCCGAGATGCAAATCAATTCGGATGTATCGGGAGATAGCCCTTTTTAGACCCATGAACCGCATTCTCGGACTCGAACTCGCTGCTATATGGTTATGCTTTGCCGCTTTTTCTTGCACGTGATTGATTCGAGCTTCAAAGTGTTGAGTGCTTTTCGGCCAGCTATAGTGTCTCGGATTAATGTATCAATTGAGCTCTTCACTTGATTTCGGTGTAAACTTTCACAATGATGATGGATTTGTTACTTTGTGGTGCGGATTGTGACTTGCTCGAACCTACTTGCTCTCACTCATCATCGTCCTTTTGACTCGGGTCAAGTCAAGGGTCGCTTGCCTATTTTCCCGGCTACTTGGACTAGAGCTTGGACGGTGTGAAGTATTCCCGTCCCGACCAACCGTAAAGGGTACCGCAGTGGTGGAGCAGACTCGTACTATGTTGCCTCGAAGTGCTAGCCTCCACAAACTCCACATAACCATATATCTGAGTTCGGTCTTTGAATGATCTGTCAAGTCTCTCTAGGGCATTTCTATCAACTCCACATCCCTGTTTATCTCAACTAACAAAGGCACGCAAAGTTTTAAAATCACATGTTAGTCGCACAAAATCAATTTTCACCAAAGACATGCATGTAATCGGCTCTATCTATTTCACCTAATCATTATCCAATACTGCAAGTCTAGGAAGTAGTGAAGTATCATGTACAAAAATTTTAAAAATGACGGGAAACGTGCTGACTCTGTGCAGGGTGTAGTAAAATAGACGTGCTGACTCGATAACTGACTCTCCCACCCCACACTTTTGAAATAAGCCATGTCCTCACGGCACGACTCAAATCTAGACTCACAATGCATGCAATAAATAAATAAGGAAAAGAGATAAGAAGAGAGTAAGGACATGCACTTCCCTCGTGCGTGCGTGACAATCAGAGACGACTGATAATTCTCCTGTGAGTCCTCGAAGAGCACCATTGGAGCTTGTATCGCAGTGTGAGTTCGTCACACGATGAAAGGTCTGCGTTGATGACATTAAGACGAATAAAAGATTCCCAGGAGGTTGGAGGAGTCACAATGGTCTCACTTAAAACCCAACCTCCTTAGACTCGTAAGTCTTTGTGACAGAATCTTTAAACGCTCATGT
The DNA here is from genome assembly GCA_033675215.1 of Rhodiola kirilowii. Taxonomy (NCBI): domain Eukaryota; kingdom Viridiplantae; phylum Streptophyta; class Magnoliopsida; order Saxifragales; family Crassulaceae; genus Rhodiola; species Rhodiola kirilowii. The sequence continues at coordinate 18,564,047 of CM066199.1, forward strand.
TTCTCGATGCAACTTATTCGAGGTGTGAACTACTCACGCTGGATACAGTCTTTTGTTAACATCTCTGATACGTTCGCCTCTGTCCTGCATGAAAGATCATCTTCTATCCCAAATACAATGTGATGATAAGACTCAGACAAACATAAATAAACATGATAAGTAAATAAACTAGAATGCAAACCGTGCAGGGCTGCCTCCCTGCGAGCGCCTTTGTTTAACGTCGTTGGCTCGACAGTACCTCTTTAGGGATTATAAGTTAGGATCCCATGGACATGTGAGGTCAAATTTTGCTACTCCTCTGTAATGCTTATAGCCCTCATCCAGTGATGCTCTCTTGTCTCTCCATCCTGGTTTCCATCCAAACGTGCCATGTCTCGGTCTCTTCCTCATGTATGGACGGTCAGACTCCTCGTGAACATGGTAGTTTGATTTCTTTCCAGCTAAAACAGGTGACAACCTTTTTGTTCCCATGTTATTCTTAGTCCTTGTGTCCGAGATGACCGATTGTCCCAGAATGAGTGCAAGAGGACTGTGAGCACTGGCGTCTCCCGTCTGCAAAATATAAAAATCAATATCACGGGTGAGTGTGAGAATACCTGGGTCCTTACCCGAATCAATGCTTCCCGCGGACGTCTCCTGTTTAACTATCGCGGACGTCTCTTGATTTATTGGTAATTTTTCATACGTCCGCGCATAAATTGTAGAGGCGTCCGCGCCCTTTACTGAGGTAGAATCTTCGATGGACGTGACCTTGATTTCCTCGGTCGCTTTGATAGTGATGACCGGTTCTTCCTCTGGTGCCTTGATGATAAGGACCGGTTCTGCCTCGGGCAGATCCGTAATGAGGTCTGAGCATGTCTCGGGCAGCTTGATAACGAGGTCTGATTCGAGTGGCTCGGTCGGCTCTTCTTTAGGTGCCAGCGGGCTGTCTTCTTTCAAATATTCGGGGTAGTCCCACTTGAGCTCTTCTTCCTTCAACCATTGGTCCTCATCTTCTGCCGGTTCTATGGGCCTTGAGATAGGCTCTATTAGAGCCTCTGCCATGTCCTCCTCTGTTCTTGTACCGACATCTTCTTCCTGTTTTCTCCTCAATCGTGACACGGCCTGGTCCAAGTCAGACATTGTTCTTGATAACTCGGTCAAGGATTCCTCGGGTTTGGCTTGATATTGCTGAAACGTGTCGGCCAACTGTTGGATGCTAGCTGCCAACTCTTTCGCATTGTCGTCTAGTGCCTCGGTATGCTCTTGTATTGGTCTTGATCTTTCGGCAAAAAAATGTATCAAGTCCCAAATAGCTCTTATGGTCAAGTCATAAACCGAGCCTCCGGCCTCCTCATTGAGCCAACTCCACTCATGTGGCAACATTCCAGCGAGAAACCTTTGAATAAGCTCAAATCTAGTGAATCCATGGTGCGGGCAGCTTGTCACAAGAGAATCAAAGTACCGTAAGTACTCATCCAATGTTTCATCCCGGGATTGCTCAATGTACATGATCTTTTCTCGGACTTCTTGTTGGAAGGATGGTGGGTAGTACTCCTCATAGTTCCACGGCTCTGTACTATAATAAGAAGACATGGTGCAGGAATAGCATGCACCGAGATAGCAAACACCGAAATAACAAGAACAGACTAGCAACAAAGGGTCCCCAGGAGATTGGAGGAGTCACAGCGGTCTCACTTAAAACCCAATCTTCTTAGACTCGTAAGTCTTGGTGACAGAACCCTCTAAAAGCTAGAAATAGGAAATCGAATAATCGGAAAACAAAATGGAGACATTTGAATGGGGAAGCACCGAATAGCAAAATTTCGAAATAAACACAAAGAAATAAACAAAAAATTAAAAGAGAACAAATTTCACCGTGCGTAGCTCCCCGGCAACGGCGCCAAAATTTGACAGGTCGTCGTTGGTACCTGCAAATTTAAATTTATAATCTCCACTTACTCTTGGCTAGTATAGCGGCAAGTAAGGGGTCGAACCCTAGAGAGCTAGATGGGTTACTATTTGTTCTGAGAAAACAGAAAACAATTGGTTGTGAGTAACTTGGAAACAATGTAAGATTAGGAAACAAGCGAGTAGTATCAATCAGAGAGAGAATATTCAGTCTAGGGTTTCGTATTGTGATTAGTTTATCATTGATTTCTAACAATCTAATTCATAGTTTTTAAGTGTGGTTGTCCCGAAAAAGGTGACTTCCCAAATAACCCGACAAAGGTGTTATGCCACAACCTAACCCGACAAAGGTGTTAAGCTTCTAGTTCCCCTAAGTCAAATAACCCGACAAAGGTGCTATTTAACCTAGATGTGCTATCTACCCAAACGACAAAGTATTAGGCAGATAATAAAGATAGAAATATTGATTAACTAAGCTTTGCGACAAAGCATCCACCTAGTCTAGCAATAATTCAGAATATAGGCACGAGAACTAGTAAAATATGAATAGCATTAAGAATGGAATCTCAAAACAATCGTCACAATACTTCAACCCTAAACCAAATAACAAGTTTAGTTACACATGGCCATTAAAATAAGACAATGAATAAAAAGGAAAGTAAGCTTCTCTATAGCCGAACGAAGGAGGACCGGAGCCGGAACGTTGAAGACCGCCGAAGATGACTTGGGATTCGTAGAGAGAGGAGCTCTCCACGTTTTTGGGATGCTTTGAATGGCTGAGTTGCTCCTCTATTTATAGAGTTGAGTGAGGCACGAAATCCCTCTTGGACTAGGTCAAATCGGTGGCCCAAAAGACAAATTAGGAAAAGTTTCCTAATTCGACTTTGCTTGATTCCTAAGCAAACTTCTTGTGCAAGTCTTCTAGAGGATTCCAGGACATTTCACAGCCTTCTAAACCGTCATGTATGAAATTTGGGTTTTTTTTCCCGAAGTTACTGTTCACGGCCCAAAAATACTGTTCACGGCCGGAAGTTACTGTTCACGCCGGAAGTACTGTTCATCCGCGGACACGGTTCATCCATTCTGCGCATCTGTTTTGACTTTGGCTCTCAATTTGACCTTCCAAACGACCTCGGATGCTCTCGGTGTGAACTAGAGAGTTGTAGGGAATTGAGTCACCTACGCAACGGTATATGCCTCGTATTTTTCTGATCAACGGTCAGCTCCCAGTACTCCGTCGAACGTCCAAAGGTCTTATCTGCCATTGTGATGTTTTTGGCATAAAACGCCGTCTTTTAAGCGCGATTCCTCCTAGAGCTTCCAAATCACCTGAAACACGAAACAACACTAAGAAGTAACTGTTCGTATAATAAAGTGCTGGAATTGGTGGGATTTAATGACTCGATGAGCCGTATAAATACGGCTCATCAGTTTGCTAGAGGATCTTTCCCTCCGAGTAGGAGACCTTGTTGTTCCCGCAGATTTCCATGTCTTGCCGATGGGAGATGCTAGAGACGATGATCCTCCAGCACTTAACTTGGGACGGCCATTCCTCTCAGCCACCAAGGCCAAGATTAATATGGGCTCAGGCTTGCTGTCACTTGCGTTTGGTTGTACAACATCAGATTTCTATTTTTATGGGGATGATGACCGTCCATGCATGAAGAAGCCACCGGATATCGTGAATACATCATACCTAGATGTCCTAATTCCAAACCTACCAGACGAGATGAATTGTGTAGCTAGATCAGCAGCTATGAGCAGAGTGTCCTCGCAGACTCGGGAAGATGTGAAGGAGAACCCGCCTGACCAATGGAGAGCAGAACCGAGCACACCGTTGTATGAGAATTTTGGACAGACTGAAGGAGTAGCTGAGGTGAAATTTGACCTCACACGTCCATGGGATCCTAACTTGTGATCCCTAAAGAGGTAACGTCGAGCCAACGACGTAAAACATAGGCGCTCGTAGGGAGGCAGCCCGGCAAATTTTCATTTTCTTCGTTTTTCAGTTTTTATTTATTTATTAAGTTTTCTGCTTATTCGAGTCTTGAGTCACATTGTATTTTAGAAGGGGAACAATTTTTCTTATGCAGGAAACATGCACCTCAGTGTGGAGTGCACCAGGCCCCAATACCGACCGACCGAGCCAAACCCGCGCGGGCTGAGACAGACCAAGGCGTCCCGGGCGCAGAACCTGAGCATGGAGGAAATCCTCGAGCCAAACTGGCCAATTGGAGATTCTGGCTTGACCAAAAGTCTTACAATGGCCTATATATGGAGACAAGTGAAGAATCCCATGGTGTCCTGAAGAGTCGCCCAGAGGCCCAACCGACAGGGGCCCTGTGCGTACAGAATGGGCACACTGCCAAAATCCTCGACCCAAGTTCATTATCTGGAAATTCTGGCTCAACAGAAGTGTTTAGAATGACAAATAACTTTGGAAGAGCGATTCATATCACGCGACCACACGAGGGAAGTGCCGGTTAACTTTTTACTCTCTTCTTGTTTTCCCTACGTTTGTTTGCTTGCATAGTTGTGTCTTTGAATTTAAGTCGTGCCGTGAGGACACGACTTTGTTCAAAAGTGTGGGGTGGGAGAGTCAGTTTGTTGCGTCAGCACGTTTATTTCTTGCACCTGCATAGAGTCAGCACGTTTCTTGAAATTTTAAATTTTTTGTACAAATTCCTCTCTATTTCCTGGATATGCGGTATTGAGTTTTGATGATGTGAAATAGATAGAGCTGATTACATGCGCTTCTCTTGTGAAAATTGAATTGTGTGATTACATGTGAACTTAACCCTTTACGTGCCTTTAGAGTTGAGATAAACAGGGATGTGGAGTTGATAGAAACGTCCTAAAGAGACTTGACAAAGCGCTCAAAGGACCAGATTCAAACTATATGGTTATGTGGATTTCGTGGAGGCTAGCACTCGAGACAACATGGTTCAGAGTTTGCTCCGCAATTGCAGCGTCTATATAGGAAGGTGGGACGGGCAAAACAGACCGTCCTATCTCTAGTCCGAAGTAACCGGGAAAATAGATGAGCGACCCTCAGCTTGACTCGTGTCAAAAAGGACGAGGATGAGAAAGAGCGGGGAGGTATTTCCATATGCTTGCGGGCGATGATTGGACCTTCCTCAAAAGAAAAGGAAAAGAAGGACAAGTAATTCACAAAAAGGAGCAAAGCTCAAGAAAAATCAGTCAAATTGTGAAGTTCCACACTCAACAAAAAGTGAAGTATATCCGTGTTACATCAAGAGCAAAAGGCCAAGAAAATCACTACAAAAGCTGTCCAACAAAACAAAGAAAGAAAAGCTCAGAAAACCTTGAAGCTCGAACAAATCACGTGCAAGAAGAAGCAATGAAGTATAACCATATAGCAAGAATTCGGAACCGCGAGTGCAGATCATGGGTCCAAAGAGGACTATCTCCCACTCATCCGAATTGGTTTGCATCTCGGCTCAAACGTAACACGTATCAATTATTTCCATGTTTGAGCACAATACTTTTAGTAACGATTGAGATATGCATAGAAAGGAGAAGTCTAAACTAGCAACACATATTCATGTAGCATTATCTAGGATGCCGAAGAAGTTGTGATGTCTCAGTTATTTTTCCTCTTATGACCTAGTCCTTGTTCGGGACGAACAAGTTTAAGTGTGGGGTGGTTTGATGAGCCGTATTTATACGACTGACGGAGCGCACTGCACTGTCGTTAAGGTGCAATGTTCTCCGTACAAATAAATTTATATTTTCCACTACTCGCGACTACACTACTGGGTAGTAAGTGGTAAGTAGGGGTCGAACCCAAGGGAATTAGAGGGATAACTGTTCTTTAGGGGATCGTATGGTGAGTGATTTTAGGTCGATTGCGGACTTACTGCTAATTACTAAGCTACTGTTTTTGGTTTTTTGGTTTTTTATGCGGAAAAGTAAATACAGAAAATAAATACAGAAATTAAAATACTAAAAGTAAAAGAGTTAAGGGAAGAAGACTTACAGTGGGTGATGCGTGATTGCGATTCCTCCGGTAGATGAGTGGTTGATGGTTGTAGTTGATCGAGCAGTTTACAAAAGTAAATACAGGGGGGTTTTTTGTAATTCAAGGAAAAGTATTCGGTTTCAGGTACCTTGTATTATAACATGTTTATTAAGAACCGTTAGTAACCTTTCTAAGTATTCAAAGATGAATCGAGGCCCTTTCGCAGCGCAAGACTTACAACATCATTTAAAGCAACACTTGTTCTACTTCAGACTAATTCCTCCTTTCGAAGTATCTTAGCCTTTTGTGCATCCACCTGATGTCTCAGTTACGATCGACCAAGTGGTGTTTTAGATAAGTCGAACTCCTCGATAAGTTTTGCTTGTTACAGCTTCCACTTACCGAGTATGATCACGAATTCCCACGGAAGAGCTTTGCTTGTTACAACTTCCACTCAACCTTGGAAACTCTGACTATATATGGCACATAGAACAAGTTTTAAATACAGAGAAAAGAAACTAAAAGAAATTAAAACATTATTTAATACAAGAAAATACCTTCGACCGAATGAGGAGTTTAGCTACGAATATCCATGGAAAAGGACATCATAACTAAATACTCGGGGTTTTTTGAAAACAGTAAGAGGGAAAGGGGTGGAATACTCAAGAACCAACAGGAGTATTCCCAATTTCCTACTGAATACTCAAGAACCAACAGGAGTATTCTCTAAAGTATAATACTCAAGAACAAACAGGAGTATTATTTCCAATCAGTATAATACTCAAGAACAAACAGGAGTATTATTTCAAAACCAAACCAAACTTACAAGTAACACAAACTTAGAGAGAGAAGTGATTTTGATTTTTGGATTTTGTGGATTTTTGTGGATGATTGAAATGAGGTGGAGAAGCCTCCTTTTATAGCCACAAGGGGAGGAGATGGGTGGTGGAGATGGGTGGCATGTGGTTTTGATCCAAGGGAGGAGAAGGGAGGAGGAAGGAGGAGGTGACACATGGGGGGGTGTGAAAAGCCGCCTGTTGCCTTGGGTGGAGGAGCCGCCGGTAGCCGGTTTCAAGGGGAGGAGAAGGGTGGCTTTGGCCACCTCCAAGCAAGGTGGCCGGTCACCTTGGTCCATGAGTGCATTTTGACAGTTTTGTGCAGTCTTTTCACAAAACTATCAGTCCAATTTCGCTCCGTCTGACTTTGATTGTTCCTCGGTTGGATTTGATTTGAGTAATTCCTACGTCAGGATCTTGAGATTCTTCATTCAGTGTCTGATCGTGACCTTGGACTGGCTCGTAATATCTTTTCAGCGTAAAATCCTCTCCTTAGCGTGTTTTCTCTTTAAGCGCCAAAATACCCTGTAGAAATAAATCGGGACTAACAAGCAGAAGTTAAATAGACCAACAGTCTAATTTGGTGGGTTTTACTGTGTTTTTGATTCGTATAATTATGGTCCATCAACGACTCATCGAGTCAACAAATCCCACCAATTCCAACACTTTATTATGCGAACAAGTTACTTGTTAGTGTTGTTTTGCATTTCAGGTGTTTTGGAAGCTCTAGGAGGAAACGCGCATTAAAGATGACATTTTGTGCAGAAAAACATCACAAGGCAGTTTTGGCAACTCTGGCCCGAGCAGGACCAGGCCGCGCCCAAGAAACCACAGGCCGCACTCGAGCAGTTTGAGGCCCCAGCCGAGCAGTCTAGCACCAAAATCAAGTCGCTAGGGCAAACGAGCTGATCTGACAATTCTGACTCAAGCAAGTTAATCAAAATAGCAGATAAGTTGGATGATGTCACTAAACAAAGGGGAACGCCCGAGCAGATTGGCAGTTGGCCCAATTACAAAGGTCCTACGCGCGCTGATAGGCACCGAAACCAAGTTGCTCGACCAGATGGGCGAATCTGGCAAATCCGGCTCGACCAAGTTGTTTGAAATACCCAAAAAGTCAGAAGATTTCACTTCCCAGACAAAACGCATCAGTGGAATGGCCGGGATGGACAAAACGACGCCAAACTGCAAAAAGGCCCCGCGCGCTGGGCCAAGTCGGTGGAGCTCGAGCCTGGCGGTTTAGGAATTTCCTAATCTCGTCTAAGGCAAGTCGGTGCAACAAGGAGTGGCGGCCAAGTTAACTTGTTGGCCAAGTTAACTTGAAGGCCAAGTTAGCTTGCAAGCCAAGCAAAGTCGGTTTTGAAGCCCTAGGCTTTTCGCTATAAATAAGACCTCTCCTGAGCCATTCAAATCATCAATTCGGAGATCCATCATCCAGCAATCGAGCAACACATCTCCATTCGGCCATAGCTTCTTTCTCTAGTTTCTTCCTTCAGCATAGAGAAGAATTTCTACTTTCATTATGTCTTTTATTTCCAGCATGTGTAGCTAAACCTTTTATTCGGTTTAGGGTTTTAATATATTGTGATGTAGTTTTGAGATTCCATGCTTAATGCTATTTTTATGTTCTACTAGTTCTTGTGCATAATTATGCTGGATTGAATTGTGAAGCTAAGTGGATACTTGGAATGGTAAAGCTTAGCCGAGCAATTCAATTCCCTTATTTGCTGCTTGTTTGATACTAGACCTTTAGAACGAGTAGCTGCACTTAACCTGATATAACCTGGAACAGAGTATTAGGTTTGCTAGAACTAGAAGTCTATAGCCTGAAATGGAGTAGATTGTGGTGTAGGTGCTTGAAACGGCCTTACTTTAGGCTATAACCTGAAACGGAGTAACCACACTTAAGAACATAAGATCAGATAATTAGAAATTGATGATAAATAAAGTCACAATAGAAAACCCTAGACCGAATATTCTCTCTGATTGAAAACACCTTTCTTATTATTTTCTCTTGCACTTGTTTACACTCACTCACAAACTCCCAATTTCACTTCCCAGACAAAACGCACCAGTGAATATTTGACCCTATAGTTAAACATGGAGAGTAAGTCTATTATGCTTTTAAGCCTGTTTTTATGTCTGGATATTTTTCTTTCAAATTTGTTTTATATGTGTTTAATAATTGATTAAGTCTATTATGCTTTTATGTTTTTCTGTTTTGCAGAGAATTTTCTTTCCTGTTTTTTTATTAAAAATGAAAAGACAAAAGCAACGAAGTTTGACTTTCGGTCACTTCAGTTTGAAACTTATATTGAAAGTAATGTAATCGACTGCTGGGTATATCTTTTGAACTTACGTGAACTCATTAAGAGTCAGTCAACTGTATAGCGGTTTTTCCTCCCTATCGAAACAACTGTAAGTGCAGTCTCTATAGTTTTTTTATTTTATATCTGAGACATAAATTAACTAAGTTTATTTTTTTGGTGTCAGAGTTTTTGTCTTCATAACACCAATGGCAACCAGGAAAGTAGGTTCATGGCTTTCAAAGAGAATATGGAAAGTATAATAACACAGTTCGATGAGAAGATTTTTTTTACGGCGAAGCTGGTAAAAACAAATCTTATATGTTATATAAAAGATTTAGTTAAACATTTTTAAATGATTTTTTTCTTTTTTAGATTTCCTTCGTGATGTGGCACTCCCTTCATTTCTTTGTTGTTCAACTTTCTTTCAAAGAGGATTGAAATATTAGACAACTCCGCATCTAATTTAACTATCAAATAAAAATACAGAGAAAGTGTGCCAAACTTGGTATGTGTTATTTTAATTTTGAGATATAGTCTTTTTATGTTTGATGAAGTTTTTTTATTCATGAACAATTCTTCTTAATGTCTCAATAATTTTCAGGTAACGCATGTCATATCTTTTTTTGAAGAGATAAATTTTCCGGATAAGAGTTGGAGACGCCAACCCTATTCGTGTTGAAATAGATTGGAGGACTCAATACAATGGTGTTTATTGTGGTATATTCTCCATGAGACACATGGAGACTTATTTTGGGGACGTAAAAGGATGGGTATCAGGCTTTTCTGAAAGTAAAGAGGTAATGTAGTGAATGCAATCTAAAATTTCAAATCTCAAAATAGGTGGCATATTAAAATTCTTTATTAATGTAATATTTTTTTTCAGCAAAGGATCAACTGAGAAAGTTGCGAGTTAGATATAATCATCTAATTCTTATAGATTAACACTATGAAAGATGGAATATTGAGAGATATGGAAAATTATATACCGACAATTCCAGAGCCAAATATTTACTGGGAAGCACCAGTAGTTGACACTTAAATGTATGCAACAGAGCAAAAGCAGATTAAACCGAATGCAGCAGATCAAAAACAGAACAAACGTAAAAGAGGTCGACCTAAGAAAAATGAGTAGACAATGTTTGTTATTATTTTTAATAACAAGCGAAAAGAATGTAAATATGTGTATATGGATCCTATCATGTCATTTTCAAAAGAAACAGGACATTTTTTTGATTCTGTAAATATATTTAAATGAAACAAAATTAGGTATGTACATATATATGTTTTTCGATCACTCTACCCTCGTGAACTGAGATGGAAACAAAAATTGTGTGTACATTTTTTTGATGTATCTCTAAATGTTTTTCCATATATCTCTGAACATTTTGATATATCTTTTAACATTTTTTGATACATCTCTGAACATTTTTTTAAGATGAATATAAATTTTTTTTAAGTCTGTGATTAACTCTGACTTTTATGCATCAAGTCTGAACATTAGCATTCAAGTCTGATCATAACTTATTTTTAAGTCTGATTATTGTCTATTTTAAGTCTGATCATTATCAATTTAAGTCTGATCATTACCAATTTTAAGTCTGATCATTACCAATTTTAATTAAGTCTGATCATTTTCTCTTTAAGTCTGATCATTATCAATTTTTAGTCTGATCATTACTAATTTTAAGTCTGATCATTACCAATTTTAAGTCTGATCATTATCTCTTTAAGTCTGATCATTACCAATTTTTATTAAGTCTGATCATTGTCTCTTTAAGTTTGATCATTATCTATTTTAAGTCTGAGCATTATTTCTTTAAGTCTGATCATTGTCTCTTCAAGTCTGATCATTATCTGTTTTAAGTCTGATCATTGTCTCTTTAAGTCTGATCATTATATGTTTTAAGTCTGAGCATTATTTCTTTAAGTCTGATCATTGTCTTTTTAAGTCTGATCATTATCAATTGAAGTTTAAGTCTGATCATAGTCTCTTTAAGTCTGATCATTATCTATTTTTAGTCTGAGCATTATTTCTTTAAGTCTGATCATTGTCTTTTTAAGTCTCATCATTATCAATTGAAGTTTAAGTCTGATCATTGTCTCTTTAATTCTTATCATTATCTGTTTTAAGTATGATCGTTATTTCTTTAAGTCTTATCATTGTCTTTTTAAGTCTGATCATTATCAATTGAAGTTTAAGTCTCATCATTGTCGCTTTAAGTCTGATCATTATCTGTTTTAAGTCTGAGCATTATTTCTTTTAGTCTAATCATTGTCTTTTTAAGTCTGATCATTATCAAATGAAGTTTAAGTCTGATCATTGTCTCTTTTAGTCTGATCATTATCTTTTTAAGTCTGAACATTATTTTCTTTAAGTCTGATCTTTGTCTGTTTAAGTCTGATCATTATCAATTGTCCTTTAAATAAAAAAAATTAAATCTTAATCTATTTGGTGAACAAACGTCTCCTTCTATCATCGTTCCAAGTCGTAGAGGAACAATAGCAAGTTAGAGCTCAAGTCGCCTCTCTAAACCATCATTCGAATCGAAGAAGAACAATAGCAAGTTAGAATTTCGAACACACAATTTTCAACATGAAGATCAAAGCATCTCACTCCATTTCGGGTTCTGGTACTCTCTTTTTTAGGGTTTAAGCTTTTTTACAAAGAGCAATGTTTTTGTGAATCATTTTTAATCTCTACTATATGTCAAATATGAAGGCCAACAACGACAAATAATCGACCTGACATTTGATCATGACAATCATCACACTGATGATACCACAAATGCTGAAGGAGTTGAAGGGTACATTGATGGTCATACTGAAATATTGGAAGGGCAGAGTGGTGGTACTGAAATAGCACAAGGGGAGAGTGGAGGAACTGAAAGAGTAGAAGGTGAGAGTGGTAATACTGAAGCAACAAAAAGTGTTACCGGTGGTGATGGTTATGAGGTTATAGAGGATTGCGAAGATTTTGCCGTTGTTCCTGAATACAATGGTTTGTACGAGGGACTTCAGATTGTCCCCTGTTTGTCATTGCGAAGACTATACAGCAAAGAAAAAACACTTTGCAAAATAATACACAGGTACCTGAATCAGACAAGACAGCGCTGACACGGGTAATAAAACATAACTATCACCAAATATCTATACAAATTATTTTTACTTGTCTTTTTTTTCTTACATTGTTAATTGCATTACTTTATGTTGGCCACAGCCCCCTTCTGATAGCAATACTCTGAAACTAAATCTCGCCCTGTTTAAACTCCTTGAAACATTTTTTGAAAGAGATACTCGAGAAAATAAAACATTTCAGGTAGCAAATGGTTAATTTTGTGATTCATTTTCTGGGATCACAATTTTTGGTAATTCTAAGAATTTTTGATATCTTTTGGAATTCATTGTTATTTTTTATCTAGCCAATGCAAAGACAAGTTGAAACTCTAAAAGACCAGACATCAGATGAACAAGCAAAATCAACAAATAATCAAATCTCCAGTGAGGTACCCTGAATAATCTTTCTTTGCTCTTAAGCGTGAACATTTTTAATATTGTGTTTCTAGTTTGTAATAAATCTGATAATTCATTTCTATTTTTTTTAGGATATGATGGCAGTTTTTAGGAGTCTATGAGTTTAAAAATTTGTACATTAAGCTGAAAAATAATGTACATTTTTACGATGAAGTGAATAGTTTACATGGGAGGATCAAGTCACTAATGAATGACGACTTACCAGAGTCGTCAAACAGGAAAAGGTCATTGGATGATTTTTTAGAAGAAGACCTTTTTCACCTCAGTTTAGGAGATGTAATAAATTCTCCTTTTTCGAAAAAACAAGCTACACAACCTGCTAAGGAAGGTTTTGAAAGGACCAACTATAGTACACTTGGAGATAGCATGGAAGATGATCTTGAAACAATTTTGGTTGAGGTTGCAAAAATTGAATCTATATATGAGGCAAGTAAAACTACATCACTAAAACCTCAGGAGGAGGTAGCTCCGACATACAAGATACTTGAACGATTAAGGAAGCCTGTAGTGGCTACCAAATCTCCTTACAACAATAGAGTAATTCCGATTGATGATGAATTGTCAGAAGAAGAAATAAAAATTTATGATTGGGTAACGACTGTTATATCTGATTCGTAAGTCCTTTTTTACGTGAATAACTCATCTTATTTTTGTAAACAATCTTTTACCATATATGTTATGATTTTCTGTTTTTATACAGTCAAGATGATGTGATCTTCGCTTCAAGTGGGCTGTTTTCACTAAGATTTGACTTTCATTCATTGAAATTCAAACACTTTATTAGCCAGAATGCTCTCGATTCCTAGATAGTTCTTTTGAATGAAATGGAACTACAAAGTAGTCATCCATCTATATGGCGGTACTTATGCCTTATCAATGAGACTGTAAGTATATTGTTTTTATTTTTTATGTTCCACGAGTTTCCTTTTATATCTTATATGATTTATCTTATATCTGAACTTTTTTCCTTATGTCTGAGCAGTTTCCTTATGAAGAATATGGGAGTCGGCGACATAGATATAAGGATTTTGAACGCAGTATGAAATTTACAGAAGAGACGTTCCCTAAGTTAGATATTAAAAAAGCTAAACTGGTAAACTAATCTCCTATTATGTAAAAAGAATTAAATAAACACAACCTTTTTGTATAACAATTATTCTGTTCTTATCAGGTTTTCTTTCCCGTCTGTCATTCGTCACACTACTTTGTTGTCTGTTTCAATTTCTCTCAAAGGACTATAGATATATTAGACAATGTAGGAGGAGAAGCATCCATTGAAAAAAAATATGGAGAAAGTCTTCCAAACCTGGTATGTTTTTATTTTACTTTTTGTGCATAGAATGATAAGTCTATACAATTTAAGTCTGATAAGTCTGATCATTATCAATTTAAGTCTGATCATTATCTTATCAATTTAATTCTGATCATTATTAATTTAAGTTTTATAAGTCGGAACATTATCAACTTTTAGTCTAATCATTTATCGATTTAAGTCTGATCATTATTCATTTTAGCTTTAAGTGTGATAATTCTGATAAATCTCATCATATATCCATTTTTAAGTATGACCATTATCAACTTTAAGTTGATCATTATTCATTTTACCTTTTTAAGTCTGATAATTCTGATCAATATATCCATTTCAGGGTACACCATTTTGTTATCTCATCCTGAACATTCGCTCCCATGCCTGAAAATTTTGTCTCTTTTTCTATTAATGATATTTTTGTATTTGCCTCATTAATTTTTCAGATACAAAATTTCAAAACTTATCTTCTAACGATCAATCATCCCGATAAATCTTGGATATCAGTAGATACACCAAAGAATCAGTTAGAAATGTCATGGAGGACATTTTCTAATGGAAATGATTGTGGCATCTTTGCAATGCGACATATGGAGACCTATTATGGGGAAGCAGTTGAGAATTGGTATAGTTGTTTTGCCCTTGAATCTGAACAGGTAATCCTGAATTCAAAGATACATTTCAAAATATCTAAATTACTGGTGAATTAAGTTTTGATTATCCAAATAAAAAATTTTACAATAAAAAGATCAAATAAGAAGACTTCGAAAAAGATACCTACACAAAATGTTGCTTGTTGATTGTAATCCATTGAAATGTAAAGTAGCCGAAGATCTTCATCATCATGTTGTTGTGAAGAAAGAAGAGGAGCATGACGAGTAGAAAGATGAGGAGACTGATATTTTTGAAATATAAATCGCATGAACAATATGTGATAACTCTGACCAAAATATGGGTCGAGTACTATCATTTTTTTTTGATATCCTTGAACATTTTTCCGATATATATCTTGACATTTGTTTTAAATCAAACAAAAATCACATTCAAATCTGATCAGTATGTTAAGTCTGAAGATTAACCAAATGAGTCTGAACATTTTTATTTTTAAGTTTCATTCATTCTTTTAACTCTGATCATTTGTCTCTTTAAGTCTGATCATTATGTATTTTTTTGTCTCATCATTCATTCTTTTAAGTCTGATCAAAAAAAAGTCTGAATATTTTTTGACATAGACCAAAATGAATAATTCAGCAAAACAATTGTCTTATATATATATATATAAGAACAGAAAATTATGAAAATTTGATTGGACTCTCCCCTTGAAACATTGATTGGACTCTCTCCTCTTCTCGACATGGCTCTACAATGTTCTGTCCTTGACAAGCAGCAGATGCCCCTGCTTCTTGGTCAGCAAGTTTCAATGGACAGTTTCGCTTATCATGAAGAGCTTTCATACCACAATATCTGCACAATCTTTTCTTCTTTTATTCTTCTATGCATATTTACCTTGTGATTTTTAACCTTTTTCCACGTCCTTTGTTCCTTGCAACGTACTTGTATATTTACTTTTGTTGGTTGTGGAATGCCAAGAACAGAACTGAAAAAATCTGATTTAGATTTTGACTTGTCTGTTATTTCATCTGAGTGAAACATTCCGTGCAGATTCTTCACACTTTCCAATAAAATCTTCATTTTTTCCTCATCATCTTTTACAAGCTGAACAATCGACCGGAATTCAGACCAAATCTCCGAGACTAAAGATGATTGCATCAGAATAGAAGAAGAATTCATAGATGTCTCTTTTTCACTCAAATTTGATGCTTCCTTGCACCGTCTTTTCATGATAAGACATTTGGGTATTCTGTCCACCGCATATGAGTTCAAAACATGAAATATATGCATGCATATAATACCGTATGACTGGAATTTGTTGCAACTGCAAACTGCATTACTCGTTGAGATTGCAAATGACACCTGATTATAACAAATATGTTCATAAAAAAAGAGAAATTAGTGTTTGAACATTTTTCAGATATATTACTGAACGAACAGTTATATTAAAATTTAACTCACTTGGAAGCTTGATCTTGTCTGATCTCTCTCTTTTATTGTATACAATCTTATGTCTCTGTCTTTCAATACTTCTGCAATGGAACATTTGTACACACCAGCCTCAATCTCAATCTTAGTTTCTTTAAAATTTTGTGTGTGAATATTTCAGTTGCGTGTCTAGCAATTTTAAGAGGACATTGAACAGGAGGAGATGTTGTATCATTTTCACAATCTAACTGAATTCTAGTTTTCCTTTGTTCCTTCATAGCAGTACGAAAGCCAAGGTAGAACTCAACAAAAGTCATGTAATGATGAATATACCTTCCAAAGAATGAATTTTTGCATTCAAATCGGGAGGTTGTTCTTAATAGATTACCCATAAGCACATATTTTGAATAAACTGGAATCCAGGATGATCGTTTGTCAAACATATCAGCTAACCATTTGTTGTTCTCAACCTTGTATTCTCGAATGACATTATGCCATCCATCTTCAAAATCAGATGGTTCATTGTGGTGTCCCCAAATTACAGAACCAATTTTTTCAGAAAATCAGTTAGATTACATAAAGGACCTACCTGCACATCATAAAACAACTAGTTATAATTAATGTGTTTTCAAGATAAGTTTGGATATTTATAAATTTAAGTCTCATCATTACCAAATTAAGTCTGATCATTACCAAATTAAGTCTGATCATTACCAATTAAAGTCTGATCATTAACAAGTTAAGTCTCCATATTTATAAATTTTTAAATTTCAACTCAATATGTAAACAATTTGTCATGCATAATTTAAAAATAATTACCTTTGCTTTCAATTTCTCTACAATATGCCACATGCAAAATCTGTGATAGCTTCTATCAAATACTTGAGCAATTGCAGCTTTCATTGCAGGGTCTTGATCAGTAATAATAATATTTGGCTGTTCAGAGAGTAGATTCTTAAAGCATGTCAATAGCCATGTGTAATAATCCATGTTTTCATTTGATATAAGCTCTGCTGCCAAAGTGACAGACCTACTGTGGTTGTCCACTCCAGTAAAAGGAACAAAAATCATATTATACAAGAAAACAATGAATATTAAATAGGTAAATGACTCAGGATTTTACTGTGCATGAAGGATATTTACAGTGAACATTTTAGACATTAAGGTTTATCTCAAGAAAAATTCAATGATTTAAGATTTAAATTTCTTACTTGTTCATCCGGTATGTTGCATCAATAGAAACCACATCAGCAAAAAATTTACAATCCTTCATTGATATCTTGTCAGCAAAGAATAACTGAGACAGAGCCCCTTCTTCATTAATATAATGCTCAAAAAAAATCCAGCATCAGAACTCTTCATCACCGTTAAATAATCCACAATCATCTGAGCATCTCCTCCACCAATAAAACTTTTTAAATCCCTTTTGAAATTTTTGAAATCAACTACTAATGCCCCAACATTAGAACTCCCACCGGAAATTTCTTATACTATCCGATGAGCTTTTGTTGCTCCTATCTTTATATTTCCTCCAGCAACAATGAAATGCTGATGTTCAAGACTTAATTGTCTATTATTATGTAAAAACTGCTTCCCCAACTCAGTAGCCAATCGATGATTATGCTTCTCTTCAAATACAAAGCCCTGATATTTACCACCATCTACAAGCCTAACACGTGTTTTAGCTAAACAACCACATCGAGTAGTCTTCATGCCTCTTGTTTCTTTTTTTTGTTTTTAAGAGGCTATCTTTGGGTTTTTTTTTCTTGTCAACACCCTCACGGTGACACAACATAAGTTGAATGAGCATTGTATTGCCATCTTCATGAAGTTTCTTGGTACCAATGCACATTGTAAACCCACAGATATCTGCATATTTGTCATAGAATTCAAATGCCTTGTTCAACGTATCAAACAAACGCCCTATGAATGGCTTATGCTCATCAGGACACAGTGGTGTGTAGAACTACAGACCAGAAGGGGTAGAAACAGATTTATTTGAACATTCTGAATCAACACATTCATTCTCAGTCTCATACCTAATGTCCCCTGTATTATCAAGTAAAGAATAATTTTAGTGTAGATGTGAGAACATTATTACATAAGCGTTAACATTAGACAAATAAGTCTGAAATTTTTTTATCAATCAAGTATGATTTTTATGCATTACCACAAAACTACCGACATTGTTACACTATCACATTATAAACAAACTAACTATATACATTAACATATAAGTCTGATCATTAACATTCATAGGGCTTTAACACTACTTTGTTGTCTGTTTCAATTTCGCTGAAAGGACTATAGATATGTTAGACAATGCAGGATCAGACTAAACGTATACAGTAAATACACAAACTAAAACAGAATGCAAAACAATTTTTAATCAAACCCATAGGGAACAATTTTTTCGAACCTGCAACGACGCTGGCTAAATCGTTCATCTCTTACTACGACTAACCCTAAATTCTAAACTGAATTAAATAGTCAGACGGATTTTCAAACAAGAAAATAAATTGAAAATAAAATCAATTATGATAATAACCATGTATGTAGAATGACTATAACGCCCCTCCGTGTTTGATGACTATAAATGTTAGTCTGATCATTAACAATTTTTAGTCTGACCGTAGTCTTTTTTAGTCTGATCAATGCCAATTTTAAGTCTAATCATTACAATAAAAGTTTTAAGTCTGATCATAATCAATTGAAGTTTAAATCTGATTATGGTCAATTTTAAGTCTGATCATTAACAATTTTAAGTCTGATCATTATCAATTGAAGTTTAAGTCTGATCATTGTCTCTTTAAGTCTGATCATTATCTATTTTAAGTGTAAGCATTCATTATTCTTTAAGTCTGATCATTATCAACTTTAAGTCTGATCATTAAAAAATTTAGGTGTGATCCTTATTTATTTTAAGTCTGATCATTCATTATTTAAGTCTGATCATTTGTCTTTTAAGTATGATCATTGTCTCTTTAAGTCTGATCATTATCTATTTTAATTTTGATCATTATTTTTTTAAGTCTTATCATTATCTTTTTAAGTCTGATCAATTTTAAGTCTGATCGTTAACAATTTTAAGTCTGATCATTATCAATTTTAAGTCTGATCATTGTCACTTTAAGTCTGATCATTATCAATTAGAAGTCTGATCATTACCAATTTAAGTCTGATCAATAACAATTTTAACTCTGATCATTTTTTTAAGTTTGATTAATTTTAAGTCTGATCATTACCAATTTAAGTCTGATCAATAACAATTTTTAAGTCTGATCATTTTCTCTTGAAGTCTGATCATTGTCTTTTTAAGTCTGGTCAATTTTAAGTCTGATCATTGTCTCTTTAAGTCTAATCATTGTCAATTTTAAGTCAGATCATTTTCTTTTTAACTCTGATAATTGACCTTTTAATTCTGATCAATTTTAAGTCTGATCATTGTCTCTTTAAGTCTGATCATTATCAATTTTAAGTCTCAGCATTACCAATTTTAGTCTGATCAATAACACTCTTAAGTCTGATCATTGTTTTTTTTAAGTCTGATCATTATCAAATTAAGTCATATCAATAACACTCTTAAGTCTGATCATTACCAATCTAAGTCTGTATATATCAATTTTAAGTCTGATCATTGTTTATTTTAAGTCTGAACATTATCAAATTAAGTCTGATCAATAACACTCTTAAGTCTGATCATTGTTTCTTTAAGTCTGATCATTATCAAATTAAGTCTGATCAATAACACTCTTAAGTCTGATCATTGTTTCTTTAAGTCTGATCATTATCAAATTAAGTCTTATCAATAACACTCTTAAGTCTGATCATTGTTTTTTTAAGTCTGATCATTGTCAAATTAAGTCTGATCAATAACACTCTTAAGTCTGATCATTGTTTTTTGAAGTCTAATCATTATCTATTTTGAGTCCGATTATTCATTCTTTAAGTCTGATCATTATTTTTTTATGTCTGATCATCATCTTTTTTAAGTCTTATCATTCATTCTTTAAGTCTGATCATTGTTTCTTTTAAGTCTGAATATTATCAATTTTAAGTCAGATCATTTTATTTTTAACTTTGATCATTGACCTTTTAATGCAGAGCAAACGCAGAGAAAGCCGGGATTAGGAAAAACCCTAATTCTGTTTTTTCATTATTCAAAAGCTCCCGAATGAAATTACATAAGTTTACTTAAATAGGAAAATAAAACGAAACCATAATACGTAAATTACTAAAAACCGAAAATTTCTAAAAACATTAAAAATTTGAAATAAAATAGGAAACGATCCCGGATGGCTCAAAAAGCCCATACTACACGAGCAAAGCTCGTGATTTTTGATCGCCACGCCGTTCCGCTCAAAATGAGGTATTATGGGCTGAAACCGGACACCGGCAACTCCAATCCAGCTATTTCGCCACAATCCTGATTTTTTGCTAATCTGTCTGCATCATCCCCTCCCGGGTCGAAAAGATTCATCCTCGAATCCGAACCCATCCCCGTATCAGAAGACGCACCTTGAAACAGAATCAAATGCTTAACCGTGAACACATCCGAAGTGCGAACATGGCTAGGCAGGGTCAATAAGTCCGAACGCTCGCGGGGAACAACACCATACACCAATCCACCTTCCAACGCCAAATTTGAGCCTTTGCGTGCAACATCGTCAACATGATTGTCACTCCCATATTTGCAATTTTCTGCGTGACTTGAGGCATCTGTTCCTATAGGACCCGATAGACCTCCTGAATTCATATCTGATTCGAGAGGCACCATAGATGGAAAATCACCATTGACACCTTCAACAGTTCTACCTCTGGTCAGAGTCATCCGCTTGCACATCGTTTACCATAGCTGTATGGTCTATACCTTCCACATTGGGTTGTATGATACTCTCCGATAAATCTTCAACAGTATTTACCTTCAGGACAGGAGCTTGCAGTGCTCTTTCTGACAATGTTTCAGCTTCTATTTGATCATGCTCTCCCTCAACCACGTCATCACCATATACATCAAAAATAGGATCCCCTTCTGGAACAGGGACATCCTCGGGAGCATCATGTGTAAACAGTCCACGGGAACTCGAAACTTTAGGGCACTCCGCTTGACGATGCCCAATCTCTCCGCAGCCCTGGGAGCACTCCGCTTGACGATGCCCCATCTCTCCGCCATCAAAGACAGGGATATCAACTTGGAACCCAAGCTCCCACCGTCGGTCACGCTGAATGTCTGGCTCCGCGAACAGGTTATCCTTAGCCACGATGTCGGCATCGACATGACGGGCTTCAAGTTTGCCCAAACGGCGAGTTAGATAGTCAACCTGCCGGCGCAGGTCAGCAATCTCACAAACTCCGAAATCTTCGATATCACGATCCACAGCAGCAACACCGCCTCTGGGTCTACCTCTAGCCATCGCACAGGACCACCGTAGTCTGATACCAGATAATGCAGAGCAAACGCAGAGAAAGCCGGGATTAGGAAAAACCCTAATTCTGTTCATTATTCAAAAGCTCCCGAATGAAATTACATAAGTTTACTTAAATAGGAAAATAAAACAAAACCCTAATACGGAAATTACTAAAAACCAAAAAATTTCTAAAAACATTAAAAATTCGAAATAAAATAGGAAACGATCCCGGATGGCTTAAAAAGCCCATACTACACGAGCTTTGCTCGTGATTTCTGATCGTCACGCCGTTCCGCTCAAAATAAGGTATTATGGGCTGAAACTGGACACCGACAACTCCAATCCAGCTATTTCGCCACAATCCTGATTTTTTGCTAATCTATCTGCATCACCTTTTAATTCTGATCAATTTTTTTTGATGAGAAAATACCTTACACAACACAAACGACCACAGCCAAAACAACAGAAAGGAAACAACAGGGGCGCTACAAACAAGAACTCATACAAAATGGGACTGAAGTAAGACTGTTCCAGGACCACGTCGCCTTCCTGACTCTAGAAGCGACAAAATCCGCCAAAATATTCGAGTCCCTATTGATGAGGTAGACTCTCCATTGCTTCTCAGCCTTTAACAGCTCCAGCGCCTCCTCCAACCAGGCCTCGCACCAGTCCGCAACTCCGAGCCCTATAGCTACTGCCTTATAAACGTCAACCGAGTGCAGCTCAAACCTTGCACTCTTTATATTAAGACTCCTTGCCATTTTAAAAGCTTGAAGCAATGCCTGACCCTCCACTTCACTGGCGCAGTTACAAAACGAAGTGTTCCAGGATGCCCAGGTCCACAAAACAAAGCCCTCCATGTCTCTAGCCACTACCCCCAAGCCTGCCATCCTTCCCCTCACATCCCAAGACCCATCAACATTTATCCTAACCTCCCCCAAATCTGTGGAACACCAACCGCCCTCAGCTTGTGAACTCTCATTAGGATTAGGCCAAAAGTGTTCATCCATGAGCTTAAGAAGACTCTTTCCAATGATGACTGCTCTATCTATACTCCAACAATCCTGCTCATGCCAAACTCTATTTCGATTTTTCCAGCAAAGCCATAGCACCACTAAGTACTTCCTGAGTGCCTCCACGTCAAGCAGTGATGCACACGTCTATAACCAGTCTGCTGGAATAACTTCCTGATCACCAAAGTTTGGCAAACACAGCCCCATCCTGCGAAAAAGTTCCTTGGCCCACCAGCAATCTTTCATAACGTGAATGGCGGATTCCATACCATAACCACAGATTCTACAACAACCATCCACTTCTACACCCCGCCTCTAAAGGTTCCTTGCATCCGGGAGCCCATTGTAATAAACTCGCCAGCTCAAAATCTTGATTTTATTCGGCACTTTACAGGACAATAATTTCTTCCAAAATCTCTGACGGATCGTTAGGTTAGCCAACTATATGAGGGAGATCCCAGAGTGATATCCCTCAGACAGATGGCAGCGGAAATTAACTCTCGTACAGGAAATATGAAACCAAAAGTAAATACTCACGATTTATAGTGGAAACCTTACTGCAACCTTTGCAGCAGGCTGAAAACCACTTGCCTTCTGGACAGCTCCAGAAGGGCTTCAAGATCCGTATTATTGACAAAGGAATATACTTGTAGTTCGTTACACTTGTCTCACACAGTGACAACTAACAGAACTACTCAATTCGAAAGGTCAACTAATACGATCTACTCGTCTGCACACAGCAGTACCTTGTCAGCTCACGGAAGTTGATAACTCTGCAGTCTCCGAATGCTATCTCCAAAAGCCGAACTTTCACTTGAATACTCTTCCTTCTTTTATAGTGTCTTCAAGTCGGCTTCACAGATCTTCATCACAGATCTGATTGTGATCTCGTAGATGTGATATGATTTGCATATCTTTTACTCTGTCATATATATACTTGCCAATCCTGGCGTCAATCTTCTCTTGGCATATTCTCGAACTATCTCCGTGTATATATTTGCATTAATGATCTTAATCAAATATCACACGCATATTCTCTTGTATCTTTGATATGCATCTTCGAGAATCTTTTCCCGGATCTGATCTGGTCCGAAGTCGGTGTAACTCTCACATAGAGCGCATATCTCTCGCAGCTCTACTCTCTCGCGGAGATGCCCAGTGAGTTTACCTGTCAGACAGTGATTTCTGCGCACTCAAGTGGATTGTTAGTTAAGTGTTTGTTATCATCAAAACACAAGGGTCCAACAAATTCCCCCTTTTTGATGATGACAAACACTTCTTCACGGATAAGAAATCACACACAGCGATAGTACCGAACTCATATCTAGATTCCCCTAGGATAGCTAGCAGCTTCAGAATTTATTCACTAAATATATTTTGAAAGTCTAGCTAGCGCAGTTCCCCCTCAGATAGGCATCCGCTTAAGTTTCGGTCTGATTTTCCCCCTTAGTGTATGCACTTATTGTTCTTCCCCCTTTTGGCATCATCAAAAAGATATGCAAATAAGAACACAGAGTAATGGAAAGAAAAACATTTCATTCATGCTCGCAAGTAATAAGCGTGTCATGCCGACACCATACATGCAGCAGAGAGTTCAAAAAGCAAAGGGAACTAAAGCACGAAATTCAAAACAAAGAGCAAGAAAAATAGGGGGTTGATGTGGGAGGGTTAGTAAGGAGGGGGTCCCATGAGACAGTTAGGACGAGGTCTCAATGGTGAACGAATTCTTCATCTGTTCAACAATCTCCGCGGCCAGGTCCTTCATCTGCTGAGGGAATGTCGCGACAGCCACTGACATTGCCCCTGAGTCGACTGTGATTGCCAACTCCAGGGCTATCATCTTATCCTTGACCACAGTCAACTCATCCTTTGCCTCCACCAACTCGGACTTTACTTCCCTCAGCTCATTCTTTACTTCCTTCACCTCTGCCCTAAGCACCTTCAGCAGTGCAAGCATCTTGCTTAACCCCTCAGAGGGGAGAGCCTCTTCGCCACATGCAGGGGCAGCAATATTGATAGGGGTCACCTCCTGAACATCATCCTCCTCTGCCTCAGCCGCTTCTTCGACTGCAGGAACTGTCCACCCGACTCCCTCAGAGTATTCTAACCCCAGCTTGATAATGTGATCATCGCAAAGCGCATACGAAAGCACTTTCTCCGACTCCGGTTCATAAACCTCCCAATACTTTAGTATCTCCTTCACAAAACCCGGAAAGGGTAGCCCATTAGACGGGTTATCCCTGTTATTCTCCATGTGCTTCATAACTTGAAAGGGCAGGCTCACTGACTGCTTCCGCAAGATTTGGTCTACCAACAGCATGTCCTGGAAAGTGACCGTAGAGTGTTTGTGCTTCCTCGGAGAGATGTTGGACACAAGGATTCTGTGCAGAATCCTGGGAAGAACGTCCATGTGAGTGTTCTCCCTCTGGCCCTTTGCTGTAGAATCTAGCCCGAGACGCTCAAACACCTCTGCCTTTGCCACAGAGCTTGGCCATGTTCCCTTGGAGTAAGTGGCATATTTGCCCTTGGGTACACCTAGCACAGAGGCCAACTCTCTCAGGCTCACAGAGTGCGACTCACCTCCTACAACAGCCGAGAGCTCCCAGTTACCCTTTCCTTCTTCCTTTTCAACCAGCTTCATCTTAGAATAGAACTCCCTCACCAACTTCACATCAACCACTACAGGTTTCTTAAACAACTTGCCCCATCCCTGGGCCTCCATTAAATCCACAATTTCTCCTAACCCATTCGCCATCATCCACTCTGTATCCAGCACCAACTCCTGTGCAAACCCTTTCACTGCTTCCTCGGATTCTTCCCCACTATCATCTGATTCAGCCACATCTTCAACATGCGGAGTGGAGGTCCGACCGGATCTCTGACTTTTCCTGGCGGATGAGGGAGCAGGTTTCCTTGCTCGTTTGCCTGCCGACCTGGCAGCCACCGATGACTCCTTTTTGACCTGGCGCTGAGAGGAAGAGTCCGCTCGCAGAGCATCGAGGCGCTCCTCAAAACGGACCACCTGTTTGGCTACGGTAGAGCCTGTCGGACCAGAATCGTCCGGCGTGACCGACTGAAGAATGGACTCCAGGTCGAAGGGTTTAACACCGCTCGCGAGCAACTGAGCGGCCATGGCGGCAGCTTCATCGGAAGAGAGATTTGATTTGGGGTTTGAAGACGCCATAGATTTAGGGTTTCAA
The DNA here is from genome assembly GCA_033675215.1 of Rhodiola kirilowii. Classification (NCBI taxonomy): domain Eukaryota; kingdom Viridiplantae; phylum Streptophyta; class Magnoliopsida; order Saxifragales; family Crassulaceae; genus Rhodiola; species Rhodiola kirilowii. The sequence goes on from CM066199.1 coordinate 18,589,562, forward strand.
AAACTTCTGAGCTTTTGAGAGAGAGGCTGTTGTTTGAGAGTAAAGAGATGCGATACACGCTCCGTCTGCTTGCTATAAATATCCTCTGCAAACCCTAGCGGTTGTGAGATAACTGAAATCCCAAGCGACACCTCCTTTCAATTTTGTAAACCGCCTTCAATTTTGGCAATTACTATCTCTTCTTCCCTTCCAAAACGATTCCATATTAAATCCTTACCAAAATCAGATAAACACCAATAGGCAGGGGAGCGCCATGTGTCATCTGTAATCATGCGTGTGGCCTCATTAAATGTCCGGATGGGACAATCTTCCTGCAATAGAGACTGTTCACCTTTCAAATCACTTTTGCCTTTTCTCAAGGCCACGTTAAGCCTACCAGAGGACAAGTAACTGCTTAGCTCCACGATGGACATACAGAACATATCCAGACAAAGGGATCCGTTCACATTCAACCCAGTCTACTGTCTCATGGGTACACAAGGTTTTGGTATGATGCGCTGCCGTTACCCAAATGGTACAAATAACATCACACCCAATCAAGAAGAACGTAAAATCATCCAAATAAGACATATTTTCTTCGTACCTCATGTGGAACAATTCCAGAAAAGGAAGCATACCAACGGGCTCATAGGAGCATTCCACACGAAGATAGGCTAAGGTTGGTCTAGAGAACCTCCTGGGCTTATAGTGAGGGATCAACAATGGAGGTCTCTTTTGGGCAGAAAGAAATCAGAATTTCATGCTTTTCGGTCCCTAATGCAGTCATCAATCACATAGCAACTATGCATGGATACATTATGAACACAACCTACTTTATCACTAGCACAGAACATCCATGTTAAACTCTCCGTCAGACGTGACTCATATGCATCTAGTCTAGCCAATCACTGAGGGAGTAACAATTTAGCATAGCATTAAGGGAGAGAAACCATACCTAGTTCCAGCCTCAGCTTCTCGTAGGGTTCTCTGTGCAAAGCTTTTGTGAATATGTCTGCAATCTGTTCCTCAGTTCTGCAATATTCCATCTCAATTGTTCCCTTTTCTACGCAGTCACGCAGAAAGTGATACCGAATTTCTATATGTTTGGTATGAGAGAACTGCACTGGATTTTTAGAGATGTTAATAGCACTAGTGTTATCACACAAAATCTTAGCACAATTTGTAATAACACCATAGTCACTTAGCTGTTGCCTGATCCACAGCAGCTGCGCGCAGCATGCAGCAGCGGCGATGTATTCCGCCTCAGCGGTGGACAGCGCAATTGAGGATTGCTTCTTTGAAGCCCAGGAGATGAGACATGGGCCGAGATATTGAGCCATCCCAGATGTGGACTTCCTGTCTGTCTTGCACCCAGCATAGTCTGCATCGGTGTATGCTTCCAGGCGCAATTCACCTCCCTTTGGATAGAACAGGCATAAATCATCTGTTCCTTTCAGATATCTCAATATCCTCTTCACTGCTTTCACGTGGGTTTCCCTAGGATCAGCCTGAAACCTTGCACATAGACAAACACTGAATAAGATATCAGGTCTGCTAGCAGTGAGATATAGCAGCGAACCAATCATTCCCCAGTAGAGAGTTTGATCCACCCGAGGTGAGGACTCATCCTTTGACAGGGTGTCATTTGGAGACATCGGTGTGGCACATGTCTTGGCAGATTCCATGCCGAACTTCCTTAGAATCTCCTTGACATACTTCTGCTGATGAATGCGGGTACCATCCTCTCTTTGACCAAATTGAAGTCCAAGAAAGTATTTGAGCTCTCCTACCATGCTCATCTCGAACTCGCTTGACATCAAGTCTGTAAACTTCTTGACAAGTTTAGGGTTAGTTGAACCGAAAATGATATCATCCACATATACCTGAACAACCAGAGTGTCTTGCCCTTCCTTCAGAAGGAAAAGAGTCTTATCCACCTCTCCTCTGACATATCTGTGGGATAGCAAAAACTGAGACAGTCTCTCATACCAAGCACGGGGTGCTTGCTTCAGTCCATACAGTGCCTTGTCAAGGATGTGGACGTGATCAGGGTGAGAGTGATCCTCGAACCCTGGTGTCTGACTGACATAAACTTCTTCCTTCAGAACTCCGTTCAAGAAGGCCGTTTTCACATCCATCTGCTGTAGAGTGAAGCCATGGTAAGTCGAATAAGCAATTAATAATCTGATTGCTTCTAACCTTGCCACTGGAGCGAATGTCTCATCGTAGTCAATTCCCTCTTGCTGGTTGTACCCCTTGACCACCAGGCGTGCTTTGTTTCTCACGACGACTCCCTTGTCGTCCATCTTGTTTCTGAAGACCCACTTTGTTCCTATCACATTCTTGTCTTCAGGCCTGGGAACCAGTCGCCACACTTTGTTTCTTTCGAACTGATGCAGTTCCTCTTGCATGGCATTGACCCATTCTGGATCCTTCAGCGCATCGGCAACCGTCTTTGGTTCTGCATGAGATACAAAAGAGGAGAATCCACAGAAATGACATAGCTCATCTAAATTTAACTGGTTCTGCGATGAGTAACATTGGTAGTCCCTTGTCCAGGAAGGGGGCTGAGTAACTCTCCCACTCCTTGTGGTTCTGGGTTCTTCTGCGGTCCCTGCCGGAGGAGGATTATTCGCAGTCGCTTCCTCATTGGGGGGGTCTGCGTTAACCTCTATTACTTGTGCGTCTGGACCCTGCTCTTCAGCTAATATCTCTGTTTGTGGAGCTTCGGCTGGTTCAGCAGGTTCTTGAGCAACAGTCTGAACGACCTCTGGAGCTGGTTCTGCAGTCTCGTTTTGGGCAGGTACCCAGTCGGGATCAGACATGTCAGTAAGCTGAAGTTCTCCATCATCCTGTGAGGAGGGATCTTTCACAAGGTGTCTAGTCATAGCGCGCTCATCAAAGGTTACGTGAATGCTTTCTTCCACCCATTCCAACCTCAGGTTGTAGACCTTGTATGCTCTGCTATGGCTTGGGTATCCTACGAACACGCCTTCATCGCTCCTTGGATCGAACTTTCCCAGATTTTCCTTTCCGTTGTTGTGTACGTAGCACCTGCAACCAAACACTTTCAGATGAGCGATGTTAGGCTTTCTTCCTCGCAGCAGCTCGTAAGGTGTTTTTCCTATCAGAAAGCGTAGTGATGCTCGGTTCAGTATGTAGCTGGCGGCATGTACTGCCTCGGCCCAGAATCCCTTGGGAACACCACTGGCAATCAGCATTGTCCTTGACATGTCTTCCAGTGTCCTGTTCTTTCTCTCTACCACACCATTCTGCTGAGGAGTCCGTGGTGCTGAGAAATTGTGATCTATCCCTGCTGTCCTGCACAGGGAGATAAACTGGGAGTTTCGAAACTCGGTTCCGTTGTTAGTTCGAATAGATACTAATTTCTTACTCAACTTGTTTTCAATTAGCTTCAGCCATGACACAAACTCAGAGAAAGTTTCATCTTTAGAGCTCAGAAAGATGGTCCATGTATATCTGGAATAGTCATCCACGATGACTAAAATGTACCTGTTGCCTCCGCGGCTAACGACGTTGACTGGACCGCATAGATCCATGTGAATCATGTCCAGAGGAGCTGAGGTACTCACCGATTGTTTTGTCTTGAACGAAGTACGTACCTGCTTACCTGTGGCACAGGCGCTGCATATCTGATCAAACGAGCTTTCCACTTTTGGTAGACCAACCACTAATTCATTTTGATGGAGTTTATGAATCAGCCTCGTGCTTGCATGTCCAAATCTCTTGTGCCACAGCAATGTATCATCAGTGATGCTTGACAGACACAGCTCCCCGTCTGGGACGAATTCTGGGTCCACTGTATATATCTGATTCTCCCGGACACCTCGAAGAATTATTTTCCCTGTCTCAATGCACTTCACAACACAGTCGTTAGAGTTAAATATCACTTGGTTTCTTCCATGTTGACACAATTGTGATATGCTCAATAAGTTGTATCTCAAATTTTCAACCAGACTTACTTGTCGAATTCTAATGGTTTCTGAAATTCTTACCTCTCCAGTAGCTACTACCTTACCTGAGCTCTTGTTTCCGAAGATAATGTTGTCTCCGGAGTAGGCTTGGAGTGAGATGAACCATCCTGGATCCCCCGTCATGTGTTTGGAGCATCCACTGTCCAGATACCATGGCTTGCTCCTCACTCCACCCTGCAAAAAGAGAGGTCAGTTTTTACGAACCCAGACAAGCTTGGGCTTACTGGGCTTTGGGACAGTTTTGGCAGCAGAAGGGAGCTTCGAGGGATGAGAATCATTGTCATCCATGAGGTTGATTTTCATCCTGGGGGTTCTTCTGGGTCGTCCGTGGATGGCTGTGTCATGGTGAGAACGAACCCATTCCGGTCTGTTGTCCCCCTTTTTAAGAGAAGCCTTTCTCCTAGGAGTAGGGGCGGTGCCGGCCTGTCTCTGATGGCTGTGATTCTTTTCGTTTACTTCTTTCCATTTCTCACAGCTGGCTCTGTAATGACCGGAGTGTCCGCAGTGCCAGCAGACACGGTAGTAGAGTGTACCAGTTTTCTTATGTTTCTTTACGTGTGCTGGTATCCTTCTCTGTGCCTGAGGGTCGATGGAGAAGGATTGACGATTGGAGCTCATCCTTTTCCATATTTCAAATGCCTTCCCAGCTTGGAAAGGATCAGAGTCTCTGTCGTGGAGATAACTGTCCTGAGGAGATGAGGCTGCTCTTCCCGACTGTCTTGTGGGTTCCATCTTTCTCTGCTGATGGGATCCCTCTCCGACTTCAGTCATTGGTTCCTTTCCTTTGGCACTCCTTCTGTTTTCTCCCTCCTTATTGGTTTCTTCCATATACCCAAGTCCGGGTCTGGCAAACCTTCTGTTGTAATCTTGTTTTACCTCCTCGACCTTTTTGGCTTCTAGTTCTCTAAGCCAGACCTTCTTTCTCTCCGATTCCTTTTGTCTGAGATCTGCAACAGCCTGACGGAGCTCCTCGTTGTCCAACTGGAATCTGTCGGATTCTGCAATTGACCGTACCTTCCTGGTATCGTCAATTCTTAAGCTACTCAGTCTGTCACTTAGATCACTGATCTGTGTGTCCCTTTTGTCACAGGTGGGGCATTTGCAGATGTGCTCCTCCATTTGTCTCTCGAGTTTCATAGCTTTGGTTGACCAGAGACGATTGTTCTCCATGTCATCGTCATGTTCCTCTTTCATGACCTCAATCTGTTCCTTGAGGCTAGTGATCTTCTTTAACAATTCGGCGATAGTTTCTGCAAAGTCAGATTCACTGAATACTTGATCTATGAAAGAGTCAGATTCATTTACCTCATCGTTTGCGGAATTCGCCATCAGACAAGGCTCCTTGACGAGCTTTCTATCACTTTGTTCCTCATCAGAGTCACTCCATGCTGCAAACATGGCATGGGCTTCCTTTGGGGCAGGTGGTTCCCCCTTTTTCTTGCTGTAGCAGTCTTTAGCGAGATGTCCCTTTTTCTGGCAGTGATAGCAGATTCTTTCTTCCTTTGCTCCAGCCTTTGTCTTGCCTTCCTCTGAGGAGGATCCCTTGTTCCACCTTTGACTGTTTCGTCCTCCGCCAGAGTTGCCTCTGTTCTGCGTTCTGCCTGTGTTCGCCATCTTGAAAGCCCTAGAGAGAAGAGCTATCTCCTCGTCCTCTCCTTTAGATGGCAGGCTTACTTGAGCTATGTCTAAGGCCTTCTCAACTTTAAGCGCTATAGCCTGAGATTTTCCAGCTTGTCTCCGGGCCATTTTCCTCTCGGCTATTCCAGCTTGGCTTTGCAGATTCGCCACGAGCTCTTCCAGAGTGACATCTTTGATCCCCTTCTGAGCTTGGAGAGCAGTAGTCACTGTGTCCCATCTGGAGCAGAGAGCTTGCATGAACTGATGAGTTACTTTCCACTGAGGGAGTACCTCATCCAGGGAGTTCAGCTGCACGACGATGACTTGAAATCTGGTGTAGAAGTCATCCAGAGATTCGTCCTTGCGCTGTTCGACAGATTCGTAATCCTTTGTGGCAGCTAGGATTCTGTTCCTTTTGATGTCCTCGTTTCCCTCGTACAGTCGAGCAAGTCCATCCCACTGCTCCTTTGCAGTCTTGTACACAGCCATCTTTACTTGGTCTCCTGGGGAGAGGGCCATGTTAAGAACCTTTTTGGCCCTGGCATTCTGCTGGAGAGCTTTGTAGTCATCATCAGTGTACTCGTCTTTCTCCTTCTCTTTTGGTTTGTTAGGATCTGTCACATCCAGAATAGGGAAGTTACCCTTTTCAAACACTCGCCACAGCTTCCCATCCAGGGAACAGACATGGGCTTCGAACTGGTCCTTCCACCAGTCATACTCTCCCGGACTGAGCACCGGCGGCTTCTAGAACGAATCGCTTCCGTTAGACATGATTTCCTGCAAAGGCTAACACACAATCTAGAGCTTCCCGGCTCTGATACCAATTGACGGATCGTTAGGTTAGCCAACTATATGAGGGAGATCCCAGAGTGATATCCCTCAGACAGATGGCAGCGGAAATTAACTCTCGTACAGGAAATATGAAACCAAAAGTAAATACTCACGATTTATAGTGGAAACCTTACTGCAACCTTTGCAGCAGGCTGAAAACCACTTGCCTTCTGGACAGCTCCAGAAGGGCTTCAAGATCTGTATTATTGACAAAGGAATATACTTGTAGTTCGTTACACTTGTCTCACACAGTGACAACTAACAGAACTATTCAATTCGAAAGGTCAACTAATACGATCTACTCGTCTGCACACAGCAGTACCTTGTCAGCTCACGGAAGTTGATAACTCTGCAGTCTCCGAATGCTATCTCCAAAAGCCGAACTTTCACTTGAATACTCTTCCTTCTTTTATAGTGTCTTCAAGTCGGCTTCACAGATCTTCATCACAGATCTGATTGTGATCTCGTAGATGTGATATGATTTGCATATCTTTTACTCTGTCATATATATACTTGCCAATCCTGGCGTCAATCTTCTCTTGGCATATTCTCGAACTATCTCCGTGTATATATTTGCATTAATGATCTTAATCAAATATCACACGCATATTCTCTTGTATCTTTGATATGCATCTTCGAGAATCTTTTCCCGGATCTGATCTGGTCCGAAGTTGGTGTAACTCTCACATAGAGCGCATCTCTCTCGCAGCTCTACTCTCTCGCGGAGATGCCCAGTGAGTTTACCTGTCAGACAGTGATTTCTGCGCACTCAAGTAGATTGTTAGTTAAGTGTTTGTTATCATCAAAACACAAGGGTCCAACAATCTCACAATGCCACTGCTGTCAGATTGCTCTCCCACACCTATTAGACTTGGCCACCTCCAACTGCTTCAGCCGCTCATATGCTGATTTGACAGAAAAGAGACCATTGCTAGAGTACTTCCACACCACAGTACCTCTGTCAACATCCCACCAAATGGCTTCTCTAAAGATGTCCATGACCTTCATAACGCCACGCCATGCATGAGAAGCAAGGCCTGGGACCCGCTCGAGCACTCCATAGAGAGCCATCAGGACAGTATTTTGCTATCAATACCCGGGACATTAGAAGATTAGGAAGCTTAACTATCCTCCAGCAAATTTTCATTAGGAAAGCTTCGTTGAAACAGCCAAGTCCTTGAAGCCTAATCCACCGTCTAACTTCTTCTTCATTAATATCTCTTTATTCACCCAGCCACAGCTCCTATTACTTTATTTCCTTGTCCCACCAGAATTTGAAAATCAGCTTGGACATATCCTGCAATAACTTCGCTGGTATCTTATACACAGACATCGTGTATACTAGTAAGGCCTGAAGCACTGACTTTATCAAGACTTCTCTCCCCGCCACAGACAGCAACTTACTTTTCCAATCACTCACTCTCTTCCACATCTTTTCTAAGATGCCTCTAAACGTCTCAGTCTTCTTCTGACCCATAACTAGAGGCAGTCCCAAGTATTTAGAGTGTGAGAAGGAACCTGCTGCATACCAAGGACTCTGATGATCTCCTCTCTAACAGCTGCTGGAGTATTGCGACTAAAAGAGACACTACACCATTTTACATGCTACGCGACAAATTTTGAAAGTCGTCGCAAAAGTTTTGTCGCATAACAAGCTTTATACGACTACGATTTTATGTGTTTGTCGCGATAACACAAATATGCGACATAAGTTTACGCGACGCAAACATAATGTCACATAAAGAGGATAAAGCGACTTTACTTTAAGCGACACGAAATTTATGTCCCGTAATATGGTTATTGCGACATTAGTTTAAGCGACGCGGAAAATTTGTCATGTTAAACCTATTATGTGACTTACTGATGGACCACAATTGTATGAATCATAAACACAGTTAAACCCACCAAATTAAACTGTTTGTCTATCTAACTTCGATGTTTTAGTCCCGATACATTTCTACAGGGTATTTCAGAGCTTAGAGAGAATACACGCTAAGGAAGAGCTTTTAGCACAGAAAAGATATCAGGAGACAATCCAAGGTCAAGATCAGACGCTGAATGAAGAAATCTAAAGATCCTGACTTGGAATCATTCAAAACAAATCAAACCGAAGAGAAACCGAAGGCAATCTGGAGCTGAAATACACTGATAATTTTGTGCAAACTGCACAAAACTCACAAACCACTCTCCTCATGCCACATGGACCGGCGGCTTTGCCCTCACAACCACCTCTCCTCCTCTCCCCTTCCACCACATGTCACCCTCTCCTCCATCCATGCCCAAAGCCGCCGGCGGCTTTGCCCTCCTCCTCTCCCCTTGTGACACTTGCCCTCCTCTCCTTCTTCCCCTCATCTCCACCCTTGGATGCCAAACCACTTGCCCTCATCTTGGCCATCCATTTCTCTCCTCCATGGCTATAAATACCAAGCCATCCTTCCCATTTCAAATCATCCACACAAATCCCACCATCCACAATCCATTCCACTTATCTCTCTAAGTTTGTTACTATGTAAAGTTTGGTTTTGATATTAATAAAAGTTCAGTTTGTTCTCAAATACTTTAGTTCGATCTTGAGTACTCCTGTCGGTTCTTGAGTACTCAAGTTTTCAGTTACAGTTCAAGAGTTACTCCTGTTTGTTCTTGAGTAATCTCTTTCTCTTCTCTCTTTACTCCTGTTTGTTCTTGAGTATTCTCTTCAATATCCTAGTTATGATGTCCAACTCCATGGATATTCGTAACTAAACTCTTCATTCGGTTGAAGGGGAGTTCTTGTTTTATAAAATATTTTACTTCGTTTAGTTTCATTTCTCTGTATTCAAAACTTGTTCTATGTGCCATTTATAAGGTCAGAATTTCCAAGGTAGAGTGGAAGCTACGAAAGGGCAAAACTCTACTGTGGGAATTCGTGAACATACTCGGATAAGTGGAAGCTACGAAAGGGCAAAGCTTATCTGAGGAGTTCGATCTATCTTAAAAACCATTTGGAAACTGGACCAAAGGGACCAAATGGATGCACTTACTGCTAAGATACTTCGAAAGAAGGAATTAGTATCGCTTAGAACAAGAGTTTATTGAGCGCTACGAAAGGGCCTCAATATACGTTTGAATACTTAGAAGGGTTACTAAAAGAATGAACAGGATATAATACAAGGCCCCCCAAGACCGAATACTTCTCTCGCAATTACAAAACCCCCCTGTCTGTACTTTTACTGTTCGATCAACTACAACCATCAACTGCTCACAATCCGGAGGACTTACCAATCACGCATCACCCACTGTAAGTCTCCTTTGTATTTTCAGTATTTACTTTTCTGTAATTTATGTTTCAGCAATCAAATCCGCAACCAATCAAAAAGTCACGTAGTTGTTAGCACTAAAACCTCAACCAACTTAAAACACGCTCTCTCGCTAGACAAATCCCTTAAAAGAATAACCTATTCCCCTAATTCCCTTGGGTTCGACCCCTACTTACCAAGTACTACCTAGTAGTATAGTTGCGAGTAGCGGACTATTATAAATTTATTTGCACAAATCACTTTAACGACGAGCGGTTCTGTCAAATTGGCGCCGTTGCCGGGGAATTAGCCATCGGATAAGTTGTTCGAATCAATACGCACTTCAAAACAACCATGTCTCGCGAAGAAAGCCACCATGACTACCAGGATGACGAAGAAATAAACCTGTACGATCGAAATGATGAGGTTCCATTCGTCGATGATCCGGAACAACTCATCAGAAACAGAAGAGCTCGTGATAGAGAGGCTGCCCGAAGAAACCAAGAACCACCCGAGGACCGAAACCCAGCTGGTCCAGTACAGCCCCCTAGATACCCACCATACCCTCAACCTCGACAAATGCCTAGGCAAGAACCTGTCTTCGACAACTACTATGGGGACAACAACTACCGTGAACCTACTATGGGAGAATCAAATGCCCCTAATTTCGAAACACAGCCGTGGTGCATCTACGAGAACCCTGAATTAGAAAACATAACCATCAACGCGACAGTGGCCCACAGCTTGCCAAAATTCTCAGGAGCTCAAGGAGAATCCGCCACAACTCACCTCCAACGCCTGCATGGAATTTGCCAAAACCTAAAACCCAATCGAGTGAATATGGACGACTTTAAGTTAAAGGCGTTCTATTTTTCCCTCATAGACTCGGCAAACGACTGGTTCCTTTCATTGCCTTCCGGAAGCATCAGAACATGGGCTCAAATGCAGAAGAAATTCTTAGACAAATACTATCCGGCGGGAAGAGCAATGCAAGTAAGGAGGCAACTACAGGAATTCAAACAGGGTCCCAATGAAACCATGTACGATTACCTGGAAAAATTCAATTACCTAGAAAGGAGCTGCTGTACCCTTGGACTGCCCGAGAAACTCATCATCGAATACCTCATTGATGGATTAAGACCCTTAGACAAAATGCTCTTGGATGCCTCAGCGGGAGGATCCATGATGAATCTATCATTGAGTGGCATAAGGAATCTCATCGCCAACGTTGCTGAAAATGCCCGATTTAGAGAAGAGACTGCTCGTCAAGATGAATTCTCTCGATCAAAAAAAGTAGCACAAGCCGAAACATCAGTAAACTCCATAACTGAAGAGATGAAACAATTAAAGGAGATGATGATTCAGATCATACGAAGACAACCAGTTCCTGTAAAACCTTGTGAATTTTGCGGTTCTACGGAGCACCAGACTGACACATGCCCGACATTAATAGAAGAGGAACCTGCAGAAGTAAATGTAGTGGGAGGATACCAAAGATACAACAACAGCAACAACAATGACAGAGCCGGACAAAACAGACAGTACGGTCAAGCAACCAACCCAAACTGGCATAACAACAACTATCCTCAGAAAGAAACACAACCAGCTATCCCTCAACTAGCCCAGTCATTCTACCAACCCCCCCACCGGCAGTATAACCAGAACGCTCAACCAGCAGGCCAATATCAGCAAAAAAGACCAAATCAGTACCAAGCCGGCACGAGCATTCAGCAAGAACCAAGCAAGTCGCTCAATGATACGATGAAGGAGCTCGCAGGAAACGTTAATCAGTTGGGAACTTCACTACACCAGTACCAAGCAAAAACTGACGGGGCAATTTCTGAATTAACTAAACAAATGTCCCAGCTCGCCACCACAATGTCAACACTTACTCCTGAACCAGGCAGACTTCCTTCACAGACTATCCAAAACCCGAAAGCAAATATCAGCATGATAAGAAGGTCAAACATGAAGGATCCTCTGGGAAAAGTAGCACGGTCCCCAACCTACAGACTTACGAACAATCACTTTTTCCGTAGGCGTCGTCCTGATTGGAATCAAGAAGAAGATCGACCCAATAATGGCAAAACATGGGTCACGCATGCTGACAATGGACGGTACGCATTCACTGTTTGCATAACACCTCCGCCAATCATACACTCTGACATACCAGCATCTGGATGGGATGACGCACCAACTAATATTTATGCTTCGGGGCAAAATATTAAGGGGACCGATTATACAAACTCTAAGCCGTGGAATGGGCAGAATGACCAGACAATAGAAAAAGCCCTCACTACAAATCTTGAGTCACAACCGGAAAGAAACAAAGACCCAGGAGCCTTTACAGTCACTTGTGTTATCAATGAAACACAGATTCATAAATGCTTAATCGATCTTGGGGCTGCTGTCAACGCCATGCCTTCCTCCTTGTACTACTTACTAGGACTAGGTCCATTGAAACCACCCCGATCGAATATCGAGCTAGGAGATAAGTCGTGCATCCGTCCAATTGGAGAGTTGGAGGATGTAATACTCCATGTGGGAGAGCTCGCCGTCGCTTCAGATTTTTATATAATACCAACAGGAGAGACCAACGAAGACGACCCTCCAACAATAATATTGGGACGACCATTCCTCTACGCTACTAAAGCAAGAATCGATGTGGGCAAGGGCTCACTATCGCTTAAGTTCGGCGGCAAAATTGCATACTTCTACATTGATAAGAGCCGCATGGATACAAAGAAACCGCCAGACATTATACCTATCTCAGAACAGGATAAACAGATTTCCGACCTTCCAAAGGAGATCAAAAAAGCAACAAGACCAGCAGCTATGGTCAAAGTCCCCTCACCTTCTCAAAAGCAATGGAAAATGAAATCACTAAAACAATGGGAGCAAAACCCAAGCACAACATCCCCCAAGAACTCAGGAAAAGAGAAGGCTGAAACCAATGCAGGAACCGCGGCAAAATTCGACCTGAGCCGCCCATGGGATCCCAACTGGTGATCCCCTTTGTGTCGAGCCAACGACGTTAAACAAGTGCACTGGTCGGGAGGTAACCCGACACTATCTTACTTTTCTGCACTTTTAATTTCGGTCATTTAAATTTCCAATAAGCGCTCTCACCCACTTTTTGTATAGAAGGAATATCTTTCATGTAGGAATTAAGTTTGGAGCAAGACCGGATCAGCCAGGCAGCTTCCGTGAATTTACCGGGCCTGCGCTGAGAGTTCGAGGCCCCAGCCAGACTCCCTCGATTATCCAGCCTCATGCCATGTCATTTCCACGACACAGTAAAAGGGAGTTCTGTTCTTCTTTTTCCTTAATGTCATTTCCTTCTTTTGTATATATTTGCATGACTTTTGAACTAAGGCACGCCTTCGTTCAAAAGTGTGGGGTGAGAACCGTCTACATGTTTTTCTTTTCTTTTTAAATAGTATCTTTTTGAAAATATGAACTTAAGAATGTGAAAAAGATAGATCATAATTCATGCATCAACCTTGTGAAAATGCAAACTGTTTAAAAACTTAGAATGTAACTTCTCATTTGTCTTTTGTGCCGAGATAAACTAGGGATGTGGAGTTGATAGAAATTGCCCCAGAGGGGCTTGGCAAGCACTTGAAGGATCAGATCAAACTATATGGTTTTCGAAGTCAGTGGAGGCTGCACTTCAGGTTTCAGTGAATAATTGAAGTCAACTCCGCCAGGAAGCATCTATGCAAAGGCGAGGACGGGAATCAGACCGTCCTCTCTCTAGTCAAAATAGCCGAGAAAATAGATGAGCGACCCTCATCTTGACCCGCGCAAAACGACGAAGACGAGAGGAGCGGGGAGGTATTTCCATATGCTCGCGGGCGATGATTGGACCTCCCAAGAAGGCTTGAGAAAATGGACTAGCAAGTCACAAAGACGCAAAAAGCTCGAAGAAGCAAATCAAGAGGCCTCAGGCCCAAAATTGTGAAGGTTTTAACCGAACAAAAGTGAAGAACTCAAAGCGTCAAATCAAAGGCCAAAGGCCAATTCACTACAAAAAGCAGTCCCTCGCCAAAAGTAATCAAAGTACTCAACTCACTGAAACCTGAATCGAATCACGTGCTAGAGAAAGCTACAAGAAAACCATATAGTGCGAGACGATCCCGAAGGTGTAGTCCAGGAGCCTGAAAAGGGCTATCTCCCGAAACATCCGAATTAATTTGCATCCCAGCACAAAGGTACAAGTATCAAGTTTCTTCTACTTATTTACGCAGTTTAATTTAGTAACAAGTAGTAATGCATGAATTAGGAGAAATCGAGTACCATTATCTTACTTTCATATTTTAACCAACTTACTTAGTAACGCCCTTATAAAGCATTGTTCGGGACGAACAACTAAAAGTGTGGGGTTATCTGATGGACCACAATCGTATGAATCATAAACACAGTTAAACCCACCAAATTAGACTGTTTGTCTATCTAACTTCGATGTTTTAGTCCCGATACATTTCTACAGGGTATTTCAGAGCTTAGAGAGAATACACGCTAAGGAAGAGCTTTTAGCACAGAAAAGATATCAGGAGACAATCCAAGGTCAAGATCAGACGCTGAATGAAGAAATCTAAAGATCCTGACTTGGAATCATTCAAAACAAATCAAACCGAAGAGAAACCGAAGGCAATCTGGAGCTGAAATACACTGATAATTTTGTGCAAACTGCACAAAACTCACAAACCACTCTCCTCATGCCACATGGACCGGCGGCTTTGCCCTCACAACCACCTCTCCTCCTCTCCCCTTCCACCACATGTCACCCTCTCCTCCATCCATGCCCAAAGCCGCCGGCGGCTTTGCCCTCCTCCTCTCCCCTTGTGACACTTGCCCTCCTCTCCTTCTTCCCCTCATCTCCACCCTTGGATGCCAAACCACATGCCCTCATCTTGGCCATCCATTTCTCTCCTCCATGGCTATAAATACCAAGCCATCCTTCCCATTTCAAATCATCCACACAAATCCCACCATCCACAATCCATTCCACTTATCTCTCTAAGTTTGTTACTATGTAAAGTTTGGTTTTGATATTAATAAAAGTTCAGTTTGTTCTCAAATACTTTAGTTCGATCTTGAGTACTCCTGTCGGTTCTTGAGTACTCAAGTTTTCAGTTACAGTTCAAGAGTTACTCCTGTTTGTTCTTGAGTAATCTCTTTCTCTTCTCTCTTTACTCCTGTTTGTTCTTGAGTATTCTCTTCAATATCCTAGTTATGATGTCCAACTCCATGGATATTCGTAACTAAACTCTTCATTCGGTTGAAGGGGAGTTCTTGTTTTATAAAATATTTTACTTCGTTTAGTTTCATTTCTCTGTATTCAAAACTTGTTCTATGTGCCATTTATAAGGTCAGAATTTCCAAGGTAGAGTGGAAGCTACGAAAGGGCAAAACTCTACTGTGGGAATTCGTGAACATACTCGGATAAGTGGAAGCTACGAAAGGGCAAAGCTTATCTGAGGAGTTCGATCTATCTTAAAAACCATTTGGAAACTGGACCAAAGGGACCAAATGGATGCACTTAATGCTAAGATACTTCGAAAGAAGGAATTAGTATCGCTTAGAACAAGAGTTTATTGAGCGCTACGAAAGGGCCTCAATATACGTTTGAATACTTAGAAGGGTTACTAAAAGAATGAATAGGATATAATACAAGGCCCCCCAAGACCGAATACTTCTCTCGCAATTACAAAACCCCCCTGTCTGTACTTTTACTGTTCGATCAACTACAACCATCAACTGCTCACAATCCGGAGGACTTACCAATCACGCATCACCCACTGTAAGTCTCCTTTGTATTTTCAGTATTTACTTTTCTGTAATTTACGTTTTAGCAATCAAATCCGCAACCAATCAAAAAGTCACGTAGTTGTTAGCACTAAAACCTCAACCAACTTAAAACACGCTCTCTCGCTAGACAAATCCCTTAAAAGAATAACCTATTCCTCTAATTCCCTTGGGTTCGACCCCTACTTACCAAGTACTACCTAGTAGTATAGTTGCGAGTAGCGGACTATTATAAATTTATTTGCACAAATCGCTTTAACGACGAGCGGTTCTGTCACTTACCTTTTGTGACAAGTAAAAATTTGCCGCATAATAGTACGAAATAAAATCTTCGAAGCAGGTATTGGCATGACAATCCTTGGATGTTTCAAACTTACTGTGCATTAAAGAGAGGTGACCTACCGTATTTGGATTAAGCGACCTTTGTATCCAAAGTATGTCGCGTAAGTGTACAAATTAAATGCAGAAAAACAGAACACTTAATTATATCTTGTCATGTTTTTTATTTCCATTTTCTGATGATGACCTTCACCCATATTGTTGATGCAGATTGTGTTTTATTAGGATGAAAACTTGTGTGATGAGAACTTTTGATGAAAACAATGTTGTGTCGAAGATTTGTTTTGTTCATTCTGTTCTGTATAGTTTATGTCACAAATTTAGGTAACAATGTCGCTTAATATTATTTCGTTTTGGGGGCAAAAACAATTTTCAAATTGGAGGGAAATGAAATTTCAATTTCAATTTTTTCCTGATAGCTTTAAGCGACGTTTTCGTGACAAATAGGTCGTATAATAATAAGGTTTGACCCAAATATCTAAGGCCCAAACCAGAAACCCTAAGTTGATGCTACTCTTCCTAAACCCTAATTGGTGACGCCGCTCGTCACTTCCTCATCCCAAACCTCCAGCACCACCTTCACCCACTTTTCGCAATACTCGACAAGCTCAACGCCACCTCTTCCGACACCAAGTCCTTCTCACTCGTCTCCAAATCCTACTATGTATCCGACCCAAACTTTGTCGGAACCTCAGTGCTTTCCGTCCACAGCATCTCACCAGAATCATCTCCCGCTACCCTAACTTACCCAATTCGATGCTTGGATCTTTCCTCTTTATTTGTAAGCTAACTTTTCATCCAACCTTGGGAACATTTATGTCATCCTGCTACGCAATATGTTATTCACTGAATTGCATTGTGTTTGTAAGTTTGAGAGCTCCATTTATGTCTGTTTGTTTGTGACTTAGGTGAAATGTAATTGCATCTTCTGTTTGGCCTTTTCAAATTACTAATGAATGCTTGGTGCCTATTTCAGAGTTGAAGTACCTTGAAGATTTGGTTCTTGAGGTAAGCTTTGCTATTGAGCAACATTTTAGATTTCAAATGTGATTGCTATTGCTATTGAGTTTACATGGCGTTTGAAGTAATGAGTGTGTTTTGTCAAACAGGTAGCTACTAGCAAATCAGCATTGCCTCCTCTGCCTTCAGCTCCTCCGCTGCCCTTCATTGAAGCCACATCCTTCAGCTCCTCCGCTGCCCTTCATTGAAGCCACATCCTTCAGCTCCTCCGCTGCCTTCAGCTCCTCCATTGCCTTGTCTGCCTTCAGCTCCTCCGCTGCCCTTCATTGTTGTATAGTTGAGTGAATCTCGTATATTCAGATTTGATCATGTATATGCGATCATACATTAATCGAAAGACTTTTTATACGACACCTCTATATTCAATATTCGTCGCAAATTAAGTTTTATACGACACTATCATGTCTGGATTATTAAGCGTATGATATATGACGCTCATATATAGTGGAACTCGACTCATAAATTATGGGACTAAATATAACAAATGTCGCATAAGAGGTTAATTTAACGCGACATGTGCTTTTTTTGTTTGTCGCATATACTTTTCGTGACTTCGAATATGCGACCGTTCTTTCCCGACACTTTTATTGTCGCATAACATATATGCGACATTTTTAGGGGTTTATGCGACGGGCGAAAAAATGTCTCTTAATCTGTAAAATGGTGTAGTGAGACTTCTGATTTTTCAAAGTTAATCATTTGGCCCGAAATCTCTTCATAATGCCTTAACACCTCTTTCAAATTGGACACCTCTTCTGCATTTGCTCTGACAAAGAAGATCGAATCATCCGCAAAGAAAAGGTGCGTAATCGCCGGAGCTCTTCTAATGACTTTGACTCCACTAAGCTTTCCATCAGCAAAACCAGCAGTCACTTCTGCACTTAGCATTTCAGCACAAAATAGGAATAGATAGGGTGACAGGGGGTCACCTTGTCTCAACCCCCTGCTTGGCCTAATCACATTTGAGATGTGATCATTTAGCTTCACTACATATGACACAGAACGGACACACCTCATCACCCTATCCACCCACTTATCGGCAAAACCCATCCTACGCATTAGGGCCTCCAGAAAACTCCATTCAACACGGTCATAGGCTTTGCTCATGTCCACCTTAATAGATGCATAATAACTACTGCTTCCCTTGCAACTCCTGAGATAATGGGAAACTTCATGTGCAACAATAAAATTATCCGTAATACTCCTACCTTTAACAAAAGCGCTTTGATAAATGGATATTACCCGATCAAGGATGGGTTGCAGTCTTGAGGCTAAGATCTTCGTGATGATTTTTACTGCAACGTTGCACAAGCTGATGTGCCTCCAGTCCTCCATTCTGACCGCTTCGCTCTTCTTGGGAATTAAGGCAATAAGAGTTTTATTAATCTCCCACTCCAGCGATCCGTCCTCCCAAAATTTCTTGATAAAACTCACAATCTGATCTTTGAACATAATCCAGTAATTTTGATAAAATATGCCCGGAAAGCCATCAAGACTCGGAGCTTTCAACGGTCCTTGCGCAGAAAACAGCTCTTCTGATCTCCTCCTCACTGATCTCTTCTATTAATGATGCATTCATTTCCTCATCAACTGTTGGCACAACATGTTGCAGATGAGCCTCCCAATTTATAGTCCTCATATCAACCTTGGCCTGGAAAATCTTCTGAAAATAGGCAACAACTACCTTCATCATTTCCCCCTGATCGGTCTGCTTCACTCCATGTTCATCAATCAGTGCATGCACCCAATTCTTTTTCCTCATGTGGCTAGCTCTGGCATGAAAGAACTTCGTATTTTTATCTCCCTGATGCATCCACAACACTCAAGATCGCTGCAACCACAAGGTTTCTTCTCTAGCTAACCAGTTATCCAGCTCCTATGATAACTTCGCTTCCTCCTCCTTATTAGTTGAATTACAAGGTGCACACTTGACCTCTTCTAATCTGCGCTTAATATCCCTGATTCTCCCCCGGACATTACCAAAGACGTTAATATTCCAATCTTTCAGCATTTTCCGGCAGTTCCTAAGATTCAACGCCCAGCAATTTCCAATAATGCCATGACTCTGCCAAAAATCTCGTAATGCCTTCTCCAAATCCGGATGGTCCATCCACATGGCTTCAAACCTAAAAAACCTCTTCCTTTTTCTAGTCACGCTACCTTACGTGTCTAGTAAAATGGCTTGATGATCCGAGGCATGCAGATGCAAATGTGATATCATAGAACTAGGATGAAGCCTTCTCTAGTCCACATCCGCAACTGCTCTATCCAATCTAGCTCTGAACTCCATGTCACCTTCCCGACTATTCGTGAAAGTATAAGGAAAGCCTCTAAACCCTAGATCGGATAGTCCACAATCATTTAAGGCTTCTCTAAAGTTAACCATCTGCCACACTTGTCTGGATCTCATACCTCTAGCTTCCTCCGAGAAAATCACCTCATTAAAGTCTCCAATGACCACCCATGGTAAATCTGAAACCTCCCTTAATTGTCGAAGCAAGTTCCAGCTTACCTTTCTCTTGGATGCAACTGGATCGCCAACGAATATGGACACCCGAAAGTGTGTTAAAGATTTAACCTCCGCATCCACATGGCTCCCCGAGTAGCTACGGATTGTAACATCCAAACCATCTGTCCACAACAAAGCAAGCCCTCCCGATTTACCTCTGCAGCTAACAGAAAAACAATTTCGGAACCCTAAATTCCTCTTCAACCATTCCCAGTCACCGTCTCCTTATTTAGTTTCAATTAGCCCGACTATTTGGGGATGATGCTCCCTGACAGCTTCCTTCAGGGCACGAACTGTCCGAGGTCTCCCCAAACCCCGGCAGTTCCAACTTAAAACCCTCATGGCTCCCGGCGGGGCTGTTTTACAGCCTCCACCGATATAATCTCATCTGTTCCAGCCCCCAAACCCCCTTGCAAAGAATCACTTACCAATCCCAATTTGTTAACGCATCTCATACCATCATAGGGATGAAATCTCTTTTTCTCCGCGCTCGCCTGTCGACCATCACCAATAACCATCATCTTACAACGCCTGATGTTCAGTTTTGTGGGTCTCGTTAACGCAGGTCCCATCCCCATAACTTGTCCAATCCAGCTAATTGCCATATCCGTATGAGAATTAGGCCCGCTAACTGAGCCCAACTGGCCCAGGCCTGATGCAAGACCCACTTTGTCACTTCCTTCCTGGCCAACAAACCCTAGCCTCTCCAACATGTTCCTTGACCTCGAGTCGCTCGCTTCAGACATTTCCAGACTCTGCTTCCCTCCCACATCTCACATTGCTGCAATCAGACTTACTTTCGGCTCCCCCAAAAAGTCAGTCGTGTGATTTTCCAAAATAGGGTAACCATTTGTCGTGTCCAAGACTCTGGAATCATCTGGTTCCTTCTGACCCTCTCCGCCTGTTAAGCCACCATTATGGGAGTCCTCCCCTCCGGTCACGCCTCCGTCCGGTTGCTGCTCCTCATACATTTCTCCTACAGTAGTACCCTCATTTACCCGAGCTTCCGCCCTCAACATCGCTCCATATCTCTTATTGGACGGCTCCCACTCCTCAAACTCGCATTGATTTGAGCTATGTGTCATACGTCCACACCTCAAGCAAACAATGGGTAGCCGTTCATATTTGAAAGCAATCCACATCGGCTCATTCTCCATTAGGTAGACTCCATGCATGATTGGCTTGGTCACATCTATCTCAATCCTGAATCTGGGATGTTTCCTCCTCCTGCTATCCTTGTTTTTATCCCGTGTTTCATCCTTGATAACCTTACCTGCCAGCTCCGCTAATTCCCTTGGAATAGCTCTGTCTCTGTACTCCACTGGAACGTTATGCACCTGTACCCAGATCCTTAAGCTCCATGAATTATAGCTGCTGGTTGAAGTTCATTTCCTCCATTTCTCAACAATAACTGCCCAACCCATAAAAGTCCATGGACCACCTTCAATAGCTCTGCTCTGCTCCTCCTCACATCTGAGTTTGACAACAACCCTATTATCTGCCATCCTTGGAAGCTCAGGTTCGGCTTCGTTTTCCATGCATTTTCCATAGCCGCAACAAGCGCTGGAGCGTTAAACGGCTTTCCATTACTCAACCTTATAACCACCGCCCAACGAAAACCCTCCTCCGCTAGCACCCGAACCTCCTTTTTCACTGAAACAGCAAGCTCACCTTGTAACTTCCCTGAAAGAACTTCCACTTCCTTCTCCATTGTCCGATTCACCAGTGAAGAGTATGTAACCATCCACTAGCAACCAGACCAAAACACCCAACCCAACACTCGAATAGCAGTCGCAGAACAGTAAAAAGAACAAAAACAAAAAACGCAGCAAGGGAAAACCACGCTGAAACTCAGGCTCTCACTTTTAGAGAGAGAAAAGGTTCTTTTTGAATATTTAATTCTGATCAATTTTAAGTCTGATCATTGTGTCTTTAAGTCTGATCATTATCAATTTTAAGTCTGATCATTGTCTCTTTAAGTCTGATCATTATCAATTTTAAGTCTCATCATTACCAATTTTAGTCTGATCAATAACACTCTTCAGACTGATCGTTGTTTTTTTTAAATCTGATCATTATCAAATTAAGTCTGATCAATAACACTCTTAAGTCTGATCATTACTAATCTAAGTCTATATATATCAATTTTAAGTCTGATCATTGTTTCTTTTAAGTCTGATCATTATCAAATTAAGTCTGATCAATAACACTCTTAAGTCTGATCATTGTTTCTTTAAGTCTGATCATTATCAAATTAAGTCTGATCAATAACGCTCTTAAGTCTGATCATTGTTTCTTTAAGTCTGATCATTATCAAATTAAGTCTGATCAATAACACTCTTAAGTCTGATCGTTGTTTTTTTAAGTCTAATCATTATCAAATTAAGTCTGATCAATAACACTCTTAAGATTGATCATTGTTTTTGAAGTCTAATCATTATCTATTTTGACTCTGATTATTCATTCTTTAAGTCTGATCATTGTTTCTTTAAGCCTGATCATTATCTTTTTTAAGTCTGATAATTCATTCTTTAAGTCTGATCATTGTTTCTTTTAAGTCTGGTCATTATCAAATTAAGTCTGATCATTACCAATTATCAAATTAAGTCTGATCATTACTAATAACTCTAAGTCTGATCATTATCAAATTAAGTCTGATCATTATCTCTTTAAGTCTGATCATTATCTCTTTAAGTTTGATCATTATCAATTTTAAGTCTGATCATTGTTTCTTTAAGTTTGATCATTATCAAATTAAGTCTGATCAATAATACTCTTAAGTCTGATCATTGTTTTTTTAAGTCTGATCATTATCAAATTAAGTATGATCAATAACACTCTTAAGTATGATCATTACCAATCTAAGTCTGATCAATAACACTCTTAAGTCTGATCATTATCAAATTAAGTCTGATCAATAACACTCTTAAGTCTGGTCATTGTTTTTTAAGTCTGATCATTATCAAATTAAGTCTGATCAATACTACTCTTAAGTCTGATCATTACCAATCTAAGTCTGTATATATCAATTTTAAGTCTGATCATTGTTTCTTTAAGTTTGGTCATTATCAAATTAAGTCTGATAACACTCTTAAGTCTGATCATTGTTTTTTAAGTCTGATCATTATCTCTTTAAGTCTGATCATTATCAATTTTAAATCTGATCATTATTTCTTTAAATCTGATCATTATCTGTTTTCAGTCTGAACATTTATTTCTTTAAGTCTAATAATTGTCTTTAATAGTCTGATCATTATCAATTGAAGTTTAAGTATGATCATTGTCTCTTTAAGTCTGATCATTATCTATTTTAAGTTTGAGCATATTTTCTTTAAGTCAGATCTATGTCTCTTTAAGTCTGATCATTATCTATTTTAAGTTTGAGCATTATTTCTTTAAGTCTGATCATTGTCTCTTTAAGTTTGATCCTAAAATCAGATTGAATGGAATACTTAACGGAGTTTCCAAATCAGGAACTAAATTGAAAATAAAACTAAATACGATAATAAAGGGATTATAAATAATGACTATAATACCCCCTCCGTGATTTATTCGAGATTTCGAATAAATAGAATACGTGTCAGCTGCAAATGCAATTTTTAATTTTTATTTATAATTGAGTTTGTACCTGAACCGCACTCAAATATTAATAATTCAAAATTATACATAAACATTATTGAAAATGTTTTTTTCCCTGATTTACAATCCACATTGCTTGTCCGATCAGTAATTCAAAGTGCGGATACAAAAAGTGACCAAATTTAAAAAGTGTACCACAAATTCATAATTGGATGCAAATAAAATCACTAATCGTTCCCTAGCTTTGTGTCTTCGTCGTCCTCCCGACGTTGCGACTGCACCAAATCGGAAATCATCTGGTACCGCTGCTATTGTTGCTAATGGAATTGTTGTTGCTGCTGCTGGAGCTGCTAAAATTGATGGGTCATCTACTCAAAGATGGTAGCCATGTATGGCGGGATGGCGACAGGTGAGAGGAAACAGATTGCTCGCTACTAAGGCTCTGGTACTTGAAGCCCTCAATCAAAATAGCAGCTGACCCTTGGACTTTGGGAAGTCTCGTCCGCTTTCATACGCCAAGTATCAGGGATCCTATCATCCACAGCTTCAGGTATGGGCTCGTCTTTATACTCTTCTCCGAGAGCTTTGTATGCAGCCTTAAGTTCGGCCTAAAATGAAACATATAGGACTATTAGTAACGCCTTCACAACTGTGGACTTGCAAATATCAGGAGAATGACAAATGAAAACAGGGAGACTCAGATTTTAAATGGAGACGTTTGTACTAAGTTCAACACTGCCACCACTGATTTAAACTAAATTACCTCACAACAACGTACAAAGTAAAAATTACACGACATAATATGAAATAATATACACACAAAAATACACAAGTTCACTGGCCACAACAAAGTTCTGAAATAATCAAATAAGAAAAGCAAGATATCAATTTAAATACTATAAGAATTGGCATTAGTACAAGATATCAATAATATGAAACAATATATACACAAAAATACACACTTCCACCATTTACACCACTGATTTAAATCATGGACATTTGTTTGAACTAAATTACCTTAGACCACCAAAGTACAGATGATATTCACTTAACAAAGCAATCAAAACCATGTAACAACTAACAAGAAAATAAACTAAATATTGTGGTAAGGATATTACAATCAACTTCACATTTACATCGAACTCTTACAATATTAGATAAGAAAGCTACTTTTCAAGAATTTGAAAATTCTGGTTTAAATTTATTTGAGATATTTGTTGAAGGCTTTACTTTACAGAAGAATCATACAGATTTTATGCGTACATATTTTTCTTTTCTTGTAAACCAAAAGCAAGAAGTAAACTAAATAACTAACTACTAGTAATGACAACAATAGTAAGCTAAATGCATACCATACTGAAGGGCTGACATCTGCAGTGATCATTGTTTTTGAGTTTCCACCTGCATTGAGGGAATATATTAGCTTCTGAGATAACAAAGTTCAATAAGATACTCTTAACCTGAAGAAGGAAAGGAAGCCTAAAATCTCTGTAAGGAACATGTCTTTGTTTCCCTTGGACATGTCTACTACTGACATATACTCACCAGAAAAAAGGATTCAAACTAAAAGCTCGATCCCCAAACCGAGCCCTAATCAATTGCCCCATCTGGCATCTCCAGAGCATCAACACATATAAGAAAACACCTCAACATCAAAGATTCAAACTTGTAGCTAAGATAACATGTTTATGAGAATCGAAACAAGAAATAGAAAGCAACATCATCGCGATTCAGACTAGAATTTTACAAAATCAAACTGATTGGATTAACAACACAAATCCACGACAACGACTATACCTCAAATTAAAGATCGGACCTCTTCTCGTCAGCCGCAAGCACATCATCAACCCTAACGACATTTTTCCCTTTCTTCTCATGCCTCACCGGTCGAGCCCTAACCACCGCCTCGCAGTCGCACTCAACCAAACTCTCACCCTTTCCCTTGCTCCCATTCTCCGACTCGAACCCGTTCGATTGAAACGTCTCCAGCTCCTCTCCGAACTCACAAATTGTTCACTTGTCCTCCGCCACCATCCTTGAGAATCCAAAATTTCAATCCACATGACCGTAACCCTAAAGCTTGAAATTGACTAAATTGGATCGTGGAAAATTACCTGTGATTAAACCGAATAGAGTCGCGGCTGGAGGGGGCAACGTTTCGGCACTGGCCGGTGACACTGGCGACGTCCTGTCAGCTGTGACACGGGCGCTTAAGTGCGGCTACACAAGAGCAATGTTTCGAGTATAGGTGACTGATGGACCATAATTATATGAATCATAAACACAGTTAAACCCACTAAATTAGACTGTTTGTCTATCTAACTTTTGCTTGTTAGTTCCGATATTTATCTACAGGGTATTTTGGAGCCTAGAGAGAATACACGCTAAGGAGGAGTTTTTACGCTGAAAATATATTACGAGTCATTCCAAGGTCACGATCAGATGCTGACTGAAGAAATCTCAAGATCCTGACGTGGAATCACTCAAAACAAATCCAACCGAGGAGCAACCAAAGTCAGTCCGGAGCGGAAATACACCGATAGTTTTGTGAAAACTTCACAAAACTCAC
The DNA here is from genome assembly GCA_033675215.1 of Rhodiola kirilowii. Classification (NCBI taxonomy): domain Eukaryota; kingdom Viridiplantae; phylum Streptophyta; class Magnoliopsida; order Saxifragales; family Crassulaceae; genus Rhodiola; species Rhodiola kirilowii. Next base: position 18,615,086 of record CM066199.1, read on the forward strand.
AAAAACCTCCACCTTTGCCCTTATGACCGGCGGCTTCTTGTGAAGAGGGTGAGTCATGGGTGGCAAAGCCACCTTGCTTCCTCCATGGATGACCTCCAACCGGCGGCTATGGAGCTTCCATGGAGATGATGCCATGTGTGCTCCTCCTCCTCCACACATCTCCTCCCATGGCTATAAATAGAGCCTCTCCTCCTTTGTATTCATCTTCCCATTCACAAAACACTTATCTCTCTACATTTTGGTACTTTTGTAAGCTTTGGTTTTAAATCTATAATACTCTTGTTGGTTCTTGAGTATTGTAGTTAGTTCTTGAGTACTCTTGTCGGTTCTTGTAGTACTCAAGCTTTACTTTTCTATTCTCGAGTACTCTTGTCGGTTCTTGAAGTACTCACCCCTTTCCTTTACTTACTGTCTTTCAAAAACTGTAAGTACTTAGCTATGGTATCGACCTCTATGGATATTCGTAGCTAAACTCTTCATTCGGTTGAAGGGGTGTACTTGTATTATAAAATGTTTTAGGCTATACTTTAGTGCTTCTTCTTTGTATTCAAAACTTGATCTATGTGCCATGTATTAGGTTAGAACATCCAAGGTTGAGTAGATGATTGGAATGGCAAAGCTCTTCCGTGGGGTTCGTAAACATACTCGGGTAAGTGGATGCTTGGAATGTCAAAGCTTATCTGAGGAGTTTGACCTCTCTAAAACACCATTTGGTTGCTCGGGAATGACTGACCAAATGGATGCACATAGGCTAATATACCTTGGAATGGGGTATTAGTCTAAATAGAACAAGTGCTCTACGACCTTGAAATGGGCTAGACAGTGTGTGCAAATCGAATGCTTGGAATGGCCTTGATACACTTTTGAATACTTAGTAGGATCACTAAGAGTCAATGATAAACAGGCTATGATACAAGGCCCCCAAAACCGAATGCTTTCCTTAGATCTAAACACCACCAGCATTTACTTCCTTAGTATAAACTGCTCTATCAACTGCTCACCTTCCGGAGGACTTGCCAATCACGCAACAACCGCTATAAGTCTTCTCTTTTATTTTCAGAATTTACTTTTCTGTCATTTACTTTTCCGCACTAAAAACCAAAAACAAACAAAAAAACACTTACTTTTCCGCACTAAAATATCAATCAACCTAAAACACGCTCCCTCGCTGTACGATTCCCTCAAAGAATAACTTATCCCCCTAATTCCCTTGGGTTCGACCCCTACTTACCACTTGCTACCCAGTAGTGAAGTCGCGAGTAGCGGACTTATAAATTAATTTTGTACACATTGCCTCGCGACAAGGCAGTGATGTCAAATTGGCGCCGTTGCCGGGGAATTAACCGTCGGATTAGTTGTTCTTTCCTTTCCCTTCTCGTTTCTTCATCACGCTACACACTATGTATGCATGGACAACGCGACATCTTCCTCTGTTCGGAGGTACGGATGGAAGAAGATTCAAGGTAAATGGGCAGCGAGGTCAACTTGATAACACAGAAATACGACCTGAGCCACCCATGGGATCCAAACCAGTGATCCCCATGCGTCGAGCCAACGACGTTAAACAAAGGCACTGGTCGGGAGGTAACCCGACACCTATCTTACTTTCAGTCATTTATTTTCTGTCATTTAGTTTTTACCAAAAAGTTGCTCTCACCCACTTGGTGCATAGAATTAAATGACTATTCAGGAATCGGTTATGGGTGCAACATCAAGCCAGCCAGGCCTATGCCAAGAGTTCAAGGCCCCAGCCGAACTCCCTCGATTATCTAGCCTCATGCCATGTCGTTCACTCGACACTTTAAAGGGAGTTCTGTTCTTCCCTTTTCCTTAATGTCATTTCCTTCTCATAATTGTCTGCTTGCATGGCTTCTGAACTAAGTCTTGCTGAAAGGCACGCATTCGTTCAAAAGTGTGGGGTGAGAACCACCTGTGTACATAAACATGTTTTCTTTTTTCTTTAATATTATCTTTTTGAAAATATGAACTTAAGAATGTGAAAAAGATAGATCATAATTCATGCATTAACCTTGTGAAAATTCAACTGTTTAAAAACTTACAATGTAACTTCTCATTTGTCCCTTTGTGCTGAGATAAACTAGGGATATGGAGTTGACATAAACTGCCCTAGAGAGGCTTGGCAAGCACTCGAAGGATCGAATCTAACTATATGGTTTTTGAAGTCAGTGGAGGCTGCACTTCGGGTTTCAGTGAAGATTGAAGTCATCTCCACCCTGCAGTGTTTATGCAAAAAGAAAAAAAGGCGAGGACGGGAATCAGACCGTCCTATCTCTAGTCAAAGTAGCCGAGAAAATAGATGAGCGACCCTCATCTTGACCCGCGCGAAACGGCAAGGATGAGAGGAGAGGGGAGGTATTTCCATATGCTCGCGGGCGATGATTGGACCTCCCAAAAAGGCTTGAGAAAATGGACTAGCAAGCCACAAAAAGACAAAAGCTCGAAGAAGCAAATCAAGAGGCCAAAGGCCCAAAATTGTGAAGGTTTTAACCGAACAAAAAGTGAAGTACTCAAAGAGTCAAATCAAAGGCCAAAGGTCGATTCACTACAAAAGCTGTCCCTCGCCAAAAGAAAATCAAAGACCAAACCATTGAAACCCGAACCAAATCACGTGCTAGAGAAAACTACAAGGAAACCATATAGTGCGAGACGGTCCCGAGGATGCAGTCCAGGAGCCTGAAAAGGGCTATCTCCCGAAACATCCAAAATAATTTGCATCTCAGCACGGAGGTACAAGTATCAAGTTTCTTCTATTTATTTACATGGTTTAATTTGGTAATAAGTAGTAATGCATGAATTAGGATAAATTGAGTCCCACAGTCTAACTTTCATATTTTAAAAAGCTTACTTAGTGTGACGCCCTTTAATAGCATTGTTCGGGACGAACAACTAAAAGTGTGGGGTGATCGGATGGACCATAGTTATACGAATCATAAACACATTTAAACCCACTAAATTAGACTATTTGTCTATTTAACTTTTGCTTGTTAGTTCCGATATTTATCTATAGGGTATTTTGGAGCCTAGAGAGAATACACGCTAAGGAGGAGTTTTTACGCTAAAAATATATTACGTGTCATTCCAAGGTCACGATCAGATGCTGACTGAAGAAATCTCAAGATTCTGACGTGGAATCACTCAAAACAAATCCAACCGAGGAGCAACCAAAGTCAGTCCGGAGCGGAAATACACCGATAGTTTTGTGAAAACTTCACAAAACTCACAAAAACCTCCACCTTTGCCCTTATGACCGATGACTTCTTGTGAAGAGAGTGAGTCATGGGTGGCAAAGCCACCTTGCTTCCTCCATGGATGACCTCCAACCGGCGGCTATGGAGCTTCCATGGAGATGATGCCATGTGTGCTCCTCCTCCTCCACACATCTCCTCCTCCCATGGCTATAAATAGAGCCTCTCCTCCTTTGTATTCATCATCCCATTCACAAAACACTTATCTCTCTACATTTTGGTACTTTTGTAAGCTTTGGTTTTAAATCTATAATACTCTTGTTGGTTCTTGAGTATTGTAGTTAGTTCTTGAGTACTCTTGTCGTTTCTTGTAGTACTCAAGCTTTACTTTTCTATTCTCGAGTACTCTTGTCGGTTCTTGAAATACTCACCCCTTTCCTTTACTTACTGTCTTTCAAAAACTGTAAGTACTTAGCTATGGTATCCACCTCTATGGATATTTGTAGCTAAACTCTTCATTCGGTTGAAGGGGTGTACTTGTATTATAAAATGTTTTAGGCTATACTTTAGTGCTTCTTCTTTGTATTCAAAACTTAATCTATGTGCCATATATTAGGTTAGAACTTCCAAGGTTGAGTGGATGCTTGGAATGACAAAGCTCTTCTGTGGGGTTCGTAAATAACTCGGGTAAGTGGATGCTTGGAATGGCAAAGCTTATCTGAGGAGTTTGACCTCTCTAAAACACCATTTGGTTGCCCGTGAATGACTGACCAAATGGATGCACATAGGCTAATATACCTTGGAATGGGGTATTAGTCTAAATAGAACAAGTGCTCTACGACCTTGAAATGGGCTAGACAGTGTGTGCAAATCGAGTGCTTGGAATGGCCTTGATACACTTTTGAATACTTAGTAGGATCACTAAGAGTCAATGATAAACAGGCTATAATACAAGGCCCCCAAAACCGAATGCTTTCCTTAGATCTAAACACCACCTGCATTTACTTCCTTAGTATAAACTGCTCTATCAACTGCTCACCTTCCGGAGGACTTGCCAATCACGCAACAACCGCTGTAAGTCTTCTCTTTTATTTTCAGTATTTACTTTTCTGTCATTTACTTTTCCGCACTAAAAACCAAAAACAACCAAAAAAACACTTACTTTTCCGCACTAAAATATCAATCAACCTAAAACACGCTCCCTCGCTGTACGATTCCCTCAAAGAATAACGTATCCCCCTAATTCCCTTGGGTTCGACCCCTACTTACCACTTGCTACCCAGTAGTGAAGTCGCGAGTAGCGGACTTATAAATTAATTTTGTACACATTGCCTCGCGACAAGGCAGTGATGTCAGTGACGTTCGGGTAAAATGGAAAAAAAAAAGAAGAGAGGAGGAAATCTCTAAGTTCTAAAATTGCTATCGCCTTGTTGACGAACATAAAAATATTATCGCAAATATTAAGGCAGTGTTATTGTATAATTAATGCGATAATGCTTGTTGTCGTAAAGGCTTTATCGTAAGTTTTCTCCAAAATTTGTAGTGGCACACGAAAGTAATAGATCAATGTTCTGTTGCACCAGTGTACCAATGTAACATGGTCTAAAGTAGCATGTCGTCTTACGTTGCTTAAGCGTACTTATGTTACTGACTCAAAAGAGTAAGTACACGTCTATTACGTTAGAATATTAGAATTGCAATATATGTTTTGCGACAAGACTATTTGTGTTGCGTAAGTGGCAGAATTTATTTTGAAAACGGATAATACTATTATCTCATACAGTTACTACAAATTTCGGACTAAATTAGCGATAACAAGAATGTAACGTACGGTGATCGTAATTTGGAAATTTACGTTAATTTAACGATAACGACACACGTTATCGCATTTTTGATCGACGTAAATTAAATACGATAACGGAAAGGTAACAACGTGCGTGTACGGTACGATAACAATACGTCGAGTTGTCGCAAATTTTGCGTATCGTTATCGTAAATTATTTACGATAACCGTTCGGTAGCAATACGTCGCGTTGTCACGAATTTCGCGTATCGTTATCGTAAATAATTTACGATAACTGTTCGATAATATTTTAATTGTTGTAAAAGTTGTGCGACAAAAATTACGATAACATTATTTAAACTATAGAAACGAGTAACAAATGTCTAATATACTAATTAGGATTTGTAATTAATGATAATTCTGTACATAATTGTATTAGAAATAAACTAATTTTAATTAAACAAAATCCCTGCATTACTGAACATTCCTGTTTACACATATTACATGTTCATTACTTGTCAATATGATACTAAACCAAAATATGCATCATATAGTTCTGATCATTTAGACATGATCCCAAAACATCTATTGCCCTTCAACGAACAGAAGCGCACTAATCAGAAGACTCCATTTCTTCATCTTCATTGCAATTAGGAGGCTGAGAGCTGGTGGCTTTCAAAAGAGTCTGGGTCAAGTTGAGAATAATCTCCTGCTGCTTTTGCTGGAAATCCATCATCTGCTCATGATTTTGCTGGAGTTGTGTGACTTGTTGAGATAGAGCAGCGAGCTGCGTGCTGCTAGATGGCTCATGGGATGCAGTGCGCAGGTTAGCTAGCCTTTGGTACTTCGAACCTTCGACTAAAGTGGCAGCAGAGGCGATGATTAATGGAAGCCCTGTTCTGATGTTCGTACCAATAATATCTGCTCCAACTTCAAAATCAACGGCTTGTGGCACTTGACCATCATATTTAACTTTAAGAGCGTCGTGCGCTGCCTTAAGTTTTTACTGACATAAACAAAAAAGAACATACATTCAGGTAAATGTCACAAGCTTATAGAAGCCAAACTTATAGGTAACAAAAAGTTACAACCTAGCTAACAAAGACGCCTTGCAACTAAAACCACAGCAGCAACACAAAAGGACTAAAGCTGAGACCAGACTAAACGCGGCCTGAGCATATAATTAAAGGACGCCTGAGCAAAAAAAACACAACAGACATGCCTACAGTACAAAGCAACAGGAACAGAGCAGAAACAAAGCAACAGAAACAGCTCAAAAACAAGGCTAACCCAATTGAAATCATTCTTCACTATTGATAGCAATGAAATATAATTAACATCAACACAGAACTTGTTACATGAATTGAAGTAAAAAGCCATGGATTACAAGTTATATGAAATTAGAAGCAGGTGGAAATCAATGAATTAGCCAAAATAATACTAACATTTCAGCACCGAAAGTCCGAAAGCGATTACACGAAAAGAAAAACAAGTACGAACGGAATCATATGTACGTAATAGGTAGTTGGAACTCTTACTGCTTTCTCTGCTGCATCATCGGACACGTAGTCTTCATCCGGGTTTTTTTTCAGCTTGTCGTACATCTCATGGCAGCAGACAACCCTCCCCAGCGAAGCTGCCTGTTAAAAACAATGCAAAGAATCCATTGTAAATGTTTTTTAATTTAAGAAACTGTTACAAAAAAAATGCAACTAATGAGCACCACTCAACAGTTCTTCGTAGTGGACATCTGCACCTTTTGCACCTCCCACATGTAGTCGTGTTTCAATTGCTTTTGAATTCTCTTTGTTCCGCATTGACATCTTCTCTATCAACTCTGAATTCTCAATGTACCGTACAAAACCTTGATCAACTTCATGGCGCTTCAGAAATTTTAACCCTTCTGCAATCCTTGCATGTCGTAGATTCCACCATCCGTTACCCAGCTTCTTACGGCACTTCTCGAAGAAAATGCTTTGGATAGTTGGAGTATGTTTTTCGTCCCATGTTGCCAATGCCTGAAGAATCACAAATGATTAAATGAGAAACTTGAAGTATATATGTCATCATCCGAAAATACTATGATTGCAAGTCTCAAATGTTACAATGTTAAACATTGAACAGATTGAATAACAGCAATGAACATATGCAATTGCAAATAGCTCATAATATAAAGGATAGCTAAAACATTTAAACAAACAAGTACCTAATCTGAACTACCGCAGTGGTAAAGGTTTGAAAGAAGTAAAAACATAATACAGAAATGATTGGGACCTGGGTGCTGTACTTGTACCAAGAGAAGGTGCTTTATCTTTTCCGATCAACCCTGCGTCCAACTTTTCCCAAATGCGTCCAAGAGCCCCTTTTTTTGAGCGAGCCAGACCCTTCAATGGCTGTTGTTGTTGCTCAGATAAATCATTCTGCTCCATGTTTTCGGTATCCATATATGTGACATTAAACACTTATGTTAGCAAATAAATACAATTCAAAGTACTACATAACATAAGCACTGATTATTATTATCGAGTGTATCTACCCACAATACACATAACCTGAAATCAGTTAACAATATCCAGTGTGACTTACAAATATATGCTAAACATAAACATGAATGGTAATTGTCCGAAGTTAAGATGGGCAATATTAATAGGAACCAGCACGTACACAACTCAGAAATAACCTCAATGCAATGGAAACAGAAAACCCTAACTGTATTTAAGCCAACAATTTCGACAAAATCCATTAACCCTAGATCTGAAATTGACACTGGAAACATACCACGACTTCGAACCCGAAGGCCTCGAATGGTTTGCGGTCGGTCGTTGTTGCTCGCGGATGTTTGGGGAACGTAGAGGGTCAGTCGCTTCCATGTCTCCGTCGTCGGTTTCAATTTGCGGAGAACGTTGCTTAGTCGTCGGCTTGAATTTTCGCGAATGACGAAGGAGGGAAAAGTGAATGTTTGGCGGAATGTTTTAGGGTTTTTAGCAAGTAAACGTGTTATTGTGAATAAGGCGGAAACGTGTTATTGAGTTATTTAGAAACTAATTTACTAATTTACAATTTTGCTAATTTGCTAATTTGCTAATTTATTACTTTACTAATTAGCCAATCTAACCGTGTTATAATGCAAGCTAACTAGCCAATCTAACCGTTTACTAATTATCTAATTACCCAATCTAACCATTTTTACTAATTAGCCAATCTTGGAAAAATTTCCCAATTTACTCAAAAATCAAAATTTGATTCCCTTTCTACTCAAACTTGAAATTACATTCCCAATTTACTCACGTTTTCTAGACGCCGTTGCCAACGGCGCCTTAGAATTAAGCCGCTCTTGTGGACGGCGGTTTAAGTCTAGTGGCATAAATACGCCCAAAAATAAAGTTGATTGGACACAAATTGTCATGTAAGCTTAAACCGAAGTTGTTGACAGCGTCCAATACTTAGCCGCTGTCAACAGCAGCGCCTTAACAAATACCACACCTACCAAACAGATGCATATAATTTTATAAAACAAAAATATACAAATCATCGTACAGCCGATCCAAATGGCTGAAGCAGAAACTTAAATTGTCCACGGAAATCAAGTCTAACCTTATATAGTGATAAATAGCAGATTACAAAACCTTAGAAGCCTAATAACAATGACGTTGCAATAAATTGTATAGTCAAAAGATATTTATAAATTGACCGGTAAGACCGGTGTCGAACCCAAGGGAGCAAACGGATTAATCGCTAGGATTATCAAATTTTCTAACTCGGCTAATTCCTAAAATTCAAGTGTGATGATTATCAATGATTTAAAACAAGTATGAAATGGTTTTAGGGGATTAAAATCAATTAAAAGCGAGTTTCGAGGGATCATTCCCCTCCTTGGCAATTTCCCAATGATCATGCATACAAGGGTTCAATTAATTATGAGTTGATAGGTTTAAAACCTAACTTAGGCTAGGACTAGACAAACTATCATGCAAGTCTAATCCTAGTCAAGTCATCTTAGTTAGAATCTCACTAATTAAAGGGTATTGATTCACTATATAGCATTTATTCTCACAAGTGCTATATGCATAAAGTTCTAGTTAACCTCTCACCATGCATTTACTCTCATAAATGTTGGTTAAGTTCACTTTTACTATATCCAAACCATCACTAAGCTCACTCGATATTTAGATCATAGTTCTAACACAAACATGTCACTTAGGCATTTTATCAAACACTTAGCAACATGTCAAACATGAAGATCATAGTAAAATGAAATCAACTTCATAAAATCCATATAGATGTGTATACAATGATCATTGAGTACCAAGGAGGATCATAAAACCCTCAAAACACAAGGGGGACTACTCACACATCATGTAAGACAACATGATCTGTAGGTTGTCAACAAAAATCTAAGAGAAAGGAAGAGGAATAGAGTAGGATTGTTGATCCTAATGAACTCCCTTAGTCTTCAAATCTCCTTGATTAGATGATGATTGATCCCTTGATTGAGCTCACTTTTCCTTGTCTTTTTCCCCCAAAGAAGCCAAGATCCTAGGTCAAACTTGCCTCTTTCTATTTATAGCCTCGCTGAAATTTCGGGACTGTAGCAGTCCAGTCGATCGACTGGCGTTGTGCTTGTGGCCCAGTCGATCGACTGGAGGGAGAAATGACGCTTGCATAGCAGATTCTCAGTCGATCGACTGGCACAGGGTAGGTTCCCAGTCGATCGACTGCGGTAATGTAGAAATTTGGCCATCCTGATGTTGCTTCCAGTCGACCGACTGGAGTCCCAATCGACCGACTGAGGTCACGTGGCCTGCATGCTTTAGTTGGAGGAGTCGCCAGTCGATCGACTGGACGTCCCAATCGATCGACTGTGTAAACTTGATTTGCAGGACCTCCTGAGACTCCGTTCAGTCGATCGACTGGAGCAGGGGAGCTTCCCAGTCGATCGACTGGGAACCAATTCTGCTCACTTTTTGCTCTAGTCTCCGATTTTCCCCAAGTTTCCTTCTATTGGCTTTTGACACTGAGACATCTTGTTTTGTACCTGAAACGCACGAAAAGGGGATCAAACGACATCAAATAATTGTCAGAAATGAACTAAAGCTATAGTGAAAATGGGCATTAATGAGTCGAAAACTCGACTCATCAAACAACTTGCAGAGTTGTGCATAACCTGTTTAACTATGTTTACCAAGAGCCACAAGTGTTTTTTGTACCTTTTTATTTACAGTAAGCTGGATCTTGGTATGCCTCAGTCACGCCTTGAGAACCAAGAACAGTGCAAACTTACACCTCCAACACAACGAGAATCACACAGTTCCGTTGAGGCAGCAAACTTCTGTATATTGGACCATAATTAGGGGTGATGTAGAAGTAAGCATCTCTCTGGAAAGGCTAAGGAGAGCTGTCTGCCAGAATAGGAGATCCTGATCTACTTGAGTAAAAGTTCCTCTTTGATACTCGAACATTCTTCAACAACATCGTGAGTTTCTGTCAACAACAGCGCCTGACTTGACCTTTTGCATGCATTTTTTATGTTGTAATAATAGGTAAGATTGCAAAATGGTTGTTACGCGCAGGGATGCGATGGATCGATTTTGCTGGACAATGCGGATAAGATACAAAGCGAGAAGCACGCAGCACCAAACGCAAACTCTGCGGACGGCGCTGCGACTGAGCACTGGTGTTTTGTCGTGAATGCTCCGATGGCGAACACTATGACGGCGGCTGAGCACGCGATTGCGTTGCTGACTTCCATGGCGCGAAACGTCTCTCGAGTTGTGTCCCAATCAAATGCACAAGCTATGTTTAATCTCGGATACATGCATGAGCATGGGGAAGGGCTCCCTCTTGATCTTCATCTTGCAAAAAGTTACTATGATGAAGCACTAGAACTTGATCATGCCGCAAAGCTTCATCTTGCCTCCTCACTGCCCTATACCCTCGTGAGAGGCAGAGGAGGAATATTGTCGAGTATCCAAGCAGCGTTGAAACAGAGCAGAGATTGAGATTGAACAGAGAAGGGATTTGCAGAGGTGGAGGATGATGACTGCCGCTTAACACACGTAAACCACTGTCTTAAATTTTTAATATTTGAGCTTCTTATTAAGGCGCTGTTGTTGACAGCGGCTAAGTATTGGACGTTGTGGCCAACAGCGGTTTAAGCTTACATGATAATTTGTGCCCAAGCAATTTTATTTTTTGGCGTATATATGCCACTAGACTTAAATCGCCGTCCACAAGAGCGGCTTGGCAACGGCGCCTTAGAAAACGTGAGTAAATTGGGAATGTAATTTCAAATTTGAGTAGAAAGGGAATCCAATTTTGAGTTTTGAGTAAATTGGGAAATTTTTCCCAATCTTGTACGTGCTAATTTGCTAATTTACCAATTTACCAATCTAACCATTTTTTAGGAACTAATGCAAGCTTTTAGGCAAAGAAATCTAAAAAGATGCACATTACTAATGGTGATTTAACTTCTATATTTATAAAAATTGCATAATATTTTTCTTGACGGATTAAAAAATGACAGTTCCAATAAAAAACTAGACTTAAACACTAAAAACATTTAAGTGAAATATTTAACAAATAGTCAGGTAGTTTGCAATAAAAACCATTGACATAAAACGGGTAAGGAAAGGTAGATCAATTCAGTCTGGATGATGCAACCAGTTGAGCGGGTAGAATACAATTGAGGAGAGTGTAGTCGTCAACTTTCGAAGTACATGTCCACAGTTCATTAGGAATATCTTGTATATGACATCATTGTCTTCATCATTCCAACGAGCTAATTTCTGAACATAAATAAAGTTAAATGAATAAACGGTACACATTAAAAAATAGGATTATATGTTAATTTACACACTACATTTAATCAAAGAGAATGTAAACTCACACGAAACTCGTCGAACCACATATTGCGTGCTTCCTTAGGTTACCCAAACAATTGACGTCCATTCTGAATCATACCACTTCAATGCATTTAGGTCCAATTTCTTCAATGACCTCCGCAGGTTCAAAACTAAATATATATAGTACAAGTCATAACGTTGTAAAATTAAAATCATTAATATATTTTTTTTCATTACTCGTATTTTCCAACAGGTCTAATGAAGGGGTGCAAATCTAGTTCCTCAGATGAAGTCTGCCGCTGGCCAATGTTTGTAGCCCGATGTTGTCCTTCATCCCTTCGACCGTCCATCTACATTTTGGAAATAATAATTTAAATTGGTTAACTAATTGACAGTGCTTTGTATAAATTACATATAACAACAGAAGTACATACATCGTCATCATAATCAATACATATGTACAATACATATTAAAACTAATTCGATAAATGACACACAATAAAATATATTACTAGTAGATACTTGTTCGTTCAGAATGTATACATATTCAGTCACTAGGCTCATCCGAACTGGTAAAATTTAGGAATGAATATCAATAATGTGGTTGTCGCCAATTTGTAATGCGACGACTCTGAGTGACAAATACGACAACAACAGGTTATCGTAATTAATGTCGTCGTAAATTTGTCGTACAGGTTGTCGTATTTTTTTCACAAATACGACAACATAGGTTATCGTAATTAATGTCGTCGTAAATTTGTCGTACAGGTTGTCGTATTTTTTTCCATTATCGTAAAACTCGTCGTTCCGTTATCGTGTAAAAAATACGATAACGTCCGTTATCGTAAAAAGTTAATCGCTAATTTTGTCCAAAATTTGTAGTGATAGTATTGAATGGTAGTTGTTGAACTACATTTATATGTAAGCAACGCAGAAACGAAAACAATGTTGCATAAGTCGTAGCAGCTTTAAATGTTAAATTCCTCATATCCCAAAATCGGCTATGATTAGAGTGCGTTTAAGCTTCTTGTAGCAACAAAACCACCATCATCCACATTTGTAACATCTCATTCTGTCTCACAACGATGAGAATTCTGTATAAGTAAATCTTAATAAGCTAGCCTACTAATTATCATGCACCAGTGTATCATGGTCTTTTGTTACAAACTCTAAATTGTGGTGACCTAGGGGAGGTAGTGATATGAGACAGTTAGGACAGATTTAAGTTTATATCATGACTTGGATTGGGTCCTTCGATCATGGCGTTACAGGTTCTGGCATTATGTGCGTCAAGATTAACAAATTTTCTAGTACAATATAGATGTGCAACGAAAGGAGTGAAATCTGAATCTTACTATATGCATGTGAACCTAATTTTGACCTGAAGTTATTCATGCTTTCTTTATATTTTGTCCATGTAAAATAGAGATTAGAGATTAGAGTTAGAGTGCACATGCCAACAAGGTAGTGGTCTGTTGGTTAAGCTGTTGCTTGCAATGCCTTAGGTTTCGGGTTTGATTCCTGGTAATTGTATTAATTTCTTTTGTTGGTTTTCGTTCTTTCTGTTATGGGAATCGATATGAGAAATATACGCTTCAAATTGATAAAAAGTGTACTAGATAATATTTATATGTACTGATACTGTGTATCGAGTTGTAATAGATTCATCAATCAAAAAAAGATTTAGAGTGCACGTCTTGTAAACTGATAGTGAAATGTGAAGTGCCTCATTATAGTTGACCTCGTATGCGCAGTACATCACTAGATTATCCAACCGCTCATATACACGGATGTATTTAACATGTATGTATCATGAGGAGCGTTTAAATGTGACTGTCCCTTTTTCGAGATCTTGATACTCCAATCTTCACTTTTCAAAATGTATCATCAAGTTATTGTGGTGGTGATACGTATCTCATGTGCATATTCAAATTTGTATTTAATGCAAAGTCAAAGCCACCAACTTTGCTTTTTGGACATATTGACACATGCAAATTTAAAGATATATCATGATCTAATGGTGAGATTTGAGATTTCAAGTTTTCGAATTTTCGAGGGCTTTGAAGCGAACGCTCTCCTATGTATCATAAATGGAGGAGAAAAAAAATCACATTATCCATGAATGGTGGAGATGGGTATATATATTTGTTTTGTTAGAGAAAGGTTTAGAACTTCTCCCGAATATGTTTGAAAAAAGATATTTACTAAAATTAGATATAAGTCTTGAATAAAGATCAGGTATAAAGTATATTTTTGGTGAAAAATATAACACTACAAATTTTGGCTGAAAAGTACGACAGCTCATAATAATTGTATAGTTGTCGTATGGTTGTCGTACTGCGACAACTATACGACAAATCATAAAGTTTTCGTAAAAAACATTGTCGTAGGAACTATACGACAATTGTACGACAATATTTTACGACAAGCATACGATAACCCAAAAAAGTTGTCGTACGCTTATCGTATAATCGACGTAGGTGTTTTACGACAACTGTACTACAACCATGCGACAAATCCATAAATTAGTATTTAAATTACTATTATTTTAATTTTTTTACTAATAATTAATTTAATTTAATAAAATTTATAAAATATTTTAAAATTTATAAAAACAAATTAAATGAAAAATAAAAAACTTATATTAGTATGCGTAAAATCAAATTACCAATAATATTTAGATTTTATAAAATAAAATATCCAAAAATGTATTCCAAAAATTGTAATACAAATGGACCAAATTCACAAGGGAATCAGACTGACACAGCTCCAGATGAAGCTGCGCATAACTTCTATTCTTGTTTAAGCTTTTGCTACCGACTGAAGATTTTGGGTTTTTCATACTAACAGGCATACTGGTTCCATACCCATTTTCTTTGCACCCGACCTCTCTCATTTATTGGCCTACATATCATCACAAACAGAGATGCAAAATAATCAGCTGTGGCAGCCCAATCTCTATGCATTTTGCAACCTGGAGATGAAGGGAAGTATTTAGCCTCATGTATACGAGACGGGGAAAAAATACTTCAAGACGAGTGTAGATGAATATACCCCAGGGAAAGCGAATTCGTAAAGACTAAAACCAGCAAGGGCTACCAAAGGAACGGCAGAAAGGGGACTTAGAAACCTGAATTGACAACAAATTAGTGACATTGGCATCATGAGCTATGTGGGCAGCGGATGAATATCAAGAACTTGTGAAGCACAAAACAGCAAGATAAATTTGGTCCTCACATTTCCTCCTCCCATCTGAGGAACAAGAGCAGTAGGAATGATCAATGATGTGCCAACTGCCAAGCATTACAAGATAATGCTGGAAACCGAGTAGCATTGCCTCAGCTGCATAACACAATTAACAAAGTTCTGAAATTGCCCACATTCCTCAACATACATGGATAGACTAATGATGGACCATAATTATACGAATCAAAAACACAGTAAAACCCACCAAATTAGACTGTTAGTCTATTTAACTTCTGCTTGTTAGTCCCGATTTATTTCTACAGGGTATTTTGGCGCTTAGAGAGAAAACACGCTAAGGAGAGGATTTTACGCTGAAAAGATATTACGAGCCAGTCCAAGGTCACGATCAGACGCTGAATGAAGAATCTCAAGATCCTGGCGTAGGAATTACTCAAATCAAATCCAACCGAGGAACAATCAAAGTCAGACGGAGCGAAATTGGACTGATAGTTTTGTGAAAAGACTGCACAAAACTGTCAAAATGCACTCATGGACCAATGTGACCGGCCACCTTGCTTGGAGGTGGCCAAAGCCACCCTTCTCCTCCTCTTGCAACCGGCTACCGGCGGCTCCTCCACCCAAGGCAACCGGCGGCTTTTCACACCCCCCCATGTGTCACCTCCTCCTTCCTCCTCCCTTCTCCTCCCTTGGATCAAAACCACATGTCACCCATCTCCACCACCCATCTCCTCCCCTTGTGGCTATAAAAGGAGGCTTCTCCTCCTCATTTCAATCATCCACAAAAATTGTAACTTATCTCTCTAAAACATTTGGTTACTTGTAAGTTTGTTTTTTTTGAAATAATACTCATGTTGATTCTTGAGTATTATACTGATTGGAAATAATACTCCTGTTTGTTCTTGAGTAATATACTTTAGAGAATACTCCTGTTGGTTCTTGAGTATTCAGTAGGAAATTGGGAATACTCCTGTTGGTTCTTGAGTATTCCACCCCTTTCCCTCTTACTGTTTTCAAAAACCCCCGAGTATTTAGTTATGATGTCCTTTTCCATGGATATTCGTAGCTAAACTCCTCATTCGGTCGAAGGTATTTTCTTGTATTATATAATGTTTTAATTTCTTTTAGTTTCTTTTCTCTGTATTCAAAACTTGTTCTATGTGCCATATATAGTCAGAGTTTCCAAGGTTGAGTGGAAGCTGTAACAAGCAAAGCTCTTCCGTGGGAATTCGTGATCATACTCGGTAAGTGGAAGCTGTAACAAGCAAAACTTATCGAGGAGTTCGACTTATCTAAAACACCACATGGTCGATCGTAACTGAGAGATCAGGTGGATGCACAAAAGGCTAAGATACTTCGAAAGGAGGAATTAGTCTGAAGTAGAACAAGTGTTGCTTTAAAAGATGTTGCAAGTCTTGCGCTGCGAAAGGGCCTCGATTCATCTTTGAATACTTAGAAAGGTTACTAACGGTTATTAATAAACATGTTATAATACAAGGTACCTGAAACCGAATACTTTTCCTTGAATTACAAAAAACCCCCTGTATTTACTTTTGTAAACTGCTCGATCAACTACAACCATTAACCGCTCATCTACCGGAGGAATCGCAATCACGCATCACCCACTGTAAGTCTTCTTCCCTTAACTCTTTTACTTTTAGTATTTTAATTTCTGTATTTATTTTCTGTAATTTACTTTTCCGCACTCAAAACCAAAAAAAACCAAAAACAGTAGCTTAGTCAATCGCGCTAAAATCTCAACCTAAAACACGTTCCCCGCCAGTATAAAGAACAATGTATCCCTCTAATTCCCTTGGGTTCGACCCCTACTTACCACTTACTACCCAGTAGTGTAGTCGCGAGTAGCGGAAAATATAAATTTATTTGTACAGAGAACATTGCACCTTAACGACAGTGCAGTGTGCTCCGTCAAATTGGCGCCGTTGCCGGGGAATTAGCCATCGGATTAGTTGTTCTTTCCCTCCCATGTCCTCATGACGCAACCCCCTTCATATGCATGGACAACATGATATCTTCCACTGTTCGGAGGTACGGATGGAGAAGACTCAGTACAACACTGCCAAAACTTTCACCACGTCTGCCACCTCATTAAACCTGCAAATGAAATGTTAGAGGAATTTAAGCTTAAATGCTTCAAATTCTCTCTAACTGATTTCACAACGATCTGGTATTACACGTCAACCGCTTGCAGTGCACTACATTTGGTGGACCTATGCGTTCCATTTCTGAAAGAGTTTTCCCCTCCATCCCTACGACAACAAACCCGTGAGAAGATCATGTGCCTGCAACAATCCCGGGATGAGACCTTGGACGAATACTACACGAGCTATGACACCATCGTCTTAAACTGCCCGCACCATGGATTCACGAAGAAAGTTCTGCTTCAAAGATTTCTTCGTGGGATGAA
Source organism: Rhodiola kirilowii (assembly GCA_033675215.1). Classification (NCBI taxonomy): domain Eukaryota; kingdom Viridiplantae; phylum Streptophyta; class Magnoliopsida; order Saxifragales; family Crassulaceae; genus Rhodiola; species Rhodiola kirilowii. Next base: position 18,632,549 of record CM066199.1, read on the forward strand.
GGCCGATGATCTGACAAGGATAAACGAAGCAATGAGAAGATCAGCCAGGAACTTAACCATTGCAGACATGTGGTACCTCATAGATAACCTGACCGCAGCCACAAAACGAATGCCCCAAGCTGACGAAGGCATGCAGATAGAAGAGGCTGGACCAGAAACAGACGAAGAAGAGACTCCCGAGCCATCAGAAGAGACTCCCGAGCCATCAGAAGACTGGGATATAGAAAGTGTCGGGAGCAATGAGGAAGTGTCAGCAATGGAAGAAGTCCAGAATACCACCGACATGCTGCCCAAGCCATACCCAGCTATCATCACCCAAGCAGCCGAAACCATCTATGACCAGTTCCTCACAAACGAACACGAGGAGGCAGAACCGAGCCTTAAGATGCAAGCTTCCCGACTTTTCCCCTCGATCAATAGGCAAATCGCTGAAAACTATGTGATCCATGAAGAGGCTGAAAAGAGGATGGGAAAAGGGCCTGAGCAGAATGACTCCTCAATGGAGCATGTTTTCGCCATGACTGGAAAAGGTAGCCCTGAACACCAGAAAACCCAGTTCAAGAGGCTAGTGGTCAAAGGTCCCTCACCTTCTCAAAGACGTTGGAAGGAAACATCACCAGAACAACGGGAACGGAGTCCAAGCACTTCTGCTCACAAGAAATCGGGTAAAGGCAAGGCAAAAAGCAACACAGGAACGGTGGCAAAATTCGACCTAAGCCACCCATGGGATCCCAACCAGTGATCCAGGAATGAGGTACTGTCGAGCCAACGACGTTAAACAAGTGCACTGGTCGGGAGGTAACCCGACACTATCTTACTTTCCGCACTTTAATTTTCTATCTTTTATTTTCTGTATTTTACTTTTTCAATAAGTCGCTCTCACCCACTTGGTGCATAGAAGATTTGACTATTTAGGGATCGGACTTGGGTGCAACATTAAGCCAGTCAGGGCTACGCCAAGAGTTCAAGGCCCCAGCCGAACTCCCTCGATTATCCAGCCTCGAGCCATGTCGTTTACTCGACACCTTAAAGGGAGTTCTGTTCTTCCCTTTTCCTTAATATCATTTCTTTCTCGTAATTGTCTGCTTGCATGGCTTTTGAACTAAGTAGTGCTGAAAGGGACGACTTTGTTCAAAAGTGTGGGGTGAGAACCGCATGTGTACATAAATAAATAACATGTTTTTCTTTTTTAGTGTTATCTTTTTGAAAGTATGAACTTAAGAATGTGAAAAAGATAGACCGAAATTCATGCATTTACCTTGTGAAAATTCAACTGTCTAAAAACTTAGAAGGTAACTTCTCATTTGTCCCTTTGTGCTGAGATAAACTAGGGATGTGGAGTTGATAGAAATGCCCTAGAGAGGCTTGGCAAGCAATCGAAGGACTGAATTTCACTATATGGTTTACGAAGTCAGTGGAGGCTGCACTTCGGGTTTTTCAGTTGAGTCAAGAGTCAGCTCCGCCATGCAGTGTTTATGCATAAAAAAGTGAAGAAGCCAAGGACGGCAATGAGACCATCCTCTCTCTAGTCAAAGTAGTTGAGAAAATAGATGAGCGACCCTCATCCTGACCCGCGCGAAACGACAAAGATGAGAGGAGCGGGGAGGTATTTCCATAGGCTTGCAGGCGATGATTGGACCTCCCAAAAAGGCTTGAGAAAATGGACTAGCAAGTCACAAAGACGCAAAAAGCTCAAAGAATCAAATCAAGAGGCCAAAGGCCCAAAATTGGGAAGGTTTTAACCGAACAAAAAGTGAAGTACTCAAAGAGTCAAATCAAAGACCAAAGGCCGATTCACTACAAAAAGCAGTCCCTCGCCAAATAAAAATCAAAGTACTCAAAACCATTGAAACCTGAATCGAATCACGTGCTAGAGAAAGCTACAAGGAAACCATATAGTGCGAGACAGTCCCGAGGTTGCAGTCCAGGAGCCTAAAAAGGGCTATCTCCCGAAACATCCAGAATAATTTGCATCTCGGCACGGAGGTACAAGTATCAAGTTACTTCTATTTATTTACACAGCTCAATTTGGTAATAAGTAAGTAATGCATGAATTAGGATAAATCGAGTCCCACAGTCTAATTTTCATATTTTAAAACCAAACTTAGAGTACCGCCCTTTAATAGCATTGTTCGGGACGAACAACTAAAAGTGTGGGGTGATCTGATGGACCATAATTATACGAATAAAAAACACAGTAAAACCCACCAAATTAGACTGTTGGTCTATTTAACTTCTGCTTGTTAATCCCGATTTATTTCTACAGGGTATTTTGGCGCTTAGAGAGAAAACACGCTATGGAGAGGATTTTACGCTGAAAAGATATTACGAGCCAGTCCAAGGTCACGATCAGACGCTGAATGAAGAATCTCAAGATCCTGACGTAGGAATTACTCAAATCAAATCCAACCGAGGAACAATCAAAGTCAGACGGAGCGAAATTGGACTGATAGTTTTGTGAAAAGACTGCACAAAACTGTCAAAATGCACTCATGGACCAATGTGACCGGCCACCTTGCTTGGAGGTGGCCAAAGCCACCCTTCTCCTCCTCTTGCAACCGGCTACCGGCGGCTCCTCCACCCAAGGCAACCGGCGGCTTTTCACACCCCCCATGTGTCACCTCCTCCTTCCTCCTCCCTTCTCCTCCCTTGGATCAAAACCACATGCCACCCATCTCCACCACCCATCTCCTCCCCTTGTGGCTATAAAAGGAGGCTTCTCCTCCTCATTTCAATCATCCACAAAATTGTAACTTATCTCTCTAAAACATTTGGTTACTTGTAAGTTTGTTTTTTTTGAAATAATACTCCTGTTGGTTCTTGAGTATTATACTGATTGGAAATAATACTCCTGTTTGTTCTTGAGTATTATACTTTAGAGAGTACTCCTGTTGGTTCTTGAGTATTCTGTAGGAAATTGGGAATACTCCTGTTGGTTCTTGAGTATTCCACCCCTTTCCCTCTTACTATTTTCAAAAACCCCCGAGTATTTAGTTATGATGTCCTTTTCCATGGATATTCGTAGCTAAACTCCTCATTCGGTCGAAGGTATTTTCTTGTATTATATAATGTTTTAATTTCTTTTAGTTTCTTTTCTCTGTATTCAAAACTTGTTCTATGTGCCATATATAGTCAGAGTTTCCAAGGTTGAGTGGAAGCTGTAACAAGCAAAGCTCTTCCGTGGGAATTTGTGATCATACTCGGTAAGTGGAAGCTGTAACAAGCAAAACTTATCGAGGAGTTCGACTTATCTAAAACACCACTTGGTCGATCGTAACTGAGAGATCAGGTGGATGCACAAAAGGCTAAGATACTTCGAAAGGAGGAATTAGTCTGAAGTAGAACTAGTGTTGCTTTAAACGATGTTGCAAGTCTTGCGCTGCGAAAGGGCCTCAATTCATCTTTGAATACTTAGAAAGGTTACTAACGGTTATTAATAAACATGTTATAATACAAGGTACCTGAAACCGAATACTTTTCCTTGAATTACAAAAAACCCCCCTGTATTTACTTTTGTAAACTGCTCGATCAACTACAACCATCAACCGCTCATCTACCGGAGGAATCGCAATCACGCTTCACCCACTGTAAGTCTTTTTCCCTTAACTCTTTTACTTTTAGTATTTTAATTTCTGTATTTATTTTCTGTAATTTACTTTTCCGCACTCAAAACAAACAAAAAAACTAAAAACAGTAGCTTAGTCAATCGCGCTAAAATCTCAATCAACCTAAAACACGTTCCCCGCCAGTATAAAGAACAACGTATCCCTCTAATTCCCTTGGATTCGACCCCTACTTACCACTTACTACCCAGTAGTGTAGTCGCGAGTAGCTGAAAATATAAATTTATTTGTACAGAGAACATTGCACCTTAACGACAGTGCAGTGCGCTCCGTCAACTAACTAAAAGTTCTGAAAGGCACATTCACTAAACACAAACAGATCTATATAAGCTTATATGAAGCTTCAACTCATAACTAATAAGATTGAAATGAACTAAAAGAAATGAAGAAAATGACTGACGCCATGGTGGAGGACTGGTAATGCAATAGGCTACATTAGGTAGCTGATCCTTTGGTGGATGTGGTTGAGGCTCATCAGACTTTCCTCCTCCTCCTTGACGTGTGTATTTTTGGATACGGTCAAAAACAATTTATAATTGACCGGTAAGACCGATGTCGAACCCAAAGGAGCAAACGGATTACGCGCTAAGTCTATCAAATTTTCTTACTCGGCTAATTCCTAAAATTCAAGAGTGATTATGGTTGTCAATGATTCAAAACAAGTATGAAATGGTTTTTAGGGGATTAAAATCAATTTAAAGCGAGTTTCGAGGGATTAATCCCCTCCTGGGCAATTCCCAATGATCATGCATACAAGAGTTTAATTAATTATGAGTTGATAGGTTTTAAACTTAGCTTAGACTAAAATTAGACAAAACATGCATGTCTAATCCTAGTCAAGCCATCTTAGCTAGGATCTCACTAATTAAAGAGTATTGATCCACTATATAGCATTTATTCTCATAAATGCTATATGCATAAAGTTCTAGTTAGATTCTCACCATGCATTTACTCTCATAAATGTAGGTTAAGTTCAATTTTACTATATCCAAACCATCACTAAGCTCTCTCAAGACTTAGATCAAAGTTCTAACACAAAAATGTCACTTAGGCATTTTATCAAACACTTAGAGACACGTCTAACATGAAGATCATAGTAAAATGAAATCAACTTCAATAAATCCAAATAGGTGTGTTTACAATGATCATTGAGTACCAAGGAGGTTCATAGACCCCTCAAAACACAAGGAGACTACTCACACATCATGTAAGACAACATGATGTATGGATTTTTACAAAGAAATCTAGGAGAAAAGAAGAGGGAAAGAGTAGGATGATTAGTCCTAATGAACTCCCTTGATCTTGGTTCCTCCTTGATTAGGTTGTAGTTGATGACCTTGATTTGACCTCTTTTGCTTGTCTTTTTCTCCAAAATCGCAGATCCCTAGGTCAAAAATTGACACTTTCTATTTATAGCCTCGGGTGAAAAAGAGTGAGTAACAGATCTCAGCCGATCGGTTGAGATGGTGTTCCAATCCAGCCGGTCGGCTGAGTCTGGCCGACTCAATGGATTGTGCAGGGGAATGGTCAGCCGGTCGGCTGAGATGGTGTTCCAATCCAACCGGTCGGCTGAGTCTGGACGAATGCTTTGAAGATGGAGCGCAGGATCCAGTCGGTCGGCTCAGAGGTCAGCCGGGCGACTTAGCTCTGCCGACTGATATGGGCAATTGACGATTCTTCCAGCCGGTCGGCTGGACCTTCAGTCGGTCGGCTGACATCGGCCGAGTGAAATGGAGCTTTCTAGCAATGATCCAGCCGGGCGGCTGGATGCAGGGGAATTCCCAGCCGGTCGGCTAAAATGCCTTATGCGATTTTTTTTGCTCCAAAACTTCGATTTCTCCCGAGTTCTCTTGCTTTGACTTCGGCACTGCGATATCTTGATATGCACCTGAGACGTACGAAAAGAGATCAAATGGCATCGAATTATCGCCGGGAACGAACAAAAACTATAGTGATAATCGGGCATTAATAAGTCAAAAACTCGACTTATCAACACTCCACACTTAAGCTTTGTTCGTCCCGAACAAAGTATGAAAATATGTCAAGGCCATGCAAATATCGAAATGCTAGTGGTGCTATGTTTTTCGTATATTTGCCTCACTAGATTTCACAAGGTCTCGATCATTATTCCTAATCATGTTATTGAAAGGAAAATGAAAGGTATGTACAATCTAACTAGCTCCTTTTCGTAGGCATCACGAATGCATTTAGCGTATGCATTAAGCCTTTAAACCCCTAGGCTACCCTAGTGGACGAGTTATAGTCTCGTGAGAGTTTTCAGAAAAGGGAATACTCACAAATCCCTAATGCACATATCCCATAAGAGTGAATGCAAGAGTGCTCAACCAAGGCTATGATTTTTTTCAAAACCAATCCCACACCCCAAACTAGAACTATCATCACAATATCATTAAAAGAACTTTTTCAACCCTTTGACTACCTTTGAGGAAATGTGACAGCACTGCCTTGTCGTGAGGCAATGTGTACAAAATTAATTTATAAGTCCGCTACTCGCGACTTCACTACTGGGTAGCAAGTGGTAAGTAGGGGTCGAACCCAAGGGAATTAAGGGGATAAGTTGTTCTTTGAGGGATCGTATAGGCGGGGAACGTGTTTTAGGTTGATTGAGGTTTTAGTGCGGAAAAGTAAATGATAGAAAAGTAAATACTGAAAATAAAAGAAAGAAGACTTACTGTGGTTGTTGCGTGATTGGCAAGTCTTCCGGGAGGTGAGCAGTTGATAAGGCAGTTTATACTAAGAAAGTAAATGCAGGTGGTGTTTGAATTTAAGGAAAGCATTCGGTTTCGGGGGCCTTATATCATAGCCTGTTTATCGTTGACCTTTAGTGATCCTTCTAAGTATTCAAACGTGTATCAAGGCCATTCCAAGCACTCGATTTGCCACACAGTCTAGCCCATTCCAAGGTCGTAGAGCACTTGTTCTACTTAGACTAATACCCCATTCCAAGGTATATTAGCCTGTGTGCATCCATTTGACCAGTCATTCCCGACCAACCAAATGGTGTTTTAGAAAGGTCAAACTCCTCAGATAAGCTTTGCCATTCCAAGCATCCACTTATCCGAGTATGTTTACGAACCCCACGGAAGAGCTTTGCCATTCCAAGCATCCACTCAACCTTGGAAGTTCTAACCTAATATATGGCACATAGAACAAGTTTTGAATACAAAGAAGAGGCACTAAAATATGGCCTAAAACATTTTATGATACAAGTACACCCCTTCAACCGAATGAAGAGTTTAGCTACGAATATCCATAGAGGTGGATACCATAGCTAAGTACTTACAGTTTTTGAAAGACAGTAAGTAAAGGAAAGGGGTGAGTACTTCAAGAACCGACAAGAGTACTCGAGAATAGAAAAGTAAAGCTTGAGTACTACAAGAACCGACAAGAGTACTCAAGAACTAACTACAATACTCAAGAACCAACAAGAGTATTATAGATTTAAAACCAAAGCTTACAAAAGTACCAAAACCTTTAGAGAGATAAGTGATTTTGTATTGTGAATGGGAAGGATTACAAGTGAAGGGAGCATGGTATTTATAGGCTTGGAGGAGTGAGACTTGTGGAGGAAGTAAAGACACTTGGCAAGCTCTCCATGGAGCTTCACAAAGCCATCAGTGACATCATCTTCACTTCTAGCCGCCCCATGTGGAGGAAGAGGAGAGGAGGGAAGCTTGTGGAAGCTTGTGGAAGGGAGGAGAAGCTTTCCAAAAGCCATCGGTGACATCATCATTCTCCTTAGCCGCCCATTTGAGGTGGAGGAGGAGAGTTTGTGAATTTTGTGAGGTTTTCACAAAACTATCTGTTCATTTTAACTCCGGACTGACTTTGGTTGCTCTTCGGTTGGATTTGTTTTGAGTGATTCCACGTAAGGATCATGAAATTTGTACAGTCGGCATCTGGTCGTGACCTTGGAATGACTCGTAATATATTTTCAGCGTAAAATCCTCTCCTTAGCGTGTATTCTCTCTAGACTCCAAAATACCCTGTAGATAAATATCGGAACTAACAAGCAAAAGTTAAATAGACAAACAGTCTAATTTGGTGGGTTTAACTGTGTTTATGATTCATATAATTATGGTCCATCAGATCACCCCACACTTTTAGTTGTTCGTCCCGAACAATGCTATTAAAGGGCGGCACACTAAGTAAGCTTTTTAAAATATGAAAGTTAGACTGTGGGACTCGATTTATCCTAATTCATGCATTACTACTTATTACCAAATTAAACCGTGTAAATAAATAGAAGAAACATGATACTTGTACATCCGTGCTGAGATGCAAATTATTTTGGATGTTTCGGGAGATAGCCCTTTTCAGGCTCTTGGACTGCATCCTCGGGACCGTCTCGCACTATATGGTTTCCTTGTAGTTTTCTCTCGCACATGATTTGGTTCGGGTTTCAATGGTTTGGTCTTTGATTTTCTTTTAGTGAGGGACAGCTTTTGTAGTGAATCGGCCTTTGGCCTTTGATTTGACTCTTTGAGTCCTTCACTTTTTGTTCGGTTAAAACCTTCACAATTTTGGGCCTTTGGCCTCTTGATTTGCTTCTTCGAGCTTTTGCCTTTTTGTGACTTGCTAGTCCATTTTCTCAAGCCTTTTTGGGAGGTCCAATCATCGCCCGCGAGCATATGGAAATACCTCCCCGCTCCTCTCATCCTTGCCGTTTCGCGCGGGTCAAGATGAGGGTCGCTCATCTATTTTCTCGGCTACTTTGACTAGAGATAGGATGGTCTGATTCCCGTCCTCGCCTTTTTTTCTTTTTGCATAAACACTGCATGGCGAAGATGACTTCAATCTTCACTGAAACCCGAAGTGCAGCCTCCACCGACTTCGAAAATCATATAGTTAGATTCGATCCTTCGAGTGCTTACCAAGCCTCTCTAGGGCAGTTTATGTCAACTCTACATCCCTAGTTTATCTCAGCACAAAGGGACAAATGAGAAGTTACATTCTAAGTTTTTAAACAGTTGAATTTTCACAAGGTTAATGCATGAATTATGATCTATCTTTTTCACATTCTTAAGTTCATATTTTCAAAAAGATAATTATTAAGGGAAAAGGAAAAACATGTTATTTATTTACAAAGGTGGATCTCACCCCACACTTTTGAACGAAGGCGTGCCTTTCAGCACAACTTAGTTTAAAAGCCATGCAAGCAGATATTATACGAGAAGGAAATGACATTAAGGAAAAGGGAAGAACAGAACTCCCTTTAAAGTGTTGAGCGAACGACATGGCATGAGGCTGGATAATCGAGGGAGTTCGGCTGGGGCCTTGAACTCTTGGCGTAGGCCTGGCTGGCTTAATGTTGCACCCAAGTCCGATTCCTGAATAGTCATTTCTTCTATGCACCAAGTGGGTGAGAGCAACTTATTGGTAAAAACTAAATGACAGAAAAATAAAAGACTGAAAGTAAGATAGGTGTCGGGTTACCTCTCGACCAGTGCCTTTGTTTAACGTCGTTAGCTCGACTCATGGGGATCACTGGTTTGGATCCCATGGGTGGCTCAGGTCGTATTTCGCCACTGTTCCTGTGTTGATTCTGGCCTTGACTCTTCCTGATTTCTTGCTTGGGTTAGAACCCCATGGTTTTGGTGTTTTTTCTTTCCATTGCTTTTGAGAAGACGGGGGACCTTTGACCATAGCTGCTGGTCTTGTTACTCTTTCGGTCTCCTTTGGCAGGTCAGAAATCTGTGTACCGTGATCTGAGATAGGTATAATGTCTGGAGGTTTCTTTGTATCCGTGCGGCTATTATCAATGGAGAAATTTGCAATTTTGCCGCCGAACTTAAGCGATAATGAGCCCTTGCCCACATCGATCCTTGCTTTAGTAGCGTAGAGGAATGGTCGTCCCAATATTATTGTTGGAGGGTCGTCTTCGCTGGTCTCTCCCGTTTGTATTACATAAAACTCTGCAGCAACGACAAGCTTTCCCACATGGAGTATTACATCTTCCAGCACTCCAACCGGACGGATGCATGATTTATCTCCTAGCTCGATATTTGACCTGGGCGGTTTCAATGGACCAAGTCCTAATAAGTAATATAAGGAGGAAGGCATGGCGTTGACAGCAGCCCCAAGATCGACTAAGCACTTATGAATCTGGGTTTCACCAATACCGCAGGTGACTGTGAAGGCCCCTGTGTCTTTATCTCTTTCCGGTCGTGACTCATGATCTGAAGAGGACTCTTTCTATTGTCGGGCCATTCTGCCCATTCCTTGGCTTAGGATTTGTATAATCGGGCCCCTTAATATTTTGCTTCGGAGCATAAATATTAGTTGGAGAGTCCCACTTTAAATCGTTATTGTCATCCCATCCAGGTGCTGGTATGTCAGAGTGTATGATCGGTGGTGGTGTTATGCAAATGGTGAATGCGTACCGTCCATTGTCAGCATGCGTAACCCATGTTTTGCCATCATTGGGTCGGTCTTCCTCTTGGTTCCAATCAGGACGACGCCTCCGGGTGAAGTGCTTGTTTGTAAGTTTGTAAGTTGGGGATCGTGCTACTTCTCCCAGTGTCGCCTTTACGTTTGACCTCTTTGTCATGCTAAGATTCGCCTTTGGGTTTTGGATGGTTTGTGAAGGAAGTCTGCCAGGCTCATTAGTGAGTGTTGACATTGCCGTGGCGAGCTGGGACATTTGTTTGGTCAATTCTGAAATTGCCCCGTCAGTTTTTGCCTGGTATTGGTGTAGCGAAGCACCCAATTGAATTATGCTTCCTGCGAGCTCCTTCATTGTGTCATCGAGTGACTTGGTTGGTTCTTGCTGATTATATGGGCCGGCTTGGTACTGATTTGGTCCTCTTTTCTGATATTGGCATGTTGATGGAGCGTTCTGGTTATACTGTCGGTGGGGGGGTTGGTAGAATGACTGAGCTAGTTGAGGGACAGCTGGTTGTGCTTCCTTCCGAGGATAGTTGTTGTTACGTCAGTTCGGGTTGGTTGTTTGACCATACTGTCGGTTTTGTCCGGCTCTGTCGTTACTGTTGTTGTTGTATCCTTGGTATCCTCCCACTGCATTCACTTCTGCCGGTTCCTCTTCTATTAATGTCGGGCATGCGTCGGTTTTGTGGTCCGTAGAACCACAAAAATTGCAAGGCTTAACAGGAACTTGTTGTCTTCGTAGGATCTGAATCATCATCTCCTTTAATTGTTTCATTTCTTCTGGTATAGAACTCATTGGTGTTTCAGCTCTTGCCACATTCTTTGTTCGGGAAAATTCCTCCTGCCGAGTTGTCTCTTCTCTAAATCGGGCATTTTCGGCAATGTTAGTGATGAGATCCCTTATGCCGCTCAATGATAGATTCATCATGGATCCTCCAGCTGAGGCATCCAGGAGCATTTTGTCTAAAGGTCTTAATCCATCAATGAGGTACTCGACGATGAGTTTCTCGGACAGTCCAAGGGTACAGCAGCTTCTCTCCAGGCGGTTGAACTTTTCCAGGTAATCGTACATGGTTTCATTGGGCCCTTGCTTGATGTCTTATAGTTGCCTCCTTACTTGCATTGCTCTTCCTGCCGGGTAATATTTGTCTAGGAATTTCCTTTGCATCTGAGCCCATGTTCTGATGCTACCGGAAGGCAAAGAAAGGAACCAGTCGTTTGCCGAATCAATGAGGGAAAAATAGAACCCTTTCAACTTGAAGTCGTCTATACTCACTCGATTGGGTTTTAGATTTTGGCAAATGCCGTGTAAGCGTTGGAGGTGAGTTGTCGCAGATTCTCCATGTGCTCCTGAGAACTTAGGCAAGCTATGGGTGATGGACCATAATTATACGAATCAAAAACACAGTAAAACCCACTAAATTAGACTGTTGGTCTATTTAACTTTTGCTTGTTAGTTCCGATATATTTCTACAGGGTATTTTGGACTCTAGAGAGAATACACGCTAAGGAGAGGATTTTACGCTGAAAAGATATTACGAGTCAGTCCAAGGTCACGATCAGACGCTGAATGCAGAAATCTCAAGATCCTGACGTGGAATCACTCAAAACAAATCCAACCGAGGAACAACCAAAGTCAGACCGGAGCGAAATTGGACTGATAGTTTTGTGAAAACTACACAAAACTCACAGAAAACTCATCCTTATCCATCCAAGACCGGCGGCTTTTGGAGGAGGTGACCAAAGTCACCTCCCCTCCTCCTCCTTCCCACCTTCAACCGGCGGTTTTTACCTCCATGGAGCTCACCATGGATGAGAGCAATGTGCTCTCATCTTAGCCCTCCATTTCCCTCTCCTTTGGCTATAAATAAGAGCCCTCCCCTCCTCATTTGTATCATCCCACAATCCACAAATCACAATACACTTCTCTCTCTAGAAAGTTTGGTACTTTGTAAGTTTGGTTTTTGAAATAATACTCATGTTGGTTCTTGAGTATTATAACAGTTTGAAATAATACTCCTGTTGGTTCTTGAGTATTATAACAGTTTGAAATAATACTCCTGTTGGTTCTTGAGTATTATAACAGTTTTAGAGAATACTCCTGTTGGTTCTTGAGTATTCAAGTAGGATTTGGGAATACTCCTGTTGGTTCTTGAGTATTCCCCTTTACTTATTGTCTTTCAAAAACCCCCGAGTATATAGCTATGATATCCTCTTCCATGGATAATCGTAGCTAAACTCTTTATTCGGTTGAAGGGACGTACTTGTATTATAAAATGTTTTAGACTATTTTAGTGTTTTTTCTCTGTATTCAAAACTTGTTCTATGTGCCATATATTAGATCAGAATTTCCAAGGTTGAGTGGATTCTTGAAATGGCAAAGCTCTACCGTGGAAGTTCGTGAACATACTCGGGTAAGTGGATGCTTCAAATGGCAAAGCTTATCTGAGGAGTTCGATCTCTCTCAAACACCATTTGGATAAATCGGAAAAGACAATCCAAATGGATGCACATAGGCTAGTATACCTTGAAATGGGGTGCTAGTCTGAGTAGAACAAGGGCTCTACGTTTTTTGCAAAAGATTAGACAGTGTTGCAAGTCGAGTGCTTGAAATGGGCTTGATTCACTTTCGAACACTTTTGCAAAAGACTAGACAGTGTGGCAAATCGAACGCTTGAAATGGCCTTGATGCACGTTTGAATACTTAGAAGGATTACTAAAATGATAAAACAGGCTATGATGCAATGCCCCCGAAACCGAATGCTTCCCTTGAATTACAAAACCCCCTTGTATTTACTTTTCTAGTATAACTGCCTTAATCAACTGCACTCACCTTCCGGAGGACTCGCAAATCACGCATCACCCACTGTAAGTCTTTCTTTTTACTTTTCAGTATTTATTTTTCTGTAATTAACTTTTCCGCACTCAAAACCAAAAACAACCAAAAAAGTCACTTAGTCATAACCGCTAAAATCCTAATCAACCTTAAAACACGCTCCCTCGCTGTACAAATCCCTTAAAGAACAACGTATCCCCCTAATTCCCTAGGGTTCATCCCCTACTTACCACTTGCTACCCAGTAGTAAAGTCGCGAGTAGCGGACTTATAAATTTATTCTTGACGTTTGCACACAACGACTGTGCGTCCGTCAAAATTGGCGCCGTTGCCGGGGAATTAGCCGTCGGATAAGTTCTTTGAATCACTACGCGCTTCAAAACAACCATGTCTCGTGAAGGAAGCCACCATGACTATCAAGATGATGACGAGATAAACCTGTACGATCAAAATGATGAGGTGCCACTTCCTTTTGTGGACGATCCGGAACAACTCATCAGAAACAGAAGAGCTCGTGATAGGGAGGCAATCAGAAGAAACCAAGAACCACCCAAGGACCAAAATGCAGCTGGTCCAGTACAACCCCCTAGATATCCACCACCACCTCAACCTCGACAAGTGCCGAGACGAGAACTCGCTTTCGATAACTACTACGGGGATAACAACAATTACCGCGAACCTACTATGGGAGAACTCTCAGCACCGTATTTGAGAAACCAGCCATGGTGCATTCACGAAGACCCTGAACTGGAAAATGTCATCATCAACACTTCAGTGGTCCACAACTTACCGAAATTCTCAGGAACACGTGGAGAATCAGCAATGACTCATCTCCAGTGCTTACATGGTATTTGCCAAAACTTAAAACCAAATGGCGTGAACGTAGACGACTTCAAGTTGAAGGCGTTCTATTTTCCCTCATCGACGCGGCAAACGACTGGTTCCTTTCATTGCCTTCCGATAGCATCAGAACATGGGCTCAGATGCAAAAGAAATTCCTGGACAAATATTACCCGGCAGGATGGGCGATGCAAGTACGGAGGCAACTACAAGACATCAAGAAAGGACCCAACGAAACCATGTACGATTACCTGGAAAAGTTTAACCACCTGGAGAGAAGCTGCTGCACCCTTAGACTGCCTGAGAAACTCGCAGTCGAGTATCTCATTGATGGATTAAGACCCTTGGACAAAATGCTTCTGGATGCCTCAGCTGGAGGATCCATGATGAATCTGTCATTAAGTGGCATAAGGAATCTCATCACCGACGTTGCTGAAAATGCCCGATTTAGAGAAGAGACGACTCGTCAGGAAGAATTTTCCCGAACAAGGAATGTGGCAAAAGCTGAAACACCAATGAACTCCATGCCAGAAGAGATGAAACAATTGAAGGAGATGATGATTCAGTTCCTACGAAGACAAACAGTTCCAGTTAAGCCTTGCAAATTTTGTGGCTCTACAGACCACAAAACTGACGCATGTTCGACATTAATAGAAGAGGACCCGGTAGAAATAAATGCAGTGGGAGGATACCAAGGATACAACAACAACAGCAACGACAGAGCCGGACAAAACCGACAGTATGGTCAAGCAACCAACCCGAACTGGCGTAACAACAACTATCTTCAGAAGGAAGCACAACCAGCTATCCCTCAACTAGCTCAGTCATACTACCAACCCCCCCACCAACAGTATAACCAGAACGCTTCATCGGCAGGCCAATATCAGCAAAGAGGACCAAATCAGTACCAAACCGGCCCACATAATCAGCAAGAACCAACCAAGTCGCTCGATGACACGATGAAGGAGCTCGCAGGAAGCATAAATCAATTGGGTACTTCGTTACACCAATACCAGGCGAAAACTGACGGGGCAATTTCAGAATTGACCAAACAAATGTCCCAACTCGCCACTGCAATGTCAACACTCACTAATGAGCCTGGCAAACTTCCTTCACAAACCATCCAAAACCCAAAGGTGAATCTTAGCATGATAAAAAGGTCAAACGAAAAGGCGACACTGGGAGAAGTTGCACGATCCCCAACTTACAAACTTACGAACAAGCACTTCGCCCAGAGGCGTCGACCTGATTGGAATCAAGAGGAAGACCGATCCAATGATGGCAAAACATGGGTTACACATGCTGACAATGGACGGTACGCATTCACCGTTTGTATAACACCACCACCGATCATACACTCTGACATACCAGCATCTGGATGGGATGACAGTAACAATTTAAGGTGGGACTCCCCAACTAATATTTATGCTTCGAAGCAAAATATTAGGGATCCGATTATACAAATCCTAAGCCAAGGAACGGGCAGAATGGCCCGACAATAGAAAGAGCCCTCACTTCAGATCACGAGCCACAACCGGAAAGAGATAAAGACCCAGGGGCCTTCACAGTCACCTGCGGTATTGGTGAAGCACAGATTCATAAGTGCTTAGTCGATCTTGGAGCTGCTGTCAACGCCATGCCCTCCTCCTTATATTACTTATTAGGACTTGGTCCATTAAAACCACCCAGGTCAAATATCGAGCTAGGAGATAAATCGTGCATCCGTCCGGTTGGAGTGCTAGAAGATGTAATACTCCATGTGGGAGAGCTCGTCATTGCTGTAGACTTTTATGTAATACAAACGGGAAAGACCAGCGAAGACGACCCTCCAACAATAATATTGGGACGACCATTCCTCTACGCTACTAAAGCAAGGATCGATGTGGGCAAGGGCTCATTATCGCTTAAGTTCGGCGGCAAAATTGCAAATTTCTACATTGACAATAGCCGCACGTATACAAAGAAACCGCCAGACATTATACCTCTCTCAGATTGCGGTACACAGATTTCTGACCTCCCTAAGGAGACCGAAAGAGTAATAAGACCAGCAGCTATGGTCAAAGGTCCCCCGTCTTCTCAGAAACAATGGAAAGAAAAAACACCAAAACCATGGAGTTCTAACCCAAGCAAGAAATCAGGAAGAGTAAAGGCAAAAATCAACACAGAAACGGTGGCGAAATACGACCTGAGCCACCCATGGAATCCAAACCAGAGATCCAGGAATGAGGTACTGTCGAGCCAACGACGTAAAACAAAGGCACTGGTCGGGAGGTAACCCGACACCTATCTTACTTTCTGTCTTTTATTTTCTGTCATTTAGTTTTTTTCCAATAAGTCGCTGTCACCCACTTGGTGCATAGAAATGACTATTCAGGAATCGGTTTTTGGAGCAAGACCGGATTAGCCAGGCAGCTTCCGTGAGTTACCGGGCCTGCGCTGAGAGTTCAAGGCCCCAGCCGAACTCCCTCGATTATCCAGCCTCATGCCATGTCGTTCACTCGACACTTTAAAGGGAGTTCTGTTCTTCCCTTTTCCTTAACGTCATTTCCTTCTCGTATAATATCTGCTTGCATGGCTTTTGAACTAAGTTGTGCTGAAAGGCACGCCTTCGTTCAAAAGTGTGGGGTGAGATCCACCTTTGTACATAACATGTTTTTCTTTTCCTTTTTCAATATTATCTTTTTGAAAATATGAACTTGAAAATGTGAAAAAGATAGATATAAAATTCATGCATTTATCTTGTGAAAATTCAACTGTCTAAAAATTTAGAACATAACTTCTCATTTGTCCCTTTGTGCTGAGATAAACTAGGGATGTGGAGTTGACATAAACTGCCCTAGAGAGGCTTGGCAAGCAATCGAAGGATCGAATCAAACTATATGGTTTTCGAAGTCAGTGGAGGCTGCACTTCGGGTTTCAGTGAAGATTGAAGTCATCTCCACCATGCAGTGTTTATGCAAAAAAGAAAAATAAAGGCGAGGACGGGAATCAGACCGTCCTATCTCTAGTCAAAGTAGCCGAGAAAATAGATGAGCGACCCTCATCTTGACCCGTGCGAAACGGCAAGGATGAGAGGAGCGGGGAGGTATTTCCATAGGCTTGCCGGCGATGATTGGACCTCCCAAAAAGGCTTGAGAAAATGGACTAGCAAGTCACAAAGAAGCAAAAAGCTCAAAGAAGCAAACCAAGAGGCCAAAGGCCCAAAATTGTGAAGGTTTTAACCGAATAAAAAGTGAAGTACTCAAAGAGTCAAATCAAAGGCCAAAGGCCGATTCACTACAAAAGCTGTCCCTCGCCAAAAGAAGATCAAAGACCAAACCATTGAAACCCGAACCGAATCACGTGCTAGAGAAAGCTACAAGGAAACCATATAGTGCGAGACGATCCCGAGAATGCAGTCCAGGAGCCTAAAAAGGGCTATCTCCCGAAACATCCAGAATAATTTGCGTCTCAGCACGGAGGTACAAGTATCAAGTTTCTTCTATTTATTTACACAGTTCAATTTGGTATTAAGTAAGCAATGCATGAATTAGGATAAATCGAGTCCCACAGTCTAACTTTCATATTTTAAAACCAAACTTAATGTGCCGCCCTTTAATAGCATTGTTCGGGACGAACAACTAAAAGTGTGGGGTGATCTGATGGACCATAATTATACGAATCAAAAACACAGTAAAACCCACTAAATTAGACTGTTGGTCTATTTAACTTTTGCTTGTTAGTTCCGATATATTTCTACAGGGTATTTTGGACTCTAGAGAGAATACACGCTAAGGAGAGGATTTTACGCTGAAAAGATATTACGAGTCAGTCCAAGGTCACGATCAGACGCTGAATGCAGAAATCTCAAGATCCTGACGTGGAATCACTCAAAACAAATCCAACCGAGGAACAACCTAAGTCAGACCGGAGCAAAATTGGAGTGATAGTTTTGTGAAAACTACACAAAATTCACACAAAACTCATCCTTATCCATCCAAGACCGGCGGCTTTTGGAGGAGGTGACCAAAGTCACCTCCCCTCCTCCTTCCCACCTTCAACCGGCGGTTTTACCTCCATGGAGCTCACCATGGATGAGAGCCATGTGCTCTCATCTTAGCCCTCCATTTCCCTCTCCTTTGGCTATAAATAAGAGCCCTCCCCTCCTCATTTGTATCATCCCACAATCCACAAATCACAATACACTTCTCTCTCTAGAAAGTTTGGTACTTTGTAAGTTTGGTTTTTGAAATAATACTCCTGTTGGTTCTTGAGTATTATAACAGTTTGAAATAATACTCCTGTTGGTTCTTGAGTATTATAACAAATTTAGAGAATACTCCTGTTGGTTCTTGTGTATTCAAGTAGGATTTGGGAATACTCCTGTTGGTTCTTGAGTATTCCCCTTTACTTATTGTCTTTCAAAAAACCCCGAGTATTTAGCTATGATATCCTCTTCCATGGATAATCGTAGCTAACCTCTTTATTCGGTTGAAGGGGCGTACTTGTATTATAAAATGTTTTAGACTATTTTAGTGTTTTTTCTCTGTATTCAAAACTTGTTCTATGTGCCATATATTAGATCAGAATTTCCTAGATTGAGTGGATGCTTGAAATGGAAAAGCTCTTCCGTGGAAGTTCGTGAACATACTCGGGTAAGTGGATGCTTGAAATGGCAAAGCTTATCTGAGGAGTTTGATCTCTCTCAAACACCATTTGGATAAATCGGAAAAGACAATCCAAATGGATTCACATAGGCTAGTATACCTTGAAATGGGGTGCTAGTCTGAGTAGAACAAGGGCTCTACGTTTTTTGCAAAAGATTAGACAGTGTTGCAAGTCGAGTGCTTGAAATGGCCTTGATTCACTTTCGAACACTTTTGCAAAAGACTAGACAGTGTGGCAAATCGAGCGCTTGAAATGGCCTTGATCCACGTTTGAATACTTAGAAGGATTACTAAAATGATAAAACAGGCTATGATGCAATGCCCCCGAAACCGAATGCTTCCCTTGAATTACAAAACCCCCTTGTATTTACTTTTCTAGTATAACTGCCTTAATCAACTGCACTCACCTTCCGGAGGACTCGCAAATCATGCATCACCCACTGTAAGTCTTTCTTTTTACTTTTCAGTATTTATTTTTCTGTAATTTACTTTTCCGTACTCAAAACCAAAAACAACCAAAAAAAGTCACTTAGTCATAACCGCTAAAATCTCAATCAACCTTAAAACACGCTCCCTCGTTGTACAAATCCCTTAAAGAACAATGTATCCCCCTAATTCCCTTGGGTTCGACCCCTACTTACCACTTGCTACCCAGTAGTAAAGTCGCGAGTAGCGGACTTATAAATTTATTCTTGACGTTTGCACACGACGACTGTGCGTCCGTCAATGGGCCACTGATGTGTTGATGGTAATGTATTCCAGTTCAGGGCCCTCGTAGAAGCACCATGGTTGCGTTTCAAAATCTGGGGCATTCAGCTCTCCCATCGTAGGTGCGCGCTAGTTGTTATTCCCATAGTAGTCGTCGAAGACAGGTTCTTGCCTAGGCATTTGTCGAGGTTGAGGGTGTGGGGGACGTATAGGGGGTTGCACTGGACCAGCTGCGTTTCGGTCCTCGGGTGGTCCTTCGTTTCTTCGGGTGGCCTCCCTATCACGAGCTCTTCTGTCTCGGATGATTTGTTCCGGATCGTCGACAAATGGAAGTGGCACCTCATCATTTCGATCGTATAGGTTTATCTCTTCGTCATCCTGGTAGCCATGGTGGCTTCCTTCGCGAGACATGGTTGTTTTGAAGCGAGAATGGATTCAAAGAACTTATTCGATTAATTAACTAATTCCCGGCAACGGCGCCAATTTGACAGCACTGCCTTGTCGCGAGGCAATGTGTACAAAATTAATTTATAAGTCCGCTACTCGCGACTTCACTACTGGGTAGCAAGTGGTAAGTAGGGGTCGAACCCAATGGAATTAAGGGGATAAGTTGTTCTTTGAGGGATCGTATAGGCGGGGAACGTGTTTTAGGTTGATTGAGGTTTTAGTGCGGAAAAGTAAATGACAGAAAAGTAAATACTGAAAATAAAAGAAAGAAGACTTACAGTGGTTGTTGCGTGATTGGCAAGTCTTCCGGGAGGTGAGCAGTTGATAAGGCAGTTTATACTAAGAAAGTAAATGCAGGTGGTGTTTGAATTTAAGGAAAGCATTCGGTTTCGGGGGCCTTATATCATAGCCTGTTTATCATTGACCTTTAGTGATCCTTCTAAGTATTCAAACGTGTATCAAGGCCATTCCAAGCACTCGATTTGCCACACTGTTTAGCCCATTCCAAGGTCGTAGAGCACTTGTTCTACTTAGACTAATACCCCATTCCAAGGTATATTAGCCTGTGTGCATCCATTTGACCAGTCATTCCCGACCAACCAAATGGTGTTTTAGAAAGGTCAAACTCCTCAGATAAGCTTTGCCATTCCAAGCATCCACTTATCCGAGTATATTTACGAACCCCACGAAAGAGCTTTGCCATTCCAAGCATCCACTCAACCTTGGAAGTTCTAACCTAATATATGGCTGATGAGCTGTATTTATACGACTCATCGAGTCATTAAATCCCACCAATTCCAGCACTTTATTATACGAACAGTTACTTCTTAGTGTTGTTTCGTGTTTCAGGTGATTTGGAAGCTCTAGGAGGAATCGCGCTTAAAAGACGGCATTTTCGTGCCAGAAACATCGCAATTGAAGAACAGACCCAAAGGAGGATCGTGAACAGTGTTTTTTCGGCTCGTGAACAGTAACTCCGGCGTGAACAGTACTATGGCGTGAATAGTGATTTCGGTCGAATCCAGCCCAGTTCGTCCGGCCCAAAAGCATAATGTCATATTAGGGCAAAATTCACAAGCTAGGGTTTTGGAATTATCTAGAAGACCAAGGTGGCTTGAAGATAAAGCAAAGAATATTATGGAAATATTTCCATGATTATCTTCGGCTTATTTTGGGAACTTTAGGGTTTCTCAAACTCTATATAAGGAGGAGCATACAAGACCTAATATTCATCCCTCACTACTCATTCGAGTACTCCTCTCAGCATACACGGCCAAACCCTAGTCTCTCCATCGTCCGCCCTTGCTCCGCCCGATCAGCCACCACTCACGGCCGCAACTCGCCCAGTTCGTTCACAACTCAGCCGTGACTCGGCAGCTTTTGTTCCCTTCGGTTTTAGTGAGAAGTCTTGTCCCTTTTTATTCATGCATTGTTCACCTATGACTATGTGTAACTAAACCGATTTTTCGGGTTAGGGTTGAATAATTGTGACGATGTTTTGAGATTCCGTTATTCATTATTATTCTTGCATTCTATTTAGTTCTTGTACAAATTATCAGTTTGAATTATTAGGTTAAGGGGATATCCGAAAGGGTACAACTTAACCTAGTAATACTCACTATCTATTTACTGCTTATTTGATACTGACCCGTTAGAATAAGTAGAGCACTAAACCTAATATAACCTGACCAGGAGTATTAGGTTTGCTAGAATTAAACGGTTATAACCTGACCAGGTGTGACCCTGAGAAGACAAGAATAAATATTTAGAAATCAAGGATAAACTTAGTCACAATTGAAGAAAACCCTAGCCTGAATATCTTCTCTGATTGATACACTCTTACTTATTTCGTGCCTTACTACTGTCTTCTAATCAATTACTTTCACCCAATCTTTCTTTTTCCCTCTTACAGAACAAAGTAGTAACCATCTAGCTTCCTTGGGTTCGACCCTTGCTTGCCGCTGTACTAACCCACAGTTCAGAGTGAGGAGATTATAAATTTAGATTTGCAGGTACCGACGACACCTGTCAATGGCACATAGAACAAGTTTTGAATACAAAGAAGAGGCACTAAAATATGGCCTAAAACATTTTATGATACAAGTACACCCCTTCAACCGAATGAAGAGTTTAGCTACGAATATCCATAGAGGTGGATACCATAGCTAAGTACTTACAGTTTTTGAAAGACAGTAAGTAAAGGAAAGGGGTGAGTACTTCAAGAACCGACAAGAGTACTCGAGAATAGAAAAGTAAAGCTTGAGTACTACAAGAACCGACAAGAGTACTCAAGAACTAACTACCATACTCAAGAACCAACAAGAGTATTATAGATTTAAAACCAAAGCTTACAAAAGTACCAAAACCTTTAGAGAGATAAGTGATTTTGTATTGTGAATGGGATGGATTACAAGTGAAGGGAGCATGGTATTTATAGGCTTGGAGGAGTGAGACTTGTGGAGGAAGTAAGGACACTTGGCAAGCTCTCCATGGAGCTTCACAAAGCCATCGGTGACATCATCTTCACTTCTAGCCGCCCCATGTGGAGGAAGAGGAGAGGAGGGAAGCTTATGGAAGCTTGTGGAAGGGAGGAGAAGCTTTCCAAAAGCCATCAGTGACATCATCATTCTCCTTAGCCTCCCATCCACCTTCCAAGTAACACCATCTACGTGGACTAGGTGCATAGACTTCATAGTAGGAATGGATGGCTTCGGGCATCCATCGTGGCCTAAGGTGAAGTTACACCCCAAGGCAATCAATGTAATGAGGGATCCTCCTCCCAAGGAAAGGTTTCGCGCGGACTTGCTAACATAGCCCATAAATCGGGAGGCAAGGACGTCAATCCACGGGATAGTGTGGCCAAAGTTGACCTCCATCATCAAATCCATATTTGGATAGGAAATCGAGCGAGCCAGCTCTATACGGGTATTAATCCCGATGGCGATAACGTGATGGATCACCTTCCAAACTGGGGTAGTAATCGCTGAAGAATTGTAGGAAGGAGTAAACCACTCTTGTCGGCCAGATATAAGCTTCCCAAAATCTGCTCTGCTGGTGCTCAGTGAACCTACTGATCGTATGCATAGCAACTGGAAAATAGAGCCATTCTCGAATCATATCCTCCCTGATCTGAAATTCCCTACCCCCCAAAATAAACCTCCAAACATCGTTATCCTCCTCATCTTTCCCCTCCTCGAATGAGCACAAAAACTCCTTCACCAACCTCGGATACGTCCCCGGATCATCATGGAATAAATAATGAATACCAACAAACTGTAGTTTGGCACGTACCTCATTTGCTACCTCCTCCCCAAGTATACTCATGTCAAGGTATAGGCTCGCTAGGGCTTCCTTTCCCTTCTCCGTGATCCGGTTGTAGTTCTCGACGTGCTTGGCATTCGTAAATGCGATGGGCTCGGAGAAAGGGAAAGGGGTGGGTGATGGCAATGGACCTCTATATGGACCCTCTCTTGCCACGGCAGGCACAATGTCGGTGGAGGGAACTCCTGCTGGAGGGGGCGAAGGCACACGAGGCACGGGTGGTGGTGATGGTACTCGAATGGCGAGAGGACCCGGGGCTTTCTTTGAAGGCTTGCTCTTCTTCGGTCGGGGAGGCGAAGGTGGAGGGGATTCCACTTCCTCACCCTCGCTCAATTCTGCAAGCGAAGTCCTCAACAACTTCCTCTTTCGCCCAACAATAGGCAAATCATCCTCATCACTCTTGGAAAAATCATCGACCCGAATGTCCCGAGTCGGCTCATAGGCAACCCCCTTGCCTTTCACATTGGATTTGGACGATGATCCGGCTTGAGGCATGATTGGAATGCAGGGGAAAAACTGAGAATTGGGCTACGCAGAACTCAACCGGTCGGCTGGGATGACTCTGAATTCAGCCGGTCGGCTGAAATCTGGTTATGAGGGTTGGATTTTGGGGTTTTTTTTGAAATGGCTTGGATGATGAAATTGGTTGATGGGTTTTGTAGGTGGGGTGAGTGGAGTGTTTTTGGTGAAGGAAGTGGGAGGTTTTGACGGTCGGATTGGGAGATCGGCCGGGGGGTTTTCCAAATCGGAAATGGAGTGGGAGGATTTCTGGCTGGCTAGGGCGGTTGGCTGGGTGGCGGACGGTGCTAGGAGGCACGGCGGTGTGACGGCGAGTGCAGGAGTGTTGGTTGGAGGTCGGAGATCGGGGATCGAAATCGGCGGAGGATTTAGGGTTTCTGCAAAAGTGGGAAGTGAGTCAGACGAAGGCGGTCGGCTGGGTTTGGTTAAGCATTTCTCAGCCGGTCGGCTGAGTATCGAGCCGACCGGCTCAACTCGGCCGTGATGAATGGAATTGACAATGAAAAACTCAGCCGGTCGATTGAGTTTTGAGCTGGTCGGCTCAACCCGGCCGAGTTGAAAAGGAAATGAGGCAATTTGGTTAAGGCACACTCAGCCGGTCGACTGAATCTTCAGCCGGTCGGCTCAACTCTGCCGATTCAATTGGTCTTCAATGAGAAGTCTCAGCCGGCCGGCTGAAATTGAGACCTAAAACTCAGCCGGTCGGTTGGATTCTGGGCTCAGCCACTTTCAGCTATGATTTCGGCGATCTTATCATTCTATTCTGAACCAAACTCCACACTTAAACCAAGCTATCCCTGTTCATTGATGCAAAAAGCATATCCACCAAGTAATCACTAGCATTCATACGATGTTCAACAAAATAGCAAGCTAGGATAACACACTCCACACTTAAGACATCACCACCATCTAGATATTTTCATGCAAGCATATCCCACACCAAGCACACCTAAACATGCATTTTAGACCGTCCTAGCACCAAGTTCACATTCAAAGCTCAATATTCTCATGCCAAACATATAGGAGAGTAACCGCGCATAGATGGACAACTTACAAACCGGGTTCCTCCCGTGAGGGCCTAGTTTAACGGCTTGGCAAAGACCGAGCCGATCCTTTTCTCACTAAGAAACACACTTGAGGAGTCCATAGCTAGGATCCCTCCTCAAGCGGATAAAAGCTCTCTATGGTTCGGTCAAAGGGTAAGTCACATTTCGTTCATCCCGAACTCCTTCTCTATAATCCTTTAGCCTTTGCCCATTTGCAGTAAAAGTGGTTCCGTCATTGTTGAGCAGTTCTACATGTCCATCCTCGTGAGGCTTGTGGACAATAAATGGACCACTCCACCGGCTTCTCAACTTCCCCGGGAATAATTTGAGCCTAGAGTTAAAGAGCAAGACCTTCTCTCCTTTCATGAACTCGCGACGAAAGATTTTTCTGTCGTGCCATTTCTTGGTCTTCTCTTCATAGATCCTAGCACTCTCGTAGGCTTCATTTCTTATCTCTTCCAACTCGTGGAGTTGAAGGACCCTATGGTCTTCCGCCGTTTGTAAGTCCATATTCAACATTTTAATTGCCCACATCGCCTTGTACCCCAATTCTACCGGCAAATGGCACGGTGTCCCATATATAAGGCGATAGGGAGACATTCCAATAGGGGTCTTGAACGCCGTACGATAGGCCCATAGCCGTCATCTAGCTTCGATGACCAATCCTTTCTTGAGCTTCCCACGGTCTTCTCCAAGATTGCCTTGATTTCCCGATTTGATATCTCTACTTGCCCACTTCTTTGTGGGTGATATGGTGTGGCAACCTTGTGACTAACTCCATATTTGCGAAGTAAGGCCTCAAAATGCTTTTCTTTGAAATGTGAACCACCATCACTTATGACGGTCCTCGGCACTCCAAATCTTGGAAAAATGATCTTCTTGAAGAGCTTGGTGACCACCTTGGCATCACAAGTAGGGGAAGCGACGGCCTCAACCCATTTGGAGACGTAATCAACCGCGACCAATATATATTGGTTTCCATATGAAGATGGGAAGGGGCCCATATAGTCTATGCCCCAAACATCAAATATCTCGACCGGGAGGATGCTTTGTTGGGACATTTCATGCCTCTTGGAGATATTCCCCATTCTTTGGCATTGATCGCAAGCCTTCACAAATTCATAAGCATCACCAAAGAGAGTTGGCCAATAAAACCCGCTTTGTAGGACTTTCGACGCCGTCTTTGCTCCACTACCATGTCCTCCATATTGTGATGAATGACAATGGTAAAGAATGTCCCACATTTCTTCTTCGGCGATGCAAGTCCTATATAATCCATCTCCGCAAAGCCTATATAGATAGGGCTCATCCCAATAGTATCTCTTGGTCTCGGACAAGAACTTCCTCTTTTGATGGTGGTTCATGTCGTGAGGGATAATCCCACAAACCACAAAGTTAACAAAATCCGCATACCATGGGAGGGCCTCTGCCTCAACTCTCATGAGTTGCTCTCCAATAAATGAGTCATTCACGGGTCTAGTATCCTCTTCAATCTCTTCATTTTCCTCTAGCCTTGATAGGTGGTCGGCTACCACATTTTCCACCCCCTTTTTATCTTTGATCTCTATATCAAATTCTTGGACCAATAGAATCCATCTTATCAATCTTGGCTTGGAATCTTTCTTTCCCAAGAGGTATTTGATCGCCGCATGATCCGTGAATACTATAACCTTCGAAGCCACTAGGTATGGACGAAACTTATCAAAAGCGTACACAATAGCAAGAAGCTCTTTCTCGGTAGTAGTGTAGTTCAATTGAGCTCCATTAAGAACCTTGCTTGTGTAGTGAATGGCATGAAGTTTCTTGTCCACCCTTTGTCCAAGGACCGCCCGAATAGCATAATCACTAGCGTCGCACATGAGCTCAAAGGGCAAATCCCACCTTGGAGGTTGAATAATTGGAGCCGAAATCAATGCCTCTTTCAATTTCTCGAAGGCCACCAAGCACTCTTCATCAAACCGAAACTTGGTGTCATTGCATAATAGGTTTGTCAACGGCTTTGCAATCTTCGAGAAATCCTTAATGAATCTCCGGTAGAACCCGGCATGGCCTAGAAAGCTCCTTATTCCTCTTACATCCTTTGGAGGTGGCAATTTTTCCATGACTTCAATTTTAGCCTTGTCCACCTCAATTCCTCTCTTAGAGACCAAGTGGCCAAGCACTATTCCTTCCTGCACCATAAAATGACATTTTTCCCAATTAAGAACAAGGTTCGTCTCAATACATCTTTTCAACACTTTAGCCAAATTGGCTAAGCAATCATCAAAAGACGAACCATAAATAGAAAAGTCATCCATGAATACTTCCATAATCTTTTCAATAAATTCAGAAAATATAGCCATCATGCATCTTTGTAATGTACCCGGCGCATTACAAAGTCCAAAGGGCATTCGCCGATAGGCAAATGTTCCATAGGGACAAGTAAAGGTGGTTTTCTCTTGATCTTGTGGATGAATAGGGATTTGGAAAAATCCACTATATCCATCAAGATAGCAAAAATAATCATGCTTGGCTAATCTTTCCAACATTTAATAAATAAAAGGAAGTGGAAAGTGATCTTTCTTAGTGGCTTGATTTAGTTTTCTATAGTCCACACACATACGCCAACCGGTCACGGTTCTCGTGGGAATCAATTCATTCTTCTCATTTTTAATAACGGTCATTCCCCCCTTTTTGGCACTACATGAATGGGGCTTACCCATTTAGAGTCCGCAACGGGGAAAATGATTCCCGCATCAAGCAATTTAAGCACCTCTTTCTTCACTACCTCACCAACAATAGGATTCAACCTCCTAGCTCTCTCCCTAGATGGCACACTATCGCTCTCTAGATTGATTTCATGCATGCATAAATTTGGGCTTATTCCCCTTAAGTCATCAATAGAGTAGCCGATAGCATCCTTATGTTCTCTAACCACATCAAGCAATTTAGTGGTTTCAACATCATTCAAAGAAGCACTAACAATGATAGGCAAGCTAGAATTTGGGCCTAAGAACTCATATCTTAGGCTTGTTGGTAGAGCTTTAAGCTCTACCGAACAAGACTCCTTACCTTTGTCGCTTAGAGACCCTTCTTCACATTCTTCCTCCAAGATAGCCCAACAATCGGCAATGTCGGGAAGTTCATTATCAAGATCAATCGCACTCATGAGAAGGTTAGGCACATCATACAATTCATACGTATCAACTAGGTCTAGATAATTACAAGTCATTGTAGAACTAGGACCTCGTTGTGCTTTTTCAAGATTAAACTCAATCTCCTCATCTCCTACCCTCATGGTGATCGACCCCTTAGTTGTATCAAAAATAGCCCCCGCGGTGTAGAGGAAGGGCCTTCCCAATAGAATGGGAATTTCATTGTCCTCCTCCATTTCTAACACCACGAAATCCCCCGAAATATAGTAATTCCCTACTCTAACCGGGACATCCTTAAGAACTCTCTTAGGGAATCTTGAGGAGCGGTCCGCGAGCCTTAGAATCATGCTAGTTGGTTTAGGCTCACCCATATTTAGCTTTTTACACAAAGAATAAGGCATCAACGATATACTTGCACCCAAATCACACATAGCACGTTCAATCTTAATATCATTAATAAAGCATGAAATGGAAAAGCTACCGGGATCCTCAAGTTTTGGGGGCATGCGAGGTTGGAGTATGGCACTACATTTGCCATTGAGGGACACCGTATCGACGTCCTCGATTGTTCTCCTACAAGTAATAACATCCTTTAGAAATCTAGCATAAGAAGGAGCTTGAGTTATTACCTCGGTGAAGGGCATTGTGACATAGAGCTTCCTCATCATCTCGGCGAACTTGGAGAATTGCTTGTCATGCTCTTTTTCTTTAGTCTTTGGGGAAATGGAATAGGAGGAGTGTATATTCTAGGTTCGCCTTTCTCCTTCTCCACCTCACTTTCTTTCTCAACTTGAGGGCTAGGAACCTCTTCATCCAATTCTTCAATTTCGGCACTAGCTTGGCCTCCAAGATCAAAAGAAACTCTCTTCCTTTTAGGTACCTCGCTCTCTAGCTTTTTCCCATTTCTCAAGGTCACCGCATTGCAATGCTCTCTATTTATTTGGTCGGGTCTAGCCGGTAGCTTCCCCGGTGCCCTTGTAGATGCTTCGGCTTGTTGAGCAATTTGACTTTCAAGCATTTTGTTGTGGGTCTCCAATCTCTCAAACTGAGTTTGCATGTCTTCAAATTTAGCTTGAACGTCCCTACTTGCCCTCTCTTGTTGTGCAAGGATTTTGGCTAGCATAGTGATAGAGCGCACTGCACTGTCGTTAAGGTGCAATGTTCTCTGTACAAATAAATTTATATTTTCCGCTACTCGCAACTACACTACTGGGTAGTAAGTGGTAAGTAGGGGTCGAACCCAAGGGAATTAGAGGGATAACTGTTCTTTAGGGGATCGTATGGTGAGTGATTTTAGGTCGATTGCGGACTTACTGCTAATTACTAAGCTACTGTTTTTGGTTTTTTTGGTTTTTTATGCGGAAAAGTAAATACTGAAAATAAAGGAGTTAAGGGAAGAAGACTTACAGTGGGTGATGCGTGATTGCGATTCCTCCGGTAGATGAGCGGTTGATGGTTGTAGTTGATCGAGCAGTTTATAAAAGTAAATACAGGGGGTTTTTTGTAATTCAAGGAAAACATTCGGTTTCAGGGGCCTTGTATCATAGCCTGTTTATTGTTTTAGTAACCCTTCTAAGTATTCAAACGTGTATCAAGGCCTTTTCCGGCGCTCGATTAGCCACACTGTCTATTCTTTTGCAAAAGTGTTCGAAAGTGAATCAAGGCCATTTCAAGCACTCGACTTGCAACACTGTCTAGTCTTTTGCAAAAAACGTAAAGCCCTTGTTCTACTTAGACTAGCACCCCATTTCAAGGTATACTAACCTATGTGCATCCATTTTGGGTTGTCTTTTCCGATTTACCCAAAATGGTGTTTGAGAGAGATCAAACTCCTCAAATAAGCTTTGCCATTTCAAGCATCCACTTAACCGAGTATGTTTGCGAACTTCCACGGAAGAGCTTTGCCATTTCAAGCATCCACTCAACCTTGGAAGTTCTGATCTAATATATGGCACATAGAACAAGTTTTGAATACAGAGAAAAGAAACTAAAAGAATTAAAACATTTTATAATACAAGTACGCCCCTTTAACCGAATAAAGAGTTTAGCTACGAATATCCATAGAGGTGGATACCATAGCTAAATACTCGGGGGTTTTTGAAAACAGTAAGAGGAGAAGGGGTGGAATACTCAAGAACCAACAGGAGTATTCCTAATTTCCTACTGAATACTCAAGAACCAACAGGAGTATTCTCTAAAGTATAATACTCAAGAATAAACAGGAGTATTATTTCCAATCAGTATAATACTCAAGAACAAACAGGAGTATTATTTCCAAAACCAAACCAAACTTACAAAGTAACAAAACTTAGAGAGAGAAGTGTTTATTGATTTTTTGGGATCTTACAAATGAGGAGGAGAAGCCTCCTTTTATAGCCACAAGGGGAGGAGGATGGAGGGCCAAGATGGTGGCATGTGGTGTTGCATCCAAGGGTGGAGGAGGAGGCTTTGAAGATGTGGAGGAGGAGCCACCACATGGCAAGCTCTCATGCAGCTTCATTTAGCCGACGGTTGGAGGTCCAAATGGAGGGGAGTTTTGTGGCTTTGGCCACCTCCAAGCCAAAGCCACCGGTCACCCAAGGAGGAGGAGGGGAGGAAGCCACCCATGAGTCATCTTCTTCACCAAAGCCGCCGGTCACTTGGTCCATGGATGAGTTTTGACAGTTTTGTGCAGTCTTTTCACAAAACTATCAGTCCAATTTTGCTCCGGTCTGACTTTGATTGTTCCTCGGTTGGATTTAATTTGAGTAATTCCTACGTCAGGATCTTGAGATTCTTCATTCAGCGTCTGATCTTGACCTTGGATTGACTCGTAATATCTTTTCAGCGTAAAATCCTCTCCTTAGCGTGTTTTCTCTCTAAGCGCCAAAATACCCTGTAGAAATAAATCGGGACTAACAAGCAGAAGTTAAATAGACCAACAGTCTAATTTGGTGGGTTTTACTGTGTTTTTGATTCGTATAATTATGGTCCATCAGATTACCCCACACTTCTAGTTGTTCGTCCCGAACAATGCTATCAAAGGGCGGCACTAAGTTTGGTTTAAAATATGAAAATTAGACTGTGGGACTCGATTTATCCTAATTCATGCATTACTTACTTATTACCAAATTGAACTGTGTAAATAAATAGAAGTAACTTGATACTTGTACCTCCGTGCTGAGATGCAAATTATTCTGGATGTTTCGGGAGATAACCCTTTTTAGGCTCCTGGACTGCAACCTCGGGACCGTCTCGCACTATATGGTTTCCTTGTAACTTTCTCTTGCACGTGATTCGGTTCGGGTTTCAATGGTTTGAGTACTTTGATTTTCTTTTGGCGAGGGACGGCTTTTTGTAGTGAATCGGCCTTTGGCCTTTGATTTGACTCTTAGAGTACTTCACTTTTTGTTCGGTTAAAACCTCCCCGCTCCTCTCATCGTTGTTGTTTCGTGCGGGTCAAGATGAGGGTCGCTCATCTATTTTCTCGGCTACTTTGACTAGAGAGAGGACGGTCTGATTCCCGTCCTTGCCTTTTCTCTTTTTTGCATAAACACTACATGGCGGAGATGACTTCAATCTTCACTGAAACCCGAAGTGCAGCCTCCACTGACTTCGAAAACCATATAGTTTGATTCGATCCTTTGATTGCTTGCCAAGCCTCTCTAGGGCATTTCTATCAACTCCACATCCCTAGTTTATCTCAGCACAAAGGGACAAATGAGAAGTTACGTTCTAAGTTTTTAGACAGTTGAATTTTCACAAGGTAAATGCATGAATTTTAGATCTATCTTTTTCACATTCTTAAGTTCATATTTTCAAAAAGATAATATTTAAAAAAGAAAAAGAAAAACATGTTATTTATTTATTTACACATGCGGATCTCACCCCACACTTTTGAACGAAGTTGTGCCTTTCAGCACTACTTAGTTCAAAAGCCATGCAAGCAGACAATTACGAGAAGGAAATGATATTAAGGAAAAGGGAAGGACAGAACTCCCTTTAAGGTGTCAAATGACATGGCATGAGGCTGGATAATCGAGGGAGTTCGGATGGGGCCTTGAACTCTCAGCGCAGCCCTGACTGGCTTAATGTTGCACCCAAGTCCGATTCCTGAATAGTCAAATCTTCTATGCACCAAGTGGGTGAGAGCGACTTATTGAAAAAGTAAAATACAGAAAATAAAAGACAGAAAATTAAAGTGCGGAAAGTAAGATAGTGTCGGGTTACCTCCCGACCAGTGCACTTGTTTAACGTCGTTGGCTCGACAGTACCTTATTCCTGGATCACTGGTTGGGATCCCATGGGTGGCTTAGGTCATATTTCTGTGTTATCAAGTTGACCTCGCCATGGTAATGTTTGACTCGCTGCCCATTTACCGTGAATCTGCTTCCATCGTTTGGGCTTTTTAGCTCAATTGCCCCATGGTTGAATACCTTAGTTATAGTGAAAGGGCCGATCCATCTAGATTTGAGCTTTCCGGGCATCAATTTTAGTCGCGAGGAGAAGACCAGCACTTGTTGTCCCTCCTCAAATGAGCATTGGAGGATGAATTTGTCATGATATAATTTGGTCCTCGCCTTGTAGTCCGTTTGCCCTTCATAGGCTTCAAGCCGCAATTCCTCAAGCTCACACAGATTAAGTTTCCTATCCAGTCCGGCAGCCCTTAAATCTGGATTGCAATGCTTGAGTGCCCAATAAGCTTTATGTTCTACTTCCACTGGAAGATGGCATGCCTTCCCATAAACAAGCCGAAAGGGGGAGGTTCCTATTGGAGTCTTGTATGCCGTCCGATAAGCCCAAAAAGCTTGATCTAGCCTCTGACTCCAATCCTTCCTGCCTGGCTTTACCATTTTTTCTAAAATTCCTTTGATTTCGCGGTTGGAGATCTCCGCTTGACCATTGGATTGGGGATGATATGCTGTGGATGTCCGGTGGTGGACATGGTAGCGTTTTAAGGTAGCGGCCATCATGCGGTTACAGAAATGAGTTCCTTGGTCGCTTATTATGGCCTTGGGTACCATGTATCTACAAAACAGGTTAGTGCGCAAAAATTCTATGACAGTCTTTGCATCGTTGCACCTTGTGGCCTTGGCTTCTACCCATTTTGACACATAATCTACAGTAACTAAAATGTAAGTATAACCGCATGAGACCGGGAATGGTCCCATAAAATCAAGACCCCAAATGTCAAAAACATCGTTGACTAATATGGGTACTTGAGGCATTTCACTTCTAGCTGACACATTTCCTACTCTTTGACACTTATCGCATTTTTTACACTTTTCACGAGCATCTCTAAATATGCTTGGCCAGAAAAAGCCACTATCTAAGATTTTTCTAGCGGTTCTCCTAGGCCCGAAGTGTCCTCCACATGCAAACTCATGGCAAAAGCTAATAACAGAAGCTATTTCATTATCGGGGATGCATCTCCTAAGTATTTGATCTGCTCTTATTTTCCATAAATAGGGATCATCCCATAAGTAATATCTAGCGTCATGCCTAAGTTTCATGCATTGTGCGTTACTAAAAGAGGGAGGGAATGTACCTCCTACAAGGTAGTTGACGATTGACGCGTACCATGGCACCTTGGCAGAGACTGCATAGAGATGTTCGTCTGGGAATGACTCAGTTATGTGTCCTTCTTCTTCCTTTCGGACAATCCTACTGAGGTGGTCGGCCACAGTATTCTTGATCCCTTTTTTGTCCCTTATTTCCACATCGAACTCTTGCAGTAGTAATATCCACCGAATAAGTCTTGGCTTGGCCTCCTTTTTCTTCATCAGGTAACGGATGGCAGCATGGTCAGAGTAAACTATTACTTTTGCTCCAAGCAAATAGGGTCTGAATTTTTCTAGAGCGAAAACTACTGCCAAGAGTTCCTTCTCGGTGGTGGAGTAGTTCCGTTGGGAAGGATCTAGGGTTCGTGAGGCGTAGTAGATCACACCTGCCTTCTTATCAATCTTTTGGCCGAGAACTGCTCCCACAGCAAAGTCACTTGCGTCGCACATGATTTCAAACGGTTTTTCCAATCCGGAGTTTGGATGATGGGTGTGCTAGTGAGGGCCTTTTTGATGGATGGTTTATTTGAGCTTCACTATGTTTCCAGATGAACCTTGACTTTTCTTGATCATTTGCATAACATCAGTATGATTATATTATTATCTTTGTAGAATTAAATAATTTGACTTTTTTTTTCTATAAGTAAGACTGCGCATATTGTTATGTTTTGTTGACATACTGTTGAGAGTTATGGAGTTTTCTGTTGGGATTGATCTTCTTTCAGGTTAGTATCAAGTTAGTGTTATGAGTAAATTCACTTTTTGAATAAGATACGTGAACTGTAATTTCTTACCAGTATTTTGAGATTAGTAATAATTTGTCAATGATCATGAGTTGTTTGAATTTCGCCCTTCTTGTAATAAGTGTGGGGTGATCTTTATTGATGTCAAGTATGATGATCCGATATGAAATGAAGAAGTATTTTTGTAAATATAAGAGATCGACGTGGTAGGTCTAAGATAAATTTTCTGGAAAAAAAAAATTTGACTAGCCATTTCAAGTTTTGGAGTATATATCATTGGAAAACAATAAGGTTCAGTTCCAACATATTAATAGTAATAAACTCATGTAACATTAGTTTTTGGATTCAGTGTGCAGAGGATATCGTGAGAAATTTGTTGAACATTTTCAAAATATAGTTTTTTTGTTGTTGTTAATGTTGGCGGTCTATAAGGCAATTAATGAGAGTTTAATTATGAACAAAGCTTCTTTAGTTAATTAATTACTTGGTGTTCACATTTATCTTAAGTGTTTGAGTTAATGAGGAAAAGCTTTCATCAATAGTAAGACTTTTTATATAATTTTTTTTGAAAATAAGAGGTGGTGCAAGAGTGTGGTGGCTTAAAGAGACTCGTAGTAACGAGTGGTATTGTAGTTATGTTTTAGTAAAATTTGTGTGAATCACGTCTTCGTATTATTATATTGGTATTGAAGTGATATATTTTATGGATTGACTTTCGAGAGGTACACGAAGTTGAATTTTAAGAATATTTTGATGTCGAACTTTTAGACGAGATATGTACATGATTAAGTTTTAATGATGCATTTGAGTTTGCTAATATGCTAAGAACCTTCATGTGTTATTGAATAATTTATTTGGAGTTGTTGTGCTTATTTTTGTGTTGATCTAGCTGCATGAGAGTGAGTTATTTAAATTGATAGAATTACATGAACTGTTTTATGTTTATGGTTGAATTGTTGTTTCGTGATTTACTATTAGGATTGCATTGCATCGCATCAGATGTATGTGGGAAAGAAATGTACAATAGTTTTACGTAATTGGAGAGTTTAACAATTAATTTGGTGTTGTCTTACTTTCATTTAACATTTTGTGAAACATTTGAGTTAATTATTTCTCGAGGATAATTAATGTTAAGATTTATCATGGCTAATTTGTCAAGGATAGTATATAGACTAAAAAAAAAATTTAATATCTATGTGTTCGGGAGCACTAGTGCCTTGGTATTTATTATATGCATTGTTTGAATAATGAGATTACATCTTTTTCTTTTAAAGTTGTTGCATTTATTGATGACATGCACTTTTATTTTAAAGGTTAAAATATACTATCACTTTTAAAGATGTTAAACATAAGACATATAATAAGCCTAGACTTGCAAAATAATGTTCTGTGTTGGTCAAATATCTTTTTGTTTTTTTTGTTTTTTGGTGAAGCTAATAGAAGGATTGATTTTTGTGTGCTGAAAATATTATTTTAGTTTTCCAACTTGAGCAGTAAGTAATTTCTAAATGGTGAGAACAAACTATTAATCATTTTTTGTTATAAGAAGTAAGTTGACATAGTTAGAGTAGCTTTGTGAAAGCTTGGTTGGTCAAACTATTGGTTATTTTTATGACTGTAAATCTTTATGATTAGAAAATTATTTGTATGTCGACGACCAACTTGCAATCACATTTCAAGAAATGACATGCTTGCATAACTTGGTAGTAAATGTCATGTCAAAAAATAAAAACTTGCATAAGAGTTTTGGAGTTTAGGTTATGTGGTTTGTTGAACCATTTGAGCCTTAGATACATTTGATCTATTCAGTAATATTCTTCTTTTCATTCTAATTTGAATTAGAAAAGTGCTTTATATTTTAATGCTTACAAAAAATAGTTATAGTGCTTGTTAAATGGTGATGTTTGGACAAAATTGTATAGTAGAAAAATGGCGAGTGTTAATATGAGCAATTCGATTTGGATAAATATAGTTTATAATTGTCAACTTGATTGACTCGTTTTTGTTATTTGAAATTGTAACCTACTCAATGTATTCATGTGTATTACATATTTGATGTTTACTAAGTTATAAATTTTCACTCAATAAAGGTGTTTAAAAAAAATTTGTTGTATGCTACATGGACTATTGAAACTGATGTTAAGTGGAGTATTTCATATAAGCTAATGTACGAGCGTAATTTGTATTTCAAGAAAGTTCGATCATGATTCTGTAAAATATAGATTCATCGAGTTTAGAGGACTAAACTCTTTTTAAAGGGGGGAATAATGTAATAGCCAAAAAAAATCATATTTAATTTAGGAAATAAAGATAACGAATATTATGGAATTGAATTTAAGGAAATAAACAGTCAATTAAATTTGGTCAAAAACCCTAGCGTTTCCTTTTTATTTCTTTTAGCCGTCTCTTTGGTTATGATTCTCAAAGTTCGATGGAGAAAACAAAAATCAGATTATATTGTTTTGCTTAGCAGCTACATGAAGCGACATCCTTTGGATATGGTTTGGGAAACGTCAAACATTGGGTAAGGTTTCAATTTCGATTTAAGTTTAGGGTGTATAAGGTGAAAATCAGATCTGTCGTGTTACGTTAAACTGGGAATAACTTATGTTTCTGTTACTGGAATTGGTTAATTCTTGATGCTATGTTGTACTACTTGAAAAGAGCTTTTCAACGATGTGTAGATGGTTTTCTAATTCAATCGGATGTGAGAGTAATCTAATTTTGAAGTTGGTGCTGAAATCTGTCTAATAGATCTGGACAGGTCCGCTGAGCAATTTTCAAGTAAAAATAAATCCTGTTTTTGGTGTCCGAATTGTGTGTTTCAAGAGTCTATTATGTTGTACTTGAAAATATCTTTCCAACAACATGCCGAGCATATTTTAGTTCTTCCTGGATTGTTAGAAAAACGAGTTACAAGTTAATACCTGTAATCTGAAAACTGCAGAATTTGATATCTGAAATTTTAGACGGTTAAACTTCAACAATTATTATCTTGAAGCTCAGATGTCGGAATCGAGCGATTCAAAATCCTAAATTATAGTAATCGAAATAATATTTTTGAAAATAATATTTTCGTATTCTAACTCTTAAGTATTTTGTGAGAAAACAGTTTTTAAGTTCAAGCATGAAATCTGAATTATATGAACAATGACAGATTTGATTGATTGAACAAACTAGAATTTATGGAGTTGTGTTTGTTCTGTGAATGCTTAGGTTCGAATCTGAATTCTCTAATGTTATTGATTTGATAATGGCAAATTGGACTGGAATAATATGTAGCCTGATATTCGATAGTGAGTTTTAATAAGTTTGATAGTTTAAGTATGTTGTTTATGGTTTCTAAGCGACTCTTACTTGATTTCAGCTTGATATAAATTGTATTGAAGGTTACGTGATGCGGATTAGAGGTAAGTAATGTAGATCCGTTCTGGTTATTCCTCTCGTCATGCTTTGTGATATCCTTCTCTTTCGAGTCATGTGTGCTTTTGCAGCTTTGTCATTTGAAATCATGTGCCATGTCAGTATACTTGTCTCATCTTTTTTTTTGTTTGATTAAAGGACCGAGCCCATCGCGGGGTTAAGCGCGGCAAAGGACCGAGCCCACCGCGGGGTCAAGCGCGGCAAAGAACCGAGCCCACCGCGGGGTCAAGCGCGGCAAAGGACCGAGCCCACCGCGGGGTCAAGCGCGGCAAAGGACCGAGCCCACCGCGGGGTCAAGCGCGGCAAAGGACCGAGCCCACCGCGGGGTCAAGCGCGGCAAAGGACCGAGCCCACTGCGGGGTAAAGCGCAGCAAAGGACCGAGCCCATCGCGGGGTTAAGCGCGGCAAAGGACTGTTATTTAAAGGACCGATATGATTGGACTGTGAAGCCAATTCTGTACTATGAAATTCTGACTGTTCTGTTCCGTTATCTGTATAACACTTTAAGTCCGTTTTGTTCCTTGATCTGTGTAGCATTTTTGAAGTCTCTGTTCCGTTATTTGTGTAGCTATTTCTGAAGTCTGTTTTGTTTCGATATCTGTGTAGCATTTCTGAAGTCTGTTTTGTTTCGATATCTGTGTAGCATTTTTGAAGTCTGTTTTGTTTCGATATCTGTGTAGCATTTCTGTAGTCGGTTATGTTCTGTCATCTATGTTGTCATTTCTAAAGTCTGTTATATTCTGTTATCGGATGTATCCCTTTTTGCATATACTTTTGAAAAATGGTCTCTGTTTATTCTGTTTGTTCTGTCATGAGTTAATTCTTTTATATGTACTCCGTAAGGCAATCTTCGTTTGTTCTTTGTGTCCGTCTTTCACTTATGATTTGACTAGTTTGGGTCTATATTGCTTATTGAGCCGTGGAACTCACCCCCCATCCACATCCTTATTTCAGGTATGAATGATCAGCTTGCTTGGGGGATCTGTGTGACCGTGAGGACGTTAATAGATTTGTTCACTCAAACATAAAACCGAAGTCTATATCTGTTAATTATCAGCAACGTTTCCGCTACTTAGTTTTATTTAGTCATTCAAAGATTTTCAGATGATTTGTATTATATTTATTTAAAATTCATTTAGTAACGTTATTTTAGAGGCTTCATGCGTTCCAAAGATGGTTTTAGGGAATGCACGGCCAATGTGACGCCGTTTTAAAGGTTACGGATTTTGGGGCGTTACATCTACATACTGACGAACGAAATCGAACTTGAATGCGTCGAAACGGTGAGGAATTGACGAAGACGTATGGATGGTTACCAAGGAGCTCCTATATGCTCTAAGGGAGGAGAGAAACGCTACCAAGGAGGAAACCCTAAGCGAGGGAAGGACGAAGTCGTTTATATATTCAAGATACGATGGTTATACGACAACTTTTTTGTTGTCATACATAGTGTTGTCGTACATTTATCGTATATTAGTAGCATAATTTCTTATTGTCTTATAGTTATCGTATGTTTTATACGACAACATAAGTTGTCGTACGTTATAGTCGTATTTTTCAGCCAAAATTTGTAGTGTAAAGTTCGTCATAGCTGGGTTATAAATCGTCGTTGAAAACCCATGAGTACGACATTGTTCGTCACGGATAATTTATAATTCGTCACCGAGAAATTAACTATAAAATATATTTAATACGAGATTTAATTTCATCCGTCTAAGTGACCAAGTCAAAAGCTATGATTGGTTTGTATTTTTTACACCGGATCCTTTTTCATAAGTGTTTCCTTTTGGAGATGGATAGAAAATAAATTACAAGTAATTACTTGATAGATGAAGATATTCTTTCTTCTTCTTTTTTTGTAGGAAAGATATTCTTAAAAATGCTGGACATGATGATAAATGATTCTGGATAACAATAGTAATTACAAAAATATTGGATAAATGCGGAACAAGTGTCCCACGCATTACCAATATGGACACTACGCCATTTTACACTTTATACGACATGTCCATTTTAGTCGCTTAAGAGACAAAATGCATCGCATAAGTCTTATACGACAGGTATTGTGTCGTAAATGCTGCGTCGCGTAACCGATGTGGCATAAGTCTTATACGACAGTCTCAGAGAGGAACTGTCGCATAAGAGGTAACTTTAGGGACAGTCGATTCGTCATATCTTTTATGTCAATTAACTGTCGTGTAAGTTGTTGCTTGCGTGACTACATTTTCTTGATTACGGGACATTTATTTGATTGTAGCTATATACATAAATGACGGAGCCCACCGCACTGTCGTTAAGGTGTGGTGTTCTCTGTGCAAAAGCTAATTTATATTCCGCTACTCGTGACCTTACTACTGGATAGCAAGTGGTAAGTAGGGGTCGAACCCAAGGGAATTAGGGGGATAAGTTGTTCTTTGAGGGATTTGTACAGGATGGGAGCGTTCTTTAGGTTGATTGAGTTTTAGTGCGGAAAAGTAAGTGCCTTTTTTTGTTGGTTTTGGTTTTTAGTGCGGAAAAGTAAATGACTTAAAATTAAATACTGAAAATAAAAAGAAAGAAGACTGACAGCGGGTGATGCGTGATTGGCAAGTCCTCCGGAAGGTGAGCGGTTGGTGATTGCAGTTGATATTAATACTAAGAAAGTAAATGCAAGGGGGTTTGAATATAAGGAAAGCATTCGGTTTCGGGGGCCTTGTATCATAGCCTGTTTATCATTGGCTCTTAGTGCTCCTTCTAAGTATTCAAACGTGCATCAAGGCCATTCCAAGCACTCGATTTGCCACACTGTCTAGTCTTTTGCAAAAGTGTTCGAAAGTGAATCGATGCCGTTCCAAGCACTCAACTTGCGACACCGTCTAGTCTTTTGCAAAAAATGTAGAGCACTTGTTCTACTTAGACTAAGACCCCATTCCAAGGTATATTAGCCTGTGTGCATCCATTTGGTCAGTCATTCCCGAGCAACCAAATGGTGTTTTAGAAAGGTCAAACTCCTCAGATAAGCTTTGCCATTCCAAGCATCCACTTATCCGAGTATGTTTACGAACCCCACGGAAGAGCTTTGCCATTCCAAGCATCCACTCACCCTTGGAAGTTCTAACCTAATATATGGCACATAGAACAAGTTTTGAATACAGAGAAGAGGCTCTAAGAATTGCCTAAAACATTTTATGATACATGTACACCACTTCAACCGAATGAAGAGTTTAGCTACGATTATCCATGGAAGAGGATATCATAGCTAAATACTCGGGGGTTTTTGAAAGACAGTAAGTAAAGGGGAATACTCAAGAACCAACAAGAGTATTCCCATATCCTACTTGAATACTCAAGAACCAACAGGAGTATTCCCATATCCTACTTGAATACTCAGGAGTATTCTCTAAAACTGTTATAATACTCAAGAACCAACAGGAGTATTATTTCAAACTGTTATAATACTCAAGAACCAACAGGAGTATTATTTCAAACCAAAGCTTACAAATGTACCAAACTTAGAGAGAGAAGTGAATTGTGATTTTGGGATGGATTACAAATGAGGAAGAGGCATGTATTTATAGCCATGGAGGAGCCATGAGGAGCCAACACTTGGCAAGATGGGAGAGGAGGAGATGGATGTGGAGGAGAAGCCAACACATGACAAGCTTCCATGGAGCTCCTTTAGCCGCCGGCGGCTTTGAGAGGGAGGAGGAAGAGTCGCCCCCCTAGGTGGCACAAGGGGAGTGGTTTGTGGCTTTTGTGATCTCATTCCAAAAAGCCATCGGTCCATTTCAGCTCCGGACTGACTTTGGTTGCTCCTCGGTTGGATTTGTTTTGAGTAATTCAATGTCAGGATCTTGAGATTTTTGCATTCAGTGTCTGATCTTGACCTTGGACTAACTCGTAATATCTTTTCAGCGTAAAATCCTCTCCTTAGCGTGTTTTCTCTCTAGAGTCCAAAATACCCTGTAGAAATATATCGGAACTAACAAGCAAAAGTTAAATAGACAAACAGTCTAATTTGGTGGGTTTAACTGTGTTTATGATTCGTATAATTATGGTCCATCAGATCACCCCACACTTTTAGTTGTTCATCCCGAACAATGCTATTAAAGGGCGGCACACTATGTAAGCTTTTAAAATATGAAAGTTAGACTGTGGGACTCGATTTATCCTAATTCATGCATTACTTACTTATTACTTATTACCAACTGTGTAAATACTTAGAAGAAACTTGATACGTGTACCTTCGTGCTGAGATGCAAATTATTTTGGATGTTTCGGGAGATAGCCCTTTTTAAGCTCCTGGACTGCAACCTTGGAATCGTCTCGCACTATATGGTTTCCTTGTAGCTTTCTCTAGCACGTGATTCGGTTCAGGTTTCAATGGTTTGGTCGTTGATTTTCTTTTGGCGAGGGACAGCTTTTGTAGTGAATCGGCCTTTGGCCTTTGATTTGACTCTTTGAGTACTTCACTTTTTGTTCGGTTAAAACCTTCACAATTTTGGGCCTTTGGCCTCTTGATTTGCTTCTTCGATCTTTTTGCCTTTTTGTGGCTTGCTAGTCCATTTTCTCAAGCCTTTTTTGGGAGGTCCAATCATTGCCCGCGAGCATATGGAAATACCTCCCCGCTTCTCTTGCCGTTTCGCGCGGGTCAAGATGAGGGTCGCTCATCTATTTTCTCGGCTACTTTGACTAGAGATAGGACGGTCTGATTCCCGTCCTCGCCTTTTTTTCTTTTTGCATAAACACTGCATGGCGGAGATGACTTCAATCTTCACTGAAACCCGAAGTGCATCCTTCACTGACTTCGAAAACCATATAGTTAGATTCGATCCTTCGATTGCTTGCCAAGCCTCTCTAGGGCAGTTTATGTCAACTCCACATCCCTAGTTTATCTCAGCACAAAGGGACAAATGAGAAGTTACGTTCTAAGTTTTTAGACAGTTGAATTTTCACAAGGTAAATGCATGAATTTTAGATCTATCTTTTTCACATTCTCAAGTTCATATTTTCAAAAAGATAATATTAAAAAAGGAAAAGAAAAACATGTTATGTACACAGGTGGTTCTCACCCCACACTTTTGAACGTAGGCGTGCCTTTCAGCAAGACTTAGTTCAAAAGCCATGCAAGCAGATGTTATATGAGAAGGAAATGACGTTAAGGAAAAGGGAAGAACAGAACTCCCTTTAAAGTGTCGAGTGAACGACATGGCATGAGGCTGGATAATCGAGGGAGTTCAGCTGGGGCCTTGAACTCTCAACACAGGCTCGGTAACTCACAGAAGCTGCCTGGCTAATCCGGTCTTGCTCCAAAAACCGATTCCTGAATAGTC
Organism: Rhodiola kirilowii; assembly: GCA_033675215.1. Taxonomy (NCBI): domain Eukaryota; kingdom Viridiplantae; phylum Streptophyta; class Magnoliopsida; order Saxifragales; family Crassulaceae; genus Rhodiola; species Rhodiola kirilowii. Next base: position 18,675,094 of record CM066199.1, read on the forward strand.
ATTTCTTCTATGCACCAAGTGGGTGAGAGCGACTTATTGGAAAAAAAACTAAAATGACAGAAAATAAATGACAGAAAGTAAGATAGGTGTCGGGTTACCTCCCGACCAGTGCCTTTGTTTAACGGCGTTGGCTCGACAGTACCTCATTCCTGGATCACTGGTTTGGATCCCATGGCTTAGGTCGTATTTCTGTGTTATCAAGTTGATCTCGCTATGGTAATGTTTGACTCGCTGCCCATTTACCGTGAATCTTCTCCCATCGTCCGGGCTTTCCAACTCAACTGCCCCATGGTTGAATACCTCAGTTATAGTGAAAGGGCCGGTCCATTTAGATTTATGCTTCCCGGGCATTAATTTCAGTCGCGAGGAGAAGACCAGCACTTGTTGTCCTTTCTCAAATGAGCGTCGGAGGATGAATTTGTCATGATATAATTTGGTCCGCGCTTTGTAGTCCGTTTGCCCTTCATAGGCCTCAAGCGCCAATCCCTCAAGCTCACACAGATTAAGCTTCCTATCCAGTCCTGCAGCTTTTAAATCTGGATTGCAATGCTTGAGCGCCAATAGGCTTTATGTTCTAATTCCACCGGAAGGTGGCATGTCTTCCCATAAACAAGCCGAAAGGGGGAGGTTCCAATTGGCGTCTTGTATGCCGTTCGATAAGCCCAAAGAGCTTCGTCTAGCCTCTGACTCCAATCTTTCCTACCTGGTTTCACCATCTTTTCCAGAATGCCTTTGATTTCGCGGTTGGAGATCTCCGCTTGACCGTTGGTTTGGGGATGGTATGCCGTGGATGTTCGGTGGTGGAGATGGTAGCGCTTCAAGGTGGCAGCCATCATGCGGTTGCAAAAATGAGTTCCTTGGTCGCTGATTATGGCCTTGGGTACCCCGTACCTACAAAACAGGTTAGTGCGCAAAAAATCTATGACAGTTTTTGCATCGTCGCACCTTGTGGCCTTAGCCTCTACCCATTTTGACACATAATCTACAGCAACAAGAATGTAAGTATACCCGCAGGAGACTGGGAATGGCCCCATGAAATCAAGGCCCCAAATGTTGAAGACATCGTTGACTAATATGGGCACTTGAGGCATCTCATTTCTAGCTGTCATATTTCCTACTCTTTGACACCTATCGCATTTTTTACACTTTTCATAGGCATCTCTAAATAGACTTGGCCAGAAAAACCCGCTATCTAGGATTTTTCTACCAGTTTTCCTAGGCCTGAAGTGTCTTCCACATGCAAACTCATGGCAGAAGCTAACGACAGAAGCTATTTCATTATCTGGGATGCATCTCCTAAGTATTTGATCTGCTCCTATTTTCCATAAATAAGGATCATCCCATAAGTAGTGTCTAGCATCATGCTTAAGTTTCATGCATTGTGCTTTAGTAAAAGAAGGAGGAAATGTACCTCCTACAAGGTAGTTGACGATTGAGGCGTACCATGGCACCTTGGTTGAGATTGCATAGAGATGCTCGTCTGGAAATGATTCGGTTATGTGCCCCTCTTCTTCCTTTCGAACAATCCTGCTTAGGTGGTCGGCCACAGTATTCTCGATCCCCTTTTTGTCCCTTATTTCCACATCAAATTCTTGCAGTAGTAATATCCACCGAATGAGCCTTGGCTTGGCCTCCTTCTTCTTCATTAGGTAACGGATGGCAGCATGGTCAGAATAAACTATCACTTTTGCTCCAAGTAAATAGGATCTGAATTTTTCCAGAGCGAATACCACTGCCAAGAGTTCCTTCTCGGTGGTGGAGTAGTTCCGTTGGGAAGGATCTAGGGTTCGTGAGGCGTAGTAGATCACACCCGCCTTCTTATCAATCTTTTGGCCGAGAACTGCTCCTACAGCAAAATCGCTTGCGTCGCACATGATTTCGAATGGTTTTCCCCAATCCGGAGTTTGGATGATAGGTGTGCTAGTGAGGGCTTTCTTCAGATCATCAAAGGCCTTCTTGCATGCATTGGTGAATTCAAAAGGAACTTCTTTTTGGAGAAGAGTGGATAGAGGCAACGCCTTTTTGGAGAAGTCTTTGATGAATCGTCGGTAGAATCCTGCATTGCCAAGGAATGATTGGATGTCTCGGACCGTGGATGGGTATGGTAGAGTCATGATCAGGTCGATCTTTGCTTTTTCCACTTCCATGCCTTCTTGTGAAACGACATGTCCCAAGACTATTCCGTGTGTTACCATGAAGTGGCACTTCTCGTAATTGAGCCCTAAGTTCATGGACACACATCGTGCCAAAACCGTGCTCAAATTGCTTAAGCAAGCGTCGAATGTGTCTCCATAGATGGTGAAGTCGTCCATGAAGACTTCAATGAATTATCCGATCATGTCTGAAAAGATGCTGGTTACTACCCTTTGAAAAGTCCCCGGGGCATTGCATAGGCCGAACGACATCCTTCTGAAGGCGAATGTACCGAATGGGCAGGTGAATGTAGTCTTCTCTTGGTCCTCAGGGGCTATGGGGATCTGGTTGTAGCCTGAGAACCCGTCTAGGAAGCAAAAATATGGCTTCCCTGCCATTCGGTCTAGCATTTGGTCGATGAATGGCAGAGGGAAATGGTCTTTTCTTGTGACGGCGTTTAATTTTCTGTAGTCGATGCACATTCTCCAGCCGTTCTTGACCCTTGTTGTCACCATTTTTCCTTCAGCATTTTCCTCGACAGTAATCCCGCTTTTCTTCGGGACCACGTGGACAGGGCTCACCCATTGGCTATCCGATATGGGATAGATAACATCCGCATCCAGGAGCTTCTGTATTTCCTTCTAGACGATCTCCATCATGATTGGGTTGAGTCGTCGCTGAGGTTCTCTTGACGGCTTAGCTCCATCCTCGAGTAAGATGCGATGCATACAGACCGCCGGGCTAACTCCTCTTAAGTCGGCTAGAGTCCATCCAATAGCCAACTTGTATTGTCTCAGCACTTTTATCAAACGACGCTCCTGGTCAGTTTCCAGGCCACTCTTTATGATTACCGGGAGCGTGTTATTTTCCCCTAGGAATGCGTACTTCAGATGCTCGGGCAAGGGCTTCAATTCTATTCTGGGAGCTTGAATTACTGAGGGTAAAAAAGTATTTGATTTGAATAATTTTACCTCGTTGGCTTCATATCCTGGTGCGAGGGGCTCCGAGATTGTTATGTGGGCCAGCGTTTCTTGTAAGCCTTCGGTTAATTCGTATGAGTGCTCGGCTCCATTGAGTATGGCTTCTAAGGGATCTGCTCCTGGTTCTGATTGAACTTCTTGGACTAGGTCGTCCAAAGCGTCGAGAGCATACACTTCCTCGAGCTCCATGGGATGCTTCATTGCTCTGAATATGTCAAAGCTGAAGACCTCTCCTTTTACTTCCATTGATAGCATCCCACTTCCGCAGTCTATTTTCATTTTTGATGTTTTGAGAAATGGACGGCCGAGAAGGATGGGTGCATGGTCTGTTGGCCCGCCATTCTCCATTTTTAAGATGTAGAAGTCTGCTGGAAACACCAATTTGCCAACTTGAACCAGGACGTCTTCTATTTTGCCCTCGGGCTGTTTGCATGACCGATCTGCTAGTTGAATAGTGAGACCGGTGGGTTTGAGCGGCCCAATCCTAAGACATGAGTAGATAGAGAAGGGAAGAACATTGATTGATGCTCCAAGGTCTAGCATGCAGTTCTCGATCCGGATGTTGCCAATTGTGCATGGAATGGTGTAAGTTCCTGGATCTCCACATTTGGGGGGCACTTTTCGTTGTATGACGGCCGACACGTTTCTACTCATCAGCTCTTGATCGCATCTAGTACTCTTCCTCCGGTTGGTGCAAAGTTCTTTTAAAACTTGGCATACCGAGGAATTTGCTTGATGGCTTCCAAAAGGGGGATGTTGATTTCGACCTTGCTGAACAACTCGAATACATCCTCATCCATGACATGTTGTTTTTGCACGCGAGCCGATACTGGAAATGGAAGCATTGCGCTGATTTTAGGTGTTTCGGTTCTGGGTACCGGGCCAGGCCTGTGTTCCTTGGACGTATTCTCTTCTTCTTCGATTACGTCCCGCTCTTCCTCAAATATGTCGTCGTCTTTATCGGCCGCATCATCCTCTAGAGTTTCGAGAGATTCGGGCCTCATTTGCTCTTCTCCGGGCAACCTTGGGTCTTTTTCCTTCTCTTGCTCCAAAGGTTTGCCGACAAGCGTTTTCCCACTCCTAAGAGTCAAGGCATTCACATCTTCCTTCACGATTTGAATGGTTTGTGAAACATTAGCGAGTGCGGATACTAAGGCAGCGAGTTGAGAAATGTGATTCTTCAAGTCCTTTGTTTCGGCTTGGTTTTGATGCATAGTAGTATTCAACTGCTGCACAGTACTTGACAATTGCATTAACATGTCCTCAAGTGACTTGTTTGGTCCCTCTTGTTGGTTGCTCGAGCTCGCTTGGTACTGTTCTGCTGACAGGGCATCCTGGTTGTACTGTTGGTGGGGGGTTGGTAGAATGACTGAGCTAGTTGGGGGACAGCTGGTTGTGTTTCCTTTTGAGGGTAGCTGTTGTTACGCCAGCTAGGGTTGGTTGTTTGACCATTCTGCCTATTTTGTCCGGCTCTGTCATTGCTGTTGTTGTTGTATCCATGGTATCCTCCTACTGCTTTCACTTCTACTGGTTCCTCTTCTATAAATGTCGGGCATGCGTCAGTTTTGTGGTCCGTAAACCCACAAAATTCGCAAGGCTTAACTGGAACTGGTTGTCTTCGTAGGAACTGAATCATCATCTCCTTTAATTGTCTCATTTCTTCTGGCATGGAATTTACTGATGTCTCGGCTTGTGCTACATTTTTTGTTCGGGAGAATTCATCTTGGTGAGTAGTCTCCTCTCTAAACCGGGCATTTTCAGCAACGTTGGCGATGAGGTTCCTTATGCCACTCAATGATAGATTCATCATGGATCCTCCAGCTGAGGCATCCAGAAGCATTTTGTCTAAGGGTCTTAATCCATCAATGAGGTACTCGATGATGAGTTTCTCGGGCAGTCCAAGGGTACAGCAGCTTCTCTCCAGGTGGTTGAACTTTTCCAGGTAATCGTAAATGGTTTCATTGGGCCCTTGCTTGATGTCTTGTAATTGCCTCCTTACTTGCATTGCTCTTCCTGCCGGGTAATATTTGTCTAGGAATTTCCTTTGCATCTGAGCCCATGTTCTGATGCTACCGGAAGGCAATGAAAGGAACCAGTCGTTTGCCGCGTCAATGAGGGAAAAATAGAACACCTTCAACTTGAAGTCGTCTATACTCACTTGATTGGGTTTTAGATTTTGGAAAATGTCATGTAAGCGTTGGAAGTGAGTTGTTGCAGATTCTCCATGTGCTCCTGAGAACTTGGGCAAGCTATGGGCCACTGATGCATTGATGGTAATGTATTCCAGTTCAGGGCCCTCGTAGATGCACCATGGTTGTGTTTCGAAATCTGGGGCATTCAGCTCTCTCATTGTAGGTGCGCGGTAGTTGTTGTTCCCATAGTAGTCGTTGAAGACAGGTTTCTTGCATAGGCACTTGTCGAGGTTGAGGGGGTGGGGGATGTCTAGGGGGTTGTACAGGACCAGCTGCATTTCGGTCCTCGGGTGGTTCTTGGTTTCTTCTGATGGCCTCCCTATCTCGAGCTCTTCGGTTTCGCATGATTTGTTCTGGATCATCGACAAATGGAAGCGGCACCTCATTGTTTCGATCGAACAGATTCATCTCGTCATCATCCTGGAAGTCATGGTGGCTTTCTTCGCGAGACATGGTTGTATAGAGGGGATTTCGAGAATTGAGAGAGAAAGGAAAGAACAGCTAATCCGACGGCTAATTCCCCGGCAACGGCGCTAGTTTTGACGGAGCCCACCGCACTGTCGTTAAGGTGTGGTGTTCTCTGTGCAAAAGCTAATTTATATTCCGCTACTCGTGACCTTACTACTGGGTAGCAAGTGGTAAGTAGGGGTCAAACCCAAGGGAATTAGGGGGATAAGTTGTTCTTTGAGGGATTTGTACAGGATGGGAGCGTTCTTTAGGTTGATTGAGTTTTAGTGCGGAAAAGTAAGTGCCTTTTTTTGGTTGGTTTTGGTTTTTAGTGCGGAAAAGTAAATGACTTAAAATTAAATACTGAAAATAAAAAGAAAGAAGACTTACAGCGGGTGATGCGTGATTGGCAAGTCCTCCGGAAGGTGAGCGGTTGGTGATTGCAGTTGATATTAATACTAAGAAAGTAAATGCAAGGGGATTTGAATATAAGGAAAGCATTCGGTTTCGGGGGCCTTGTATCATAGCATGTTTATCATTGGCTCTTAGTGATCCTTCTAAGTATTCAAACGTGCATCAAGGCCATTCCAAGCACTCGATTTGCCACACTGTCTAGTCTTTTGCAAAAGTGTTCGAAAGTGAATCGAGGCCATTCCAAGCACTCAACTTGCGACACCGTCTAGTCTTTTGCAAAAAACGTAGAGCACTTGTTCTACTTAGACTAAGACCCCATTCCAAGGTATATTAGCCTGTGTGCATCCATTTGGTCAGTCATTCCCGAGCAACCAAATGGTGTTTTAGAAAGGTCAAACTCCTCAGATAAGCTTTGCCATTCCAAGCATCCACTTATCCGAGTATGTTTACGAACCCCACGGAAGAGCTTTGCCATCCAAGCATCCACTCACCCTTGGAAGTTCTAACCTAATATATGGCACATAGAACAAGTTTTGAATACAGAGAAGAGACTCTAAGAATTGCCTAAAACATTTTATGATACATGTACACCCCTTCAACCGAATGAAGAGTTTAGCTACGATTATCCATGGAAGAGGATATCATAGCTAAATACTCGGGGGTTTTTGAAAGACAATAAGTAAAGGGGAATACTCAAGAACCAACAGGAGTATTCCCAAATCCTACTTGAATACTCAAGAACCAACAGGAGTATTCTCTAAAACTGTTATAATACTCAAGAACCAACAGGAGTATTATTTCAAACTGTTATAATACTCAAGAACCAACAGGAGTATTATTTCAAACCAAAGCTTACAAATGTACCAAACTTAGAGAGATAAGTGAATTGTGATTTTGGGATGGATTACAAATGAGGAAGAGGCGTGTATTTATAGCCATGGAGGAGCCATGAGGAGCCAACACTTGGCAAGATGGGAGAGGAGGAGATGGATGTGGAGGAGAAGCCAACACATGGCAAGCTTCCATGGAGCTCCTTTAGCCGCCGGCGGCTTTGAGAGGGAGGAGGAAGAGCCGCCCCCCTAGGTGGCACCAGGGGAGTGGTTTGTGGCTTTTGTGATCTCATTCCAAAAAGCCATCGGTCCATTTCAGCTCCGGACTGACTTTGGTTGCTCCTCGGTTGGATTTGTTTTGAGTAATTCAATGTCAGGATCTTGAGATTTTTGCATTCAGTGTCTGATCGTGACCTTGGACTAACTCGTAATATCTTTTCAGCGTAAAATCCTCTCCTTAGCGTGTTTTCTCTCTAGAGTCCAAAATACCCTGTAGAAATATATCGGAACTAACAAGCAAAAGTTAAATAGACAAACAGTCTAATTTGGTGGGTTTAACTGTGTTTATGATTCGTATAATTATGGTCCATCAATAAACGACATAAATAACTTAAGTTTCTGTCGCGTAAGTTGTGTCGTGTTAGTTGTGTCGCGTAAGTCGTGTCGTGTTAGTTGTGTGATTTGTTATGTCGTGTAAGTTATGTAGCGTAAGTGCAATTGTACACCTGCTTTGATCTCATACGCGACAGGTGAAATTGTTTGACAATTTCAATTTTACTGAACCAGAAAAGTAATACATAAACCTGTCATTCAGTTTACATTGTTCTACATTAAAAAATATAACAACATCCGCTAGCATAAAACACATCAAGCTGTGTTTACATCATTTTGGCTACCAACAGCCCCAAAATAAACTATATTAAACAAATTCAATAGCAGAAAAGGTTACCACTAGCATTTGCGCATTCCTAAGGCATGAAGCTTGTTGCACCATCTGATGCATTGCTTCCACCAGCTGCATTGGACCCTCGCATCATGGCTTCCAACATTTTTACGTGCTCTTGCAGCTTTTTTATCTGGATGCGATCATCTGCCTTTGCTTGGAGTTCAGCTTGCACTTCAGCGCTGAGTTTATAGCCCCCCTTTGGACGAGCAGGCTTCTTCATGCACTTGCCGACACAAGATATGTATCGGCCTCTCTTCTGGCCCACTGCCTCCTCGATAATACTGAACTGAACATCCATGGGCAAAGGATCATCCACCCCACTACAAGCCTAGTCACCAATAACTTCACTCAACTTGCTTTTCATTTTTTTCCTACACATTATAAACTCAATCAGAAGTGATCAAATGGCAATAACTAATACAGTAAGAAGTTAACATTTGTCCAGTAACAGTAAGAAGTGATCAAATGGCAACAACTTCACTCAAATCGCATTTATTTATTCATGGTGAAATAATAGTAAGAAGTTTAGTAATTAATAACTAATACATAAGAAGTTAACAACTTCAGAATTTTACAAGTTGATGAGTCGTGTTTTCGACTCATTAATGCCCGTTTTCACTATAGCTTTAGTTCGATTCCGACTACTTTTTGATGTCATTTGATCCTCTTCTCGTGCGTTTCAGGTACAAAGCAAGATGTCTCAGTGTCAAGAGCCATTGGAAGAAAGCCCGGGAAAAATCGGTTTTTAGAGCAATAGTTGGCAGAATTTGTTCCTCAGTCGATCGACTGGGAAGCTCCCCTGCTCCAGTCGATCGACTAAATGGACAAACAGGGAGAGCTGGAAATCGACCATCGCCAATCGATCGACTGACCCCTTCAGTCGATCGACTGAAGAGCCCCCTGCCCAGAGCATGCAGATCACGTGACGATGGGTCGATCGACTGGATCTCAGTCGATCGACTAAATGGACAAACAGGAGGTGCTGCAAATTGAGACTTGTCAGTCGATCGACTGGGATCCTACCCTGCTACAGTCGATCGACTGAGAACATGCTAGCCAAGCGACTTTTCTTCCTCCAGTCGATCGACTGGGCCATCAGCCCAACGCCAGTCGATCGACTGGACCTGCTACAGTACCGAAAATAATCCGAGGCTATAAATAGAAAGAGGGTTTCTTGACCTACTATCTTGGATTTTTCTGGGAAAGAAGAAAAAGGAAAGTGATCAAATCAAGGGTTTCATCATCATCAAATCAAGGAGGAATCAAGATCAAGGGAGTTCATTAGGACTAATCATCCTACTCTTTCCCTCTTCTTTTCTCTTAGATTTGCTTGTAAAAACCTACTCATCATGTTGTCTTACATGATGAGTGAGTAGTCACCCTTGTGTTTTGAGGGTTCTATGAACCTCCTTGGTACTCAATGATCGTTGTAAACTCATCTATTTGGACTTATTGAAGTTGATTTCATTTTACTATGATCTTCATGTTAGACATGCCTCTAAGTGTTTGATAAAATGCCTAAGTGACATGTTTATGTTAGAACTTTGATCTAAGCCTTGAGAGAGGTTAGGGATGGTTTTGATATAGTAAAATTGAACTTAACCTACATTTATGAGAGTAAATGCATGGTGAGAGGTGAACTAGAACTTTATGCATATAGCATTTATGAGAGTAAATGCTATATAGTGGATCAATACCCTTTAATTAGTGAGATCCTAACTAAGATGGCTTGATTAAGATTAGATACGCGTAATAGCCTAATTCTTGATCTAGGCTAGGTTCAAAACCTATCAACTCTTAATTAATTGAACTCTTGTTTGCATGGTCATTGAGAGATTGCCAAGGAGGGGATTAATCCCTCGAAACTCGCTTTTAATTGAATTTAATCCCTTAAAAACCACTTCGCTCTTGTTTTGAATCATTGATAACTCAATCACACTTGAATTTTAGGAAGTAGCCGAGTAAGAAAACTTGATTGAACTAGCGTGTAGTCCATTTGCTCCCTTGGGTTCGACACCGGTCTTACCGGTTGATTATAAATTGTTTTTGATCAGCGTATGCTAAAAATAACAACGATCACAAGTTCAAAATGGCAATAACTAATAACAACTTCAGAATTTTTCAAGTTCAGAATGGAAATAACTAATAACTAATGGTAAATGACTACTAACAAGTTAACCACAATCACAAGTAAATAATAGTAACTTGGCCTTCACAAATAAATAAATATTAACAATAGAACCACAGTCACCATAAGTAGCAGCCAATATAGGCACCTCATCGCGCACTACACTCCCAATTTCATGGATCCACAAACTATTATCAGCCTTACTATCAGGGATATCACCATACTTGTTAAATGTCAGTTTGATTTTTTTCTTATTATTTCCGTTGACCTTTGCTGCCACCCTTGTCCCGTTAACAACTCCACGCTTACCTCGCTTTTCTTCATCTACTACATGTGCAGACAATTAAATTATTTCCAAATCATGTTCTATACACGTAAAAAATAGGAACATAAATGTGTACTTCTATACCTTCCAAGTTTGCCGAAAGCTCCCGAATTGATCGACGAACGATGTTATTTGAGTTGCTGCCTGAGACGCAGCCTGAGATTGTTCCTCAGAGCTGTCAAAATCAGTATTCCCCACTGAATGAATCGGAGATGGTGGTGGCGCAGGGGCAGGGGCAAGGACAGCAGAAGGAGGTTCCTCAGAGCTTTCAAAATCATTCTCCAATTCTTCATTACGCGCAGGGGCAGCAGGAGGTGGCGTAGGGGCAGGGACACTAGCAGATAGGGATCTTGATGACAATGGTCGAATAGGAGGTAGCGCATGGCCATGAAAGAGTGGCCTCACAGTCTTTGATGCCTGGCCAGTCTTCTTCATCGCACTCTTCTTAGTGGAAATGGCGTTCAACCTTGGGCTTTTTCTAAGGTTCAGGGTTTGGGTTGCCGGTGCAGGTGGGGGGCTATAGGGGCTATGACAGGCTGTGAAGGTGATCCATTGTTCGGAGTTGCACCAGCAGCCGTTAGCAAATGTGGAGGTGAGGTAAGGGTCGGGGTCTGGATGGCTGGACAAGGTGCCTTCCGTGGAACCGCCTTTGGGCGTTTTGTAGGCGGAGCCTTCGTCATTCCCACCGGACTGTCCAGCTTTGATGGTGGGCGGCGTACAGATGGTGGTCGCAACTTCATATACTCCGCCGAACATGCCTCACTGATTTCTTTCATGGTTCTCTTCTTAGTAGGAGCCATGGATTCAAAGGAACGAGTTGATTTTGCAACTTGTAATGTTTCTGCGGAACAGATATCAATGTCAAAGACTTTATACACATATTGCAATAAGAAAGGGGTAGTTTTTATACTCACAATGGCGTTTCAGTGGTACTCTTAAATTCCAACTATTGATTTTGCGAAAAATATAGCATATCATGAAATATACTTAACAATCTCACAAAAGTTCCTCTTACATGATGCAAGTAGTTAAACATCATAAGAGATTTGAAAGAAAGGTGATTAAATACATAAAAAGAAGCAGCAGTTTCTACCTGTGAGGACGAGCTGCGATGTTGATGTTGTGACTGTGAGGCGACTGTGGGGCGAGTGATCGATGGAGTACGAGCGACTGTTAGGGCGAGCTGTGAGGCGACTGTGAGGGCAAGCTGTGAGTGCGAGCTGTGAGACGATTGATTTTGCTAGGCGGCTGAACCCTAAGTGAGAACGAGAAATGATTTTGCGAGACGAATGTGAAAACCCTAAGTGAGGTTGATACTTGACTATACTTCCAAAACTACTGTGTTTTTGATAAAAGGCAGGTGCTTTGTTTTTTTTAGATAAAGGTGATTTGTTTCAGTACTTATGTGTTTTGGCTTGTGGGAGGGAATCTGAAAAATTTGGGGGGAATACTTATACGACATAGATAGACAATTAATGTGTCATAAGAAAAGACAGATTGAGTTAAAAGTTAATGGAAGATATGCTTGTCTCCTCCATTAACTTACTTGTACACATCAAAACATGAATTCATAGATGATTTATCAACATAAACAACAAGTACAAACTTGTAAACAGTTATCAATTATGGTTCATCTCATCATTAGATTCAAGGTTCATCATCCATATAAGCATCCTCTTCATTTTCACCATCTTCTTCATCTTCATCCTCAACATCTTCATCCTCCCCATCTGATTCATCTTCTTCATCTTCATCCTCCACATCTTCATCCTCAAATTCATGCTCGTCCTCAAAATTGACATCATCCATATAAAATTGAGGTGGTGATCGTGGAAGACTTCCCAAATCAACATATAGATCATCAAGAGGTATGTAGTTAGGTATGTTCACGAACGTATCTTCTTGATACGCTTTGTTAGCATTTTCATCGCGCGCAAGTGAAGCATCACTATAAATACCTCTATGTGCCACTATATTAACCACTTTCCAATTATCTCCGGCCTTTGGATCATCTAAATAGAAAACTTGAATTGCATGGATTGCAAGACAATATGGAGAATGCTCATACCAAATACTCGACGTATCCACAGAGATTAATCTGTGATCGTACTTTATCTCTCCACCGTAGTATGGACTGGTATTAAACCACTTGCATTTAAAAACAACTACCGGCATCGTAGGGAAGTTGTTTTCATGAGGAAGTATTTCTTTACACAGTCGTAGATGATCATTGAAACTCCTATCCGACCATCGATTGGCAACCTTAACTTGCATTGCTTTTAAAATGGCCTCTACTACTGTTATGTCACTACCACTGTATATAGGAGTCTGGGCTTCGGCTACAAGTGTACGATACTTATCATAAGCCTCCTTCCCAAAAGGATCAGTATTGTCCTCATTCAACATATCATCATCTACACCCATCTCATAGTCGACTCGAAAAGGAAAAGCATCATCCAACATTTCCATGGTTGGATTTTCATATTGGCTGCCACTACAATATTGGGAGCTTGATTCTTCATTCATTTGCATAAGGTATTGCCGCCTTTTTGTATATAATGATGGCAATGGAGGTATATCATCAACTTCCCCGTGTAATGTCCATATGATGTAGTCTTGCTTCATCCCATGTCGTATCAAGTGTGCTTTTATTTCACCCAATGTAATCTTTGGTTTACGCAACTTACAACTCTACACGGGCATATATGCGTAGGGTGGTCAACCCTATTGTCGTTCACAAAGCCAATAAATTTTTTAATCCCTTCGTAGTATTGTTTAGAACATCTATCCATTTCCATCCAACTTTTATCCATATGTGCCTGAAAATACAAAGAGAAGCACACACACATAAAGTTAATCCATTATTTATGAGCAAATGTTTCACAAAAAGATCATAAATAGGAAATAGTACATACTAAAGCTTGCAAATTGTTTTGGAATTTCAATAATATCTCACCATTGTTGTCAAAAGCTCTAAGGAGCCTTATAGATCGAAAATGGAATCCTCAATATTGTGTACTCTCACACAACAACTATGAAGTATTAAGCTCCATTAGCAAATCTATTACAAGCATAACAAACTTCATGAGTTCCACTACACCATTTTACACTTTATATATGGGTATAAACAACATATACATACAAACTACAACAAAATGGAAGATTAAAAACAAAATGGGAACAAGAAACTTTACTGTTACGAGAGAATGTGCTGATAAGAATGTGCAGAGAATATTTTGTTCAGAAGCTAATGGGAAGAGATGAAGAGGAGATCTGATTTTGTTCATTAAATGTGATTATCTTACACGACAGTTATTGACTTATACAGTCGTACAAGTGTATAGTGGTTGACCGAACAAATGTACGACACAGTAAATGTCCCTCGTTGCCTTTATTATTCAAAAAGTACGGTGCCAAAATTTTCAAACATGTCTTCTTAAGGGAGACATCATTCGATGTGCCGCTTTAGCGTATGTCTCGTAAGTACACCTACACGACAGAGTTTGATGTGTGGTATTAGATGGTGTCGGGTAAGTAGTCATATGCGACACTCGTTGCTATGTTGTTTCACGGTTGTCGCGTAGGATGTTCTTACACGACACCATCCGAAACGACATAACAAACACTGTCGGGTATGTTGGCTTATGCGACTACAGCATATACGACATACGCAATGTTAGTCGTATATGGTGTAAAATGGCGTAGTGAGATAAACAGAGGGATGCATGCTACGAACTTTTCAGATATTGCTCAGCATGCACATCAGCTCGTGTATAACATTCTGTAAAAGTTTTATTTTGTTTTCATTATTAAAAAATCATAAAATCAAAATAAGTAAAAAAAATTCGATAATCTTATTCCATTCGAGCATAAACATCATATTCCGATGCTTTTTAGTATTTTCCATATGAATATATGGCCTATCCCACAAAGGGGTTATCAAATCAAATTGAAAATGCCTTATAGAAAAGAGAAAAAAATCAAATTGGAAATGCCTTATCGAAAAGAAAAAAAAATCAAATTGGAAATTTAATGCCAATTCTATTTCTTTCTTTCTTCTGCACCATTTATAAATTAGGCTGCACCAGAATAATGTTCTAAAAAACATCAACACAATCATACACAACAAGACAAACGTGATCATCTTCACATCTGCCATTTCTGTTTTTCTAGAGAGAGAAAGCCCTAGCTAGTCCATGGCGATCTTCCCTTCCCAACAATGCAACCACATATTGATCATCCCCTACCCATCTCAGGGCCACATGGTAGCACTACTTGACCTTGTTCACAGGCTCTGCACCCTCTTCAACCTCACCATCACAATCCTCGTCACCCCCAAAAACCTCCCAGCCTTAACCCCACTCCTCCAATTGCACCCAACTCTCAAAACCCTAATCCTCCCTTTCCCATCCAACCCCAGTATCCCCTCAGGCATCGAAAATTCCAAGGACCTTCCTCCTCATTCATCTCCAACTGTAATGATGGATGCGCTTTGGAGTTTCTACCAGCCTCTCCTCTCCTGGTTCCGGTCACACCCATCGCCACCTGCCGCCATTTTGTCTGACTTCTTCCTCGGCTGGACGCAGAGGCTAGCGTCAGAGGTCGGTGCACGGCGAATCATTTTTTCCCCATCCGGAGCTTTGGGCATCTCCCTCATCTTCTCGCTATGGAAAAACATGCCGGAACCGGACGAGGATTTGACCGTGGAGTTTTGTTTTGACAACATTCCCAAATGCCCGAAATACCCCTGGTGGCAAATCTCTCCGATGTACAGAAGCTACAAGCATTCGGATCCGGGTTCGGAAAGGTTGAAGGACGGGTTCAAGGGGAATTTAGAGAGCTGGGGGATCGTTGTGAATACTTTTGAAGACATGGAGGGAATGTATTTGGACAGCTTGAAAAAGCTAATAGGTCATGATCGGGTTTGGGCCGTAGGGCCGCTGATTTTGGGACGGGCCGGATCCAGTAATCAGGCTTTGGATACTGATTTGGCGAATTTTCTCGACACGTGTGATGCTGACTCAGTCATTTACGTGGCATTCGGTAGTCAGGCTGTGTTGAGAAATGATCAGATGGAAGCTTTGGCGGCCGGACTCGAGAAGAGTGGGGTCCGCTTTATCTGGTCCGTTAAGGTTTCAACCCAAGGACACTTGGACGATGGATATGCCAAAGTTCCAGAAGGATTTGAAACGCGGGTAGCGGGAAGAGGGGTGGTGGTTCGTGGATGGGCACCGCAAACAGAAATTTTGAGTCATCGAGCCGTAGGGGCGTTTTTGACTCATTGTGGCTGGAACTCGGTGACTGAGTCAATCATAGCCGGTGTGCCGATGTTAGCTTGGCCAATGGGAGCTGATCAGTTTGCCGATGCGACACTTGTTGTGGATGACTTGAAAATGGGAGTAAGGGTGTGTGAGGGATCCTCATCTGTGCCGAATCCAGATGAGTTGAGTCGAGCTTTGAGGGATTCGGTAACGTGTGGGTCATGTTCGGGTTATCGGGAACGCATCAGTAAGCTGAAGGAGATGGCTCTCCGAGCCGTTAAGGATGATGGCGGAAGTTCGGCGAGGGATTTGAATGAGTTTGTAACCCGTGTGTTTGAAAAATAAAAATTTTTTAAAAATGTTTCAGACTTTCAGGTTTAATTAAGCGTCTCTATAAAAAAAAGAAATTTTTTTGGAAATAGCTTGTTTTATCAAAAACATTCTTAATTTACCTTGGTCATGCAGAAAAAAGATCACATGAGAAGAGCTACTTACCATGAGAAACGAGAACAAATCCTGACCATTAAATTATCAATCTAATGGTTGTTAATTAACAATAATTTAATTGCACAATCCCGAATTAATTATGGATTAAAGGGTAAATTAATCCTAATAAATATTAATTGACAGTTAAGATCCGATTTTCTCGCCCTCGATCCCCAATTTGATCGGCAGCTCGTCCTCGATCCCGAATTAATTGCACAATAACAGATTTTTATTATTTGTATTACCAGATTTATAATTTGTAGGTACAGATTTATTATTTGTATTACCAGATTTATAATTTGTAGTAACAGATTTATCTTTCGTAATAACAGATTTTTATTATTTGTATTACCAGATTTATTATTTGTATTAACAGATTTATCTTTCGTAATAGCAGATTTTTATTATTTGTATTACCAGATTTATTATTTGTAGTAACAGATTTATCTTTCGTAATAACAGATTTATTATTTGTATTACCAGATTTATAATTTGTAGTAACATATTTACGATTGAAGCCGAGATATGATTTCGAAATCGTAGTGAGATACGATTGAAGCCGAGATACGATTTCGAAATCGTAGTGAGAGAGAGACGGATTAGGTAAGTAGACGAAATTAACGGGATTATGATTTAATTAATTGACTCCAATCCCGATTTTACCCTCAAATCCTTAATTAGTCGATTTAATTAGGTTTTATGTACGAAAAATAAGGTTAATCTTGACCACAGATTACAATAATTAAGTGGTTAGGATTTGTTCTCATTTCTCATGGTAACTGCACTTCTCACAGGATCCGGACTCTGGTCATGGAAATATTACTGATTTACCAAAAAGCATCATATTAGGATATCCCGTATCCATGACTAAAAAAATGCTATGAGAGATTTCATCACTAATCATTTCCTCCAAATAAAGAATAAAATTAATTAGAAAGTAGTGAAAGGGAGTTTGGTCGAGTGACTTGTCAAGGTTCGATCCCATATTTTCGTCTCATTTTTGTGGAGGTATGTATGAGATGTAAAAACTCATAATAAATTTTTTTTATACCTATTATACTCTATTTGAAGAAAATTCTAGGTCTGAAAGTACTCTCCTAACATTTTCGTAGTCATAAATATGTAAAGTGAAAGCCCAACTCTGTTTCTTTTTTTTCTTTTTTTGATGGGATGTTTACAAGTATTGTACAATACTACTGAAATTCTCAAGCTAATCTAGTACATTTAAATCCATAGAAGCACAAGCCTTGCGGCGTCTTTGACTCATCCACTTTCGGAAGCAAATCTTCAAGCAGTTTCCTTGCTCACGTCGAAGCCTTCTCAAGTACCGTGGCGAAGGCGAAGCCATCTCGGGCACCTCCTGCGAGGGGAGGAAAGTACCTCCGGTAAAGGGAGAAAATTCATCACCAAATATTGGTGGGAATGGTGCATTATGAAGATTGAACTCATGACCAATTAATTACAAAGACAATGATTGAATCAATCCAACCACAACTCCACATGCGAAAGCCCAACTCTGTTTCATACTTTCAAATAAAGCACTAATAATAATGGCACTTTCGGATAAACGAGGGGTTATTGGCCAGAATGCCCCTCTTTGAAACTCAAATAGCCCGTTTGCCCCCTTTCAAACTCAAATAACCAGATTGCCCCTTTTCTTTAAATTCTCGGTTCCTGATTTACCGATAACACGGTTTTTCAACTTTATCGGTTCCTAATTAACCGAGAATAATGATCTTGGTTTCCCAGGAACCGAGAATGTGTCAAAACAGACAACGTGGCTTGGTCTGGGACCGACGTGGACCATCTACGCCAGCGTGGAAGCCAGCTGTATTATCGGATTATCATATACCGAGAACCTAATGATCTCGGTTTATGATATGCCGAGAACAATCGAACAGGATTTGTCAGATTTGGTCGGACCATTGGGAAGTGACTAAACTAAAAAGATACTGGTTTTTTTCATAAACCGGTATCTTTTCCAACAAACCGAACAGGCTTTTCAGAGACGACGGACCCGGTTGCGAAGTGACTAGGCATAATACCGGTTCCTTATTCACCAGTATTTCAACCTTATCGGCTTATCATAAACCGAGAAGATTGTAATACCGGGGAATTAGGAACCGGTATTATTGTACTATAAATTAAACTTCGTTGTCTTAATTTTCAATACACAAATCCTCTCTTCCATTCACTCTTCAACATTTCTTCAATTCAATCACCCATTTCCTAATATGAATTCTGATTCTGATGATTCTTCGGACATGTGTATGGCGACACTGGAAACATTGGAGAATCCGAATATAGACGAGTATGACCGCGATGTGATGGAGCAGTTGGATAATGTTGCGGATGAAAATCCCGATGATGAATTAGTCCAAGATCGAATCGTTTGGAATCATCCGAGCTTCAGTGATATCTCGGCGTGGGAAACATATCAACCATTCGATGACAGTGTGAGGGTCCACCATCCTCACTCCCCGGATCTTCGCAAGGGTACTACTTTTGCAGAAAAAGAGGATGTCATACTTGCAGTACAGAAATACTCAATTCTGAATCGGGTTGAGTATAGGGTAATGAAGTCGGACAGTACAAGATTGGTTCTAGAATGTCGAAAGGGTGAGCAAGTATGTCCGTGGCGGCTTAGAGTTTTTGTGATGCAAAATACAAGTTACTGGATGGTTCGCACGCACGGAGGTGATCACATATGCCATAACAACAACATCCTACAAAATAACATCCACTTGAACGCGCATTTCATAGCGAGGGAGATGAGGAATGTGATGGATGCAAACACGAGGTTCTCCGTCGGAGAGATTCGCAATATAATACAGCGCGATTATGGGTATAAAATAAGTTACTGGAAGGCATGGAAAGCACAAAAAAAGCATTGGTCTACTTATTTGGCAAATGGGATGAATCATTCAACAGACTGCCACATTTGATGCAAGCACTACAGGATTGCAGTAACAACAACAACTGTGTTAAGTGGGATGTCACAACACTGGAGAATGAGACCGTGCAGGTAAATCAAAATTTTAGGTGTCTTTCTGAATGAATCCTTGCATTCACTCATTATCGTCCATTAATATATATTTATGGTCAATTTTTGAATGCAGGTAAATCACATTTTTTGGTCTTTCGCAGAATGCATCCTTGCATTCAAACACTGTCGTCCAATAATATCTGTTGACGGGACGCACATGTATGGAAAGTACAATGTGAAATTGTTGGTTGCAATCGGGTTGGATGCGAATAACCACATACTGCCCTTAGCATTTGCGCTTGTGGAGAGCGAGAACAATTCCAGTTGGAAGTGGTTCATGTCCTGTATCCGAGAAGGAGTGACTCAACGGGAGGGCTTGTGTGTAGTTTCTGACAGGCACCCTGGAATACTGGCTGCCATGCGCGAACCTGAATGGGAGGAGCCTAAGGCATTCCATCGTGTATGTGTTCGTCACCTGCAAGGCAATTTCATGACCAAAGTTAAAGATGAGGTTTTGAAAGCTAAACTTGGAGAAGTGGCATATGCGAAGAAGGAGTTGAAGTTTAAGAGAAAGTTTGGTGAACTCTTACAGCTATTGAAAGATAAGCCACTTGTTCGCAAATGGTTGGAAGATATGGATGTGGAACGATGGACACAGGCATTCGACAACGGTGGATATCGCTGGGGCAACATGACTACGAATGCTTCCGAATGTTTGAACAAAATCTTGAAGAATGGTCGTGATTTGTCGGTTTCTTCACTTGTTATGTACACCTTCAGGCAGACAGCTGCTTATTTCGTGAAGCGTAGCCAAAGTCAGTACAACATCGACGGAGCAATATGTCCTCCGAAAATTAGTGACAGATTGGCAGAACTACGAGCTAGGGCTCAGTTTCACATAGTGACGTGGTTCAATCCAGAAACGCATGTTTTTGATGTGTTGACCAGAAAGAACCATGTCACATACCGGGTTTGCCTAACCACACGAACTTGTTCCTGTGCAAAGTGGACATTATTCAAGTATCCTTGTTCTCACGCCATGGCAGCTTGCAGATATGCCAACATTGATGACACAGTTTATGTCCCCAAAGAATATACTCTCGAAGCGTACTACATGACATGGAGTTATTTTTTCAACCCCCTACTTTACGAGGATTTGTGGCGTGAGTATAACGGACCTGATCATGTTCCTAATCCAAGATTCAGACGTAACAAAGGCGGAAGACCCCCGACCAGAAGAAGGCGTACTAATATGGATCAGCGATGTCCTCATTTAGGGGAATCCAGCAGCCAAGCACCGTCTACATCAACTCCGACCTCGCGAATCCAGCGATGCACACACTGCCAATTAGTGGGTCACAACAAACGTGCATGTCCAACTCGATACCAGAATTAAGTTATCTATCAATGTTTGTAACTCATGTACCTTTAGTGTCACGTGTTCAAGTTGCAGTCATTTTCCATCAAATAAAAATGTGTAGTTCGAACCATAAAGAACATTCAAACAACACAAGCAATGTTCAACTAGTAAAGTCTGAAAAAACATTCATTATATGACAAATTATGACGACAAACACTCAACGTCGCCCTCTCCGTGGCAACATCCGTGGTAATCTGCGTATGAACGACCATCTTGATGGATCACGCTCCCTTTCGGAAACGCGCCGCACAGGTTGTGAAGAGCTAGATGGTCGGTAACGATCATCCATCTGGTCTTCATTATGTGTATCATCAACATCCATATGCTCTTGATCATCGTCATCTCCCTCTTCAGCGTCATATCCTCCTCCATAACCATTCACTGTATCGCCTGAATTAACATAATAGATTACGAATTGTTCATATGTCAATAGAATAATGATAATACAAAGTACCTGCATCGAGTGTAACAGTGTTTGGATCAACACCCACTATTGATGGATCCGTAAGCTTTTCGATTTCTGTGTAAGCAGTGTGGAAAATTTTATGAAATCCCCTTCGTGAATAATCATCCGTGCAGTTGAGGAAGAACTCCCTGGCATCACGTGCATTCATGACGAGTGCACATATCTGCAATTTAAATTTATTTTTTAGTCAGTGAACCGATATCCAAATATATCCATAAATAACAAAATCAGAAACGAAAACTTACATTCTCAGGTATGATATGAGTATCTGGACGATAAGCATGACTAGGTCGTGTCTGATGCGCATCGTCCTCACCAACCTCCTCCACCTCATCTTCAATCCTCGGCTGAATTAATCGACGCGTGTGGGTGGCATACCAAGCATAATACTGTGAAGTGGGTATGTCGATCTGGTTACCCGGGTACGCCATGTCTCCATTGATCAATCTCTCATGTCGAGAAACCCACAAGGCAATGCAGCTGGCATGGAAGACACCCCAATCTCTATTCTTCTTCCTATCCATACCATGACATTTGTCTGAACATCCAATTGCATTTAAAGGGACACCCTGAAGGAAACCGTACTGTCTTGCAACACGTCCTGGATGATGCCACTCGATAATATTGAAGCAAATAAGAGGGCCATCAGCTCTCCAAGTAGTGTCACGACCCTCGAGACAATTCGGGTTCAAATACTCAAACATTCTTTCATCGTAAGGTCTCCAAATGAAATCTCCCACTTGCATCTTCTGTAACGCTTCACGATACTGTAACAAACTCCCATGAGGTACCCCTTTATATTTTTTAGGCCCCAACCAGTTCATGCACATATAAATGAATTATCATGTAAAATAACATGAAGACTAAAATAATTTATAACATACAAATTTCAAATATAAACACTTACAACAACGACCACGGTCCTCGCAAAGCTGGATCAAATTCTGCTTCTGGGGGCGGTAACTCGAATGTAGGTGTGATCTGAGGCACACCGATCCGAGATAGTCTCTCCCAGCACCAAAACTGAATAATCAATGGCGCCCCAGCTAAACCTCTATGTCCGATCTGAGATGCACTGCACATATTACTATACAGACACGCTAATACAGCACTTCCCCAACTATAATCGCGAATCCTATCAAGATCCTCTAGCAAGGGAAGAAAGCAGAGCGGAATCGTGTTACCACTCTTGTCAGAGAACAAAGTGGTTCCTATCAGATGGAGCAAATACGCTCTAGCGTACATCTTCAACATCTCCTCACCCGCATCAGCAGGAATCTCCCTCAAATGGTCGGTAAACCAACTTCGCTTCGCAATAGCAGGCGATTCACTATCGCACTCGGGGTACACCCCCAACAATCTCTCACAAACCTCTTCAAAATTAATCTGCGACCTGCCTGTCACAGGCATTCCTTCTACAGGCAGCCCGGTAAGAAGTGACACGTCCTGTAATGTGATTGTCGCTTCACCATCATTCAAATGAAAGGTGTGAGTTTCTGGCCTCCACCTCTCGATCGCAGCTGTCAATAATGCCGGGTCAAGCCTCACACTTGCCACCTGAGTCCACGGATAAAAACCAGCAGCTACCACATAATCGCGTATGCGAACATCAAGTTTCAATGTACCCCCTTTATGAACCTTAAGGGGTTCATTGGCAATGTTTTTCGTATCCAACTGTGAAACAACAATGTAATTCAACATTAGTAAAATATTAATTTCTGGATGATAATTCACATAAATTAACATACTAACTTCTGGTTTCCAAATCGCCTCGGTACGATGAGTAGTCTGCCGATTTAGGACTGACTCGTCAATTGGACCTGGATGAATTATGTAATCCGCATCCATATTTGGATGCAATATAGCTTGTGACGGTCTTTGTGACAATGAGGGTCTGTGTGAGTCCATAACTACATCACATAAATCAAAATACCATAAGTATTTCAACAATTCATCACCAATTTCAACAAATCATTTCTTCATCAACAATCAAAATCGACAATTAAAAGCAACAATTATTCAATCAATTTCAACAATTGAAACCAAACCAATAATTATACAATCCATAGTATTCTACAAATTAACAATTAACAATCAATCAATTGAGAACAAATTAACAATTCAATCAACTGAACAATTGCGAACAAATTAACAATTCAATCAATTGACAATTGACAATTCAATCAATTTCAACAATTGAAATCAATTGACAATTGAGAACAAATTGACAATTGAGAACAAATTAACAATTCAATCAATTTCAACAATTGAAATCAACAAATTACCGGTCAATTGAGAACCGGAATCAATCAAATCGTCAGGGACGCCTGCGACGGCGGCTGGGAGCAACGGGATCGCCGGCGGCTAGGAGAAACGGATCGGCGGAGCAGATCTGCGGAGAGAAGAAAAGAAGGAACCCTCGTTTCTAATTCGATTGTTCTCGGCATATCATAAACCGAGATCATTAGGTTCTCGGTATATGATAATCCGATAATACAGCTGGCTTCCACGCTGGCGTAGATGGTCCACGTCGGTCCCGGACCAAGCCACGTTGTCTGTTTCGACACATTCTCGGTTCCTGGGAAACCAAGATCATTATTCTCGGTTAATTAGGAACCGATAAAGTTGAAAAACCGTATTATCGGTAAATCAGGAACCGAGAATTTAAAGAAAATGGGCAATCCGATTATTTGAGTTTGAAAGGGGGCAAACGAGCTATTTGAGTTTCAAAGAGGGGCATTCTGGCCAATAACCCATAAACGAGTTAAAACATAAGCGCTTTTATAAGAGTGCTACATCCTGCAGTGCTCTTACCTCGTAGATTGACGATCTCTGCACTGTAAAAAAAACCCCAGAGTTTCAGTCATATCGTAATCCTTGTTTCGGGACAATTTCTACTCTTCGCACTCCATTCCGTTTCTCTCTTCATGGCGACATTGTTACACATTCAAATAAGCATAAGTTTAGGGACTTGAGCATAATATGTTAGGATGTTAATCAATTGGTATAAACTATGGAAATGTGTATTGTAAGGAAGCAAGCAATGAATTAGTCATTTTCCTATCTCTGTCTTCTCGACCCTTCTTCCCCAATCTTCATCTCTTTCTCTCCAAAACCCTAAATCTGCATCTCATCTTCTACTCCTTTCTATTCTTCACTTCCCAGTTCTCTGTTACAGATTTACACCAGTATCATTTGGTGCTTTCATCCGGTGAACTTCCTCATGCCTGAAACACGCAACAACGCCACCGCGGAGTCCCTCGTCTCTCTCTCCACAAGCTACTCCGGATTGAGTTCTCGAACTCAAACGCTGGAGGAGCTCATCCACACTCAGGCGGCGGCCATCCAACGCCAAGCGGAGGAATCAGCTCGTTTCTCGGCTTCGATCGAACGAATGATGGAGATGTTAGAACAACTTCTGCTTCCCCGAGCGGACAAACAAACCACCGAGGCACAGCCAAAATCAGAATCGGGACCTGAGTTGTATGTCTCGGGTGAAACAGATGTGGCGAGTAATGGTACAACTGACGCAATAGGAGTTGATGAGTGTTCAAGCGAGTCAGAGTCGGAATCGAAGGCCGATGGATTTCATTTGTCTCCGGTTAAAGCCGAAGGATCAAAGGAAGATGATCAAGTAAGCTCCGATTTGGTCTTATTTTCAGATTCAGTTTTAGCAGGAGCTATGACTACACCTTGGCCGGTTACGCCAATTATTGATGAACCATATATGTATGGTAAGTTGCCTACAAAGGTGTTTTTGGTAGACTTTGCACTTGATTTGGGATTGCAAATGACTGAAGTTGTGGAAGAAATTGATGGGTATAAGTTTATGGTTCCAGCTGGTGTTCACAGTATAAGTATATGCTCACCAAGTGTTTGTCTAAATGTCGATATGTACTGCTTTTCATATTGTGCTATGCGTACAAATGTGATTTGCAGCCAGGGCTACATTCTATCTCAAAAGAAGAAGGTGAGGTTTGACAAACCACCAGCCAAACCTCCTGATGATATTGTCATATATGCAGCTACTGAAGCGAATATTGAAAATATTTGGAATAAGGTGAGGTTTGCAAAGCCAATATTTGTCGCTTCATCTGGTGTTCTATATATGGATTGGTACTGCTGCTTCCCAGGTGTTTGTCAAATTGATCCTATGACAATTTCTTCATATTCTGATATGCTATGTCATTTAAAAGAGGGCCAAAACACCTTATGTGAAAGGACTATTGTTGCGCTCAAGCGGGCTCTGCTTAACAAACCTCCTCCCTTGCCTCCTGAAACCGAAAGGGGATATCGAGGTTGTAGTGGGCAAACATCTATGATCTCAAATCGTGCTTATTCGCTTGAGTCGGAGCTTAATGCTTCAAAGGACTTTGGAATGATTGCATTGGATGCATCTGGGATTTTTCTTAACAGCTTTTGCTTCAATTTGAGGATTGGTGGGAATGTGAAAGTCACCTGTAGTGATACAGATGGACTTATATGGCCAAATCAAACAAGTCTTCTTGACAAGAGTTTGAGTATTGAGTCAGCTACTGTCCTTGATGATATCATTTATGGTCGAGCCTATAAATATGAACACCAGGTTAATCCACTACTTGGACTGGCAGCAAGGGTGTCTGAAGATTTTTTTGAATTTCTTGAGTTTGACTTCTCGATCTCTCTCTTTAATGTCGGTTGCACAGACCAAGGACATGTTGTTGTATTGGAAATGGATGAACTAGGAAGAATGTCATGGAACTTTTATTTCTCCTTGTTGGTGGTGAATCATGACTCCTTTTATTGTGGTTTGACACGCGAAGGATTAGAACGAGTCCATGAGTACGAAATTGATCATCCTAATGGAGTTGATACAGAGCAACTTGAGTGTGCCCTGAAGTTGAGGAATGGAGAATCAGTTCAGGGTTCAATATATGACTTTAAAAGGCGGATAAGAAGCCCAGAAATTTTTTGTCAGAGGAGTGTTATTGATGTTATCATATTGAAAAGAGCTTCCATTAAATTGAAGTTGGAGGAAGAGTATAAAACATGGATGATTGAAGCTATTGATGAGGATGATGATTTTGTGAGGATCAGTTACCTGCAAGGAGTTGAGTTGGGTGAGCTAATGGATAAAGTGACAATTTCTATCAGCTTTGTTCCAGCTTTAGGTGGATATGCATTTAAGGATGGCTACCTCCCCTCTCCACTTGACTTGTCACTAATGAAGGAGATGTCATTTATTTTACATTCTGAAATGTTTGGTGAGTTAAATGAGGGCTATGATATTTTACATGGCGCGGAGGAACTCTTAGTGATTTGGCAACATAAACCTCCCCCGTTACCTCCTGAAAATGTCTTAAAGACTGAGGGTTATGAACTCTTAGTTAATCAGATTATTGTCCCCGATAAGACAAGTTGGAAGAACTTTTTTGCATATTTTGGTCCTGGATTTCTTGTTTCATTCGCATACATAGACCCTGGAAATTTTGAGACAGATTTGCAGGCAGGAGCTCAGTACAAATATGGGTCCCTGTGGATCATATTGGTGGCTCCTTGTGCTGCCCTTATTATACAGTCTTTGGCTGCCAACCTCGGTGTTGTGACAGGAAAGCGTCTGGCGGAGCATTGTAGAAAAGAGTATTCGAAGGTTCCAAATTTTATTTTGTGGGTTCTTGCTGAAATCGCTATCGTGGCATGTGACATACCTGAAGTGATTGGAACTGCCTTTGCATTGAACATGCTCGTCAAAATTCCAATTTGGTGCGGCGTCCTTTTGACCGGGCTTAGTACATTGGTTCTTTTGGCATTACAGCAATACGGGGTAAGGAAACTAGAGTTTTTGATTGCATTCTTGGTATTCACAATAGCAGCAGCCTTCTTAGCAGAGCTTGGTTATGCAAGTCCTGAACCTTCTGAGGTTCTAAACGGTTTATTTGTTCCGCAACTCAAAGGAAATGGTGCTACTGGACTTGCTATTTCACTTTTGGGTGCTATGGTCATGCCGCATAACTTGTTCCTGCACTCAGCACTGGTGCTTTCAAGGAAACTACCTAGATCTGCACGAGGCATCAGAGAGGCGTGCAGATTCTATATGATCGAAAGTGGATTTGCTCTCATGGTAGCTTTTCTCATTGATGTAGCTGTTATATCAGTCAGTGGTGCTGTTTGCAGTTCAGTGAATTTGAGTGATGAAGATCAGATGAATTGCAGTGACTTGGATTTAAACAAAGCATCATTTCTATTAAGAAATGTCTTGGGCAAATGGAGTTCAAAGCTTTTTGCTTTCGCGTTGCTTGCATCTGGTCAAAGTTCGACAATAACAGGAACATATGCAGGACAGTACGTTATGCAGGGATTTCTTGATTTGCGTCTTGAGCCATGGATATGAAACTTTCTGACATGTTGCTTGGCAATCGTTCCAAGTTTGATTGTTGCACTCATTGGTGGTTCTTCTGGTGCTGGAGAGTTGATTATTATTGCTTCGATGATCTTATCATTTGAGCTCCCTTTTGCTCTCATTCCGCTTCTCAAGTTCACAAGTTGCAAAACTAAGATGGGTTCACATGCCAATTCAGCTGCGATATCAGTAGTTACCTGGATCAGTGGCTCCCTGATCATGTCAATCAACATGTACTACTTACCAAAATACGCAAGAAATAATGCTGCTGTGTTCAGAACACAGGAAACTTTAGAGGAAGGTTGTCAGTTAATTGCCGAAGCATGGGAGAATTTTCACGAGACCATTGAGTTGGAAAACCTTTTGATAAATGCTTGCATCACAATGCATTCTGTTGAAGCCAGAAAAGAGAGAGGAGCTCATGCCCATGAAGATTTCACGACTAGAGATGATGCAGTAGCTGTCTCGGCCATTTCGGTGTGTATCAGCAAATTTCTCAAGTTTTCATCGCCAAGACCGCCAGAATTCCCCAACCTTGAGGACAAGATCGTTTTGAAGGAGGCAGGAATGTTACACATTCAAATAAGCATAAGTTTAGGGATTTGAGCATAATATGTTGGGATGTTAATCAATTGGTATAAACTATGGAAATGTGTATCGTAAGGAAGCAAGCAATGAATTAGTCATTTTCCTCTGTCTTCTCGACCCTTCTTCCCCAATTTTCATCTCTTTCTCTCCAAAACCCTAAATCTTCATCTCATCTTCTACTCCTTTCTATTCTTCACTTCCCAATTCTCTGTTACAGATTTACACCAGTATCAGACAAGCTTCTCTCCTGCGGGTAAGCCAATCTGTGCTCAGTTCTATTTGTTTATTGTAACATCACGCTTCGAATTATCATGTCGTTACGCATCTTTTTAGGTTTGTCAGCCGTTTTCTTCGTTCCATCTTTTAAGCTGCTAGGGATTTTCAATTAATTGAATTGGAGTTTCATAAGATGTTTATGATTTACTTGGAGTTTTGCATTTCTTAGAAATTTAGTTGAGGTGTTAAACTTCGCTGCTTCTGATTTTTATGAAGTAAAAGCAATATGAATGTTTAGGTAGAAGTACTTACAAAACAATATTATTACTAACTCTAATTGCATCCTATTATAGCCATATTTATAATACATATAGTGACTGAAACTGAATGTGGGAAAGATACGAGCCTTGCTTGACAAATAAAGTTGTGGTAATAAATCCAGAAATTCATTTCAGGTGCAAATCAATTTGCAAGCTAACAACAGTCTTGCTGATTATTTATAATCTGCCTACCTGAATACTTTGGCTCTGCTCTTGTACTCATAACTGTGAAGCTTGGAGTAGACTGCTAGTGGATGAATGTGCGTGCAAGCTGATATATTCATCTTGGAATATTGCATTTTTGTGGAGTGAAATTGTATTTCTCTCACAATCAGGATTGAATGTCCTCGATGCATTTTGAAGTTTCTTTAGTGCTTTTGTCTGTTCTGAGCGTTGCAAATCCTTTAGATGAAGCCTTCTAGATTTGATAGTGATTCTCAAACCTCTTATCATTCTATAATATTCTGATTTTCTGGGCAATAAAGGTCAGTATTCCTGGATACTAACTGATCCAACAGACACACATCAGGTGGCATGATATTCAGTATTTGTTAGTTAGTATACGGTGATTGAATCCCTTGATCCTGATTTTGCCCGTTGTAAAAAACCTTTAACACTTCCCTACTGAGCCTAGCACATACTTATTTTAAGAAACCCAATGATAATCGTGTCATGCTAATCAACGTAAGATAGGTCAAGTGCCTGTGCTTTGTGACATCTTTCTCTAATTGTATGTATTAAGAATGTACTCTTTGGACTGCAGGTAGTAGTGGGGTTTGTCTGATGAGAAATACTTGGAAAAATGAGCAGCACCCTTCCTTCATCAACTTCATTTCCTCTTACCTTAGAGCAAACTCCTTCCGCCTTAATTTTGTATCCATTGCTCCGGTAATTTCCTTGGAGATGACTAATAGACCTGTTTTACTGTTACACACTTATATGGAGTTGCTGTTTATGTAGGATTTCATTTTCAATTGTGGAGGGGTTTCAGTGGCATTTGTTTTTGTGGCGAACTGTGATGACAACTTCTCGTTGATCTTCGAAAGGTATCGTAGTTGTGGTTGGTGAAGCTTGTGGATATGGTGGCAATTTCTATTATGTGTGTTGCGTCATACAGAGTTCAAAAGCTGAAAGGACAGTTTGCCCATCTCTACATTGTGGTTACCGTCCCAACTGAAGAGAAAAATGAGTTCTTTGTTAGTTGTCTCCTTAAGTAAGTTGACATCAAATATTTTGTACATATTAACTGCCATGTTGCTGTTTTCAAAGGTTTAAAAACTTGAATTCTGTTCATCCTTTATAAAGATCTAAACTAGAGCTTGGGAAGCCTCCGTTTGTAGCAGTAGAAGACCTGGAGATGGGGTTTGAAAAGATTGTGAAGATAGCACTTGCTTGTGGTGGTAAGGCTTCTTTTTAGGGACATTTGTAGTGCTGTTTTTTTTTGTATTTTAACAAGCAATAATATTCATCACACAGCATGCAAACATCAGGATGTATTACCCAAGTTGACAGTTGAGGTAAGAAAAAGTGACCTTTGGCCATATCTTTTGTTAACATGGTTCAAAAGGTTTGTTTTTCCTGCAAAGGGGGAACAAGCTGTGCAAGCGATGGATGCTTTTGTCAGAGTGGTGTCTTCCATTCCCGGGATTACGAACCACGAAGCACACTCAGTAATAGTTTACGACAGAAAGCCTTGCATTGAGTTTACTTAAAACCTTTTGCTTTCTTGGCTGACATCATGTTGTGTGGTATATTTGTTAAATTCCAACTTCTAAGTAAAGAATAGTGCAAATGTAACTTGTATCTGGTCACCAACTGGGCATTTGTTTATTTCTGAGCATCAATAACGCTTTTATCTTAAATTTATAATGTTTCCATCCTCCTGTTACTATGTGAAGTCTTGTGAAAGAATCTCAGAAAGATTTTCGAATTGTTCAGGCACACAATGTATCTGCCAAAGAGATTATCTAGGTTTCAGATTGTCTAAAGCTGACACAATTATAGTTCGGGTGTCAAGAGTTATATACTAATGTTACATTTGTCAAGATCAATGGTCTTCAAAATGTGAAGATGAAAATGTCTTACTTCAGTTCCTCCATGTTTCAGTCAAGAATTGCCCTTCAGAGTTCTACTTGTATGATGTCTGATAGGCTATGGAGTATGGAGTCGGAGTGCTCCTTTCAATTATTTTTTTCTGATTTGCTATCAGGCAAAAGAATTTGACTTGAAAAAGTACCAAAGGATTTAAGTGATACCCTTTCTTAGTGTTATATAGCACTTGTTATGACAAGTTACCAGCAGTAACAATGAGTTACATTTCTATATTTTTCAGCTTAATCAAGTCATTGGATCTATTGAAGCAATCGCTAAGGCATCAAACGAGTACATTGTGGAAAATACTGATCTCTGTTGAAAAGGCAGATATGATCATCAGGTTTTTTTCGAGATCCTGAGATTTACATGGCACCGAAAATTCAGTGAGAGACAGCTGCGGGCCTTGCTAGTTAATTTTTTGAATACTACGTGATCTCCTTTTGCACCTTTGTCTCAAACAATATGGTTCCCTCTAATTGGGGCTTTGACCCAACATATAAAGGCGTACAATTTTGATCAATTAAGGGGCTGTTTTTTTAGTTTTATTGAACTGGAATTTTAATGTACTAAATTTAATTAAACTGTATTGAGTTTAACTAAACTGTATTGAGTTTAATTTAACTGTACTGAACTTAATTAAACTGTATCGAGTTT
Organism: Rhodiola kirilowii; assembly: GCA_033675215.1. Classification (NCBI taxonomy): domain Eukaryota; kingdom Viridiplantae; phylum Streptophyta; class Magnoliopsida; order Saxifragales; family Crassulaceae; genus Rhodiola; species Rhodiola kirilowii. The sequence continues at coordinate 18,706,359 of CM066199.1, forward strand.
AATTTAACTGTACTAAATTTAATTAAACTGTATCGAGTTTAATTTAACTGTACTGAATTTAATTAAATTGTATTGAGTTTAATTTAACTGTACTGAACTTAATTAAACTGTGTCAAGTTTAATTTAACTGTACTGAACTTACTGTATCAAATTTAATTTTACTTAATTTTACTAAAATTGACAAAAATAAATATATATATATATATATATATATTTAGTATATATTTATGATTATATTTTAGAAAGTATAAAATATAATATTATGTAATAAAGTATTGCAAATGAGTCCTGCCTCAATTGTTAGTTGGGCGCCAAAATGATATAATTACGGCTACCTTCACTTTGCACAACTTCATTCACATGCTTAAATTTTCAATACCCATTTTAGCTAATGAGACCGTGCTGGGAAGAGCTGATTCAAATTTATTTGATAAACAGTGAAAAGAGCAGATGAATCAAGTACGCAACATAATAGCGTTTCAAATTATTGAGGATTGTCCAGATGATGTAGTGGAAATGAACATGGCTGAAGATGATGATATGTAAATATTTCCATTTGTATTGCACTTGAATGTCATTGTACGTTTCTATGTAAAATATATATTGTATTCATATGTTTATTTACATATGTTCTTTAAATTTATATCAAGTGCAAAAAAGTTTACTTCCATATTAAAACGAATGCAATAGTTTCCGAAGAAATGTGTACACAAACTTGAAAAGCCGTTAGATCATATATGTCTTACGGTTTTCCAAAAATTATTTAAAAAATTAAAAATAAATTAAAAGTTTTGAATAATAGGGTTGGAAACTATAAAAACTGAATTGACTTGAAAAAATTATATTAAATTTTTTTAACTTAAATTAATTTAAAGTATATTTAACTATACTGAACTTAATTTAACTGTATTGAATTTAATTTAACTGTACTGAACTTAATTAAATTGTATCGAGTTTAATTTAACTGTACTGAACTTAATTAAACTGTATCGAGTTTAATTTAAATGTATTGAACTTAATTAAACCGTATCGAGTTTAATTTAACTGTACTGAACTTAATAAAACTGTATCGAAGTGCAAAAGAACAGCCCCTTAGGTCAGCTATTGCGCTATTAGTACTTTCAAGCTATGCAGCCATGTGCATTTTTCAAAATGCATTTAATGCAAAGTCAATGCTACATTTTTTTTTATTTTGCATTTTGGACATGTGTTATATACAGATTCAGGTTCTCAAGTTCTCGAATTTTTAAGGGTTCTCAACCGAGCGCTCCCCATACAGTATATCTCTAAGAAAATTTGTGAGATCATTCAACAATGATAAATGTTTCAATGTATATATAATTATATATTACACATTGGCTGGCTTCATTAAGCATCCATTTTAAAGGAGTTGAGAAGAAAGGCTAACTTTGGTCCAAATGTTGTAGCTAAAAGCTACCCAGCAATGTTTAAGTCGCAAATCTTCAATTTCACTAAAGATTAAGGTTTAAATGTATATCGGACTAATGGGCGGATCTATAATCTCGGTGGGTTAAAATATGTGTCCGCACTCACCCCTGATAGAAATAGGAATTGTGTCGGGCTGGTACGGTTTTGATGATCGGATAAGCGGATCGGTTCGGTCGGACTAACCCAAACTTGTACACGTCAATGAGGAACACATCTGATTGATGAATTGAAGGTTGAATTAACAAAATATCCTTGCATGTGAAAATGACAAACGTACACCTAGTTTTTTTTTTTTGAGATGAGTTACAAGACAGGCAACCAATTAAACAAAAGCACAGCAACCACGAACACAGAAGGACCAAGACTCAACAAATCTCCAGCTCTGGAAGGCTTCTTGGGAGATCCTGAGAATGAGACCAGCTCCATTCTTCCGCCCGAGCCTTCCTAGCCAGTCAGTTTGCAACACCGCATTCAAAGCTCTCGGTATACTCCTTAGTTGCCATCCTGGGCGATCATCTAGCCGCTTCAAACACTTTTCGATCGTCTGCAAGCTAACACCATCCCTCCATGTTGCCAAGTTCAGTGCCCAAATGACCTCCCGCGAGTCAGAGAGAAATATAGCTTTCTCCATGTTTTGCTCCTCAGCTCCATCCCCAACTGAACTTCCCTGCATTCTACATCCAGTACGAAAGATAAACCCCTCTCACAGCTTGCTCTTACCACCGACACTTGCCCTTCTACTACCAGCGCTGCTCCAAAGCCTGCCGCCTTCTAGTCTGGGTCGTAAGCACCATCATAAACCCCTCTCCCAGCTTGCTCTTACCACCTAACTGAATTATAAACATTTCATAATTGAATTTTTACATCAAACAATTTTTAATTGTTGGTGTTGATACATGTCAAACGTTGGGAGATCTATACTTAATATAAATTGAGAAAAAATCGTGTGAGAATTTTTAGTTTTCATAAGACCTTAGAACATTCTAATAGCACGATTATCATATCTGTGTCGTATTTTTGAAAATTGATTAAATATGATTATATGGTTTCAAGGATATATTTGTCACTTTTTTTATTGTGGGTTTATATTTCATATAAATCAAGTACTAACGAATACATCATCGGATACACCGTGAATTATATGACTTTGAAGCACGGATCACCCACGACACCAACCTAGATTGATACTTGAATAGTCAAAACAACACTCCACCTTCACCACAAAAGTGGAGCAAACACTCCACCATGAAAGAGGAGAAAATTATGCTACTCAAAGAAGTCGAACCCTTGACCTTTTGAATAATGTCAAGGGTACAAGCCACTCGACTAAACATTTTTTCGCGATATATTTGTCACTTTTAAACAATTATAAATGATAAATACAATCAAATCTCGTGCAATCAGATTCTGTTACGTTTTTTTTTTTCCCAAAATCAATCCATCGAATGTTTATCAGATTATATTTAAGACATATTCTATTTCATCCATATTTAATTTTGTGTTCAAAAGATTTTCATACCAATTAGAATACGAATTTTGTAAAGTTCGTAAATCACGGTGCATAATTCGTGAATTATTTAGCAAACTTTACCGATTAGCACACAAAATTTATAAATTTCATAAATTGCTATTTATAATTCTTTACAAATATGCCCAAATTTTATTAATTCGAACTTTATAAATCGCAGTGCATAATTCGTTACAAATGTGCCCAAACTTTGCAATTCGAATACGAAATTTGAAAGTTCATAAATCGCAGTGCACAATTTGTGACAAATATGCCCGAACTTTACCAATTTGATGACGAATTTTGTAAAGTTCGTAAATTGCAGTGCATAATTTGTGACAAATATGTCCAAACTTTACAAATTTGAATACAAATTTCTTAAAGTTCGTAAATCGCAGTGCATATTTTGTTACAAATATGTCAGAACTTTACCGATTCGAACACGAATTTTGTAAAGTTCGTAAATTGCAGTTCATATTTTGTGACAGATATGCCCAAACTTTACCAATTCGAACACAAATTTTGTAAGTTCGTAAATCGCAGTGCCTAATTCGTGACAAATATGCCCAAACTTTATCAATTCCTACACGAATTTTGTTAAGTTTATAAATCGCAGTGCATTATTCGTGACAAATATTCATGAACTTTACCAATTCGAACACGAATTTGGTAAAGTTCGTAAATCACAGTGCATAATTCTTGATAAATTTGCTCGAACTTTACCTATTCGAACACGAATTTTGTAAAGTTTGTAAATCATATGTCAGAACTTTATCAATTTGAACACGTATTACGTAAAGTTTGTAAACCGCAGTGCATAATTTGTGACAAATATACTTGAACTTTATTAAATCGAACATGAATTTTGTAAATTTTGTAAAACGCAGTGCACAAATCTTGACTTAGTCATCACGAATATTTAGTATTGAAATCACAAATTTTGTCATTGTCGGCTGTCAGAATTATTGTGGGACATTGTAGTTTGTCATTTTGTCGAAAGTGTACGATTTGAAAGCGAGTGCATACAGTTCGTAGATAAAATTCTAAGATTTTGGGTCATGGGTTCATCTCCAATTTAACCGAGATTACGGTCAATCAAATATTTTATTAGAAGATCCATTTATTAGGTTTTAATTGGATTAAGGAGTTCGGTTCCGGTGAGAAGTGTATGTTACGGTGAGAAATGAGAACTAATCTCATCCATTCATATTTGTAATCAATGACTACGATTAATAAGAATTAAATACATTATTCGTAGCTTTTCATTTACTACGAATAATGTATTTAATGCATAATCTTTTGAAAAGATACGAATAATATATTTAATTCTATTTAATCCTAGTCATTGATTACAAAATATGAATGGATGAGATTAGTTCTCATTTCTCATCGTAACATACACTTCTCATGTGATCTTTACTCTTGGATTAAGAAACAAATTATTAATATTAATCGAGGATTAACCTTTACAAAAGTAAAAAGTCGTAAAATCTCATGAGAATTGTGGAATGTGGTTATCATGGGATTTCAATCCTACACAAATTAGTGTGATTTATAAATATGTAAAATTCAATTTGGTAAGTTAAACTATTTTGAAATTTAAAAGAAGCTACTCTATGCCAACATGGTGGTGGCATATTGGTTAAGGAGTCAGACATGATTCCTTACACCCCATGTTCGAGTCCTGGGGTCACCAATTTTCTCACAATTTTATGAGATTTTCTTCATCATCATTTTCCTCACCTTTTTCCTCATCCCGCTCGCGCGTGGATGCTTCTTACATCCTTGGTGGATGCTTTTCATGTCCCGCCTCATGCGCAAATGCTTCCTACATCCTCGTGGATTCTTTCCTCATCCCGTCTCGCGTGTGAATGTGCCTAGGTGTTATGTCTTGTAATGGTAAAAGTGCCCAATGATGCGGTCTGTGCTCTAAATATTGAAGAATGTACCAATGATTCAGGGGTAGATATGCACGGATCTATGGTGAAGGTGTCGGACCTGGCATGTGCTTTAAGGTGCGGATATATAGACCAAATGACTTCAGGATCCTGTCGAGTAATAGAACTTCAAAGATCAATATATATAATCAGGATCGTTCCTGACATTTCGAGGGCCCTTGGTCAAAATAAATTTATGGACCCTTCTATGGGTATATCATATTATAAAAAGTAACATTATACACCAAACTGTAAATTTATCTTGAATTGTTTTTCATATTAATGCACCATAATGTAAAATTAAGTCTAGACTAGGATACATTTAAGATTGGTTTATTTAATTTAAACAGATAATATTCAATTTTACTTTTATAGATACAATTACATGCATATACAAAGAAAATATAAAAAAGTGGGCCCTTCAGGCTGGTGGGTGACGGGAGCGTCGGTTGCACTGTCGTTAGGGTGCAATGCATCTCGTACAAATAAATTTATAATGTCCACTACTCGCGACTTAACTACTGGGTAGTAAGGGTAAGTAGGGGTCGAACCCAAGGGAATTAGGGGGATAGATTGTTCGTTACGGCTTACACGGTGCGTGATTTTAGGTCGAGTGTGGACTTACTGCTAATTACTAAACTACTGTTTTTGGGTTTTTTGGGTTTTTTGTGCGGAAAGTAAATACAGAAAATAAATACTGAAATTAAATACAGAAAATAAAGGAGTTGAGGGTTAGAAGACTTACAGTGGGTGATGCGTGATTGTTGATTCCTCCGGTATGTGAGTGGTTGGTGGTTGTGTTTGATTGAGCAGTTATACTAGGAAATTAAATACAGGGGGTGTTTGCAATTGAAAGAGCGTATTCGGTTTCAGGTATTCTTGTATTATCACATGTTTACTAGTTTAGTAAATCTTCTAAGTATTCAAACGATGAATCGAGGCTAGCGATAGCTCAAGACTTGCAACATCGGCTAAATCACACTTGTTCTATTTAGACTAGCGCCAGTACCAGTTAGGTACGCTAGTCTATGTGCATCCACCTGCTCTCCTGTTACGGTTTCCCATAATGGTTTTTTAAATATAGTCGACCTCTTTCAGATAGCTTTGTCTGTTACGACCTCCCCTATCCGGGTGTGATCACGAATATCTTAAGGAAGAGCTTACGAAGTTGGACCCCTAATGGTCACATTCCCAAAATCGTTCACTCTACCTTAGAGACATTCTGACTTTTATATGGCACATAGAACAAGTATTGAATACTAAGAAAATAAACTAAGCTAATTAAACATTAAATAATACAAGATTATACCTTCCGCCGAATGAGGAGTTTAGCCTCGCCTGTCCATGGAGGAGGGCGCCTAGCCAAATATCGTAACTTTATTGATCCAAACCAACTTACAAAATATTACAAAATGTAGAGAGATAAGTGATTGTGTATGGAATGGTTTTGGATTGATGAAATGAGGAGGGGTGAGCCTCCTTTTATAGGAGAAATGGGAGGAAATGGAGGGCTAGGATTGATTTGATCCAAGGGTGGAGGATGAGGCTTGGAGGAGCCAAGGAGGCGCCGCCACTTGGCGGCGGAGGAGTGGTGGAGGAGCAGCCGCCGGTAGGTGGTTGTGGTGGAGGAGCAAATGGTGGTGGAAGCCACCTCCCAAGCAAGTCATCAAGTCATCCAAGGAGGAGAGAGGAGGAACATGTGGTGGAGGAGCCACCACATGGCGGCGGCTCATTGGGCGGAGGAGAGCCGGTCATCCATGGAGGAGGAGGGAGGAGCCGCCGGTGGTGGGTGGTGGTTTTGGGGTGGTTTTCCTCTTTGGCCACCTCTTCTCCAAGTCACAAGTCATCTTGCCCATATGTGAGTTTTGTACAGTTTTGCACTGTCTTTTCACAAAACTGTCAGTGTAATTTGGCACTGGGTTGACTTGATTCCATCTCTGCACAATTTGTGATGAGTGATTCATCGTCAGGATCCTTGATATTTCTTCAGTCGGCATATGATCTTGACCTTGAATCGACTCCTTATATCTTTTCTGTGCTAAAAGCCTCTCCTTAACGTGTTTTCACTTTAATCTCTAAAATGCCCTGTGGAAATATATCGGGACTAACAAGTGGATGTTAGACAGACAAACAGTCTAACTTGGGGGGTTTATCTGTGTTTTTGATTCGTATAATTGTAGTCCATCAAATCACCCCCCACTTTTAGTTGTTCGTCCCGAACAATGCTTTATATGGGCGTTACTATGTAAGTTGGTTTGAAGTATGAAATTAAGTTTGCGGTACTCGATTTCTCCTAATTCATGCATTACTACTTATAGCCAATTTAAACTGTAAAAATAATTAGAAGTAACTTGATACGTGTACCTTCGTGCCGAGATGCGAATTATTCCGGATGTTTCGGGAGATAGCCCTTTTTAGGCTCCTGGACTACACCCTCGGGACCGTCTCGCACTATATGGTTTTCTTGTAGCTTTCTCTAGCACGTGATTCGATTCGGGTTTCAGTGAGTTGAGCCTTTTTGATTTTCTTTTTTCTACTTTGGCGAGGGACTAGCTTTTTTTGTAGTGATTCTGCCTCTGTCTTTTTGAGTGCTTCACTTTTGCTCGGTTAAAACCTTCACAATTTTTTGGGCCTTAGGCCTCTTTTGATTTTCTTCTTTGAGTTTTTTGCTCCTTTGTGACTTGCTAGTCCATTTTGTCAGCCTTCTTGGGAGGTCCAATCATCGCCCGCAAGCCTATGGAAATACCTCCCCTCTCCTCTCGTCTTCGTCGTTTCGCGCGGGTCAAGATGAGGGTCGCTCATTTATTTTCTCGGCTATTTTGACTAGAGAGAGGACGGTCTGATTCCCGTCCTCGCCTTTGCATAGATGCTTCCTGGCGGAGTTTGACTCAATTGTTCACTGAAAATCCGAAGTGCAGCCTCCACTGACTTCGAAAACCATATAGTTTGGTTTGATTTGATCCTTTAAGTGCTTGCCAAGCCTCTCTAGGGCAATTTCTATCAACTCCACATCCCTAGGTTATCTCAACACAAAGGGACAAATGAAAAGTTACATTCTAAGTTTTTAAACAGTTTGCCTTTTCATAAGGTTGATGCATGAATCATGATCTATCTTTTTCACATTCTTAAGTTCATACTTTCAAAAAGATACTTTTTATTTTAAAAAAAAAGAAAAAACATGCATTGGTTCTCACCCCCCACATTTGAACGAAGGCAAGCCTTAGTTCAAAAGTCATGCAAATATATATAGGAAAAGGAAATGACTTTAGGAAAAAAGAAGAGCAGAACTCCCTTTAAGGTGTCGAGTGATCGACATGGCATGAGGCTGGATAATCGAGGGAGTTCGGCTGGGGCCTTAAACTCTCAGCGCAGGCCCGGTAAATTCATGGAAGCTGCCTGGCTGATCTGATCCTTGCTCCGAAACTTAATTCCTACATGTAAGACATTTCTTCTGGACAAAAAGATGGGTGAGAGCGCTTATTGAAAATTAAAATGACAGAAAGTAAGATAGTGTCGGGTTACCTCCCGACTAGTGCACTTGTTTAACGTCGTTGGCTCGACAGTACCTTGTTCTGGATCATTGGTTGGGATCCCATGGGTGGCTTAGGTCGAATTTTGCCACTGTTCCTGTGTTGGTTCTTGCTTTGACTTTTCCTGTGCCTGGGATAGAACTCCAGGGTTTTGGTGTTTTTTCTTTCCATTGTTTCTGATAAGGCGAGAGACCCTTGACCATAGCTGCTGGTCTTGTTACTTTTTTGGTCTCTAATGACAGGTCAGAAAACTGTGCACTGTGATCTGAGATAGGTGTTATGTCCGGTGGTTTCTTTGTGTCCGGGCGGCTTGTATTGATGTAGAAGTGTGCAATTTTGCCGCCGAACTTAAGCAATAACGATCCCTTACCTACATCGATTCTTGCTTTAGTGGCGTAGAGGAATGGTCGTCCCAATATTATTGTTGGCGAGTCGTCTTCGCAGGTCTCTTCTGTTGGTATGACATAGAAGTCTGCAGCCACAGCGAGTTTTCCTACATGAAGTATTACATCCTCCAACTCTCCAATCGGACGGATGCACGACTTATCCCCTAGCTCGATATTCGACCTGGGTGGTTTCAACGGACCCAGTCCTAATAAATAGTATAAGGAGGAAGGCATGGCATTGACCGCAGCCCCAAGATCGATTAAGCACTTACGGATCTGGATTTCCCCAATACCACAGGTGACTGTGAAGGCCCCTGGGTCTTTGTTTCTTTCCGGTTGTGACTCATGATCTGAAGTGAGGACTTTTTCAGTTGTTGGGTCATTCTGCCAATTCCTTGGCTTGGGATTTGGATATTCGGGCCCTTTTATCTTTTGCCTTGAAGCATAAATATTTGTCGGGGGATCCCGCCTTAGCTTGTTGTCGTCATCCCATCCAGATGCTGGTACGTCAGAGTGTAGGATTGGCGGAGGTGTTATGCAAACAGTGAATGCATATCGTCCGTTGTCGGCATGTGTGACCCATGTTTTGCCATCCTTGGGTCGGTCTTCCTCTTGGTCCCAATCAGGTCGACGTCTGCGGTTGAAGTGATTGCTCGTCAGTTTATAGGCTGGGGATCGTGCTACTTCTCCTAGTGTAGCTTTCATGTCTGACCTTCTTATCATGCTTATATTAGCCTTCGGATTTTGGATGGTCTGTGAAGGAAGTCTGCCCGGTTTAGCAGTGAGTGTTGACATGGCAGTGGCAAGCTGGGACATTTGTTTGGTTAATTCAGAAATTGCCCCGTCTGTTTTTGCCTGGAACTGGTGTAGTGAAGCTCCCAACTGATTAACGTTTCCCGCAAGTTCCTTCATCGTGTCATTGAGTGACTTGCTTGGTTCTTGCTGATTGCTCGGGCTGGCTTGATTCTGGTTTGGTCCTCCTTGCTGATATTGGCTTGCCGAAGGAGTGTTCTGATTATACTGCTGGTGTGGGGGTTGGTAGGATGACTGAGTTGATTGACGGACAGCTGGTTGAGCATTTTTCTGAGTATAGTTGCCGTTATGCCAGCTCGGGTTGGTTGTTTGACCAAACTTTCTGATTTGTCCGGTTCTGTTATTGTTATTGTTGTTGTATCCTTGGTATCCTCCCACCGCATTCACTTCTGCTGGTTCCTCTTCTATTAAAGTTGGGCATGCGTCAGTTTTGTGGTCCGTCGAGCCACAAAATTCGCAAGGCTTAACAGGAACTGGCTGCCTTCGTAGGATCTGAATCATCATTTCTTTTAACTGTTTCATCTCCTCAGACATAGAGTTTAACGGTGTTTCGGCCTTTGCCACACTTTTTGTTCGGGAGAATTCTTCCTGCCGAGTTGTCTCCTCTCGGAATCGAGCATTTTCAGCAACGTCATTTATCAGTTGCCTAACTCCGCTCAATGATAGATTCATTATGGATCCTCCAGCTGAGGCATCCAGGAGCATTTTGTCTAAGGGTCTTAATCCATCAATGAGGTACTCGATTATGAGTTTCTCGGGCAGTCCCAGCGTACAGCAGCTTCTTTCCAAGTGGTTGAACTTTTCCAGGTAATCGTACATGGTTTCGTTGGGTCCTTGCTTGATGTCCTGCAGTTGCCTTCTTACTTGCATTGCCCTTCCTGCTGGGTAGTATTTGTCTAAGAATTTCTTCTGCATCTGAGCCCATGTTCTGATGCTTCCGGAAGGCAATGAAAGGAACCAATCGTTTGCCGCGTCAATGAGGGAAAAGTAGAACGCTTTTAACTTGAAGTCGTCTACGTTTACGCCATTCGGTTTTAAGTTTTGGCAAATTCCATGTAAGCGCTGGAGATGGGCCATTGCTGACTCTCCACGATTTCCTGCGAACTTCGGTAAGTTGTGGGCCACTGAAGCGTTGATGTTGATATTTTCCAGCTCAGGGCTTTCGTAGATACACCACAACTGAATCCTGAAATCCGGTGCGTTGAGTTCTCCCAAAGTAGGTTCGTGATAATGGTCGTTATCCCCATAGTAATTATCGAAGACGGGTTCACGTCTTGGTACTTGTCGAGGGCGTGGGGGTGGTGGATATCTAGGGGGTTGTACTGGACCAGCTGCATTTCGGTCCTCGGGTGGTTCTTGGTTTCGTCTGTTAGCTTCCCTATCGCGAGCTCTCCTGTTTCTGATGAGCTGTTCCGGATCGTCGATATATGGAAGCGGTATCTCATCGTTTCGATCGTACAGGTTTATTTCTTCGTCATCCTGGTAGTCATGGTGACTTTCTTCGCGAGACATGGTCGTTTTGAAGCGCGTATCGATTTGAACAACTTATCCGATTAACTGACTAATTCCCCGGTAACGGCGCCAATTTGACGGGAGCGTCGGTTGCACTGTCGTTAGGGTGCAATGCGTCTCGTACAAATAAATTTATAATGTCCACTACTCGCGACTTAACTACTGGGTAGTAAGGGTAAGTAGGGGTCGAACCCAAGGGAATTAGGGGGATAGATTGTTCGTTACGGCTTACACGGTGCGTGATTTTAGGTCGAGTGTGGACTTACTGCTAATTACTAAACTACTGTTTTTGGGTTTTTTGGGTTTTTTGTGCGGAAAGTAAATACAGAAAATAAATACTGAAATTAAATACAGAAAATAAAGGAGTTGAGGGTTAGAAGACTTACAGTGGGTGATGCGTGATTGTTGATTCCTCCGGTATGTGAGTGGTTGGTAGTTGTGTTTGATTGAGCAGTTATACTAGGAAATTAAATACAGGGGGTGTTTGCAATTGAAAGAGCGTATTCGGTTTCAGGTATTCTTGTATTATCACATGTTTACTAGTTTAGTAAATCTTCTAAGTATTCAAACGATGAATCGAGGCTAGCGATAGCTCAAGACTTGCAACATCGGCTAAATCACACTTGTTCTATTTAGACTAGCGCCAGTACCAGTTAGGTACGCTAGTCTATGTGCATCCACCTGCTCTCCTGTTACGGTTTCCCATAATGGTTTTTTAAATATAGTCGACCTCTTTCAGATAGCTTTGTCTGTTACGACCTCCCCTATCCGGGTGTGATCACGAATATCTTAAGGAAGAGCTTACGAAGTTGGACCCCTAATGGTCACATTCCCAAAATCGTTCACTCTACCTTAGAGACATTCTGACTTTTATATGGCACATAGAACAAGTATTGAATACTAAGAAAATAAACTAAGCTAATTAAACATTAAATAATACAAGATTATACCTTCCGCCGAATGAGGAGTTTAGCCTCGCCTGTCCATGGAGGAGGGCGCCTAGCCAAATATCGTAACTTTATTGATCCAAACCAACTTACAAAATATTACAAAATGTAGAGAGATAAGTGATTGTGTATGGAATGGTTTTGGATTGATGAAATGAGGAGGGGTGAGCCTCCTTTTATAGGAGAAATGGGAGGAAATGGAGGGCTAGGATTGATTTGATCCAAGGGTGGAGGATGAGGCTTGGAGGAGCCAAGGAGGCGCCGCCACTTGGCGGCGGAGGAGTGGTGGAGGAGCAGCCGCCGGTAGGTGGTTGTGGTGGAGGAGCAAATGGTGGTGGAAGCCACCTCCCAAGCAAGTCATCAAGTCATCCAAGGAGGAGAGAGGAGGAACATGTGGTGGAGGAGCCACCACATGGCGGCGGCTCATTGGGCGGAGGAGAGCCGGTCATCCATGGAGGAGGAGGGAGGAGCCGCCGGTGGTGGGTGGTGGTTTTGGGGTGGTTTTCCTCTTTGGCCACCTCTTCTCCAAGTCACAAGTCATCTTGCCCATATGTGAGTTTTGTACAGTTTTGCACTGTCTTTTCACAAAACTGTCAGTGTAATTTGGCACTGGGTTGACTTGATTCCATCTCTGCACAATTTGTGATGGGTGATTCATCGTCAGGATCCTTGATATTTCTTCAGTCGGCATATGATCTTGACCTTGAATCGACTCCTTATATCTTTTCTGTGCTAAAAGCCTCTCCTTAACGTGTTTTCACTTTAATCTCTAAAATGCCCTGTGGAAATATATCGGGACTAACAAGTGGATGTTAGACAGACAAACAGTCTAACTTGGGGGGTTTATCTGTGTTTTTGATTCGTATAATTGTGGTCCATCAGTGGGCCCTTGGCCAAAGCGAAGGTTGCTCTTTAGTTAGGTGATCGGTCGAATTCTTGACATATAATTCACTTTATTCGATGATGGATTATGTTTGTTTTCCGAACATTTTGTATCATTTAACCTCTTTTCTAGTGGTTCAGGTCATATATCACATACGTAATACTTCTGGATTGATCCGAAGCAAAGCAAAGCATTTGGTGAAGATTTGGACAAAAATAAGACAAAACAGGGCATGCGAACCTTTGCGACTTATTTTGCGTGCCCAGAGCGTATACCGTGTCGAAATGGGTCGCAATATAGCTTGTTGGAAAGCTAACTCGAAGGCCTACAACTTTATAGTTGACACCAAGAGCAAATTCGAAGGTGTAGAGCTCGAACAAGGCAACCGAATTCAGGTCATGTGACACTCCTGGGTGTCACGGGATATCAGTAGTATCACGGGACGTGCCCGAGCATGTGCAAAGTTGAGAAACCCGTGACAGCCTGTGACACACCCTCTGTTACGGGCCCGTCGTCAATTTTGGGCTATAAATAGTAGTTTCAGACCAATTTTTGAGTACGCTGACTTTGGGGATCGATTTTGACCTAGATTGAAGAAGGAGGACGACTAAGAGATCAAAAAGACCAAGATTCGAGGCTACACTTCATCAAAATACGGTTTCCTCGTTTCTAATCTTTTCATATATATATTTGTGGTTGATAGCCATGAATCGTGAGTAGTCGTGTTATTCCGGGCTCCTACGGATCTCGTGCTTGTACCCAACTCTTCATGTGATTTATAGAAACGTTTTTCCATTATTGCCATTTGACTTATTCAATTCTATTGCACTTAATTTTATTGTTCTTGCAAGTTATACATTGATTTAATGTTTTCTTGTATTAATGAAATTAGGTTAAACGCCAAAAAGATGGATGGGTCTGAGGTAGTTAACGTATCAAGTAGAATTGATGTTAGGTCGTAGTAGCTATCCTGATAGTATATGACCTAGTAGGAGAGTTAATATTAATTGTATCACTAGACTATGGTAGCTACGGTGGTAGTACGTATGTATTTGTAAGTACAACGTGCGTGCATCCGCGGCGATGGTATAACAAGTACGTAGTGAAATAGTTAGTATTTGGAAAACCCTAGGCTTAATAAATCGAAATTGTTGATAATCCGTGGATGGACGGCGTTCAACGATCTAGGTTAATTTAGACAATGATCCGTGGATGGGCGGCTTGTCTAATGTTATTTTGGTTTATTTCCATATTTGATGGCATAGTTGGTTGCATGACATTATCACATGAATTGTATGGTAGGCACGGGTGAAGTTTGATCTTGAATTTACTTCTCTGATTGAATCAAACATTTCCTAATCTCAGTGTCACATAGGAATTAGTAATAACCAAACCTTTTTTTTTGTAGGAGTAGCTAAACACATTACTTTGCACGCACGTGTCTGTTCCTTGGATCGATCCTTGGCTTAATGGTTAAAAATACGCTTGTCATCAGGGTCGGCCTTGTATATAATATTTAATATGCATTCAAATGTTATGAATTGTTATATGTAACTCTTCATCAAAAAAAAATACACCACCCTATGAAATAATTACATAACTAAAACAGTGTTAAGCTGGGAATCATAAAACATAACAGCCCAAACATCTTATAAGCCCATCAAAGCCCAGTGATCGCCTCACATGGCCAAGCAGAACAGTTTATATCTTCTTCGCATCTCTACCTCTCTTTCTTTCATCGAACTCAAACCCTACAGATCAAATTCGCGGTCACAACCAGCCATGACAGAGCAACAGGCCGCGATCGAAACCGAAAATGTCAGCACCTTTCCGTCGGAAAATAAGCGGAAGCTAGACGATTTTGAGCCCCAACGCCCCCAGCCGGAAGACATTAATGGGAACCCTAACTTGGAATCCGCTGATGAGAAGGAGGCCAAAAAATTGCGTCTTGATGCGAAGGTTGCTGGTGAGTCCAACTTTTATTTGCATCTTCATTGGATGGTTACTGTAGGACGAAACACTATGCTTACAAATTTTGTATCTTTGATGTGTACTAGTTTTTTTTTTGTTGGATTTTAGGTCTATTTTGGGTTTATTCTAGGTTTTGTTGGCACGTAACGTGCTTCAATAAGATGTATCATTATTTTGAGGTCCTTAGCTATCTCGCTCAATAAATTGCTCCTCAATGTTATGTTTAAATTTTTTTCAAAACTATTTTATTCAACAGTTGATGGTAACGGACATCAAGTTGAGAGTGTGAGTGCTCTGGATGTGGATAAAGTTGAAGAAAATCCAGTGGAAAACCATAAGAACATCGAAAGTGAAGATAAGCTTGTGGAACCTAAACTGGCAACCGAAGATCAATCTACAGTGGGTGGTCATGAGACTGAAAATGTTGATACTACTCAGGAGCCTACTACTGATGAAGTGAATAAGCAGAGTACAGATGCTGAACAGCCTTCTAAAGAGAATCCGGAGGTTGATGGAACATCTATATCGGCTGAAGATCAGGCTCAACCACCATCTGCAGAGACTGTTCAAGAAGATGGCTCTGCCACAAAAGAGAAGACTAATGCAGACGCGCATACTATGTCACGTACAATGGAGATTCCAAATAACAAGGTATATTGGTTATGTATATTGACTCACACATGCACCAAACGCAAGTTTATGTAGAAGTTCTGTCAGATCAATTGTTGACTGATGTCCCCACCTCAAAAATGCTTCAGGTTTAATGTACCAAAAAATTTGTTGCATGATGTGCCACAAGAATGCATGATTTAGTTCTATTTTTATTTAGTGAGTGATTAGTCATTGTGAGGTTCTTATTTTTTGTTTCGCTCTTTAGCTGAAATCTCTAGCAAGAAGTGTCTTCGAGTTTTATCAATTTTTTTGACCACACAGTTTATGGCTGCTTCACAGGTAGGAGTTCTCATTGGAAAAGCAGGAGACACTATCAGGTACCTACAAATCAATTCTGGGGCTAAAATTCAGATTACAAGAGATGCCGAGGCTGACCCACGCGCTCCTACAAGGCCCGTGGAACTGATTGGAAGCCTTGAAAGTATAGAAAAGGCTGAAAAATTAATCAAGGACGTTATCTCTGAGGTTATATGACAGCTAAATCTTAGCCCCTTTGTTGCCAATAGGTCTAATACCTACCTTATGTTTAATTCTTAGTATATCCTGTTGCAGGCGGATGCTGGGGGTGTCCCTTCTCTTGTTGCAAGGGGAATAGCTACAGCACAAACTGCAGTAGCAGCTGAACAAATTCAGATGCATGTGCCAAATGATAAGGTATGTTAATTCTTAAAAAGCTCTGCGAATAATTCCATGCAACAATCGTTCAAGTTGAGCTGGCAAGGCAATATCTGACAGACTGACACTCATTGCTAGTGGGTCTTTGAGTACCTGCAATGCTATTTTATTGTTAGTTATATACTAAATATCGTGTTAAAAAGTGTGCTCGTGCGGCTGGTTGTAGTTTTATGTAGTACCTTGCTTATTATTTATTTTTAGGCTTGTTTGTAATCAGGTTCAATTCATTCATCTATGAATGCTTAATGGTGAATGTTCAGGGCTCATTTTAACTTTTGTGCACTAATTAGTAATGAAGTTTCAGCGTTATATACAAAAATATTTTGACATGTTAAAATCCCTGGCACAAATTGTCTTCCTGTGCATTTAGTTAGCAATTTAATTATGAATAGCAGGGTACAATAGGTCTATGTACTGTGCCTAATCTGCCTTCTTACGCCATTCGCATCATGTTTGTCTGAATGCTATGGAGTTATTTTCACTGTCAAAATTGTCTTGTTGTCCATGTTGTTAGTGTTGATGAATTGTAGGGTACATGTGTTACTTGCGCGTCTTTTTGGTTGTGTTTGCATATGGATTTGCGCCTAGTCCTCATTTAAATTTTTTCTGTGACCCTAGGTTGGAATGATTATTGGAAAAGGTGGAGAGACAATTAAATATCTTCAAGCAACTTCTGGAGCTCGAATCCAGGTAGTTGATATCGTGTGCATTGTTATGCTATATTGGCTGAGTACAAATGACAATGCGAGGCGAAGATTTGTATTTCCATTCCTAAAGCTGAAAGCAAATTCTAATGTGTAGTTGATACCTCAACATTTACCGGAAGGAGATCAATCAACGGAAAGGATTGTCCGAGTTAGTGGTGATAAGAAGCAAATTGAGATTGCGAGAGAAATGATAATGGAAGTCATGACACAGGTTTGTTCTTGACTTTGTGTGCTATTTGGTTGATGTACATGCATGTTTCTTTGTTTCACAAATCGAAGGGCATATACTGATGCCACACATGTTGTGTCACTCATGAATGGCGTAATTCTGCTGTGCAATGTTGCTGATGTAAACATATATGCATTTCAAATTTGTAGTACTTGGACTATGCTTGACTGCAGTCATCTGATATTCTAATTAATCGGTAGGATGATACTCTGAGTTCTTCATTATACTTTGTTGTTAATAGGACCTTCCCAGAATGAGCGCCAATAACTTATATTGTATCCTACAACAGTTGCTCCATATAAGTAGAATGCATGCATGTTCCCCTGTTGAGATTCTACCCACAGTCTTTAATTTGAAACCATGTTCAATCAATATTATGGGTTAGTGAATATCGGGGTATAAGGGTTCACCTTCATGTAATACTTAATGTCTAGTGCTTTCCTTGACCTAGTTAACTGAAGTATCGTGCTGCAAAATGGGGGAGCTTTGTTTGCAACTTACACCAATGTATAAATTACATGAACAACATGAATGCAAACCTCTGATGATGCTGGTTGATTCTTGCAAAGGACTCTTCAGCAAGCAAAAAAATAGTTTTATGTGCAAATCAAGATACCTATTTCCATGTTTTATGCATAATGAAGGTCCCACTTCGAATTGGTTGGCTTTAAAAATGCAGATGTGGCTATTACCTTACTCATGGTCTCAGAATTGCTTTTTCGCAATAGCAATGCACTTCCAGTAGTCGTTCGCATCCATCAAAGAGGTATCCGGCATTAGCTATCACAGTTGCAGGATGTGAGGTGAATAGTTGGTAAGACTATTTCATGACCTAACGCGTAAGATACGGGTATATTGAGAGACCAAGTGATATATTCTAGATAATATAATGCCTAGGTTTTACATGAACTTTAAATGGTTACCCTATAAGATCTCAGATTAAGAATTATGTAATGACCTCGGATAAGAATTATGTTTCCTTATAAACTAAACATTGCATTATTAATATATTGTATCTGCCCGGGTATTGCATGGTAATCGTCTTTGCGTGTTTTTTTTCCATGTCATTAGTATGAAAACTAATTCGTTGAAGATTTAAGTTCATTAGACGTAACAAATAAAGAACACGTGCTGGCTATTAAGTAAGGACTGAGCTGCTGGTTTCATAGGTTGATTACTAGGCTTCTCTTTCCAAAGTTGCATGAGATATTCTTTAATTACTGCAATCAGCGACGTTGCTTATAATGTATTTGGCCATTCTGTTTTTAGGAAACTTCTGTGTACTACCATTCTTTGTAAAAAAGTTGTACTAGGTATTGCAACTATTACTGCTCTGCTGCTTAACCATTCTATCAGAATCATTGTCTGGCTAGTGGCTACTTAGTATCATTCAGTTCGTATTCGTTATAATATTTTAAGGTGTTTACCAAACTCGTATTATCATCTGTGGCTATTGTTGACTCTCGAATGACACATAAATTGCCCGATCTTGTAATATGTGGTATTGTATATTGCTGACCTTGCTTTTGGTAGTCTGTTGTGGACTCATTGTACCCTACTTTTGATAGAATGTGCTCGTCTTTCTATCAGTAATTGTAATATCTGTAGTTAGAGGTTGTCAATATCAGAACTTGTCTGTGATATGCCAAGATATTAAAACTATTAAATAAATAGTTTATCCTTTTCTCTTTTGTGATGTTATATCTATCATGTTACACTTAAAAGGTTTCATTTTTTAGATGTTCATTGGATAGTACCATCAAAAGAAGCTTATATGTCTTTTGTAACCAGCATGTGCTAACTAAAAATTTGTTCTGGATTGTCTGCCAAAGTTTCTGATGATTCTCTGTTTTTATCTACTGACTCTGTTTTCTTTTCTTCTTTTTTTTCATTTGAGTAGCCTGTGAGACATTCACCTCGATTTGGCGGTTACAACAACCAGGCTGATAGATTCCGTGGAGCTCCTGGAGTTTGGGGTCCCCGTGGTGGTCATTATGGCCCGCCATCAGGATATGATTATCATCAGCGATCATATCCATCCCAAAACCCACTGCATCGACCTCCGCCCTATGAACATTATCCTGGTCCTAATTATGGTCCAAGAAGTGGATATGGATCTGGATGGCAGCAGCAGGCACCAATGCAAAGGCCTCCATATGACATGTATGGTAGACCAGGTCACTTTATGGATGGATCTGCTGGTGCTCGTGGCTATCCCACAGCTCCTAATATAGGCCACATTCCTTCTCAAGCAAATCACAACTATGGACAGCCACACAATGCAGACTATGGATACCCATCACAATACTCTCATGTCGCGCCAGCGCCATCTGGTTATGGACATGGGTACGATGAAATGAAATATGGAACCCAGGCACCTGTTGAAAATCCTTATGGTGGACAAGGCAATGCTCAGCCAGCCTATTCACAGGGTTATCCTGGTTACGGCCCTAATCAGCAGTATGGAAAGCCAGCACCATATTCCATGGCCATTCCTTCACAACCTACTGTGCCTCAAACATATGGGCCCTCCAGGCCAGTTCAACCAGAAGCTCCTTATCAAGCAATGAACCCGCCTACAGTCCAGCCGTATGGCCAAAATGTGCAACCACAGCAGCCAGCTCCTTATGCGACAGGTGTGCCTGCACAACCTTCTTATCCAACTTACCCAACTGCTGATGGTTACACCCAACAACAGCAAGCAGCAGCTCCAGCTTATGCGCAGCAAGCAACTCCTGGCTATGCCCCTGTAGCACAGCAGGCGCCAGGCACCTACATGCAGCAGGCTGCTCCTGTTTATCCCCAACCTGCAGCACAGCAGGCGCCTGGTAGCTATGCACAGCAAGCTGCTCCTAGTTATGCCCAACCTGTAGCACAGCAGGCACCAGCCCCCTATGCTTCACAAGGGATGCAGCCTGGTTCTTATGCCTCCTATCCGACTTCCCAACCTGGATATCCTGATCCGTCAGCAGCCACCAGTGCTGTCTATGGTTACCAAGCTACTACTACAGCCGCAGACCCAAATGCAGTTCATAGTGGCCCCGCGAGTTCTCAGCAAGGGTATGCTCAGCCTCAGCCTGCCCAAACAGCTACCTATGACCAGTCAGTTACTCAGTGAAGCAGATACCAAGGATAGCAATTAAGTTTGCCACAGTCATGTTTCAAGGTTCTGCTGCAACATTCTAGACTATTGGGTTTCAAGGCATTGCTTCAGCAGTTTAATTTGGATCTATTGTTATCCTCTTAACTACAAATCTTTATTTATATTTTGTATGCTGAACCGAATCGCGAGGACTTGCAAACTGAGCCCGGTTGTAGTTTTTATAGTTCAAAACAATAGCAATGATATGCGTTTTCACAATATGGGTGTTAAGGTTTTTTTTTTATACCTTCAAATTCAATTTGTTTGTCGATTTGTTTTACCAACAAGGGTGTAATGGAAGAATTCAAGTCGCACTAATGGCACAATTTTATATGAATATTCTCTTCCTAGTCTCGCCTTGCACATAGATTCTTTCTACAGGGTTAAGATCTGTTGAGAAGTGACATTAAGGTAAGAAATAAGAATTTATCTTTTCCATTGATATTATTTAATCAACGGCCACGATTAGTCGAACAAATTTATCAAAATCAGCCTAATCAACAGTTACAGGGGCAATTTAGGCACAGACAAATCTCCATAACTGCATATCTCGTTTATTTCGAACGAACCCTAACACTGCGAAGACGACGGACGACAACTCGATTCAGTCCCATTGAATCGGAAGACGAAGGCTATGGCGCGTCAGACGGCGGCCGTAGACGACCGATGACAGACGACAATTCGATTCAGCCCCCATTGAATCGGAAGACGAGACGATTAACTACGAATCGAAGACAAAGGCCATGGATGACCATTCGACTCCGTCGTTGCAGAGGTCGATTCAAACAGCGGGTCAATATTCTATCTACGATTTAGGGTTTGCTAAATTCATCCTAGCGCTATACATTAGCACAGCTTCGAAACGCACATGACAATAATGATGGGTGTGTTGTGATTTGCGGTTTTGGAAATTCAAATTAATGTTAGCATGTCCACTGTCTCTGGAAACGGAGTTTGTGTTATTATTGATCGGTTTGAAGTATGCATGCTGCTGCTAATTAGTGTTGTTATTTGTATTGGAGAATATGCTAAACAGTTTGATGGAGTGTGAGATTAGTCTTTTTCTTTGTTGACTTAATAGCTAGGTATATTTGGAATTTGTGATTGTAGATTAATTATGTCTGTTTGGTGTGATGATGCTGGGATTTGGATATAGTACATTTTCAGTTTACTATTATTTTTGTTGTGTTGTGGGCAGAGAAAATACAGCATGAACATGCTGCAATATGACATTGGGAGATCCAACCTTAATGTACTGCTGCAGGTATGTTCTTTATACTAAAATGTTACAGTGAAAGTTCAGTTTATGAAGTTTAATTAAAGCTGAGTTTGTTGCCTTTCTGACGTATTGATCCTAGCAATCAAACAAAGCTAGAAGTTTCGTTTCCCTTTGAAGACCATCAACAGCTCCAATGACTGTTCTGGTAGAAGCACTCTCTATGTCACATATTAACATCATTTGATTAGTGAAAGCATATTGTATCAAAATCCGTAGTATAAATTATCAAGATGTGAAGTAGTCATGCATCATACCATATCGTGAAGCATAAATTTAGTTTAGTGGTAGTTAATATCCCTAATTGATAATAATGAGGGTTACGTGTTATAATCTGTAACACATTGCTCATTATCCGTAGCATTACAACCATAATCCGTAACACATGGCTCATTATCTGTAGCGTCTAAGCATAATCCGTAGCATAGTTAACAGTTGAGATAACTAAAGTATATTTACTTCATTTTAGCTGGTGCAAAAAAAAAGTCTCCCACAAGATGCATCCCACTGAAACCAAAAGCGAAGATGATTTCATGCCCGAAACTTTGTGTGGTAAGGATCGAGGCAAGGCAAAGAAACTATCTGCACCAGGTATGATAAGTTCACATACAGATTAATTTCTATAACTAATCAATTTTAAATCGTATCAAATCGATTAAATTCTTAGCTGCATATTACCTAATGTGGTATCATTCTTTTTTTTATGAAGAGACAGAGAGTTCGGATTACAGCGATAAATAAGCCAATGAACTGGAAAAAAAAACAGGACTTGTGGCCTAGCAAACGAAGGGGATAAGGTGAGTCAACACTGAATATCTCAAAATTCATCTAATGTAGTAGTGTCGACTTACCATTTCTACATTGACATTGCAGCAAGAGGTCAACTTTGTGCGCTGCATGACACTTACATGAACTAGATAATACGGTCACCACTCAACCAAATTCGGGATAAAATGTTGAAACGCGCCAATGCATGGTTGAAAAAGAATCCAGACAAATATTATGATGGGAAGACGAATAAAGCACTGTTTGCTGATTTGTAGGATTACCATCCAACATGATAATGTTATGTACGACATGTTTTGGCTAGAAAAGTAGGAACAGTGTGTTCCAATGTAATGTTGCTCATGTTTTTAATATGATACTCAGGTACTGGGCAATGTATTTTGCGCATGTTTATCAGACAGAGTTTTGTTATCCGTATGATGTAATTATAATCCGTAGAATTATGAGCATAATCCGTAGCTGAGGTATATAATCCGTATGGGATCATAATTCATAGCATTGTAGGTATAATCCGTAGAATTCTCAGCAAAATCCGTAGCAATATAATCATAATCCGTAGCAGTGTCGGTATAATCCGTAGCAATGTACGCATAATCCGTAGCATTGTAATCATATTCCGTGTCACTGTACTAAAATCTGTAACATTGTAATCATAATCCGTAGTATTGAAATCATAATCTGTAACATTGTAATCATAATCCGTAGCATTGTAACACAACATCCTCGTTTATCTTCCTGGCACTAGGTACCTTTTTTTATATAGTTAAAGCATGACGGTGCCAGCGCCTTTATTAAAATAATGATCCAAATAGCCTGGATCGTGGCGAATACAAGAAAAGCCCTCAAGCGCCAGGGGGAGATATAACCTCTAACCCTTAAAAACGCCGAACAAGCTAAATCACACAAGATCCTGAAAGAGACCATACAACGATACAAGATATTCATGCTAAAACAATGACAAAGCACAAAATCATGCTGCCAAAATAAAACCTTGGAGATGATAGCAATAGCATCCGAAAACATCAAAGGCTCTTGTTGAATCACTGAGGCGATAACCAACACCAACCATCTAAGCACTGAGACCAAAGCAAGCACTGAGGCCATAACAAAAATCAAACAAACTAAGCACTGAGACATCACACAGCAAATACCAAACATAATAAACACCAAACAAAAGGGTCCTGCTGAGGCACTGAGGCCAAAACAGACACCAAACATGATAAGCACAGAATATGAGACTTAATCCCTAAAGATGATGCCAGCATAGTTAAGGTGTTGTTGATGATTTGTAGCAGCAGAGACACAAAGGCGGCACTTATGCAAATCATAGCATATACAATGAGGATTCTCAGCCATTCCATCCTTCCTACACCATATCTTCCATCAGGCCATATCTTACAGTAGGAGGGAGATCTTTAAATGAGTGGAACTATTTTAAATTGTCCGGACTATCAACATAAGTCAGTGCAATGGCCGGATGGTTAAAAGAAGGCAGAAGTCAGTGCACTAGCTACCTTCCCGTTCACCAAATCCGCAGCTTCATACGGATCAAAATCGAGAATAAAACACTTATCTGACTCCTCATACCGCTTCATATCATACATCTGTTTCAAAATCACAATAGGACTAATCACACAATCATCGTCCGACAAACATACCACAACCATTAGTCTGCTGCTTCGTCATCATCTTCCCCTTCGTCTTCTTCGACGAAGTCGTACCAACCGAGCGTAAAAGTGAGCCCCTTTGAACCCCCGGCACAACACACACATCCAGCACCTTCGATTTCTCCCCAATTTCTTTAAAACCCCGAACCCCCGCCACCACTTTTAAAATCGCCACACCGTCTCAAAATCCCAGCAACCAATTGACCTCACCGCAGCAACCAATTACACCTTTCAGCTACGATCTGAGATAATCCTTGACGAAATTGGATTTGAAGCATCAAATTTGTGTACGCGAAATTCCTGAGATAAAATCCGAACAGCGGAAGGCCAGCAGAGCTGATAGTGACGGAAATCGCCGGAGCGATTGGTCTTCTTTGGCAGGACGAATGCAGATTGGACGAGATGAATTCTGGCGAAAAAATAGGATCCAATATCCAAAATATTATGTTTGTCTGCCCAAATTACCCTTCGGCTATTAATTTTGATTTAATTAAATACTAAATATATTGATTATTAATAACCATATGATCTTAGATCTAATGGTTGATTTAAATTCTTATTTCTCACCAAATGACATACTTCTCACCTGATCTTTTTCCTCTTTCTACATCCTTTGTGGATGCTTTCCTCTTCACATGTACGCGTGATGCTTCCTTCATTCCGGTCGTGACTAAACTGTCCCTAAATTGACGAAATCCCGTTGATTAGCATTATTTCTAATTTTTTAATTCGATTTAATCCTGATCGTAAATCAACTAAGATGAATGGCTGAGAATATTTCTCATTTCTCATTTCTCAACATAATTCCACTTCTCATAGGATCTCATTCCTTAGTCATAGTCAACTCTATAAATAATTTTTATTGTTAATTTTTATTCACAGAGTGCGGTTCAGGTAAAAACTACAATTATATATGAAAACTAAAAATCGGATTTCAAGCTGACACGTGTCCAATTTCGTCGAAATCTCGGATATAACACAGAGGGGCATTATAGTCATTTCCTATATCCCAAATTTCAAATCAGATTTAAACTGGAATGATCAAACTTAACTTGGAATGATCAGACTTGAAATGACAGACTTAACTTGCAATGATCAGACTTTACTTGGAATGATCAGACATAATAATCAGACTTAACTTGGAATGATCGGACTTAAATTTGAATGATCAGACTTAACTTGGAATGATCAGACATAATAATCAGACTTAATTGGAATGATCAGACTTAACTTGGAATGATCAAACTTAACTTGGAATGATCGGACTTAACTTGAAATGATCAGGCCAGACTTAATTGGAATGATCAGACTTAACTTGGAATGATCAGACATACTAAGACGACTTTAACTTGGAATGTTCAGACTTAACTTGGAATGTTCAGACTTAACTTGCAATAATCACACTTAACTTGGAATGATCAGACATAATAATCAGACTTAACTTGGAATGCCCAGATTTAATAATCAGACTTAAAACAACAATATCCAGACTTAAACATCAATATACATACTTAAACAGCAATATCCATACTTAAAACAGCAATATCCAGACTTAAAATAGCAATATCCAGACTTAAACAGCAATATTCAAACTTAAACAGCAATATCCAGACTTAAACAGCAATATCCAGACTTAAACAGCAATATCCAGACTTAAAACAGCAATATCCAGACTTGAATAAGTAATGAACATACTTAAATTGGCGATGTCCAGCCTTAAATGATAATGTACAGACTTAAAAACAGCCTTGGGTAGCAATAATCAGACTTAAAATAGTAATGTACAGACTAAAAAAAGCCTTATATAGCAAAATGTACAGACTTGAGTTAAGTCTGAATATTACTATATAAATTTTTAGGACGATTATACCATCGCATCTGTTATGTATTTTGAAGTAAGCCCGTTTTAATTTTTTTTATCTACAAAAAGCGCTCCGAATTATGATTAGTCGAAATATATACATAGTAATATATTATTTATTAACTATTTTTTCTTAAAATAAAATCTGTGATTTTTGACACTTGGTGGCAAATTGTTTTATTTGGGGCTTAAAACGAAAACAGATGCTTTACAATCACAAGGATTACCAACAGCAAATATCACAGTTGTATTACGAAGAAAAGATATCATAGCTGAATTAGGAAGATGCACAGTGTTTAGGTTTAGTTTCATTTGCTGCTTGGTTGTTGCCGACAGGTGTAACTAGTTCTTTGTATAGCCTCTTTGAATGAATTTTGTATAATCACCAGACAACTCCCAGTACATGAAATGCATGACCTCCCCCAAACGGATTGCTGACTTGGCATCGGTTTTGGACATACGCACAACATTCTTAGTAACAAGGTCCGTTCAACCATTCGTGTGTGAATAGCGATACTTGGAGTGCCCAATGTCCCGGACTGACTCCGCAAATAAGGGCCAAAACTTTGTGGTATAGGTTACAAACTTTGTAAAGGATAAACGAATTTCTTAGATCAGCTCTCTTCATCAATTAGAATAGTAGATCCATTGCTAACACCAATATCCAGCAAGGTCGCCATTTCATCTTTTAGCAGAACCGGCAATGGAGTTCCCTGCATATAATGATACTGTTCATTTTGATGCAATGAAGGTGGATGAAAAGGTGTTAGAAACAATAATAAACCTCTTCCTCAAGAAACAATCTTGGCCTCATTGATTTCAGCTTGAAAAAGCTCTCGCATAGCAGCTTAAGTTTCCCCACCTGAGAAACGAACATCAACATCAGATTTTACTGAGCATGAGGCAACAAAAAATACTGTAGAAAAAACCATCACCGTGGTAGTCGCTGGCAACTTTTTAGTCAAAGGAGGTTTCTCACCAATTGAAGCCCCAACGCATTTTAAAGTTACAGCTGCAACAGTTGAACATAAATTTCAGTATAATTGGTATTAAGTGGTTTTAGAATTCTGAGATTCATACATAGAAGTCCTGATGCCATTTTTTGAGGCCCTGCTGCTCCGGCCGATGGCCTTTCATCCTCAATCCCATGATGAACTTTAAGTTCAGCAAGCCTGTGTTTACAATTGGTCCGCAAAAAAGACATTGAACACAGAAGTCCATTTACGAAATTACATAAATAAGTATGCCTGAAT
This sequence comes from Rhodiola kirilowii, assembly GCA_033675215.1. Lineage (NCBI taxonomy): Eukaryota > Viridiplantae > Streptophyta > Magnoliopsida > Saxifragales > Crassulaceae > Rhodiola > Rhodiola kirilowii. The sequence continues at coordinate 18,733,562 of CM066199.1, forward strand.
AAAAATAGACACTGTTACAAGACAATAATGAAGAAGCTTACCAGATGTACCACGAAGTAGGAATAACTCACCTTGGGTGCATCTGCTGGATTTCTTTCGTGGTATTTGACTTTGACATGACCAAACGCACGTAGCTGCAAATGATCATAAAGCTTAGTTTTCAAATCAAAAGGTTTAACGAAAGAACGACCTTATCCAATACAAACAGTAAGAGTTTAGGTTTGTCTTTATATGAATACCACTTTTTGCCACTGAGGAGTGACTTTAGCCATTGAATTTTTAGAGTTAGTTTGTTTGAGGCTTGACTTATATATTATATTAAGCCACAATGCTTGATATAAATTGATTAAAAAAATCTACATTGCTTATCCTTTGTACATGCTTGATATACTAAAAGGAGAGAAAAATGTGCAAATGGAAATAAGTAACAATACCGTATCTCAGACTCTTTTCTTTCCCGGGCGCTTACCTAAACATTTCATAGCAACCAGTAAAATAATCTGAGCGGACTATCAAAAAAGTAGTTACATAAATGTGACCATTATTAAAAGAGAAGAAAAGTAGTACCTCACTACCATTTAACATCTGAACTTTTGCCAAGCGAGCAATGAGAACAAATCTCGGGACACCACCTTTACCAGGATCAGCAATAGGATTATCTGAAATCCTGATATCCTTTTCGTTTGAAAAATGAATAAGATAAAGAAGGGTAGGAAAAATAAGTAGCGAGTATATGACGAAAAAGTTGAAAAAAAATAAAGTTTATAATAAGCTCTTACCACAAGATTGGGGAAAGTATTTAGTGAGTCAACAGCTGAGATGTCATCAATACTGTTACCTCCTGGGGCATGAAATGCATAAAACAGATCATAATTTTTCCAGGGATACCTTATGAAGTTAAGAATTAAACTGAATGATCAACTAAGAACTGAGAGTTAAAGAATACCCAACAGAAGGCAATTCAATTTTTGGAAAGGCTTGTAGTCTCGCCCCAACTGTTCATGTCCATTTGGCACCTCTTGTATCATGTCATTATCAGGGTAAAATATGTGTTTCAAATTGTTATTGTTCAACTGAAGCTGTTCCAAGCTGGATCCATACAAAAATAAATATATTTAGAAAAATTACAACAGTCTAATGCACACCATTAACTGTGAAAATGCCGTCCACAAAATAACATAAATAACTCCTCTATACCTCTGAAGCTGGGAAAGCTTAGCGACTTCGACCCAGTCTTCAAAGAAATTGTCTTCAAGATTCAATAGTTGGAGGCTATCAAATCCTTGAACTAGTGACGATGTTGACGGCTAAAGTACCATGGGAAAAAAGAATTCAAGCATCAGGGTCACAAAGAAATCCAATATTCAATGAGCAGCTTAATAAGAAATGAATGGAAACTATATCAAAGCCCACGTAGTTTAGATAGTAACCGTTTTAACTGAATTCAGACTGGCATTTATTACAAGGAATGGAGGCATGAGATACAATTGGAAGTAAACTGAACGTGAAAGCGTGGACTACATCTGGTCAGTTTATTGAACGCAGTTATATAAATCTACAATTTCCAAGTGTCAATGCAAAATATTCTCCGCATTATATTAAAATTTTTACATAAAGAACATGACAATGTGGATTGTATATATTACCAGGTCGCCAGCTTATATAGATCAGTGCAATTCCAGTTCTCATTAACTTATTATGAATAGTGCTCCTGCCACTCCATAAAGGAAGGGAAGAGAATAAACATACCTTTATCTCCCTTAATTCATTTCCCATCAGGTGTAGCTCTTCGAGAGCTGGAAGTGAGTGTTTGAGTACTTCTACCTGTTATTCCAGAAAAATTAACTTCAATGTAGTGCACAATTTGAATCCAGAATGCAAGATTTTGGTCAATGAAACCTTAAGGATTCACCTGAGTCCACTGCACACCAGTATGGTTCAATACTATAATGCGAAGGTTGGGAAGTAATGGCAGTCCAGTGACATCATGTGAAAGCCTATTATCTGATAGATTGAGAGCAGAAAGCAATGGAAGCTGCTCACAGATGGTGCCGATACTCTGGGAAAAGCAATGGTGGCAGGAATTTAATCTTCTCAATTCAGAAATGTACATGAATATATGAAAAACAGTAGAAGTGATGTATGAAGCAAGATAACAACAATGGTACATGCTCATACGTATTTTTGGAAGTAAAGCAAGTCTATGCTCCTCTATATTAGACATATGACCATTGTTTAACAGTGACTGTATATGAATAAATTTTTTGCAAGACTAGTAGGATTACATACTAAGTTCCTACTTGAAATGGATAGTTAATAGCATTAAGTATACCTCTTCGGAAGAGAAACAAAAGACAAAAATACATGACCATTAGTGCGGTCCTATAATAATTTCTAGACCATCTGAGAGCTTCTGTCTGTAACGCATGCCCATTACATGTGACAACAAAAGAAGCCTACTATTCTCTTCATATGCTACCTTATCAAATCAGTATGGAGAGTTTCATGAACTAAAAAACAGTGCATACTTTCCAATCTGAGAGAAGATTTCCAGTCAAATCCAGGCGCCTCAGACCTGCCAAGAAAGTAAAACATATTTATCCTTGAGCATGCATGATAAATTAAACAGCCATTACCGAAAAAAGTTCCAGATGGAATTAAAAAGAACTTACTTAAAAGTATAGATCCAAGTTGACCTGGAATTCCACAAGAGCTCACCCCTAAATACGACAATGAAATGCCTTCCAGTTCCTCGAATTTGCTTAACTTATTTTGAATCTTGTCCTTCCCAAGAAGCTGAACAGACACTCGCCTGTTGCTTGCAGAAAGAACATACATTTCATCTGCAAAAGGAAAATTCTATGAAATACTTTAAAAAAGTAAACTCAAATAAAAAAAAATGAATATTTCGAAGTTCAGACCTTCTTCTTCTTTAGTGGAAATTCCTCTATACCTAAGCTCGAGAGCATCCAGTACAGAAATCCCAGCAGAAAGGTTGTGTGGGCGAACGAAGGAAGCCGAGTTTTGGCTGTTAGCGAGGAAATAAGTAACCCCATTGACAGATCCGTCGTGCTTTCCTTGTCCATTATCCCAATCAACACCGACCCACACCCCGGAGTATCCCTCAACGGGTCCCACGTACTTGACTGTGCCGATTCTCCTGGTATCATTAACGAAGTGGACTCTCTGGCCGATTCTGAACGACTCGATAGCGTCTGGCTTCTCGACGTCTGAGTTTGGCATCGCTTACTTACACGATTAGAAGCGATTCGCGGTGAGAGAATAGTTGCTCGACTAACTTTTGGCGAGGACGAGCAAAATAAAATTACATTCTAAAAGCAACACACGAATTTGAAGAATGTTTAGGCGAATTTGACAAAGATATCCAGCAACAAACAACCCGACTTGGATAACAATGTCCTCCTATAGGCTATACATTATACGATCTTGGTCATGTTTCTTGAGTGAAGCTTATACAAGAAAATGAATTAATGTACCCAACTGGGTCAAGGGAAAATGCATAAAATAACCCGAGGCTTGATGTTGCTTGTGTTCGAATAGCGAGAGCCACCAACAAAAGTATTTTTAGAGAAAAAGAGTTTAAAAGCCAACATATTGGTGGTCTAGTGATGTGAAACTGAACTTATAAAGTTATGAGTTTGAGTTCCACCGTGACATATTTACAGTATGAATCTGGGGACAAAATTTAAAAAAAAAAAATTATGTTCACATCATTGCCGCAACTCCGTCGCAATCTATTGCCTCCGTCGCCATAGGGACGCCTCACTTTGGCGTACCTCGGTCGCCATTTCACGTATGCATTATCTTCATTCACACTCACATAGAAGCTAATGTAGTGACGGCCTTCTGGGCGGTAAAAGCTAAGAGGGAGCGGTGGCGATGGATTGTTCAAAATGCAGTTCATATTTTTAATTTTTTTATCTCATAGTTTTTAGGGAAAAATATAAGAAGGATACCGAACTACCATCTGTTTCCAAATTTTTGTCCGAACTATTAAAATTTCTAAAATGGGTGCGAACTGTTCGAACTATTAAAATTTCCAAAATGGGTGCGAACTATATATAATTTTTCCAACTTTTTGTTCGAACAATTAAAATTTTCAAATGGATGCAAACTATATATAATTTTTCCAAAGGTAAAACCTAAAATTATTATCAAATTTTTTCTAAATGTGCCCTTTCAATTTGACTGCCTTCCCAAACGGGTATACTTTTTTGCAATTTCTACATCTGTTTAATTAATTTATCAAATATCGTCACTCGTAATGTAGATTTATCTAGAATGTTGTTTTATATATGTTTTGTGGATATCTCAGCATCTAAAAATATCTATCTGTCAACTGAGCTCCTGGTACATTTTTTTCTTTTGACAAACAGTATTCCTATTGCAAAAGAAGGTGAATTGACAATCGAAACAATTGATGGAATCCAGAAGCTTCACATTCGCTCTATATTGCTTGGAGAACATGCACGACGCATATGTACTCATCAGGAGAAGTCACAATCATTTGCAATAATCTCAATGAAGATGTATCAGTCAAGTGAATAAGAATTTGAAATATGCATTTGTCTGCCTGTTAAATGACCAAACTTATATTTGGTTTCGAGTTACTCCCTCGACCCATATGAGTTCGGTTCCTCTATTCTTATTTGCCCGTTCGCAGATGATAGTAATGCATACTATTGTGTTGGGACTGCATATTAAAATTTTCCAATATTGCATTTCATTAAATTATTTAGGTTTACCCATTTTGATAAAATTTTATATAGTTCGCACCAATTCTAGAAATTTTAATAGTTCTAACAAAAAGTTGGAAAATTTCTATATAGTTCGCACCCATTTTGGAAATTTTGATAGTTCGAACAAAAAGTTGGAAAAATTCTATATAGTTTGCACCAATTTTAGAAATTTTGATGGTTCGGAAAAAAATTGGAAACAGGCGGTAGTTCGGTACCCTTTTTATACTTTTCCCTAGTTTTTATAATGGTCGCATCTCATCAGAGTAGTCATTGGATTGTAAATTATGTGTCTCCTGATCTTCAGGGCATTGTATTAATCTGAGTTTTGATTTAGCAATCTTGTTGGGGCTGTTGTTTGTTTCGTTGCTTGTTAACCCTTATGTATTAAAAAGACTATAAACTTTGAATTTTGTTTCCCTCTCGTCGATTTCTAAATCAGTTTTAAAACCAGATCAAATAAAATGGTGCAGCACCAAACATTTGGCTGTAATTTTAAAATTTTAATAATGTGGTTTGAAGTCTACAAAATTTACAAGAGTGCGGTTCAGGTACAAACCGACTTATATATAAAAACTACAAACCGAATTTTAAGCTGACACGTGTCCCATTTAGTCGAAATCCCGAACAAACACATGGAGGGGTATTATAGTCATTCCACACGGAGGAGTATAAACCTAATAATGTTATTTTCAATTTAATCCACGAGTTGTTAATGATCAGACTTAAACTTGGAAATGATCAGACTTAAAAGAGAGAATGATCAGACTTGAAAATTGGTAATAATCAGACTTAAAATTAAGAATGATTAGACTTAAAGAGAGAATGATCAGACTTAATACTGGTAACTAAAAGACTACAAATTGAGAATGATCAGACTTAAAGAGAGAATGATCAGACTTAAAAATTGGTAATAATCAGACTTTAAATTAAGAATAATCAGACTTAAAGAGAAAATGATCAGACTTAAAAATTATTAATGATCAGACTTAAAATTGAGAGTGATCAGACTTAAATAGAGAATGATCAGACTTAAAGAGAGAATGATCAGACTTAAAAATTGGTAATAATCAGACTTAAAATTAGAATGATCAGACTTAAAGAGAAAATGATCAGACTTAAAAATTATTAATGATCAGACTTAAAATTGAGAATGATCAGACTTAAAGAGAGAATGATCAGACTTAAAGAGAGAATAATCAGACTTAAAAATTGGTAATAATCAGACTTAAAATTAAGAATGATCAGACTTAAAGAGAGAATGATCAGACTTAAAAATTGTTAATGATCAGACTTAAAATTGAGAATGATCAGACTTAAAGAGAGAATGATCAGACTTAAAGAGAGAATGATCAGACTTAAAACTGATAACTAAAAGACTACAAATTGAGAATGATCAGACTTAAAGAGAGAATGATCATACTTAAAAATTGGTAATAATCAGACTTAAAATTAAGAATGATCAGACTTAAAGAGAGAATGATCAGACTTAAAAATTGTTAATAATCAGACTTAAAAATTGAGAATGATCAGACTTAAAGAAAGAATGATCAGACTTAAAAATTGGTAATAATCAGACTTAAAGATGAGATTGATCAGACTTAAATAGAGAATGATCAGACTTAAAACTGGTAACTAAAAGACTACAAATTGAGAATGATCAGACTTAAAGAGAGAATGACCAGACTTAAAAATTGGTAATAATCAAACTTAAAATTAAGAATGATCAGACTTAAAGAGAGAATGATCAGACTTAAAAATTGTTAATGATCAGACTTAAAATTAAGAATGATCAGACTTAAAGAGAGAATGATCAGACTTAAAACTGAGAACTAAAAGACTAAAATTGATAATGATTAGACTTAAAGAGAGAATGATCAGATTTAAAACTTGTAATGATCAGACTATAAATTGATAATGACCAGACTTAAAAATGGTAAATGATCAGACTTAAATAGACAATGATCAGATTAAAATTGATTATAATCAGACTTAGAATTGATAATGTTCAGACTTAAAATTGATAATGATCAGACTTAAAATTGACAATGATCAGACTTAGAATTGATAATGATCAGACTTAAATAGACAATGCTCAGACTTAAATAGACAATGCTCAGACTTAATAATAGACAATGATCAGACTTAATATTGATAATGATCAGACTTAAAATAGACAATGATCAGACATAAAATTGATAATGATCAGACTTAGAATTGATAATGATCAGACTTAAAGATGGTAATGATCAGAATTAAAGAGACAATGATCAGACTTAAAATTAATAATGATCAGACTTAAAGATGGTTATGATCAGACTTAATAATAGACAATGATCAGACTTAATATTGATAATGATCAGACTTAAAATTGACAATGATCAGACTTAAAATTGATAATGATCAGACTTAAATAGATAGTGAATCAGACTTAATAATAGACAATAATCAGACTTAAAATTGACAATGATCAGACTTAAAATTGACAATGATCAGACTTAATATTGATAATGATCAGACTTAAAACCGGTAACTAAAAGACTACAAATTGAGAATGATCAGACTTAAAGAGAGAATGATCAGACTTAAAAATTGTAGCAAATTTTACTGTAGCGAAGTCGAATTTTGCTCCAAATGATCAGACTTAATGCATGTTGATCAGACTTAAAAACGTATGTAGCGAAAGTCAAATTTTACTGTAGCAAAAGTCAAATTTTATTCCAAATGATCAGACTTAAAAACGTACTGTAGCGAAAGTCAAATTTTACTGTAACAAATTTTAGGATGATTATACCCCTCCTATCTTTTATGTATTTTTAAATAATCCGAGTGTGTTTTTTTATTTACAAAAAGAACCCCAAACGAGATGAATTTTGATTGGTCTAGTTTTACACGTGTCAATTTTTTATGAATTTGTGGTTTTTATTTATAATTTTGGTTTGTATTTGATCCAATTCCAATTTACAAACTATTTATTCTAATGCGGTTATGAGTTTACTCTATATCCATACCAAAATGCACCGCACACCACCCCTTATTTTTGGGAATTTTTTTTCAATTTAACCAAAATTCGAATTTCATTTCCCTCTCCAAATTTTTGAAAATAGACACATTCTCTTTGGCGCCGTTGGCAACGGCGCCCAAGAGTTAAGGCGCTTTAGGCTAAGTGGCATTTTTACCTCATAAATAATGCTGACTGATGGACCATAATTATACGAATCAAAAACACAGTAAAACCCACCAAATTAGACTGTTTGTCTATCTAACTTCTGCTTGTTAGTCCCGATATATTTCTACAGGGTATTTTGGCGCTTAGAGAGAAAACACGCTAAGGAGAGGATTTTACGCTGAAAAGATGTTACGAGTCATTCCAAGGTCAAGATCAGACACTGAATGAAGAAATCTCAAGATCCTGACATTCCGAGGAACAACCAAAGTCAGACCGGAGTGAAATTGGACTGATAGTTTTGTGAAAAGACTGCACAAAACTCATCCTTATCTCCTAGTGACCGGCGGCTTTGAGAAGAAGAGATGACTCATGGGTGGCCAAGCCACCTCACCCCTCCCTTTCTCCTCTTCCAACTGGCGGCTCTCCTCCATGGTGACCGGCCACCGGCGGCTAAGCCTCCCCCCATGTGGCATCTCCTCCTTGCTCCTCCTCTCCCCATGTGACAAGTGTATGGCTCTCATCCCTCTCCCATGGCTATAAATACAAGCCAATTCCTTTGTAAAAAAACAATTCCAAAATCAATAAACACTTATCTCTCTACATTTTGTTACTTTGCAAGTTTGGTTTGAAATTATAATACTCCTGTTGGTTCTTGAGTATTATAATACTGTAGAGAATAATCCTGTTGGTTCTTGAGTATTCAGTAGGATTGGGAATACTCATGTTGGTTATTGAGTATTCCACCCCCTCTCCTCTTACTGTTTTCAAAAACCCCCGAGTATTTAGCTATGGTATCCACCTCTATGGATATTCGTAGCTAAACTCTTTATTCGGTTAAAGGGGTGTACTTGTATTGTAAAATGTTTTAGACCCTGCACTTAATGTCGCTTTGTGTTCAAAACTTGTTCTATGTGCCATATATAGTCAGAATTTCCAAGGTTGAGTGGAAGCTGTAACAAGCAAAGCTCTTCCGTGGGAATTCGTGAACATACTCGGTAAGTTGAAGCTGTAACAAGCAAAACGTATCTGAGGAGTTCGACTTATCTAAAAAACCATTTTGGGAAATCGTAACAGAAGATCAAATGGATGCACATAAGGCTAAGATACTTCGAAAGGAGGAATTAGTCTAAAGTAGAACAAGTGTTTTAAACAATGTTGCAAGTCTTGCGCTTAGAAATGGCCTCGATTCATCTTTGAACACTTAGTATGATCATTAGCGGTCAATGATAAACAACTATGATACAAGGCCCCTGAAACCGAATGTTTTCTTCAGATTACAAAACCCCCTGTATTTACTTTTAATATTAGTATAACTACAATCATCAACCTCTCATCTTCCGGAGGACTCGCAACATCACCCACTGTAAGTCTTTCTTTTTACTTTTCAGTATTTATTTTCTGTAATTTACTTTTCCGCACTCAAAACCAAAAACAACCAAAAATGTCACTTAGTCATAACCGCTAAAACTCAATCAACCTTAAAACACGCTCCCTCGCTGTACAAATCCCTTAAAGAACAACGTATCCCCTTAATTCCCTTGGGTTCGACCCCTACTTACCACTTACTACCCAGTAGTGAAGTCGCGAGTAGCGGAAAATATAAATTTATTTTCACAGAGAACATTGCACCTTAACGACAGTGTAGTGGGCTCCGTCAAAATTGGCGCCGTTGCCGGGGAATTAGCCATCGGATAAGTTGTTCTTTCCCTTCCATGTCCTCATGACGCAACCCCCTTAATATGCATAGACAACAAGACATCTCCCTCTGTTCGGAGGTACGGATGGAGAAGACCCAGTACAACACTGCCGAAACTTTCACCACGTTTGCCACCTCATAAAACCTGCAAATAAAATGTTAGAGGAGTTTAAACTTAAATGCTTTAAATTTTCTTTAACTGATTTTGCAACGATCTGGTATTATACGTCAACCGCTAGTAGTGCAGTACATTTTGTGGACCTCTGCGTTCCATTCCTACGAGAATTCTCCCCCCATCCTTACGACAACAAACCCGAGAAAAAATCATGAGCCTTAAACAATCCCGGGATGAGACTTTGGACGAATACTACACGAGCTATGACACCATCGTCTCAAGCTGCCCGCACCATGGATTCACGAAGAAAGTTCTGCTTCAAAAATTTCTTCGTGGGATGAAGGCCGATGATCTAACAAGGATTAACGAAGCAATGAGGAGATCAGCCAGGAACTTCTCCCTGGCAGACATGTGGTACCTCATAAATGACCTGGCCGTAGCCACAAAACGAATGCCACAAGCTGATAGAGAAATGCAAGAGGCTGGTCCAGAGACAGAAGGAGAAACTCCCGAGCCATCAGAAGAAACTCCCGAGCCATCAGAAGACTGGGATATAGAAAGTATCGGGAGCAACGAGGAAGTGTCAGCAATGGAAGAAGTCCAGAATACCACCGACATGCTGCCAAAGCCATACCCAGCTATCATCACCCAAGCAGCCGAAACCATCTATGACCAGTTCCTCACAAACAGACACGACGAGGCAGAACCGAGCCTTAAGATGCAAGCTTCCCAACTTTTCCCCTCGATCAATAGACAAATCGCTGAAAACTATGTGATCCATGAAGAGGCTGAAAAGAGAATGGGAAAAGGGCCTGAGCAGAACGACTCCTCGATGGAGCATGTTTTCGCCATGACTGGACAAGGCAGCCCTAAACACCAGAAAACCCAGTTCAAGAGACTAGTTGTAAAGGGTCCCTCGCCTTCTCAGAGACGTTGGAAGGAGAAATCACCAGAACAACGGGAACAGGACCCAAGCACATCGTCTCACAAGAAATCAAGGAAAGGCAAGCCAAGAAGCAACACAAGAACAGTGGCCAAATTCGACCTGAGCCACCCATGGGACCCCAACCAGTGATCCAGGAATAAGGTACTGTCGAGCCAACGACGTTAAACAAGTGCACTGGTCGGGAGGTAACCCGACACTATCTTACTTTCTGTCTTTTTATTTTCTTTCTTTTAGTTTTTATCAATAAGTCGCTCTCACCCACTTGGTGCATAGAATGATTTGACTATTTAGGAATTGGTTTTTGGAGCACGATCGGATCAGCCAGGCAGCTTCCGTGAACTACCGGGCCTGCGCTGAGAGTTCAAGGTCCCAGCCGAACTCCCTCGATTATCCAGCCTCATGCCATGTCATTCGACACAAAAAGGGAGTTCTGATATTACCTTTCCTTAATATCATTTCCTTCTCGTAATTGTCTGCTTGCATGGCTTTTGAACTAAGTAGTGCTGAAAGGCACGCCTTCGTTCAAAATTGTGGGGTGAGATCCGCATGTGTACATAAATAAATAACATGTTTTTCTTTTTTAATGTTATCTTTTTGAAAATATGAACTTAAGAATGTGAAAAAGATAGATCTAAAATTCATGCATTTACCTTGTGAAAATTCAACTGTCTAAAAACTTAGAACGTAACTTCTCATTTGTCCCTTTGTGCTGAGATAAACTAGGGATGTGGAGTTGATAGAAATGCCCTAGAGAGGCTTGGCAAGCAATCGAAGGATCGAATCAAACTATATGGTTTTCGAAGTCAGTGGAGGCTGCACTTCGGGTTTCATTGAAGATTGAAGTCTTCTCCGCCATGCAGTGTTTATGCAAAAAGAAAAAAAGGCGAGGACGGGAATCAGACCGTCCTCTCTCTAGTCAAAGTAGCTGAGAAAATAGATGAGTGACCCTCATCTTGACCCGCGCGAAACGACAAGGATGAGAGGAGCGGGGAGGTATTTCCATAGGCTTGCGGGCGATGATTGGACCTCCCAAAAAGGCTTGAGAAAAAGGACTAGCAAGTCACAAAGACGCAAAAAGCTCAAAGAAGCAAATCAAGAGGCCAAAGGCCCAAAATTGTGAAGGTTTTAACAGAACAAAAAGTGAAGTACTCAAAGAGTCAAATCAAAGGTCAAAGGCCGATTCACTACAAAAGCAGTCCCTCGCCAAAAGAAAATCAAAGTACTCAAACCATTGAAACCGGAACCGAATCACGTGCTAGAGAAAGCTACAAGGAAACCATATAGTGCGAGACGGTCCCGAGGTTGCAGTCCAGGAGCCTAAAAAGGGCTATCTCCCGAAACATCCAGAATAATTTGCATCTCAGCACGGAGGTACAAGTATCAAGTTTCTTCTATTTATTTATACAGTTCAATTTGGTAATAAGTAAGTAATGCATGAATTAGGATAAATCTAGTACCACAGTCTAATTTTCATATTTCAACAAACTTACTTAGTGTGCCGCCCTTTAATAGCATTGTTCGGGACGAACAACTAAAAGTGTGGGGTAATCTGATGGACCATAATTATACGAATCAAAAACACAGTAAAACCCACCAAATTAGACTGTTTGTCTATCTAACTTCTGCTTGTTAGTCCCGATATATTTCTACAGGGTATTTTGGCGCTTAGAGAGAAAACACGCTAAGGAGAGGATTTTACGTTGAAAAGATGTTACGAGTCATTCCAAGGTCAAGATCAGACACTGAATGAAGAAATCTCAAGATCCTGACATTGAATTACTCAATTCAAATCCAACCGAGGAACAACCAAAGTCAGACCGGAGCGAAATTGGACTGATAGTTTTGTGAAAAGACAGCACAAAACTCACAAAACTCACAAAACTCATCCTTATCTCCTAGTGACCGGCGGCTTTGGGAAGAAGAGATGACTCATGGGTGGCCAAGCCACCTCACCCCTCCCTTCCTCCTCTTCCAACCGGCGGCTCTCCTCCATGGTGACCGGCCACCGGCGGCTAAGCCTCCCCCCATGTGGCTTCTCCTCCTTGCTCCTCCTCTCCCCATGTGACAAGTGTATGGCTCTCATCCCTCTCCCATGACTATAAATACAAGCCAATTCCTTTGTAAAAAAACAAATCCAAAATCAATAAACACTTATCTCTCTACATTTTGTTACTTTGCAAGTTTGGTTTGAAATTATAATACTCCTGTTGGTTCTTGAGTATTATAATACTGTAGAGAATACTCCTGTTGGTTCTTGAGTATTCAGTAGGATTGGGAATACTCCTGTTGGTTCTTGAGTATTCCACCCCCTCTCCTCTTACTGTTTTCAAAACCCCCCGAGTATTTAGCTATGGTATCCACCTCTATGGATATTCGTAGCTAAACTCTTTATTCGGTTAAAGGGGTGTACTTGTATTGTAAAATGTTTTAGACCCTGCACTTAATGTCGCTTTGTGTTCAAAACTTGTTCTATGTGCCATATATAGTCAGAATTTCCAAGGTTGAGTGAAAGCTGTAACAAGCAAAGCTCTTCCGTGGGAATTCGTGAACATACTCGGTAAGTGGAAGCTGTAACAAGCAAAACGTATCTGAGGAGTTCGACTTATCTAAAAAACCATTTTGGGAAATCGTAACAGAAGATCAAATGGATACACATAAGGCTAAGATACTTCGAAAGGAGGAATTAGTCTAAAGTAGAACAAGTGTTTTAAACGATGTTGCAAGCCTTGCGCTTAGAAATGGCCTCGATTCATCTTTGAACACTTAGTATGATCATTAGCGGTCAATGATAAACAACTATGATACAAGGCCCCTGAAACCGAATGTTTTCTTCAGATTACAAAACCCCCCTGTATTTACTTTTAATATTAGTATAACTACAATCATCAACCGCTCATCTTCCGGAGGACTCGCAAATCACGCATCACCCACTGTAAGTCTTTCTTTTTACTTTTCAGTATTTATTTTCTGTAATTTACTTTTCCGCACTCAAAACCAAAAACAACCAAAAAAGTCACTTAGTCATAACCGCTAAAACTCAATCAACCTTAAAACACGCTCCCTCGCTGTACAAATCCCTTAAAGAACAACGTATCCCCCTAATTCCCTTGGGTTCGACCCCTACTTACCACTTACTACCCAGTAGTGAAGTCGCGAGTAGCGGAAAATATAAATTTATTTGCACAGAGAACATTGCACCTTAACGACAGTGCAGTGGGCTCCGTCACTGACTCGGCATAATATTTCCACATAAGCTTAAGGCGTTGTTGGCAACAGCACGTTAGGCTTATGTGGCAGTATTATGCTGACTCAGCATCACTAATTAGAGCATCCCCATCATGACTAAAAAAATATGTCATCCATCTCTCTCATCTATTTTATCTCTCATCTAGTCATGACTCATGCCCAATTTAATCATGTACACCCCACTCATGACCAACCCAAAAAAAAGTTCATCATCCCTCTCCCATACCCATATAACCTTATGAATGGAAAAATAAAATTATTTAAACATATATCAAAATATGACAATATGAATGTCTATTTGTAGAGCTCATACAATTACGAATGTTGATATTTTCTATTTTATTTTTGACTCTTTAATTTTCAAGATAAATGTTTTACAAGTTACGAATTTAATCTGAAAAAGTTTTAAAATAGTACATGTTGCATGTTCTGATTGGTTGTTTCTCATGACCAATTTTTTTTGGGTCATCTTGTGACCTTTTTTTGTGTTTGGTCACATGATCAATTTTATGATAAAAAATTCATGATGGGGAGACATGCTTTTTTAGTCATCTTTGATGACATATTCTTATAATTGAAAAATCATGGTGGGGATGCTCTTATGAGATAAAAATGTCACGCATCTTTAACATGATAAAGCTACATAGCTCTTATCAACATAGCCTTAGGCTTCGTGGCAATATTATGTTGAGTCAGCATTACTTATAAGGTAATTAAGCCTAAGACGCTATTGATAAGAGCGTTTTGGCTTATGTGGCAATATCATGCTAAATCTGCATGACATTTTACCTCATAAGTAATGCAGTATAATACTGCCACGTGCCACATAGGCATAAGGTGTTGTTGCCAACATCGCCTTAGGCTTATGTAGCACTATTATGCTGAGTCAGTATTACTTATGAGATAAAAAATGTCACGTAGCATAAAACGATGTTGCCTACAACATCTTAAGTCTCTTAAGTCTTAGGCGCCGTTAGGCGTTAGCAACATCATCTAAAGGAATGGTCTATTTTAGAAAACAAATATGAAAATTTTTGTACATGGAGAAATCAAATTCGGTATTTCGCTAAATTGAGAATTTTTTCTCTTTTTGGTGTAGTTTTAGCTTTTTGCAACGTATATGTTCTGAGTGTGGAACAAACTTTTTGTGTGATATAGTACAGTTGGACATTTTGGATCATTGAAGATCTGTTTGGATTCTGTTCCGCAGGTTGTATGTGTTTGTATAATGTTTGCAAGGGGAGGCGCAAAATGAAAATGCTGTGCAATCTATTTTGAACAAAATAGCGGATGTTGTTCGTTCGATTTAGTCGATTCAGAAGCTCATAACCCTGAACTAGTTTTTCTTTTGAAACCGCGAAAGAGATCCGCGGGTTGGATCAGTAGTTATTCGAAAAATTGAAAAATCGCATATTCTTCGATAAATTTTATTCATCCATAAGTTTGGACACTGTTCAGTACTTTAACTCTCTGAATCAACTTTTAATCAAAAACTGCCTAGGGTATCGGCGATTTTTGGTGAAGCCATTGGTTTCCTTGGTACTCGGTTGTTGATTGACAACACAATTTTATTTTGAGTGAAAAGTGCTGTCAATGACAATTTCTGGAAACAGTGATGTAAACCAAATGACAATTTCGGGAAACCGTGATGAAAAGTGTAACGATCCGACCGGAGGACCCGATCCGTGCCGTTATAAGTCTAGCTTGTCCAAGCTTTCATGCCACGCCCTCCCTTAGGTCACCACAACCTAGAGTCAATCACAAAAACTATGGTAGATTGGTGACATGTTAGCTAGTAGGCTAGTTTATCAAGCTAGCACATGCACTACTCCCACTCGATGTGGGACAATAGTCGTTCAGAATTTGGGGTGTTACATACACCCCCACTTACAGAATCCTAATGTCCGCGTTAGGAGCAAGCATGACAGAGACACACAAGATCGTCCCTCCATTCGGAGACTGCTCACGGTCACCTACTGCGGAGGTTCGGCTCTGATACCATCTGTAATGACCCGACTGGAGGACCCGATCCGTTATAAGCCTAGCATGTCCAAGATTTCATGCCACCGCCCTCCCCTAGGTCACCACAACCTAGAGTCAATCACAAAAACCATGGTAGATTGGTGCCATGTTAGCTAGTATGCTAGCTTATCAAGCTAGCACAAGCACTACTCCCACTTGATGTGGGACAATAGTCGTTCAGAATTTGGGGTGTTACAAAAAGTTGATGTAACAAATTGAGGTTTTTCTATTAAAATGTCATGTTATGAATATTGTCATAATATATTGGATAACCTTTAGCTTTTCATTATTCAACGTCCCCTTAGCCTTTCATGTACTCAATTTATTCCCTAATATTTATTTTTAGTCCTTTCATGTATCCTTGTACTCCCTATATAAAGGGATCATTTGTAAAGGATTATCAACATCAATGAAATAAGAAATACTCTTCTTCTCTACTTTCATTTCTTCACACATTCATGTTCTTCTTCTACCTTTGAATTTCTTTTCCATATCCATAATTTTCACAACACGTTATCAGCACGATTTCTCTACGAAATTCAAGGTAAGGATACACCATCTTCTATTCTTCCTCCCTTTTCTCATTGTGATGCGATGATGGCAACATTGAGTCTGAAATCGAGAAACTCTCAAAAGCCTAGCATTCGGGAAAATTACACTTCCCTTCTTTATTCATATGTGATGATTAAATTCATGTATAACTTTTAATATTGTTATCTATTCATGTTGTCATGCTAAATTTTGTTTATGGCTAAGTCATGTTCTATCCATATCATCTATTCTTTTTCACTTATATCTACAACATGCTAAACGTTATATGTCCACACAAAAAAAGATTTTCTTTTAAGTTTATAAAACTTGCTTCTTTTAATGTTCTATGTCATGCATATGGAATTTACATGTGACTAATGTTTATTGTATTATTTCATTTCATTTTATGATTTGAAATCAATTCATATTATATTTATCATATATTGGCAATGTCAATTTTATGCAGCTCGAATTCAACACTCTTGAGCATGAAAATGATTATTCGGCGTTGATTATTAATAATGAAATCCGCCTAAGTGTCATTTGTCTTTAAGTTACTATAAAAGAAGAAAATAAAGCACTTGTTCATAAAAGATGGCTAAAGCCAAAATATCCTTCGGCATCATCTCGATGAGAGATTGTATATAAAATTTGAGAATCAATGATCCCTCTCTCCTTTGAAAGGATTTGAAGTGATACACGATCACCAAAAGGCAATGATATAGCACTTGATTTTATTATATACACTTGCAATCGCAAGATAAAAAAGGTGTACACGAGTATTATTCGCAATGTTATGAATCACTTGACAAGTGAAGTTATGAGATGAAAATATCATCAATAAAATGATGAAAATAAATAAATCATTGGGGTCGTACTTGTCGTACTTCTGAACACCTTGGTTTTTTATCAAGTCTCTATGAAAGCAAAATGTGTCAAATAAATTTAACTGAACAAGTGATTATCCTAAGGATAACACCCATTTGGACCTACATGAATCTCAGGATGTTAGAGATTATATTTTTAAAGAGGTCAATGGAGAATTTGACAAATTAATCAGTGATGGAAGATGACACAAGAGATGATGTCATACATATGAATATCAAATTCAAAGTATTTGAATTTCCATATTTTATGCTTTATTTCTCTTCCAAATAAAAGTATTTCTACGTTTATGTATTTGTCTTTTGATGAGACATGAATATTATCATTCAAATTAAGATGAAGAGGATGGTCTATCGGTATGTTTAGCGAATAGTGCAACAACACATACGATTCTGAGAGATAGAATCTATTTTTTGCATCTTAAATTAGCTAAAGCTAATGTTAATACAATATTCGGTGCATCAAGTGTTATTGAAGGCTATGGAAAAGCCCAAATAGTGTTACCAAATGGTACACGATTTATCATTGATGATGCAATGTTCTCAATCAGGTCAAAAAGAAACCTATTAAGTTTCAAAGATATATGTCGAAATGGTTATCATGTTGAGACGACAAATGAAAATGACGTTAAATATTTATATATCACGTCAATGGTCTTAGGAATGAAAAAAGTGATGGAAAAACTTTCATCATACAACTCTGTATTATATTATACTTTTATAAATCCAGTTGAATAATATATGGTGATAAACCAGAATTCAATAGACCCGAAAAACTTTCTAATATGGCATGATCGATTAGGCCATCCGGGTTCAATAATGATGCAAAGAATCATTTAAAATTCACATGGACATTCATTAAAGAGTAAAAATATTCTCTTGTCCAAAGATCTCTCATGTGTTGCTTGTTTTCAAGGAAAACTGATTACAAGACCATCTCCACTGAAAGTTGAGACTGAATGTCCAACATTTTCAAAACGGATTAAAGGAGATATATGTGGACCTATTTCCCCATCAAGTGGACCATTTCAGTACTTTATGGTACTTATAGATGCATCGACCCGTTGGTCACATGTTTGTTTACTATCCACTCGTAATATGGCATTTGCATGGTTGCTTGCTCAAATTATTAAATTACGAGCGCAATTTCCAGATCATACAATTAAGAAAATCCGTATGGATAATGAGGGAGAATTAACGTCTCAGTCTTTTAATGATTATTGTATGTCAATTGGAAGTTTAATTGAACATTTGGTTGCTCATGTTCATACTCAAAATGGTCTAGCAGAATCTTTTATCAAGAGACTAAAATCGATAGCTAGACCATTACTTATGCGATCTAAATTGGCAAGTTCTGCTTGGGGACATGCAATTTTGCATGTTGCATCACTAATTCGTATAAGGCCAACTGCAAATAATAAATATTCCCATTTGCAACTTGTTAGTGGCTAAGAACCAAATATCTCTCATTTAAGAGTTTTTCGGTGTGCAGTCTATGTTCCAATATCTCCGCCCCAACGTAATAAAATGGGACCCCAAAGAAGATTGGGGATTTACGTGGGATTTGAATCTGCATCAATTATTAAATTTTTGGAACCTATGACAGGTGACATATTTAAGGCATGATTTGCCGACTGTCAATTTGATGCGACAAATTTCCATGCATTAGGAGGAGATCAAATAAAGTCTGAAAAAAGACAAGTAATATCTTGGAATGCAGAGTCATTGTCTCATTTTGATCCTCGTACAAATCAATGTGAGCTAAAAGTTTAAAAGATTATCCACTTGCAAAAGGTTGCAAGCACATTGCCAGATGCATTTACTAATGTTAAGACAGTGACAAAGTCACATATATCAGCTATTAATGCTCCTTGAAAAATAAATCTTCCTGATGAAGATATTGGAAGTAAACTGGCAAGTGAGTCTAAAGCACGACAGAAGCGTGGTAGACCAATTGGGTCCAAGGATAAAAATCCTAGAAAATAAGAGGTTCAAGATAACCAAATTAATGTATAAACCACTATTCCAAAAAAAATGATATGAATCATGAAGAGACTTCTTTGAAAGATAATGAGATACCTGAAACTGATGACAATGAAGAAATTTCAATCAATTATGTCATTTCAGGGAAAAGGTGGAATAGAAAATAAATTATAGTGGATAATATATTTGCCTATTCTATGGCTCTAGATATTACAGAAGAAAATGAGGATCATGAGCCAAGATTGGTTAGTGAATGCCGGCGAAGAAATGATTGGCCAAATGGAAAAGTGCCATCGAGGCATAATTGAATTCACTTGAAAAATGCCAAGTCTTTGGAAAAATTTCCCTAACACCCGAGAATGTCAAACCTATTGTTTAAAATGGATATTTGTGCGCAAATGAAATGAGAAAAATGAAGTTGTAAGATATAAATCACGACTTGCAGCACAAGGCTTCTCGTAAAGACCAGGCATTGATTATGAAGAGACATATTCACCGGTCATGGATGTAATAACATTCAGATTTTTATTAAGTTTGTCAGACTTAAAAGGATGTCGTGACGGCCTAATTATATGGGTTACTTGATAATGACATTTATATTAAAATTCTCGAAGGATTAAAATTACCTGAAGCATGTAGCTCAAAACCACGGGAAACGTACTCTGAAATTCTGAGACCTGTTGAAGATACTGTTCAAGGTGTAGATGGGACATACCTTGAACAACGTTGCAACAGTTTTGTACACAGAACAGAATGGAGGCACACACAGATTGATACCCAGTTCGGCTTTGCCTACTCTGGGGGGTTTCCCACACCCTAAAAGGGACACAAATCTTATTACGAGTTTAGAGCTACAAGTGGACTTACGCTTACACAACGCCTAGCTTGTAATAGCCTAGCCCTTAACACCCATCTCTCGGATTTGTGATCTCAGTTCGCCTAAGCTCACCTCGATCCCCTATGGGTAGATCGAGACTTCCCTCTCGATCTAGTCTTGGACTTCAGTAGCCCAGTCGCCTCCTCTCGAAGACGTGTATTGATCGCTGTGTGTATGCGCTAGTTAGTTCATCAAGAGCAGTCTGAACAGCACACTGAACAGACTACTTCTTCGCCATTGATGTTCCGATGTGGAATAATCAGCCGGCCGTCGCTCCTCCTCTAATCTCACGAATGCACTCCTGTTTTTCTTTTTACTCAGGAAGCGATGCGGATTGTGTACGCCCTAACATTATATTTATATGCACGGGCGCTCTCCAAATCTACTCCAGATATCTCATCAAATATTTAGGAAATATTCCTAAATGTTCGATGTGTATCTTTATCCAATCATTAGGAAAAATATTTGAAGACTTCCTTGCCAAGTCAGCCACACCGCCTTCAATCTGATATGTAGATATTCATTCGAATATTTGAAGCTCGAAATCTTCGCTGGCCGACTTCAGTTCAAAAAGATCTTCGATCTTTAGAACCTTCCGGAACCATCCTTGCGTCTGCTCCACGCTGTACATGTGTACCAGGATGTGTTCGAACTCCCCCTGAACTCCTGCTCGAACTGTCTAAAGGCGTTTTGCCAAATACATGCCACTCAAGGGAACATCAATCTCCTCCTTGGCATTTTGGCAAAACCAAATCAACTAGATGACTAGAACTAACTAACTATCTAGACTTTAGACAGACTTGAGGGAACAAAAATTGGTCACCTCAAAATACTCCCCCTTTTTGCCACAAACTGGCAAGGGGTCCAATCTAGTTCGAACATCAAATCAAACTGTGCCAGAACAAGCACAAGTAAAACGAAAGTTCAGAGAAAGAAAGCATGGACCTTTATGCAGAGGAGTGGTTATCCGAGGCGCTAACAGATTCCGCATCATCTTTGGATTCATCATCGCTGGGGTAGCGAAGCATGCGCACCAAGTTGCGGATACGTGTCCGTTGTTCTTTGTCAATGACTAGAATGATCTCCAGTTCTTTCAGAAGGGAGTCTTGCCTAGTCTAGGTCAACTACAATCTCCTAGAAGCTCTTTCCCCCTTTATGATTCTGGGATGTCTTTCCTTTTCTGTCCCGAGTCATGGAGGTCATTCTTGTGACGACCCTTGAAGAGTTTATGATCTACGATGAATTTCTACGGGGCCTTTGAGAGATGATCATGTGGAGACTTCAATTCTGGAGCCCGGTTGAGGATCAGTTCATATATGAGAGATGGAAACCCAATCTGATGAAGGCTGCGAGAGGACGTGGCATGATCCGCAATCTGATTGAACATGACTCTTCCAAGATTCAACTGCATCTTGTTTCCAATCTGATAGAGCAGCTGAGCAAGGTCCTTGCAGACTGTGGAACGATGAGAGGTTGGCATCCAATTGGCAATGTCAATGTAGAAGAGCATTGTGTAGAAGGTTGTCAGATCTGCCGTTGGAATAGCAGAAGCCTCCGGCCACCAAGGAAATGAGTCCGCAGTGATGGTGTCAGCAACCTTGTCATAGTCGAGTTCCTTAACATCCACGTCTGGGTCATCCATCTGGAAGTAAGTGTCGATGAGCAGAGGGTTGATTTCAATTCTTCATCCACGAACGTAAACAACCCCATAATCATTGTCACTGACAATACCAAAATGTGGTGGAAGATTGGAAATTGCTTCACGAACCAACTGGGCATCGAACGGTTTGCTCTTAGTCACGGTTTTTATCAGGCATGTCTGCTTCAGAACATGAACAACTTCTTTTCCATTATAACGTTTTTCTTCAAGAAGCCTTATCGGGATAATCTTCCTATTCATCACAGACTTCCACTTCTTTGCTACATCCTTATTGGTGAACCATATGCCATGTTTGACAATTCCAGCCAGAGCGTCTGTGGACACTGGTTTGAACGCTTCACATTGGCTAGCATCTGTTGAGACTGGAATTGGGATCGTACGTTTCCTTTTCTTGGAGACAGGAGCTCCCCCTGCACCGTGGATTCTTTCTGCTAGGATGGCTCCCTTTTGTTCAACTGGATTTTGAAATAACACCTTCCTTTTAGCCTGTACCTTCTTTGCATTATCGTGTTCTGTAAGGGGTATGGCAACTTGAGCACGCTCTGAGGGGGCATCTGACGAGAGATCAGTCTGGTCAGCATCCTTCATCTTAGCATCATGGAGAACTAATGGATCCACCTCCTCACTGGCTTCCTTCTTGTGAACACTGAAAGGAGCTTTATCTGATTCTTCCATAGGAACTGCTTCAGAGGGAAGATCTTTTTCGACTGGGTCAGTCTCTTCAGCAAGGGCCTCAGTCTTCTGACTTGAGTCACCAAGAATCAGATCAAACTCTGAGTCAGACATGGTACCAAGCCTTCCCCTGATGGAACAAAACTTGGCCAGAAACTGTCTTGGAGACACTACCTGACGTGTCCCCTTCTTCCTCCGGAGACTTCCCGAACGCACGTAACCGGAGGCAAGAATCTTCTCCCTCCATACTCCTGAACACCTAGCAATCTTGGAAACAGGCAAACTGGGATCCCCTTCTTTCATCAGACTGACAACAACCTCTTTCATAGCAGCCCTACTGGCTTCAACTTGCTTGTCACTCTCAACATTTACTCCCATGACAACCCCCTTACTTATAATAATGTCCTTATTCACATGCACGGAGGAATTGAATGGAGCCATAGGGTTTTGGATTACCTCAGCTTGGAGCAAAGCAGGTAGAGGGATGAGACTTGATGGTGTTGAACACACACCGATTTGAATAGAGTTTATCTCCGCAGGTCCTGGACTTTTTCCGTCCACCATCCCAACTCTAGGTCTTGAGAGGGCTGCTTCTTCTTCAGGAATTTTTAAACAAGGCAATGCTGTAGTGACAAAACCTAAAGGCGATGCCTTTTCCTTCCTCAGAACCCTCGACTTTGCTGATTTTGAAATTTGATGCTTTGTCGCCAAGACATCGGATGGTTTCTTGTCCGTCTTCATCGATTCAGATGACATCTTGAGGGCTGACTTGGAGGTCTTTCTGGTGTTAACCATTGTTAACGAAAAGAAGAATCTTTGGACAAAGAACCGCGAGGGATGGCTGCGTTAAAGTTACAGACGAGAGAGCGAGAGCAGCAGGCGAATCAATTCTGATTTCCAAGTCACGTTTAGTCTTTTAAATTCACAAGCCGAGACTTCGAGAATATCCTCCCTTTCCTCAACATCACGAAAGCAAATCTTCAAAATATAACCGAATATTTTATCAATCCAAACATTTACCAACTGTTCGAGCCTTTTTGCTCGAATGATCAGTCCAACTGTTTTGCTGGAGATTCGCCTGTGACTGACCACTTTCTGGAACACTTAGTTCTTGACAACACACAGACCCAAGGAGGATCTGAGTGTTTCAAACTGAGTAGCATCAAGCAGTTTGGAGAAGATATCAGCTAATTGCTTGTCCGTTGTCACATGCTGTAGGGAAACTACCTTCTGTTCAACCAGCTCTCTGATGAAATGATGTCGGATGTCTATGTGCTTCGTCCTGGAGTGCTGTACTGGGTTCTTTGATATGCTGAATGCACTCATGTTGTCACAGTACATGATCATCTCTTTCTGTTCCACTCCGTATTCAGATAGCATTTGTTTCATCCACAGTAGTTGAGTGCAGCAACTTCCTGCAGCGATATACTCTGCTTTGGCCGTAGAAAGCGAGATGCTATTTCGCTTCTTGCTGAACCAAGAGACCAAGTTATTTCCCAAGAAGAAACATCCTCTAGACGTGCTCTTCCGATCTTCAGCGTTTCCTGCCCAGTCAGCGTCGCAGAAGCCAACCAGATGAGGGTTGGTGTCCTTGGTGTACCAGATTCCAAAGTCGATAGTTCTGTACACGTATTTTATGACTCTCTTTACTTGTAGGAGGTGACTTTCTTTTGGATCCGCCTGGTACCTTACACAGACTTCTACGGCATACGCAATATCTGGTCTGCTGGCGGTCAAGTACAAGAGGCTTCCAATCATACTCCTGTACAGCGTCTGATCGACCTTTGTTCCAGCATCGTCTTTTGTGATCTTTAGGTGCGTAGAAGCGGGGGTTCGTTTGTGACTTGCCTTCTCAAGTTTGAATTTCTTTATCAGATTCTTGGCATACTTGCTCTGTGAAATGAAGATCCCATCATCCTTCTGAGTAACCTGGAGTCCCAGGAAATAGTTCATCTCACCAACCATGCTCATCTTGAACTCCTTCTGCATCTGTCCCACAAACTGATCCACCAGCTTCTGGGTGTTGGACCCAAACACAATATCGTCAACATAGATTTGTGCGATAATAAAATATGACCTTATGTGTTTAACGAACAAGGTCTTGTCTACTCCCCCTCGCACATATTCATGGTCGACGAGGAACATGGTGAGACGCTCATACCATACTCTGGGTGCCTGTTTCAGTCCGTATAGAGCTTTCTTGAGACGAAACACAGAGGCTGGATGATGTGGGTCCTCAAATCCTTTCGGCTGAGCCACGTATACTGCCTCATTCAGAAAACCGTTCAGAAAAGCACTTTTGACATCCATCTGGAACAGCTGAAATTTCAAGTGGCATGCCAGAGCAAGAAGCAGCCGAATAGCTTCAAGATGAGCGATTGGGGCAAAGGTCTCATCAAAGTCGATCCCTTCTATCTGTGTATATCCTTGTGCCACAAGGCGAGCTTTATTCCTTGTGATGTTCCATGATGCATCTGTCTTGTTCTTAAAAATCCATTTAGTGTCGATGACGTTTACACCATTAGGTATTGGAACTAAGTCCCATACATCATTGCGAGCAAATTCTTCCAGTTCCTCCTGCATAGCAAGGACCCAAAATTCATCGAGAAGTGCTTCTTTTATGTTCTCCGGTTCTATGGTGGACAGGAAGCACGAGCAGGCGGCAAGTTCTCTGAGGTTGGAATGCATCCCGCGAGTTCTTACACTGTCACTTGGTACTCCAATGATCTCCGTGATTGGGTGGTCCCTGGCAATGCGTCGAGAGGGTTGTAAGGTGGTAACATCCTCTTGTGTGTTGTCATTAATGGCTTCGTCTGAGGAGGAAATTTCAGGAGGATTGTAAGCAGTTGGTGCTTCGCTTGTCTGTCCATTTTCAGTATGCTGGGGCGATGGTTGTGGCTCGGGTACTATGCCATAGATGTCGTCGGCATCGTCAGAGACGTCCTTCTCAATTACTTCATCCTTGACTTTGACATTGATTGACTCCATGACTGAGCCTGTGCGCTTGTTGAACACCCGATATGCTCGACTGTTTGACGAGTACCCAAGAAAAAAAAATCCCTCATCACTCTTTGAATCCAGCTTCTGTCGGTACTCACGATCATTCAGGATGTAACACTCACTTCCAAAAATGTTGAAGTACTTAATAGTGGGCTTCTTTCCTTTCCAAAGCTCATAGCAGGTCTTCTCCGTTCCAGAGCGTATCGTGACCCGGTTTATGATGTGACACGCCGTATGCATGGCTTCTGACCAGAACTTCAGTGGGATCTTCTTGGCATGAATCATCACACGTGCCATCTCCTGAATTGTACAATTTTTTTGTTCCACGACTCCATTCTGCTGAGGTGTGATGGCAGATGTGAATTGATGAGCGATCCCGTGTTCTACGCAGTAATACGCCATAGTGCAGTCCTTAAATTCTGTGCCATTATCACTCCTGATGGACACCAGTTTTTCTCCTTTGTCCGCCCTCTCTCGTTGGACTAAGGTAGCGAGCTCGATGAACTGTTGAGCAGCTTCAGTCTTGTCCCAAAGGAACCTAGTCCAAGTATATCTGGTGAAGTCATCCACACAGACCAGATTCTTGCCTCCATAGCTCTCTACTTGCATTGGGCCCATCAGATCCATATGGATCAGTTCCAACGGTCTGTTGGTACTGATTTACGAGATGTGTGGATGAGATGCCTTTGTCTGTTTGCCGACTTGACATTCTCCACAAACAACGTCTAAATCGCCTTTAACATTTGGCATTCCTCGAATGAGACCAGTTGAGCAGAGTTTTCTCAAGGTCTTGAGATTTAGGTGACCCAAGCGTCTATGCCAAAGTGCCATTTCATCTGCTTGACTTGACAAGCAAGCTGAGGAAGCAACTGTTCCAGCAGAGCCAATGAGGTAACAGTTGTTGGCTGCCCTGCTGCCTTTCATCAGAGTGCCTCCTTCCTTATCTAAGACTTGACACGAGTTGTGAGTGAATTTGACATGATGTCCGTCGTCGCATAATTGACTTATGCTGATAAGGTTCACCTTCAGTCCTTCAACAAGGAGAGTGTCCTCGAGTACAGGGAGATCCGGAACCTTCAATGTCCAACATCTGATCACCTGACCCTTTCGTCCATCACCGAAAGTGACAAACTGTTTCTTCATGACCGATCGAATACGTGTAAGAAACTTGGAGTCACCTGTCATATGAGCGGAGCATCCACTGTCGAAGTACCAGCGGTCTTTCTCCATGTGACTCGAAGAGCTGAAGGCAACCATGCATGAGTGTGACTGTTCTTCCTTTGGAATCATCTTGAACAGTTTTAGGATCCCACTTAGTGTGTCGAGTGCCTGCTCTGATACCAATTGAAATTCTGAGACCTGTTGAAGATACTGTTCAAGGTGTAGATGGGGCAGACCTTGAACAACGTTGCAACAGTTCTGCACACAGAATAGAATAGAGGCACACACAGATTGATACCCAGTTCGGCTTCGCCTACTCTGGGGGGTTTCCCACACCCTAAAAGGGACACAAATCTTATTACGAGTTTAGAGCTACAAGTGGACTTACGCTTACACAACGCCTAGCTTGTAATAGCCTAGCCCTTAACACCCGTCTCTCGGATTTGTGATCTCAGTTCGCCTCAGCTCACCTCGATCCCCTATAGGTAGATCGAGACTTCCCTCTCGATCTAGTCTTGGACTTCAGTAGCCCAGTCGCCTCCTCCCGAAGACGTGTATTGATCGCTGTGTGTGTGCGCTAGTTAGTTCCTCAAGAGCAGTCTGAACAGCACACTGAACAGACTGCTTCTTCGCCGTTGATGTTCCGATGTGGAATAATCAGCCGGCCGTCGCTCCTCCTCCAATCTCACGAATGCACTCGTGTTTTTCTTTTTACTCAGGAAGCGATGCGGATTGTGGACGCCCTAGCATTATATTTATATGCACGGGCGCTCTCCAAATCTGCTCCAGATATCTCATCAAATATTTAGGAAATATTCCTAAATATTCGATGTGTATCTTTATCCAATCATTAGGAAGAATATTCGAAGACTTCCTTGCCAAGTCAGCCACGCCGCCTTCAATCTGATATGTAGATATTCATTCGAATATTTGAAGCTCGAAATCTTCCCTGGCCGACTTCAGTTCGAAAAGATCTTCGATCTTTAGAACCTTTCGGAACCATTCTTGCGTCTGCTCCACGCTGTACATGTGTACCGGGATGTGTTCGAACTCCCCCTGAACTCCTGCTCGAACTATCTAAAGGCGTTTTGCTAAATGCATGCCACTCAAGGGAACATCATACTCAATAAAATTACAAAGATCAGTATATAGATTAAAACAATCCGATCAAATATGGTACAATCAACTAAGTGAATATCTTTTGAAAGAGGGATACATCAACACTGCAATAAGCAATTTGCCCATGTGTTTTTATTAAAAGGACAAAAACCGGATTTTCTATTATCACGGTTTATGTTGATGATTTAAATATCCTTGGGACCCCAGATGAACTTACCGAGACGATTGCTTGAAAAGTGAATTTAAAATGAAAGATTTAGGCAAAACAAAATTCTGCCTTGGCCTACAAATTGAGCATTTATCAAAGAGCATTTTTGTCCAACAGTTCTCGTATACTGAAAGGGTCCTCAAAAGATTTAATATGGATTAATCACATTCGTTGAGTTTGCCTATAGTTGTTCGATCATTTAATGTGACGAAAGATCCATTCCGTCCTCGAGAAAAGGATGAAGAACTACTTGGTCCTGAAGTACCATATCTTAGTGCTATTGGAGCACCAATGTATCTTGCTAATTATACACGACCTGATATTGCATTTTCTGTTAATTTACTAGCAAGATATAGTTCTTCTCCAACTCGAAGACATTGGACTGACATTAAACAAATTTTAAGATATCTTCGAGGAACAACTGATATGGGCTTATTTTATTCAAAAGACTCAAACTCGGGATTAATTGGATATGCCAATGTCGGGTATTTATCTGACCCTCATAAAGCATGATCACAAACGGGTTATGTGTTTACATATGGTGATACCGCTATATCTTGGCGCTCTACCAAACAGACTCTTACAGCCACTTCTTCTAATCATGCTGAAATATTAGCACTTCATGAAGCAAGTCGTGAATGTGTGTGGCTGAGGTCTTTAATCCATATCAGAAGATCATGTGATCTTTCAAGCGACAAAGAAGGCCCTACTGTCATATTTTTGGATAATGCTGCTTGTATAACTCAAATTAAAAATGGTTATTGATAGCGCTAAAATATAAGCATTTTAGGCGACCTCTATGCTTATTGTTTTGATTGTTCTATTACAATTTCACTTGTTCCAAGCAGAATTTGGCTTAGGTTCCTTCTTGAGATCATCTTAGAATGACTTCGTCGTTCAGAATACACTCTCCAAAATCCAAGAAGCTCTGGTCAAATTCCGGTCAAACCGATGGCTTTTGAGAAACAAATATCTTCCGATGGCTTTTGGGAAGTGCCACCTAGGGGGGGGGGGGGGGGCGGCTGAGCAAGATGCATGTGTGTGGAGGAGTGTGGAGGCTTGTGGTTGGAGGAGAAATGGATGGCTTGGATGAATGCAAGTGTGCTCCAATCCAATGGTTCCCCCATAGATATTTCATCCCCAAAACTTAGCTCCCAAGTATCCATTTCCCTATAAATAGAGGCCATGCCCTCATGTAATAATCATCCCTTCACTTGTAGTTCGAATTCCTTAGAGAGATAGAGAGCTTAACTCTCTTCTCTTCATTTTCAATACACACTTGTTCTTCACTTGTTCTTGCTTTGTTCTTCATTTTGGAGCTACTTCCCTTGCCTTGATCTTGCTTAGGAGCTCCTCTCTCCTCCACTTATTGTAGGTACAAAAGCCACGGCTTTCTCTTTCTTGACTTGTCCTTTACTTTTCGTATATATTGTTCTTACTTTAAAGTTATTCTCCTTTTCGGTATCCTTGTTCAAAGCCATGGTTTGCTTGTATTCCTTGACATGAATACAAGTAGCTAAAGCTTGTATTCGGTAGAGGGAGTATTTATATCATGAATCGTTTCTAGACTCTATGCTTAATGCTTCTTTATGTTCAAAACTTGTTCTATGTGCCACATATTAGGTTAGAACGACTTCCAAGGTTGAGTGGATGCTTTAACGGGCAAAGCTCTTCCGTGGGGTTCATGAACATACTCGGGTAAGTGGATGCTTTAACGGGCAAAGCTTATATGAGGAGTTCGACCTCTTTTAAAAACCATTTGATTGCTCGTAACTGAAGATCAAATGGATGCACATAAGGCTAAGATACTTCGAAAGGAGAAATTAGTCTAAATAGAACAAGTGCTCTATGACCTTGAAATGGGCTAGACGATGTTGCAAGTCTTGTGCTAGAAATAGCCTTGATTCATCTTTGAACACTTAGTATGATCGTTAGAGGTCAATGATGAACGATGATATGATATGAAACCCCTAAACCGAATCCTTTCCTTACAGTCCATTACCAACTGTTGTAATTTACTTTCAGTTCTCAAAGCACACTCAAACCCAACCCCAATCGCATTTAATTTATGCATAAGCTTCATTAAAGAACAACTAATCCACCAATTCCCTTGGGTTCGACCCCTACTTACCACTTGCTACCCAGTAGTGAAGTCGCGAGTAGCGGAGATATAAATTTATTTTTGTACAGAGAACATTGCACCTTAACGACAGTGCAGTGGGCTCCGTCAAAATTGGCACCGTTGCCGGGGAGTTGTGAATCAGAATAGTTGTTCTATTTTGTTTTATCATGCAATTCACTAAGTCTTACTACTACGGAATGGAGTCTTGGAACAATGAGGAGTTTTCCCCACCACTCTTCGAATTTGAAGTCCGCGAGAAGATCAACAACATAAAGCAATCCCGGGACGAAACTTTGGACGAGTACTTGGCGTACTTTGACTCCATTTTGACGAGCTGCCCGCACCACGGATTCACAAACTTAGATCTTCTTCAAAGATTTCTCGGTGGAATGATGCCACAAGAGTGGAATAGGCTAAATGATGCAGCGGGAGGCTCGGTGGATAACTTAAGAGTGGATGATCTGTGGAACTTAATAGAGGATAAGGCAAGAAGCGCGAAACAAGATCATGCCATTGATAAGTCGTAGTTGTACGACTATTTTATATGTTTAAACCCCGTCTCTTAATGATTATCTGTATATTATTTCACTACCTGTGTGTAGTTTTCATTCTCAGGTACATTCGGAGACCATAGAAGGAATATCGGCTAAAGAGAGCATGATAGAAGGTGCTCGCCATTTTGACAGGTGTCGTTGTACCTGTGCAAAAACATTTATAATTCCGACTAGCAAGTGGTAAGTCGGGTCGTGTCCACAGAGATCGGTTGAGAATCTGTTCACTAAGTATTAGAGTAACAATTGGGGGGTTTTCGAACAAGTAAAAGTAAAAGCATGCAACAATGATCCGTTGTCAAGAGATCAATCGTCACACAAATTCGTAAATCAAATATCAAGAGATGTGCAGGCTAGTACTTTCGATTGTGATGCAAGACTAAATCATTAACCCAACCGTTTTGATTTCTAATGTTTGACAACTTATAGCTCCCCGCTAGGTTGGACTACAAGTTGTCCTAGGGTGTCAATCCTAGTGGTATATTACTTGTGTCCTAGTTTACTATCCCCGCTAGGTTGCTAATAAACATGACAATTGAAATCAACAAACTAACAAAAGCTCCCCGCTAGGTTGCACTCGTGCTAGCATATCAAATCCACGAACAATACATAGTAATATAGCGCAAAACATAGAAATCAATATGAGTCTCAAATCAAAGCATCACAATATCAAGTTCTAGCCTACACAAATGAGTTTAGCTACTCATGGTAATACCATACATCATAAAGTATTTGAGTGAAATGAAATAGAAAATACTGTTGTTGAATCCTCCTTCAAGCCTTTCTTCTCTTCTCCCTTTTTGTCACTGCCAAACGTGTATCCAAAACAATCCCAGCGTGTCTTTTTTGTTGAATCGGCCAAATAAGAGACAGACTTTTCTGTCTTTTCTTCTCAAACGCTGCTCAGCAATCCTCCCAATTATTCACGGACCAAAACAAAAAGACAAGAAGAAGACAATTCTCCCTTTTCTTCCTAAAATCACACACGGCCAAAACTTGGCCAAAAGGAAGACCTGTTTTCTTTTCCAACAAACACACGGCCAAAACTTGGCCAAAAGGAAGACCAATTCCTTCCCAAAATCATACGGCTTCACACGTGTGTTCTCAAAACACACCCAAGAAATCTCACAGCCAAAAGGACTGCAGCAATCCTTCTTTTGTCTTTCACAAACCACACGGCCAAAACCTTGGTCAAAAGAAAGACAAATGATTCTTTTCTTCTTTCTTCTTTTTATCTTCTCAAGTGACTCATCCAATTCTCCAATGGCTCTTCGAAATCAGCTATCCTCTTCCCCGTGTGGCTATTCGATTTCGTCTTCTCTCGTTTTTAGATTGGCTCCTCGATTGGCGAGATATGCAAAATTGATTTCAGGAAACTTAGGCTCGAAATTCCGCACGGACGCCTCTAGCATTTTGTGATCCGCGGACGTCTCCTGAATTATGGAAAATGTTCAGACGTCCGCGCTTTAACTCCATAAGCCGTCCGCGGAATTCCTTGTCTCAGTATACATAGCTTCGGTCTTCATTTCTTTTCGCGCCAAACATCTTCTAATAAGCTCTCCTTAGCCAGTATTCCTTCCATGGTCTCCGAATGTACCTGAGAATGCAAACTACACACAGGTAGTGAAATAATATACAGATAAACATTAAGAGACGGGGTTTTAACATATAAAATAGTCGTACAATTAAGACTTA
Source organism: Rhodiola kirilowii (assembly GCA_033675215.1). NCBI lineage: Eukaryota > Viridiplantae > Streptophyta > Magnoliopsida > Saxifragales > Crassulaceae > Rhodiola > Rhodiola kirilowii. The sequence goes on from CM066199.1 coordinate 18,765,976, forward strand.
TCAGCCATGCGGCTCGAAGAACTGGCCAACATGTTGCACTAAAACCGGGTCAAAAACGAGGAATTCTGGGCGGCTCAAAAAGAAGCATCAAACCAGCTTTGGGACCTCATTAACAAGGTGCCCAAATCAGTACCGGTACACATTTCCGAAATGCCCGAGGAAGCCCAGGTCCACATTGCCGAGCCACTCGAGGACAAGGAGGAAGAATTGGCAGCTAGCATCCAGCAAATGAGTGCCCCGATACACCAAGACGAGGTCGAAAATGAGGAATTCTGGGCGGCTACACAACTGATCTGGGACCGCATTGCCAAACTGCCCAAATCAATTTCGGTCCTAACTAAAGAGTTGCCCGAGACATACCCAGACCTCAGTGCCGAACTGCCCAAAACAGACCCGGACCTCAGTATGATTGCCCCCGGAGACCATATGAATGACGAGGATGAGGACCCATGGTTGCCTGAAGAAGAGCTCCATTCAGATTATCCCTGGGAGTTAGAAGAAGAACTGCCCAAATCAGGCCCGGTCCTTATCACCAATCCATCCGAGGAAATCACAGTCCTAACTACCGAGCCAACAGAAGTCCCGAACCTCACTGCCGAAGCGGCCGAAGAAATCAAGCCAGGCCCGGTCCTTGCGCTCGGAGCACCCGAGGAAGTCCCGGACCTCATTGCCAAACTGTCCGAGAAAGACCTGGTCCTCACTGTCGGAGCACCTGAAACAGACCCAGTCCTCATGGTCGAAGTGCCTCAACTTAACCCTTCGTGTTTTATGCCGATCATAGCCACCGAAGATCATATAATGAATAATAATGAGGCGCAAGGGGAGTTAGAGGAGGAACATGAGCCAAAAAAGCCGACAAAGGAATTCTCGCTCGTCACAAGCCAAGGAAAACTGCCTGAAAACTCACTCGTTCCAAGACAACCATCCATCACTGCCACAATGAAGAGGATTGGCAGAGGCGCATGCTTAATGTCGCCTACATTTAATGGCACAAAACCAAACTTTCAAACTCGCAAAGGTACCAACTATTCAAACATGAAGAAGCGGCAAAGACATGGGCCGAAAGAATGGAAACCCGGAAGGAGTAACAAGCGAGCACGACTCATCGGACCAGCAGCTATGGTCAATGAAACCTCACCCTCTAGGAGATAAAAGGGCAGCCGAGAGACCTCACACGCCCATGGGACCCAACCTTATGATCCAGGAATGAGGTATCGTCGAGCTAACGCCGTTAAACAAATGCACTGGTCGGGAGGTAACCCGACATCTATCTTACTTTCAGTCATTTAATTTCTGTCATTTAGTTTTTTTGCCTTAAATCATTCTCACCTTTCCAGTATATATTTGCTTGCATAAACTTTTGAACTAAGTCATGCTGTGAGGCACGCCTTCGTTCAAAAGTGTGGGGTGAGAACCGTGATGGACCATAATTATACGAATCAAAAACACAGTAAAACCCACCAAATTAGATTGTTTGTCTATCTAACTTCTGCTTGTTAGTCCCGATATATTTCTACAGGGTATTTTGGCGCTTAGAGAGAAAACACGCTAAGGAGAGGATTTTACGCTGAAAAGATGTTACGAGTCATTCCAAGGTCAAGATCAGACGCTGAATGAAGAAATCTCAAGATCCTGACATTGAATTACTCAATTCAAATCCAACCGAGGAACAACCAAAGTCAGACCGGAGCAAAATTGGACTGATAGTTTTGTGAAAAGACTACACAAAACTCACAAAACTCATCCTTATCTCCTAGTGACCGGCGGCTTTGGGAAGAAGAGATGACTCATGGGTGGCCAAGCCACCTCACCCCTCCCTTCCTCCTCTTCCAACCGGCGGCTTCTCCTCCCCATGACCGGCCACCGGCGGCTAAGCCTCCCCCCCCATGTGGCTTCTCCTCCTTGCTCCTCCTCTCCCCATGTGACAAGTGTATGGCTCTCATCCCTCTCCCATGGCTATAAATACAAGCCAATTCCTTTGTAAATCATACAATTCCAAAATCAATAAACACTTATCTCTCTACATTTTGTTACTTTGCAAGTTTGGTTTGAAATTATAATACTCCTGTTGGTTCTTGAGTATTATAATACTGTAGAGAATACTCCTGTTGGTTCTTGAGTATTCAGTAGGATTGGGAATACTCCTGTTGGTTCTTGAGTATTCCACCCCCTCTCCTCTTACTATTTTCAAAAACCCCCGAGTATTTAGCTATGGTATCCACCTCTATGGATATTCGTAGCTAAACTCTTTATTCGGTTAAAGGGGTGTACTTGTATTGTAAAATGTTTTAGACCCTGCACTTAATGTCGCTTTGTGTTCAAAACTTGTTCTATGTGCCATATATAGTCAGAATTTCCAAGGTTGAGTGGAAGCTGTAACAAGCAAAGCTCTTCCGTGGGAATTCGTGAACATACTCGGTAAGTGGAAGCTGTAACAAGCAAAACTTATCTGAGGAGTTCGACTTATCTAAAAAACCATTTTGGGAAATCGTAACAGAAGATCAAATGGATGCACATAAGGCTAAGATACTTCGAAAGGAGGAATTAGTCTAAAGTAGAACAAGTGTTTTAAACGATGTTGCAAGTCTTGCGCTTAGAAATGGCCTCGATTCATCTTTGAATACTTAGTATGATCATTAGCGGTCAATGATAAACAACTATGATACAAGGCCCCTGAAACCGAATGTTTTCTTCAGATTACAAAACCCCCCTGTATTTACTTTTAATATTAGTATAACTACAATCATCAACCGCTCATCTTCCGGAGGACTCGCAAATCACGCATCACCCACTGTAAGTCTTTCTTTTTACTTTTCAGTATTTATTTTCTGTAATTTAATTTTCCGCACTCAAAACCAAAAACAACCAAAAAAGTCACTTAATCATAACCGCTAAAACTCAATCAACCTTAAAACACGCTCCCTCACTGTACAAATCCCTTAAAGAACAACGTATCCCCCTAATTCCCTTGGGTTCGACCCCTACTTACCACTTACTACCCAGTAGTGAAGTCGCGAGTAGCGGAAAATATAAATTTATTTGCACAGAGAACATTGCACCTTAACGACAGTGCAGTGGGCTCCGTCAAACCGCCTGTGTACATAACATGTTTTTCTTTTCCTTTTCCCTTAATATTATCTTTTTGAAAATATGAACTTGAGAATGTGAAAAAGATAGATCTAAATTCATGCATTTACCTTGTGAAAATTCAACTGTTTAAAAACTTAGGATGTAACTTCTCATCTGTCCCTTTGTGCTGAGATATACAGGGGATGTGGAGTTGATATAAACTGCCCTAGAGAGGCTTGGCAAGCACTCGAAGGATCGAATCTAACTATATGGTTTTCGAAGTCAGTGGAGGCTGCACTTCGGGTTTCAGTGAAGATTGAAGTCATCTCCACCGTGCAGCGTTTATGCAAGAGGCGGGACGGGAATCAAACCATCCAATCTCTAGTCCTAGTAGCCGAGAAAATAGATGAGCGACCCTCATCTTGACCCGCGCAAAACGGCGAGGATGAGAAAGAGCGGGGAGGTATTTCCATATGCTCGCGGGCAATGATTGGACCTCCCAAAAAGGCTGAGAAAATGGACTAGCAAGTCACAAAGAAGCAAAAGCTCAAAGAAGCTAATCAAAGGCCAAAGGCCAAAATTGTGAAGGTTTTAACCGAAACAAAAGTGAAGAAACTCCAATTCAACATCAAAGGCCAAAGGCTAAAGGCTAAAGGCCGATTCACTACAGAAGCTGTCCCTCGCCAAAAAGAAATCAAAGTGCTCAACTCAGTGAAACCCGAACCGAATCACGTGCTAGAAAAAGCTACAAGGAAACCATATAGTACGAGTCGATCCCGAGAATGCAGTCCAGGAGCCTGAAAAGGGCTATCTCCCGAAACATCCGAATTAATTTGCATCTCGGCGCGAAGGTAGAAGTATCAAGTTTCTTCTAAGTATTTACACGGTTTAGTTTGGTAATAAGTAAGTAATGCATGAATAGGATAAATCTAGTTCATATTCTCACCTTCATATTTAAAGTTTTTACTTGGATTGTGTGTGCCGCCCTTTAAAAGCATTGTTCGGGACGAACAACTAAAAGTGTGGGGTGATCTGATGGACCATAATTGTATGAATCATAAACACAGTTAAACTCACCAAATTAGACTCTTTATCTATTTAACTTTTGCTTGTTAGTTCCGATATTTATCCACAGGGTATTTTGAAGTCTAGAGAGAATACAAGCTAAGGAGGAGTTTTAAAGCTGAAAATGGACTACAAGACACTCGAGGCCACAATCAGATTCCGACTGTACAACTTTCATGGAACCAACTTGGAATCACTCAAATATGCTAGAACAGTCGGCGGTTGGACAAGAACGCAATGCAAAGGCACCAAGCCCGGTAAAAGCCAAACTAGGGCAGTTTCGACCGTTTTGGGATTTCGATCGTTTTGGGATTTCGACCATGTTCCAAGCAGAATTTGGCTTAGGTTCCTTCTTGAGATCATCTTAGAATGACTTTGTCGTTCAGAATACACTCTCCAAAATCCAAGAAGCTCCGGTCAGATTCCGGTCAAACCGATGGCTTTTGAGAAACAAATATCTTCCGATGGCTTTTGGGAAGTGCCACCTAGGGGGGCGGCTGGGCAAGATGCATGTGTGTGGAGGAGTGTGGAGGCTTGTGGTTGGAGGATAAATGGATGGCTTGGATGAATGCAAGTGTGCTCCAATCCAATGGTTCCCCCATAGATATTTCATCCCCAAAACTTAGCTCCCAAGTATCCATTTCCCTATAAATAGAGGCCATGCCCTCATGTAATAATCATCCCTTCACTTGTAGTTCGAATTCCTTAGAGAGATAGAGAGCTTAACTCTCTTCTCTTCATTTTCAATACACACTTGTTCTTCACTTGTTCTTGCTTTGTTCTTCATTTTGGAGCTACTTCCCTTGCCTTGATCTTGCTTAGGAGCTCCTCTCCTCCACTTATTGTAGGTACAAAAGCCACGGCTTTCTCTTTCCTAACTTGTCCTTTACTTTCCGTATATATTGTTCTTACTTTAAAGGTATTCTCCTTTTCGGTATCCTTGTTCAAAGCCATGGTTTGCTTGTATTCCTTGACATGAATACAAGTAGCTAAAGCTTGTATTCGGTAGATGGAGTATTTATATCATGAATCGTTTCTAGACTCTATGCTTAATGCTTCTTTATGTTCAAAACTTGTTCTATGTGCCACATATTAGGTTAGAACGACTTCCAAGGTTGAGTGGATGCTTTAACGGGCAAAGCTCTTCCGTGGGGTTCGTGAACATACTCGGGTAAGTGGATGCTTTAACGAGCAAAGCTTATCTGAGGAGTTCGACCTCTTTTAAAAACCATTTGATTGCTCGTAACTGAAGATCAAATGGATGCACATAAGGCTAAGATACTTCGAAAGGAGGAATTAGTCTAAATAGAACAAGTGCTCTATGACCTTGAAATGGGCTAGACGATGTTGCAAGTCTTGTGCTAGAAATAGCCTTGATTCATCTTTGAACACTTAGTATGATCGTTAGAGGTCAATGATGAACGATGATATGATATGAAACCCCTAAATCGAATCCTTTTCTTACATTCCATTACCAACTGTTGTAATTTACTTTCAGTTCTCAAAGCACACTCAAACCCAACCCCAATCGCATTTAATTTATGCATAAGCTTCATTAAAGAACAACTAACCCACCAATTCCCTTGGGTTCGACCCCTACTTACCACTTGCTACCCAGTAGTGAAGTCGCGAGTAGCGGAGATATAAATTTATTTTTGTACAGAGAACATTGCACCTTAACGACAGTGCAGTGGGCTCCGTCACCTTCGCAGCCTTGTGCGTTCGCACAGTTCACCTCATGCGGTCGCACAACCCAGACCCGACGCATGGATTGGATTGTTGACTTTCATTCTTGAGGATCAAAGCATCTACTAGCACTTGTTTATCTTTTATTCTATGCTTTTTCTTGTTGAGACTAGAGAGTTGATCTTTGAAAGCATGAAATCGGAATTTTTTTTAAAAACCTTGCATGCCATGATTACCTTTAGGTGACCTTAGTGACCTTGCTTGTCTTGTGGATTTGTCTTGTTGGTTTGTCATGCTCCATTTTTAACACTTAGCCCTTTTGTCAAAGTTCTAAGTGTGGGGTCAGAAGAGTGCCAAAAAAAGAGAAGAAAAAAATGTGTAATAAGCCCCAAGTTTCTTCTTTATGATTGATCACCATTAAGAAGTGAGTTTAAAGAATTATGTGTTAAGCGCCGAGGGTTAGGAAGGTAAGTTCCCCCTCGAAAGTGCTTAGTACGGCCAAAGGCCATGCTACCCCTTAAAGTTGCACTTAGACTTGATAATCGGCTATTCCACCATTCTCTAGCATGAAAACTAATGAGACAATTGAAACTTACTAGCAAAAATTCACTAAGGGACGAACCTCGTATTCTTTTATACTTAGGCATGATATGATTTACAAGTGTATATAAAAGCTTTAATGTTGGAACTCCTCTTCTCTTATGACTAAGTGACCTTTGCATCCTAGGCTTGAGAATGAGTTCAAAGTCACAAGCCAATGTACTAGCCTCCTTGCTAGCATTGGTGAGTGATCCAACAAGATTTCTTTGCTACTGTTAGATTGTTTTCTTGAAATCTTTGATATAGAAAATGACTAGAATCCTTGATTAAAGGTTTGTTAGTCTTTGCTTTGATTTGCTTGAATGTCATTATTCATGAATTTCCATAAGGATTTGAAGAGGTTTCATGTAGTGATTGAAATGCACATATCTAGTTTGAATACATTATGAACTTCATGGAAAGCACCTTGCCTAGTACTTTGACATTTGTGAACTTAAAATGCCTAATTGGATGGTTATTCTTTTTGTGGGATTTGTGAGTATTCCCTTGTCTGAAAACTCTCAGGAGACTATAACTCCTCCAATAGGGTAGCCTAGGGGTTTAAAAGCTTGGTGCATTCGCTAAATGCACTCGTGTTACCTACGAAAGTGGTTAGTTCTTAGTGTTTTTAGTTAGTTTTCGTGACCATATGGAGTTTTCTTTGAACCGGTCCTGAGTGAGTGAAGTGCATTATTGTTGTTGATCTCTATGATTAGTTTGCTCGGGATGATCAAACATTAAGTGTGGGGTGATTTGATAGCGCTAAAATATATGCATTTTAGGCGACCTCTATGCTTATTGTTTCGATATTACGATTTCACTTGCTATTTGATGCTTTGTGGTTCTTTTCAGGCAAATTACAGAGTTTAAGTTGAGAATACAAGTAGGCAGTGATTTTTGGACAAAACCGAGCATTTTGGAGCAAGAAAACACAAGTTGGAAGTCGGAGTGCAAATTTCTCAAGGTCATGCGCTCGCATGGTTCAAAGCATGCGCTCGCATGCATGTACTTCGTTGCCCTGCTAGCCTTTGCAGCCTTGTGCGTTCGCACAGTTCACCTCATGCGGTCGCACAACCCAGACCCGACGCATGAAAATCTCGTGCGTTCGCACGCATGGCTCTGTGCGCTCGCACACTTCAAGAGCGCGCTCGCACTCGGTCAAATTTCCCAGCCTACAGGAGACCATGCGAACGCATGCTTTTGTGGAGAAAAAAAAATCAGTTTCTTTTGAGGGGAATTTGGATGGTTTTTGATATGGAGATCGAAGGTTTTAAAAAAGGAGAAACGTGTGGTGTGCGGAGTGTACGGCGTTCCCAGAGAGAGAGAGAGAGAACTCTCGGATTAAGTTAGGAAGAACTTCAACAACAAAGATCGAAGATCGGATCCTCTAGTGTTCTTGAATCTCCATATCGGTTTTGAAGTTCTAAACTCTACTTTTCATATGGTTGTTTGCATTTTTATTGTTGACTTCGTTTGTAAACTCACCATGAGTGAGTAGTGACCTTGATTGGGGATCAATGGATCCCCTAGACATGTTTGTGATGTTGTAAATACCTTGGATGCTAATGATGAATGAGTTTGCACATGAATCTTCTTCCTTCGAACTTAATTTCTCGAATTGCCTATAAGATGTTTGTGAAATGTTCTCAATTGAAATTCTGCTTGATCTCATGCTTGATGTAACTCATGTTGATCATCATGACTTCAATGAACTAAATGAAGAAGCATTAGGATTTTGTGTTAGTTGGATAACAACTCTTTAACCTAATGAGAATTGCTTGAACTTAACAAGAACATGATTATCTAGTCAATAAAGCGCAAGTGTGAGGCTAGACATTCATATTCTATAGTGCCAATAGAGCGCAAGTATGAGGTACTATGCGAGATGTAACCTTTTTGTACTAAGTTGTGGCGCGAGTTGAACTTAGTATCAATGTTGCATAAGCCAATTTCTAAGCATGTGCATGTGATTTCATCATTGGTGTCTCATTTCATCGTCACAATAATTGTCTAGGTGGAGAAGTGATTCCTAATCATCTTTTAGTTGAAAGTTAACCACTTTTAGAAGATACAATCTCACTTTTGGATAGTACCCTCTACTATCATCCTCTTAGAGGAACAAACCCCCCCCCCAAACTATAGACATTCTAATCAGATCGTTAGCATTATTGGTTTAACCATCTATCCTTTGGGTACGACCTTGGTTCACCCCAAGTTAATACAAATGTTTTGATTGCCGTGACTTAGCATAAGTGTTTGGATTCTATTTGAATACTTAGCTATATTATCAACCGATCAGTTATATAAAAGGAGATAGAACGAAACACATCTCTCCAAAGTTCTTCTTTACACATGAACTTCATAAGAATGGACAGATTGATATTTGTCAGATTCGTTCTTGTGACAACTTAGCCAATTTGTTTACAAAGACACTTCCCACAACTCCTTTTGAGAAATTGGTCTATAAAATCGGCATGCGAAAGCTTAGAGATTTATTTTAAAGACCAAATTGAGAAGGAGAATACGCATTACACTATTTTCCTTATTTTAGGTTTTATCCCTTGAGTGCGGTTCAGGTAAAAACCACTATTATTTTTAAAAACTAAAAACCGAATTTCAAGTTAACACGTGTCCAATTTTGTCAAAATCTCGGATATAACACGGAAGGGCATTATAGTCATTTCACATATCGCGGAATGATCAGAACATGGAATGATCGGACTTAAACATATTACTGTAGCAATGATCAGACTTAAAACAGCAATGATCAGACTTAAAACTACAATGATCAGACTTAAAACAACAAATGATCAGACTTAAAACTATTACTGTAGCAATGATCAAACTTAAAACAACAATGATCAGACTTAAAACTATTACTGTAGCAAATTAGCAGACTTAAAACAGCAATGATCAGACTTAAAAACTACAATAATCAGACTTCAAACTATTACTGTGACAATGACCAGACTTAAAACTATAATGATCAGACTTAAAACAGCAATGATCAGACTTAAAACAGCAATGATCAGACTTAAAACAGTAATGATCAGACTTCTATTACTGTAGCAATGATCAGACTTAAAATTATTACTGTAGCAATGATCAGACTTAAAACAGCAATGATCAGACTTAAAACTATTACTGTAGCAATTTTTAGGACGATTATACCCTCGCAAAAGTGCCCCGAATTACGATTGATCGAAATATACACGTGGCAATATTTTATTAGGTTTTTAGTTATAACTATGGTTTGTATTTGATCCGCTTACTTATCCCTTTGGGTTTTTCTAAATAAGGTTTTTATTGGGGTAATATTTATGCATAATATACAATTATGTACTCGTTTTCCTTCACTAAGTTTTTTCCCACAGGATTTTCCTAGTAAGGTTTTAATGAGGCATAATATTTGTACGCGTCATCTGAAAGGGGAGTGTTATGAATATTATCATAATATATTGAATGACCTTTAACTTTTCATTATCCAATGTCCCTTAGTCTTTGCCTCTTTCATATACTCAATTTATTCCCTAATATTTATTTCTAGTTCTTTCATGTATCATTGTACTACCTATATAAAGGGATCTTTTGTAAAGGATTATCAACATCAATGAAATAAGAAATACTCTTATTCTCTACTTTCTTTTCTTCACATATTCATGTTCTTCTTCTATCTTTGAATTTCTTCTCCATATCCATAATTTTCACAACATTTTCACTTAAATTAAACTATTTTCAAAATAACATATTATCAGCAATTGTGTTCCTACTTTATCAGCATCCTCCTATAAAAAACTGATCACTAAACTTCCATCACAAAAATGTTTTCCAAAGAATTTTCACCAAGTGAAAAAAACTCAATAAATTGCATTGACAAAAAAGAAATCATCACCTTATACTTGAAATTAAGGCAAATATTCTTCTTTTTTGTGTGATAAATAGGCCACAATCTGATGTGCAATAATACTGATGACACAAACAGCATTACATTTTCTGGTAACAAGTACCAACTACTCCACATAAATACTTAGAAGACCACACGGGTCTCGAATGTTACATAGGCTAGCTAAGTGTGAACTCCAGTTCTACTGTACACTTTAGACAAGCGTAAGCTGAAGTTTGGGTCGATTTGGTAGAGGCTCAACCACCTCTAAATGAACGTACACTGTCTGTAAAACACCATAACTGATGCTTCCATCTGCCTTCTTTACCTTCTGTTGCTGCTCATCAACTGTCCACCCTCCAGCATCCTTTTCACTTCTTGTTGTCAAATAAACAGGACCTTCGATACCAAACCTGATAAAAAAATCAACCCAGAAAGTTAGAGCACTCCCAGCCGGATGTCATAAACAAATAAAGACTATTGGTCAAGCTTAAAAATTATTTGTTGTTGATTTGTATACTACAAGAATTCAATTTTTTTTAAATGATTATCTAGCCACCCCACATTCCTCTGTATCTTGTAATCAATTCAAAATGCTAGCTCTATACACTAAAATATGAGTACTATTTTTCCTTCGTTCATCGATATTGTCCAACATTTTTTTAGGAATTTGCAACAACAGTTGGACTCGCATGACACCACATGGCAGAAATATACTTCGAATGGAAAAGAAATATTAAGACGTGTTTATAGAGATTAGTACATACTTGGGAACAAAAACAATGAAGCCATTTGATCTTATCTTCACAATCCGAGCCTCAGTGTCCACCGGTCTGCAATAGGGAACGGATTTTACATTAGACTACCATAAGTGGGATATGGATACAGAGACGAGATGGCTGATATACATACCTGTTTCTGAAATATATGAGAGTGTGTAGCTCAACCGAAGCCCGACTAGCCATTTGTGCATTCCTATGGCGATAATTCAAGTCTACAAACAAATAATATAATTATTATTAACTGATATTCAAATTTATCTCTGAAATATGATGCGTGATTGAACAAATTCCGATAATCTACTATGAAACAAAACACAACTGTCATGTAACAATAGGGAAATAAGAAACATTAATGCTTTAACAAATTAAACAAAATAAAGTGATCGGTGGATAATGAAGTCAAAATCCACTTCATTTTCTATATGAGCATAACATACAAAACAAGATCAATACTTACTATCAGCGATACTAGTGAGCTGCGGCCGGTCTTGGAAAATTGATGGAAGCTTGCAAAGTCCCAAAGCTGCAGCAAGCAATCGGTGCACTACAATGTCTGAAAAAGAAATTAAGCTGCTGGGTTATTGTTGTCTTACTAACTATAATCACAAATCAACCTTGCCTGGCAATTCAATAAAAACAAACTCCACTCACCAGCATATCTTCTGATAGGAGAGGTGAAGTGAGTATACAGTGGTGCTGCAAGCCCGTAATGATGATACTCTGGAGGCGTGAGGTCCCCACTACAGAAATAAACAGCCTGCAAGTTTGCCAAAAATATGTATTTGTGTCAAAAGAAGAAAATAATGGTCAACTAGACATTATATGAACAATATTTGTATGAATAAGGGAATACCTGCGTCATGCATCTTGTTGCCAGGATACGGATCAGTTTATTGAAGTATGGATCATCACCCTGATAGTAATTCAGATATTGGTGAGAAATTGCCACTTATTATTAGTGTTGAGGGTTTGCCATTTGCATGAAAGGGAGTGCGTTTTGAATAAGGAAGCTAAAATGCTTCTCAATTGATGTGGTTAAGAATGATAAATAAGGCCAAGATCTGGTCCATCACTCAAAACATAATATAAATTCCACATACCACAGCATGGTCGAGTGAATCAGCCAAGGCTTTTGAGGATGTAACATCCAAACTTAGACCTACAGCAGCAGCTGTACGTAGCAGAGGTTCAAGCATCTCTCTAGTTGGAATCGGATGTCGCCTGTGTAGAAATACAAATTCCCAGAAGCAGCGTTCTAAGTCTGTGCCGAACACACAACAAACACTAACAGAGGCAATACAGATGAGAGCTACTTGCGCACCTCAGAAGCGAACAAACTGTAAACTGCTTCAGTATTTTCTCGGCCACAGAAACATTAGCCGCAAGCATAAACTCCTCAACCATTTGGTTCGCTTCTCGTATTTGATACATTCCTAGGATACAACCCGTAACACACAAAATTAGTTTTACAATAATTTCAACAATAAATCAAATTTTAAAAAAATCGTTACAATTATTTGATTCATCTGATAGATATAACATGAAACCATAAAATGTAATATATCAATCTATCCAAGAACTTCATTGAGATTTTAGAAATTCACAGCCATTGCGTACCAATATCAAGAGGATCATGAGTTTCTGAGTCAATCTGAAATTTGACTTCAGCAGAAGCAAGAGTTAGAGCTCCTCTTTCAATACGTCTTTGTCTCATAATCTGCATAATCAAGCTTGTCAGTTGTCACAAATCTGTAGAAACAATAACCACTACACCAAGGAAAAGGCCATTTTATCTAATCTTAGTGCACATACCTTTGCCAATTTGTTCATGTTGCGCAGGTCTGTCGTCAATGGATCAACAAAGCGGCTGCACGTGCATGGAAGAAATAAAGTAAACCACTACGACTAATGCCAAAGGAACGTTAACTGAAACCAGGAAGTCAGTTTATCTTTGAATATATAAACAAATAAAAAACTGAGCATGAAAGGGCATTTCCAAATTAAACATCAAATATAAAGCACCTGTCATCCATTCTAGCTTGTGCTTCAACATATGACAATGCTGCACATGACTTGATGACACTTTTTGTATAATGTGTGGATATTATCTCTGCTTCAGGAGTCAATTCCTGAAAATTTGAATAGTCAGAGAAAAACAGAGATGAGAGGATGAATGTAGGATAAACTTGATTATATATGTGTAACGTTTGTGTTAATATGCAATATTCCGTCATTTTGAAGATGAGTTCCAAACTTCCAACTTATTAAATGGTAAGGATGTAAACAATCTCAAGATATGTGAATTATAAAAAGGACTCGGACATGAACGCACCCAGATAACAGAAAAAGCTAGCCTTTCCACGTCAGCTCGCAAAGAACATATATCTACAAAAGTTGTATGCTCCAAGTTCAGCAAGAAAAAATTAAAGAAAAATACGTAAGAATTACAAAATTGAATCCGTCAAGTATATCATAAGTCACCTTCAGTTAGTGGCTTCGGAAGCATGTCAATTCTACGCTCTACAAGATATACAGACGTGCCTCTTTGTGTTGCCTCATCATCAAGGGGAGTTCCAGGGTGAACAAAATTTGTCACGTCAGCAATATCTAGTCAGGTGCGTCAAAGATCAATATGTAGAGGCATGTACATGGAAATTCAAAATATAAACGCTAATTATAAATACTGAACGATATCTACAGTAGACATAACTCTCACAGAATAAAGTAAATTCTGCTGAGAACACCTGCTTTTCACATGGAACAGGTATCATTGTGTAAACCTCAGCACAAAGAAAACAGTAAAACAAACAATCAAGATATTTGTATATTCTACGAGCACAGCACACCACTTTTTTTTGCCTGCACTATAAATGTTTAAGGGGCGTATTAAACGGATATGCTCAGCGAAATTATCACTCTTTGACAAAATTTTATGATCATGAGTAACCACAAGGATACGTACACCAACTTCAAAATTCCCGCTTGGAAGGAGTGTGCAGTGCAGAGCATCATCAATATCACGACATCCTGAATAAATTCACGAAAGTATAAGACATACGGCCGAATGATACAATCGGGGTCATAGAAAACTAGAATAACTGAGGAAAAATTAAAAGAGAAAGAGCTAGACAGAGATAACTGAACAAAACTTGTGACTGTGAAGCTTATAACCGATTACCTGGTGGATCCACACTGAAAACACGTACATGTCTCAAATCCTGCCTGTTAGGATTTGCCAAATCTTCCGAAGAAACTGACCAAGGAAGAGGTGGTAAGCATCCCAAGACTTGAGAAGAAAATGGCCTTGAGTCTATATCGTTTTCTATCAAGACAACCTGCAAAACAGATGAATACACAGGGAACTTATTTAAGCTAACTCGCGCTAACATATGATGATCAAATACCATATCTAAGTTGAACTTAGAAGAAACAATACAAAACTGAAACAGTGTTTTGTACCTCAGTTTCGGTGTCTCTGTCACCTATCTGCCCTATTGTCCTCACGTAATGACCCGATGGATAGCGAGAGAGACAATCCCAAGAATCAACAGCTACAATAATTCTCTTGTCCAGAAGATTTCCTAGTTGTCTAGTTTGGATTCGTATCTTTGGAACTCTACGGTCTTTCGAGACAAATAAAGCATGAGCAATGCCGCCATTGCCAGCAGGCATGGGCATTGGCTCCAAAGATCCGCAATAACTGACAACCAGCACACAAGTTAATCAGACCTAAGTTCGACACATTTATTCAGTGGCTAATTATTGAAAAGGGAACCCATCCTGGACTAAACATCCCAAAGTGCCCGAGTGATTGTAATAACTTAACAATCTAGTCGTCATATAGAAAAAAAAGACTAAAAACAACTCACGAGTGCCAATTTCTCTTAATGATGCCAACAACTTTCCCAGTTGGACGGCTTGGAGCAGAAGTTGAATCTCCAGCAGGTCCCTGAACTATATTTGTGGTTCTTGGGGCATCATCAGCGCTGTTGGGAGCCAAATGCACATCTTCGTCCTCTTCTTCATCTAGAATGGTTATTTACGCGTAGACCAAAATCAGACTCAACAAATGTTGTGAAGCCTCGGCATAAAAATATCAAACAAAAAACAATGAGTGACAATCAGCATCAATTTTTAGAGAGCCAAATACTAAATCACATCAGCTCGTTGAATAACAAACAGGTCTAACATTTGAACTACACCTTCAAAAAACTGACCCTGAAATCTTGCCTGTCACCCTGAAGAACGTATCACACATATCACTCCATTAACTAATTTCAATTCAATCAGTCTAAAGATAAAAGTGTTTACATTGTGACGCATGTGTATGTGTGTGAATTATGTTGTGTACATATTCATAGTTATGGTTGTTTGTTTTTTTAGTTAAAATTCAACGTTAATACAATTTCTTTCCTTCATAGTTGAGGAGAGCTAGCAGTGTGTCAACCACCGAGGTACCAGATGATATAAAAACATTAATAAGTCTGTCAGCGATAAATTCACAAGAATGAAAATATATCCTTAAATGAAATACCGATTAGCAGTGTCATAACGGTAAATACCTCCATCTACGATAGATAAAGACTTCTCCTCGTGCCATTGATCTTTAGGTACGAGTTCCACTGCAACTATATCACCGTCAAAAGCGCGATTCATGTTTGATCGTCCATATATGATAATCTCATCTCCGATGCTTTCACTTCCAACATATGCTTCAAATGGGTTGTAGCGATTCACACGAAGCTTTCCTTGATGATAAATTCCACGATGTAAACCAGAAGTGATCTCGGACATAGGCTTATGCTGGTCATAAACCAAGAAGACAGCATGTGGTAAATCTTTTGAACAACAATTAAAGTCACGAGAGCAACTTATAGGACGAGAAAGGACATTAATCTCGGTTAAAAGAGATACCTCACTAAAAATGACTTTTTTCTTGGATGGTCTCATATCTTCAGCATCGTCCATGGTTACATCCCCAGAAGCTCGCTGTACAAGCAGGTCTAGCAATTCTGGCTGACCTAGGGACTTTACGTACGACTCAACTGAGACACAAGATTGCTCCATAAATCAGTATAACTCACACAATAAATGGACGTTGTTTGATTGGCAAGCAAAACAAAAAAATCAAAGGTTATGAAGGGACCAAAGGACTACACCGACGTAGTCGAATGAAAAAGGATAAGTGTGCCATGCAGAAGCTATATGCAAAACGTGCTGCTTATCAAATTATAATCAACAACGGTTTGAAGCGGCCATGATTTCTTAATACAGGTAAGTATTTAGATGTAAGCTTTAGAAGCTGACAAAGACGATGCCATGTATGCCCGTCATTTATTTCTCATCTAAAATTTTTGAGTACTAGAAATACCAGAAGTCGGTAGCACCTAAAACTTGAAAGGAACGACTGATGCACGAGAACAATAGCGAATAAAAGTAAGTGGCAATCTCATACCTGTCTCCGCAATGATGCCTTCTTCAGTAGCTTTCCTTTTATTTTCCTTGTCATTTGTAATAAGCAAAACTCGTGTTGCACTTCCGAGATGTTTCTGGTACCACTGTGCTGCAACTCGAATTGCTGAACATGGTTCCACATTCCAGAAGAACAATACATTAGAATTTTGAAAAAAATTGTAAAGTATGCATTCGGTGATCCAAAGGTAAGTTCACTTAAAATTTTGATCAAGACTGATACAAATGAAATGTAAAGCATAAAATTTCTTAAATAGAGAAAAGGTGGCAAACAAACATCAACCAGACCTCTATCATTACGGTCATTTGGACTTTCTCCAACCATGGCCTTGATGTAGGTATCCCTGCACAATAGTCATCACAGATCCCAAAGTATCCATGACGAAAAAATTAGTGAAGTAGTTACCCTATTTTGTAAAATCTTATTGACGCAAAGCAACGCAACTAAAGGGACGTACTTGTGGTATTCATTCGAAAACACAAAGAACTTTCTAAGAGCATTGCTGCACAATCCCCTAAGTCTATTGTAAACCGACAAATTCTTATTCTTGACCTCATCCAGCACCACAGAAAGAATCACAACTTGGTTAATGGCCGGATTCTCAAGCAAATCAATCTGAAAAATGAAGAATCAAAATTAAATTCATTAAAGCACCCGAAAGAAAGGAGATACATGCAGTGAAGAAAAACAATATAAAAAATCCCATCTTTTGATTCTTAATATAGTTATTTGTACCTGGTTGAGAACAACATTGGTGTCTAGAATGAGAATGGTGGAGGCATCGGGGCTCAAACGGGCAGCGGTAGAATCACACACTTGGCAAATTGAAGCCCCGCAATAGATATCATCTCTGAGGTAGTGTTCCCTCACAACCTGATAGAGCCAAATAGGTATAAACCAATTATTTGGGCCGCGAAACGAAATCAACAACAGCAACTACATTAATAATTGTTGTTAGGTTTTTGATACCTTGACGACTTTTCCTTGCTTTGTCTTTCGAACAAAGGACTTACTCTGCAACATCTTGGTTGTAAAAATTTGCTGGGCGGATGGTGTATTCCTTCCTGCGGCGTGCAAAATTAGAGATGGGAGCTTGGCGTATAATTGAGTTCGGTGCCTTTACAGGGAGCTTCGTCTTCGGAGTTCGGACTGTCTTTGCTGGCGATGAAAGGCGAAGCGAGTGGACAGACCGCGGTCAGCTCTTTTTTGTGTTTTTATTTGAGGATTCGTGTACAAGTTAGAACTAAAAGCCCATTCGAGATTTAAAACCCTAATTTGATCTGAATTTAGGAGAATGTTAAATTAGGTTTTTGAATCAAATAAAAATTACATTTAAATGCGGTTCAGGTAAAAATTAATATTATATATGTAAACTAAAAATCAGATTTTAAACTGATACTATCCAATTTCATCGAAATCTCAGATATAATACGGATGGGCATTATAATCATTTCACATATCCCGAATTTCAACTTGGAATGATCAGACTTAATAATCAGACTTAAAACAGCAATATCCAGACTTAACTTGCAATGATCAGACTTAACTTGGAATGATCAGACTTAAAACAGCAATATCCAGACTTAAACAACAATATCACTTAACTTACAATGATCAGACTTAACTTGGAATGATCAGACATAATAATCAGACTTAACTTGGAATGATCAGACATAATAATCAGACTTAACTTGGAATGATCAGACTTAATAATCACACTTAAAACAGTAATATCCAGACTTAAACAGCAATGATCACACTTAACTTGCAATGATCATACTTAACTTGGAATGATCACACTTAACTTGGAATGATCAGCCTTAATAATCAGACTTAAAACAGCAATATCCAGACTTAAAACAACAATATCCAGACTTAAACAGCAATATCCAGACTTAACATGCAATGATCAGACTTAAAATAGCAATATCTAGACATAAAACAGCATTATCCAGACTTAAGTCTGGATATTACTATATAAATTATTAGGACGATTATACCCTCTCATCTGTTATGTATTTTAAATAAGTTCGTTTAATTATTTTTATTTACAAAAAACGCCCCGAATTACGATTGATCGAAATATACAAGTGGCAATATTTTAATGGGTTTTTAGTTTTTATTTATAACCCTGATTTTTATTTGATCCGTTTTCTAAATATAAAATCTATAAATAATCTAAGAATTTGACACGTGACACTCTCAACCAATCATAATTCGGGACACTTTTCATAAATAAAAAAATTAAAACAGACTTATTTAAAAACACATAACAAATGCGAGGGTATAAATATTCTTAAAAAAATAACGTCGTTAACCACATATTAGACCTTTGATGTTTCAAATGAGTGACGAGAACAGACTAAAGATTCGATAGACGAGCTATATGTCGTTCATACCAAGAGCAGAAAAGGTCGTTTACAAGGTCGAAACACGAGTCAAAGTGAGCGCAACTGTAGAATTTGTAACGGATTACACCGGTGCCTGCCTTCCGCAAATTTTTTGACCTTTTAAATGACCTCACCTACTCTCGGTGTGAACTAGAGACTTGTAGGACATGAGTTAGCTACGCATCGATATAAAGCTCGCCTCCACCGAATTTTTCTTTTGCTCCCATCATTCATTTAAGTCTGATAATTATCAATTTAAGTCTGATCATTATCAACTTAAGTTTGAACATTAACAATTTAAGTTTGATCATTATCCATTTATGTATGAACATTATCAATTTAAGTACGATAAGTCTGAACATTATCAATTTAAGTCCGATAAGTCTGAACATTATCAATTTAAGTCCGATAAGTCTGAACATTATCAATTTAAGTATTAAGTCTGAACATTATCAATTCAAGTCGGATCATTATCAATTTAAGCCTGAACATTATCAAATTTAAGTATATTTTTTATCAATTTAAGTCTGAACATTATCAATTGAAGTTTGATAAGTCTGAACATTATCAATTTAAGTCTGATCATTATCCATTTTTAAGTCTGAACATTATAACTTTAAGCCTGAACATTATCAATTAAGTATTATAAGTCTGAACATTCTCAATTTAAATCTAATAAGTCTGAACATTATCAATTTAAGTCTAATAAGTTTGAACATTATCAATTTAAGTCTGATCATTATCAATTTAAGTCTGATAAGTCTGAACATTATCATTTTAAGTCTGATAATTATCCATTTAAATCAGAACATTATCAATTTAAGTCTGATAAATCTGAACATTATCAATTTAAGTATGATCATTATCAATTTAAGTCTGATCATTATCCATTTTTAAGTCTGAACATTATCACTTTAAGTCTGAACATTATCAATTTAAGTCCGATAAGTCTGAACATTATAATTTTAAGTCTGAACATTATCAATTCAAGTCTGATCATTATGAATTTATAAGTCTGAACATTATCAATTTAAGTCTGATCATTATCAATTTATAAGTCTGAACATTATCAATTTAAGTCTGATCATTATCAATTTAAGTCTGAACATTATCAATTTAAGTCTTAACATTATCAATTTAAGTCTGATCATTATCAATTTAACTCTAATCATTATCCATTTAAGTCTGAACATTATTGATCAAGTCTGATAATTCTGATCATTAACAAGATAAGTCTGAACATTAACAAAATAAGTCTGAACATTATGCTTTAAGTCTACTTATTTTATTTTTTCAAGTCTGAACATTAACAAAATAGTCTAAACATTATGATTTAAATCTGTTTTTTTGTTTTTTTAAGTCTGAACATTAACAAATCGAGGACTAAATTGAAAATAAAATTAACGGGATATGTGGATTGACTATAATGTCCTCCGTGTTTTATCCGGGATTTCGATGAAATTAGACACATGTCAGCTTGAAATCTGATTTTTAGTTTTCATATATAATCGTAGTTTTTACCTGAATCGCACTCTTTAAAGAAAGACCAAATATAGAAAGAGTTTGGATCAAATACAAACTACACTTATAAATAAAAACTAAAAACCCAATAAAAACTTGCCACATGTATATTTCGACCAATAGTAATTCAGGGTTTTTTTAAATATAGAAAATTAAATTGGACTTGTTTGTGATTACAAAACATAAACGAGGAGTAAAAATGGCAGTCTGTTTTAACGGCGTTACGTACTGCGGAAAACGAAAAACCAACATTTTAAGTCTGATCATTGTCTCTTTAAGTCTGATCATCACCAAAAATTTTAAGTCTGATCATTAAATCTTTAAGTCTGATCATTACCAATTTTAAGTCTGATAATTATCAATTTCATGTCTGATCATTATCTCTTTAAGTCTGATCATTATCAATTGAAGTTTAAGCCTGATCATTAACTCTTTAAGTCTGATCATTATCCATTTTAAGTCTGATCATTATCAATTTTAAGTCAGATCATTACCAATTGAAGTTTAAGTCTGATCATTATCTCTTTAAGACTAATCATTATCCAGTTTAAGTATGATCATTATCTCTTTAAGTCTGATCAATTGAAGTTTAAGTCTGATCATGACCAATTGAAGTTTAAGTCTGATCATTATCTCTTTAAGTCTGATCATTATTAATTTTAAGTCGGATCATTATATCTTTAAGTCCGATCATTGTTTTTTAAGTCTGATCATTATCAATTGAAGTTTAAGTCTGATCAATATCTCTTTAAGTCTGATCATTATCTATTTTAAGTCTGATCATTATCTCTTTAAGTCTGATCATTATCTCTTTAAGTCTGATCATTATCAATTTTAAGTCTGATCAATATCTCTTTAAGTCTGATCATTATCTCTTCAAGTCTGATCATTATCAATTTTAAGTCTGATTATTACCAATTTTTAGTATGATCAATACCAATTTTAAGTCTGATCATTTTTTATTTATGTCTGAACATTATTTCTTTAAGTCTGATTATTTTCTTTTAAGTCTAATCATTTATCAATTTTAAGTTTGATCATTAAGTATTTTAAGTCTGATCATTACCTATTTTAAGTTTGATCATTGTCAATTGAAGTTTAAGTCTAATCATTATCTATTTAAGTCTGATCATTGTCTCTTTAAGTCTTATCATCGTCTTTTATGTCTGATCATTATCTCTTTAAGTCTAATCATTATCTCTTTAAGTCTGATGATTATCTGTTTTAAGTCTGAGCATTATTTCTTTAAGTCTGATCATTGTCTTTTTAAGTCTGATCATTATCAATTGAAGTTTAAGTCTGATCATTGTCTCTTTAAGTCTGATCATTATCTATTTTAAGTCTGAGAATTATTTCTTTAAGTCTTATCATTGTCTCTTTAAGTCTGATCATTATTTATTGTAAGTCTGAGCATTAATTCTTTAAATCTGATCATTGTCTTTTTAAGTCTAATCATTATCAATTGAAGTTTAAGTCTGATCATTGTCTCTTTAAGTCTGATCATTATATGTTTTAAGTCTGAACATTATTTCTTTAAGTCTGATCATTGTCTCTTTAAGTCTGATCATTATCCATTGAAGTTTAAGTTTAAGTTTAAGTCTAATCATTGTCTTTTTAAGTCTGACCATTATCTGTTTTAAGTCTGAATATTATTTCTTTAAGTCTGATCATTGTCTTTTTAAATCTGATCATTATCAATTGAAGTTTAAGTCTGATCATTGTCTCTTTAAGTTTGATCATTATCTGTTTTAAGTCTGAACATTATTTCTTCAAGTCTGATCATTGTCTTTTTAAGTCTGATCATTATTAATTGAAGTTTAAGTTTAATCATTGTCTCTTTAAGTCTGATCATTATCTGTTTTAAGTCTGAACATTATTTCTTTAAGTCTGATCATTATCAATTGAAGTTTAAGTCTGATCATTGTCTCCTTAAGTCTGATCATTATCTGTTTTAAGTATGAGCATTATTTTCTTTAAGTCTGATCATTGTCTATTTTAAGTCTGAGCATTATTTCTTTAAGTCTGATCATTGTCTCTTTAAGTCTGATCCTAAAATCAGACTGAATGGAATAATTAACGGAGTTTCCAAATCATGGACTAAATTGAAAATAAAACTAAATACGATAATAAAGGGATTATGTATAATGACTATAATACCCCTCCGTGATTTATCCGCGAGTTCGAATAAATGGGACACGTGTCAGCTGCAAATGCAATTGTTAGTTTTTATTTATAACTGGGTTTGTTAGTGAACCGCACTCATATAGAAATATATTAACTTTACATTTGATCCACCAAATATACTCTTGATTTTAAAACATATAAAATAACATTGGAAAAGTATAATTACATTACTCGAACTGCCGTATTATTTCAATATAAGTACCGAACTATTGTATGATTATTACTAATCCTCCCAGGATCAAAATAAATGTGTCACACAATTCTCACTAATTTTGGTTGTCTGTATAGGAAGAAAACAACTGACTTATTGTACTAGAAGGGTAACACACTTGTACAAATATGCTAAGAAATACTAGATTGATAACACTCTCAAAATACAACTACTGAATACTGAAATATTGAAGAGAGAATGCGGAGCTGAGGGGATGAGAACACTGTGTTGTGTTCTACACTGAGGGATGCTTTCTTTGGTTCTCTCTCGGTCACTTCCTTTTATCGCCGACTTTGATGAAAAACAAGATCCATACAATATGTATCAATTGCTATTGAGTGTTGCAGAGGATATCAGGATATTAGACTTATTGCAAGAGATGGGTGATATTAATTTGACATGACAAGTGACATGAGTACTCATGTCATGTCTTGTATCACTTTACAACACTCCTCCTTGATACAAGATTTTGCAACTCCAAGTATATGTCGAAACAATTCAAACTTATCACTTGAGAGACTCTTGGTAAAGATATCTGCAACTTGCTCACCAGTCTTGCAGAATTCCAATTCAATCTCACCATCTTTAACCAACTCTCGAATGTAGTGATACATGATCCCAATATGTTTGCTCCTGCCATGAAATATTAAATTCTTGGCTAATGCTATCGCCGACTTGTTATCACACTTAATCCCTTGTGGCACCCTCCTCCTTATGTTTCAGGTCTTCCGATATTCGTCGAAGCCAAACTACTTGACAAGCTGCAGTAGTTACTGCGATGTACTCCGCTTCAACTGTAGAAAGAGAAACAACTTGTTGCTTCTTTGACGACCATGAAACAACTTCATCGTCAAGATAGAAAGCATAACCTGATGTACTCTTCTGATTTTCCACATCATCAGCCCAGTCACTATCTGTATATCCTGTCAGACAAAATTCTTTTGCGTGAGAATATATAATCCCATAATCACTAGTACCAATGATACATCAGAGTATATGCTTTGCTGCTAGCAAGTGCGACTGATGCGGTTGCTCTATGAACCAACTGATAAATCCAACTCCGTACACTATATCTGGTCTAGTTGAAGTCAAATATTGTAGACTTCCAACTATACTCTTAAAGTAAGTGGGATCACAAGCTCTCTAGTACCTTCCTTCATCATCTCCAACCTCTCTGTAACTGGTGTTCGAACCGCCTTCATTCCCTCAAACATGAACCTCTTCAAAATGTGCTTGGTGTACTTCTTCTGTGAAATAAAAATTCTACTGTCCGCTTGCTCAACCTCAATGCCTAAGAAATAACACATCAATCACATGTCAATCATCTCGAATTGACGAGTGATCGCTTCTCTGAACTCGATGAACATCTTCTCCGAACTTCTTATGAATATCAAGTCATCCACGTACAAGCATACTATCAGCATCTGTCCTTCAGCATTCATTTTGATGTACAGTCTGTGCTCGTAAGGACATTTCTGAAATCCGTTCTCCAGCATTTATGTATCATTCCTCGCATACCATGCTCGTGGGGCTTGTTTTAGTCTGTATAGTGTCTTCTTTAGCTTGTAGACATTGTTCTATTTCCCTCTCTACACATATCCTGGTGGCTGATCAACATACACCTCCTCTTCTAGAACTTTATTCTAGAATGCTGACTTCACATTCATCTGGTGTATCTTCTACCTGTTCTGTGCTGCATGTGTTACGATCATTTGTATGGTATTCATTCTAGCAAATGGTGCAAATACCTCAATGTAATAGATACCAGGCTTCTGCCTGTATCCTTTCACCACTAACCTTGCCTTCAAATAGTGCACATGGGCGTCGGGTTTGTACTTCGTCTTGTACACCCATTTCACTCCAATCCCCTTCTTGCCAACTGGTAAGGGCGTCAGCTACCAAGTATCATTCTTCTCGATGGAAGCTATCTCCGCATCCATAGCTTGAATCTACCCTCTTTTGATGCTTCCTCGAACGTTATATGATCATAATCTGCAAATAGATATAAGTTCACCATAGTTTCTTCAGGTGTGTCTGCCTCAACATCTGGATAGACCACATAATCCTTGTAACGAACTGGTAGTTTACTCCATCGTGGTGGTAAATTGCTAGACTTTGATCTAGTTGATTTCTCAGGCGAATCAGCAATTGGTATGTGCCTATCGTCTATAGGCTCCTCCTCATTGTGACACAAGGCTGTCTAGCATCATTTTGAGACCAATCCCAGGCCTCATCTTCACCAAATTGTACGTCTCGGCTAATAATAAACTCTTTCGTGCCGAGATCATAGCAGTTAACCCTTTGTATCAGCACTATACTCGATGAAGACACATCGCCTGCTCTTATTGTCCAACTTCCTCCGTCACTGATCTGGTATGTGGGGATTTGTATTACACCCAAATACTCGTAGACAAGATAAATCTGGCTTTACACCACTCCAAGCTTCATCTAGAGTCTTTCCATGAACCACCTTCGTGGGACATCGGTTCAGTAGGAATACTGCACAAGATACCGCTTCTGCCCAATAAGGCTTCGGTAGCTCCTTGGCCTTCAACATGCTTCTGGCAATCTCAAAGATTGAGTGATTCTTTCTCTCAGCAATGCCATTCTACTAATGTGTGTAGCTTGCATTCAACTGTCGTTTGATTCCTTCGGCTCTGCAATAATTAGAGACTCATTTGAAGTGAATTCTCCTCCCCCTATCTGATCTCAATATCTTCATAGGGTAGCCACTTTATTTTTCAACAAATGTCTTGAACTCCATGAACGTCCAGAAAGCCTCCGGCTTGTCTCTCAAGAAATAGACCACAGTCTTTCTTGAAAAGTCATCAACAAGTGCCATCATGTATCGCTTTCTGCCAAGAGATTCTACCTCCACTAGACCACATAGATCAGTGTGAACCAGCTCTAACGGTTGGTTTGATCATCTTGCCTTTCCAATTGGAAACTTCTCTCTGTGCTGCTTTCCTCGCAAGCAGGCATCACATGGTTGACAAGGAATCTTAATCGCCGATAATCCTGTCACCATTTTCTTCATAGCCAATAGTTTAAGTTCGTTGAAATGTAAATGGTCAAATCTGAGATGCCACAGTCAACTGTTGTCTCTCACCGTCGTCTGGAAGTTTACTTCAACTCCATTTTTAAGAATCCACGGGAACATCCAGTTCTTCATCATAGGGACCTTCGCAACGATCCTCCGGTCAATGCCTTTAATTGTGCAAACGCCATCTCGGATAGAAATGAAATGACCTCTCTCCAATAGTTGCCCCAAGCTAAGTAGATTCCAACATAGCCCCTGGTACATAGTACACATTAGCAATAGTTGCATATGTACCATCATTAGGCTGAATTTGGATGTCACCTTTGCCCATGACTCGAATTTGTGACTTGTTTCCAAAACTGACTTCAGCGCGAGCGGATTCGTCTAAGCGAGAGAATAACTCTTTTCTCCAGCTCATAAGGTTGCTGCATCCGGAGTCAAGGTACCACACGTCAGTGTAGCCTCCGCATGTGTCTTTCTTCTTGCATGCTAGAACCATATTTTCATGCACCTCGGAAGCATAAGCTTGCTCCACTCACTCATTTGCTCGGCATTCGAACTTGTAGTGTCCGAACTTTTGACATTGGTAACACTGGACCCTAGACTTGTCACGTCCTCCAGTATGACCACCTTGGGCTCGCTGAAAATTACTTCTACTGGCTTGGTCTCGTCGACCATTGTTGTGGCCTCCTCCTTGGCCTTGTCCATGTCCTCGACCTCCACAGTAACCTTCACGAGTTCGAACTTCGACTCGGCTCTGTAAAGCCCGCTCTTGGCTAGAGTCGTTTGCCTTCTTGTTCATCCGTTGCTCGTGTGAACACATCAAACTCATCAGTCGATCAATCGACATTTTTGATATGTCGTGTCCCTCTTCAATAGCTACCACAGCATATTCAAAATTAGCGGGTAACGAGCGTAATACCTTTTCCACGACTCGTTGTTCCTCTAGCGCTTCTTTGTTAACTCTCAAGTTGTTATGCGGTCACAATATGTCGATACTCCTTATGAGTCAGTCATTCGTAGTGACTCAAAATCTCCCCTCAGTGTCTGGAGACGCATCCGCATGACTCTTTCATCGCCTTTGTATGCGATTTCTGAAGTAGTTCATGCCTCGTGGGATGTCTCCGCCTCTGATATTTTTTCAAATATCGATTCCTCCATAGCTTGAAAGATAAATCTTTCTGATCTTTCTTACGAGTTTCTGCCAATAAATCCTTCTCTTCCTTTTTAGCTCGTCAAAAGCTTTTCCGACAAATTCGGTGTAGCCCGACAAATTCGGTGTAGCCCGACAAATTCAGAAAAACGTCTTTAATTTGATAGACCAATGTTTGAAATTCCTTCCATTGAATTTCGGTATCTGAAGTGGAATTGGGTTCGACATAATGAATCACAATACAAAAATATCGCTCATGATATGTTGTACTCAACACTCGCTTTGAGGCCAAATGTAGGATTTTCACTAATCCTCCCAAGATCACAATAAATGTGGCACACAATTCTCACTAATTTTGGTGGACTGTATAGAAAGAAAATAACTGATTTATTGTACTAGAACAAAAATACACTCGTACAAATATGCTAAGAAATACTAGAGAGATAACACTTTAAAAATACAACTACTGAATAATGAAATATTGAAAAGAGAAAGTGGAGCTGAGGGGATGAGATTGAGAACACTGCATTATGTACTTCTACACTGAAGGATGCTTTCTTTGCTACTCAGGCACTTCCTTTTATAGTTGAATTTGATGAAGAGCAAGATCCATAAAAATATGGATCCAATTCCTTTTGAGTGTTGCAGAGTATATCAGGATATGTGACTTATTGTACGAGTCTACGAGATGGGTGATATTAATTTGACATGACAAGTGACATGATTACCCATGTCATGTCTTGATTCACATTTCAACAACTATAAATTTTTTCAAATTAAGTATTTGAGGTCCAATTATAATTAAAAAAACTTAATAATACGAACACCAATTATCTTTTAATTGTAATCTAACGAGCTAGTACGGCCACTATACGCCTCAATTGTGATAGAATTTGAAAGAGGAAGAAAGTGTGAATAATGTGTTGATCAGTATAATATCGTCTAAGGTTTATGATGTTGCGGATGAGACGCAACTAGGCGTAGAAGCTATCGGACAATGGTTAGTGTGCTTGTTAAAGGAGAAGACTTCCAATAGTTGAGCGGCTATTCCGTCAACATTTTTTTATTGTTGTTATTGTTGGTGATTTTAGGGTTTTTGAGTTTGGC
Organism: Rhodiola kirilowii; assembly: GCA_033675215.1. Lineage (NCBI taxonomy): Eukaryota > Viridiplantae > Streptophyta > Magnoliopsida > Saxifragales > Crassulaceae > Rhodiola > Rhodiola kirilowii. Next base: position 18,794,119 of record CM066199.1, read on the forward strand.
AATATGCTCTAAACCATTGGAACAACAAGTTCTAAAAGAATCAAGTAAAACAGGATGAAATCGAGGCAAGTTGGGAAACTTGATCAGTGTGGATCGCGCCCAGCATAGACATTAAGTCTGGGCGCATCCAGCGTAGACATTAAGTTAATGTCTACACTGGGCGCGACGCGCTAATTTCTGAACTGGGCGCACAGCGGATAGACACAGACGTGTCTTACAGCTCAGGCCGCATCTGTTCTTCGTCTCGTTTGATTTTCTATATATACCAGATGATATCTGATATATGGGGCACGAAAAAACTCAGTGCAATTGCTATATACTACAATTCCATCTTTGATTTACAAACCACTTCAAACCCTAAGCCTGATGTAATTTCATTGCCTTGAAATACAGTGTTTTCAATTGGATTATCCCACTTCAAGTTTCTTGTAACCTGAGGCTATTATCTATAGGGTGGAAATATTGATTTCGGAAAGCGAAACTACGCGATCTAATCTGATATCCAAGTGACTGTTCTATTATAACTGAAGATAGCTACATTCCAAAGATTCTATTTGCTGCCATTGAAGACCCTCACCAAACTTGTTGCTGTGAAAGTGAAGACAAAGGCTACCCAGAAACTACAAACGAAATCAATATTCAACTAATCAATGGCAAGCGTGAGAGATATGATGCATCAGTTCCAGAAGCTAGACAAATTTGAAGGAACTGATTTCCGGCATTGGAGAAAGAAGATGCACTTCTTAATGCGTATTTGAAGGTGGTGTACGTGCTGTCTACACCATGCCCTGAAGTTGGAGATGATGGACCGATGGCTACTTTCTGTCAACGAAGCATGTGGGAAAACGATGACTACATCGCTAGAGGACACATCCTCAACGGTATGTCCGACCCTTAATTTAATCTTTATCAAAATGCTGAATCTGCAAAAGAGTTATGGGATTCGCTTGAATCCAAATACATGGCTGAGGACGCTTTGAGCATCAAGTTTCTTGTGAGTAATTTCAACAACTACAAGATGGTGGACTCTCGGCCAGTGATGGAACAGTTCCATGAGATACAGCGTATCTTTGGGCAGTTTGCTCAAAGAAATTTGAAGATGGATGAGTCCATATCGGTGTCAAGTATAATTGACAAGTTACCACTGGCATGGAAAGACTTCTGACGTTCCTTAAAGCACAAAAAGGAGGAGATGTCTCTTGTGGAACTTGCAAAAGAACTGTGAATGGAAGAGGAACTTCGTGCGCGGGAAAGCGACGCGAGTAGATGCAAATTTACCTAAGGTAAATGTGATGGAGGCTAGTTCTCAAAAGATGAACAAGAACAAGGGCAAGAAGCGGCCAAATAGTTATGCTAGCAACGGTCCGAACAAGAAGCATCCTTCGAAAGGGAACATATGTTGGACTAGCGAAAAAGCGGGGCATTTCAAGCGTGATTGCCGCTTAGGAAAGGGGAAGAGCGAGAAGGCTCAAGGCAATGCTTTGGTGCAAAAAACCAAGAGAAGAAATCTCAAGGACAGAAAATTTTAGTTTCAAATTCAGAAACTGAGTTACACTCATATTCTAATGAAGATTATGTTTCTAATTTTTCTGAAATTTTTGCTATGCAGGATGATGAGGTTTCATGGTGGGTTGACTCCGGTGCTACGGCACATGTTTATAGGGACAAAGGATTGTTCAAGTCATTTTCCGCTACAAGTGAAGGAAGAGTTCTTCACATGGGAGATGAGTCGACCGCCCCTATTCTAGGACTAGGCCGAGTAGAGTTAGAGTTCTCTTCGGGAAAAACTGTTGTTCTTAGTAATGTTCTGTTTGTACCAAATTTTAGAAAAAAAATATTATGTCAGGTACTATTTTGAATAAACAAGGTTATCGGCAAGTGTATGAAGCCGATAACTATGTATTATCAAAGGGTGGTGTATTTGTCGGTAAAGAATACTTGTGTAATGGAATGTTCAAGTTAAGTATTAATAAAGTTGTTTCTTCTCTTTACCTGAATTGTGAGCATGAAATTTCTACTCAATCTATGAATTCACATGTTGATAATTCTACATTATGGCATGCACGATTAGGGCATGGTCACTACAAAAGATTGCGTAATATGTCTAAGCATGATTTAATTCCTTCATTCAACATGAATATTGATAAATGTAGAACTTGCATGCTTACCAAAATTACTAGGCAAACATTTAATAAGGTTACAAGAGAAAGCAACATACTTGATTTAATACATAGCGATTTATGTGATTTTCATGCATCACCATCTCTAGGAAACAAGAAATATGTAGTAACATACATAGATGATTATTCTAGATTTTGCTATGTTTATTTATTGCATTCCAAAGATGAAGCTCTTGATAAATTTAAAATTTATAAGAGTGAAGTTGAACTTCAAAAGGGAACTTCTATTAAGAAGTGGCGCACCGATAGAGGTGGAGAATACTTCAATCCTAGTTATTTCTGAAGTGTTGGTATCATTCATGAAACCACGGCTCCCAACACACAACAACAAAATGGTGTACCGGAGAGGAAAAATAGAGCTTTGAACGAGATGGTTAATGTCATGCTTTCTTACTCGGGTCTAAATTATGGATTTTGGGGAGAAGCCATGTTAACGGCTTGCTACTTATTGAATATGGTTCCTAATAGTAGAGGCAACCTTACTCCTTATGAAATTTGACATAATAAGAAGCCAAATTTGGAACATGTTAGAGTTTGGGATTGTAGAGCAGTAGTGAGACTACCTTTACCTAAACTTCAAACTTTAGGAGAAAAAGGAGTTGAATGCATATTCGTAGGATATGTCGAACACTCCTTAGCTTATAGATTCTATGTTATAGAACCTAATAAGCACGTATTGATTCATACTATCATTGAATCAAGAGATGACATATTCGATGAAAAGAGACTTTCATCAATTAGCATGCCTAAATATTTGATTCTTGCGCCTAGTACAACTCAAGAATCAAATGACACCCAAATTTCTGAAAGTAGAAGGAGTAAAAGGGCTAGGAAACAAAAATCATTTGGTAATGATTTTCAAATGTACCTAGTGTAAGGAACTAGGGAAGACATTGGCTCACAATATATGTATTGCCACATCATTGAAAATGATCCTAAGACATTTAATGAAGCCATGAAATCCCAAGATGTATCATTTTGGAAAGAGGCCATAAATGATGTAATGGACTCTGTAATAGGAAATAATACTTGGATTTGAATAGATTTACCACCGGGACATAAACCATTGAGAAATAAATGGATCTTCAAAAACAAAATGAAAGTAGATGGTACTATTGACAAATTTAAAGCAAGATTAGTTATCCAAGGCTATAGACAAAAATATAGTATGCACTACTTTGATACCTATGCACCGGTTGCAAGAATTTCAATAATCAGATTGTTGATTGCCTTAGCATCTATACACAAGTTGCTAGTACATCTATAACAGATTGCACCAAGGCATAGCCAGTGATCATGTTTATTTGATTTTATATTATTCTGGTATAATACCATTCAACTTCTAATTCAAAAAAATATTAATAATTTTATCACAAAATTAAATAGTACATCAAATGGATGTAAAGACTGCTTTCCTAAACTGTGATTTAGAGGAAGAGATATACATGAAGCAACCGGAAGGTTTCGTTGTAACAGGACAAGAGCATAAGGTATGCAAGCTTGTTAAGTCAATATATGGACTTAAACAGGCACCTATGCAATGCCATCAAAAGTTTGATGAAGTGGTGCTTTCCAATGGATTTATCTTAAATCAATCGGATAAATGTGTATATAGCAAATTTGACAACTCCGGAAATGGAGTTATCATTTGTCTGTGATGTTCCCTTGAGTGGCATGTATTTGGCAAAACGTCTTTAGACAGTTCGAGCAGGTGTTCAAGGAGAGTCCGAACGCATTCTGAAACTAAAGTAAAGCGTGGAGCAGACGTAAGAATGCAATCTGGAAAGTTCTAAAGATCGAAGATCTTTTCGGTCGAAGTCGGCTAACGAAGATATGGAGAAGATTCAATTATTCCTTCGAGTATCTTCTCATCAGATTGATAAGTCGATTGGCGGACTTGGCAAGGAAGTTATCGAATATTCTTCCTAAAGATTGGTTAAAGAAATACATCGAATATTTAGGAATATTTCCTAAATATATGATGAGGATATCTGGAGCAGATTTAGAGATCGCCCATGCATATAAATAAGAAGCTAGGGCGTCCATAATCTGCATCGCTTTCGAAGAGAAAATACACACGAGGGCGTATTGTGATCGGAGAAGAAGAGAGCGACGACCGACTGTTCTTTCCCCACTGGAAAAACATCGGCGTTGACAAAGCCTGTTTAGTGTGCTGTTCAGGCTGTCTAAGATTGATCTTATCGCTGCACACACCAGACACAAAGACTGGCTTTCGGGAGAAAGTCACCAAACTTCGGGAGAAGATCGAGCACGATAAATCTGATGAAAGTAGTGATAGAGGCTAGGCATCTTGACTCGGGAGATTGTAAGAGTAAGTCCACGAATAGATCTATACTATTCAATAAAGATTTATTTCCCTTTAGGGTCTGGGAAGCCCCACAGAGTAGGCGAAGCCGAACTGGGTATCATACTGTGCGTTCTCCTGTTCTATTTTATTTACGGTACTGCTTGCTAAGGTGTTCAACCACTGTCTGAACACAACCTCAGAGAGTAGCTTGAACAGACAACAGTATTTCAATTGGTATCAGAGCAAACACTCGACACACTGAGTGGGATCCTAGAACAGTTCAAGATGACTCTGAAGGAAGGACAAAGCACCACCAGACCCTCGCTGCTTAAAGGATCAAACTATGCTTCCTGGAAACCCAAGATGAAGTCTTTTCTGAAATCTCTCGATGAAAAGGCTTGGAGGGCAGTCCTGACTAGATGGACTGAACCCATGATGGAAAATCTCACGGGAGAAGCTGTTCCGAAACTAGAAGCTCTATGGACTGTGGCGGATGAAAAAGCATCTATGGGAAACTCAAAGGCAATGAATGCAATCTTCTCTGGAGTAGATGAAAACGTGCTAACGCTAATCATTAACTGTGAAGTGGCAAAGGAGGCTTGGGATATTCTCCAAACAGCGTATGAGGGCACGGACAAAGTTTGCCATTCACGAATGCAGATTGTGACCACGAAGTTCGAGGAGGTGAAAATGAAAGATAGTGAAACCATCCCTGAGTTCAATGATAGAGTTCTGGATCTGTCAAACGAGGCCGCTGCACTGGGAAAACCGATTGACGAAGAAAGAATGGCCAGTAAAGTTTTAAGATTGCTCCCTCCGAGATTCGCCATGAAGGTCACTGTCATTGATGAGATGCATGATATCTCCAAATTGAAACTCGACGAGCTCATGGGTTCTCTCAGAACATACGAGATGAATCACGAAGTTCAACCCAGAGAAGGGAAGGGAATTGCCCTAAAAGCTGAGGTGTCCGAAGATATGCCTGAGTCCGATTGCACCACTGAGCAACTGGCAATGATGGCTCAAAATTTTGGCAGGATGGTTCAGAAAATCAACAGACGCGGCCCTGAGCAAGGTCAGTCATCCTCAAACAGTTTTCAAACCTGGAAATTAGGCAAGACAAGGACCAGTGAAAAAAGGCAGGATTCTTCTGAAAAAGGGCAAGAGATTCAGTGCCGCGAATGCTGGGATTTCAGTCACATCCAGGCAGAATGCGCAAATACCCTGAAGAAGAAAAAGGCAATGGTGTCAAACATCAGCGACAATGAGTCAGATAAGGAGAAGGAAGCCAATGAAACCACAAACTTTGTAGCATTTTTCGCAACCATTTGAGAATGCAGTAAAACCAGAGAAGACATGTCCTCTCAGTTGGAACACCCAGCTGACTACTCCTCAGACAGTGATGATGAAGAACTCACGAAGGAGACTCTGGCCGAGACTTATAAAGAATTATATGAGAAGTGGTTGCTGCTGATCAAGGTCAACAAAAAGTTGAATGGTATAGTTGCCAGCGTGACTTTAGAAAAAGACAAGATGTGGAAAGAGGTCGAGATACTGGTCACACAGAAGGTGGAACTCCAAGGTAAAGTTGATTTGCTGAATACTCATCTGGCTGAAATGAAAAAGGAAAGATCTTGTCTGCTTGCTCAGAAAACAAAGTTCCTGGGGACAGTCTCTTCGCTAAAAGTTGACATGGAGAAAGATCGTGAGACTCATCCTGTAGGCATGGCATGTCTAAGGAAAACAGTTACTGGTCTGAAACGCAAGGAGGTGTTTCTCTTGAAGAAAGTAGAGTCGCTGGAACTTCAGCTAGAATCTGAAAGAATGGACCGCTCAACCACTGAGAAGGAGCTCATTCGGCTCAAACAGTCGGTAAGGATGCTAAACTCGGGTTCAAAAAATTTAAATGAGATTCCAAGGTCTCAGAGGATGGAGTCCGGACATCGAGGGTTGGGGTTCATAGAAGAATGCAGCTCAAAAGATACTACCTTTGTTAAAGCTAAACCAGTGTCTCAACAGCATCCTGGACAGAAGGTGAAACAGTCCAAAGGAAAAACCCTAGCTGACCAGAGAAAGACTCGCGATGCTCAGTCGAAGCAGAAGATAGACTCACGCACATGCTGGTACTGCTACCAGATGGGACACATCAAACCCAAGTGTCGCTTATTTCTTGCTGAACGAAGGGCGTACCAACAAAGGACTAAACCTCGACTGAAACAGGTTTGGGTACCAAAGGCAAGTCAGACTGTGTACATGATTGCCTTCAGCTCATCAAGTCACATGGAGAATGACTATTGGTACTTCGACAGTGGATGCTCCACCCATATGATAGGTAACTCTAAATATCTCACTCATGTTCGACCTGTTATGAAGAATCAGTTTGTCACTTTTGGAGATGGAGGAAAGGGTCAGGTGATCGGCTGTGGGACATTGAAGGTTCCGGATCTCCCTGTACTCAAGGACACTCTCCTGGTTAAGGGACTAAAGGTGAACCTTATCAGCATTAGTAATCTGTGTGACGGCGGACACCATGTCAAATTCACTCACGACTCATGCCATGTGTTGGATAAGGACGGAGGCACACTGATGAAAGGCAGCAGGGCAGCCAACAATTGCTACCTCATAGGCTCTGAGGGAACGGTTGCTGCATCGGCCTGTCTAACTAGTCAAGCGGATGAGATGGCTCTATGGCACAGGCGGTTGGGGCATCAGAATCTCAAGACCTTGAAGAAGCTCTCCTCTACTGGCCTTATCCGAGGAATGCCCTCTGTGACAGGCAATCTAGATGTGATCTGTGGAGACTGCCAGATTGGGAAACAGACAAAGGCCCCACACCCCAACACCTCGCAAATCAGCACTAGCATACCATTGGAACTGATCCATATGGACCTGATGGGTCCGATGCAAGTTGAGAGCTATGGCAGGAAGAAATACGTTCTAATGTGTGTGGACGACTACACCCGATTTACCTGGACGAGATATCTTTGAGATAAGATGGAGGCTGCACAACAGTTTATTCAACTTGCCACATTACTTCAAAGATAGAGGGAGGACAAAGGAGAACCCCTGGTGAGTATCAGGAGTGACAACGACACAGAATTTAAGAATACCACCATGGCCACCTACTGTGCAGAACACGGAATAGCCCATCAGTTTACGTCTGCCATCACACCCCAGCAGGGCGGAGTAATGGAGCGCAAAAATCATACAATTCAGGAGATGACTCGCGTGATGATATATGCCAAGAAGATTCCTCTGAAGTTCTGGTCTGAAGTTATGCATACTGCATGTCACATCATAAATCGTGTGACAATTCGCACGTGAACAGAGATGACCTGCTATGAACTTTGGAAAGGGAAGAAGCCCACTGTCAAGTACTTCCACATTTTTGGGAGCGAGTGCTACACTATGAATGATCGTGAGTACCGACAGAAGCTGGACTCGAAGAGTGATGAGGGTTTCTTTCTTGGATATTCCTCGAACAGTCGAGCATACCGGGTGTTTAACAAACGCACAGGAACGGCCATGGAGTCGGTCAATGTCAAAGTAAAGGATGAAGTGATTGAGCGGACCGTCTCAGATGACGTTGACGATAGAGCTAAAACAGCACCTGTAACACCACCGTCATCAAAACCAACTGCCACTGATCTTTCTAGAGAAGTGTCATATATAGACAACCTCAACGCAACCTCTTCATCTGATGAAGCTGATGAGGACAGTTGTCTAGACGACCATGCTATGTTGCAACCCTCTCGACGAGTTGCCAGAGATCATCCCATCACTGAGGTCATTGGTACTCCGAGTGCGGGAATCACGACTCATGGCATGGAGATTAACTTCAGAGAACTTGCTGCTTGCTCGTGCATTCTTTCTACTATAGAACCAAAGAACGTAAAGGAATCGCTTCTTGATGAGTACTGGGTCCTAGCCATGCATGATGAACTTGAAAAGTTTGCTCGCATGACGTATGGGACTTGGTTCCAAGGCCTGATAATGTGAATGTTATCGGTACAAAATGGATCTTCAAGAATAAGTCAGAAGCCATGGGAAATATCATGTGAAACAAGGCTCGCTTAGTGGCGCAGGGCTACACCCAGATAGAGGGCATCAACTTCGATGAAACATTTACCCCCGTCGCCCGTCTTGAAGCTGTTCGACTGCTACTTGCTCTGGCATGTCACTTGAAGTTTCGACTATTCCAGATGGATGTGAAGAGTGCATTTCTGAATGGTTTTCTGAATGAGAAAGTTTACATCCCTCAGCTGAAAGGATTTCAAGATCCACATCAGCCTGGTCATGTGTATCACCTGAAGAAGGCACTGTACGGTCTCAAGCAGGCGCCCCGAGCATGGTATGAGCGTCTCACCGTGTTTCTTGTCAACCATGGCTATGTGCGAGGGGGAGTGGACAAGACCCTGTTTGTGAAGCACACAAGGTCAGAATTTATTATCGCACAAATCTATGTTGATGATATAGTGTTCGGTTCCAACACCCAGAAGCTGGTGGATCAGTTCGTGGAACAGATGCAGAAAGAGTTCAAGATGAGCATGGTTGGAGAGATGAACTACTTTCTGGGACTCTAGGTGATTCAGAAGGATGATGGGATCTTCATATCACAGAGCAAGTATGTCAAGAACCTGATAAAGAAATTTGATCTTGAGAAGGCAAGTCATAAAAGAACGCCAGCTGCTACTCACTTGAAAATCACCAAAGACGATGCTGGAACGAAGGTCGACCAGACAATGTACAGGAGTATGATTGGGAGTCTCTTGTAATTGAGAGCTAGCAGACCGAATATAGCGTATCCGTTAGGAGTATGTGCAAGGTACCCGGCGGATCCAAAAGAAAGTCATCTTCTACAAGTGAAGAGGATCATAAAGTAAGTATGCGGAACTGTGGACTTTGGAATCTGGTATACCAAGGACACCAACCCACATCTGGTTGGTTACTACGACGCTGACTGGGTAGGAAACGTCGAAGATCGGAAGAGTACGACAGGAGGTTGTTTCTTCTTGGGAAATAACTTGGTTTCCTGGTTCAGCAAAATGCAAAACAATATCTCGCTCTCTACAGCCGAAGCAGAGTATATCGCTGCAGGAAGTTACTACACTCAACTGCTATGGATGAAGCAAATGATGTCTGAGTACAGAGTGGAACAGAAGGAGATGACCTTGTACTGTGACAATATGAGCGCAATCAGCATATCGAAGAACCTAGTACAGCACTCCAGGACGAAGCACATAGACATCAGACATCATTTCATCAGAGAGCTGGTTGAACAGAAGGTGGTGACCTTAAAGCATGTGACAACAGACAAGCAATTGGCTGATATCTTCACCAAACCGCTGGACGCTGCATAGTTTGAGACACTCAGATCCTCCTTGGGTCTATGTGTTGTCAAACACTGAAGTGTTCCAGGAAGTGGCCCATCACAGGCAGAACTCCAACGGAACAGTTGGATGGACCACTTAAGAAAGAGAGCTGGAACAGAAGGTGCACTTAAGAGGATGAATATTTTTTAAATATTTCAGAGACTTTTTGCCCTGTTATGAGGAAAGATGAGATATTCTCGAAGGCAATTTTGGGAAGCTGAAAAGACCGACCTTGATTTGAAAATCAAATTTGTTTCTCCTGCTGCTATTCTCACTCTCCTCCCAAACCCTAGAGCAACAGTCTGCTATGAAATCTCTCAATCATCCTCCTTTTCGGCTTCAATGGTGAACACCGGGAAAACCTCCAAGTCCATTGTCAAGTCTTCACCAGAAACCAAGAAGACGGATATGAAATCATCCAAAGCTCTGGCGGTAAAAACTCAAATCTCGAAATCAAAGAAGCCGACGATACCAAAGGAGAAAAAGGTGTCGCCTTTAGACATCGTCACTGCAACGATGACTACTATCAAAGTTTCAGACGGAGGAGGTGTTTCAGCAAACCCTAGAGTTGGAGCGGTGGAGAAGAAAGGACCAGAACCTGCTGCAAAGCAGAAGATGGTGCCCTCGCTAACCGCGGAGGATACTTCTAAACAAACTGATGCTAGTTTGACATCAACAAGTCTAATTCCTCCACCGGCTATGCCCCTGGCTGAGGTAATCCCAAACCCTAATGCTCCGTCTGTTACTTCCGTGCATGAGAAAGATGTTGTGGTTGGAAATAAGATAGTGGAAAAGGGAGTGAATGTTGTGGTTGATAATGATGGTGAAGCCAGTAGGGCTGTTGTTTGCAATGAGGCTATCAAAACTGTGAAGGAAGGGGAACCCAGCAAGCCTATTTCTAAGGTTGTTGGTGGATCAGGAGTATGGAGAGAGAAGATCCATGCTTCCGGATATGTGCGTCCTTCAGGCTTTCGGAGGAAGAAGGGAACTCATCGAATTGCATCTCCAAGACAGTATCTGGCCACGATCAGTTCTATCAGAGGAAGGCTCATTGCAATGTCAGACTCAGAGACTGAACGGCTTCTAGGAACCTCAAGCAAGATGAATGTGTCTATTGATGAAGGATCTGAAGAGGATTCAGGAGAAAAACATGAGGCTCCAGGTGGTGAACAGCGTGCAGGCAAACTAATGATGTGGCTGAAGAATCTATTCCTTCTGAGAAGGATGAAGAACTGAACAATTTCTACAAGGACATTGATGATGTTGTCCAAGATCCGCAAAAGGAGGAGGCTTTTATGCCTGTTGCTTCAAGACCAGCTCAATCTTCAGACTCCCAAGATGTAGTGGTAGAAGATTCAACACCTACCAACAATTCTCTAGCTGCACAGGAGGCAAGTGTGCCAGAAGCTGTTGTATCTGGTAGCCAGCAGGGGGTTGAGATAGTTGCACCTCAAGAGTCCTCTGTCCCAGAGGCAGCTGCAGAGAAGGAGACAGTTGAAGCTCCAGTTGATGTGACAGATGGGATTTCTGATGATCTTATGGAGGATGCACATGTAGAAATGGAGCTCCCAGCCTTTCCCGATGCAGAGATGGAGAATGCTGCTTAGTCAGTTCCCGAGGCAGTAACCCTGTCAGATGATGATCAAGACTTCATCCCTCTTGCTGATCTCAAGAAGGCAAAGAAGGACAAAGAGAAGAAGAAGAAGGTTACTTTTGAAAGATCTGCCAAGGACTCAGCTTGGGATGCAGAGGAGAGTAAGGTTGCAGGGGGAGCTGATTCATCTAAAAAGAGAAAGCGTGAAATCCCTTCGCCTATTGCTGAAGATCTCTTAACTGGCTATATAAAGAAAGGCATCTGGTTTGTGAACAAAGATGCAGCTATGAAGTGGAGGTCTGTCCAGAAAAGAAAAATAATTCCAGAAAGACTTATGGATGAGTCGCGATACAAAGGGAAGGAAGTCGTAGATGTGCGGAAGTAAACTGACTTATTCTGGACGCTGAGCAGGAGCAAACCGTTTAATGAACAGCTGGTCAGAGAGGCGATTGCTAACCTCCCTCCGCAGTTTGGTATGGTCGGAGACAAAGACTTTAGCGTGGTCTACGTGCGAGGAAGGAGAATTGAAATTGACCCTGATCTGATTAACATCTACTTTTCCATGGATGGTCCAGTAGAAGATAAGGAGGAGCCAGACTATGACAAGATTGCTGACACCATTACTGGAGGCTTTGTCCGTTGGTGGCCAGAGACTGCTCTCCCTACGGCAGACCTGATGACCTTCTACTCCATGCTATTTTTCATTACAGCGTTCAACTAGAAGCCCTCCTCTCATCGCTCCACAATCAGTAAAGCAGTGGCTCAGTTGATATATCAGATTGGTCACAAGTTCCCATTTAATCTGGGTAGACTCATGTTCAAACAAATTGCTGAACATGCAACCTCAAGCCGAACTCTTCACCAGATTTGCTTTCCGTCCCTGATATATGAATTGATCATCTACCAAGCTCCAGAACTGAAGACTCCAAATGACTGTCTCACCAAGGCCCCGTAAAAATTCATGGTGGACCATAAGTAGTTCAAAGGCCGTCATGTGAATGATCTCAAAGATCCGGGTCAGAAAAGGAAGGACATTCCAGAGTCATCGAGAAGAGGGGGAGCTAGGATGGGACGTGATGAGAGGAACAAGCTGATCAAGGAACTGGATACCATCATTGCAGCTGACAAAGAGCAACGCAAGCGCATCAACAAGCTGGCTCGTGCACTCCGCTACCCGAGCGATGATGAGGAGGATGATGCAGATTCTGCTGATGATTTTGATGATGGGTTGATGAGCACAATGTCGTAGTGTGCAAATCAAAGATAAAATTTATAGTCCACTACCCTTAGCTTACTATGAGATTAGTAAAGCGGCAAGTAGGGGTCGAACCCAAGGGAGTTGTAATGGCTACTTGTTGTTCTTGTAAAAAAATAGCAAAGGAAAGTAAAATGGTTTGGGGGGGTTTCGAACAAGATTTGTAATGAAAGTGCGAAAAGTAAGAAAAGTAAATGCAATGGGAGGGTGATCAAGAGAATGGTATTCGGTCTAGGGGCCTTTTGTTGTGGCTCAACTCATCATTGACCTCTAATGATCATACTACGTGTTCAAGATGTATCAAGGCCATTCCAAGCACTTGACTTGCCACACCGTTTAGTCCTTTTCAAGACATAGAACTCTAGTTCTAGCAAGACTAATACTCCATTCCAAGATATATTAGCCTTAGTGCAACCGCTTGGTGTCATGATTCATTATCGACCAAACAGTTAATAGAAGGACTAGACTACTCGACCAAGCTTTGCCATTCCAAGCATCCACTTGGTTTCGTTGTCTAATCTGGATTGAACTACTCGGCTAGTCTTGCCATTCCAAGCTTCCACATAGCCTCGTTGTTCAACCAATAAAGGCACAAGAACTAGTGAACACAAAGAAGCATTAAGGAAAGAGTCTCAAAGTTGTGCTACAATATGATTGTGGCTAGTTCATCATTGACCTTTAATGATCATACTTCGTGTCATGAGTGTGGTTCACTCCATTCCAAGAGATCACCCTAAGTAAGGCCATTCCAAGCTCTTACACCACAAGACACAAAGAAGCATTAAGAATGGGGTCTCAAAACCGTGCCACAATGCAATGATCCCCAAACCGAATAGGGAGTGGTTTAGCCACTCACATCCATGGGAAGGATATGAGGGCAATGGATGAATGCAAGTACTTGAAAGTAAGAACAGTAAGTAAGTGCAAGAAAGTAATACAAGAATGTAAATGTGCAACAAAGTAAAGAAGGAGTAGAGAGATGTTGATTCTTTCCCAAGCCCAAATTACAAGAGGTTCCCCTAAGGGATTTTAGAGAGATTTTAGCATATCGTTTACAAGGGCCAAGGTGCTGCTTATATAGAGATTTGAGGAAGGTTCTAGGTCTTTGAATTGGCTTGGGCTTCAAGTTTGAGTGGAAGTAGCCAAAATGGATTGGCATGAGCCAATGATGAGATGCTTCTAGAATAATCAAGATTTTGCAAGTCTTCCAGATTCTTCCAGGACCTTCTAGAAGCCTCTAAACCGTCATGCATGGAATTTGGATTTTTTTCCCGAAGTTACTGTTCATGACCCCAAAATTACTGTTCGCGCCGGAGTACTGTTCGCGCCGGAGTACTGTTCATGCCGAAGTTACTGTTCATCGGAGTTACTGTTCACGACGAGCCAAATTGTGGACTCCAAACTCGGCTTGGGCCGGCCTTGGTTTGGTCGTGACTCGAGCTGGACTCGGCTTTGACGTTATCGGAACTGCTAATGTTTCTACGAAACGTGGTACCCACTGAGTTCCGACTTCGGCTATTAATTTGTCCATCTAAACGACCTTGGATGCTCTCGGTGTGAACTAGAAAGTTGTAGGGAATTGAGTCATCTACGCAACGGCATGTGTCTCGTAATTTTCTGATCAGCGGTTCATTCCCAGCACTCCGGCGAAGCTCCAAAGGTCAAATCTGCCACTGTGATGTTTTTGGCATGAAAAGCCATCTTTTAAGCTCGTTTCTTCTTTAGACTCCAAAAGGCCCTGAAATCCAAAATGACATTAACAAGTAAACGTTCTCATGATCAAATATCGTAAATGGTGGGTTTTAATGACTTAACGAGTCGTATAAATACGTCTCATAAATCACCCCACACTTGAACTTGTTCGTCCCGAACAAGGCCTTAAGTCATCAGAGGAACAACACACACAAACATCACAAGCCCTCTTCTCGGCCACTAGATAATATGCTAGTCTAGACTTCCCCTTTCCATGCATTCTCGATCATTACTCAAGCATTTTGCTAAAACATGAGATTCAACTTGATACATGTACCTTTGAGTCAAGATGCAAACCAATTTGGATGAGTGGGAGGTAGTCCTTTTTAGGCCCATGATCTACACTCTTGGATTCGGATCTTGTTACATGGTTATACTTGTTGCTTCTTCTAGCACGTGATGAATTCAAGCTCAAGGGTTGAGTCCTTTTGATACTTTTCTTGGACATTCTTGTAGTGAACTTTTGCCTTCAGCCTTTGAATAACTTTGATACTCCTTCACTTTTGTTTCGGGTAGGCTCTCACATGAGATGATTTTTCTTTCTTTTGAGCTTTGCTCCTTTTGTGATTTTCTTGTCCATTCCTTCTTGGGAGGTCCAATCATCGCCCTCAAGCATATGGAAATACCTCCCCGCTCTTTCTCATCCTTGTCATTTCGTGCGAGTCAAGATGAGGGTCACTCATCTATTTTCCCGACTACTAGGACTAGAGATAGGACGGTTTGATTCCCGTCCCACCACTTGCATAAACACTGCAATGGTGGAGTCAACTACAACCACGAGTCTCAAAGTGCAGCCTCCACAAGTCCATATAACCATGTAACTCGAATCCCCGATCCTTGAGTGCTTTGTCAAGCCTCACTAGGACATTTCTATCAACTCCACATCCCCTATTTATCCCAACTCATAAGGTCACATAAGAAGTTAGATCACATGTTAGTCGCACAATTATAATTTCATAAGAGTCATGCATGTACTAGGATCCCTCTATTTCGCATCATGAAAGCTCAAATCCCCATTCCTACGCATTTATTCACAAAACTACGCATTTTATTCAAAAAATTTAAAATTTTCAAAGGGAAACGTGCTGACTCATGCATGTGCAAGAAAATAAACGTGATGACACAACAGACTACTAAACACCCCACCCCACAATTTTGAAATGAGCCGTGGCCTCACGGCATAACTCAATCAAGACAATATGCACGCAATCAATGGAAAGAACAAGGTACTAGAGTGAAACGGAACTCCCCTCGTATGCCATGAAGTGACAAGGCGTGGACTAGCATCGGAAACTCATAGGAAGCTAGGTCGGGCTCGGTCTCTCAGGTGAGCCTCGGCTTTCGGTGCGTCCCGGTCTAGGACCGTCGCTGGGTTCCTCGGGCCTAAGGTCTCGGATGCGCTCGGTGCTCTCCTTTGGCACGCCCGGTTCTACTTAAAATGCGTAGCAGAACCGGCAAAGTGCATAGCACTTGGACCCGTCCTACAAAAACATCCTTTTTTCTTTCCAATCATAAAAGAGGTGAGGGTTAGTATAAAATGCAAGAAAGTAAAATGCAAAAACTACTATAAAATGAGAAATGCCGGGCTACCTCCCGGCGAGTGCCTTTGTTTAACGACGTTGGCTCGACAGTACCTCTAGGGATCATATGTTGGGATCCCATGGGTGGGTGAGGTCAAACTTCTTCCCAACTGCTCTCTTAATCTTTCCAAGGTTCACATATGGCAGTGGGCTCGGTTTTGCCTTCAACCGGTCTGGTGGCCTTGTCTTTACATCTTTTTGAGGAGGAGGAGATGGCCTTTCGAGCATGGCCACTGATCCATCAAGCCGTGCCCTCTTATTCTTCCATCTCAGCTTCCATTGAAACATTCCATGCCTTGGTCTCTTTTTCGTGTATGAGTGGATGGTGATGAGTCGAGTTTTCGACTCATTTATGGTCATTCTTCACTATAGTTTTGGGTCGTTTCCGACTTTATTTTGATGTCATTTGACCTCTATGTCTACATTTTAGGTAGAAAACAAGTTTCCCCCATGGTCAAGGCCTATATATGAAGATTGGTTGAAAAACAGAAGTTTCGGCGCAAAATATGGAGTTTCGGGGCAATACCGAGCATATTGACCATTGCATCTTGTTTTGGACCTAGAGGGCTCGTCCAACCTCCGAATTGGTTGATTCAAAGCTTGTTGGAAAGCTAACTCAAAGGGCTACAACTCCCTAAGAGACTTCAAGACCAAATTCAGTCGGGAAGGCAACCAAAAAGGCCCCAGTCGATCGACTGAAACTCCAGTCGGTCGACTGGAAAAACGAAGAATGTGGGGGGCTCTGAAACTTCATTGAGTCGATCGACTGGGAGTCAAGGCCAGTCAAGCCTATCCCCAGTTGATCGACTGGAGGGAAAAGTCAGATTTGATGCCCAAATTTCAGCCGAATCTATAAAGGGAAAGTAAGGGTTTTGGACCATGTGTGGAGGTTTTTGGGGAAAAGAACATTGGAAAAGAGGCTCATACAAGGTCATTCAACATCATCCAACCAAGGAGAAGTGAAGATCAAGGGAGTTCAAGGATTAATCATCCTATTTCTATCCCTCTTCTACTCTACTTGTTGTGTAAAAACCCTACTCACACCATGTTGTCTTACATGATGTGTGAGTAGTGGATCTTGTGTTTAGAGGGTCTTATGACTCTCCTTGGTACTCTTGATCATGTATATACATTGATATTCATATATATGATTGTTGATTTCATTTTCTCTTGTGTTATGAATGTTATGCACTCTAGGTGTTCGACAAAATGCCTAAGTGACAATTTGGACCTAAAACTCGAACCTAGGACTTGGAAACCCTTGGGAATAGTTCTAGGATGGAGAAAATGATCTATATCTTGAATCATGTATATGAACCTTAGGAAGTTGATTTCATTTTACTATGATCTTCATGATTGACATGTCTCTAAGTGTTTGATAAAATGCCTAAGTGACATGTTTATGTTAGAACTATGATCTAAGTATTGAGAGATCTTAGTGATGGTTTGGATATAGTAAAATTGAACTTAACCTACATTTATGAGAGTAAATGCATGGTGAGAGGTGAACTAGAACTTTATGCATATAGCATTTATGAGAGTAAATGCTATATAGTGGATCAACACCCTTTAATTAGTGAGATCCTAACTAAGATGGCTTGACTAGGATTAGATATGCGTGATTGCCTAATTCTTAGTCTAAGCTAGGTTTAAAACCTATCAACGCATACTTAATTGAACTCTTGTATGCATGATCATTGAGAATTTGCCAAGGAGAGGAGTAAGTCCTCGAAACACCTCTTACTTAACGTTTTCCCCAATTACTAACCACATAGGATTTAGATATATTCACTCTTTATACATTTTTGTTTAGAATAGCCGAATAGAAACACAATCTTAAATAGTGCATGCGCTTGGCTTGCTCCCTTGGGTTCGACCCGGTACTTTACCGGTCAATATAAATGTTTTGACACTATATTTGATCCTCTCTTCATTGATGCTATTTAGAGGTGAAAAAGAATAGTTCGTCAAATGGCGCCGTTGCCGGGGAGCAACTAGTTAGCACATCCCTAGATTAGATTGTGTGAAAGTTCCGTCTATTCTTGTGAATATTTTTCCTTTTTCTTTTTCTTATACTTGTATATTCTTCTTTTTCACTCATATCACTTACTAGCTATTGTTTACCTTGTTTTGCGAGGATGGATCACTATAACCAACAAGTCACGCACAATGGAAATTATTATGAAGTTGATCAACCAAATGCCCATTGTGAAGACTATTGGATGAACAACCACGAGAACCAACAAGTCTATTCTAATGAGGGATACTATCAAGAGGAGGAGCAACCGTATTGGAATTACCAAGAGCATGGCTATCAAACTAGTTATTATAATGGGGATGACCAAGAAGAGGAGCAACCAAATGTCTATTGGGAAAATTCTTGGAATCCATCACATACCTACACTCAAAGTTGGAATGATAGTCAATGTTTTGAAATTGAAGACTCCTACCCTCCATACCCTCAACCTCCTCAACCTTCAAGTGAGCCCTCCAACATAGAAGTCATGTTTGCTAAACTCCTTGCTAGCCAAGATGAAATGATACAAGAATTGAAAGAAGTGAAGCAAACCCATCAAGATATGCATGCTCACATGGATATGCTTCAAGCCGAGTTGGCACAACAAACAATTGAATTTGAGAACTTGGAAGAGGAAAAGGAGGCATCCGAAAAAGAAATCCTTGAATCAAATACTCCAAATCAAGAAGGGGATCAAAAATCGGAGGATGAATTTTGGAGAGCCGCCACCGAAGCTTATTACAATCATAAGGATGGTGAATCTTGTAACAAAGATGGGATGGAATGCAAAAGTGAAGCATCCTTCACAACTAGCACATCTCAAGATCATTTGGATGAGAACACACAAGAGCTCACCATCCCATTAACGCTCTCCGATGAGGAATTCTTCAATGATGATGCCTCTTACATAGAGGAAATACCTTTTGTTGATGAAGAAGAACTCCCTCCTCCCACTACATACGAGCTTGAATGTGAGCCCGAACTTCTTGGTGAGGATAAGATAGAGGAAGAGCATATGGAGATAAAAGGATTTGAAGGGTATAAAGACTTTGTTGAAGTTTTCATGGAAGAAACTAAGGAACCATCCCGCACTCAAGAAGACAAGAGTTTAGAAAGAGATATTGAGGAGTGGGCACCCAAGGAACCGATTGAAAAATTAAAAGAAGGGATGCCCATTATTCTCGAGACAAGTTATGAAGACCCCTTCTTCACTACTTTGTCTCGAGACAAGTTTTGGAGCTTCTTGCCCTATTTTCAAAGACCAATCGGAAAAAGCTCCCATGACCCCTTATTTCTTAAGGGATCTTCATATTTGAAGGGGTCAAAATCCCAAAGAAAAGTCCATTGTAGGCTTGATGGGAGGAAATTCAAATGGGATTTGAAGGTGGATTGACACGATCAAGTCCAAGGCCCCGCGAGAAGGGATCCTAGCAAAGGACTTCTCGACGAGTGATTCTTTGGGGCGCTTTGCTACGTCTTTGCCAAGACGGGAAAATCTAGGCCCTCGCGGGAGGTAACCCGGTTTGTAAGTGTTTCATTCTCGTTCTTTATTATGTTTTAAATGTTTGGCATGATTTTGAGGAGCTAAGGCTCCTAAAGTGTGGAGTGTGATATGTGCTTTTAGTTTGTCCAATTTTAAGTGTGGAGTGAGGTCTACTCACTCCAATTCTACTTCACACCTCCAACTTTCCCTTGAACTTTATATGAATATTGATGTTGCCCGTCGATCTCTTGTGCATGTTTTAGAGGATGTAGATTACTTTCCTTGCTTGTATTCTATAAATCTTATGCCATGATGTTATTATGTAACTAGTGAAGCTAACTTGCTCATACTTGCGTTGCATAACCTTGTATGTCACTTGTTGCTTTTAACCTCTCATGTGTGCTTGTCATCAAGGAAATTATTCTCATCATATGTTATCAAGCCTTGCACAATGACGTCTTTTCTTTTGGCGGGGCACATCTACAAACGAGGGGAGTTCCTATGCGCCTTTATCATTAGTTTATTCATTGTTTGCGCTTAGGGACTAAGCGATGCTTTAAGTGTGGAGTGGTTTAGTTGCATAGTTCACTCTTTTCGTGCCATACATACCATGTTTGAATGAGCACTTGCATTCATGTATTCTATCCCTAACATGAGAGTGTTCTTAACCACAAAGGCTATTGACTATCGATTCAAATTTCCTAAAAATCACATCTAGCCTATTTGTCACATTTATTGGATTTTGAGCTTAGAACCGACCTAGTCCTATGAATGTGCATTCTTGTGAACCAATATCATTGCTATCCCTTGCCTATCTAATTCTCTAAGTATTTTCGTTGAAATACCTTGGAACAAGTTATAGCAAGCACTTTTTGAACATTTCACGAAAAACTTAGACCTTGTGTATGCTCTTTGGTGACTTGAGTGCTCTTACATTGTGCCTTGCTTATGTTTGTGTCCCGCACATTCCATACACTTTTCGAACATATTGTCAAGTTTTAAGTGTGGAGTCAAAAATAAAAGAGGGCGAAGCCCCATTCAAAAAAAAAAGATACAAATGCCGGGGGTTAGGGAGGTAAGTCCCCCCTCGAAAGCATTTGTAGGCCAAAGGCTATTTCAAAAAAAAAAGGGGAAAGAAAAAAAAACAAAAAAAAGAGAGAAAAAAAAAGGGAAAAGAAAAGAAAGTAAAAAGCACTTAAAACTTGACTTTGTGTTCTTCCATTATTATTCATTTGTGCGGGATTCATCATTTGCATTGTGTGCTTGTTTGAATGACTTTTGGACGACCCATGTGCTTGCACGGGAGTATCCATTTGGTCTATGCATGTTTATTACGAAACTCTTGTGTCGAACTCCTCTTCCCTTATGGATTACGGCTTAAGCGCCTAAAACTTGGGAATGAGTTCCATGTCGCAAACCCATGGACTAGCCCTAGCTAGCATAGGTGAGTGATTGACAATTTTTGTGCAAACTATGAGCTTAACTTCTATTGTATTGCCTTGAAAATGAGTAGACTTTTGGATGAGACGATTGATAGCCCTAGTATTGATGACCTTGAATGCACAACCTCAAAGGTACTCAAAGTGGTTCGAAAGTTATTTTGATGATATTGTGATGGTAGTCCTAGCGTGGGGTGAGGAATTTGTCTTGAGAAATCATAGCCTTGGTTAAACACTCTTGAATTCAATTCTCATGGGATATGTGCATTTGGGATTTGTGAGTATTCCCTTTTCTGAAAACTCTCACGAGACTATAACTCGTCCACTAGGGTAGCCTAGGGGTTTAAAGGCTTAATGCATGCGCTAAATGCATTCGTAACGCCTACGAAAAGGAGCTAGTTAGATTGTACATACTTGTCATTTTTCTTTCAATAACATGTTTAGAAATAATGATCGAGACCTTGTGAAATCTAGTGAGGCAAATATACGAAAAACATAGCACCACTAGCATTTCGACATTTGCATGACCTTGACATATTTTCATACTTTGTTCGGGACGAACAAAACTTAAGTGTGGAGTGTTGATGAGTCGAGTTTTCGACTCATTTATGGTCATTCTTCACTATAGTTTTGGGTCGTTTCCGACTTTATTTTGATGTCATTTGACCTCTATGTCTACATTTTAGGTAGAAAACAAGTTTCCCCCATGGTCAAGGCCTATATATGAAGATTGGTTGAAAAACAGAAGTTTCGGCGCAAAATATGGAGTTTCGGGGCAATACCGAGCATATTGACCATTGCATCTTGTTTTGGACCTAGAGGGCTCGTCCGACCTCCGAATTGGTTGAATCAAAGCTTGTTGGAAAGCTAACTCAAAGGGCTACAACTCCCTAAGAGACTTCAAGACCAAATTCAGCCGGGAAGGCAACCAAAAAGGCCCCAGTCGATCGACTGAAACTCCAGTCGGTCGACTGGAAAAACGAAGAATGTGGGGGGCTCTGAAACTTCATTGAGTCGATCGACTGGGAGTCAAGGTCAGTCAAGCTATCCCCAGTCGATCGACTGGAGGGAAAAGTCAGATTTGATGCCCAAATTTCAGCCGAATCTATAAAGGGAAAGTAAGGGTTTTGGACCATGTGTGGAGGTTTTGGGGAAAAGAACATTGGAAAAGAGGCTCATACAAGGTCATTCAACATCATCCAACCAAGGAGAAGTGAAGATCAAGGGAGTTCAAGGATTAATCATCCTATTTCTATCCCTCTTCTACTCTACTTGTTGTGTAAAAACCCTACTCACACCATGTTGTCTTACATGATGTGTGAGTAGTGGATCTTGTGTTTAGAGGGTCTTATGACTCTCCTTGGTACTCTTGATCATGTATATACATTGATATTCATATATATGATTGTTGATTTCATTTTCTCTTGTGTTATGAATGTTATGCACTCTAGGTGTTCGACAAAATGCCTAAGTGACAATTTGGACCTAAAACTCGAACCTAGGACTTGGAAACCCTTGGGGATAGTTCTAGGATGGAGAAAATGATCTATATCTTGAATCATGTATATGAACCTTAGGAAGTTGATTTTATTTTACTATGATCTTCATGATTGACATGTCTCTAAGTGTTTGATAAAATGCCTAAGTGACATGTTTATGTTAGAACTATGATCTAAGTATTGAGAGATCTTAGTGATGGTTTGGATATAGTAAAATTGAACTTAACCTACATTTATGAGAGTAAATGCATGGTGAGAGGTGAACTAGAACTTTATGCATATAGCATTTATGAGAGTAAATGCTATATAGTGGATCAACACCCTTTAATTAGTGAGATCCTAACTAAGATGGCTTGACTAGGATTAGATATGCGTGATTGCCTAATTCTTAGTCTAAGCTAGGTTTAAAACCTATCAACGCATACTTAATTGAACTCTTGTATGCATGATCATTGAGAATTTGCCAAGGAGAGGAGTAAGTCCTCGAAACACCTCTTACTTAACGTTTTTCCCCAATTACTAACCACATAGGATTTAGATATATTCACTCTTTATACATTTTTGTTTAGAATAGCCGAATAGAAACACAATCTTAAATAGTGCATGCGCTTGGCTTGCTCCCTTGGGTTCGACCCGGTACTTTACCGGTCAATATAAATGTTTTGACACTATATTTGATCCTCTCTTCATTGATGCTATTTAGAGGTGAAAAAGAATAGTTCGTCAGATGGCACCCTTGCAATTTTGTAAGCTCATAGTCTTGCCATCACTCACAAGTGGCATCAAGCATGTTCCATTGGTAGGCCTTGTCTTGGTGGCAATGAGGAGTGGTCGCCTCGGATCCTTACACTTCTCAATCGGCTCTACTTGGCTCACGGCTAGTGGGTACTCCCATACGGGCCTTTCTTGCTCTTGCTTCTCTTCTAATCGGCCTTGCACCTCTTCATTGATGAGTGCTTCATCTTCGGGATCTAAGGTTGGCATGCAAACTGAGGGGGAAGGGTCCATCAAGGGGCTTTCGGCAGTGAGGTCCGGATCTGGTTTTGGTAGGCCGGCAATGAGGTCATGGCTTATCTCGGGCAGATTGGGGCTGAAGACTGGGCCTGATTTGGTCAGTTTTTCTTCGGCCATCCATGGGTAATCTGAGTTGAGTTCTTCCTCTGGTAACCACGGGTCCTCATCCCTTGTTGACTCCGTGGGCTCCAACATTGGCTCCTTTAGAGCCTCTTCCATGTCCACCACTGTCCTTGTACCGACATCCTTGCTTAGGTTTCTCCTCAACTCGGACAAAATCCTTGATATCTCGGCCAATTTTTCCTCGGTTTTTGCATCGCCTTGGTGCATTGTTTGGGTCGGCTCCATCATAACATCGTCAAGTGACTCGGTTGGTTCTTGTATTGGTCTTGACTCCGCGGCCAAAACATTTATCAAGTCCCAAAGATTGTCTATGTCTAAGTTGTTCACCGAGCCTCCTGCCGCCTCATTGAGCCTATTCCACTCATGTGGCATCATTCCACCGAGAAACCTTAGAATAAGACCCAAGTTAGAGAATCCATGGTGCGGGCAGCTTGTCACAAGGGAATCAAAGTACCATAAGTACTCATCCAATGTTTCATCCCGGGATTGCTCAATGTGCATGATCTTTTCGTGGATTTCTCGTAGGAAGGGTGGTGTGAAAAACTCCTCATCATGCCAAGGTTCTCTATTGTAATAAGAGGCCATGGCGAACCAAGAGAATCAAAACAAAAAACAAACAAAAAGAACAACTTCACCAATGCACAACTCCTCGGCAACGGCGCCAAAATTTGATGAGCACAATGTCGTAGTGTGCAAATCAAAGATAAAATTTATAGTCCACTACCCTTAGCTTACTATGAGATTAGTAAAGCGGCAAGTAGGGGTCGAACCCAAGGGAGTTGTAATGGCTACTTGTTGTTCTTGTAAAAAAATAACAAAGGAAAGTAAAATGGTTTTGGGGGGTTTGGAACAAGATTTGTAATGAAAGTGCGAAAAGTAAGAAAAGTAAATGCAATGGGAGGGTGATCAAGAGAATGGTATTCGGTCTAGGGGCCTTTTGTTGTGGCTCAACTCATCATTGACCTCTAATGATCATACTACGTGTTCAAGATGTATCAAGGCCATTCCAAGCACTTGACTTGCCACACCGTTTAGTCCTTTTCAAGACATAGAACTCTAGTTCTAGCAAGACTAATACTCCATTCCAAGATATATTAGCCTTAGTGCAACCGCTTGGTGTCATGATTCATTATCGACCAAACAGTTAATAGAAGGACTAGACTACTCGACCAAGCTTTGCCATTCCAAGCATCCACTTGGTTTCGTTGTCTAATCTGGATTGAACTACTCGGCTAGTCTTGCCATTCCAAGCTTCCACATAGCCTCGTTGTTCAACCAATAAAGGCACAAGAACTAGTGAACACAAAGAAGCATTAAGGAAAGAGTCTCAAAGTTGTGCTACAATATGATTGTGGCTAGTTCATCATTGAACTTTAATGATCATACTTCGTGTCATGAGTGTGGTTCACTCCATTCCAAGAGATCACCCAAAGTAAGGCCATTCCAAGCTCTTACACCACAAGACACAAAGAAGCATTAAGAATGGGTCTCAAAACCGTGCCATAATGCAATGATCCCCAAACCGAATAGGGAGTGGTTTAGCCACTCACATCCATGGGAAGGATATGAGGGCAATGGATGAATGCAAGTACTTGAAAGTAAGAACAGTAAGTAAGTGCAAGAAAGTAATACAAGAATGTAAATGTGCAACAAAGTAAAGAAGGAGTAGAGAGATGTTGATTCTTTCCCAAGCCCAAATTACAAGAGGTTCCCCTAAGGGATTTTAGAGAGATTTTAGCATGTCGTTTACAAGGGCCAAGGTGCTGCTTATATAGAGATTTGAGGAAGGTTCTAGGTAGAGCTCAGCAATGGGCCGGGTCGGACTGACCCGACCCGCTAGGTAGTAAACCCAAACCTCATTTACAAGGACCCTAACCCGAATAAAATTAAAACTCGGGTCGGGTAGGGCCGGGTCTACCAAAATTACTTCAGCCCAAGGCCGTTTTAAGCCCTTTAAAATTTCGAGTTATCCGGGCCCGGGTCGGGTAAGACCCGTGGTAAGCCCTCTAAACTCCAACAAAATTTAGCTTATTCATTTAAGCATTCTATTTCCCGATCCATCATATCAAATAGATGATGAGCTGAGAAACATGAATGATCAAGAACGCAGAGCTGTCTTGCCCCAAGGAAGAGGGCATAACTACTCATTGTGTAATTGATCACAATATGACCACTTAACGAGGGTTTTTACCTTTATTTATAGTACTTTCACTTCAAATATTACCTGATACCAGGCGATGTGGGATCTAACATGAAAATAGTCATCAACTCCAACTCCATATGCATGGTTTTTCATCAGCTCATTGCATAGTCCAAAATACACTTCCAATATCATTCTTACCTTAGATTGGGATACTAGATTTTTAAAAGTAATCCCACTGCCTGCATTCCATATAAAATATTCATATTGGTGCACGGAGCTTCAAGCTCAGGCAGATTGATGCATCCACTATCTTCCATCTTTGCTAATCAAGCATGCTTTGCATACTAGTGTTGATATCGACAGAGAAAGACCAATCAATGGTGTAAAAATCAGCTGCGTTACAGCCTTATCCAAGCGCGTCCAGGATCTCCGACTCCGAGTGCTACCCTCAGTACAGTGCTTCTCTCCCGAGGAATATGGCTACCAATAAACTCTTTCGAGACTCCGACATTCAAGAAGAATCAGGAAATGAGCATATAATAGCTGGCCACATCTCTTCTAGATTTAGATCTTGTCCGAGAGCTTGTCGGCCTTGATAACTGGATTGGCTTCTGCAATGGCATCACGCCCATCAATTTTATAGTCAAATGGGCATTCATGCTTGTCTGAGTACCGGTGGATGGAACAAAATGTGCTTCCACACCAGAAGTTAAAGCCTGTCAATCCTACGCACTTTCGACAAGAGTGGCATCTGGTTGGGCCCTGTTTTGGCTTCTCATTACCATGGTCATTTGGAGTTAGAGCAGATGCTGCCGATGTCAAAATGACGGACTTGTCTACATCAGCCTCAACAGCTGCAGTGTCCTTCTGGATGACCTCAGCAATGTCGGAAGCACTGCCTCTCACCAAGGATGATAGATCAATTTGAGCTTGTTGTTGGTTCAATACCATTTCCTTGAAGCACTTGGAACACATATTATTGGTTGCTGCACTGCCAAAAAATCCGTAGTTGTTAGCACATAACTGAGGTGCATCTAGAGGAGCCTGGCATCCAGTCTTATCATGTTCCATCTTATATCAAGTTTTTTCAAACCTGCACTGCAACATGTTTAGTGATAAAAATCACTCGACCACCGAAACATGGAGCGGACAGAGATAGGTCGCGAGGCCGAAAACAGATTGTTTGAGTTGGTTAGGTTCCACTGCCCAAGCAAATATCATGTTAACGTATCCCACATCGCTGTTATTACACTTAGTGAACTAACATGTTTCTATAAGTAAAAATGGATGGATTAAAATTAAATTATAAATAAGTCTAAGCCAATTTTTAATTGGCTACTCGGGCTGAATTTTCGGGTCGGGTTCTAAAATCAAAGTCCCACCCGAGGTTCGGGCTGTCGGGTCGGGTAGCCAATCGGGCTTATGTCGGGTCATGTCGGGTTTAGGGCTTGTCGGATTTCGGGTCGGCCTTAAGGCTTTTTAAGCCCTAGGGTCATTTGATGAGGCCTAGTTCTAGGTCTTTGAATTGGCTTGGGCTTCAAGTTTGAGTGGAAGTAGTCAAAATGGATTGGCATGAGCCAATGATGAGATGCTTCTAGAATCATCAAGATTTTGCAAGTCTTTCAGATTCTTCCAGGACCTTCTAGAAGCCTCTAAACCGTCATGCATGGAATTTGGATTTTTTTTTTCCCGAAGTTACTGTTCACGACCCGAAATTACTGTTCGCGTCGAGTACTGTTCATGCCGGAGTTACTGTTCACGACGAGCCAAATTGTGGACTCCAAACTCGGCTTGGGCCGGCCTTGGTTTGGTCGTGACTCGAGCTGGACTCGGCTTTGACGTTATCGGAACTGCTAATGTTTCTACGAAACGTGGTACCCACTGAGTTCCGACTTCGGATATTAATTTGTCCATCTAAACGACCTCGGATGCTCTCGGTGTGAACTAGAAAGTTATAGGGAATTGAGTCATATACGCAACGGCATGTGTCTCGTAATTTTCTGATCAGCGGTTCATTCCCAGCACTCCGGCGAAGCTCCAAAGGTCAAATCTGCCGCTGTGATGTTTTTGGCATGAAAAGTCATCTTTTAAGCTCGTTTCCTCTTTAGACTCCAAAAGGCCCTGAAATCCAAAATGACATTAACAAGTAAACGTTCTCATGATCAAATGTCGTAAATGGTGGGTTTTAATGACTTAACGAGTCGTATAAATACGTCTCATCATGGGTCGTCTGATTAAAGGTCCTTGACTTCAAACTCCTTGAACTGTTTTCTTTTTGAACATTCGTATTGTTTAGTGCTTGTTCTAGCACAGTTAGTCTTCTGTTCAAACTATATTAGACCCCTTGCCAGTTTGTGGCAAAAAGGGGGAGTATTTTGAGGTGACCAATTTTTGTTCCCTCATGTGTCTAAAGTCTAAATAGATAGATAGATCTAGTAGATTCGGTTTTGCCAAAATGCCAAGGGGGAGATTGATGTTCCCTTGAGTGGCATGTATTTGGTAAAACTTCTTTAGACAGTTCGAGCAGGTGTTCAAGGAGAGTCCGGACGCATTCTGGAACTAAAGTACAGCGTGGAGCTGACGCAAGAATGCAATCTGGAAGGTTCTAAAGATCGAAGATCTTTTCGGCCGAAGTCTGCTAAAGAAGATACGGAGAAGATTCAAATATTCTTTCCAGTATCTTCTCATCAGATTGATAAGTCGGTTGGCTGACTTGGCGAGGAAGTTATCGAATATTCTTCCTAAAGATTGGTTAAAGATATACATCGAATATTTAGGAATATTTCCTAAATATATGATGAGGATATCTGGAGCAGATTTAGAGATCGCCCATGCATATAAATAAGAAGCTAGGGCGTCCATAATCTGCATCGCTTTCGAAGAGAAAATACACACGAGGGCGTATTGTGATCGGAGAAGAAGAGAGCGACGACCGACTGTTCTTTCCCCACTGGAAAAACATTGGCGCTGACAAAGCCTGTTCAGTGTGCTGTTCAGGCTGTCTGAGATTGATCTTACCGCTACACACACCAGACACAAAGACTGCCTTTCGGGAGAAAGTCACCAAACTTCGGGAGAAGATCGAGCACGATAAATCTGACTAAAGTAGTGATAGAGGCTAGGCATCTTGACTCGGGAGATTGTGAGAGTAAGTCCACGAATAGCTCTATACTGTTCAATAAATATTTATTTCCCTTTAGGGTCTGGGAAGTCCCCCAGAGTAGGCAAAGCCGAACTGGGTATCATACTGTGTGTGCTCCTGTTCTATTTTATTTACGGTACTGCTTGCTAAGGTGTTCAACCACTGTCTGAACACCACCTTGGAGAGTAGCTTGAACAGACAACAGTATTTCAGTCTATATGTAGATGATATGTTGATTTTTTGCACTAACCAAGAGTGCATAAATCAAACAAAGGATTTTTTATCATCTAAATTTTCCATGAAAGACGTGGGGGAGGCGGAAGTCATTCTTGGTATAAGAATAAAAAGAGTAGAGGGAGGTCTAGCGTTGACACAATCTCTTATATTGAGAAAGCGTTAAAGAAGTTCAGATATTTGGACTGTCATCTAGTGACTATTCCTTTTGATTCCTCTAAACACCTACTTCCCAATAAGGGAGACTCCGTGTCACAACTTGAATATTCAAGGGTCAGTGGAAGTTTAATGTATGCGATGACAAGCACAAGACCCGACATAGCTTTTGCGATGGGCAAGCTAAGTCGATATACTAGTAATCCTAGTGTGGATCACTGGCAAGCGGTTCATAGGGTACTACGGTATCTTAAGGGAACGATGAACCTATGTCTTATGTATTCTGAATTTCCTTCGGTCATTGAAGGATTTTTGGATGCAAGTTGGATCTCAAACGAAGAAGATCATTCTTCTACAAGTGGATGGGTGTTTCTACTTGGGGGAGGTGCTATCTAATGGGCATCTAAGAAACAAACTTGCATCATTAGTTCTACAATGGAATCTGAATTTGTTGCTCTAGTCGCAGCTTCGAAAGAAGCGGAATGGTTAAAGAACATGATACATGAAATTCTGTTATGGGAGAGACCGATATCACCAATATCGAATCATTGTGATAGCGCTGCAACATTGGCTAAAGTATATAGCCATGTATACAATGGGAAGTCTAGACACTTAGGTGTTAGACATAGTGCGGTAAGAGAGCTCATTACGCATGGGGTGATATCTGTGGATTTTGTAAGGTCACAACAAAATTTAGCCGATCACTTGACGAAGGGATTAGCTAGAGATTTGGTCTCTAAGTTTGTGAAGGGGATGAGACTAAAACCCATATAAATTTTCTAGTCGTGGGACACCCAATTCACATCCAACTAGCGTTGGAGCTGAATTCAATGTGGAAAGCCCATTCCTAGAAAATTGATGAACACCGATGTGCATCCCCAAGTATGTGTTCATGACCTACAAGTGTTAGGTTGAAGAGGGACTCTTCTTAATAGATTCTTTGAAAAAGTGCTAATTGTAGGAGCACAATCGGGTGGTGTGACCCACTAGAGAATCTACCTATATCAACATGAAGTTTCTGGTTGCTTCATGAGATATCGGGTTTGATCTCAATGCGCTTATGAATGGATAGGGACTCAAGGGCCATTAAGAGTCAAGTTAGCGTAATGGTTTGTGAAGTAACACATGCGTGTGTCATCGTCAAGTACCCGAATGGATTGATTGGTTCAAACGTTTACGAGCACCATGATTTTCGAGTATATTGTATGCGTGGCTACACTACGCGGAAATTCAATCATTTTCGACATTTCCGTTTATGCGTGTTTTACTTAAAAACAAAGGTGCTTTGTGGTTCAAAGGAAAAACCCAAAAATGGGGGAGGATTGTTGGTGATTTTAGGGTTTTTGAGCTTGACAACGTGCTCTAAACCATTGGAACATCAAGTTCTAAAAGAATCAAGCAAAACAGGATGAAATCGAGGCAAGTTGGGAAACTTGATCAATGCGGATCGCGCCCAGTGTAGACATTAACTCTGGGCGTGTCCAGACATTAAGTTAATGTCTATACTGGGCGTGGCGCGCTAATGTCTGAACTGGGCGCGCAGTGGATAGACACAGACGCGTCTTTCAGCTCAGGCCGCATCTGTTCTTCTCTTGTTTGATTTTCTGTATATACCAGATGATATCTGATATATGGGGCACGAAAAAACTCAGTGCAATTGCTACATACTACAATTCCATCTTTGATTTACAAACACTTTAAACCATAAGTCTGCTATAATTTCATTACCTTGAAATACAGTGTTTTCAATTGGATTATCCCACTTCAAGTTTCCTGTAACCCGAGGCAATTATCTATAGGGTGAAAATATTGATTTCGGAAAGCGAAACTACGCGATCCAATCTGATATCCAAGTGACTGTTCTATTACAACTGAAGATAGCTACATTCCGAAGATTTTATTTGCTGCTATTGAAAACCCTGACCAAACTTATTGCTGTGAAAGTGAAGACAAAGGCTGCCCAACAACTACAGTTAATGTGATAGTTGAGAAACTTATAGTGAATTTATGGGTAATTTGGATTTGTTATTGGTGAATTGTTGAGGAAGCAGGACCAAAAGGCAAATGACAGAGTTCATGAACAATTGGGACAGCACAATCTTTGCCTCGTATGAGCTTCATCGCGCATGAGCTGCGCCTCCTCGGGGTTGCGTTCTCTGAAACTCAATTTTTCATCGAAGGCCGTACTTGTAGGAACTTCCGTTATGGTTAAAATTAAAAGATAAACTGGTAACAAAAAAAATTAAAAGATAAACAACATTTGTATTATTAAGTTTTTTTTAATTATAATTTGATCCCAAAATGTTGAAATATGGCGGTAGGTCAAGTAATGAAATTGTATTTTTCCCGAATAACATTTGTGTAAAAAACTGAAGATACTCAACCTACTTGATTTACATTTATTCAGTTTTGTAATATAATTCAATTGTAGCCTGGGTTATGAAGTAAAACCGAATCGAACCAAATTCATGAAGGCTTCAGGTTTTACACCAAGTTTACATCATGGGATTGCTACTAGTTTTACATGATACCCAGAGAGCCGGTCTTCAACTAGAAACACAAATGAAAGATATCAAGGCAAATTTCTATTCTAAAGTGCAAAGAGCTGTGAATTTTCTTCCCAATGGGGAGACATTCAACACCCTTTGGGACTTTTTTTTTTTACCGAGTCAATCTTTCATTTCCATCTGAAGACAAAAGTTTATCCGGAACGCCAGATGGGAGCTGTGAACTTCTGAAACAGATTGCCAACACTTGCTAGAAGGGCCTTACGTGACAAGAACTCAGGCTTCCCCAGTACATTTACGGTGGAGCCTGCGGCATCACCGACCTATAAGAAGGAAGCTAGTTCAAGTCAGTAAGCATGACGAAACTTTTACATTGTAAATTCACACAATGGGCTATGAAAGCATGAAAAACAATATGGGTGGCTTTAAATGGGCTGCTTTTAATCTTGACACTGACCAAAGCAAGGGAGCCAATAAATTGTTAAACCAGGAACACAAAGTCTTCTTAGTTTTATGAATAGGAATATGCACTAAAAGAAACAGGGGAGACGTATCCAAACAGTAAGTCTTCTCTGTAAAGAAAACCGAGATTCATAATATATAATAGTTATTTTTTATTTTTTAAAGTATTTATGAATCCGGGCTAGGTAGGAAAAAGAACAGGTAATAAACATATGCAAGCAGTGGGCACTCTCCATCTCCGTTAAGAAATCCAACATTCTTTGAAAAGTGTTGATATAGTGGGGAAATATTTTGACTAAAGCTGAAGAAAATGAAACTTGCTAGCGTCAGAAAAGGCTAGGTTGGAGATGTTAATTATTGGTGTCAAGCTTCAAAAAAATGAAGCACAGAGAATTGGATCACACTCAAATTACATATGAAGAACAATGAATGCTGACCATCACTGTTCACATTGAGGATTAGGTCATCACAGGACAGTGTTGATACTTATATTTATAAGTTGAAGAGTCCTTACCTTGCATCACCTTTTAACGATAGAAGGTAATTTATGAAAGGGGAACTTATTCTAATGTGTCGGAAAGCATCATGTAATGTAACATAATATGGCAGGCTAGTACAGTACAGTCATCTGCATAACGGGTCAAACTTCCGTGAGTCAGTGAGTTACGACAGCCTCAAACATAAACCTCTCATAATAGTACTACAACCCACAATTATTCCAGTCACTATCTACGTTTTGCATGCAAACAAGTCTATGTAGCTCCTTCCCATCAGAAACCAACTACAAATACTTCAAATATATTATTTGGGAAGTTCTTATTTCAAAATTTCAAGCAAGTAGATAATTTTAGATGGATTAAGAGAGAGAGAGAGAGAGAGCATGCTTACAGTCTGAGAAGCCATGTCCATGACGCCTTTAGCAATTGGAAGTATGCAAAACCTATAATAATAATAATAATAAAAAACAGAATTAATTCAATTTCAGAAGTAAAAACAGTGATTCAACCTCAGTTGTCAATGCTTACATTCCTCTTCCACAGGCTAGGGCTTCTTTCGACGGCTCTTTCCACTCATCGTATCTACAACGCAACAACAGAAATCAACAATTGTAAAATCTCACAAACTTAACTACTTACGAGCGGAGAAAATTACATCCATCCGTATCGACGATCGAATATTAATCGCTTTGAAGAGGACGCCGGTAGCGACAACGACGAATCCGAAGCCGAGGAGCCACTCGCGTCCATCCTTCTCCTCCTATCTGCTACTTTACTTTGGTGAAGTAAAGTTATTATTAACTTTCTTCTCTAATCTTTACAAACAATTACGACGCCGTATTTGTCGAGGCTTGATAAAAACGGCGTCGGACGGCTTATTGGTCTCTCACTCTCTCGTTGCGGTGCAGCGCGCACGTCGTGTACATGATGTTTATCGAGTTGCAGAGCGTATGATTATGATGAGCTTGGCACGCCACCATGGAAGCAGCTCCTCCTCCTATACTCTACTCTGCAGCAGCTGTGCATTTCAACGACTAATCCGTTGCAGTTCCGATTCCGATTTTGTATTATTATTATCTATATTTTTTTTCGTGGACCCAAAATTTCTGGATCCACCCCGCCTGACATATTTCATGATGATCTCGCGAATAATAGGAAACTAATTATTACAGCTAGACGAGAATAAAAGAATCGCCGGTGAGGAGAGGAGGACATCCGCCTTGGTCAGAAACTACAATTTGATTGTATTGTGCATTTGCTGTTGGTTTCACCCTTTGGCCTCGATTTTGTTTTCTCAGCTCTTTCTGATTGGTTCTGTTTGATTGTATTGTATCGCCCTTTGACCTCCATTTTGTTTTCTCCCCAATTTGAGCTTTTTAATTTTGGTTCGGGTTCCCTCTAATTTCGTCCCTCATTAATCCTTGCTTGGACTATGGTTTCCGTTCTCTCCTGATTGAAATTCGATTGGGGGAGATTCAGTTGGGTTTTTTTCTAGGGTTTCTAGATATTTAATCAGAGAAGATAACTATTTTGTCTGGGTGAGTTTTTATTCAATCAGGGAAGATAACCATTTTTTTATCGGTGGTTTTGGTGGCGCTGGTGAAAATTAAGATTGCTCGGGTCCAATGTGATTTTGGCCAGTGGTTGTAAGGATACATTGGGATGAATTTGGGGTTTCTATGTTCTGCCAGTTTGGCCTTGTGGTTGTCAAAGGCCAGCTGATTAGCAATCTTGCAGTAATTGTGGTAGAGATATTGTTTTCTCAGTGATCTTTGTTTTGCGACTTCTGATGGGAGGAATTTGTTCGAAAGAAAATAGTGAAATAACAGATACAAATCAAGGGGTGAAAGAGCATAACAATAACTATTCCTTGCTGTTGGTTGCGCCTTCTAAGGGGGAAAGTGTAGTAGTTGAAGTAGGCAGTCGCAGGTCCTCGGTACGGCCGCTGACAAACCCACCTGCTAAACAGGCAGTCAGTGCATATGAGACTGGAAGCAATGGTAAAACTGTTGTTGTTGAAAGGCCAACTTCACGATACCATCAAAGAAGGGCGACAATGGATTTGGGATCCAGTGGTAGGCAACCAACCATTGCACAAGCAGTGAGTCTTGCTTATGGTTCGGAACAGGAGGAAGTTGCAGCTGGATGGCCTTCATGGCTATCTTCAGTGGCTGGAGAGGCCATCTATGGATGGGTGCCCCGCAGGGCTGATTCATTCGAGAAGTTGGAGAAAGTAAGTATTATAAATTTCTGCATCTTCAAATAATCCAATTGTGTTAACATTCATTTTCTTTCAAGTTTCTGCCTTATAATCCAATTATATTTCTTGAATCTTTATTGTTAGTACCTTGTCAACATTAGTGATCACAATATATAAACATACTAATGCCAAAATAAGGTTACAAGTCTCTATAGAGTTTCTTAGTCAGGTTTATTTTGGGGTCGTAGGATGATGAATGTTGATATGCATGCAAATTTAGATGGAAGGAAAGTGCATTTTAGAGATTTTTGAAATACAATTACAAATAGTTTATCTTTATCTTTTGTTTCAGATTGGACAAGGAACTTATAGTAGCGTATATAAGGCTCGTGATCTTGAGACTGGAAAAATTGTAGCGATGAAGAAAGTCCGATTTGTGAATATGGACCCAGAAAGTGTAAGGTTCATGGCTAGAGAAATTCACATTCTTCGCAAGCTTGATCATCCAAATGTCATGAAGCTTGAATGTATAGTTACTTCAAGAATGTCAGGCAGCTTGTACCTTGTTTTCGAATACATGGAGCATGATCTAACAGGGCTATTAGCAACTCATGGTATAAAATTCACAGAATCCCAGGTGTGTTTTATTTTTACTACCTATTGAAACTACGATGAAAGTATCTTTTTATTTCCTCTACAGCTCAAAGTCACCTCAATATCATTTGCATTTACTTTGCCCATAACTTTTTTTAATTTTCCCTTCTACTACTTTTTTTTGGTCTACTGTCTTGCATGAAACGACTGAAATCAAGTCATGGGAATAAACCCTTTTGCGTTATATATGTAGAAAGGATTCAAGAAATATAATTCAATTTATTATGCTAACATCTGATGGCCCATGTCCTTGGGGTAAATCGTAAATCACATTCCTGTCATTACTTTGGCAATGGATCTACTGAAGTGAACATCCTGTCTGATGATTCAATTCATAATCTGTGATTGATATACGTGAATTTTTTTTTGATAAAGATTTACG
Source organism: Rhodiola kirilowii (assembly GCA_033675215.1). Lineage (NCBI taxonomy): Eukaryota > Viridiplantae > Streptophyta > Magnoliopsida > Saxifragales > Crassulaceae > Rhodiola > Rhodiola kirilowii. The sequence continues at coordinate 18,830,112 of CM066199.1, forward strand.
TGATTGATACAACTGGAAAGTGTACATACAGCAGAAGCTTAAAATAAAAGTACAAACAGTTATAATCAAATGTTTTTTTATTAGAAATGAAGTTACAGATTGAAGTATGAAAAGGGGGGAAAACTGACTTTTAGCTGATAGCCTATAAATCTGATCACATTTTTATTTGTTTCTTTGCAGATAAAATGCTACCTGCAACAATTACTTCGTGGACTTGAACATTGTCATAGGTGTGGGATTCTTCACAGAGATATCAAGGGGTCAAATCTTCTTATCGACAACAATGGTGTTCTCAAAATTGGAGATTTTGGCTTAGCCAACTTTTTCAACCCAGATCAACCACAACCCTTAACTAGTCGCGTGGTAACTCTATGGTATAGGGCTCCAGAACTTTTGCTTGGAGCTACTGAATATGGAGTTGCCGTTGATTTATGGAGTACTGGTTGCATCCTAGCGGAATTGCTTGCTGGGAAGCCTATCATGCCAGGAAGAACTGAGGTATTTTGCGGGATAAAATCACTCATGTGCTGCTTTATTTGGCTTTAACATATTGTATATGCGCGCAAGATGTTCACATGCATTTTCTCTATCTAATTACAGGTTGAGCAAATGCATAAGATTTATAAGCTTTGTGGCTCACCCACGGAAGAATACTGGAAGAAATCAAAGTTACCTCATGCAACTAGCTTCAAACCAAATAAACCCTACAAGCGTCGTCTAACGGATACTTTCAAAGACTTCCCCCCTTCAGCTCTGGCTCTGATCGATGTGCTCCTTTCTATGGAACCAGGCGATCGAGGGTCAGCTTCCTCTGCTCTTAATAGTGAGGTAACTTGAATTAGTAGTTCCATGCCCACAGAAATTCAAATGCCATTAATAAGTTCATATTAGGGTTGCATGAATGACCGATTAGTACAGGATTCTCAACGAAGAAATCACGACTAGTTTTTCATATCATTTATCTTCATGTAGCATGGACTTCGTGCCTACGGTGCAATGTCGTATTCGTGTCAGACATGCGATACATATTGGATACCCGCTTTATACATATCCAATCTCTTAAAATGTATCTTGTTTTTTAGACACGTATGTGGACTATTCACTATTTGATTCAGTCAAAGATACGATCAAGATTCTTTTGAAATTAATCTTATAAGTAAACACACAACTCTTAGAAAATAATATTAGTAATAAGAGTTTGAATTTAAGTACTGGGTCGGATTGAACTATTCTGAAGTCAAGTCAAGCTTTAAATTATGTTTAGAAATATGAGTGAGCAAAAAAAAGAGAAAAAACAAACAATATTGAAAGGGAAAGAATGAACGAACAATTCCTTCTTTCTTGACAGATTTGTCAGGTTGATGTTTGCAATTTATATTCTTGCCGTTTACTTATTGTATTTTATCTCGTAGTTTTTTTTATCTCAAAGTTTATATACAAATGAGACAAGTTTATTTATATATATTATAATAAATTACGAAATGTATACATAACATATTGCATCCTGCTATTTTGGGGAAAATAAGTATCTACATATCAAATCATACCCGTGTCCATGTACCATATCAGTACCCGTGCAACATAGTGTATCTCACAAGCAGTATAGTTCTTTATGCAAGTTCTTTAATCTGAATTCATGGCTCCTATCGCTTCATGAATAATTAATGTCCTTTTCACTCGACTGAGTACAACTTCATTATGTGATAAGATGTATATAACTTGTTGTCTGTTGCCTCTTTTTGTTTTAAATTTACAGTTTTGTCGAAATCTCCTACTAAACTCAGCTAAACATTGTTGCATCTCTTTTTGCAGTTCTTCACTTCAAAGCCACTTCCTTGTGCCCCATCAAGTTTGCCGAAGTATCCTCCAAGCAAGGAATTTGATGTGAAGCTTAGAGATGAGGGAACAAGAAGGTGTGCATCTAATCAACCAACCATGTTCAGTTGCCTAGTTATACTCTGTTGATATTTGATTAAACCTTGGTGAAAATTACGAAACGGGAAAATTTATAGTCCATCTATGTCAATTACGAAAAGGGAAACCTTGCTTCGAGGCGCCAGATGTTTAATCATGATACCCGCTGTATCCAGATATTGTGTATATTGGAAGTCTTGAGCTAGTCTTGTTTTTCTTTTCAGACGAAAAGAAGGTGGAAAAGGACGAGGGCTGGAGTCCGCCAGAAAAGGTCCAAGAGAAACTAAGGCTGTTTCATCACCTGAATTCGACACTCAAGGGCTACAGGTGTTTTTCATAGCCGCCTGCATTTTTTAGTATGACTTCTTTTTCATTGTGTTTGATCTGACTAAAGCATAACAGGGAAAAAGCGTTAGTCATAAATACAACGATGCTCAAGATGTTGGTTCTGGCTTCCGTCTGGAGCCTCCTGGAGGAACTGCTCAGAAAGGCTACATGCATTCAGCTTCAATGATTCACCCTAGTGTTTATGGCTCATCTAGGCATACCAGGACAAGCGAAGGCGAGATAGGGCAAGCATCTGTACCATCGAAAAGTCAAAGACCTCAAACATCCAGAGGAACTGATTTGGCACACATTGTTATTCGAAAAGACTCGGTGCCTGGAAGAGACTCAACAACAGTAAGTATCTACTCTCCGGTCCGAATTTTGATCATTTTTTGAATATGCATATATTGAGTTCAGACTTTTAGGAGTGATTTTATTTACTAAATGCCTCAGTGAAGCTACTGATATGGCATATTAGCTTTGAATAGTTTTTTTTTTTGGATAAAAGCTTTGAATAGTATTTTGAATCTATGAGATGTTATGTGTGGATTGAAATGTTACTGAAAATAACTGCAGGGGTATAAACCTAAGAAGAACCGTATCATCTACTCCGGACCACTAATGCCTCCAGGAGAAAATCTAGACGATATGCTGAAGGAGCATGAGAAACAAATTCAACAGGCTGTTCGCAAAGCACGTCTAGACAAGAATAGGACAGGCAGGAATTTTTTATGACTGGCATCATCCTCAAGAATTTTGGGAAGCGACATTGACCCTCATGTATATGATATGACACAGAAGAATCTTGAGCCCTGGTCCAGCTCGTCTTCTTTGGATCACTCTTGTTAATCATGCCAATCGCCAGGGCAAATTACGGATTCTTTCCCAAAAAACGTGAAGGACCCTGAGTCGGAACTATCCATACAGAGAGACATATTCAACCTATGGGTTCAGTAATGTTTAATTTGTTTGGTCGGAACCGATAGGAACGTAGCTGTGGCTACATTTCTCTTTTGTAAAGTAAAGGTAATACCTGTGTATGCCCAGCCTAGATACATTTTTGGTTAATTAATATGGAAAATTTGTCTATCGTTAATGTTCAAAGAAATTTCCAAAAATGTCATTTTTAGTCAGATCTTAACTTTACTATTTTATGATATTAAGTTGAGGAGTACTGTTTATGTAAAAATTACTATTATATGTGAAAACTAAAAATCGAATTGCAAGCTGACAAGTGTTCAATTTCGTTGAAATCTCGGATATAACACGAAGGGGCATTATAGTCATTTCACATATCTCGAAATTCAAATTAGACTTAACTTGGAATGATCAGACTTCACTTGGAATGATCAGACTTAATAATCAGACTTAAAACAGCAATATCCAGACTTAAACAGTAATATCCAGACTTAACTTGCAGTGATCAGACTTAACTTGCAATGATCAGACTTAATAATCAGACATAAAAAAGCAATATCCAGACTTAACTTGCAATGATCAGACTTAACTTGGAATGATCATACTTAACTTGGAATGATCATACTTAACTTGCAATGATCGACATAACTTGTAATGATCAGACTTAACTTGGAATGATCAGACTTAATAATCATACTTAAAACATCAATATCCAGACTTAAACAACAATGATAAGACTTAACTTGCAATGATCAGACTTAACTTGCAATGATCAGACTTAATAATCAGACTTAATTGGAATGATCAGACTTAATTTGGAATGATCAGACATAATAATCAGACTTAATTAGAATGATCGGACTTAACTTGCAATGATCAGACTTAACTTGCAATGATCAGACTTAACTTGCAATGATCAGACTTAACTTGGAATGATCAGACATAATAATCAGACTTAATTGGAATGATCAGACTTAACTTGGAATGATCAGAATTAATAATTAGACTTAAAACAGTAATATCCAGACTTAAACAACTATGATCAAACTTAACTTGCAATGATCAGACTTAACTTGGAATGATCAGACATAATAATCAGACTTAAAACAATAGTATCTAGACTTAAACAGTAATATCCAGACTTAACTTGGAATGATCAGACTTAACTTGGAATTATCACACTTAATAATCAAACTTAAAACAGCAATATACAGACTTAAACAACAATGATCAGACTTAACTTGCAATGATCAGACTTAACTTGCAATGATCAGACTTAACTTGGAATGATCAGACTATATCCTGACTTAAACATCAATGATCAGACTTAACTTGCATGATCAGACTTAACTTGGAACGATCAACCATAATAATCAGACATAATTTGAATGATCAGACTTAACTTGGAATGATCAGACTTAATAATTGGACTTAAAACATCAATATCCAGACTTAAACAACAATATCCAGACTTAAAACAGCAACATCCAGACTTAAACAGCAATATCCATGCTTAAACAGCAATACCATACTTAAAACAGCAATATCAAGACTTAAAACAGCAATATCCAAACTTAAACAGCAATACCCAGACTTAAACAACAATATCCCAACTTAAAACAGCAATATCCAGACTGAAGTTAAGTCTGGATATTACTGTGTAAATTTTTAGGACAATTATACCCTCACATCTGTTATGTATTTTTAAATAAGTCCGTTTTAATTTTTTTTATATAAAAAGCGCCCTGAAGTACGATCGGTCGAAATATACATGTGGCAATATTTTATTCGGTTTTTAGTTTTTATTTATAACCGTAGTTTGTATTTGATCTGTATCCTAAGTTGAGAACCCCTAAAAATTCAAGAATTAGAGAATTCAAATCTCACCATTAAATTATGATGCATCTTTAAATCTGTATGTGACTCATGTCCAAAAAAACAAAATCAAACTTGATGGATTTGACTTTGATTAAGTTCTCAAGTTCTCGAAAATGATTTTCATTTGAGCGCTGCTCAACAGATAGTTATATACACATGAGTGGTTAAGTTTGGTAAAATCTCATCTTTATGTGAAAACTACAAACTAAACTTAAAACTTCCATTATTTACGGTAAGCGGATGAGATCTTACATTAAAAATCGATGGGACAAAGTCCTAATTATATTCTGAGCTCCGGTTCACTGTATGAATTCAGAAATTTTGTTCCCAAAATTCTGAGCTCCAGTTCGGAAGCAACACAATAGGATGATCAAGAAACACTTTGAAAACACGTCATAATAATAATCACAGAAACCCAGATTTTTGCACTTTTTTTAGTGAATGTAGAAATTTTACAAAACTTAACTAGAAAATATTTCTAAAATAGCCGATCAGGATGAAAAGAAACAAATGCAACTGACTAAAGTGTATATATGCATTTGTGGACAGTACTACTGAGGGGAGCGCTCGGTTAAGAATCCTTAAAAATTTGAAAATTTGAGAACCAAAATCTCATCATTAGATCATGATGCATCTTTGAATCTGCATGTGACACATGTCCAAAAAGCAAAATCAAAAAGGTGATTTTTGACTTTGCATTAAATGCATCTTGGAAAATATACATGGGACACGTGTCACCACCAAAATGCATCTTGCATTTTGGAAGATGACGATTGGGGTCTCAAGTTTTCAAATTTTAAAGAAATTCTCATTTTGGCGCTCCTCGTACTACTGAACCTATAAAGTTACCAGAGAAACCCATTTTTTCCCTTCACGAACTGAGAGTTTTTACATTATATCCTTCCACCACTAAACCATTACCGTAAAGTTGGTTCCATACTAGCTTTGTTTTTGTGTTTTAAACTTCACTTGTCTTATTATTGAAATCTATGGATGTGAATATTAGGTTCTAAGTTGTGAATTTTAGGATAATTTTCCAAATTGCATAAAAATCAACATTCAGTTCTAATTTTACACAATCTTTAGATTGGTTTCCCAATTTACACTAGTTTTCTAAGACGCCGTTGACAACGGCGTCTTAACATCAAAATGCTATAGTCAACAGCGGCTTACGCCTCATGGCATTTTTGCGCCAAAATAAACAGTTGTGTGACATAATATTGCCAAACAAGCCTTAACCGTTGTTGGAGACATCGTCTTAACTTAAAACGCTGTCGGTAGTAGCTTTTTAACTTAAAACGCTTGGTAGAGATTTATATTAAAATAGCTCCACCCTCCGCCACGATCCATCTGCTGATTTCAAGTCCAAGGATGTGGTCTTAGATGTATCCAAGCAAATCACTGGCCACATCTTCATCCCACATAATCTTCTTGATCATCACGCAAAGCTTCCTGTCTTGGTCTACTTTCATGGCGGTGACTTCTGCATCAGCTCCACCACATGGCTCGGCTACCATGTCTTCCTCGATCAATTCTCAGCTGCATCCACGTCCATTGTCCTCTCCATTGACTACCGCCTTGCCCCAGAGCACAAGCTCCCGACCGCCTACGAAGACTGCTACTATGCTCTCCAATGGCTTTACGAACAACATAGTCATGACCCTTGGCTCAGCCGCTACAACCTTTTCCGCGTCTTCCTCGTCGGGGACAGCGTCGGAGGCAACATAGTCCACAACGTCGCTTTAAAAACAATCAACCAAAAGCATCATCATCCGCTCGGTTACTCTCCTAAGGGGCTGATTCTGATCCACCCTTACTTCGGGAGCAAGCTGAGGACACCCAGTGGCGGACCCAGGAAATTTTCTTACTGAGGGCAATATTAGGTGGTTGTTCCAGAAGCTCCCGGAAAGGGGTCCCAAATATGTATACAAATAAAAAAATTCTTTGTGGTCAAGATTAACATGCGGTAATCAATAAAAAAATGGTTAACTTGTGGTAATTCATTTATTTTTATTATCAAATTTTTGTTGAAATGTATTATATATTTTCTAATATATATTTAAAAAATTGAAAATGTTCCTTGATAAAATAAGGATTAATTGTAGTTGTCTAACCAATTTAAGACTTACTCTTATTTTTTTCTGTATAATATAATAATTGAGGGGTTAATTGTACTAAAATTTAATTTCATTGAATCAAATTGAAATATTTATGAAACTACAGCATTTAAAAGTTAAGTTTCAAACTTTAAGGGTTAAAGTGAAAATTTTAAAACTGTTAGTACTATTCATCATCTCCCCGAAAAAAACCTGAGTTCTCCACCTGCAAACCAGACGAATCCAGCAAAATGTGTTCAATTAAAGAAATTCCGGCACCGATCTGAACTTAAAGTAGACGATTGGGACGAGAGTATAAATTTTAATGGGGGCAAAGAGTAAAAATTAATGGGGGCAAAATGTACAAATTAACATGATATTAATCAAATTACTTATGCATTAAAGAACAATTGAAAAAAATCATTGGGGCAGCTGCCCCCATACCTTATAACGTGCGTCCGCCCCTGAGGACACCGAAGGAAGATGTGGCCAGGTCTGATCTGAGGTAGAGAAAGCAGATCTGGAGCTCAATGGATGGATGGACAGAGCACTGGGGGAGAATTACCCATTTTAAGATAAAACGCTGCTACCAACAGCGTTTTAAGTTAAGATGCCGTCTCCAACAGTGGTTTAGGCTTGTTTGGCAATATTATGCCACATGACTGTTTATTTTGGCGCAAAAACGCCACGAGGCTTAAGCCGCTGTTGGCTTGAGCGTTTTAAAGTTAAGACGCTGTTGACAACGACGTCTTAGAAAACTAGTGTAAATTGGAAAACCAATCTAAAGATTGTGTAAAATTGGAATTGAATGTTGATTTTTATGCAATTTGGAAAATTTTCCTGAATTTTACTTCTCAAAAGTATAATATACCTAGATTTTACTTTATGTACCGTCTAGGGATGCACATCCGTTCCGAACCGGACCGGTGGACCGAAATTTTTTAAAATCTTAGACCGTGGACCGGACTGGACCGGGTATATATGGACCGGGACCGGACCGAGACCAAAATTTTTGTAAAAACTCGGACCGAATTGGACCGAATACCTTTAATTTTACGGTCCGGGTCGGACCGATGGACCGGAATTTCTGAAAAGTATGGACCGAGAACCGGACCGAACCAAATTTTACGAGTCGGTCCAATTACGGTCCGGTCTTGGACCGACTCGTAAAATTTGGTCGGATCCGGTCCGGTTTTTTGGTTCGGTCTGAAAGTGTGCATCCCTAGTACCGTCATTCACTTTATTTGAAGTATTTTAACTACTGCTATGACACTATGAATATGCTAGATTTGATCTTAATTACAAATAGTTGGGAATAATATATGAAATTTTCTATATGATATTGTTCTAATTACTGTGAATAATTACCTTCAACTATTATGTATACAGTAGGAAAAAAGAGTAAAAGATATGCAATCGAGTCTCCCTATCAGTGTTATTAAAACTGGATCGGTAATCGAACCGGTCAAGTCAATGGGTCAGTGGTTCAATCGGATCGAACCGGTTTGACCCGCACAAATTAAATAATAAAAATAAAATACTTATATTTGATATTATAATTTAACAAATTTATGACTTTAATAAATATTACATGTTTATGATCTGATTACAATAACATACCATAACAAATTTAGAATTTAATAAAGTACAAATCAATAATACAACAATAATAATTTTAGTCTTAATTTGTAAGTCACAACAATAAGGGATTTCTAAGACTAATTGAACTTCTAGCTAAATTGATAGTAAGTAATAAATTTTATAGATTTGATAAATGAATATACATTATTGAAACAAATAATAAAATAAGAATCATGTTTAGCTTGGTGGAATGAGAGGGGATAATTATAGAGGAAGACTAGGTTCGAGTCTTGTCCAAGTCAAAATAAATATATATTTTTTCAGATCAAATCGAACCGACTGAACCGATCAAATAACGTTTTAATGAAAAATTCGGTCAATCGGGTCAACCCACCGAGTCAACCGGTTCAACCGATCGGGTCTTAACCGGTTTTGACCGGATTTGACCGAGTCGAAGCATTTCTGATCCGATTACAGAACCGAACCGGTCTAGTGACCGGTTCCCGATCCAACTGGTCGAACCGACCGGTCTGGTCCAGTTTTCACAACACTGCTCCCTATCGAGCAGACTGGTTAGTAACAATTTTCAGCTTTGTTAAATTTTATTATCTTCTGTATAAATACTTGTTAGATATTCAACCATTTAGATGAACCTTCTATAGTTACAGCTAAAATAACAAGTGTTAGAATAATTTCATATACCCAGGATCGTAATATCCCAATCGTATTAATCAAGCATATAGAAATATAGAAAATGGCAAACCTGCGTTGATGACTCTGGAACTTCACTGGAGAAACTTTGTTGATTGCCGAACACCGTAGTGGAAACTTTCAGTTTCTTCGTACGACCTTTTCCCAGTGATATTTGAGAGAAATAAAACTTCGATCGATACGTGAAACTGGGGACCACTACCCATTTTATAGCAGTGTACACAACTGCTATAAGTTTTCATAATTACGAATCCTTCCCCTCAAAAGAAACGTATTTACGAACTGATATCTACACATATGTTTAAGACACCATGATCATCTTAATTTATATATACTCTAAAGCCAACTATATAATAAATCATTTTAATATTGACTTATAAACTACGATAGTATACACATCTTAAACTATTTACATTATGATCCTAACATTAGATTATAAAATAATCTAACAATCTCCCACTGGATCATAAATGTAAATCCAACTAGATGTGTAACCTTAGTGATATCAAAAGTACTATCATATAGAGTATATCCCAAAACAATCTCGTCCATTAATTATACTAACATAGGATCAAGCCAGCACTCGTAGCATTAACCGTTACGGGACCAAACTTGTCACATATATTAGTACAACCAAATGATACAGATCAATCATGGATGTGTAGCATGGAAATTACATGAACTGTGATCTACACATGTCTATTTCCAACTGGTCACCTTTACTTTACGGAGATCAATCCTTAAACCAAAATATAACAGAGTGCAATGTGCACTTTATTTCTGCAAAACTTAAATGTATAGGATCCATATTAGGGGTGGGCTCGGGTCGGTTCGGGCCGAAAATTTGTGAAAACCGAACCGAAACCTGAAAATTCGGTTCGGGTCGGTTTCGGTCTTTTTGAAATTAAAAACCGATCAAAGCCCGATTTTCGGGTTTCGGTTCGGTTCGGTCTTTTTCGGTCTTTTATTTTGGGGTCATTTTCGGTCTTTTTTTGGGTTTTCACGAATTTTCGGTCTTTTTTCGGGTTTTCGGTCTTTTTCTGTAAATTGACAGAAAAACATATATTCGGTTCGGTTCGGTCTTTCGGTCCGAGGAAAAATCAAAACCGAGACCGAACCGAATTTTGAGAATCGGTTCGGGTTTTTTCGGTCCGGTTTTCGGTCCGATAAAAACCGACCCGTTCGGTCTTTTTCGGTTCGGTTCGGTTTTTTTTTCGGTCTTCGGGTCTGGACGCCCACCCCTAATCCATATACAGCATACAGCAAAACAAAATCACAACACAAACTCGCACTAAATCCAGATATTCTCAAATTTGATTACACTCATATAAGCAGTACGCTAGTGAAAGACCTTGGGTGCTAATCATGGAGTTTTGTCTCAAGGTGCTCTATGGAAATATGACCACTCTGTACTTTATTGGAATATACTACCTCCTTATTGTCACAATATCCTCAATGGTCTTTCAATACCTTCTATAAGTGCAGTCTTGTGACAAAATTTTGTAGTCATATACCCTAAATAGATGCCTCACAACATGACGTGAATCTCTCACCAAATAGGCATCCTCCGAAATCGCAATCGGAATACATAATGATCTCCTACCGATCCGATTTCCTATATGTGAGCATGTAGTCTCATGTTTTCTTTAAGAACCCAACAATTTTCTTGACTGCTACCCAATGATCCCCCATGGGTTGCTTATATGTCTGCTAGACATACCATTAATGTACGTAATAACCAAATTCGCACATACCTTAATATATAAAAAAAATCTCTATATAGCCAAAGCGTAAGAGATTTTTCTATATTCCTGAATTTCCAGAGTATTTTCAAGGTATTAACAGAGACTGAATTGTCTCCTTTAGCGATCAGGGGCGTGAGAACTTAAACCTTACTCCCATTGAACTTGTGATACACACAGTCATCCATCAAGATTGTCTCAAAATCATACAAGACTATCACTTGATATAATTTAAAGTACCACCGATGAGAATCTTCCATAAATCCATTATGGAATTCCTTATTTATACATTTTAAGAGGTTGTTGAGTTTGTACTTCAGAAATAGTGTTCTGATTCTCCTTCTGGGTTGAACAGTATTTCTAACATGAATTCCACCCCCCCACTCAATATCCTCAAAATGTTATGATTCTCATCCAAAAAAATTTACTTAATAATGGGATCGCCAAACCTAGTTGGTACCTTATTAAGAATATAAGTTGCTGTCTTTAGTGCTTCACCTAGAGTCCTTCTGGTAAGTTGAAATGACTAATTATAATCCTTACCATGTCCTTATGAGTTTAATTTTACACTTTTCTAGGTGTCTAGAGAATAGTCATGTAACGTTGTTCACTTGATTGGTCATATCTATTGTGATATTTACCACCGCAATGAGACATAACATCCTTTACTCTTTAGTTGAGTTGTTTCTCAACTTCAGCCTTAAATGATTTGAACACGTTCAATGACTCAAGCCTCATGTAGGGATTTATTACATGATGGAAAAATTTCAACATATATAGACTATTATAAACACTATGCATATCGGTCCCCCAAAAAAATTGGACTTTAATAGATGAGGAAAATTTACTATTACCAAATGAGCAAGAATAACCGAATTTGCTCAATATGGAAATATAAATTAAGTTTTGCCTGATCGTCGATAAATGAATGTCTATTAAAATCAAACAAAATGACCAAATGCTAATAATCTGAAATTCATTAGTGCCTCCTCTACCGCATGACCTATTCCCAAATCGATGCATCTTTCAGCGTCAACAGGTTATAGGCAGCTCAGACAATCCCCTTTTAATTCGCCAACTGATGAGTCGAATTCTCGACCCGTTCACATGCCCATTTACGAAGAGTTTTGGTCCATTCCCGATGCTATTTCGATGCCATTTGACCCCTCTCCTTGTATTTCAGGCTTGGAATAACCATACTTTGAGCTCAGGACCTTAGCACGAAGAAACGAGGAAAATTCGAAGATTTGAGCAAAAGTTGGCAGAAATTCACTCCATCGATCGACTGGGAAGCTCCCCTGCTCCAGTCGATCGACTCGCCAGAAGAAACAGGAGATGCTGCAAATCAGCCTATCTCAGTCGATCGACTCACCATCAGTCGATCGACTCGCTCAACTTTCAGGAGGCCCTGCAATTTGGCCCTTCTCAGTCGATCGACTGGGATCCTTCTCAGCACCAGTCGATCGACTCGCAGAACAAACAGGAGAGCCTGCAAATCAAGCAGAGCCAGTCGACCGACCGGGCCAACACACAACGCCAGTCGATCGACTGGGGTACAGTTCCGGAAAACCCTAACTTTGGCTATAAATAGAAAGTTTTTGGGGGATTTTCGGGGACTTTTTTTTGCACGGATTTGGAGGAGATCAAGCACGAATTTCGAGGAGATTGAGTGAAGGAGAAGAAGACCAACATCATCCTCTTGGATTCCTACTTTGGTTTTAGATTCCTAAACTTATCTTCTTCATGTTTACATACTCTTCCATGGATGCTTTTGATTGTAACCTCACTATGAGTGAGTAGTGCCCTTGATTGGGGATCTATGAATCCCCTAAACATGTTTGTGACATTATAAACATTATGGATGCTATTGATGAATGATTTGCACATGATTTTTCTTCATTTGAACTTAATGATTAGAGTTGCCCATAAGGTGTTTGTGAAAATGCCTCAATGAGAAACTTTGCTTGATTTCGTGTTTGAAGTAACTTGCGTTGAAGAGCATGATTTCAAATGATCTAAATGAAGAAACATTAGGATTTTGTGTTAGTTGGATGACACTCTTAACCTAATGAGAATAGCTTGAACTTAACAAGAGTGTGATTGCCTAGTCAATAAAGCGTGAGTGTGAGACTAGATAATTAGACTCTATAATGCCAATAAAGCGTGAGTGTGAGGTGTTATGCGAGGTGTAGCCCCTTTGTGCTAAGTTGAAGCGTGAGTTGAGCTTAGTACTAATGCCACACGGCTATATTCTAAACATGTGCATGTGATTTCATCAATGGTGTCCTAGTTTAACGTCACAATAATTGTTTAAGTGGAGGACTAGATCCCTAATCATCTTTTATTGATTGTTAAAACCCTTTCGTTATTCACATCTCTCTTTTGATAGTTAAATATTGGCTATCAACCTCTTAGGAGGAAAATTCCCCCCATCCATTAGACATCCTAAGTAAATCATTAGCACTAATAGTTTAATCACCTATCCTTTGGGTTCGACCTTGGGTTCACCCGAGTCATTACAAATTGTTTTGATTAGAACGTGATTTAGCATAAGTATTTGAATTCTTATTTGAATATTTACACTATACATGCACTCGATCAAATGGCGCCGTTGCCGGGGATAGGTTAATTAACTAGGTGCTAGTTGGTTATTTAGTTTGTTCAACCCTTTCTTTGCTTGATAACCATTGCTTGTTTTGTGCTTGATTGTGTTTATCTCTTTTGCCGCTCATTGCTAAGAATTTCTTTTGTTCTCGCAGGAAATTGAATGAACACAAGGTTTGAAGGAAAGAAACACGTAGCAACCGGCTCTTCTTCAAGTACTTTAAGACTTCCTCAACCTACCGTTAAGAGGGGAAGAGGTAGACCTCGCAAGAACCCTCTACCTCCATTGGTTCCTATTGCCCCACCTATCATCCAAAATCAAAGACAAGAAGTTATTATGGAAAATGAAGATGGGAACCGTCCGGTTCTTCAAGGAAATGTTCAAAATCGTAGAATTGATGGGGAAGAAGTAGAGGATCCTCAAGCTAGAAATGACAATTATAATGAGAATGAGAGACGTCCTATCCGGAATCCTCGTGTTCATCGTAGAGAGAACCGAAACAATAGGTATGAGGAGGAAGATGAAGAAGATGAGGATGAAAGACCCGTAGGAGACTACATGACCCCCACCCTTGAGGGGAATGGCTCGGCAATTATGCCCCCGGATGAAGACGCTTTCGACTTTGATGTGAAGTCTTCTTTAGTCCATATGGTCACCCATGACCAATATCAAGGAGTAGGAAACCCTTCCACACACTTGGCCAACTTCCAAGAGTATTGCCGAACCTATAAACCAAGGAATGTGCCCGTGGAGTACGTCTACTTGAAGCTATTTCCTTCTTCTTTGTATGGGGACGCTAAGGAGTGGTTGCAAAACCAAGAGCCGGGAACCTTTCGAACATGGGATCATCTAGCAAATTCCTTCTTGAACAAGTTCTTTCCACCGTCAAGGACCAAGAAATTCATTGATTACATATTGACGTTCTCCCAAAGAGATAATGAATTATTCCATCAAGCCTATGATCGCTTCAAGCATTATTTGAAGGAATGCCCTCATCACAACTTTCGTAAAGCCGATCTTATGAGATACTTCTACTTGGGGATGAACAAGGAAGCTAAAAATCAATTGGATACGGCAAGTGGTGGTGCTATCATGGAGTTACCGGCTAGCCAAGGGTTTAAAATTGTGGATAAGATAGCTACGAATTCCGATCGTTACCAAGGGGTAGACCACAAGAAAATGGGTAAACCACGCGATGACTCCTCAAATTGTGCACTAAAGGATCAAATGGCGGACTTAACAAAAAAGGTGGAGAACATGATTAGTATGGTAAATTGTGTTGAAGCGACAAAAGCCAAAGCCGAGAGAGAGAAAATACCGACACAACAAGTTTGCTTCTTGTGTGCTAGCACGAGACACACTACCAAGAATTGCCCGGAAGGAAGATATGAAGATGATGATGATGGATATGAAGAAGCGCACTACGTCAATCAACAAAGGAACTATGCTTCAAATCCTAATTCTACAACAAGGAATTATGAGCCTCCTCAAAGGAGAGCGTCCAATGAGGCCAATTTTGCTCCTAAGCCTCAAGGGCAAGGCAATTATCAAGGGACGTATCAAAGACAAGGATATGGCTCAAACCAAAATCAAGGGCAAGCCTCTTATTCTACTCAAGGTCAAGGGTCAAACCAAAACTCTCAATATTCCAACCAAGGGAATTATCAAAGGCCTTATCAAGCCAAGACTCAAACGAACGATCAAGGACCCTCCAATTCACAAAGACAAGCTCCTTCCAACAATCAAGATAATACTATGATGTCTATGATGGCTCAAATGCTAGACAATCAAAAAGAGACTAACAAGAGAATGGAGCAATTGGAAGCCCATAACAAGATGCTTGAGAACCAAGTGGCTCAACAAGCCGTGGCATTGAAGCAAATGGGGAAACTTCCTTCTCAACCGGACGTGAACTCCATAGAACATGTGGACGCCATCACATTGAAGAGCGGGAAAGTCTTACCCACCCCTCAAGGGAAATCTAGTCCCGATGGCAAGGACAAAGAAGGAGGAATGGCCAAGGAAAATTTAGAAGATGAACCTCAAGCTCCCGCGGAGGAGGAGAAAAAGGAAGAGGAGCCGATTTTAATGAGGAAGTACGTGCCAATGGTTCCTTTCCCTCAAAGGTTAAATAAAAGTAAGCTTGATACTCACTTTCAAAGGTTCGTGGAGATGTTGAAGAAGTTGTACGTCACACTTCCCTTCCATGAGGTAATTACTCAAAACCCTACCTATGCTAAATTTTTGAAGGATATTGTGTCAAACCGTAGGGTAATTGAGGAATCTAGCATGATAGCTTTGAATGCGGAGTGTAGTGCAATTGTGCAAAGTCGAATGCCTAAAAAAATGCAAGATAATGGTTCATTTTCCATTCCTATCTCTTTAGGAAAGATTGAAATTGATAGGGCTTTGTGCGATTTGGGAGCTAGCATTTCTTTAATTCCCTATTCTTTGTTTGAGCAAATTGATGTAGGAGAACTCCACCCTACTAACATATCATTGAAACTAGCCGATAGAAGTTCTAGAACCCCTAGGGGAGTTCTTAGGGATGTGCCTATTAAAGTTGGTAAATTCTTTATTCCCGTAGACTTCTATGTGCTAGAAATGGATGTGGAGCAAGAAATGCCCGTTATTCTTGGTAGACCTTTCCTTAATACCGTTGAAGCGGTCATTAGATGTGGTGAAGGGTCTATTGAATTGAAGATAGGGGATGAAAAGTTGAAATTTTTTCTTAAAAATGCCATGAAAACTCCCATATCGTCTTTTGAATGTAATTTGCTTGATATATCTTGTGAAAGTCTTGAGCTAACATCTTTTGAAAGTGAAGTCATGGACTTAGATGATTCTAGTATGCATTTTTCCTCACTTTTGGATATGGAAGATGAGGAAATATATGACTTGTCTTGGGCCGACGAAGAAAAATTGTTAGATGCTTGTCAAGGTGATGGAAACCAAGTGCCAAAAGGTAAGGAATTCGAAGGAGAGTTAAAACCTCTACCTTCGAATCTAAGGTATGAGTTTCTTGGACCTAATTCCACGCACCCGGTCATTGTTGGTGCAAACTTGAATGAAAATGAAACGTCCAAACTTTTGCATGTCTTGAAAAACAATAAAAAGGCTTTGGGGTACTCAATTGATGATCTAAAGGGAATTAGCCCTTCGCTATGCATGCATAGGATAAATGTGGATGAAAATGCAAAACCTTCTAGGGAGTTTCTAAGGAGATTGAACCCTAATCTTAGCGAAGTGGTTTTTAAAGAAATCACTAAGCTAAGAGACGCGGGA
Source organism: Rhodiola kirilowii (assembly GCA_033675215.1). Lineage (NCBI taxonomy): Eukaryota > Viridiplantae > Streptophyta > Magnoliopsida > Saxifragales > Crassulaceae > Rhodiola > Rhodiola kirilowii. The sequence goes on from CM066199.1 coordinate 18,847,169, forward strand.
ATCATTTACTCGGTCCCGGATTCGGAATGGGTGAGCCCCATCCATGTCGTCCCCAAAAAGGGAGGACTTACGGTTGTGCAAAATGATAAGGGAGAGTTGGTCCCCACTAGGACCGTAAATGGATGGAGGATGTGCATTGATTATAGGAAATTGAATAAAGCAACTAAGAAAGACCACTTTCCCATTCCTTTTATCGATCAAATGCTTGAAAGACTTGCGGGACATAAGTACTTTTGTTTCCTAGATGGTTATAGTGGATTTCATCAAATTCCCATTTTGCCGGATGACCAAAGAAAAACCACTTTTATATGTCCTTATGGAACTTTTGCTTTTAGACGCATGCCCTTTGGGTTATGCAATGCACCGGGAACGTTTCAAAGATGCATGATGTCTATCTTTAGTGACTACATTGAGAAATGCATGGAAGTTTTCATGGATGACTTCTCTATCCACGGAACTTCTTTTGATGATTGCTTGACTAATCTTTCTCATGTTCTTGCGAGGTGCATTGAAACGGGTTTGGTGCTTAATTGGGAAAAGTGCCACTTCATGGTCCAAGAGGGAATTGTACTTGGGCATTTGATATCTAGTCGGGGTGTGGAAGTTGATAAGGCGAAAGTGCAAGTTATTGAGCAACTACCTCCACCAAAAGATCAAAAAGGGGTGAGAAGTTTCCTAGGACATGCCGGTTTTTACCGAAGATTTATTAAGGACTTCTCAAAGATTGCCAAGCCGCTAACTCATCTCCTATGCAATGATGTGAAATTTGACTTTGATGAAGGATGCTTAGAGGCATTTGAAAAGCTCAAGAAAGCTCTTGTATCGGCACCCATAGTGCAACCTCCCAAATGGGATCTTCCATTCGAACTTATGTGCGATGCAAGCGACTTTGCTATTGGAGCCGTTTTGGGACAAAGAGTGGATAAGAGACTCCATGTAGTCTATTATGTGAGCAAGGTGCTTGATAATGCTCAATCGAACTACACCACAACCGAGAAGGAGTTGCTAGCCGTGGTGTATGCCTTTGAAAAATTCCGCCCATATCTTGTTGGGTCCAAGACGATCGTCTACACGGATCACGCGGCTATTAAGTATTTGATGGCTAAGAAGGATGCAAAGCCGAGACTTATTCGTTGGGTTCTTCTTCTGCAAGAGTTCAATATTGAGATCAAAGACAAGAAAGGGGTAGAAAATGTAGTCGCGGATCATCTCTCGAGAATTGAGCATTTTGACACGAAATGGTTCTCAATGCCTATACGAGACTCTTTTCTCGGGGAATATTTGCTAAGTGTCCAAGATGAAGCCCCATGGTATGCGGACTATGTGAATTATTTGACGTGCGACATTCTCCCTAATGACCTCGATCATAACCAAAGGAGGAAGTTCTTGCACGACGTTTCAAGGTACTTTTGGGACGATCCGTTCTTGTACAAGCTATGCGCCGACGGGATTTATAGGAAGTGTGTGACCAAGGAAGACGCAAAAGGGATTATAGATTGTTGTCACTCCTCTTCTTATGGTGGACATGGTTTGACTTCGAAGACCACTTCTAAAGTACTTCAATCGGGATTTTATTGGCCCAACATATTCAAGGACACGTATGAATTCGTCAAATCTTGTAATGAGTGTCAAAGGACGGGAAATATTGCTAGAAGGGATGAAATGCCTCAAAAGGGAATTTTAGAGGTGGAGATTTTTGATGTATGGGGAGTGGACTTCATGGGACCCCTACCGTCTTCTCAAGGGAATTCTTTCATTCTTGTAGCGGTGGACTACGTGTCCAAATGGGTTGAGGCGATCGCCTCCCCTTCTTGTGACGCGAAAGTGGTGATCAAGATGTTCAAGAAAATTATCTTCCCAAGATTTGGAATGCCAAGGGCGGTGATTAGCGACAATGGCTCCCATTTCAAAGAAAGAGGATTTGAGTCTATGCTTAAGAAATATGGGATTTTCCATAGGTGTTCCACCCCATATCATCCCCAAGCAAATGGTCAAGTTGAGGTATCAAACCGAGAGATTAAAAATATCTTGACAAAGACAGTTGGTAAGTCAAGGAAGGATTGGGCGTTAAAGCTTGACGATGCGCTTTGGGCATATAGAACCGCCTTCAAGACACCGATTGGTATGTCCCCTTACCGGTTAGTATATGGCAAGGCATGCCATCTCCCAGTGGAGCTTGAGTACAAAGCCATGTGGGCCATTCAAGATTTGAATTTCGACAGAAAAGCTTCGGGAGAGAAAAGACTCCTTCAACTGAATGAGCTAGAAGAAATTAGGCTAGATTCCTACGAGAGTTCAAGAATATATAAGGAGAGAACTCGGAAGTGGCACGACAAACTTCTTGTCAAGAAGGAGTTCTCGGAAGGAGATAATGTTTTGGTGTTCAACTCAAGGTATAAATTGTTTCCCGGGAAGTTCAAGTCTAAGTGGTCCGGGCCGTACAAAATTCATAGAGTTTTCCAAGATGGGCACTTAGAGCTAATTGGGAATCAAGGGAGTTTGTTCAAGGCAAATGGGCAAAGAGTCAAAATTTATCATGCCAACCACAGAGACCAAAATATGTTGGAAGCTCCCCCTTGAATCCTATATGCTATCGCCGCTAGAGAAGGGATCCCGCTCGGGACTTCTCTTAGTGTGCTTCTCCTTATACCAAAGCCTCGGCTCGGTCTTGCCAAGACATTAAACTAGGCCCTAACGGGAGGTAGCCCGGTTTGTGAGTTGTCCATCTACGCAAATTCGTTCTATATATATGTTTGGCATGTGCTCATTGAACTATGCATGTGAACTTGATGTTTGTTTGATCAAAATGCATGATTTGGTGTGTTTGGTGTGAATTTAGTGCTTACATGAATTATCTTGGTGATGGTGGTGTCTAAGTGTGGAGTCTACGATTCTAGCTTGCGTTTGGTTATAAAGCATGTTTATGCTAATTACCTCTTGGTGAAGTCTTAAATTTGTACGACTTTTGTGCTGCCTATGCTTGATTTGGGGTAAAAAGTCTAAGTGTGGAGTTGGGAATCGTTGGAAAAAGAAAAATTATTTCAAGCAGAATTCCGGACCCAGTCGATCGACTGGCATCGAGCTATATCTCAGTCGATCGACTGGTTGAATATCCCAGAAGCTCATGTTTTTTGTGCTTATCCAGTCGATCGACTGGATGCAAGTTATATCCCAGTCGCTCGACTGGGAAGCTATCTCAGAAGGTCCTGTAATTTGAACCTCCTCAGTCGATCGACTGGAGGCAAGAAATAACCCAGTCGATCGACTGGGAATTGCCTATCAAACCCAGTTCGTCCTTCTTCGTTTTCATTACACCCGAAACCAAAAATCACCAAACCCTAATTTCTCAATCCGACTTCCGACCTCCACCAAATCTCGCCGGACCCTCCACCCCAATCGACTCGCCATCATCTCGCAAGCCGTCCGCCATCAACCGCCGCTCGAACCACCGCCAAATCCACCCAGCCGGCCCGATTTTCGGATTTCCGACCGGAAACCTTCTCCTCCGCCGATCTCCGCCATCCGCCGTTCATTCATCCCATTTCAACCGTCATTCTGCTCGGAATAGCCTCGCCAACAAAACCCCTCCATCGATTTGAGCAGAAAATCCCTCCCCGGTAAAACCCCAATCTTGCCCTAATTTTCGAATTCCAGTCGATCGACTGGCAATCAGTTTCAGCCCAGTCGATCGACTGAGGTGCAGTTCAGTGCCGTTGTCAGTTTTTGGTGCGATTCAGTTTTGATTTCCGTTTCAGGTGCACCATGGGTCGACCCGGAACATCCTCTAGTGCAAGAGATAAGGGAAAAGGGGTCGCTCACGAGCCCTCAATCCTCGATCAAATTGATGAGTTCAATGAATCCGAAGGAGATGATATGCCTCTCATCTCTCGGAAAAGGAAACAGTTGAGGACCTCGTTGAGGGATGATAGCGATGAGGAATTGGAAGCTACACCGGTCTCCCCCACTCCTCCTCCCAAGAAGAAAAAGCCTCAACCGAGGAAACCGGCTCCAAAGAAAAAAGCCCCTGCTCCTCCTATCCCTAGAGCTCTACCACCTCCCGTGCCCAGAGTTCCATCGCCCATTGCTGAGGCGTCTCCTTCCACCGCCATTGTCCCGGCCGTAGTTCATGACGGACCTTATGAGGGACCTATGCCCGTGACCGTTCCATACCCATTCGCAGTGCCTTTGGAGTTCAGAGAGGAGACCCACCGGACCAACCTCGCCACCATTACTTCGAAGAGGAAGATAGCCATCCCTACACTGTACCTCGATATGGAGTTGCTTCGGGGTATTGACGAAGCCGTCGCGGCTGAGGTACAATTACGCCTCACTTCATGTGGTTTATCTTTCCTATTTAATGATGATCCGGGCACCTACCAGAGGGTAGTAGAGGAGTTCATTAGCTCTTTTGAGTTGGTGAAGGAGAGAGAGGATGTCGAATGGGGTTATTATTGGAAGTTTGTGCTAGGGGGTAGAGATTTCCGGATCAGGGAGAGTACGATCCGAGAGTGGCTTGGCTTTCCACGGCCCGAGGCAGATCCCCCGGTGATTTCTGAGCATGACCAGGCCAAACTTTGGAGGAGGATCTCAGGGAGGCATGAGTGGTTTATTTCTTCATATAACTCTTCTACGATAGTCGACCCTATTTGGAAGATTATTCACCATGTCATCGCTATCGGCATCAACTCGAGGACAGAGAGGGCTAGGAAAGTCACCCTCCCAGATATGGACATCATGGTCGCCTTGGATTTTGGGCGAACTGTGGATTGGTGCCTCCATCTCGCCGACCGGTTTGAGACGGTGGTGAAGCCGAAGACGAGGAACAAGGGGATGGGAGGTGGCTCCTTGATCACGCTGATAGCCCAAAGGTGTAACTTCACCTTTGACCACGCGGGTTGTGGAACCCCTGCTAGGAGTTTGCTGGACATCGCCACGATGAAAAGCATGCACATGGTGAAGCGGGATGGTAAGACGTGGACCCACGACCCGTCACCTCATGTGGAGACCTATGTGACAGATGCTATTGCGAAGAGAAGGGCTTTCAAGCAGAAGTTCCCCCTCTACTGCCAAGCCAACCTCTCTCCCTCTCCTGCCCGTTCCCCTCCTCCAGCTGACGAGCCTGCTGCCCCTACCCCTGAGGAGCCGCTCCACCCTGAGGACCCGCCTCCCGTTGATGTTGCTGTGGAGAGGCCGCCCCCTGCCACAGATGACCTGACTGAGTGGAGGCAGAGGACCTCTGCTGAGATTGCCGATTTGAGGATTGGTTTGGCTAGCCTTGATGACTTTGTGAGAGCTGAGGCGCAGAGATCTCGTCAGGAGTGGGATTGGCTCCGGGATACAGTCATGTCTTTAGTCAGAAGTTCGGGTGGCCCAGTTGCTTCACCTGCTGCTCCGGAGTTTTCCATGCCTCGTGGCGCCTCCCCACTGCCTACCGCGCCAGCTTCTAGAGTCGAGGAGGCAAGCACACCGCTTACTGTGGGCACGATTGTGCTTGAGGACCCCATTAGAGGAGAGAGTTCGCACTATACCGGTGCCACGATTCAGAACGAGGAAGGTGTTGGAGACTCTGCCAGAGTATCCAGCCCAGGCAACGACGAGGCTTCATCTTGAGCTTGTTCTGCATTTTGTTCCATCTTTTGTCTGTGCTTTCTTGATTTGGATCATGTACGTGGATGTTAAGTCGCCTGTTGGCGCAATTTTGGATGATGCTTGCCTTTTTGATTATATTCCCATTTCTTGCCTTTGGTTGTGTACCTTATTCATTACGATATTGACGGTGCTTACCACTTACGATGCTCACTCTACAGGATATATATTTCATATGCTTATCTTGTCCAAAACACCGTCTTTATCTACAATTGCAACCAAGAGGTTATTTCTCACTCCCATAGGGTATATCATCGGCTCTACAATCGAGGGGAGTTTCTATGCGCCCTCACCTTTATTTTATCATTCTTTGCGCTTAGGGACTAAGCTTGAGTCAAGTGTGGAGTGGTTTGTGCGCATAGTTCACATGATTGCATGCTTTACATATCATATTTGATGGACACTTGCATTTTCGGCACCTTATCCCTACATGAGAGAGTTTTAACCACATAGGCTTGTGACTATCAATTCCGATTCCTATAAATCACACCTAGCCTATTTGCTACATTTATCGGATTTTGAACTTAGAACCGACCTAGTCCATTGAATGTGTATTCTTGAAAACCAATATCATTGCTATCTCTCGTCTATCTAATTCTCTAAGTATTTTCGTTGAAATACCTTGGATCAAGCTATAGCAAGCACCTTTTAAAATCTTCATGAAAAACTTAAACCTTTTGGTTGCTCCTTGGTGACTTGAGTTCTCTTACATTGTGCCTTGCTTATGTTTGTGTCCCGCACATTCCATATTTACACTGGGCATATTGTCAAGACTTAAGTGTGGAGTCAAAAGAGGGCGAAGCCCCATTCAAAAAAAAAAAAAAAAAATATAATAAAAAAATGATGAAAAAGGGTACAAATGCCGGGGGTTAGGGAGGTAAGTCCCCCCTCGAAAGCATTTGTATGCCAAAGGTTACAAAAAAAGAAAAAAAAAAGAGAAGAAGAAAAAAAGGGGGCACTTAAAGCTTGACTCTATGTCCTTCCATCATTATTCACTTGTGCGGGTGCATCATTTGTTTTGTGTGCTAGTTGGAGTGACTTTTGGACGATCCATGTGCGTGCACGGGAGTATTTCATTTGGTTTATGACTTGGTTGTTAAGAACTCTCGTGTTGAGCTCCTCTTCCCTTTATGGATTACGGCTTAAGCGCCTAAAACTTGGGAACGAGTTCCATATCGCAAGCCCGTGGACTAGCCCTAGCTAGCATAGGCAAGCGATTGACACTTTTTGTGCAAACTAAAAGCTCAACTTCTATTGTATTACCTTGAAAATGAATAGACATTTGGATGAGACGATTGATAGCTCTAGTATTGATGACCTTGAATGCACAACCTTAATGGTACTCAAAGTGGTTCGAAAGTCCTTTTGATGGTATTGTGATGATAGTCCTAGCGTGGGGTGAGGAATTTGTTTTGAGAAATCATGGCCTTGGTTAAACACTCTTAAATTCATTTCTCATGGGATAAGTGCACTTGGGATTTGTGAGTATTCCCTTTTCTGAAAACTCTCACGAGACTATAACTCGTCCACTAGGGTAGCCTAGGGGTTTAAAGGCTTAATGCATATGCTAAATGCATTCGTCACACCTACGAAAAGGAGTTAGAGTGTATATATGTGTTAGAGTAGTTAGAAATAAAGTTTTCCTATTGTTTATCTCTGGCTTGTTCTTATTGTTTGCTCGGGACGATCAAACTCTAAGTGTGGAGTGTTTGATGAGTCGAATTCTCGACCCGTTCACATGCCCATTTACGAAGAGTTTTGGTCCATTCCCGATGCTATTTCGATGCCATTTGACCCCTCTCCTTGTATTTCAGGCTTGGAATAACCATACTTTGAGCTCAGGACCTTAGCACGAAGAAACGAGGAAAATTCGAAGATTTGAGCAAAAGTTGGCAGAAATTCACTCCAGTCGATCGACTGGGAAGCTCCCCTGCTCCAGTCGATCGACTCGCCAGAAGAAACAGGAGATGCTGCAAATCAGCCTATCTCAGTCGATCGACTCACCATCAGTCGATCGACTCGCTCAACTTTCAGGAGGCCCTGCAATTTGGCCCTTCTCAGTCGATCGACTGGGATCCTTCTCAGCACCAGTCGATCGACTCGCAGAACAAACAGGAGAGCCTGCAAATCAAGCAGAGCCAGTCGACCGACCGGGCCAACACACAACGCCAGTCGATCGACTGGGGTACAGTTCCGGAAAACCCTAACTTTGGCTATAAATAGAAAGTTTTTGGGGGATTTTCGGGGACTTTTTTTTTGCACGGATTTGGAGGAGATCAAGCACGAATTTCGAGGAGATTGAGTGAAGGAGAAGAAGACCAACATCATCCTCTTGGATTCCTACTTTGGTTTTAGATTCCTAAACTTATCTTCTTCATGTTTACATACTCTTCCATGGATGCTTTTGATTGTAACCTCACTATGAGTGAGTAGTGCCCTTGATTGGGGATCTATGAATCCCCTAAACATGTTTGTGACATTATAAACATTATGGATGCTATTGATGAATGATTTGCACATGATTTTTCTTCATTTGAACTTAATGATTAGAGTTGCCCATAAGGTGTTTGTGAAAATGCCTCAATGAGAAACTTTGCTTGATTTCGTGTTTGAAGTAACTTGCGTTGAAGAGCATGATTTCAAATGATCTAAATGAAGAAACATTAGGATTTTGTGTTAGTTGGATGACACTCTTAACCTAATGAGAATAGCTTGAACTTAACAAGAGTGTGATTGCCTAGTCAATAAAGCGTGAGTGTGAGACTAGATAATTAGACTCTATAATGCCAATAAAGCGTGAGTGTGAGGTGTTATGCGAGGTGTAGCCCCTTTGTGCTAAGTTGAAGCGTGAGTTGAGCTTAGTACTAATGCCACACGGCTATATTCTAAACATGTGCATGTGATTTCATCAATGGTGTCCTAGTTTAACGTCACAATAATTGTTTAAGTGGAGGACTAGATCCCTAATCATCTTTTATTGATTGTTAAAACCCTTTCGTTATTCACATCTCTCTTTTGATAGTTAAATATTGGCTATCAACCTCTTAGGAGGAAAATTCCCCCCATCCATTAGACATCCTAAGTAAATCATTAGCACTAATAGTTTAATCACCTATCCTTTGGGTTCGACCTTGGGTTCACCCGAGTCATTACAAATTGTTTTGATTAGAACGTGATTTAGCATAAGTATTTGAATTCTTATTTGAATATTTACACTATACATGCACTCGATCAAATGGCGGTTTGTGCGCATAGTTCACATGATTGCATGCTTTACATATCATATTTGATGGACACTTGCATTTTCGGCACCTTATCCCTACATGAGAGAGTTTTAACCACATAGGCTTGTGACTATCAATTCCGATTCCTATAAATCACACCTAGCCTATTTGCTACATTTATCGGATTTTGAACTTAGAACCGACCTAGTCCATTGAATGTGTATTCTTGAAAACCAATATCATTGCTATCTCTCGTCTATCTAATTCTCTAAGTATTTTCGTTGAAATACCTTGGATCAAGCTATAGCAAGCACCTTTTAAAATCTTCATGAAAAACTTAAACCTTTTGGTTGCTCCTTGGTGACTTGAGTTCTCTTACATTGTGCCTTGCTTATGTTTGTGTCCCGCACATTCCATATTTACACTGGGCATATTGTCAAGACTTAAGTGTGGAGTCAAAAGAGGGCGAAGCCCCATTCAAAAAAAAAAAAAAAAATATATATAATAAAAAAATGATGAAAAAGGGTACAAATGCCGGGGGTTAGGGAGGTAAGTCCCCCCTCGAAAGCATTTGTATGCCAAAGGTTACAAAAAAAGAAAAAAAAAAGAGAAGAAGAAAAAAAGGGGGCACTTAAAGCTTGACTCTATGTCCTTCCATCATTATTCACTTGTGCGGGTGCATCATTTGTTTTGTGTGCTAGTTGGAGTGACTTTTGGACGATCCATGTGCGTGCACGGGAGTATTTCATTTGGTTTATGACTTGGTTGTTAAGAACTCTCGTGTTGAGCTCCTCTTCCCTTTATGGATTACGGCTTAAGCGCCTAAAACTTGGGAACGAGTTCCATATCGCAAGCCCGTGGACTAGCCCTAGCTAGCATAGGCAAGCGATTGACACTTTTTGTGCAAACTAAAAGCTCAACTTCTATTGTATTACCTTGAAAATGAATAGACATTTGGATGAGACGATTGATAGCTCTAGTATTGATGACCTTGAATGCACAACCTTAATGGTACTCAAAGTGGTTCGAAAGTCCTTTTGATGGTATTGTGATGATAGTCCTAGCGTGGGGTGAGGAATTTGTTTTGAGAAATCATGGCCTTGGTTAAACACTCTTAAATTCATTTCTCATGGGATAAGTGCACTTGGGATTTGTGAGTATTCCCTTTTCTGAAAACTCTCACGAGACTATAACTCGTCCACTAGGGTAGCCTAGGGGTTTAAAGGCTTAATGCATATGCTAAATGCATTCGTCACACCTACGAAAAGGAGTTAGAGTGTATATATGTGTTAGAGTAGTTAGAAATAAAGTTTTCCTATTGTTTATCTCTGGCTTGTTCTTATTGTTTGCTCGGGACGATCAAACTCTAAGTGTGGAGTGTTTGATGAGTCGAATTCTCGACCCGTTCACATGCCCATTTACGAAGAGTTTTGGTCCATTCCCGATGCTATTTCGATGCCATTTGACCCCTCTCCTTGTATTTCAGGCTTGGAATAACCATACTTTGAGCTCAGGACCTTAGCACGAAGAAACGAGGAAAATTCGAAGATTTGAGCAAAAGTTGGCAGAAATTCACTCCAGTCGATCGACTGGGAAGCTCCCCTGCTCCAGTCGATCGACTCGCCAGAAGAAACAGGAGATGCTGCAAATCAGCCTATCTCAGTCGATCGACTCACCATCAGTCGATCGACTCGCTCAACTTTCAGGAGGCCCTGCAATTTGGCCCTTCTCAGTCGATCGACTGGGATCCTTCTCAGCACCAGTCGATCGACTCGCAGAACAAACAGGAGAGCCTGCAAATCAAGTAGAGCCAGTCGACCGACCGGGCCAACACACAACGCCAGTCGATCGACTGGGGTACAGTTCCGGAAAACCCTAACTTTGGCTATAAATAGAAAGTTTTTGGGGGATTTTCGGGGACTTTTTTTTTGCCCGGATTTGGAGGAGATCAAGCACGAATTTCGAGGAGATTGAGTGAAGGAGAAGAAGACCAACATCATCCTCTTGGATTCCTACTTTGGTTTTAGATTCCTAAACTTATCTTCTTCATGTTTACATACTCTTCCATGGATGCTTTTGATTGTAACCTCACTATGAGTGAGTAGTGCCCTTGATTGGGGATCTATGAATCCCCTAAACATGTTTGTGACATTATAAACATTATGGATGCTATTGATGAATGATTTGCACATGATTTTTCTTCATTTGAACTTAATGATTAGAGTTGCCCATAAGGTGTTTGTGAAAATGCCTCAATGAGAAACTTTGCTTGATTTCGTGTTTGAAGTAACTTGCGTTGAAGAGCATGATTTCAAATGATCTAAATGAAGAAACATTAGGATTTTGTGTTAGTTGGATGACACTCTTAACCTAATGAGAATAGCTTGAACTTAACAAGAGTGTGATTGCCTAGTCAATAAAGCGTGAGTGTGAGACTAGATAATTAGACTCTATAATGCCAATAAAGCGTGAGTGTGAGGTGTTATGCGAGGTGTAGCCCCTTTGTGCTAAGTTGAAGCGTGAGTTGAGCTTAGTACTAATGCCACACGGCTATATTCTAAACATGTGCATGTGATTTCATCAATGGTGTCCTAGTTTAACGTCACAATAATTGTTTAAGTGGAGGACTAGATCCCTAATCATCTTTTATTGATTGTTAAAACCCTTTCGTTATTCACATCTCTCTTTTGATAGTTAAATATTGGCTATCAACCTCTTAGGAGGAAAATTCCCCCCATCCATTAGACATCCTAAGTAAATCATTAGCACTAATAGTTTAATCACCTATCCTTTGGGTTCGACCTTGGGTTCACCCGAGTCATTACAAATTGTTTTGATTAGAACGTGATTTAGCATAAGTATTTGAATTCTTATTTGAATATTTACACTATACATGCACTCGATCACCAACCAATATACTTAGCTCAGACAATCCCCTTCACGTGTCCAGTTTCCTCACAGAAATGACAAGTAATATGAGTATTGAAAACTAGAGCCTTAGAATTAGCAGCTTCATCATGCTTCAACATCTCCTCTTCTTCCACACAAAACGAAATGAGCTCATTTAGAGTCCACTTCTCCCTCTGACAGTTATAGGAAATCCTTAACTGACTGTACTCTGAAGGAAGAGTGATTAACACCAAATGCACGAGTAGGTTCTCAGATAACTCGAGCTTTAAGGCCTTTAGTTTTGAAGCAAGTTGAGACATTTCCATAATATGCTCCCTGACGTTACCCTTGCCGGAGTACTTCAATGAAATCAAGTTTGCTAAAAGCTCACTTGTTTTCGCCATATCGTTTTCTACAAAACGTTATTCAAATTCGGCAAGGTAGTCTTTGGCACTGGAAATATCATCAGGCACTATACCCCTGAAAGCCTCTAGAATGCCGCGATGAATGATCATCAGACTCGTCTTATTAGAATGCTCCCACATTCTTAAATGATGACGATCAAATGCACTTCTTGAATTAGCAAGATGAATCGGCTTCGCCTCTCGCAGTGCTAAGTCAAGATACATGCTACCTAAGAAAATCTTAATATTTTCTTTCCACTCCTCAAAGTTCGTCCCATTTAGTACGGAAATATTATTGAGGTTTGCAGCAACTGAAGTGGCAAACATGTAAGCTGAAAGAGAACAAGACATAAGTCAGCTTTTCATGCTCTCATAATGCATAAATAAATATGACATATCAAGATACCCAGCACAACATTAACAGCAAACATTGATGATACACGGTGTCAAATAAATAGCCATATTTTGATGTACTAATTATTCACACAAAGTTCATCCTGACAATCATCACATGTCATTACCACAGATATGTATGTAATTACAGTGGATAATAATTTTCCTTGGGGCCAATTAATTATCCATGTAAATTACATACATATTCCTATTCAGCACCCTTCATGTATTAACTTACACATAAGAGGTCACTTGTGACATTTATGCATTAATTAATACACTCTAAGTGTGGCCCAAAATTGAAAACATTTGTCATATATGTATGTACCTTTAAATTTCAGTAATACACCCCTATTTAATTAAATCAAAATAGATTTAATTAGTTAACTGTTATTGAACCAAGATTGAATTGGACCACATAACCAAATTGGTCAAATTCACTTTAATTGAACCACATACCAAACTGGCTCAAATCACTTTAATTGAACCACAGACCAAGCCGACTCAAATTACTTTACTTGAACTTGATTCAGTTGGATTGAATAACCACCTTAAACCAGTTCTCTAAAACAACCGAACCGAATCAGTTCCAAGACTGGTTTGTTCAGAAATGAACCGCAACCGGTTCGTTTCGAACTGAATTTATTTAGATCATCCTGAATTAAACCAAAATTGAATTGAGCCGCATTATTATTGGCTCAAAACACATTTAGGGCCTGTCCACTTTGACTGAAACTTAACTGATCTTAAATGATCTTAACTGATCTTAACTGATATTAACTTATCTTAACTTATCTGAAACTTATATTGACTAATGAATAGTAATATTATGATGATGGTGAATAGTATGATGACGATGGTATGATGAATAGTAATATTATGATGATGATGAATAGTAATTTTATGATGATGATGAATAGTAATATTATGATGATGGTATGATAATGGTATGATGAATAGTAATATTATGATGATGATGAATAGTAATATTATTATGATGATGAATAGTAATATTATGATGCTGGTGATGATGATGATGATGAATAGTAATATTATGATGGTGAATAGTAATTTTATGATGATGAATAGTAATATACTGATGATGATGGAGGTGATGATGGTGATGAATAGTAATTTTATGATGATGATGATGGTATGATGAATAGTATGATGGTATGATGATGATGGTGATGGTATGATGATGAATAGTATGAGGATGGTATGATGATGATAGTATGATGATGATGATGGTATGATGCTGAATAGTGTGATGGTATGATGATGATGGTATGATGATGGTGAATAGTATGATGATGATGATGATGGTATGATGAATAGTATGATGCTGATGATGGTATGATGAATAGTATGATGATGATGATGATGGTATGATGAATAGTATGATGGTATGATGATTGTGAATAGTATGATGATGATGATGGTATGATGATGATGATGGTATGATGATGGTGAATAGTATGATGGTATGATAAATAGTATGGTGGTATGTTAAAAGTAACTTAACTTATCTTAACTGATCTTAACTTATCTTAACTAATATTAACTTATCTTAACTGATATTAACTTATCTTAACTGATATTAACTTATCTTAACTTACAAGTCAAAAAAACAAGTCAAAGTGGACAGGGCCTTATTGAATCAAATTTAATTGGACCAAATAACCAAACTGGACCACATTGAACTGATTCTCATAGTGAAGCGGATCCAAATCAGACTCCAGTTGAACCATATTGATTCGATCTGAACCGAACAAAATCCAAATTTATTTGAACTGAATCAACCCAGTTCAGTCCAAACTGAACCACAATCAAATTGCAATTGAATCAAAAAATGGTCTGATCTGAATTGAACCTCAATATTCTTAAACTAAAATGAACCACAACCGATTCAAACCTAACTAAACAGCAACCGATTCAAAAACCCATCGATTTAAATCAATTACAGTAGAATTTTTTTTTAAAGTTCCTCTCTGCAGCCACAGCATTGAAACTTGATTAAATAAATCAATCAGTCAAACCAACCGTCATGACAGCCCAAATTAATTGAAGCGCATCATCGTGTGGCGGCTGTTCCTTCATGGCATCAATTAGGGTTTCTCAATATGCAATCAAAACCCAAAAATAGATTAATATAATATTATAGAGGTCAGATCTGGTGCAAAGCCCAAATACCATACAAAATACAAAGTAATTGAGACCATTGATCAAGTTAATCCAATGATCCCAATTAATTAGGATAAACACAAATTAATTTATTTTTATCCCTATTAATAAGCTCATTAAGGGTAAAATAGACAGGATTTTTCTTTTATTTCTCTCTCATTACTGTTCATTACTGTTCATTACTGTTCATTACTGTTCATTACTGTTCGTCACTGTTCGCTACTGTTCATTACTGTTCGTACTGTTCATCATCATCTACAAATCGCGATCGAAAACGAACTAATTGAAATCGATCGAAAACGAACTAATCGAAATCAAAATCGAAATCGAACTAATTGAAATCAAAATCGAAATTGAAAACGAAGAAGAAACGCAGAAATCAAAATGCAAAAGAAATCGACAAAGAGAAACGCAGAAGAAATCGAAAACGATTCCGAACAAATGGTCATAACGAACTATAAATTGCAGATGACGAACTATAAATTATCATGCCTAACTATCGATGATACTGCCGAATTGTTGACGAATTATAGTCCCAATGTGATGAATTATGTCATAATTCATCAAAATTGCACTATAATTCGTCGAAATCTTGACGAATATAGTCCAATTTGGACGAACTATAACATAATTCGTCCAAAAATTGGATAACGAACTATAAATTAGTGATGACGAACTATAAATTATCATGCCTAACTATCGATGATACTGCCGAATTGTTGACGAATTATAGTCCAAATGTGATGAATTATGTCATAATTCGTTAAAAGTGCACTATAATTCGTCGAAATCTTGGCGAATATAGTCCAATTTGGACGAACTATGACATAACGAACTATAATTAGGCCTTGACGAATTATAAAATTCTTGAACAAATCGATGAACATAACTAAGTTCAATAACATCATCATCACATCTCCACAACACCAGCAACTACAATTTCCTATCTTCCGCCTTCGTCGGTGGTGGATCAAGTGGGAGAAACAAATCAGACACTCCGCCACTCCCCTCCACTCCTTGCCGCCCTAACGACATCTCCGTCCTCGTCACCAGCGCCGACCCACGCTGCGGCGATGGAGTTCTCGGCCTTGACAATATCAACACCTACTATGATCCATGGATGAGCATCGTCGAAGGATGATGGAAATTTCAGATCTGAAATTTTAATCGAAAAGAGGAGAGAGACAGTAAAGAGAGAGAGTGTTGATGTGTATTCCAAATATACCCTCATCTAATATTAATTTGAATTTTTATTTATTTATTTTCATTTAATCTCATCCATAGAAATTATAAAATCAACGGATGAGATTAGTTTGTATTTTTTACAATAATATGGGGTTTGCACCTGGGGTTTGGATCAAATACAAACCAATCTTATAAATAAAAACTACAAACCCATAAAAAATTCGACACGTGTCAAAATTAACCAATCAAAATTCAGCCGAGATTTCATCCCGTCGGGGTTCCTTTTGTAAATAAAAAAAATACATGTGGACTTATTAAAAAATATATAAACAATAGGAGGGATATAAATGTCCAAAATTTTCTACAGTAATGTTCAGACTTAAAAAAACATTGTTCAGACTTAACCCAGTAATAACAATACTTGAAAAAACATTGTTCAGACTTAAAGAAACATTGTTCAGACTTAAAAAAATAATAATGAGAGTTAAACCATTAACAATCAGACTTAAAAAACATTGTTCAGACTTAAAAAAACATTGTTCAGACTAAAACCAGTAATGACAATACTTGAAAAAACAATGTTCAGACTTAAAAATAATAATGAGACTTAAACCATTAACGATCAGACTTAAATAACAATGTTCAGACTTAAAAAAACAATGTTCAGACTTAAACCAGTAATGACAATACTTGAAAAAACATTGTTCAGACTTAAAAAATAATAATGAGACTTAAACCATTAACGATCAGACTTAAATAACAATGTTCAGACTTAAAACAACAATGTTCAGACTTAAACCAGTAATGACAATACTTGAAAAAACATTGTTCAGACTTAAAAATACATTGTTCAGACTTAAAAAATAATAATGAGACTTAAACCATTAACGATCAGACTTAAATAACAATGTTCAGACTTAAAAAAACATTGTTCAGACTTAACCCAGTAATAACAATACTTGAAAAAACATTGTTCAGACTTAAAAAAACATTGTTCACTACCTTTTTTAAGTCTGAACATTACCATTTAAGTCTGAACACTACCATTTAAGTCTGAACACTACCTTTTTTAAGTCTGAACACTACCTTTTTTAAGTCTGAACACTACCATTTAAGTCTGAACACTACCTTTTTTAAGTCTGAACACTACCTTTTTTAAGTCTGAACATTACCATTTAAGTCTGAACACTACCTTTTTTAAGTTTGATTATTAAGTATTTTTAAGTCTGAACACTACCATTTAAGTCTGAACACTACCATTTTTAAGTCTGATTATTAAGTATTTTTAAGTCTGAACACTACCATTTAAGTCTGAATACTACCTTTTTAAGTCTGAACACTACCATTTTAGTCTGAACACTACCTTTTTTAAGTCTGATTATTGAGTATTTTTAAGTCTGAACACTACCATTTAAGTCTGATTATTAAGTATTTGTAAGTCTGAACACTACCATTTAAGTCTGATTATTAAGTATTTTTAAGTCTGAACACTACCATTTAGGTCTGAACACTACCATTTAAGTCTGAATACTACCTTTTTTAAGTCTGAACACTACCTTTTTTAAGTCTGAACACTACCTTTTTTAAATCTGATTATTAAGTATTTTTAAGTCTGAACACTACCATTTAAGTCTGAACACTACCATTTAAGTCTGAACACGACCATTTAAGTCTGATTATTAAGTATTTTTAAGTCTAAACACTACCATTTAAGTCTGAACACTACCTTTTTTAAGTCTGAACACTACCATTTAAGTCTAATTATTAAGTACATTTAAGTCTGAACACTACCTTTTTTAAGTCTGAACACTACCATTTAAGTCTGAACACTACCATTTAAGTCTGAACACTACCTTTTTTAAGTCTGAACACTACCATTTAAGTCTGATTATTAGGTATTTTTAAGTCTGATTTAAGTGTGAACACTACCATTTAATTCTGAACACTACCATTTAAGTCTGATTATTAAGTATATTTAAGTCTGAACACTACCTTTTTAAGTCTGAACACTACAATTTAAGTCTGATTATTAAGTATTTTTAAGTCTGAACACTACCATTTAAGTCTGAACACTACCATTTAAGTCTGATTATTAAATATATTTAAGTCTGAACACTACCATTTAAGTCTGAACTTTACCTTTTTTAAGTCTGAACACTACCATTTAAGTCTGATTATTAAGTATTTTTAAGTCTGAACACTACCATTTAAGTCTGAACACTACCATTTAAGTCTGAACACTACCATTTAAGTCTGAACACTACCTTTTTTAAGTCTGAACACTACCATTTAAGTCTGATTATTAAGTACATTTAAGTCTGAACACTACCTTTTTTAAGTCTGAACACTACCATTTGAGTCTGATTATTAAGTATTTTTAAGTCTGAACATTACCATTTAAGTCTGAACACTACCATTTAAGTCTGATTATTAAGTATTTTTAAGTCTGAACACTACCATTTAAGTCTGAACACTACCATTTAAGTCTGAACACTACCTTTTTTAAGTCTGAACACTACCTTTTTTAAGTCTGAACACTAACAATTTTTGGACTAAATTGAAAATAACATAATTAGGTTTTATACCCATTAGTGTGGAATGACTATTATACCCCTCCGTGTTTTCTCCGGAATTTCGACTAAACTGGGACACGTGTCGGCTTTATAATCGGTTTGTAATTTTTATTTATAATTTGGTTTGTACCTGAACCGCACCCTTGCACCTGATCCTAATCCTAATATTATAATCAAAACTTTGACTGACTGCCATTGCCTTGTTTTGAAGTTTGAACGCCTACCATTCAATGTGTTTTTGCGTCACTCATTCAAAACAATTAAACGTCGCCCATTCAATTGGCATCCCCTCGCCCGCGCAGCATCAACGACAACCAAGTAACAGCTTCTAGACGCCTTCTGCCATGGATTCCGGCAGCCTCTCAAACGACGATGAGGCGGCGCAATCAGATCTGAAGCAAGAATGAAACGAGACCACGCGATGGCGAAGTGCAGCCAAATCTGAGTCATGACGATGCGTCCGAATCTGGAAATAAGGAGCAGCGCATCGCAGGACCTTCTATTCTCATCTCCTCCATTGATTTTCACGGCCGAGTAACATCGCGCAGATCTGAACGGGACCGAGACGCGGCATGCTACCCACATCCGAACGCATCAACTCCTCATAGTTTCCATCATTTATCCAAACCGTGTAACTCATATCCGAGACCACTCCTTACCGAAAGCCGGCCTGACGCCCACGCGAGGTTTAGAAATCATGCCGAGATCCTTCGTATCCAACAATCGTGCGAACCAAACACAAGATTGATTCTTCAGACCACGGCGGAGCAGAGCACGATTCAGCAGATGCCCAAATTCCGACGAGCAGCAATCTCTCCCCGAAGCAGCAGAAGAAAACTCGGGGAGAAAAAATTATCAGATAAATCAACCTGAATCAAATTTCAGCCATGAGCCTGAATCTGGCTCAATTAACATAAAATTGAGGCAGTTTAATATCAATTGTTAGAATGATTTTATATACCGAGTATCGTAATACCCCAATCGTATTAATCAAGCATACAGAAATATAGAAAATGGCAAACCTGCATTGATGACTCTGGAACTTCACCGGAGAAACTTTATTGATTGCCAACACCGTAGTGGAAACTTTCAATTTCTTCGTACAACCTTTTTCTATGGGAACCACTACCCATTTTATAGCAATGTACACAATTGCTATAAGTTTTCATAATTACGAATCCTTCCCCTCAAAAGAAACGTATTTATGACGGAATTTTTTTCCAAAATGCTCAAAATTCAAGATTGAGTTCCAATTGTACTCAACTTGTCAGATTGGTTTTCCAATTTACACATGTTTCTTAAGACGCTGTGGGTAATGACGTCTTAGCTGTAAAAAAACTCCAAACAACGGCTTCTTAAGCCGCGTGGCCTTCTTTCTTGATACTAAGGTGTGTCAGCAGCTTGAAGTCAAAAGCTAAAACGCTGTCGACCACAGCGGCTTATTCCTGTTACTCGAGTGAAATCTTGATTCTTGATTCAAGACCAATCTGCATGCAAATCCACGCATTCGACGAGTTCCTCCCAATTCTCAGAAACCCAAAACACCCTCGTCGCTTGTTCATCCTCTCCTGATCATCATCTTCCATCTCTCATTTTTCACTAGCATTTCTCTAATCGTGATGATACCACGGCCCTCATGCTCCTCCTCCTTGTCAGCGACTGCAGCCGAGTTCGGCTCTTGAAATGGACAGTGGCCGGATGTTTGAGTATGGGACGCCGGATGTTTGAGTATGGGACGCCGAATGGGACGCCGGATGTTTGAGTATGGGACGCCAAATGGGACACCGGATGTCAGCTTGGACGAAGGTGGGTACGGATTGTTCGGTTTTTTGAAGTGTGTTTCCGGTGAGTCTCCTGAGATATGGTGATGATGTTGTTCTCTAGTTTTGTTGAATTGTTGTTGTAAGAATGGGCAAGGCAAGGTGGTCTTGACTTCATGGGTCAAAGTGAATGGAGAGTAGATAATATAGGGTTAGATATGCTCTTTAAAAGAGCTTGTTGTTGTGGGTCACTGCCTTGTACAACCTCTCTTTTCTCTTTTGATAATTCACATACACATTATTTGAATACTCATGCTTGTTTTATTATCAGTCAGTGTCTGAGTTGCTCTTGAATTCTAGTTGTCTGTGGAATGTTATGTTTTACTGGAATATGCTTTCTTAAGATTGTTCATTAGGTGCAAGGTCAAACATCCACTATGGGACGTTGTGTCCTGGCAATCATCATGTTGCAGCAACAATTCAACAAAACCAGAGAACAACATCATCACCATATCTCAGGAAACTCACCGGAAACACACTTCAAAAAACTGAACAATCCGTACCCACCTTCGTCCAAGCTGACATCCGGCGTCCCATACTCAAACATCCGGCCACTGTCCATTTCAAGAGCCGAACTCGAACCGAACTCGACTGCAGTCGCTGACGACGAGGAGGAGCATATATATGAGGGCCGTGGTATCATCATAGTTAGAGAAATGCTAGTGAAAAATGAGAGATGGAAGATGATGATCAGTAGAGGATGAAAAAGCGACGAGGGTGTTTTGGGTTTTTGAGAATTGAGAGGAACTCGTCGAATGCGTGGATTTGCATGCAGATTGGTCTTGAAGCAAGAATCAAGATTTCACTCGAGTAACATGAATAAGCCACTGTGGTTGACAGCGTTTTAGCATTTGACTTTAAGCCGCTGTCCATGACAGCGTTTTAGGCACATCAAGTTGTCGACTCACCTTAGTATCAAGAAAGAAGGCCACGCGCCTATGCCGTCGTTGTTTGGAGCGTTTTACAGCTAAGAAGCAGTTACCCACAACGTCTTAAGAAACATGTGTAAATTGGGAAACCAATCTGGCAAGTTGAGTACAATTGGAACTCAATCTTGAATTTTGAGCATTTTGGAAAATTTTCCATTTACGAACTGGTATCTACACATATGTTTAATACACCATGATCACCTTAATTTATATATATTCTAAAGCCAACTATATAATAGATCACTTTAATATTGACTTATAAACTACGATAGTACACACATCTTAAACTATTTACATTATGATCCTAACATTAGATTATAAAATAATCTAACAACATGATCTATCAATTACACAACAAGTACGGATGCTTGATTAGGTAATTACACTACCAATTCATAATAGTTGGACATGTGAATTATAAACTGGCACTGACCATGGAACGCTCGCCTGGCTGAAGAAGTACTGATATTGAGAACCCGATACCAATCATAATGGTTTTTCAAGTTCAGAAGAAATCTCATTCAGCATTAGGATTCACACGACTAAATCTGCATCTTGTAGGCGTTACCAGACGACTGAATCAACCAACAGGTACATTCAAGGTAAAAGTTTGAAGAACCAGCAGAAATGCATGTGCATGTGTGTCGTACTCTGGTTGGGCAGAGGATAACGGTACCTGCATCCATGGAATCACCAAAGCCATACTGTTATGCTTTTGAATAAGGAGATGTAGATGAAATTATCCTATTCCAATACAGAAAATTCTCCCGTTTGTGCATCTGTGAATCAATCATAGAGCAGAATTACTCTCTGGATTCATGGTAATCATCTTTTCAGCATCAATTAGTAATCATTGTGCGTATAAGTAATAACCAGTAAGTCATTGCCATTCCTCTTTCTCCCCATGAACCAATAAAGCTAAAGATACACTTAGTCCATTAGTTTTGTTTCAACTTCTTTTTCCCTTAGATTCAAAACTCCTCATAGTTTCCATCATGTGTATGTTATGACAAGTCGAGCCCTACTTCATTACCGTTCTTTCCAAATAACTACTATTTGTGCTACGAAGAGGAAACGTAGAAATTACGCTCCCACCCACATAACCAATCAATCAATCGAGCCACACTGCCCATAAATTATCTTGATGACCACAGGCCATAGTTAGTGGATTTCTTTTCAGAAAATGAAATATCGAGATGAATGAACAATGAAGTGATCGCTATATAAAAAAGGAGAAGACTAGAGAACTCATTGAGGACTCTTCACCAACAAATCCATGGTTGCAATACTAGCTCCCTTGGTAATTTAAGGGAGTTGCGTGCTATAAGAGAATTTAGAAAGATAGATAGCCATCAGTTCGAATATCAAGAATTCTGAAACATTAATTCATTCAGAATGGATGAGCAAATGCATAGACATATGTACACTAGAGATACTACAGTAGTCCAACAATGAACATCTTGGAGTTTAGTTCTGAGTGTAGTTAGTTTCAAGAATGTTTGACCACTATCAAGCAACATGATAATATAACATACGCAAAAAATGCATGGTTAATGAGTATGAATTTATTGGGTTTCCATATTCACACTCCAACTCGCCACTCGCATTCTTACAGCAACATCTTCCAATTTCAATTTGGAGAAGTTACCTTAGAGGTCTGCTCTCTGTGTCTGAAATTGTCTAATGAGGGATGTTGCCGTTCTTTGTCAACTTCTTACGATATTGTCTCACACGACCAACCGTTCTGACATTTGCCTGACGTTTTGTGCTTCTTGCTGAGCTTGATTTCCAGTATTTTCTTCAGCATTCGATGATCTATGACTGGCAGCAAGCTGAACAATAGGCAGCTCGTTAAGTGATTTATAGGGCATATGGAGAGAGAGGCGGCACAGAGGACAAGTGGTATGTCTAGCCAGCCAGTGGTCGATGCATTCCATGTGGAAAGAATGCCCACATGCTGGTATTTGTTGAAGTCTATCCTCTGCCTGGTAATCGCCCAGGCAAACCGAGCATCTACACACAAAGAGAAAAAAACAAGACCACATTTGGAACATGACCAACATAGACAAAATTGACAAGGGGGGGTCGCGAAATCAATGTTTGAGAAAAGTTGAACTTCTAAGTGTGAAATATAATACAGCACTGTGTCACTATATTGAATGTGTCCGAAAAGTGAAGTATTTACGACACCAGATAAACTAGTTCATGGATTAAGTGGCGCTGCACAAAGAAATTCTGTTGCCATGATTAAATTAACTAGCAAGAAACTAATGACAGACACCAAACTTCCAGAAAATGATAAAACATAAAAACGCAGAAACGAATCCAAACACCAAGTGATATGTGTGCGGTGAATGATTTAATCTTCAATCGTATACATTTCATGCAGATGCATGATAATGCACTGATAGCAAACCACTTTCATATATTTTCTCGAAATCTTTCTCAGCATCTCCACTTTTCCATATCAAGTTTCACTAAACAAAATATAAACCTTAACGGACACTAAGGAGACAAGTACCACTAGCCCAACTTCTGAGTTTCAGTGTTACACTTAAAGTCAGGTACTTGCGGCGGAGCAAGTGCAAGGATAACGAGGAAGGGGCAAAGGATACAAAGAAGCTAAAAATCAAGCGGGAATAGAACTCACTCGGCGTCTCTGATACAAAAGCTCTCCTTATAAACAATGACTGGCAGCATTTCTCTCAACTCCTTCTTCAACCCCAATTCAGCCTACCAAAAATTAAAAGACAAAGCAAGTCATTCACATTGAAAATATTCAACTAGAAAAGTTAAATCCAATAAAACAAAAACCAGCAAGTATTCAGAAACTAACATGGTTGATCTCCTGAAGAGAAGTCCGCATCCCAAGCGACGACCAGTCCACTCTCCTTCGTCGAAGATAGCACAAGTAAAACAGCAAAATGAGAACAGAAGTGAAGACTATCGGTACTGAGAAAATGAAAACTTGGTACAGTTTGAGCTCAGCTGAAGCCGTGTTCATGCAGCAGTCAGTATTATCTCTCTCATCCGTCATTTTCACACACTAAAGTTTACACCTTTGGGATCACAGACCCAGATGAAGATGCTAGACTCGGAGTTTTAGGGTTGGTACGGTAGGTGTTGGAAACCAAAATGCGGCGAGATCTGAGTGGAGACGGGAATTGATAGTTTTTTTTTTGGGGGCATAGATTTAGCGTGAAGCAGACAGTGAGTGTGAGTCAGACGATGGGTTTAGGTTAGGGAACGTTGCAGGAATTTGAGATTGCGGATTAATGCAGGTGGAAATTGCTCCGGTGTCTGATTTTGTAACAGCAGATTTTTGAGTCGGACATGTTTGTTTTTATTTTTATTTTTTTACATTTATTTTTATTGTTTTAACATAGACGTATTTATTGTTTTTTTATTAAGTTAGTGGGTTAAAGTTAGTATCTGTTCATTTTGAGCTGGTGAGGACTTGAACCCTGATCATTTTGGACGCAGAGAACGCCCTTCTACTGGGCCTCGTATTTATTGTTTCTGGGAAACAAGCAAACAGCAAGTGGTCAAGTCCACCAAGGAAGAGTGATTAGGACACTTCAATCTGCGTTCATCTATCTGCTCCTCACTAGTGTGAGTGTGACACTAGTTGTCGGGTAACAGTTAGAGCATCCGCACCCGTTGGAGCTTATTATCTCCTTGAGAACTTCCTCACGGAGATCTTCCTACTACTATTCAGTGAACAGTAACAGCATTTCTGCATATTTTGTGCAGCAATGCAATCCTGCGGAGATCTTCCTACTACTATTCCTGAATAAAAAATTATTATTTTTTGAAATTTTTTGAAATTCAAAAAATTGGCTCCTGGTCTATAAAAACAAGGTTTTGCATCTCTCATTGAATCACACCCAAACTTCCTTCACTCATCTCAATTTCCCAGCCATTGTTGCTCATTCGTATCATGAATTCTTTCATTTTCAATGAGGGTTTTTTGAAGTACCGGCAAAGAAGGAGACAAATGATGGCGACGGCTAACTCGTTCGTTATGGATGCCGTTGTTCTTTCAGCGGCATGTGACGAAGATGATGCGTCAAGCAGTCGCCAACCAAATCGACAAAGGCAAAGGGAATCGAGGGGGCAGAATCTGTTGGAAGACTACTTCGTCGAACGTCCAATTTTCTCCGAAGTCGACTTCCGAAGAAGGTACCGAATGAGTAGCAATCTATTTAATCGTATCATGACCAAGCTTTGCAATCATGATGAATATTGGCATCAGCGTCGTGATGCGGCTGGAGTACTTGGTCTCCTACCAGAGCAGAAGATGACCGCCGCTATACGGATGTTAGCATATGGTTCATGTGCGGATCAGTGTGCCGAGATCACACGGATGGGCGAATCAACCACCCTAGAGTGCTTGAAGAAGTGGTGTGCTCAAGTAGTTGAACATTACAAAGACCGCGTTATCTACGCTCTCCAAATGCAGCTGACCTGAGTCGATTGTTACAAAGAGCAGAGCAACGAGGATTCCCTGGTATGATTGGAAGCATCGATTGTATGCACTGGGAGTGGAAGAACTGCCCAACATCTTGGCAAGGGGCGTACTCAGGTCGTAAAGGTCGCCCAACCATTATTTTGGAGGCAGTAGCATCGTACGACACATGGATATGGCATAGTTTCATTGGTGTACCCGGAGCACAAAACGATATCAATGTTTTACATCAATCAGACATTTTTGATCCGCTCCTCACCGGAATCAGCCCTCAAGTGACATACAAATTTAACGGGAACACATACGACGTCGGATATTATTTAGCTGATGGGATCTATCCAAAGTACTCCTCCTTCGTGAAGACAATTTCGAATCCACAAGGTGATCCTGAGAAATTATTTGCAACGAAACAAGAGTCGTACCGCAAAGATGTCGAGAGGTGCTTTGGGATCTTGCAATCTCGTTGGGCTATAGTCCGACATGCAGGTATGTGTCATAGAAAAAGTGTTTTGAAAACAATTATGTTGGCTTGCATCATAATGCATAACATGATTGTTGAGGAAGAATTCATAGACGATGAATTTGTGGAAGTTGATGAGGAAGATCCACATAATCCTCGTAGTGCTTTCACAGTATATGATGGCCCGACAGATCAGAATGGTAATCGACTTCTTCATGATCCAGTTGGAAGAGCCCAACAGTCAGAAGCATTTGGTAATCGATTGACAACTCTTCAATCTGCATATCTCCACACGCAGTTGCAAAATGATCTCGTGAAGCATAATTGGTTTATGGAAACCGGTGAACAATTATGAACTATGTTTAAGTTTGAGGTTGTATTTGAATATGTGTGTTGTATTTGAATTTATGTGTTGCATTTCAATTCGTGTATTGTACGTATTTCAATTTGTGTGTTGTATTTCAATTTGTGTGATGTATTTTCAATTTACTATGCCTTTTTGAAAGGAATTGGTGTTTCATAAAATCAATGGAAATAACATTAATGCAAAATACATGAACTGAATGGAAATAACATATTAAGGAATTGAAAAATACATGAACTAAAAGCTAGGACGGTAACAGTCTGAATTATCTCTAGGAGCATCTTGGTCATTGTTCGGTTCGTCTTCCTCGTACTGTTGAAGGATGGCAGCCTTCCTCTTCGAAAAATATTTTTTGGACTTGGGAGTCATCACATCTGTATTCATTTGCATGATCTTTGTTTCTTCCTCCATTTTTGCTTGTTTTAAAGCCTGTTTTTGCAATTCGAAGTCATTCTCCATTTGCTTTTTGCTCAACTCTAAAAATTCCCTTTGATTTTCTGCAATGGTCATCATAGCTGCAGTTGAGGCAGGATTTGCTACTTTCTTGCCTTTTCTTCTAGCTTCCTTGGCCGCTTTCACTCCAGGCGGCCTAATCGGACTCGTGGAACTTCCAGGATCGCTTTTGGGTGTACAATATTCCGGGACTTCAAAGGACGGAGTTGGAGGTACGTCAAGTGTATGCACTTCTTCGACTTCCGGACTTGCTTGATATGTGTAAGATGGGGGGGAACTTGCTTCAATAATTGTAAATGTTGGATGATGTTTTACTGCTTCCCAACAAGCAAAATGTATGAATGTTTTCTTATTTTTGCCCACATAGCGTACTTGTGCTTTCCTTATCTATCAATTAAATATTCCAAATTTAAAATCATAATCAATATATTGTAAAGTAAAAATTGCATATAACAAATTACGCGAATAATTTACCTCATCTTGCAAATTGCATCCCGATTCCTGATTTCTTTTAGCATACGCAATACAAGAGGCCCAATAAACCAAATTTACCTTGAGCTTAGCGAAACGTGATTGAAGAGCAGTTTTAGACCGAAAATCGGTCGTCATTATTTCATCCTCTCCCAACACCCAATTTGAATGGAAATCGGTGTCAACTTTTTCCCACAACTTATCGACTTTTTGTTTCGCGCCGCTAATTGGATCAAGCGATTGACGACAATAAGATATGCAAAGTTGCACATCTTCGGACATACACCAATGGGTAGACATGTTAAGAGAGAAATGAGAAAGAAATATTGGTGTAAGAATTTTTGATGTGAATTATTGTTGGATTGTATGATGTCTTTATAGGCAATTATTTTTGAGCCGTTGGTGAAATGTAGCCGTTTGTGAAATGTAGCTGTTGTTGAAAATCAGACCGTTGAGTTTTTTTTTTGAAGATCATACTAACCGATCGCACCTCCGAACAAGCAAACGACCGCATGCCCGAGCAAAACGCCAGGGCAACCGATCGCACCTCCGAGAAAGCAAAGCACAAGCAGCCGATCGGATGGCCGCCCGTGCACCCGCTCGGATGGCCGCTCGTGCACCCGCTCGGATGGCTTCTCTCAGCCGCTCGGCTGGCCGCTCGGATGGCAGTTTAGTCATCGATTTTTCGATCGGCTGTTTTCTAAATGTTCCATTGATGTCGAATTGCTCGCAAATGAGTTTGAGTCTTCAATTTACTCGATTTTGTACAATGGGTTTTTAATTTCACGCGAGTCACGCGCGAGGTTTACTCGCGGAGGACGATCTCCCAGCCGATCTCGCGGAGAATTTCTGGGAGATCGATCTCGACCAAAAATCCTCCCCAAGATCGCGATCTCACCAAGCATTCCTCGCTGCACAAGGAAGTCATCCGAGATCGACCTCAAATCCTCCGCGAGGATGCACCGCTGCAGATGCTCTTAGGGGCGGAATGCGGATCAAGCTTATCAGGGGCAAATGTGTCCATAATTTTCATAATTCTTATTTAACAATAATTAAGGTTTCATTTAGCATAATCAAGTATAATATAGTATATCCATCGGAAAAAAAAGTAATAATATAAACGAGTTGTTCAGGTTATAAATGAGTGGATCAATAGTTGACGCGTACTCGACTCATTTAATAAACGGTCATAAAAGTGATATACATACTCGACTTGTTCAATTTTTGACCAAACTTTTTCACGAGAAACTCGTGAGTCGTATGAGCTCGTTTTAGAGCCCTTCTTCTTAATACATGGAATCATATTCATTTGAATTTTGAAAGTTGTAAAATTTGATCGGAATAAAAGTAACATTTGAATTTGAGGGTTATCTTTTCCTATGGACTTATTTTATTTTGTATGATAACCAAAAAAAAAAGATTAAAAAAAACAACTTGAATAGAAAACCAAATGTGAATGTTTACGCGCATTGTCTCACTGTCAATTCGGCAATCAACTGTTTACTGTTGTTGTCATATCCGTTTCTTTGAATCCTTGTATGCCTCCTCCCCATCGAAAAAAAAACTCGGCAATCAACTTTTTTACAACAAAACAATTTACAAGTGACAAATCCAATAACCAACGAGTTTAACTCAATAAATAAATAAATAAATTATGAACGAGTTGACTCGGTCAACGAGTCAACTCATTAATAACATCCGTAATGCCAGAGCACAACTCTCTTCCTCTTCTCTTCCCCAATCCATTCCAATCTCCTCCTCGTCTCCCCATTATCTCTCTCTGAAGCAAATTGTCCGGTAAGTCTTCACGCACAATCCCGTTTTTCATACTCCTCCCGCCGGTATGAATTCAGGGAGATGCTGACTTCCATTGTGAACTGCGCACGTTTCTTGATTATGTTGACGATTCAGGATTTTGATTGCTTCTTGCTCGAAATTGGGTCTAGGGTTTTGATTTTAGGCACGTTTTATGTATTGGCTTTCTATCAGCAGCAGATTTCACGCGGTCGACCCTGAAGTGTGTTTGATCTTGTGCTTATTTTTGTGGTTTCTGAAAGTTTCAATTTTCATTTATTGACTTTTATCGTCACATTCTCTTTGGAAGAGGATTTAGCCTTGTGAAGTGATTCTGATGTCTTATATATTTTGGGAATTAGCAATTAACCTTATTGTGTTTGTTTTCAGAAACTCTGGACGTCAAAGTGTTGAAGTAATTGTACAGGTTTGGCTGTTGATGGATTTATCTCGGAGCAGTATTTATTACTGTTCCGTATCAAGAAGTGATCGCATATTGTTCACTCATAGCAATGGCGACCAAGAGATCGAGAGTTTGGGTGCAGCGTGCGTGGAGAGAGCACCTTTGTTCCATAAGTGGTATTCGCATACCGCAGGAAAGAGGACTTTAGCGTTTTTGATGGATGATGGGTATGTATATTTCACAATTGCCGATGAGTGTCTCGGGAATCAAGGGATTCTCCAGTTTTTGAAACATGTGAAGGATGAGTTTAAGAAGATGGCCAAAAAGTATCTGAAAGAGATCATGTCGGGTTCTAGACCAGTACGCTTACAAGAAAAATTTACTCCTGTTGTTTTACGCTTGATTACTTTGCAGGAAAGT
This sequence comes from Rhodiola kirilowii, assembly GCA_033675215.1. Taxonomy (NCBI): domain Eukaryota; kingdom Viridiplantae; phylum Streptophyta; class Magnoliopsida; order Saxifragales; family Crassulaceae; genus Rhodiola; species Rhodiola kirilowii. The sequence continues at coordinate 18,877,249 of CM066199.1, forward strand.
GTTTCTGCGTCTGGTATCATATGGTCGGCTGGAACTCCGTCACCCGTTAATGGACAAATGGAAGCAGCCTATCCAACTAATGCTCCATTACTGGGGAAGCCTAGTGAGAAAAAGAAGTCTAGAGATCATGTGACCAGAAGAGACATTGAGTTAGAGGATCGAAAGAAGTCAACAGATAAATGTGTTAAGGTTGATCTAACAGCTTATGATGCTGATAGCCGGGGTATACATGGCTCTTCATCTCCATTACCTAAAGATTTTAGGACACTGAAAAGGTCCGGCTCACATATTATCCGTGCGAATTGGTGCCGTCAAGTTAGGATTATTCTTGCCATTGATGCAGCTATTTGTGTGATGTTACTTGCTATATGGCTATTCATTTGTCACGGTATTGAATGCGTTAGATGAGGCAAGTTTTGAACACTCTTTGGTTTATTTGAATCATTGAAAAGATCCATCGACTGTCGAGACAACATAGCTTGTGAAGTGATGTTGGCTAAAGACGAAACCACACCCTGCTGTCATGTCTTTGGTCGGACGGATAAGGTAAGTACAAGTACCCAACACTTAAAAATTGATACAGTTCAGCTTGATAGACCTTTTTTTTATTCATTTGTCCCGGGTTTGTACATGAACATGCTAGAATGCTTATATATCTATTCCTGTCTCATTGGCTTGATCACTACTCTTCTTCATATCGTTTACACACAAAATTACCCAGTCTTATTTAATGTCTTTGACGTACACGCTTAATTGGTGTTACTTTCCTCGATTGATTTCTTATAGTAATCCATCAAGTATGCCCCTCTTTTATTAGTTATATGGGATGTAAGGTAATTTCTACGAGCAGAAAGTTATTGCTGTATTTTAGAGGGTTGGTTGTCAACGATGTAAATGTAGACAAGTGACTGTAGTCATAACCTGTTTTATAAACATATTAGAACAGAGGATTTTAATTTTGAGGATGTTTGGAGTCTGAACTGGTCCGACCGGATCCGTATCTGTAACGTACCGCATCAGTGCAACCTAGCTAGTAAGTCCCAAGCAGGAAATGTAAACTTAAGGGATGTATATGACCTGCTGCTATTTGCCTGTTTGATTCTCTCTTCTTGTGCTGTTAAGAAAGAGCTGAGATATTTTATTCTCAATGGAAGAAAAAAAGAAAAGGAAATTGCTGCTCTATTACACACCTTTTCTAATTGAAGTGACAACCGATGACCTTATGAGTATCAATATTGGCAGGCCGACACCGTGACTTGGCAACTCATTTCCTTAATTAGAGGATCTGCACCCATGTAAGAAGGAGATGCTGTTTTTTGTGTTTATTTTTTTATAGCCGTAGTTGCTCATTCTCAACACCTGTTGAATTTTTACCTGGGTGCAGATGTATGCTTTTAACTTGGTAAATAAATTCTTCTAACATGCGGAAATGTAGAGTCCAATACAAACTTTCAGCCTTACTTGTATGACACATACAAACTAATTGCTCAAGCTAGTACTACTCACCTCACACAATAATTCAACACCTTCATTATTACCTAAAGTTTTATTCTTATAGTCTCATAATTAAACTCACCAACTCCGAGGCATGTTAACATAAATTCATGCACCTAAATTGCCCCAACATGTGTGTATCCAAATTCAAAGTTTGAAATAAATAGTAAGGGGTAGCCTTAAAACTATGGATAGCCCTATCAAAAAAAAACTATGGATAGCTAGAAAGCTTTAACCCCATTCTTTCATCCACCATCGATGAGGAATGAGCACTATTTTTCTGGTCCTTGAATTCTGATTACAGCAGTACTGTCTTAAACATAAACCATACATATTCATATATCAAAGAGTACACGCTGCCAATTGTTCTTTGTTCTTCGAAAGCTTGATAAATGGGTCATGACATTGCTGCTAGATAGCGAAGAAGAAGATATATCCGTGCATGTGTGGGAATAGAGAAACGACCTTAGTCCTAACCATGATTTACGAAGAGGGGATTTTAAAGAAAGAAAATGTGACCCTAGGGAACCAAAATATGTCCCAAGGGCTATAGTGATATGAAATGCATATGCTTTAAATGACCTACTCCATTTTTCCAAATGAATGGAGGACTCTTGACTTAAACTTATGTCCAAGTTGAGAGATGAGGCTAAAACAACCCATGTCCTGGCCAAATCTACTCTCTAAAACAGGCCAATAACACATTAGTGACACTAATCTCTTTCCCTTTCCCAAAAGGGACACCATAATTAAACAGAATCACCTACTTGACAGCTAGACAAGAAGAATGAAAGCAGCCTGCCCCACTCTCCTTGGTTTTTTAAAATCTACAAAATTAAACTTAATTAGCTAGGGTTGAAAAAAGTTTAACCAAAATAACAAGGATGTTGAGTGTTGGACACCTCTTAGATGCACATGATTTGCTTTGTGGTATTATAGAGGGGATGAAAACAAGTTTTGAAAATGAAGAGAGGCGGGCTTTCTTCAGTGTAAAGTATGACTCATATCAACCCCATGTAACAAACAAGGTACATGGAGAGAGACGCTCTGAGATTTTGCAAAACCAAAACTTTTCTCCCAACAAAAATTATATGATGTTGATGATGATGTCCCAATTTTGGCGAGCACAATGTTGGTAATGGAATAATGATTATCCTATCCTTGCTGTATGCAAGGATATTTGGATGATGATATGATTCTCTCTCATAGCAACCTTTGCTTGGAGGTGATCATATTGAGCCCTGATTTAGGGCTTGTGTGTATGCATGAGAGAAAAGAGAGAAGGCCCAATTTTCAAATATGGGACTTTTTTGATCAATCCCTCCTCCCTTTGTTAGAGAGAGAAGAAGACTGATGGAAAGGAAAGGAAAGGAAAGGAAAGGAAAGGAAAGGAAAGAGAGAGAACCATGGTTAGGCCAAAGGTGTTTTCAACTCTGAACAAGTTGGTATTATGCACCTGAATCTCTAATGATGAGGGATTGGAGCAGGAAGAGCCATCATATTCAAGCCTGAAGGACACACAAAAAAATACCCAATAAGACTTCCTATATAGAAACTTAATAGAGGAAGTGATATCAGTACATGATAGACGCATATATATATATAGAAATGTTCAAATGTTATAAGCTCTTAGAGTGTTATGTGTTATTTTGATTCTGATTTTCACTCACAATGTCCAATGGGCCCCGTGCTTTGTGAGGGCCCCGTGTTTTGTGAGGTATCCCACCCATTCAACCAATCACATTCAAGATAACACATAACACTCTAAGAGTTTATAACATTTGAGCGCGCCCATATATATATATATATATATATATAGATGAGTGTTCAAATGTTACACCCATTTTATTGTGTTACATGTTACATCATTTTGCAACTTGATCTAAATGTGCAAAATGAAAGTCAAAAAGTCAAAAATAGACAGTTGTTTGTCATTTTGCACTTTTGTCTTCTACCTTGCACTTTTGTCTTTTACCTAAAAGACGAAAGTGCAAAATGAAATCTCCACCATTAGATCAAATGATCTAAATGCTCAAAATCATGTAACATGTAACACAATAAGAAGGTGTAACACTTGAACGCCCCCTATATATATATATGATAGGCTCATGTTTTTACGTAAAAGCTCCCAAAGATATTCGTTACATTCATTCGTACCTGATGGAATGGCGGGGGAAGGGGCGAGTGAGATGGGTGGACCATATGGCTGGTATGGGTAACTTCCAGCAGCAGTTGAATATTGAACCAGATGGTTCTGGTGAGCATGGTATGCATATTGGCCATAGCCTCCCCCTGCAGAGTATTGAACATAAGGGTAGTAAGGGGTAGCTGCTCCTGAGGCCATTCCTGCAGTGGCTGCTCCTGTCCCATACGACACCGGGTACTGTCCTCCATATACACCATAATAGTTCTGAAATATGCAAAGGAAATCAATCAAAGAAGGGCACAAGAAGTGAGAGTCCTTGTTACCAACTGTTTTTGCAGCCATTCTATCAAGTCCGATAATTCTATATATATGAAATTGACATACTCTCTTATTCATCACAAATAGTTGGAGGCCTTTTTTAGGTTAACATCGAGTAAAAAATGTTTCCTCACTTGACAGCTTGATTAAACCTCAGTGGTTTAGACAAATATAAATCGTTCATCAAGATCTCTATCTACACGTACATGTGATTAACTTGTGTGATCTGCTAGAGCTAGGCAAGTAAAAAAGCATTACTGTATTATTCAGTTAACTTGCATGCACTTGTATAATGATATCTTTATCAGTCTCATTAAATGAAGAGGGATTGCAAATTAAAACACTTTCAATTTGGATTATTAGTGAAAAGAACAAAGGCATATTAAACAAACCGTTGGGTAGGCATAATCTTGAGAGTACCTGTTGAAAGAAGTATTAAGAGTTAGAATAACTAATCAAGATTAGTACCAGCAAAGAGGACAGAATGACCCTCAACTGGCCCATCATATGCACTACTGTAGTTTCAAATTTATCAGACAGAGAAAAGAAAGCCACAATTTGACGCTTTCCATGATAGAATAGCAGTCAGCAAGTGGAAGAGAGAGAAAATAACAGACAATTATTATTATATATTGTTTATATCTAGAGAGAGAGAGAGAGACAGAAGCATGCTTTGCTGGGGGTGGGGGGGGTTTGGCCAGGGGCCATGATGCATACAGTCTGGATTTTTTGCTAACAAAGAAACTTTTACAACAAGAAGCTGACAGATAGGAGAGGAGTGCTCTGCAGCATGTGCTAGCTAGTAGTGATCATGTACATGTGTTTAATACCTTATTAGCAAGCAAATGAGAGAGATGTAAATGAAGGAGATGATATAAGAGTAATTAAGGATATGTTTTGCTTACCCAAATACATTATAGCTGGGTATTCCTTGTTGGATGGCATAATGAGGGAAGGTTGCAGCACAAGCAAAAGCTGCTCCCACTCCGCCTTTCTGAAAAGGGTTGTTCATTACTCTACCACTGCTCATGTTTCTTCCTCCAACACCTCCTGCTTCAGTTTCATTATTGTTAGTTATTTTGTACCCAGAAAAATATTGATCAAAATTTCTTTTTGACCTTTATCAAACCGGCCTATTGTACAACGTGATCAACACACAGCCATTACCATATGCACAAAGCACAACGTTATAGTATATAGTTCTAAATATTGAGATCTCTTCTAGCTTGTCACTATAACTATTGACCGAGAAAGCGAGGGCAGTTAGCAGAATTGATGTTGATGAGCTCCACAGATACATATCTATCATCTAATAAATCAGAAAGATATTAACTTACTAAGGTAGAGAAAATGGAGACATGAAAAAGGCGCTGCTTTATTCATATATGTATAGTTTAATGATAAATCTTGGGAAAAGTAGAGATTAAATAACCCAATGGAGATGGTGATGGAGAGACTGCAATATATGCAATATACCTTGTTTATTAGGTGAAGAAGGTTTGGATTTCTGAGCACCAAAAGCAGCAAGGTTGCAGTTAGCCCTTCTACCATCTATCACCGGAGCTGGATCAACACAAGCCTTCATAGCCGATTCGGCCTCACGAAAAGTCACCTAATAATGTATATACTTAATAACAATAATATATCACAGAATTTGATTACATGAAGATCAAGATATGTACAACTATATATGAATGATCTCTGATATATAGTTGACCAAATTATGTTATGATGTTTTTGGAGAGAACTGGATATAAAAAAAATCCTAATTAATTAAGATGAGAAACCATACAAATCCGTAGCCTTTGGATCTGCCGGTGGACTTGTCAGAGATAACAACAGCCTCCAAAATATCACCAAACTGCTCAAAGTATTGATTCATGGTATCTTTCTGGGTCTCCCATGCCAACCCTCCAACAAACACTTTGGTGTATGTTGTGTCACCAAACTGGCTGCTCATGTTGTTGTTGTTGTTGGCGGTGGCGAGGGGAGTCATCATCTTGTGGATGCCGCTTCTGCGCTCAATTCTTGATCGATGTGAATGAATGAAGAAGTGTACGAGGGAGGGATTAATTAGTGAAGATTTGCAGATCTAGGGTTAGGTAGAGAGAGAAAAAATGGAGGGAAGGGAATGAAGAGGCAAAAGTGAAAGCGAATGAAAAAGAAAGAAGAAGAAAACGACCAGGCAGCGAAGCCCCTACCAGACACCTTTTTACATCTCCACGCTCTTTGGTAGCGAGTGGTATTAACGTCCTTTATTAGCAATTTTTCTCTACAGATATGTCTCATCATTTTTGAACTTTTTTACTGTACTTAATTGTTTTGATTCTTAAAACTGTGAAAATTATAGCATTGAAATCTAAGTTGTACGCTTTCCTTTATTATTCAAACATAACGAATATTTTCATCTTTGGATCCGCTAGAAATTTCGAAGGATATATATAAACATACTTATAGAGGTTTTTGTTTTCTCATAAGGAGAAAAGGAGCATTCAAATGTCTAGTAACATGGGATGTTTAGCCAAAATACGTGGAATCTTGAAAAAAAATTCAGTGATAAAAAAATATTCAGTGATAAGGTTAAATGTTCAGTGAACATAAAAACAAAGTTCGATGAAATGATTCGAAAAGTAACGATTTGTCATATCACTGAACATTTAGCTAAATCACTGAACAATTAACCCGGAAATTAGAAAAGACTATATTACCCTTGACACGTGTCATGATTTTAAATGGTTTATAGAGATCTCATGAGAAGGCTAAGTTACATGAGAAATGAAAAATGAGAAATAATCTCAACCTTCCATTCCATCACATCTAGAGCTCAGATTGATCCAGACTAAATTCAAAATTCATAATTAATATTAGATTAACAAATAATTAAAGGCAAATGAGGCATAAAAAAGATCAAACACAAATTGATATCCCGAAGAAATCTCAACTCATCCCACGACATAAACAAAATCGTAAAAATAAAATGTAATCCCACATCCGAGCAAGTTCGATGGCCGCTCCATCGTCGACATCTAATAATTCCAATTTGGATTCGCTGCCGTCCGACGTGGTCGAGTTAGGGTTTTGAGACTTTTTGGGTGTTGTGTCGCGATTTTTGGTTTGGACGTTAGGTTAGGTGTTGAGACTTTTTTTGGTGTTGTTTTAAAATCCTAACACTAGTACAAACCGGACATTATGCATAGGTTCTTGAAGGGCTTAGAGCATCCGCACCCATTCAGCATCTCCTCAAATGGAGAAGGTGCTAAATCAACACCTTCTAATTAAGCAAGCAGCACCTCCTTGCTCTGTAATTTATGCACCATTTTAAAAGTTAGCACCTCCTTGCACTATTTATCAAATAAAATATTTTTTTTATTTTAAAAAATTAATTATAACTCAATAAACCAAATTAATTATAACTTGATAAAAATTAATTAATTAAAATACATTTGGATCACATTAAACAAAAGTCAACTTTTGATCAAATCTGTAGAAAAATAAAAAGAAAGATAAAACTTGGCATTTGGGCCAAAATAAGTCCAACATTTACTGGCCCACAACTAAACCTAACAATTTCCTGATGTTTGCAGGTGCTTCAGCACGTTCTGCCGCAGCAGCTGCTGCGGTACGCTCTTCAGTCCGAGAACTTTGCTTCCTCTGCTGCACGATTCTTCCCGCAACACCTGCTCCACGTCGGCTCGCACATCCTCAAAATGCTGTCCGGTGCAGATGCTCTTATGCATCGGTTCTGCTCAGATGCATAATCGAGTGATGCGTAATGTTCAGACATTATGGTCTAAACCGATGTATAAGATCGAGATTATGCATCGGTTTTAGACCAACCGATGCGTAATGGTGAAACCGATGCGAAAAGTCAAACACGGAATCGATGCATAGTGTCATTTCTTTAGTGGTGTAACTCATCCACGTCAAACGATCAACAAATCCACGTGCGATTGAAAATGGGAATTCAGTTTGCTGGTGACAAATTTTTATTCAGTTCTGGGGTTGATTGGGGGTGATTTCCGACTAAAATGCGTGGCAATTTCAAACAACATTCGTAACAGTCACTATGACTAAAATACGTAGTTCCTAAATCAAAATTCATAATCTGTAATTGGAGGTGCTTTCGAACTAAAATGTGTAGCAATTACAAACAAAATTCATAGCAGTCACTATGACTGCTACAAATTTTAACAGAATGCTACGCATTACAAATGTACGGCCATCAAAAAATTTTATACAGAAAGCTATGCATTTTAACTATAAAGCTGCAAATTTTAAATCGAAAGCTACGCATTTTAACCAGAAAGCTACGCATTTTAGTCGAGAAGCATCTCAAAAATCCAAAACCCTAAATCTGCGATTTGAGAATTTCTTATGCAATTAGACTGATCGACTACAATTTTCGATCTATGATTTGAAGATGCGAATGAAAATCGGTTAGGTTTTGCGCACGGGATTACGCACGGCTGCGAAATGTTACGAATCTACGATCGATTAAATTTGTTTTGCAAAAAAAAAAAGATTTGAACCCTTTAATCATATTTAAGACTTAATTATATGTATAAGATCCTGTTAATTATAAGTCGCGAGATCTTTGATCCAACGATTTAGAAAACTTCTCATTTCTTATGATTTTACACACTTCTCATTTGATCCTTATCCTCAGTTGATAACGTACAAATGTCAGCCCTCCATCTTTGTAGATCTAAGGCCAAAATTAAATTGGATATAAACCCATATACTACATACAATAGGATGGTTTAGCTCCGAGTCGCGCGCCGTTCGTCAAGCCTCGTTCCCTCTGAAACTTGTGCGATGGATAGGGAGAAGCTTATGAAGAATGGCTGGTGCCGATCGCATTGGTGGAAAGGTGATGAGTCGAGTTTTCGACTCGTTAATACCCATTTTCACTATAGCTTTAGTTCGCTTCCGACGATAATTCGATGCCATTTGATCCCCTTTCTGTGCATTTCAGGTACAAAACAAGATGTCTCAGTGTCAAAAGCAAATAGAAGGAAACAGGGGAAAAATCGGAGAATTAAAGGCAGACGTGGACTGAACGTGAGCTCAGCCGACCGGCTGGGAATTACCCCATCGCCAGCCGCCCGGCTGGATGGAAGAAACAGACTCAATGGCGAAGAAAACATTCTCAGCCGACCGGCTGGCCTCATCAGCCGACCGGCTGGCTAGAGCTCTCAGAAAGTCCCTTTTCCAAGATTATTCTCAGCCGAGCGGCTCAAACTGACCAGCCGACCGGCTGGCCAAGCATCTCAGAAGTAGGCTGCATTCACCCTGCTCCAGCCGACCGGTTGGAATCTGACAGCCCTTCTCAGCCGACCGGCTGAACCTGTTTCAGCAGAGGATTTTCACCCGAGGCTATAAATAGAAAGTGATAAGTTTGACCTAGCATCTTGGCTTCTTTGGGGAAAAGACAAGGAAAAGTGAGCTCAATCAAGGGATCAATCATCATCTAATCAAGGAGATTTGAAGACTATGGGAGTTCATTAGGATTAACAATCCTACTCTATTCCTCTTCCTTTCTCTTAGATTTTTGTTGAAAACCTACACATCATGTTGTCTTACATGATGTGTGAGTAGTCCCCCTTGTGTTTTGAGGGTTTTATGATCCTCCTTGGTACTCAATGATCATTGTATATACATCTATATGGATTTTATGAAGTTGATTTCATTTTACTATGATCTCCATGTTAGACATGTTGCTAAGTGTTTGATAAAATGCCTAAGTGACATGTTTGTGTTAGAACTATGATCTAAGTATCGAGAGAGCTTAGTGATGGTTTGGATATAGTAAAATTGAACTTAACCAACATTTATGAGGGTAAACGCATGGTGAGAGGTTAACTAGAACTTTATGCATATAGCACTTGTGAGAATAAATGCTATATAGTGAATCAATACCCTTTAATTAGTGAGATTCTAACTAAGATGATTGACTAGGATTAGACTTGCATGATAGTTTGTCCAGTCCTAGCCTAAGTTAGGTTTTAAACCTATCAACTCATAATTAATTGAACTCTTGTATGCATGATCATTGGGAAATTGCCAAGGAGGGGAATAATCCCTTGAAACTCGCTTTTAATTGATTTTAATCCCCTAAAACCATTTCATACTTGTTTTAAATCATTGATAATCGTCACACTTGATTTTTAGGAATTAGCCGAGTTAGAAAATTTGATAATTCTAGCGCGTAATCCGTTTGCTCCCTTGGGTTCGACACCGGTCTTACCGGTCATTTATAAATTGTTTTTGACCGTATGCTAAAATCTACAACGTCAAAATGGCGCCGTTGCCGGGGAGCAATAGCTAGATTACCCCTAGGAAAATCATTTAGTGCTCCGACTATTCCATGTTTTACTTTATTTACTTTGTTACTTGCAATTCTTGAACTTATTCATCACGCTTACTTGTGTTAATTGGCTTCCCTTGTAGGTTCACTTCTTTTATGCCACCGAAGACCAAAAAGCTTACTCAAATCGTGGATAGAGACTTGAACCGACCTATAAGAGAGCTAGTTAACCCTCATCTTACATAGAGTAAGACCAACAAAGACAAAGGATCAACTTCCAACACTCAAGAAGTCATGGGAGATAGAGATAATAGACTTCCTCCTCCGCCCCCTCCTCATCAAGGAAACCAAGATAACCTTCCACCCTTGCCCCAAGATAGAAGGGCCCTAAAGGATTATGCCACTCCTACGGCATATGGGTATCGCCCTCTGATGGACCATAATTATACGAATCAAAAACACAGTAAAACCCCCGAGTATTTAGTTATGATGTCCTTTTCCATGGATATTCGTAGCTAAACTCCTCATTCGGTCGAAGGTATTTTCTTGTATTATATAATGTTTTAATTTCTTTTAGTTTCTTTTCTTTGTATTCAAAACTTGTTCTATGTGCCATATATAGTCAGAGTTTCCAAGGTTGAGTGGAAGCTGTAACAAGCAAAGCTCTTCCGTGGGAATTCGTGATCATACTCGGTAAGTGGAAGCTGTAACAAGCAAAACTTATCGAGGAGTTCGACTTATCTAAAACACCACTTGGTCGATCGTAACTGAGAGATCAGGTGGATGCACAAAAGGCTAAGAAACTTCGAAAGGAGGAATTAGTCTGAAGTAGAACAAGTGTTGCTTTAAACGATGTTGCAAGTCTTGCGCTGCGAAAGGGCCTCGATTCATCTTTGAATACTTAGAAAGGTTACTAACGGTTATTAATAAACATGTTATAATACAAGGTACCTGAAACCGAATACTTTTCCTTAAATTACAAACCCCCCTGTATTTACTTTTATAAACTGCTCGACCAACTACAACCATCAACTGATCATCTACCGGAGGAATCGTAATCACGCATCACCCACTGTAAGTCTTCTTCCCTTAACTCCTTTATTTTCTGTAATTTACTTTTCCGCACTCAAAACCAAAAAAACCAAAAACAGTAGCTTAGTCAATCGCGCTAAAATCTCAATCAACCTAAAATACGTTCCCCGCCAGTATAAAGAACAACGTATCCCTCTAATTCCATTGGGTTTGACCCCTACTTACCACTTACTACCCAGTAGTGTAGTCGCGAGTAGCGGAAAATATAAATTTATTTGTACAGAGAACATTGCACCTTAACGACAGTGCAGTGCGCTCCGTCAAATTGGCGCCGTTGCCGGGGAATTAGCTAATGGATAGTTGTTCTTTTACATAATTCGCAATGCCTTCATACTACGACATAGAACCTTGGAATGATGGGGGCAGCAACCTTATGTTTAAAATGCGCAAATGTCTCCCCAAATTCGGAGGTGCTCTTGGAAAAGATCCCGTGAAGCATACACAAACGTTCCACTCCATATGCAGCCTGGCTAAAAATGAGGCCTAAAAATGAATCGCTAGAGGAATTTAAACTCACATGTTTTAAATTTTCTTTAACTGACTCGGCATTAAAATGGTATTACTCATGTGCTGAGTATGAAAGTGATTATGGGGGTCTACAAACCAAATTCCTTGAGAAGTTTTGCCCTCCATCTCTCCGACTTGAAACCCGCGAGAAGATTCTCAATCTTGAGCAATTCCGGGACGAAACATTGGACGAGTACTTGGCGTACTTTGACTCCATTGTGGCGAGCTGCCCGCACTATGGATTCTCCAGAATCAATCTTATCCAAAGGTTTCTCGGTGGAATGATGCCACTTGAGCGGAAAAGACTTAACGATGCAGCGGGAGGCTCGATCATGAAGTTAACCATATCTCAAACCTGGCGACTCATAGACAATTTGGCAGAGAGCACAAAACAAGGGCCAATACACCAAACTGAAGATAAGGTACCGACGATGGAAGTGGACTCAGTACAAAACAAGCCCGACACCACACCCATTACGAGCTTGCCCGCAACAAAGCCGAGAGAAGACATCAGTACGAGGGTAGTAATGGACGTGGAGGCAGCTCTAAAGGAGCCAATATTGGAGCCCACGGAGCCAACTGAGGATGAAAACTCGCAAATAACCGAAGAAGAACCGGCCAAATCAGGCCCAGTCCTCATTGCCAAACCAGCCGAGCCACTTGAACCGGTCCTCATCACCAATCTGCCCGAAGAAGTCCCGGCTCTACTTGACGAGCCAAGAGAAGTCCCGGACTTCACCGCCAAATCAGCCGAAACATGCCCGATCCTCACTATCGAAGCACCTGAGGCAAGCCTGGTCCTCATTACCAAAATGCCCGAGACAGACCTGGCCCTTGTGGTGGAAGTCCCCCAACTTGACCCCTTGTTCTCTAAGCATATTACGGCCTCCGAAGATGATGTGGTCCATGATGATACGGTGCTAGGCGAGTTGGAGACAAAACATGAGCCAGAAGAGCCAAAGATGGAGCACTCACTCGCCACGAGCCCAGAAAACTCACTCGTTCTAAAAGGGCCAATCATCTCTACCACAAAGAAGAGGGTTAGCATGAGAGCATGCTTGAGGTCGCTTGGCAAAAGACTGAACTTCCAAAACTGCAAAGATGCCAACATGCCATACATGAAGAAGCGGCAAAGGCATGGCCCCAAAGAATGGAAACCAGGAAGGAGAAGCAAGAGAGCTCGACTCGATGGACCAACAGCTATGATCAAGGAAGCCTCAACTTCTCGGAGCTATGAAAAGAAGAACCTGCCAAACCAATGGAGAACCAAACCGAGCCCATCACTCCACAAGTTCTTTGAGCGGGATAAAAGAGCTGCCAAAAAGAAATTTGACCTGAGCCACCCATGGGATCCCAACCAGTGATCCAGGAATAAGGTACTGTCAAGCCAACGACGTTAAACAAGTGCACTGGTCGGGAGGTAACACGACACTATCTTACTTTCCGCACTTTAATTTTCTGTCTTTTATTTTCTATATTTTACTTTTTCAATAAGTCGCTCTCACCCACTTGGTGCATAGAAGATTTGACTATTCAGGAATCGGACTTGGGTGCAACATTAAGCTAGCCAGGCCTACGCTCAGAGTTCAAGGCCCCAGCCGAACTCCCTCGATTATCCAGCCTCATGCCATGTCGTTCACTCGACACCTTAAAGGGAGTTCTGTTCTTCCCCTTTCCTTAATATCATTTCTTTCTCGTAATTGTCTGCTTGCATGGCTTTTGAACTAAGTAGTGCTGAAAGGCACGACTTCGTTCAAAAGTGTGGGGTGAGAACCACCTGTGTACATAAACATGTTTTTCTTTTTTAATGTTATCTTTTTGAAAATATGAACTTAAGAATGTGAAAAAGATAGACCGAAATTCATGCATTTACCTTGTGAAAATTCAACTGTCTAAAAACTTAGAACGTAACTTCTCATTTGTCCCTTTGTGCTGAGATAAACTAGGGATGTGGAGTTGATAGAAATGCCCTAGAGAGGCTTGGCAAGCAATCGAAGGACTGAATTTCACTATATGGTTTACGAAGTCAGTGGAGCAGCGACCCTCATCTTGACCCGCGCGAAACGACAAGGATGAGAGGAGCGGGGAGGTATTTCCATAGGCTTGCGGGCGATGATTGGACCTCCCAAAAAAAGGCACAAAAGAATGGACTAGCAAGTCACAAAGAAGCAAAAGCTCGAAGAAGCAAATCAAGAGGCCAAAGGCCCAAAATTGTGAAGGTTTTAACCAAACAAAAGTGAAGTACTCAAAGCGTCAAATCAAAGGCCAAAGGCCGATTCACTACAAAAAAGCAGCCCCTCGCCAAAAAAGAAAGAAATCAAAAAAGGCCCAACTCAACTGTGAAACCCGAATCGAATCACGTGCTAGAGAAAGCTACAAGGAAACCATATAGTGCGAGATAGTCCCGAGGTTGCAGTCCATGAGCCTAAAAAGGGCTATCTCCCGAAACATCCAGAATAATTTGCATCTCGGCACGGAGGTACAAGTATCAAGTTACTTCTATTTATTTACACAGTTCAATTTGGTAATAAGTAAGTAATGCATGAATTAGGATAAATCGAGTCCCACAGTCTAATTTTCATATTTTAAACCAAACTTAGTGCCGCCCTTTAATAGCATTGTTTGGGACGAACAACTAAAAGTGTGGGGTGATCTGATGGACCATAATTATATGAATCAAAAACACAGTAAAACCCACCAAATTAGACTGTTAGTCTATTTAACTTCTGCTTGTTAGTCCCGATTTATTTCTACAGGGTATTTTGGCGCTTAGAGAGAAAACACGCTAAGGAGAGGATTTTACGCTGAAAAGATATTACGAGCCAGTCCAAGGTCATGATCAGACGCTGAATGAAGAATCTCAAGATCATGACGTAGGAATTACTCAAATCAAATCCAACCGAGGAACAATCAAAGTCAGACGGAGCGAAATTGGACTGATAGTTTTGTGAAAAGACTGCACAAAACTGTCAAAACACACCCATGGACCAAGGTGACCGGCCACCTTGCTTGGAGGTGGCCAAGGGAGGAAGCCTCCCCCCATGTTGACCGGCCACCGGCGGCTCCTCCACCCAAGGCAACCGGTGGCTTTTCACACCCCCCATGTGTCACCTCCTCCTTCCTCCTCCCTTCTCCTCCCTTGGATCAAAACCACATGCCACCCATCTCCACCACCCATCTCCTCCCCTTGTGGCTATAAAAGGAGGCTTCTCATCCTCATTTCAATCATCCACAAAATCCACAAATTTGTAAATCACTTCTCTCTCTAAGTTACTTTGTAAGTTTGGTTTGGTTTTGGAAATAATACTCCTGTTTGTTCTTGAGTATTATACTGATTGGAAATAATACTCCTGTTTGTTCTTGAGTATTATACTTTAGAGAATACTCCTGTTGGTTCTTGAGTATTCAGTAGGAAATTGGGAATACTCTTGTTGGTTCTTGAGTATTCCACCCCTTTTCCTCTTACTGTTTCCAAAAACTCCCGAGTATTTAGTTATGATGTCCTTTTCCATGGATATTCGTAGCTAAACTCCTCATTCGGTCGAAGGTATTTTCTTGTATTATATAATGTTTTAATTTATTTTAGTTTCTTTTCTTTGTATTCAAAACTTGTTCTATGTGCCATATATAGTCAGAGTTTCCAAGGTTGAGTGGAAGCTGTAACAAGCAAAGCTCTTCCGTGGGAATTCGTGATCATACTCGGTAAGTGGAAGCTGTAACAAGCAAAACTTATCGAGGAGTTCGACTTATCTAAAACACCACTTGGTCGATCGTAACTGAGAGATCAGGTGGATGCACAAAAGGCTAAGAAACTTCGAAAGGAGGAATTAGTCTGAAGTAGAACAAGTGTTGCTTTAAACGATGTTGCAAGTCTTGCGCTGCGAAAGGGCCTCGATTCATCTTTGAATACTTAGAAAGGTTACTAACGGTTATTAATAAACATGTTATAATACAAGGTACCTGAAACCGAATACTTTTCCTTAAATTACAAACCCCCCTATATTTACTTTTATAAACTGCTCGACCAACTACAACCATCAACTGATCATCTACCGGAGGAATCGCAATCACGCATCACCCACTGTAAGTCTTCTCCCCTTAACTCCTTTATTTTCAGTATTTATTTTATGTAATTTACTTTTCCGCACTCAAAACCAAAAAAACCAAAAACAGTAGTTTAGTCAATCGCGCTAAAATCTCAATCAACCTAAAATACGTTCCCCGCCAGTATAAAGAACAACGTATCCCTCTAATTCCCTTGGGTTCGACCCCTACTTACCACTTACTACCCAGTAGTGTAGTCGCGAGTAGCGGAAAATATAAATTTATTTGTACAGAGAACATTGCACCTTAACGACAGTGCAGTGCGCTTCGTCACTCTCCAATCCTCGTACCGACTGTTGATAACCGGGATTTCGACATGAAGACGTCCACAATTCAAATGGTTCAATCCAACCAATTCTCGGGAAGAGACAACGAGGATCCCAATTCTCACTTGACAACATTTCTTGAAGTATGTGCTACATTCAAGGTAAATGGGGTCTCGGAAGATGCCAAGCTCTTGAGGCTTTTCCCTTTCTCCCTCACGGGAAAGGCAAAAGATTGGTTGAGGAGTCAAATTCCCGATAGTTTCACCACTTGGGAGGAGCTAGCCGTAGCATTCCTCAACAAATATTTTCCTCCTTCCAAGACGGCTTATTATCGGAATCAAATTACAAATTTCTCACAATTGGATGGAGAAAACCTCTATGAAGCATGGGAACGGTTTAAAGAATATCAAAGGCTTTGTCCTCACCACAACCTCGATGATCTCCAAGTCTTCCACACCTTCTACCACGGTGTTGATGGTAACTCTCGACTTGCTCTTGACACCGCCTCGGGTGGCGCTATTATGGAACTAGAACCGCATGAAGGATACGCGGTAATAGAGAAAATCACCAAAAATTACTTCATGTGGGGAAGTGAGAGAGGAAACCCAAGAAGGAGACATGAGAGGCATGAGGTGAAAGCGGTGAGCTCAAGTGACTATGATGCTTTGAGGAAGGACTTTGATAACCTCTCGGACGAAGTCTTCAAGCTAAAACACCCGGAAAAAGGGCCTTCAACAAAGCAAGGGTGTGATATTTGTGAGGTCTACGAGCATGAGACCGTTTCTTGCCCCTTGGTTCAAAGGGATGTGCAAGGGCAAGGCTATGGAGAAGTGAACTTTATGGGAGGAAATCAAGGAAGAGACTATGGAGGTAGTGCCAATCAAGGGCAAAGCTCTCAAGCGAACTACACTACACCAAAGTTCTCTTCGGGATGGAGAAATCACCCCAATTTCTCCTACAAGACCACTAATCCTACTCGCCCCGACTTTGGATCCACACCTCCTGGATCGGTCCTAAACCTACTCAATCCAATCAAGCGTTCCAACCTAGGAACCAATACCAAAGTCAAGGACCGACTTTGCTTCAAAGAAACCAAAACCAAGGGCAACAATACCAAGGTCAAGCTCAAAGGCCCTACCAACAAGTTGAAGCCTCGCCCCAATCTTCAAATGAACCATCCGGTGTGGAAGCTATGTTAGCCAAAATCCTTGCACAACAAGAGAGAGCAAGTAGAGACGTTCAAGCTAAATTCGAAGACATGCAAACCAATTTGAGAGATTGGAGACCCACAACAAGATGCTTGAGAACCAAATAGCTCAACAAGCCGAGGCATCTACAAGGGCACCAGGCAAGTTACCGGCTAGACCCAACCAAGTGAATAGAGAGCATTGCAATGCGGTGACCTTGAGGAGCGGGAAAGAGCTAGAGAGCGAGCTACCAAAGAGGAAGAGGGTTTCTTTTGATCTTGGAGGCCAAGCTAGTGCCGAAATTGAAGAGTTGAATGAAGAGGTTCTTAACCCTCAAGTTGAGAAAGAAAGTGAGAAGGAAAAGGAGAAAGACGAACCTAGAGTATACACTCCTCCTATTCCATTTCCCCAAAGATTAAAGAAGAAGAGCAATGATAAGCAATTCTCCAAGTTCACCGAGATGATGAGGAAGCTCTATGTCACAATGCCCTTCACCGAGGTAATAACTCAAGCTCCTTCTTATGCTAGATTTCTAAAAGATGTTATTACTTGCAGGAGAACAATCGAGGATGTTGACACGGTGTCCCTTAATGGCAAATGTAGTGCCATACTTCAACCGCGCATGCCCCCAAAGCTTGAGGATCCCGGTAGCTTTTCCATTTCATGCTATATTAATGATATTAAGATAGAACGTGCTATGTGTGATTTGGGTGCAAGTATATCGTTGATGCCTTATTCTTTATGCAAAAAGTTGAATATGGGTGAGCCTAAACCAACTAACATGATTCTAAGGCTCGCGGACCGCTCCTCAAGATTCCATAAGGGAGTTCTTAAGGATGTCCCGATTAGAGTAGGGAATTTCTATATTCCGGGGGATTTCATGGTGTTAGAGATGGAGGAGGACAATGAAATTCCCATTCTATTGGGAAGGCCCTTCCTCTACACCGCGGGGGCTATTTTTGATACCACTAAGGGGTCAATCACCATGAGGGTAGGAGATGAGGAAATTGAGTTTAATCTTGAAAAGGCACAACGAGGTCCTAGTTCCACAATGACTTGTAATTATCTAGACCTAGTTGATACCTATGAATTGTATGATGTGCCTAACCTTCTCATGAGTCCGATTGATCTTGATAATGAGCTTCCCGACTTGGCCGATTGTTGGGCTATCTTGGAGGAAGAAAGTGAAGAAGGGACTCAAAGCAACAAAGGTAAGGAGTCTTGTTCGGTAGAGCTAAAGGCTCTACCAACAAGCCTAAGGTATGAGTTCTTAGGCCCAAATTCTAGCTTGCCTATCATTGTGAATGCTTCTTTAATGACGATGAGACTTCTAAATTGCTTGATGTGGTTAGAGAACATAAGGATGCTATTGGCTACTCGATTGATGATTTGAAGGGAATAAGCTCAAACTTGTGCATGCATGAAATCAATCTAGAGAGCGATAGTTTGCCATCTAGGGAGAGAGCTAGGAGATTAAACCCAATTGTGGGAGAAGTTGTGAAAAAAGAGGTTCTTAAATTGCTAGATGCGGGAATCATTTTCCCCGTTGCGGACTCTAAATGGGTGAGCCCCATTCATGTAGTCCCCCAAAAGGGGGGAATGACGGTGGTCAAAAATGCTAAAAATGAGTTGATCCCCACAAGAACCGTGACCGGGTGGCGTATGTGTGTGGATTATAGGAAACTTAACCAAGCCACTAAAAAAGATCACTTTCCACTTCCTTTTATTGATCAAATATTGGAAAGACTAGCTAAGCATGACTATTTTTGCTATCTTGATGGATATAGCGGATTTTTCCAAATCCCTATTCATCCACAAAATCAAGAGAAACCCACCTTTACTTGTCCCTATGGAACGTTTGCCTATCGGCGAATGCCCTTTGGACTTTGTAATGCGCCGGGTACCTTTCAAAGATGCATGATGGCTATAGTTTCAGAATTTATTGAGAAAATTATGGAAGTATTCATGGATGACTTTTCTGTTTATGGTTCCTCTTTTGATGATTGCCTAGCCAATTTGGCTAAAGTGTTGAAAAGATGTATTGAAACGAACCTTGTGCTTAATTGGGAAAAATGTCATTTCATGGTGCAGGAAGGGATAGTGCTTGGTCACTTGGTCTCGAAAAGGGGAATTGAGGTGGACAAAGCTAACATTGAAGTTATGGAAAAATTGCCGCCTCCAAAGGATGTCAAGGGTATAAGGAGCTTTCTAGGCCATGCCGGGTTCTATAGGAGGTTTATCAAGGATTTCTCGAAGATTGCAAAGCCTTTAACAAACCTATTATGCAATGACACCAAGTTCCGGTTTGATGAAGAATGCTTGGTGGCCTTCGAGAAGTTGAAAAAGGCATTGGTGTCGGCTCCAATTATCCAACCTCCTAATTGGGATTTGCCCTTTGAGCTAATGTGTGACGCAAGTGATTATGCCGTTGGGGCGGTTCTTGGACAAAGGGTGGACAAGAAACTTCATGCCATTCACTACACAAGCAAAGTTCTTAATGGAGCTCAATTGAACTACACTACAACCGAAAAAGAACTTCTTGCTATCGTGTATGCCTTTGACAAGTTTCGTTCATACCTAGTGGGATCAAAGACTATTGTGTTCACCGATCACGCGGCAATCAAGTACCTCTTGGCAAAGAAAGATTCCAAGCCAAGATTGATAAGATGGATTCTATTGCTCCAAGAATTTGATATCGAGATCAAAGATAAAAAGGGGGTAGAAAATGTAGTAGCCGACCACCTATCGAGGCTAGAGGGAAATGAAGAGATTGAAGATGATACTAGGCCCGTGGATGACTCATTTATTGGAGAGCAACTTATGAGAGTTGAGGCGGAGGCCCTCCCATGGTATGCGGACTTTGTAAATTTCGTGGTTTGTGGGATTATTCCTCACGACATGAACCACCATCAAAAGAGGAAGTTACTATCCGAGACGAAGAGATACTATTGGGATGAGCCCTATTTAAATTTATATAGGCTATGCGCGGATGGTCTATATAGAACTTGTGTCGCCGAAGAAGAAATGAGAGACATTCTATACCATTGTCACTCTTCCCAATATGGAGGACATGGTAGTGGAGCAAAGACGGCGTCAAAAGTCCTACAAAGCGGTTTTTATTGGCCCACTCTCTTTAGTGATGCCTATGAGTTCGTCAAAGCTTGCGATCAATGCCAAAGGACGGGGAATATCTCCAAGAGGCATGAAATGCCCCAACAAAGCATCCTCCCGGTCGAGATAGTTGACGTATGGGGCATAGACTATATGGGGTCTTTCCCGTCTTCATATGGAAACCAATATATATTGGTCGCGGTCGACTACGTCTCCAAATGGGTTGAGGCCATCGCTTCCCCTACTTGCGATGCCAAAGTGGTCACCAAGCTATTCAATAAGATTATTTTTCCAAGATTTGGAGTTCCTAGGACCGTCATTAGCGATGGCGGTTCACACTTTAAGGAAAAACATTTTGAAGCCTTACTTCGCAAATATGGGGTTAGCCACAAGGTTGCTACACCTTATCACCCACAAACGAGTGGGCAAGTGGAGATATCAAATCGAGAAATAAAGTCTATCTTGGAAAAGACCGTGGGAAGCTCGAGGAAGGATTGGTCATCGAAGCTAGATGACGCACTATGGGCCTATCGTACGGTGTTCAAAACCCCTATTGGGATGTCTCCCTATCGTCTTATATATGGGAAACCGTGCCATTTGCCGGTAGAATTGGAATACAAGGCGATGTGGGCAATTAAACTATTGAATATGGACTTACAAGCGGCGGGAGATAATAGGGTCCTTCAACTCCATGAGTTAGAGGAAATAAGGAATGAAGCCTACGAAAGTGCTAGGATCTATAAAGAGAAGACTAAGAAATGGCACGACAAGAAAATCTTTCATCGTGAGTTCAAAAAGGGAGAGAAGGTCTTACTCTTTAACTCTAGGCTCAAATTATTCCCGGGAAAGTTGAGAAGCCGGTGGAGTGGTCCATTTATTGTCCACAAGCCTCACAAGGATGGTCATGTAGAATTGCTCAACAATGACGGAACCACCTTCACGGCGAATGGACAAAGGCTAAAGCATTATAGAGAGGAAGTTCGGGACGAGCAAAATGTGACCTACTCTTTGACCGACCCATAGAGAGCTATTATCCACTTGAGGAGGGATCCTAGCGAAGGACTCCTCATGTGTGTCTCTTGATGAGAAGAGGATCGGCTTGGTCTTTGCCAAGACGTTAAACTAGGCCCTAACGGGAGGTACCCCAGTTTGTAAGTTGTCCATTTATGCACAATTATTTTCGTTTGTGTTGGCATGTGAACGTTGAACTTTGTATGAGAGCACGGTGCTAGGGCGGTTTAAATTGCATGATTAGGTGTGCTTGGTGAGGACTTGTGCTTGCATGAACTATCTAGGTGACGGTTGTGTTCTAAGTGTGGAGTGTGTTATCCTAGCTTGCTGTTTTGTCAAAATCATATATATGCTAGTTTGGACCAGATTCGTGTGGATATTGAGTGAGGGTACTTGTGATGCGGAAAATAATGCCAAATATTGAGATTGGGGATCATGGAAATATCAGTGAACATTTGGAGTAAAAGCCTACAGCTATCTCACTGAAGCAGATCCCAGCCGACCGGCTCGCCATACCAGCCGACCGGCTCGCTTCACCCTCAGAAAAACTCCTCTGTTCGACCGATCCAGCCGAACGACTCGCCATGCCAGCCGACTGGCTCACTTCACTCTCAGAGAACCTCCCCTGTTCGACCAATCCAGCCGACCGGCTGGCCCTTTCCAGCCGACCGGCTGAGAACCCTTTAACCAAACCAACAGTCCTTCTTCCCCGATTCACTTCTCATCACAACCTAAAACCCTAAAACCTCTAGCCTCCATCCAAACCTCCCCCGGCCGACCTCCTCCAGCCATCACCTGCCCATCCGACCTACGTCCGACCCTCGCCGTGTCTCGTGGCACCATCATCCGCCCATTCGACCGCCGCACACCCCGCATCACCGATTCCAATCAAAAGCACAACCAAGCTCCGATCTCCTTTTCCGGCCACCCAATCTTCCAGTTTCTTCCGTTAAAACACTCCTCATTCCCCCGCCTACAAACCCCTCCGATCAATTTCACCATTCGAGCCATTCCCGAAAACCCTAAAAATTTGAACCCTAAAATCGACTCCAGCCGACCGGCTGAGTTCTCTGTCCTCCCAGCCGACCGGCTGAATTTCGTGTTATTCAGTTCTCAGTTTTCCTTTTGCAGTTCAATCATGCTTCGAGCCGGATCTTCGTCCAAATCCAATGCAAAAGGCAAGGGGATTGCCCATGAGCCAACAAGGGACGTTCGGGTCGAATAATCGTCCGATGGTGAGGAAGACGACGTGCCTCTCATCGCTCGCAAAAGGAAGCAATTAAGGGATTCGCTGAGAGATTCCAGCGAGAGCGAAGAGGAGGAATCACCCCCACCCTCGCATCTAGCGCCTAAGAAGAGAAAGTCCTCAAAAGGAGCTTCCTCCACTACCAAAAGGCCTACAAAGAAAGCCCCGGCTCCTCGCGCTCCGCGAGCACCATCACCCTCACCTCCAGCATCTCCCGCCACCACACTTGCCCTATTTGTTCCGAGTGATGGTTCATTAGAGGGTCCCCTTCCTCTTCCCACCCCCTTCCCCTTCGACGAGCCTCTCGCGTTCGAAGATGAGAGGTATAGGGAGCGTCATGGTATCATTACGAAGAAGAAGAAGAAGGCCATGGCGACTCTATACCCGGACATGGCACTTCTACGAGGCATCGACAGTGTGGTCGCCGATGAGGTACATTCCCGACTTAGTCATAGTGGATTAAATTTTTTATTTAATGATGATCCGGGATGTTACCAAAGGGGGGTAGAGGAATTCGTGTGCTCTTTTGATTGGGTAAAGGATGAGGAAGGGCAGTTTTATTGGAAATTCAGATTAGGAGGAAGGGATTTCAGGATTAAGGAGAATATGATTCGAGATTGGTTAGGTTTTCCTCCCGATGGTGGAGATGGGCCTAGTTTTAATGAGCACGAGCGTACTCGGTTCTGGAAGCAGATTTCTGGGTGAGACGAGTGGTTTGTGGCGTCTTTTAACTCCTCCGCCATTACCACACCGGTATGGAAGGTCATTCACCACCTCATTGCCATTGGGGTGAATGCTAGGAAGGGTGGGGCTAGATCCTTGTCCATCCCGGACATGAGGATCATGATGGTCATCAATCATGGGGATATCATCGACTGGTTGGCTGTCTTCGGCGTTGGCTTTGAGAGTGTTGTTAAAGAAACCTCGCGGAATTTGGCCTTAGGAGGCGGATCTTTGATTACATTGCTCGCCATGAAGTGTAACTTCACTTTTGGCCACGAGGGATGCCCCAAGGCATCCAAGAGGGTTCTGGACTTGTGCACCATGAAATATATGCACCTCCGGAAGGCGGACGGAAAGACGTGGGAAACCGACACGAAACCTCACAAGAGGGAGCTCCGGATCAGCATAGCAAATAGGAGGCAAGCATTCAAGGAGAAGTTCCCCCTCTACTGCCTGGCCAACCTCACCCCATCCCCTCCTTCCTCTCCTATTTCCCCTCCACCAGCAGATGGCCAGCCTCCACCAGCAGATGAGGAGCTTCCACCAGTAGAGCCTGCCGTCGAGATCCCTCCCCCGGTCGCAGATGATTCAGCTGAGTGGAGAGAGAGAGTCTCCTCCGACATTGCTAGCTTGACTAGCGGAGTGGCTGATCTGAGGAGCGGTTTGACTCGCCTAGAGGACTTCGTTAGAGAGTCAGACGCGAGAGCTCGCCAGGAGTGGGATTGGCTCCGGTCTACAGTCCTATTATTTGCCGAAGGTCCCAGCACCCCCATCGCTCCTCCTCTTGCTCTGGAGTTTTCTGCTCCTCGTGGCGCCGCCCCTCTGCCTTCCACGCCAGCTTCCAGAGTCGGGGAGGCGGGCTCGAGTCTCACAGGAGGGACCCTGGAGGCAGATCGCTCTTTTAGGGAGGATAGCCCACTGATGATGGGTCCCACGACGCCGCCTGATGATGAGGGTGTCGTTGATTCGTTTAGGCCCGGAGACGATGAGGCTACATCCTGATTCCATGTTTCATCTAGTTTACACATGTGTATCTTTTATTTTGCTTATTGCATTGGATGATTGTTTTGGATGTTAAGTCGCCCTTTGGCGCAATTTTGGTGATGTATGCCATTTTGATGCTTATACTCTTGACTTTCCTTTGGTTGAATGATCATTACTCTTATGATATTGACGGTGTTTACCATTCATGTTGTTCACTCTACAGAATATCCATTCTCATATTCTTATCATGTCCAAAAACACCTACTCTATCTACTATTGCAACCAAAAGGTTATTTCTGACTCCCAAGAGTCTTATCACCGGGTCTACAAACGAGGGGAGTTCCTATGCGCCTTTGCCTCTATTTTTATCATTCTTTGCGCTTAGGGACTAAGCTTGAATTAAGTGTGGAGTGGTTTGATGCGCATAGTTCACATGTTTGCATGCCATACATATCATTTTGAGATGGACACTTGCATTCTTGCACCATACCCCTACATGAGAGTGTTTTTAACTATATAGGCTTGTGACTATCGATTCTTAATTCCAATAAATCACATCTAGCCTATTTGCCACCTTTATTGGATCTTGAACTTAGAACCGACCTAGTCCATTGAATGCGTATTCTTGAAAGCCAATATCATTGCTATTTTTCGTCTATCCAATTCTCTAAATATTTTCGTTGAAATACCTTAGATCAAGTTATAGCAAGCACCTTTTAAAATTATTCGTGAAAAACTTAGACCATTTGATAGCTCCATGGTGACTTGAGTTCTCTAACACGGTGCCTTGCTTATGTTTGATTCCCGCACATTCCACACACTTTTTGAACATATTGTCAAGTTTTAAGTGTGGAGTCATAAAAAAAAGAAAAAAAATGCTTGCGGTCAAAGAGGGCAAAACCCCGACTAAAAACTTTCTCAACAGCTCGAGAAGTTTTGTGCAAAAATATACAAATGCCGGGGGTTAGGGAGGTAAGTCCCCCCTCGAAAGCATTTGTAGGCCAAAGGCCGTTTCAAAAAGAAGATAAGAAGCACTTAAAACTTGACTCTATGTTTTCCTCTATTCATCATTTGTGCGGGATTCATCATTTGCATTGTGTGCTTGTTAGAATAACTTTTGGACGACCCATGTGTTTGCACGGGAGTTATCATTTGGTCTATGCATGTTTATTGAGAACTCTAGTGTCGAACTCCTCTTCCCTTATGGATTACGGCTTAAGCGCCTAAAACTTGGGAATGAGTTCCATGTCGCAAACCCATGGACTAGCCCTAGCTAGCATAGATGAGCGATTGACAATTTTTGTGCAAACTAAAAACTTCACATCTATTGTATAGCCTTGAAAATGAATAGACTCTTGGATGAGACGATTGATAGCTCTAGTATTGATGACCTTGAATGCACAGCCTCAAGGGTACTCAAAGTGGTTCAAAAGTTCTTTTGATGATATTGTGATAATGGACCTAGCGTGGGGTGAGGAATTCGTTTTGAGAAATCATAGCTTCGGTTGAACACTCTTGCATTTCATTCTCATGGGATAGGTGCATTGGGGATTTGTGAGTATTCCCTTTTCTGAAAACTCTCACGAGACTATAACTCGTCCACTAGGGTAGCCTAGGGGTTTAAAGGCTTAATACATATGCTAAATGCATTCGTAACACCTACGAAAAGGAGCTAGTTAGATTGTACATATTTTTCATTTTCTTTTCAATTGCATGTTTAGGAATAATGATCGAGACCTTGTGAAATCTAGTGAGGCAAATATACGAAAAACATAGCGCCACTAGCATTTCGACATTTGCATGACCATGGCATAATTGCATACTTTGTTCGGGACGAGCAAAGCTTAAGTGTGGAGTACTGATGAGTCGAGTTTTCGACTCGTTAATACCCGTTTTCACTATAGCTTTGGTTCGCTTCCGACGATAATTCGATGCCATTTGATCCCCTTTCTGTGCATTTCAGGTACAAAACAAGATGTCTCAGTGTCAAAAGCCAATAGAAGGAAACTCAGGAAAAATCAGAGAATTAAAGGCAGACGTGGACTGAACGTGAGCTCAGCCGACCGGCTGGGAATTACCCCATCGCCAGCCGCCCGACTGGATGGAAGAAATAGACTCAATGGCGAAGAAAACATTCTCAGCCGACCGGCTGGCCTCATCAGCCGACCGGCTGGCTAGAGCTCTCAGAAAGTCCCTTTTTCCAAGATTATTCTCAGCCGAGCGGCTCAAACTGACAAGCCGACCGGCTGGCCAAGCATCTCAGAAGTAGGCTGCATTCACCCTGCTCCAGCCGACCGGCTGGAAGCTGACAGCCCTTCTCAGCCGACCGGCTAAACCTATTTCTGCAGAGGATTTTCACCCGAGGCTATTAATAGAAAGTGATAAGTTTGACCTAGCATCTTGGCTTCTTTGGTGAAAAAGACAAGGAAAAGTGAGCTCAATCAAGGGATCAATCATCATCTAATCAAGGAGATTTGAAGACTGAGGGAGTTCATTAGGATTAACAATCCTACTATATTCCTCTTTCTTTCTCTTAGATTTTTGTTGAAAACCTACACATCATGTTGTCTTACATGATGTGTGAGTAGTCCCCCTTGTGTTTTGAGGGTTTTATGATCCTCCTTGGTACTCAATGATCATTGTATATACATCTATATGGATTTTATGAAGTTGATTTCATTTTACTATGATCTCCATGTTAGACATGTTGCTAAGTGTTTGATAAAATGCCTAAGTGACATGTTTGTGTTAGAACTATGATCTAAGTATCGAGAGAGCTTAGTGATGGTTTGGATATAGTAAAATTGAACTTAACCAACATTTATGAGAGTAAACGCAAGGTGAGAGGTTAACTAGAACTTTATGCATATAGCACTTGTGAGAATAAATGCTATATAGTGAATCAATACTCTTTAATTAGTGAGATTCTAACTAAGATGATTTGACTAGGATTAGACTTGCATGATAGTTTATCTAGTCCTAGCCTAAGTTAGGTTTTAAACCTATCAACTCATAATTAATTGAACTCTTGTATGCATGATCATTGGGAAATTGCCAAGGAGGGGAATAATCTCTCGAAACTCGCTTTTAATTGATTTTAATCCCCTAAAACCATTTCATACTTGTTTTAAATCATTGATAATCGTCACACTTGAATTTTAGGAATTAGCCGAGTTAGAAAATTTGATAATTCTAGCGCGTAATCCGTTTGCTCCCTTGGGTTCGACACCGGTCTTACCGGTCATTTATAAATTATTTTTGACCGTATGCTAAAATCTACAACGTCAAAAGGGCAGTGTGCGAAGAAAGAAGAAGGTTGTCCCCAACCACAAGACCACGACCAATGATGACAAAAAGGCTTCAGAATACACCTTGAAGAGAATAAGGGTGAATTCCATACCAGCTATCGACCAATGATGTAGTGATCCTGTTCATAAATCCTAAAGTTTAAGCTTCCATTGCAGCCAACACATGGGTCGTCAGTGGCTCACCTCAGATAAAGAAGCTGCAAGACATTCTTCCTGGCATCATCAACCAGCTGGGACCCGAGAACTTGGATGATGTATGGTGAACTGGGGATAGTGGATTATTGCTGCGAGGTGTCTGAATAAATTTGCAAGGTGTCTGAAGAAATGTTCATGGATCCTTCCACGTTGATGAATTTACAGTTTTTGCTAACTAATATTCGTAGTTATTAAATCAAAATTTGTAGCTTTTGCTGATCAAAATTGGGTTTGGATTCATGATACAATTCGTAGTTACTAAATCAAAACTCGTAGACTTAAAGAATCAAAATTCGTAGCTTAAAATTTGTAGCTTAAAGAACAAAATCCGATATAAAAATAGTAAAACTTAAAGAATCAAAATGCATACACTTAAAGAACAAAATTCGTAATGTAAAAATAGTAATACTTAAAGAATCAAATTTTGAATACTTAAAGAACAAAATTCGTAATGTAAAAATAGTAAAGCTTAAAGAATTAAAATTCGTACACTTAAAGACCAAAATTCGTAACACCGGTAATTATATGAATACAAATTTACACTAATTCCCTTTTAAACATATAATATATATATTAAAATTCCGAAAAATAAGGCTCGTTGGGTCAAAAAACAAATGATTGTGATTACTTCTCTGTAGATTTGTGCAGAAAGAAGATCGAACAATGAACTGGTCGGAGATGAAGGGATTGATGATCTGAAAACGTTTGGGAAGAAAGTTTAATTGTTTTATTTCTGGGCGCCCAAAAGCTGTTAAGTAGCATTTGGGCATTTGATCCAACTACAAAAGAGTGCCCACAGAAACACAAAAATACACTAAACAACCCCTATAAATACACCAGGAACCTGCAAGTATCACAAATTACAAATTGACTCAGAAAATAATTTTAAACCTAAGTCTGCCATGGGAGCGGCCTTCCAGCTCGAAACCAACAGCGACGGTGAACAGAGATCTTGGAGCTCGGCCTGGGTCACGTTGCTCAACACCCCCTCAAGCTCAGCGTGTGGAGCATGTTGGACATGTTGAGCTTGGAGCTCAGCCTGGATAGTCGGTCGGTAGGAAGTGCCTTAGTAAACAGATCTGCCGGTTTCTCAATGGTGGAGATGTAGCGAGGGAGAAGAAGACCAGATGCCACATATTGTCGAACGACGTGACAGTCAATCTCGACATGTTTCGTCCGTTCGTGAAAGACCAGATTTTGCGCTATGTGCATAGTAGCACTATTATCACAAAAGAGTGATATTGGCAAAGGCACATCAATGTGAAGGTCCTTGAGAAGCCGCACAAGTCAGACTAACTCGTAAGATGTCTGCGCCATCGCTCTGTATTCAGCTTCCGCAGACGACCTAGAAACCACTACTTGTTTCTTGGTTTTACAGGAGATAAGGGAGGTGCCAAGAAGAACTAAATACTAAGTAACCTAGCGCTTTGTAATAGGGCACGAGGCCAGTCAGCATCTCAGAAGGCAGTGATGAGAAGAGGTTGATTGCTGGGATAGAACAACCCTTGAGTCGGACCAGACTTAAGGTACCTTAGCACCCTATGTGCTGCTTGTAAATGTTCCTTTCTAGGAATAGCCATAAACTGACTTAGAATATGAACTGAATAAGCTAGATCAGGCCTAGTGACTGTAAGGTAAATTAGTTGGCCAACCAGTCTCCGATAGATAGCAGGATCAGCTAGAGCTGGAGTACTGGAGAGATTTAGATTGTGCTTAGGATCCATAGGGGTAGTGGAAGGTTTGCAGCCAAGTAAGCCTGCTTCAGAAATGAGTTCAAGGGCATACTTCCTTTGATTGATGAAGATCCCTGAACTAGATCTGGCTACTTCAATGCCAAGAAAATAGTGAAGTTGTCCCAAGTCCTTAATCTTGAACTGAGAATGAATAAATTGCTTGACTGAATCCATTAGTGTAGTAGATGTTACTGTGATAATTACATCATCAACATAAACTAGAAGAGCCAAAAATTCTCCTCCTTTGTCATAGGTGAATAGAGAATAGTCATTAAGACTGGGAGAAAAGCCAAATAGCACCAATGCATCACTGAATCTTTCAAACCATTGTCTTAGTGCTTGCTTTAAACCATACAAACTTTTCTTGAGCTTGCAAACTTTTCCTTGCATTTTTTCTGTTTTAAAAAATCCAGGGGGCAAGGCCATGTAAACTTCTTCATCTAGATGACCATGCAAAAAGGCATTGTCAACATCTAGCTGATAAAGGGGCCACTCTTTAGATGATGCTAGTGCAAGAAATGTTCGCACTGTGTTCATTTTGACCACAGGAGCAAATGTTTCATGATAGTCGAGCCCCTCTAACTGAGTAAAACCTCTTGCTACCTATCTTGCTTTCCGTCTTTCAATTGTACCATCTGATTTCCTTTTGATTCTATATATCCACTTGGAGCCAACTGCATTTTTACCAACTGGAAGGTCGGTGATTTCCCAAGTGTTATTAGAATGTAAGGCCTTTAATTCAGCTTGCATAGCTTGAACCCAAACAGGATTTTTGCTGGCCTGGGCATATGTTTTAGGTTCTTCATCCGAAATCAATTGTAGAGCAAAGTGTTGAAAGTCAGGAGAGCACCTGGAGTAATCCACATAGTCACATATAGGATAGTTGTTCTTTCTTGATAAAGCAGTGTTGCAAATGAAATCTTTTAGGAGAGTAGATGGCTTAGGTTGTCTTGAAGACTTTCTTACTGGTTTGGCAATGGTATCTGAGGCTTGAAGGACATTTTCAGTGAGATGTTGGTCTGAAGTACTGTCACACTGTGCTGGTTCATCAGGTAGCACTGGATCAGCTGAGAAAACAAAGGGCTCACTAGCATCATTGTGAGATGCATCAGGACATTGAGGCAATATAGGAGAGAACTCAGAAATGTCTGGAAAATTAGAACTAGAAAAGGGAACTATATCTTCTTTAAAAATTGATATCCCTGCTAACACTTATAGTGTGAGTATCCAGGTCAAAGACTTTGTACCCTTTTTGGCCATACGGGTAGCCAATAAACACACAAGCCTTTGCTCTGGGATCAAATTTTCCTTTATGAGGCAAGACATTTGTAACGTAGCACAAGCAGCCAAATGTGCGCAAATGATCAAAAGAGGGTGGTGAGTCATATAATACATCATAAGGTGATTTATCATGCAAAATTACTGATGGAATCCTGTTGATTATATAGGTAGCAGTGAGGATGCATTCTCCCCAAAGATAATCAGGAACGTGAGACTGAAACTTCAAGGCTCTCGCTATCTCAAGTAAGTGTTTATGTTTTGTTTCCACAATCCCATTTTGCTGAGGTGTATAAGAACAAAAAGTCTGATGCAGACAGCCTTTTTCAGATAGAAATCTTGACAGCTTATTACTAAGAAATTCACTTCCATTATATGTTCTTAGAACTTTAATTGAATAATCAAACTGAGTTTGAACTATCTGGTAGAAACTGATCAATTGATCAACTGCATCAGATTTGGTACTGATTAGGAGAGTCCATGTTGCTCTTGACATGTCTTCTACAATGGTTAGGAAATATCTAGCACCATTAGCAGTAGGAACTTTGTAAGATCCCCAGATGTCAGCATGTATTAAACTGAAAGGAACAGTGTTGGTAGTAACACTGTCTGCAAAAGGCAGTCTTCTCTGTCTAGCTAAAGGACAGATATCACAGTATAGAGAATTAAAATTTCAACTGAGATTAGGAATGTAAGGCTTTAAACTGTTTGACATCTTAGTGAAAGGTACATGACCAAGTCTTTTGTGCCACAATAGAGCATTATCAGTGCTTCTTTGAACAGTAAAATAGGTACTAGAATTGTTTGCTTGGAACTGATAGAGTCCTTGACATTCTTTACCAATCCATAGAGAATTCAGCCTTGCTTGGTCCTGAATAGAACAACCTTTATCAGTAAATAACCAAATGAGAATCATTAACCAATTTGGTTACACTAATCAGGTTGAACTTGATAGAGGGTACCAGTAGAACACCATAAAGTTTGATATGTTCACTTAAATCACAGTTACCAGTATAATTCACCATTACCTCACATTTGGCATAAGAATAAATTGAGGTGTCTGTAGTTTCTTTATATCCTTTAACCAGTGTTTATGATATGATCAGTGGCACCACTGTCAAGAATCCAATTAGTTTGACAAATTTTAACTGATGTTAAACAGGTCATACCTGCAAGATGTTCACTCTGCTGATTGGGCATGCTGAGGAAGTTCATGAGCATACTGAGCTGATCTGAGTTCAAATTCACTGACCTGAGTTGCTGAAGAACATTGCTGTCATTGCTTGAGGATCCATCTACTTTTGAGGTATGCTTCATTTCAGTTGACTCGGATGTGATAACATTATTAGCTACACTTTTGTTAGGCTTAGCAGAGGAACCTGTTCCTTTATATAGTTTATGACCAAGAGGATAGCCATGAATCTTGTAACATGTTTCCTTAGTGTGACCCTGAAGTTGACAGTGAATGCAAAACAAGTTCCTTCTATTTTTGTCTCATAGCATTATTGGTTGGTCCTTGCCTTTGCATCTGTCTATTGTTGTTATAGGGTTGTTGGGCATAAGTGTGCTGCTGAAATCCTTGAGAATCCTGTTATTGTGATGCATAAAGTGCTGATATCTCAACAACATTAGGTCTCACAAGTCCTCTTTGCATTTCATCATCTAGAACCATGTGATAAGCTTCATCAAGTGTACGTCTAGGCTTCATTGAAGTTATCTGAGTTCTAACAGTAGCATGAACATCATTTAACCCTGTTAGAAACTGCATTAGCCTATAAGTTTGTTTCCTTATCTCCATGGATCTAGTAGACTTACAGCCCATCCCTAGATCACACAATTCCTCATGTTCAAGAGCCTCTTCTTCTCCCCATAGCTGAAGAAGTTTTCCATAGTATGTAGCCACATCCATCACACCTTGAGTTAGGCTTACAATTTCTTTATGCAACTGTAATAACCTAGGGCCAGTATTTGCCCCTGCAAACCTCATTTGAAGTGTATTCCAAGCATGAATACAATCAGTGCAATGAATGATTGAGCCTCCAATTTCCTTAGAAACTGAGTTAATGATCCATGAGAAAATAACATTGTTACATTTCTCCCATCTAGTAAATTGATGGGGATCAGTTGGTTTAGGAAATCTACCCTGGACAAAGCCAAGTTTAGACTTAATACCTAACACCATTTCCATGGACTTTTTCCAGTTGATAAAGTTACCTACACCAGTCAATGGTTGAGTAACTAAAGAAGCACTGAAATTTTCAGTATTACTTACAAACAGTGGGTTGTCTGAAAGCTGGTGAGCCTCATTTTGTTTCGCAAGTGCTGCATGGCCAACTACTGCTGAAGTTTGGACATCAGTCAGATCAGAAGCCGGAGTAGTCATTCCAGATGAAGAGGGACAGCATGTGCGCAAAACAGAGGATAAAAGGTGATTTCAGAATAACTGCTCCGATCAATCAACACGGAAGTGATCGAGAGGGCCCTGATACCATGTAGATTTGTGCAGAAAGAAGATCGAACAATGAACTGGTCGGAGATGAAGGGATTGATGATCTGAAAACGTTTGGGAAGAAAGCTTAATTGTTTTATTTCTAGGCGCCCAAAAGCTGTTAAGTAGCATTTGGGCATTTGATCCAATTACAAAAGAGTGCCCACAGAAACACAAAAATACACTAAACAACCCGTTTAAATACACCAGGAACCTGCAAGTATCACAAATTACAAACTGACTCAGAAAACAATTTTAAACCTAAGTCTGCCATGGGAGCGGCCTTCCAGCTCGAAACCAACAACAACGGTGAACAGAGATCTTGGAGCTCAGCCTGGGTCACGTTGCTCAACATTCTCATTTATCATCAAATTTATTACTTCTCATATGATGTTTTCCCTTATATTTGATCATTTTTCCTTTTCCTTTTACCTAAAATATAGAAAGTGCAAAATCTCAAATATATTTTTTACATAATTTTAAATCCTTAGGTCATTTAATCCAAGGGTAAAATTCATAAATCACGAAATAGTGATAAATCCAATTCAACCCCCTTGTACTATGAAATATCAAATAATTAAATAGAAAAATGTAGCTTCTTCCTTGAACATTCAATTTCTCATCTATTTCTTATTTGGTTATTTTTCCTCCCAAAATTTAAATAACTCAACAGAGTGTTCATATTAATATAAATTTATAATGGATCGAGAGATTATGTAGGGCCAAGGCGCGTGAGACGTGAAGTGGAAATTTTAATTAGTTTGAGAGGGAAATCCGAAGTGGAAAATTCTCGAAAATAATCCATTGTGGATAGAGGACCACGTCACTTTCTCTGTCTATATAACTTAACTACGAAATTATCCCCACCCATAAACTCTCTCTACCTAATGCTGCGGTCCAGCCGTTTAATTATATTGTGTTTATGGTTCAGAATTCCAATCTGGTCCGAATAAGAAATTCCAGTCAACGGTCAAACTAATGACGCCTTTTAATGGGATCCGTGCTGTTCAAAGATACCCGTTGCTGTACAGCGGTTTACAGTTTATTAATTTATTTACGCTTGATATAAAAATAAAGATAAAAGTTTTAAAAATATTTAATTTTTTTTGATTGTCACTAACGATGCTCTTCTCTTTCATGTTTAGGTCCCGATCACGATCAAACTCTTTCGCATAGCCATAAAGTCAGCCTGTAATGACACGAATTCGTCAGAAATTCTAGTTTCTGTATCAAAATGACTACCAGCTATTATTCGACGATCCCTCTATCACCTCAGCTGAGTACGCTAACAAAATAAAAATTGGAACACACCATGTATTATCCAGTTCAGAAACCAGCCTACTTTGGAGGGCTTCTCAATTCCGATGAAAAATAAATATTTAATAATGAGTTTAGAGTACAAGACTCTCTTTTTAAACCCCCTAACCTCTAACATTTTCGAAGACTTTACGATCTAGGTTCCCCTAGGAAAGGGTAAACTTTGCATCTAGGGCCCCCCCTAGATTCGCGCGGAAGGATTGCTAAAGATTAATCGGGGATTCATTGAAAATTAATCGAGGATTAATCAGTTTTTGTATATTTTTAATATATGTATATATATTATCAACATATAACATTGTATTGAGGAACGCCCAAATGAGAACTCCTCTTTTTTTGAGAACTTTGAGAACCTTCTTTATGCATTTTCGTTTTTTTCTAAGTGTACTTTCGGAAACCTGAAAATGCATTTAGGCAAAAAAAATGCTCGAAAGTGCATAATGAAGGGAAAAAATTGGTGGGACACGTGTCACCTCCATATTCAAAGATGCAACTTGATCCAATGGTGAGATTTAATGTCTCAGGTTCTTGAATTTTTAGGGGCTCTCAACCGAGCGCTCCCCACATTGTATTAATATGATTTTTATTTGAAATTAATACTTAAAAGAATTAGTTTCATGGGAGTGAATCAAATGAGAAATGCTATATTTGGTGAGAAATGAGAAAATATTACATATGTTCGATCAAAGATCTGATGGCTAAAAATTCACCGGTTTATGTGCATATATTTAGTTAATTTAACTGTCATTAAGGGTATATTTGTGAGTCTGATTATCAAAGATCCTAATTTGTCACGCACGTATATGTCGTTTTGTTTATCCACGTTCGTCAATGTTTTTGAAGCTTGCGCAACAGTATTGACTTCCAATTCTAACAATTTTTTACATTTCGTTCCCTAAAAGATGAGTACAGTCAATGACAATAATGCAGGTAATCGATTGAATTTTTTTATTTTGTTGCGTCATTTGTTTCAATTCGATTTTGTTTAGAGATCGCAAACAAGAGCGTAATATAATATTGTATGAGTTGTATATCGGCATTGAAAGTAGTTATAGTGGGGATCATTTTGCACGAAACGGAAACACACTACTGAATTTAATGCGCAGTGTGTAGCATATAAATTTACAGGCTCATATATCATTCCTACACAAAATTTGTAGCATGCGTACACATCATGCGTGGCACAGTACATCTCATTCGTAGTCGGTGCACATATCATTCTATACAAAATTCGTAGCGTGCGTTCATATCATGCGTAGCTTTGTTCATAAAATTCGTGCTTTGTACATATTATGCGTAGCTTCATTTACATAATTTGTTTTTGATAGTGAATATGTACCTGATTTGGTTGTTGCTGGTGCATCTTTTGTGTTGTTTGCCGAACCATGTGCACCCTCTGTGTTGAGTCAAAATGAACATACTAAATCCAATTTGTTTAGGTGCTGTTTGATAGAGCTGAAAAAAACTTTATTTAACTTTATTTAACTTTACTGAACTTTATTTAACTTTACTTAACTTTATTTAACTTTACTGAACTTAAAAATAATAATTTTTTTTGAATAAAGGTGTTTAATTTAAGTTTTTAATCATGTTAAACTACAAAATTAAAATCTGAAAAATTTAATTTAATTTAATTTAACTTTATTTAACTTTATTTAATTTAATTTAACTTTATTTAACTGAAAAACATGAAATTTAAGCTCTACAGAACAGGCCCTTAAGTCTCAAATACAGTGCTTAATTAAATTGGTAACAACAAAATACCTTTCAAGGTTTGTGTGCTTGTCTCATATGTAATGTCTTTTCTTTTTTTGGCTGGTTGCTATCCATCCTTAATGTTTTGTTATGAATGGGAAATGATTTCTGCAATCTGCAGTTCTTTTCATCTTTCGCTTTGTAAATAGAAAAAAGGTAATGTGAGTTTCTGTCAATTTTACCTACTAATTATACAATTTTTTTGACGATACAAATTTTACAGTAGATATAATTAATTTGCGGGTTTTTTTATCCTCATTCGTAGTCAGGTAAGCATAATTCGTATCCTCGTATACATAATTCGTAACATCTTACGTATAATTCGTACTCTACTTAATATAATTCGTAACATGCTTAATTATAATTCGTATCTCCCTACACATCATTCGTATCACCATACACATCATTCGTATCCCCAAACACATCATTTGCACCCCTACACATCATTCGTTTATTCAACTGCAACATTCGTATATCCCAACACAACATTTGTTTATTCAATTGCAACATTCGTATACACCAACACAACATTCATAGATAAAAACGTCAAGTATTCAACTATGCGTTTTAAGTTCCCATAAACCCTAACATTCGTAACCCTAGACGCAACATTCGTATAGAACAACACAACATTCATAGACACCACCTAATGGATTTTGCGTTTTAGATTTCCCTTAAACCCTAACATTGCTAGAAACCGTAAAATTGGAATCCTACAACCATATAGACATACCGTAAAATTGGTTGACTGTGTTTGGTTGCTTTCCATTGTCCGCCATTTTAATCCTTCGTCGTCGTCGGTCAAATCACGCCGCCTTACTGTCTTTGTCAACTTTGTCACCGTTCGTCGGGATTTCACAAAGAATTGCAAATCGAACATACTAATTTGGTTAACGGAGGTTTAGTGATAACCGTGAGTGAAAAGCGGGATTTCGCTTTTGATTGATTTCGTTATTCCTAATTTGTCATTTAAGTGTAGTTACTAATTAATTAATACGAATTTTAGTTATAATTAGAACTAATCTGAACCATTTATTTTATTGATCGGAAGGATGTTAAAATTTATCATTTCTCATCTAAGAAGGTTTTCTCATCTGATGTCAACTCTAGTTTGATATATGAATTTGTTTTTACAACAGTTTGATATATGGATTTTTTGAAAGGAGTTTGAAATATGAATATCAAATATGAGTTTTGATTGTATAATTTTAAAATAAAGGTCAAGTAGAATAATATTATGGCTCCACAATATTGGCCCAACCATGTTATGTTTAGCACATATTTATTGAGTTAAAAACATCAAAACTACGGGCAGTAGCTACTGTTCATCATATATTTTATTATTATAGAAAACCCCTAACAGCCGCAGCAGCGCCATCGCCATCGCCATCCCCATCGCCATCCATTGTAGTTGACAAGCGACACCTATTTAGCCTCAAAAGTTCAATTTGCCACGATTTGGCCAAATTCAAATACAAATCTACTACTAATTCTTTTAATCGACGATTAATTGTTCCGTTTATAACAAGTGAAGACGGATTCAAGAAAATGACCGCTTAGACGACCGTTTTCTTGAACACTGGTTAAAACTCTTGTATGCACACAGAGGCGGATATAGGGGGGGCCTGGGGGGGCCAGGACCCTCTCGATTTTGGTCAAAAAATTATATATATATAATATTATATATATGTTTTGTAAAATATGATCAAACATGTATTTTCGATCACTATTTTTATGAGCTTAACCTTCGAATTTCATCTTGGAGTAAACATAAAAGTTATAGAACATTCAATTATCTTTCTATCCATATAAAAAATATCTTAAACGGACACCGGATGACACCTCTATGAGCTTTCGAAGGTTGGCTCAGACCCACTCGATTTTGGCTAATTTCGATCAATCATCCATCTTTGGTGACTGTTTTTATTGGCTTAACTGTCAAATTTCATCTTTAAGTAAACATGAAAATTGTAGAGCATTCAATTAGATTTCTATACATATATGGATAATCTTCAACGGACACCGGATGACGCCTCTATGAGCTTTAGAAGATTGGCTCGGACCCCTCAATTTTGGCAACTTTCAATTAATTATCTATCTTTGGTCGCTATTTTATCGGCTTAACTTCCGAATTTCATCTTGAGTTAAACATGAAAGTTATAGAACATTCAACTAGCTTCCGATCCATATGTAGATCATCTTCAATGGACATCGGATGACACCTTTATGAGCTTCAGAAGGTTGGTTGATCATTAGCGGATCTTGTTATTCGAAAAAAAATCACCTTATCATTAGCGGCTCTTTTTTTTGCCGGATCCGACTTATATCATTGTTGTTCAAAAAAAAAATTTGGGCCCCCCCTCGAACGAAGCTCTAGATCCGCCACTGTATGCACACAACTCAAGGAAGCTAAAACATCTCGAGCGTGAATTTGATAAGCTAGAATTTTTTTAGAAGGCTAACCAAGAATATAAAAGTATAAAATGTATCAAATATAAATCCTTTCTTTTTTATAAACTACAAATCACCGGATAATATGGTCTTTTTTAATTTTTGAGTTTATTTTTTAGTGATTTAGCTATATATTCAGTGATAGGACTAAATCGTTACTTTTTGTTTCAATACATCAAAAAAATTATTCACTAAACTGTAACATCTCAAATTTTATCCCACATCGGTTTGGAGTTCCGTGCGTGCAAGTTTAAGAAGCTAGACTACTAGCTATTATGTCACAAATCTACCATGGTCTTTTGTGATAGACGGGTTGTTGTGAATTAGGGGAGGAAGGTGACCTGACAGTAGAACAGACTACGCTTATAACGGCTCGAATCAGCTACTCTGGCCGGTCATTATATAAACATTTTTGTCTTATCACTGAACATTTTATTTTAAGAAAATGTTCAGTGATAAAATTAAATGTTTGGTGATAAAGCTAAATGTTCAGTGATAACCTTTAATGTCCAGTGAATTGTACACGTATTTTGTGAATGTTCAATAATTTTAACTGAAATGTTTAGTGATAAGGAAAAATGCTCAAATGTTCAGTGAATAAAGTTTTATTGTTCGATGACTTGAGGCGAAAAGTAACGATTTTTAGTATTCTGAGCGGTTTATCTCTCAATGTCATTTTTATAAATATATGAGGTTTGTATGTGACCCATACTCTATAAAAATATTTATCAAAAATAATTTGTCTATGATATTTACGTCAAGAAAAAAGACTATCAATTTTCTAGTTAATAAAGAAATATCATATTGTTAGGGCATCCGCAGTAAGAGAGCAATGAGAAATGTCCAAAAATAGCATCTTTACATACAAATCATGTAGCAAGCAGGGCTAAGAACAATAAGTAAAAATGACTATTTGATCTATATATTTTAACGCAACAAGAGAGTAAAGAGCTAAGAGCGAAAATAAAAACCTATCTTTATTCTGCAGCAATGAAAGCAAAAAGTAATACTCATAACCATTTCAATTTTTCGGCATTAACACTACTATTATTTCATTTTTTGTCCCATGATTTTTTAATATTAAAATATTTTTATTTTTATTTTTTTGGTTTGAATTTGAATAGTAGGATATCCTCCCAACGTTCATTTTATGACATTTCTGATTTTTATTTCTTTAAAAAAAACTAGGTTTTATTTTTTCTATCTTCATAAATTCAAGTGGATCCGACTTATTACTTTTCTTTCCAACACTCTCTCCATTATTACTCACCTATTTTTTTTTCTATCTTCATAAATTCAAGTGGATCCGAATTATTACTTTTCTTTCCAACACCCTCTCCATTATTACTCACCTAGTATTCTTTAAATGCTGGTTCAATCTCTTTTATCTCACATCGCTTGAGAAGCTATATGCTTTAAGCTTTGCTAAATTAATTTTATAACTATTTTTATCATGAATATTTCATGATCTTGAGTCCTAAACCCGTAAGTCGCAATGATCTAGAGGACCGTGGTAATGAAAGATTATGGTAACAATGGTGCAGATAAAATCATAAGCTACAGATAGACAAAAGAAAAAGCTTGACAGATAATGCCGACAACACCACACATGCCATGGCTTATGACCCTCTTTATGGCTGTCATTGTCAGTGTTTGGCCCCCCACACCTAATCTTTTTTATAAAAAAATAAATAAACTACAGCACATACCCATCATACATCAATGGCACAAATTGGAGCAGCTGCTCATCTAAATTGGAATCTTCCATTCATTCATGGAAAATACTTTTTCATAGTTTATCTTACAAGTTCAGATAACTCAAATTAGACACAGATCAGAAACTCAGGCATGGCGATTTAGCTCACTCTTGGAAATACATTTAGGGAAATTCGATAGAACCGTTGAGAACATATACCTAATGCATCAACTTTAGTATAGTCAAAGTATACTGCGAAACCTTGCCCACGGCTAGCATTACGATCTCTAACAGATTTACTAACAAGAAAGAAGTATTAATATGATGTCACTGATGTGATTCTAATGTAAGATCACCAGTTCCTTCAACTGCATAAGAACAATAAATTTGAACAGAATCAACACATTAAACTGGCACAACTTACCATAGCATGCTGGCAGCATCTACTCATGCATCCAAACTAAGCAGCAGCGCATCACATGCAAAAAAGACGTACACCAACGTCTCTACGACCCAAAATTTCCATAATCCCTTGCAATAATTCCACAACCATACTATAAACTGTTCTATGAAAGATCATCGTGATAAAGATGCAACCCCAGCCCAAAACGAGCACATGCCCTCCTGAAAGCCATGGCCTCAGCTTTTTGTACAGGGTCACCAAATCCAGTGTCAGTCAGAGGTGCTGTTCCAGTTGATTCTCGATGCATCTTGTATAAGAAAAGGCCAAGCATCAGTAAGAAGTAGGAGAAACCAACAAGTAAGAGTCATAGTTCAATTTGGATTGGATCCCAGTATAACATTCCAAAATATTGCATATCATAATATAGTTAGTTATAATCTGTTTTCATTCTTCATTATGCAAACAGGGCATTGAAGTGAGTCATGGAAACAAAGCTTAATTATTTTGAGTCTGGCCTGTCTAAGAAAAGAATTGAATTGAACACTATCTTGAAATGTTAACTGATCTCCAACAGCCAACCATTGACCAAACATGACGATTTAATATTATGAATCCACACAGGCACTTGTGACTAAACCTTCAAACATTAAAAACCTGTGGCCATGAAATACAACTCCCGCAAACAGTCGTACTTAGCACACAAATCAGAAGGTGACCTCATGATCCAACAGTAAGTAGATACCAAGACTCTACTTTTCAGTGAAGCATATGGAATGGATATGTTCAGTAAAACAGCATCACATTAGATAAATAAAATTCTACAAACCACGACTCAACCTTTCAGTAACGATTATCAAATGAATACATACGTACAGTGAAATTGTATCACATGCAATCAGATAAAACAAATTATACGCACCATGACTCCACTTTTCAGTAAAGTATGAAACGGGTTAATAAAGTTTAAACACCATGACTCTAATTGTAGCCAAGTGGAAAGGGGTACCTCTGCATCGACCCCGTAAA
This sequence comes from Rhodiola kirilowii, assembly GCA_033675215.1. Taxonomy (NCBI): domain Eukaryota; kingdom Viridiplantae; phylum Streptophyta; class Magnoliopsida; order Saxifragales; family Crassulaceae; genus Rhodiola; species Rhodiola kirilowii. Next base: position 18,919,395 of record CM066199.1, read on the forward strand.
GTGTCACTCGGTATACAACTGAGACTGACTTTCCATCAGCTGAGTATGTGATATTTCGAACTTCACCAGACCATTCTAGCATAAAGGTCAGATCCTTCAAATTTGAGAAAAAAATACGAAGAAAAGCACAAGAATCGACATTAAAAGTGTGGATAGCAGCATACCAGGTGCATGCAAGTTCATAATCCTATTCACAAGGTGCCTGTAACACCATATAAGGCAAACATTCATGATAAAATTCAAAGTTATTCTGACTGAGCATTTTCCGATTCACTTTCTTAAAATGCTGATCCAAATAAAACAGAATCTCAGAACTGTCAGCATATGAAACTACTAAAAGCCACAACCAAATGAGCATCAGAAATAAAATCCAAGTCAACCCGAGCACAAGTATCACAAATTAAACATACAATTCTGTACACTTCAAGCATATAATTTCTGGAAGAATAACATATGAATGAGGTCTTAAATACCAAGGGATGTATTTGATGGAGAATCCATCTTCAACTCGCGTTCTAATAAGGCTATCAGGAACTCTCTTGTTGAGTTCCCTGAGTATCTCCGATAACGGCCTACTAACTCCTGAGCTCGGAATCACTTCCTCCTCGTACCTCGGCTCCGATTCGGATTCGTCAAACCTCTCCTCCTTAGCCGACGGCGCAGAAAACTTGGAACTCCTCCCGTACAACCGGTTCGAAATAGATCGAAAATTTGTAGAAAATGGTGACGGCGACGACGCATTCACCTGTTTCCGGGTGAGCGATCCGACCAATTTCATGACGTGTGCCATTTTTCGTTCAGCTAAAACCCTAGTTGAGTATACAAATGGAGCTTTTCTGGGTTTTAGAATTTTTTTTTGATGAGAGGTTATAGAAATTTTGAACGAGCAGATTGAGAGAGAAGATGCCTTAGAAGATTGGGTATGGGCTTGGGCCGAGTCGGGCACAGCCCAATTGAACCACGCAACTGGGTTTTAGCTTACCTAGATGATTTTGGTTCAATCTTTTAGGGTACTAATACATAATACTATCCCACCACAGAGAGAATCGGTTACACCGTTTCAGGGTATAGTTACTGGCGACTTCATCACCGTATTTGTCCAGGGTTAGACTCTAGATCAAAGATCCAGCTCTGATTATTGTCAGTTCAAACGGTCACCACTTACTACACAACTACAAGTTCTCGTCAGTTCAATAACCCACACGCAACCCATAGCGAAAAGAATAGTTTCCCAAAACGCCTATCCATCGACTTAACACGGGATTTACACTATAAACGGTTATGGGTTTGTGCCATATGGGTCTGTGTTGAAAGATAGAACTAGTTATGCCAGTAGGCCCGTTACAAACTTAACAAACCTTGCAGTATTGGTGATGTTGTCACTGTACTAATCCCAGACCAGTCCGTTGTTCTCAAACCCAGATCTTTACAACAATATGAATAGTTATGTATCTTGACTGGTTTACCACCTATTACAAACCTTTTTACAAAAGAAAATAAACACAGCGGAAATACAAATTACACACTAAATCATTACAAGACACATAGATCACCATCAGAAAGGCCTAGAGCAACAGACGCTCTTTTTACATTCCAGCCCGATCGCTACCTCATAGTAGAACGTGCGAGACTCGCTAGTTTGATAGGCCCGTCAAGGAAACTGAAACAACCTTGTAAAGATGTGCGATCTAGCCTCTACGCTGATCTTTATTTTTACATATATATATATATATATATAAATAAAGACTTACTAACGGAGGAGCTTTAGACGACTCTCAAAACTTTTCTTGAAACTTCAAAATATGTTACAAACTTAGAGAGAAGGAGTAGAGACTTATTTGCTTAGAAGGGGTTCTAAGTCTTGTTCTTCTCCTACACACTACATGCTAATTTATAGCAAAAGAAAAGACATGGTCCAAAACATATGGGACCCAACTTTAACTATTTATAAACATTAAAGATTCTCCATGTCGGCATGTATTTGCCTTGAAAAACAACGACGTATGAAAGCCACTAGAGAGCTGGAACCTTTCATAATTTGTCTTTTTGTCTTCGGATGATAATCTTTTGGCTACGTATGAAAGCCACTAGATGGATGAGACCTTTCATTATGTGAAAGCCACTAGAGAAATGGGACATCTCACATCTTGTTTTTAGCCTGGGAAGATTCTCCCATATCCACAATTGCATTGAGCTTGTAATCTTCTTTATTTTTGTTGCCAACTATTATTGGGTTCATCTTACAAACCATGACATAGTCATAAGACTTTTTTGATGCTGGATTAGTATTTTCCCAGACCTTTGAATAAGACCTTCTCTTGAGACAAGGTAGAGAGGTGTCAAAATGTGGATAAGGCCACACACTGGTTCCCATCTCCAAATGTAGGGGATCTCAAATTTTTTGAAATAGAGGAGAGAATATATTTCCTCTGGTTTGAAATCTTTGTTCTGAAATTCTGGAAGGAGTGTTGATGAAGTGGTCCATTCGGCAAATACTTATTTGAAGGCCTCTGGAAGGATAAAAGCCATTGGAAGAGTTCTTCTCGTGGGACCAAATTGTTGCCACCATTTAATGAACCAATAGGGTATCTTGGCTTTTTTATTTTTTAGGCAGATGGTTATAGACCAAAAATGCTCATGCTTGGAGTTCTCATATAAAAGGACTTTGTGAAAAGCTTCCATATAATCCGAGTAGTCATATTCGACCATTTGTCTGTCTGAATATTCTTTTCCGATGTAATGAAGTTTCCTTGTGATATTTGGGTTATTTCCCCATTCTTGGAGGGATATTACCCTTTTAATAATAAGTTCACTGAAGGTATAACCTTCTGGTTGCTTATGAGTAACATGAGAAATATAACACCCATTTATAATAAGTATGTTCTCATAAAATATTTGACTATGGTAGTCCCCGTAAGGGTATGACCCACTGTAATCTTTTAATGAAGCCCAGGGTGGAGTATTACTCTCCTCAGAGTCAATAGGAAAGAATATAATTTCTTCCTTTCCGTTAGAGTGGTAGGTATGGTGATCCAGACCACTAGTTTCCATTGCTATAATATTAGTATAGGATGTAGGTTCAGGATTATTTCCTTGATGGTCACAAGATTGGCAAAGGACGGCATATCTTTCATTCTCGGAATATGTCCTAAAAATGGAAATTCAAATAATATGCTTTTTGAAAAGGATTTGACAGACTATTTTTCTTTTCCTGCTTATAAGCAATCTTGAGATTGAAAGGGATCGAATAATTCTACCATCTGGTAAAAATATGATTCATAATTTTCTGATTATATAAACCAGTGTGAAATTTTAAAGAGTATTTTGCTAATGAGAACATTTTCGAGCAGCATAATCTACTCGAGTATTCCATTTACCAGAATAAAATCTAGCAAGATATTCTTAATTTGTTTCTGGATTTATTTGTTTACTAATTCCTTTATAGCCATTTTTAGTGATCTTTATTTCAATGATCTTTTCCCAATAACAGAGAGAAACAACAGAGTAAGGTAATGCCTTGATTTTACCTTTAATTTTCCTAATCATAACAGCACGCTGATCAGTCCATTGGACTGGCTCATTATTATATAGGATAATAGCATTGTTGGCAAGGTAATAAGAAGCAGAAATATAATTTAAGCTTCCTAGCAAATTTGTGTTTGTATGAAAAATTATCATCTCTGGTTTAGATATTAATAGACCATGATCCTTTAATTCAGGAACTGGATAATTTATCCATCCTATAGGAGATCTAATCCATTTAAGAATTTTGATAAAGGGTTCGTAATTAATTATTAGCCTAGAGATACCTTTGTCTTGCTTACTGTTCTTTCGAAAATAGAAAGCAGTACCTGACCAGGAAGACTCCCGAGGATCAACTAATCCTTTGTGTGATAAAATGACTATTTCTTCTTTGCACATCTTAATGTATGCAGAATCTGTTTCACAAGAATTATTCTTTGTTGATTCGTCAAAAGCCTTTAATATTTGGTCTTTGTTAAAACCTTCTTTAGATAGAATAGAAACAATATGTTTCCTTTTATCCCAAAAGGCATTAGGATTATTTCTACAGATTTCAAGAGTGAATTGATTCTGAAGTCTGTCTTTGATACTAAGAACATTTAACAATTGATTCTTGTTAATAGTCATGCTGTCGTAGACATCATGTAAAACCTTTGTTAGAGGTTCAGTTATAAATTGTAAAGTAATATCTTTTTCTTCAAAGGTTCCAACTATACCTTTTGGATCAATCCTATTAATAGGATAAATCGTTGTAAGGAAATGTGTTCCAAGTATTACTTGGTTGGTATTATCTTTAGTCAGTAAAAAAAAGTTTGTATACATTTTTTATCAATGCATACTTTAGCTTCAGGCAATTTGTAATTAATTTGGAGATTATTTCCCCCCGCATGAGATAATGTCTGCGTAGTTTTATCAAAATACCTGGTAGGGATTAACCCTTCTTGAATATCATTCAAATCTGCTCCACTATCTATAAGAGCAGTAAATTCTTTCGAATAATCATTGTTAATTAACAATGTAATCTTAACAAGCCATTTTTGTGTAATAAACATTTCTAAAGTAGATAAGAAATGGTCATCATTGATTTCTTGTTTAAGATTTTGATCCGAAGGTATTTCTTGATGAGAAATAATATTCTGATGGTTATCTTTGTTAATAATTTCAGTATCCTGATCAGAAATAATATTTTGGTGAGAAACCATCTTTCCTTTCTCAATTCTAGAAATTCTTTGATCAAAACGTTTATTATTTGTCTTAATGTTCTGAATTTCTTTTTTGAGATTATTAATCTCTGTGATTAAATCATGTGTAGAAAAAGATTTTTCTACCTCTATTTTTTGCCTAATTCATCTATAGACTTCATCCACTAGATAAGGCTCAGGGTTAATAATTTCCCTATGAACTTCTTGTAATTTAGAAGTTTCTGACGTCGCATCAAGCTGAGTATTAAGCTTATCAAGAATCTTTAATCTTAACTCTGGATCTTTCACATCCTCGAGTAATTCCATAGCTTTTTTTAAAGCTTAACATATCAATTTCCAAATCTTGGATATGCGACTGCATTTTATATAATGCTTCCTCGTCTTCAGAATCCTGTTTAGGACAGGGTTGCCCTTGCTTGCAAGGAGCACAATCTGAATCTGGGTCAGTATTAAGGGTTTCATTTCTTAAACCTTTAAGTCTTCACTAGTTGAAGAATGATCAGTTAATTCTGATCCTGAATCATTATTAAGAAGGATGTTTGATATAATATCTTTTATCCTATCAGATTCTTCAAGATTATTAATCTTTTGTTTAACCTAACAATTATTGGCAAAGTGGCCATTTTTGCCACACCTATGACAAGTCATTGACTTATTCTTTTGCCACTTATTGTCTTTCCTAGCGTATTGACGCTCTTCCTTTTCCTCAATTTTCTTTTTAGAAAACCTTTTCCTTTTATAATAAGGAGTATAATCCTTCTTAGGTTTTCTAGGCTTACTAGAAAAGGGTTTGTCTATTGCAAACTGATCACAGAAATTACCTAATTGTGATTTCTCCATAAAACTTTGTCGTTTAAGCTGCTGATTCAACTTAATTTCATTGCATAAGGATATTCCTTCCAGAGTGCAAACTCCAATTAGTTTACCATAAGTATAACTTTCATAAGGAATTGAAGGATAATTTCCTCTAAGGACATTCCTAATCCTTTCAGCAAATAAACTAGGCAAGCCATCAATAAATTTTGACTTCCAATGAGTGATATTACACTCTGGTAATTCCATTACCCTACTTAGGAAAGTATCTTTATACTACCTAAAATCCATCAGTGTTTTACACCTAAGATTTTGTAGTAAGGTTCTAATACTCTCACCATTTGCTGAGAATTTTCCCGTGAAGTGTTCTAATATACTAACAATCAGAGTATAAACAACATCTTCAACAATATTATCACCTTCTTGTTTAATTTTATTGAGAATATCATTTTTCTCAACTAGAGTGAGATAATTATCCCACCAACCTTTTAGTTGGCCTGAAAAACCTGCTATGATCATGTTAGCAGTATTTTTATCACTATTATTATTAATCTTGCAAACTGTGGAGTACATCAACATCCTATGCATTGTATTGTGAATTTGTTGATTAGCAAAACCATCTATATTCTATTCATAGATGTGTCCGCCACTATAACAGTTTGTAATTATCTCATTGGATTCTTCTATTAAGACATCCACTGGTGTTGGTCTAGGGTAATAATATTTTTCCGTAGTTGGCTTATCTGCCCATTTATGAAGTTTATTAATTTGGTCTTGATAAACTTGCTTATAATTTGGTTCTTCTATAAGCTTATCTCTTAGATTTTTATCAAGAGTTGTTAACTTCATTCTTTTAAATTTATCTTCTAGAAAATCTTCTAGATCCTTCATAGGTTTTAATTTCAAATCTGTAATATTAGGAGGTGGCTGTAAACTAGGTGTAGCCATTCTCATGGTTTTGGACGTAGTTATTTCTATTGGTTTTTCAGCTATAACTGACTGAGTTTTCATAATCTCAATTTATTGTTTTACTCTGTTTTGTAAAGAACCTAATTGTTCTCCAAGGATACCCAAGTACAGATTAGAATAATTATTTTGTCTAAACATCATATTCATTTGTTTACATGTTGCAGGAAGAGTGTCATCTTCTAAAAGTTCAGCAAATGCAACAAAGTTATGACTAATTCCATTCTTTTCAATTTGAAAAGGCTGTTGGGGTGGATAAACCTGTGTAATGTTTTTACCCGTACTCTACTTATAAATTCTTTCTAGTGTTGAAATATATTGTTCAACATAAGTAGAAATAAACCAGGGAACAAAGATTAAGAATCTATTCTTTTGTTCACACAAATTGTAAAACTCATCACTTAGAGCTTTTAACTCTATTGAGCTATAAGACTCAAAAACCCATTTTCTAAATGATTTCCAATTATCTGACTCAAATTCAATTTTAACAATTTTTCTTGCCTGTGAACCAGGACTAAAATTTATTGTTTTGTCAGACATAATTAATGATTAAAATCCATTTCAGATTCGGTTATTTCCGGATCTTTAATGCTAAGGCCTTTAACGATATTGTTCTGATCCATTATTAGCCTATCAATTCTTTCCTGATCTCTAATTTGAGATATTGAAGCTCTCGTAGATTCAAGAGGTTGTTCAATCTTATAATCAAATGGCGTAATATAATTTCTCATTGAACTCGATTTACTAAGCCTAGAACTCGGTCTAGAAGACATTGAGGGTCTGCTTATATTATCAAATTCAAGGGTAATTGTTCCTTCAGGAGTCTGAATTAAATTGATTAAGTTGTTATGGCCAATTGGCTGAGGTGGAACTACTTCTACCACTCTTGATAAAAGTCTTAGACATAAGCTTATTGAGGAACTAAATTATAAGCAAGTTTATCAAGACCAAATTAATAAGCTACATAAATGGGCAGATAAGCCAACTACGGGAAAATGTTATTACCCTAGACCTACTCCGGTGGATGTTGTAATAAAAGAATCCAATGAGATAATAACAAACTGTTATAGTGGCGGACACATCTATGAATGGAATATATATGGTTTTGCTAATCAACAAATTCACAATACAATGCATAGGATGTTGATGTACTCCACAGTTTGCAAGATTAATAATAATAGTGAGAAAAATACTGCTAACATGATCATAGATAGTTTTTCAGGCCAATTAAAAGTTTTTCACATTCTCAAGTTCATATTTTCAAAAAGATAATATTAAGGGAAAAGGAAAAGAAAAACATGTTATGTACACAAGCGGTTCTCACCCCACACTTTTGAACGAAGGCGTGCCTTTCAGCAAGACTTAGTTCAAAAGCCATGCAAGTAGACAATTATGAGAAGGAAATGACATTAAGGAAAAGGGAAGAACAGAACTCCCTTTAAAGTGTCGAGTGAACGACATGGCATGAGGCTGGATAATCGAGGGAGTTCGGCTGGGGCCTTGAACTTTTGGCATTGGCCTGGCTGGCTTGATGTTGCACCCATAACCGATTCCTGAATAGTCATTTCATTCTATGCACCAAGTGGGTGAGAGCGACTTATTGGTAAAAACTAAATGACAGAAAATAAAAGTACTGAAAGTAAGATAGGTGTCGGGTTACCTCCCGACCAGTGCCTTTGTTTAACGTCGTTGGCTCGACGCATGGGGATCACTAATTTGGATCCCATGGGTGGCTCAGGTCGTATTTTGCCACTGTTCCTGTGTTGCTTCTTGCCTTGACTCTTCCTGATTTCTTGCTTGGGTTAGAACTCCATGGTTTTGGTGTTTTTTCTTTCCATTGTTTCTGAGAAGGCGAGGGACCCTTGACCATAGCTGTTGGTCTTGTTACTTTTTCGGTCTCTTTTGGCAGGTCAGAAATCTGTGTACCGTGATCTGAGATAGGAAAATGTCTGGCGGTTTCTTTGTATCCGTGCGGCTATTATCAATGTAGAAATTTGCAATTTTACCGCCGAACTTAAGCGATAATGAGCCATTGCCCACATCAATTCTTGCTTTAGTAGCGTAGAGGAATGGTCGTCCCAATATTATTGTTTGAGGGTCGTCTTCGCTGGTCTCTCCCGTTTGTATTACATAAAAGTCTGCAGCAACGACGAGCTCTCCCACATGGAGTATTACATCTTCCAGCACTCCAACCGGACAGATGCACGATTTATCTCCTAGCTAGATATTTGACCTGGGTGGTTTCAATGGACCAAGTCCTAATAAGTAGTATTAAGAGGAAGGCATGGCATTGACAGCAGCCCCAAGATCGACTAAGCACTTATGAATCTGGGTTTCACCAATACCGCAGGTGACTGTGAAGGCCCCTGGGTCTTTATCTCTTTCCGGTTGTGACTCATGATCTGAAGTGAGGGCTCTTTCTATTGTCGGGCCATTCTGCCCATTCCTTGGCTTAGAATTTGTATAATCGGACCCCTTAATATTTTGTTTCGAAGCATAAATATTAGTTTGAGAGTCCCACTTTAAATCGTTATTGTCATCCCATCCAGATGCTGGTATGTCAGAGTGTATGATCGGTGGTGGTGTTATGCAAACGGTTAATGCGTACCGTCCATTGTCAGCATGCGTAACCCATGTTTTGCCATCATTGGGTCGGTCTTCCTCTTGATTCCACTCAGGACGATGCCTACGGGTGAAGTGTTTGTTGGTAAGTTTGTAAGTTGGGGATCGTGCTAGTTCAACCAGTGTCGCCTTTATGTTTTATCTCCTTATCATGCTAATATTTGCCTTTGGATTTTGGATGGTTTGTAAAGGAAGTCTGCCAGGTTCATTAGTGAGTGTTGACATTGCAGTGGCGAGCTGGGACATTTGTTTGGTCAATTCTGAAATTGCCCCGTTAGTTTTTGCATGGTATTGGTGTAGCGAAGTACCCAATTGATTTATGCTTCCTGCGAGTTCCTTCATTGTGTCATCGAGCGACTTGGTTGGTTCTTGCTACTTATTCGGGCCGGTTTGGTACTGATTCGGTCCTCTGTGCTGATATTGGCCTGCTGATGGAGCGTTCTGGTTATACTGTCGGTGGGCGGGTTGGTAGAATAACTGAGCTAGTTGAGGAATAGCTGGTTGTGCTTCCTTCTGAGGATAGTTATTGTTACGCCGGCTCGGGATGGTTGTTTGATCATACTGTCTATTTTGTCCGGCTCTGTCATTGTTGTTGTTGTTGTATCCTTGGTATCCTCCCACTGCATTCACTTCTGCCGGTTCCTCTTCTATTATTGTCGGGCATGCGTCAGTTTTGTGGTCCGTAGAACCACAAAACTCGCAAGGTTTTACTGGAACTTGCTACCTTCGTAGGATCTAAATCATCATCTCCTTTAATTGTTTCATCTCTTCTGGCATAGAGCTCATCGGTGTTTCAGCTTGTGCCACATTCCTTGTTCGGGAAAATTCTTCCTGCCGAGTTATCTCTTCTCTAAATCGGGCATTTTCAGCAACTTTGGCGATGAGGTTCCTTATGCCGCTCAATGATAGATTCTTCATGGATCCTCTAGCTGAGGCATCCAGGAGCATTTTGTCTAAGGGTCTTAATCCATCAATGAGGTACTCGATGATGAGTTTCTCGGGCAGTCTAAGGGTACATCAGCTTCTTTCCAGGTGGTTGAACTTTTCCAGGTAGTCGTACATGGTTTCATTGGGCCCTTGCTTGATGTCTTGTAATTGCCTCCTTACTTGCATTGCCCTTCCTGCCGGGTAATATTTGTCTAGGAATTTCCTTTGCATCTGAGCCCATGTTCTGATACTACCGGAAGGCAATGAAAGGAACCAGTCGTTTGCCGCGTCAGTGAGGGAAAAATAAAACGCCTTCAACTTGAAGTCGTCTATACTCACTCGATTGGGTTTTAGATTTTGGCAAATGTCGTGTAAGCGTTGGAGGTGAGTTGTCGCAGATTCTCCATGTGCTCCTGAGAACTTGGGCAAGCTATGGGCCACTGATGCATTGATGGTAATGTATTCCAGTTCAGGGCCCTCGTAGATGCACCATGGTTGCGTTTCGAAATCTGGGGCATCCAGCTCTCCCATCGTAGGTGCGCGGTAGTTGTTATTCCCATAATAGTCGTCAAAGACAGGTTCTTGCCTAGGCATTTGTCGAGGTTGAGGGTGTGGGTGACGTATAGGGGGTTGCACTGGACCAGCTGCATTTCGGTCCTCGGGTGGTCCTTGGTTTCTTCGGGCGGCCTCCCTATCACGAGCTCTTCTGTCTCGGATGATTTGTTCCTGATCGTCAACAAATGGAAGTGGCACCTCATCATTCCGATCGTACAAGTTTATTTCTTCGTCATCCTGGTAGTCATGGTGGCTTCCTTCGCGAGACATGGTTGTTTTGCAGCGAGTATCGATTCAAAGAACTTATCCGATTAATTAACTAATTCCCCGGCAACGGCGCCAATTTTGACGGATGCACAGTCGTCGTGTGCAAACGTCAAGAATAAATTTATAAGTCCGCTACTCGCGACTTCACTACTGGGTGGCAAGTGGTAAGTAGGGGTCGAACCCGAGGGAATTAGGGGGATACGTGTTCTTTGAGGGATTGTACAGGGGGGAGCGTGTTTTAGGTTGATTGAGGTTTTAGTGTTAACAAGTACGTGTCTTTTTGGTTGGTTTTGGTTTTTAGTACGGAAAAGTAAATGACAGAAAAATAAATACTGAAAATAAAAGTAAGAAGACTTACAGCGGTTGTTGCGTGATTGGCAAGTCTTCCGGAACGTCAGCAGTTGATAAAGCAGTTTATACTAAGAAAGTAAATGCAGGTGGTGTTTTTGATCTAAGGAAAGCATTCGGTTTCGGGGGCCTTGTATCATAGCCTGTTTATCATTGACCTTTAGTGATCCTACTAAGTATTCAAACGTGTATCAAGGCCATTTCAAGCGCTCGATTTGCACACACTGTCTAGCCCATTTCAAGGTCGTAGAGCACTTGTTCTATTTAGACTAGCACCCCATTTCAAGGTATACTAGCCTATGTGCTTCCATTTGATCAATCATTTCCGATCAAACCAAATGGTGTTTAAAAGAGATCGAACTCCTCAGATAAGCTTTGCCATTTCAAGCATCCACTTACCCGAGTATGTTCACGAACCCCCACGGAAGAGTTTTGCCATTTCAAGCATCCACTCAACCTTGGAAGTTCTGACCTAATATATGGCACATAGAACAAGTTTTGAATACAAAGAAGAGGCACTAAGAGTATAGCCTAAAACATTTTATGATACAAGTACACCCCTTTAACCGAATGAAGAGTTTAACACTAAGAGTTTTGCAAACATAGCTTCAACACCGGAAAGTTCATTAGGAGGTTGTGGAGGAGCTTCAACTTATTGATAGGGCCTTTGAGCTTGAGTTTGATATTGTTGCCCTTGGTTCCTTTGAAGCAAAGTCGGTCCTTGACTTTGATATTGGTTCCTAGGTTGGAACCCTTGATTTGATTGAGTAGGTTTAGGACCGAATCCGAGAGGTGTGGATCCAAAGTCGGGGCGAGTAGGATTAGTGGTCTTGTAGGAGAAATTGGGGTGATTTCTCCATCCCGAAGAGAATTTCGGTGTAGTATAATTCGCTTGGGAGCCTTGCCCTTGATTGGTACTAGTCCCATAGTCTCCACTTTGGTTTCCCCCCACAAAATTGACTCTCCATAACCTTGCCCTTGCACGTCCCTTTGAACCAATGGGCAAGAAGTGGTTTCATGTTCGTACACCTCACAAATGTCACACCCTTGCCTCGTTGAAGACTCTTTTTCGGGGTGTTTCAGCTTGAAGACTTCATCCGAGAGATTATCAAAGTCCTTCCTCAAAGCATCATAATCGCTAGAGCTCACCGCTTTCACTTCGTGTCTCTCATTTCTTCTTCTAGGATTCCCTCTCTCGCTTCCCCACATGAAATAATTCTTCGTTATTTTCTCTATAACCGCAAAGGCTTCATGTGGTGCAAGGTCCATTATGGCTCCGCCCGAAGCGGTGTCAAGTGCAAGACGAGAATTACCGTCCACACCTTGATAGAAGGTGTGGAATAGAAGAAGATCATCCAAATTGTGGTGAGGACATAGCCTTTGATATTCTTTGTATCGCTCCCAAGCTTCATAGAGCGTCTCTCCATCCATTTGCACAAAATTGGTAATTTGGCTCCTATAATGTGCCGTCTTGGAAGGAGGAAAGTATTTATTTAGAAAGGCCACGGCTAGCTCCTCCCAAGTAGTGAACCTATCGGGAGTTTGACTCCTCAACCAATCTCTTGCTCTTCCCGTGAGGGAGAAGGGGAAAAGCCTAAGTAGCTTAGCATCTTCCGAAATTCCATTGATCTTGAATGTAGCACAAACTTCAAGAAATGACGTCAAATGGGAATTTGGATCTTCATTGTCCCTCCCCGAGAATTGGTTAGATTGAACCATTTGAATGGTGGACGTCTTTAAATCAAAATCCCGGTTATCCACGGTAGGCAATTGGATGGGAGAACGTTAGCCATATGCCGTAGGGATGGCATAGTCCTTGAGGGCCCTTCTAGCTAGAGGCAATTGCGGAGGAAGGTTGTCTTGGTTTCTATGGTGAGGAGGGGGCGGGGGAGGAGGTCTATTGTTGTTGTTTTCAGCCATGACTCCTTGAGTATTGGAGGTTTGTCCTTTGTCTTTGGTCTTACTCCTTGTAACGGGAAGATTAACTAGCTCTCTAATAGGTTGGCTCAAATCTCTATCCACTATTTGAGAAAGTTTCTTGGTCTTCGGTGGCATAAAAGAAGTGAACCTACAAGAGAAGCCAATTAAAACAAGTGAGCGTAGCGAATAAGTTCAAGAAATGCAAGTTACAAGTAAAATGAAGTAAAACATGGAATAGTCGGAGCACTAAATGATTTTCCTAGGGGTAATCTAGCTATTACTCCCCGGCAACGGCGCCATTTTTGCTGTGTAATATTTTTGAGATACACTTTGTCAAAAACAATTTATAAGTGAACCGGTAAGACCGGTGTCGAACCCAAGGGAGCAAACGGATTACAAGCTAAGTCAATCAAGTTTTCTTACTCGGCAATTCCTACAAGTCAATTTGGTTGAGTTATCAATGATTCAAAGCAACAATGAAATGGTATTTAAAGGATTGAATTCAATTTAAAGCGAGTTTCGAGGGAATAATCCCCTCCTTGGCAATTTCCCAATGATCATGCAAACTAGAGTTCAATTAATTATGAGTTGATAGGTTTTGAACCTAGCATAGACTATGAATTAGGCAAACCATGCATGTCTAATCCTAGTAAAGCCATCTTAGATAGGATCTCACTACTTAAAGGATATTGACCCCCTATATGCATTTACCCTCATAAATGCACATGCACAAAGTTCTAGTTCACCTCTCACCATGCATTTACTCTCATAAATGTTGGTTAAGTCCATTTTTACTACATCAAAACCATCCCTAAGCTCTCTCAAGACTTAGATCAAAGTTCTAACATAAACATGTCACTTAGGCATTTTATCAAACACTTAGAGGCATGTCTAACATGAAGATCATAGTAAAAATGAAATCAACTATAATAAATACAATAGATGTGTTTACAATGATCATTGAGCATCAAGAAGGTTCATAGAACCCTCAAAACACAAGGGGGACTACTCACACATCATGTAATACAACAAGATGTGTAGGTTTTTACAAACAAATCTAAGAGAAAATAAGAGGGAATAGAGTAGGATGATTAGTCCTAATGAACTCCCTTGATCTTGATTCCTCCTTGATTTGATGATGATGAAACCCTTGATTTGGATCACTTTTTCTTGTCTTCTCTCCAGAAAATTCCAAGATATTAGGTCAACTTTGCCTCTTTCTATTTATAGCCTCGGAAAAGATTCGGTACTGTAGCAGGTCCAGTCAATCGACTGGCGTTAGGCTGTTGGCCCAGTCGATCGACTGGAGCGAGATTAGGCGCTTGGGAAGCAGGTTCTCAGTCGATCGACTGGCACAGGGTGGGCTCCCAGTCGATCGACTGAGGAAACTCAATTTGCAGCTCCTCCTGGAAGTCCATTAAGTCGATCGACTGAGTTCCAGTCGATCGACTGGTGGTCAAGTGATTTGCATGCTCTGGGCCGGGGACTCTTTAGTCGATCGACTGAAGGGGTCAGTCGATCGACTGGCGATGGTCGATTTGCAGCACCTCCTGTTAGTCCATTAAGTCGATCGACTGAAGCAGAGAAGCTTCCCAGTCGATCGACTGAAGACCAAATACTGCCAACTTTTGCTCTAAACTCCGATTTTCCCCGAGTTTTCTTCCAATGGCTCTTGACACTAAGACATCTTGCCTTGCACCTAAAATGCACGGAAAGAGTATCAAATGACATCAAATAATAGTCGGAATCGAACTAAAGCTATAGTGAAAATGGGCATTAATGAGTCGAAAACTCGACTCATCAACACTCCACACTTAAGCTTTGCTCGTCCCGAACAAAGTATGCAAATATGCCAAGGAAGTGCAAATGTCGAAATGCTAGTGGTGCTATGTTTTTCGTGCATTTGCCTCACTAGATTTCACAAGGTTTCGATCCTTATTTCTAAACAAGTTATTGAAAAGAAAATGGGAAATATGCACAATCTACCTAGCTCCTTTTCGTAGGCGTTACGAATGCATTTAGCATATGCATTAAGCCTTTAAACCCCTAGGCTACCCTAGTGGACGAGTTATAGTCTCGTGAGAGTTTTCAGAAAAGGAAATACTCACAAATCCCAAATGCACATATCCCATAAGAGTGAATGCAAGAGTGCTCAACCAAGGCTACGATTCTTCAAAACCAATCCCACACCCCAAACTAGAACTATCATCACAATATCATTAAAAGAACTCTTTCAACCTTTTGAGTACCTTTGAGGACATGCATTCAAGATTATCAATACTAGGGCTATGAAATGTCTCATCCAGAATTCTACTCATTTTCAAAGCAACATAATAGAAGTAAGGCTTATAGCTCGCACAAAAGAGTGTCAACCGCTCACCTATGCTAGCTAAGGCTAGTCCAAGGGCTCGCGGCAAGGAAATCATTCCCAAGTTTTAGGCGCTTAAGCCGTAATCCATAAGGGAAGAGGAGTTCGACGCTAGAGTTCTTTAACAAACAAGTCATAAACCAAATGAATACTCCCCGTGCAAGCACATGGGTCGTCCAAGAGTTATTCCAACTTGCACACAATGCAAATGTTGAATCCCGCACAAATGAAGAATGATGGAAGAACATAGAGTCAAGTTTTAAGTGCTTCTTATTTTATTTTTGAACCTTCCTGCTCTCACTCATCATTGTCCTTTTGACGCGAGTCAAGCCGAGGGCCGCTCCTCTATTTTCCCGGCTACTTGGACTAGAGATTGGACGATGCGTGCCACCATCCCACCTAACCGCATAAGTACCGCGGTGGTGGAGCAGACAAAAATATTTTTTTTTCTTTTTTTTGACTCCACACTTAAAACATGACAATATGTTCAAAAAGTGTATGGAATGTGCGGGGAACAAACATAAGCAAGGCACCGTGTTAGAGAACTCAAGTCACCAAGGAATATTCAAGGGGTCTAAGTTTTTCATGAAGATTTTTAAAAGTGTTTGCTAGCTTGATCCAAGGTGTTGCAACGAAAATACTTAGAAAGTTGGATAGACAAGGCGTAGCAATGATATTGATTCTCAAGAATGCATGTTCAAAGGACTAGGTCGCTAAATGTGGTAAATAGGCTAGATGTGATTTATAGGGATTTAGAATCGAAAATCATAAGCCTTTGAGGTTAAAACACTCTCATGTTGGGATAATGTGCTAGTGTGCAAGCGTCCATCTAGAATGATATGCATGGCATGCAAACATGTGAACTATGCGCATCAAACCACTCCACACTTAATTCAAGCTTAGTCCCTAAGCGCAAAGAATGATAAAATAAAGGCAAAGGCGCATAGGAACTCCCCTCGTTTGTAGTGCCGGTGATATAATCCATAAGAGTGAGAAATAGCCTTTTGGTTGCAAATGTAGATATAAGAGGGTGTTTTAGACATGATAAGAATATGCGAATGTATATCCTGTAGAGTGAACAATATAAATGGTAAACACCTCCAATATCATCATAAGAATGTAGCATGCAACCAATAGGCAAGTGAGGGTAAACATCACCAAAATAGCATACATCATCAAAATTGCGCCAAAAGACGACTTAATATCCAAAATGACATCCAATGCAACAAGTCAATAAAGAGAATACACATGTGGAAAGAGAAATGAAGCATGGACTATGATGTAGCCTCATCGTCTCCGGGTGTCACTGAATCGACGACTCCCTCATCATCAGCCGGCGCCGTGGAGCTTGGGAATAGCGGGCTATCCTCGTGATAGGAATGATCTGGCGGACCGGTGTCTCCTGTGTGACGCGATCCCACCTCCCCTACTCTGGAAGCTGGAGTGGTGGGCAAAGGGGAGGCGCCTCGAGGAGCAGAGAACTCTGGGGCTAGCGGAGGGACGACGGGTGACAGAACCGCTCGTCGTCAAAGCGATTGTGCAAATAAATTTATAATAGTCCGCTACTCGCAACTATACTACTGGGTAGTACTTGGTAAGTAGGGGTCGAACCCAAGGGAACCAGGGGAATAATTGTTCTTCGGGGGGATTACGCAGCGTGGGAGTGTGTTTAAGGTCGGTTGGCTGGTTTTAAAGCTATCAGCTATTTTGATTGATTGATTGGTTGGTTGGTTGATTTTAATACTGGAAAGTAAATTACAGTTTATAATTAAAGAGAAATGTTCGGTTTCAGGGGACTTGTATTATATCCTGTTTATCATTGACCTTTAGTGACTCTCCTAAGTATTCAAACGGTGTATCAAGGCCATTCCAAGCACTCGATTTGCGTACACTGTCTAGCCTATTCCAAGGACGTAGAACACTTATTCTATTTAGACTAATACTCCATTCCCGGTTATATTAGCCTATGTGCATCCATTTGATCAATCATTCCCGATCAACCAAATGGTGTTTAAGATGAGTCAAACTTCTCAGATAAGCTTTGCCATTCCAAGCATCCACTTATCCGTACAAGTTTACGAACCCCGTTGTAGAGTTTTGCCATTCCAAGCATCCACTCTACCTTGGACGTTCTGACTTAATATATGGCACATAGAATAAGTTTTGAATACTTAGACTAGACACTAAGTTAATAGTCTTAAAACATTTTATAATACAAGTGCGCCCCTTAGACCGAACTACAAGTTTAGCTACTATTCATCGCGCTAAACATTATAACTAAGGAATTAAAAACAACAGTTAAATAAATAAATACTAAGAATTACTTACAACCGTTGAAGCGCCAAGGGAGCTATCCTTTATTTCCAAAGCCAAGATTACAACATTACAAATATTACAACTTCTAGAGAGAGAAGTGAAATGAGATTGAGGTGTGTTGAAATGAGGGGAGGAGCTCCTCCTTTTATAGCCCAAAGGGGAGGAGATGGGTGGTGGAGATGGGTGGCAAGTGTTGCATTTTGATTGGAGGAGAAATCAAGGGAGGAGATGGCCACATGTGGAGGAAGGGGAGGAGGCCGACGGCTTTGGGTGGAGGAGGTGGCGCCGCCGGTTGCTGGTCACCCAAGGGGGAGGAGCTCCTCCCTTGCCCACCTCCTTGAATGGTGGCCGGTCATCTTGCCCAAATGTGAGTTTTGTACAGTTTTGTGCAGTCTTTTCACAAAACTGTCAATGTGTTTCTTCCCCGGTCTGTCTTGACTCCACTCCTGATTCTTCTGATTAATTTGTTATGGTCAATTCAACGTCCGGATCCTTGATATTTCTTCAGTCGGCATATGATCTTGACCTTGGATTGACTCTTGTTATCTTTTCAGCATAAAATCCTCTCCTTAGCGTGTTTTCACTTCAGTCTCTAAAATGCCCTGTGAAAATATATCGGGACTAACACGTAGACGTTAGATAGACAAACAGTCTAATTTGTGGGTTTAACTGCATTTATGTTTCATACAATTATGGTCCATCAGATTACCCCACACTTTTAGTTGTTCGTCCCGAACAATGCTATTAAAGGGCGTAAGTTCTAAGTTTGGCTTTGGAATATGAAAATTAGATTGTGGTACTCGATCTATCCTAATTCATGCATTGCTTACTTATTACCAAATTAAACTGCGTAAATAAATAGAAGAAACTTAATACTTGTACCTCCGTGCTGAGATGCAAATTATATTGGATGTCTCGGGAGATAGCCCCTTTTTAGGCTCCTGGACTGCAATCTTGGGATCGTCTCTTACTATATGGTTTTCTTGTAGCTTTCTCTAGCACATGATTCGATTCGGGTTTCAGTGAGTTGAGCCTTTTTGATTTTCTTCTTTGGCGAGGGACTGCTTTTTTGTTGTAGTGAATCGGCCTTTGGCCTTTGATTTGACTTTTTGAGTGCTTCACTTTTGCTCGGTTAAAACCTTCACAATTTTGGGCCTTTGGCCTCTTGATTTGCTTCATTGAGCTTTTCGCCTTTTTGTGACTGCTAGTCCATTTTCTCAAGCCTTTTTGGGAGGTCCAATCATCGCCCGCAAGCCTATGGAAATACCTCCCCGCTCCTCTTGTCTTTGTCGTTTTGCGCGGGTCAAGATGAGGGTCGCTCATCTATTTTCTCGGCTATTTTGACTAGAGAGAGGACGGTCTGATTCCCGTCCTCGCCTTTGCATAGATGCTTTTTGGCGGAGTTGACTTCAATTATTCACTGAAAACCCGAAGTGCAGCCTCCACTTACTTCGAAAACCATATAGTTTGATCTGATCCTTTGATTGCTTGCCAAGCCTCTCTAGGGCAGTTTATATCAACTCCACATCCCTAGTTATCTCAGCACAAAGGGACAAATGGAAAGTTACATTCTAAGTTTTTAAACAGTTGAATTTTCACAAGGTTAATGCATGAATTATGATTTATCTTTTTCACATTCTTAAGTTCATATTTTCAAAAAGATACTATTACTAAAAAAGAAAAAACAGCTGCATGTTATTTATGTACACAGGTGGTTCTCACCCCCCACTTTTGAACGAAGGCGTGCCTTTGTTCAAAAGTCATGCAAGCTTAAAACTAAATTATTGAATTTAAATGACAGAAATTAAAGTGCGGAAAAGTAAGATAGTGTCGGGTTACCTCCCGACCAGTGCACTTGTTTAACGTCGTTGGCTCGACAGTACCTCGTTGTGGATTACTGGTTTGGGTCCCATGGGTTGCTCAAGTCGAACTTAGCCACTGTCCCGGTGTTGGTTTTCGCCTTGCTTTTTCCTGATTTCTTGCTTAGGTTGGAACTCCACGGTTTTGGTGCTTTTTCTTTCCATAGTTTCTGAGAAGGCTGGGGACCTTTTACCATAACTGCTGGTTCAATGAGCCGTGCTCTCTTGTTTTTCCTTCCGGGCTTCCATTGCACCGGGCCATGTCTTTGTCGCTTCTTAGTGTATGGCCGGTTGGCATCTTTGTAGTTTTGGAAGTTTAGTCTTTTGCCAAGCGACCTTAAGCATGCGCCCTTGCTAACCCTCTTCTTTGTGGCAGAGATGATTGGCCCTTTTAGAACGAGTGAGTTTTCTGGGCTCGTGGTGAGTGAGTGCTCCATCTTTGGCTCTTCTGGCTCATGTTTTGTCTCCAACTCGCCTAGCACCGTATCATCATGGACCACATTTTTGGTAATGAGGATCGGGCATGTTTCGGCTGATTTGGCAGTGAAGTACGGGACTTCTCTTGGCTCGTCAAGTAGAGCCGGGACTTCTTCGGGCAGATTGGTGATGAGGACCGGTTCAAGTGGCTCAGCTGGTTTGGCAATGAGGACTGGGCCTGATTTGGCCAGTTCTTCTTTGGTTATTTGCGAGTTTTCATCCTCAGTTGGCTCCGTGGGCTCCAATATTGGCTCCTTTAGAGCTGCCTCCACGTCCATTACTGCCCTCGTACTGATGTCTTCTCTCGGCTTTGTTGCGGGCAAGCTCGTAATGGGTGTGGTGTCGGGCTTGTTTTGTACTGAGTCCACTTTCATCGTTGGTGCCTTATCTTCAGTTTGGTGCATTGGCCCTTGTTTTGTGCTCTCTGCCAAATTGTCTATGAGTCGCCAGGTTTGAGACATGGTTAACTTCATGATCGAGCCTCCCGCTGCATCGTTAAGTCTTTTCCGCTCCAGTGGCATCATTCCACCGAGAAACCTTTGGATAAGATTGATTCTGGAGAATCCATGGTGCGGGCAGCTCGCCACAATGGAGTCAAAGTACGCCAAGTACTCGTCCAATGTTTCGTCCCGGAATTGCTCAAGATTGAGAATCTTCTCGCGGGTTTCAAGTTGGAGAGATGGAGGGCAAAACTTCTCAAGGAATTTAGTTTGTAGACCCCCATAATCACTTTCATACTCAGCACATGAGTAATACCATTTTAATGCCGAGTCAGTTAAAGAAAATTTAAAACATGTGAGTTTAAATTCCTCTAGCGATTCATTTTTAAGCCTCATGTGGTTGCATATGGAGTGGAACGTTTGTGTATGCCTTACGGGATCTTCTCCAAGAGCACCTCCGAATTGGGGGAGACGTCTAATCATTTCAAACATAAGGTTGCTACCCCCATTTTTCCAAGGTTCTATATCGTAGTATGAAGACATGGCGAATTATGTATAATAGAAAAAAGAACAACTATCCATTGACTGATTCCCTGGCAACGGCGCCAATTTGACAGAACCGCTCATCGTCAAAGCGATTGTGCAAATAAATTTATAATAGTCCGCTACTCGCAACTATACTACTGGGTAGTACTTGGTAAGTAGGGGTCGAACCCAAGGGAACCAGGGGAATAATTGTTCTTCGGGGGGATTACGCAGCGTGGGAGCGTGTTTAAGGTTGGTTGGTTGGTTTTAAAGCTACCAGCTATTTTGATTGATTGATTGGTTGGTTGGTTGATTTTAATACTGGAAAGTAAATTACAGTTTATAATTAAAGAGAAATGTTAGGTTTCAGGGGACTTGTATTATATCCTGTTTATCATGGACCTTTAGTGACTCTCCTAAGTATTCAAACGGTGTATCAAGGCCATTCCAAGCACTCGATTTGCGTACACTGTCTAGCCTATTCCAATGACGTAGAACACTTATTCTATTTAGACTAATACTCCATTCCCGGTTATATTAGCCTATGTGCATCCATTTGATCAATCATTCCCGATCAACCAAATGGTGTTTAAGATGAGTCAAACTTCTCAGATAAGCTTTGCCATTCCAAGCATCCACTTATCCGTACAAGTTTACGAACCCCGCTGTAGAGTTTTGCCATTCCAAGCATCCACTCTACCTTGGACGTTCTGACTTAATATATGGCACATAGAATAAGTTTTGAATACTTAGACTAGACACTAAGTTAATAGTCTTAAAACATTTTATAATACAAGTGCGCCCCTTAGACCGAACTACAAGTTTAGCTACTATTCATCACGCTAAACATTATAACTAAGGAATTAAAGACAACAGTTAAATAAATAAATACTAAGAATTACTTACAACCGTTGAAGCGCCAAGGGAGCTATCCTTTATTTCCAAAGCCAAGATTACAACATTACAAATATTACAACTTCTAGAGAGAGAAGTGAAATAAGATTGAGGTGTGTTGAAATGAGGGGAGGAGCTCCTCCTTTTATAGCCCAAAGGGGAGGAGATGGGTGGTGGAGATGGGTGGCAAGTGTTGCATTTTGATTGGATGAGAAATCAAGGGAGGAGATGGCCACATGTGGAGGAAGGGGAGGAGGCCGGTGGCTTTTGGTGGAGGAGGTGGCGCCGCCGGTTGCCGGTCACCCAAGGGGGAGGAGCTCCTCCCTTGCCCACCTCCTTGAATGGTGGCCGGTCATCTTGCCCAAATGTGAGTTTTGTACAGTTTTGTGCAGTCTTTTCACAAAACTGTCAATGTGTTTCTTCCCCGGTCTGTCTTGACTCCACTCCTGATTCTTCTGATTAATTTGTTATGGTCAATTCAACGTCAGGATCCTTGATATTTCTTCAGTCGGCATATGATCTTGACCTTGGATTGACTCTTGTTATCTTTTCAGCATAAAATCCTCTCCTTAGCGTGTTTTCACTTCAGTCTCTAAAATGCCCTGTGAAAATATATCGGGACTAACACGTAGACGTTAGATAGACAAACAGTCTAATTTGGTGGGTTTAACTGCATTTATGTTTCATACAATTATGGTCCATCAACGGGTGTGCTGGGGCCTCCGGCAAAGGACATGACTGTAGATCTGAGCCACTCCCACTCTCGGCTGGCTCTCGCATCAGACTCTCGGATGAAGTCCTCGAGGCGAGTCAATCCGCTCCTCATGTCTGCCACGGTGGTCGATAAACTGGCAATATCTGAGGTGACCCTCTGCCTCCACTCTGCTGAGTCGTCTATGACTGGAGGGGGGATCTCGGCGTCGGGAACTGCTGGGGGAAACACCTCATCGGCTGCAGGGAGTCCCGCATCTGCCTCGGGAATGTCTGCTGGAGGGGGAGGAGAGGTAGGAGGCGAGGGAGAGGGTGAGGGGGTGAGGTGGGTAAGGCAATAGAGCGGGTTCTGTTGCTTGAAGGCTCTCCTCCGCGTAGCAGCGGCGGTCACAAGATCCTCCACATGAGGCGACGGGTCACTGCTCCACGTCTTACCATCCCGCTTGACCATATGCATATTCTTCATCAAATCTATGTCAAGCTTGCTCCTAGTAAGGGCCTCACAACCCTCGTGGCCAAAGGTGAAGTTACACCTTTGGGCTATCAATGTAATCAATGAGCCACCTCCCATCCCCTTGTTTCTCGTAGTCGGCTTCACAACGGTCGCAAACCGGTTGGCAAGAACCACTAGCCAATCAATGGCCTCCCTGTGATCCATGGCAACCATGAGGTCCATATCTGGGAAAGTAACCTTCCTACCCCTCTCTGTCCTCGTATCAATATCAATAGCAATGACGTGGTGCAAAATCTTCCAAACCGGGTCGACGATCGCAGAAGAGTAATACGAAGACACGAACCACTCATTCCTACCGGAAATCCTATTCCAAAGCCTGGACTGGTCGTGCTCAGTGAATACCCGGGGCGATGCCGCAGGCTGTGGAAACCAAGCCACTCACGGATCGTACTCTCCCTGATCCGGAAATCTCTACCCCCCAAAACAAACTTCCAATAATAAATTGAGGCACCATCCTCCCCCACTCTTTCCTTATCCGACTCAAACGAGGACATGAACTCCTCAACTACCCTCTGGTAGGAGCCCGGATCATCAGCAAATAGAAAAGACAAGCCATGAGTAGTGAGCCGAGATTGTACCTCAGTTGCTACCACTTCGTCGATGCCACGAAGCAAATCCATGTCTAGGTACAATGTCGGGATGGCCTTCTTCCTCTTCGTGGTGATAGTAGCATGATGAGCCCGGTGCTTCTCGTCCCTAAACACCAATGGAGCCGAGAATGGATAGGGGACCGGGATGGGCATCGGTCCCTCATAAGGTCCTTCCTGAGGCTCGATCGGAACAATCGCCGTGGAAGGAGGTGCTGCAGCAAGAGAAGGCTCTCTGGGCACTGGGGGCGAAGGAGCTCTAGGGGCAGGAGGCACGGGCACTCTCCTCTTCGGCGCCGGTTTCCTCGGTGGAGGCTTTTTCTTCTTTGGGGGTGGCGGGGAAACCGGCGCGGCCTCAATCTCCTCCTCTGACCCCGAACTCTGGTCAGCAAGAGAATCCCTCAACAATCTCCTCTTGCGCGAAACAAGGGGGGTATCACCCTCTTCGGACTCGTGGTACTCATCAATTTGCTCATCGAGCGAGGGCTCATGAGCGACTCCCTTCCCCTTCGATTTTGAACTGGACAAGGTACCGGCACGACCCATGATGCACTGAGAATGGAAAGCCAAGTAAAACTGAGCAAAAACTCAGAAAACTGCACTGAACTGTGATCGAATCGATCGACTGGCTGGCTCCAGATATCCCAGTCGATCGACTGGGGACAGAAAATCCTTCGGGATTTAGGTCGAATTTGGGTTTTTTTCTGGGAGGCTCGGGGGAGTGAAATCGATGGCTGGGGTTGGTAGGCGGACTGATGGGGAGTAGAATGGAGGTCGAATTGTGAAGATCGGATGGTGGACGGAGGAGATCGGAGGTGGGTACGATTTCCGATCGGAAATCGGTTTTGTGGGTGGATGAGGGCACAAACGGTGGGCGGCTTGTGGCGGAGGGATGGCGAGGTGATGGCGAAGCTACGGCGAGGAGGATCGGTGGAGATTGATGAAGGTCGGGGGTTGTCGGATTTTGAATGGAAGTTAGGGTTTCAGTCGAGGATGAAAACGAAGGAGAAAGGCTGGGGTTTCTGTGATTTTGGATAAGGAAAGCTCAGTCGATCGACTGAGGGCGCACAAAAAACATAAGCTCCTGAAACAACGTTTAGTCGATCGACTGAGGTATAGCTTGCCTCCAGTCGATCGACTGAAACCGAAATTTTTTTCTTTTTCCAACGAAACCCGACTCCACACTCAGAATTTTTACTCAAAATCAAGAATAGGCACCACTCAAAAATATCACATATAATCAAGGTACGCCCTCCTAATCAATCGCTAGCACATAAACATACAATTTTCAATCCAAACAAGCTAGGATCAACACTCCACACTTAAAACGCCACCATCATCAAGAAAATTCATGCAAGCCTCATACCACAACACACACACCTAATCATGCATTTAGAATCATCACAATCACCAAGCCACATGACAAGTTCACAAAATGCATGCTACACATATTCGGAAGTTACTTGTGCATAGATAGACAACTCACAAACCGGGGTACCTCCCGTGAGGGCCTAGTTTAACGTCTTGGCAAAGACCGAGCCGATCCTTTTCTCACTAAGAAGCACACTTGAGGAGTCCTTTGCTAGGATCCCTCCTCAAGCGGATTAAGGCGCTCTATGGGTCGGTCAAGGGGAACGTGACATTTTGCTCATCACGAAATCCCTCTCTATAGTGCTTTAGCCTTTGCCCATTCGCCGTGAAGGTAGTTCCATCATTATTTAGCAATTCTACATGTCCATCCTCGTAGGGCTTGTGGACAATAAATGGGCCACTCCATCGGCTCCTCTATTTACCCGGGAATAGTTTGAGCGTAGAGTTAAAGAGCAAGACCTTGTCTCCTTTCCTAAATTCACGACGAAAGATCTTCCTATCGTGCCATTTCTTGGTCTTCTCTTTGTATATCCTAGCGCTCTCGTAGGCTTCATTTCTTATCTCTTCCAACTCATGGAGTTGAAGGACCCTATGGTCTCCCGCCGTTTGCAAGTCCATATTCAACATTTTAATTGCCCACATCGCCTTGTACTCCAATTCTACCGGTAAGTGGCACGGTTTCCCATAAATGAGGCGATAGGGAGACATTCCAATAAGGGTTTTGAACGCCGTACGATAGGCCCATAAAGCGTCATCTAGCTTCGATGACCAATCCTTCCTTGAGCTCCCCACGGTTTTCTCCAAGATTGCCTTGATTTCTCTATTTGAAATTTCCACTTGCCCACTAGTTTGTGGGTGATAAGGTGTGGCAACCTTGTGACTAACTCCATATTTCCGAAGTAGGGCTTCAAAATGCTTCTCCTTAAAATGAGAGCCGCCATCACTTATGACAGTCCTTGGCACTCCAAATCTAGGAAAAATAATCCTCTTAAAGAGCTTGGTGTCCACCTTGGCATCACAAGTAGGGGAGGCGACGGCCTCAACCCATTTGGAGACGTAGTCCACCGCGACCAATATATATTGGTTCCCGTATGAAGAAGGGAAAGGGCCCATGTAGTCAATGCCCCATACATCAAATATCTCGACCGGTAGGATGCTTTGTTGGGGCATTTCATGCCTCTTGGAGATACTCCCCGTTCTTTGGCATTGATCACAAGCCTTCACGAATTCGTAAGCATCGCCAAAGAGAGTTGGCCAATAAAAGCCGCATTGTAGTACCTTTAACGTGGTTTTTGCTCCACTACTATGTCCTCCATATTGAGAAGAGTGACAATGGTAAAGAATTTCTCTCATCTCTTCTTCGGCCACGCAAGTTCTATAAAGCCCATCCGTGCAAAGCCTATAAAGGTAGGGCTCATCCCAATAGTACCTCTTGGTCTCGGAGAGGAACTTCCTTCTTTGATGGTGGTTCATATCGTGGGGGATGATCCCACAAACCACGAAGTTTACGAAGTCCGC
The DNA here is from genome assembly GCA_033675215.1 of Rhodiola kirilowii. NCBI lineage: Eukaryota > Viridiplantae > Streptophyta > Magnoliopsida > Saxifragales > Crassulaceae > Rhodiola > Rhodiola kirilowii. The sequence goes on from CM066199.1 coordinate 18,946,117, forward strand.
ATACCAAGGAAGGGCCTCCGCCTCAACTCTCATGAGTTGCTCTCCAATAAACGAATCATTCACCGGTCTAGTATCCACCTCAATCTCTTCATTTTCCTCTAGCCTTGATAGGTGGTCGGCTACCACATTCTCTACTCCCTTTTTATCCTTGATCTCTATGTCAAATTCTTGGAGCAATAGAATCCATCTTATCAATCTTGGCTTAGAGTCCTTCTTTGCTAAGAGATATTTGATAGCCGCATGATCCGTGAACACTATAACTTTGGAAGCCACTAGGTATGGGCGAAACTTGTCAAAAGCATACACAATAGCGAGAAGCTCCTTCTTGGTGGTAGAATAGTTCAATTGAGCTCCATTTAGAACCTTGCTTGTGTAGTGGATGGCATGAAGTTTCTTATCTATCCTTTGCCCAAGAACCGTCCCAATGGCATAGTCACTAGCGTCGCACATAAGCTCGAAGGGCAAATCCCACCTCGGGGGTTGAATAATAGGAGCCGAAATCAATGCCTCTTTCAATTTTTTGAAGGCTACTAGGCAATCTTCGTCAAAATGGAATTTGGTATCATTGCATAGAATATTTGTCAATGGTTTTGCAATCTTCGAGAAGTGTTTGATAAACCTTCTATAAAATCCGGCATGACCAAGAAAACTCCTTATTCCCATAACATCTCTTGGAGGTGGCAATTTCTCCATAACTTCAATTTTCGCCTTGTCTACCTCGATTCCTCTCTTCGAGACCAAATGACCGAGCACTATCCCTTCCTGCACCATAAAATGACATTTTTCCCAATTTAATACAAGGTTCGTCTCAATACATCTTTTCAACACTTTAGCCAAATTGGCTAAACAATCATCAAAAGAGGAACCATAAACGGAAAAGTCATCCATAAACACTTCCATAATCTTTTCAATAAATTCCGAAAAAATAGCCATCATGCATCGTTGAAAAGTACCGGGCGCATTACAAAGTCCAAAGGGCATTCGCCGATAGGCAAATGTTCCATAGGGACAAGTAAAGGTCATTTTCTCTTGATCTTGGGGATGAATAGGGATTTGGAAGAATCCACTATATCCGTCAAGATAGCAAAAATAGTCATGCTTAGCTAATCTTTCCAACATTTGATCAATAAAAGGAAGTGGGAAGTGATCTTTCTTAGTGGCTTGGTTGAGTTTTCTATAGTCCACACACATACGCCAACCGGTCACGGTTCTCGTGGGAATCAATTCGTTCTTCTCATTTTTAATTACGGTCATTCCCCCTTTTTTTGGCACTACATGAATGGGGCTCACCCATTTAGAGTCCGCAACGGGGAAAATGATTCCCGCATCAAGCAATTTAAGAACTTCCTTTTTCACTACTTCACCAACAATAGGATTTAGTCTCCTAGCTCTCTCCCTAGATGGCATACTATCGCTCTCTAAATTGATTTCATGCATGCATAAATTGGGACTTATCCCCTTCAAATCATCAATAGAGTAGCCAATAGCATCCTTATGTTCTCTAACCACATCAAGCAATTTAGAGGTTTCAACATCATTCAAAGAAGCATTCACGATGATAGGCAAGCTAGAATTTGGGCCTAAGAACTCATACCTTAGGCTTGTTGGTAGAGCTTTTAGCTCTTCCGAACAAAACTCCTTACCTTTGTCGCTTAGAGCCCCTTCTTCACATTCTTCCTCCAAGATAGCCCAACAATCGGCAATGTCGGGAAGCTCATTATCAAGGTCAATAGCACTCATGAGAAGGTTAGGCACATCACACAATTCATAAGTATCAACTAGGTCTAGATAATTACAAGTCATTGTAGAACTAGGACCACGTTGTGCTTTTTCAAGATTAAACTCAATCTCCTCATCTCCTACCCTCATGGTAATTGAACCCTTAGTTGTATCAAAAATAGCGCCCGCGGTGTAGAGGAAGGGCCTTCCCAATAGAATGGGAATTTCATTGTCCTCCTCCATCTCTAACACCACGAAATCCCCCGGAATATAGAAATTCCCTACTCTAACCGGGACATCCTTAAGAACTCCCTTAGGAAATCTCGAGGAGCGGTCCGCGAACCTCAAAATCATGCTAGTTGGTTTAGGCTCACCCATATTTAGCTTTTTACACAAAGAATAAGGCATCAACGATATGCTTGCACCCAAATCACACATTGCTCGTTCAATCTTAATATCATTAATAAAGCATGAAATGGAAAAGCTACCGGGATCCTCAAGCTTTGGGGGCATGCGAGGTTGGAGTATGGCACTACATTCGCCATTGAGGGACACCGTATCGACATCCTCGATTGTTCTCCTGCAAGTAATAACATCCTTTAGAAATCTAGCATAAGAAGGAGCTTGAGTTATTACCTCGGTGAAGGGCATCGTGACATAGAGCTTCCTCATCATCTCGGCAAACTTGGAGAATTGCTTATCATTGCTCTTCTTCTTTAACCTTTGAGGAAATGGAATAGGAGGAGTGTATATTCAAGGTTCGTCTTTCTCCTTTTCCACCTCACTCTCTTTCTCAACTTGAGGGTTAGGAACCTCCTCATCCAACTCTTCAATTTCGGCACTAGCTTGGCCTCCAAGATCAAAAGTGACTCTCTTCTTCTTAGGTAGCTCAACTTCTAACTCTTTCCCGTTTCTCAAAGTCACCGCATTGCAATGCTCTCTATTAACTTGGTCGGGCCTAGCCGGTAGTTTCCCGGGTGCCCTTGTAGATGCCTCGGCTTGTTGAGCAATTTGAGTTTCTAGCATTTTGTTGTGGATTTCTAGCCTTTGATTCGATTGCTTAACCTCATTCAACTCTTGCCTCATCTCGTTTTGGTTTGCTAAGAGTTTTGCAAACATAGCTTCAACACCGGAAAGTTCATTAGGAGGTTGTGGAGGAGCTTCAACTTGTTGATAGGGCCTTTGAGCTTGAGTTTGATATTGTTGCCCTTGGTTCCTTTGAAGCAAAGTCGGTCCTTGACTTTGATATTGGTTCCTAGGTTGGAACCCTTGATTTGATTGAGTAGGTTTAGGACCGCATCCGGGAGGTGTGGATCCAAAGTCGGGGCGAGTAAGATTAGTGGTCTTGTAGGAGAAATTGGGGTGATTTCTCCATCCCGAAGAGAATTTCGGTGTAGTATAATTCGCTTGGGAGCCTTGCCCTTGATTGGTACTAGTCCCATAGTCTCTACTTTGGTTTCCCCCCACAAAATTGACTTCTCCATAACCTTGCCCTTGCACGTCCCTTTGAACCAATGGGCAAGAAGTGGTTTCATGTTCATACACCTCACAAATGTCACACCCTTGCCTCGTTGAAGACTCTTTTTCGGGGTGTTTCAGCTTAAAGACTTCATCCGAGAGATTATCAAAGTCCTTCCTCAAAGCATCATAATCGCTAGAGCTCACCGCTTTCACTTCGTGTCTCTCATTTCTTCTTCTAGGATTCCCTCTCTCGCTTCCTGAACAGGCTGTCGTCGTACCTGTGCAAAAACAATTTATATTTTTCCTCGCTCTTGGCTGTGGGTTAGTACAGTGATGAGTAAGGGTCGAACCCTAGGGAGCTAGATGGTTACTACTTCGTTCTGAAATAGAGAAAAAACAAGAAACTAGTGTGAAAGTAAAGGTTAATGTAATGATCGAAAATTGCTAAGGGATTTATCAATCAGAGAAGATATTCAGGTTAGGGTATTATTCAATTGTGACTTCGTTTATCCTTGATTTCTAAGTATTTATTCTAGCTTTCTTAGGGTTACTCCTGGTCTGGTTATAACCGTTTAATTCTAGCAAACCTAATACTCCTAGTCTGGTTATATTAGGTTTCGTGCAACTACTTATTCTAACTGGGTCGGTATCAAATAAGCAGTGAAAAGATAGTAAGGATTACTATGTTAAGTTGTACCCTTTCGGATCTCCCCTTAACCTAATTAATTCAAACTAATAATGTGCACAAGAACTAAATAGAAAGCATGAATAATGTTGAAGAACAGAATCTCAAAACAATCGTCACAATTATTTAACCCTAACCCGAATAATTGGATTAGTTACACATCGACATAAGTAAACAATGCAAATAATAAAAGGAAGAAACTTCACTAATTGACCGAGATGAAGAACAGGAGGAGCAAGGCACGGCTGAAGCAAGGAATGAGGTCTGGCTGTGTATGACTGAGATGCTGGCGGAGGAAGGAGGGACAGCTAGGGCACGGCTGTGTGTGTTGTGAGATCGATGGATTTCTCTGTGATTTTCGGATGGTTTGAAGACTGCAGGATCTCCTGTATTTATAGGGTTTGAGAAACCCTAACTTGGTGAATAAGCTACGAAACCCTAGCATCGCATGCACATTGGGCCGGCTGCTGGACTTTGATTGGATGGGATAAGGCTGGAATGCTCGAATGGCCGGACGCATGGAGCTCGGAGGCTCGCTCGGAGGAATGCGCCAAAGAGCTCGGATGGCCGGTCGGAGGTGCGGGCTGGAGGTCGGATGCTCGATCGGCTGGACGGGCTGGAGGTCGGATGCTCGATCGGCTGGACGGGCTGGAGGTCGGATGCTCGATCGGCTGGACGGGTTGGAGGTCGGATGCTCGATTGGCTGGACGGGCTGGAGGTCGGATGCTCGATCGGCTGGACGGGCTGGAGCTCGCATGCCCGCTCGGAGGCACGCTCGCATGCCCGCTCGGATGGCCGAGTGGATGGCCGGCTGGAGCTCGGATGGCCGCTCGGACGTGGCCTGCTTCTTCCCGGACGCGACCTGGTTTTCTTCGGCCATCTTTTGATTTCCTCGGGCCATTCTTCATTTTTCTCGGCCATTCTTCATTTCAAGTGCCTATGGACCGGTCAAAAACTCCTTGTGATGTTTTAGGCTCCAAAAGCCGTCTTTTGAATGTGATTCCTCTTAGAGCTTCCAATTCACCTGTAACACGAGACAATACTAAAAAGTAACTGTTCGTATATAAAAGTACTGGAATTGGTGGGATTTGATGACTCGATGAGTCGTATAAATACGGCTCATCAAACCACCCCACACTTAAACTTGTTCGTCCCGAACAAGGGCTAGGTCATAAGAGGAAATAAATGAAGTACGAACATCACAAAGCTTCGGTCATCCTAGACGTGCTACATGGACATGAATCGATTACTCTAGATCTCGCCTGTTATGCATGCTTGCTACTAATGTCATTGTGCGAAAAACATGGGGTTAATGATACGTGTTACCTTTGAAGCCGAGATGCAAACCAATTCGGATGTCTCGGGAGATAGCCCTTTTCAGACCCATGAACCCTCATTCTCGGACTCGAACTCGCTGCTATATGGTTATGCTTTGCCGCTTTTTCTTGCACGTGATTGATTCGAGCTTCAAAGTGTTGAGTGTTTTTCGGTCAGCTATAGTGTCTGATTTTGATGTATCAGTGGTACTCTTCACTTGTTTCGGTGTAAACCTTCACAATGATGATGGATTTGAACTTTTGTAGTGCGGATTGTGACTTGCTCGAACCGTGATTTCTTCTCCTTTTGACGCGAGTCAAGCCGAGGGTCGCTCGTCTATTTTCCCGGTTACTCGGATTAGAAACCTTCCTGCTCTCACTCATCATCGTCCTTTTGACACGGGTCAAGTCAAGGGTCGCTTGCCTATTTTCTCGGCTACTTGGACTAGAGCTTGGACGGTGTGAAGTTTTCCCGTCCCGACCAACCGCAAGGGTGCCGCAGTGGCAGAGCAGACTCGTACTATGTCGTCTCGAAGTGCTAGCCTCCACGAGCTCTACATAACCATACATCCTGAGTTCGGTCTTTGAATGCTCTGTCAAGTCTCTCTAGGGCATTTCTATCAACTCCACATCCCTGTTTATCTCAACTAACAAAGGCACGTAAAGATTTTAAGATCACATGTTAGTCGCACAAATCAAGTTTCATCAAAGACATGCATGTAAAATCGGCTATATCTATTTCACCAAATCATTATCCACTACTGCAAGTCTAGGAAATAGTGAAGTATCATGTACAAAATTTTTTAAAATTGACCCAAAACGTGCTGACTCTGTGCAGGGTGCAGGAAATAAACGTGCTGACTCAATACTGACTCTCCCACCCCACACTTTTGAAATGAGCCGTGTCCTCACGGCACGACTCAAATCTAGACACACAAATGCATGCAATAAATAGATAAGGAAAGGAAAAGGGTAGAACGAGACTCCCCTGGGGTGTAGACGGTGGTCGGCTGAACGCGGATCAAGTCCGGGGCTAAAATGCGTAGCTCCAAGGGAATTATCCGGCCGACTAAGTCCAATCCCTGCAAAATGAAACCAAATCCTTTCCAAGGTACAATGTGACAATAATGACTCAAAACAACATAATAAGTAAATAAACCGAAATGTAAAAGAATTGCAAACCGTGCAGGGCTGCCTCCCTGCGAGCGCCTTTGTTTAACGTCGTTGGCTCGACAGTTCCTCCTCTAAGTGTCAGGAGGCTCGTCAACTGCAATCTCATCAGTGGTGGTCTCGACTGGCTCGACTAGGTCAAACTGGTGAATGGTCAGGTCGGCCTCTCCATGGTAGTGCTTCACCCGCTGTCCATTGACCCTGAATCGGTCTCCTCCTGTCTGGCCTTCGAGTTCGACTGCTCCATGATTAAAAACCTGTGTAATGGTGTAAGGGCCGGTCCATCTGGACCTCAACTTCCCGGGCATGAGTCGTAACCGTGATGAGAATAAGAGCACCTTCTGTCCGACTTCAAACGAGCGCCTGAGTATGAATTTGTCATGGTAGAGCTTGGTCCGCGCCTTGTAGTCTGTTTGGCTCTCATAAGCCTCGAGGCGCAGCTCCTCAAGCTCACACAACTGCAATTTCCTGTCTAAACCGGCTGCCTGTAAGTCTGGATTGCACTTCTTCAGTGCCCAATACGCCTTGTGCTCTAGCTCCACTGGCAAGTGGCACGCCTTCCCATAGACCAACCGAAAAGGCGATGTGCCTATCGGGGTCTTGTAAGCTGTCCTGTACGCCCACAATGCCTCATCTAACCGCTGGCTCCAATCCTTCCTAGTCGGTCCTACCATCTTCTCCAGAATTCCCTTAATTTCGCGGTTGGAGATCTCCGCTTGCCCATTCGTCTGGGGGTGATATGCTGTGGAAGTCCGGTGATGAACCTGGTAGCGCTTCAGTGTGGATGCCATGATGCGGTTGCAGAAGTGTGTCCCCTGATCACTGATAATAGCCTTAGGTACTCCGTACCTGCAAAAGATGTTAGTGCGCAAAAAGTCTACGACAGTTTTAGCATCAGCACATCTAGTGGCCTTGGCCTCCACCCACTTGGACACATAATCAACTGCAACTAAGATAAACTCAAAACCACATGAAGCAGGAAAAGGACCCATGAAATCTATCCCCCAAATGTCAAACACATCATTCACTAATATGGGGACCTGTGGCATCTCCTGTCTGGCCGAAATGTTACCTACTCTCTGGCATCTATCACATCTCTTACAATGATCGTAGGCATCTCTAAAAACATGTGGCCAAAAGAATCCACTATCCAATATCTTCCTAGCAGTCCTCCTAGGGCCGAAATGGCCTCCACACTCTAACTCATGGCAGAAACTAATAACTGAAGCAATCTCATCATCAGGGATGCACCGTCTAAGAATCTGATCTACACCTATTTTCCACAAGTACGGATCATCCCACACATAGTATTTAGCATCATGCTTCAATTTCAAACGCTGTGCCCTAGAATATGAGGGCGGGAACTTACCTCCGACCAGGTAGTTCACTATGGGAGCGAACCAGGGCAGCTTACCCGAAATAGCATACAAGTGCTCATCTGGAAACGTCTCGGTAATCTGCCCGGCATCCTCCTCTCTGACAAGACGGCTCAAGTGATCTGCAACTGTGTTCTCTATGCCCTTCTTGTCCCGAATCTCCACGTCAAACTCCTGTAGGAGCAGGATCCACCTAATGAGCCTCGGTTTCGCCTCCTTCTTCGTCATCAAGTACCTAATAGCTGCATGGTCAGAATAGACGACAACCTTAGTACATAACAGATATGATCTAAATTTCTCCAAGGCGAAAACCACGGCTAGCAGCTCCTTCTCTGTGGTCGAATAGTTCTTCTGGGCCACGTCCAGTGTCCTCGAAGCGTAGTAGATCACCACGAGCTTCTTGTCCACCTTCTGACCAAGAACTGCTCCTACGGCATAATCACTCGCGTCACACATAATCTCAAATGGCTGAGTCCAGTCCGGAGCTCTAATGATGGGCGTGCTGGTGAGGGCCTCCTTCAGCTCGTCAAATGCTGCCCTGCACTGATCTGTAAACTCAAAAGGAACATCTTTCTGCAAGAGGTTAGATAAAGGCAGTGCCTTTTTCGAGAAATCCTTAATGAATCTACGATAGAAACCAGCATGCCCAAGAAATGACTTAATATCACGGACTGTAGAGGGATATGGCAGAGTAACAATAAAATCTATCTTAGCCTTGTCTACCTCTATCCCCTCACGTGAGACTATGTGACCGAGTACAACTCCATGAGTAACCATAAAATGACACTTTTCATAATTGAGCACCAAATTCATAGAAACACAACGCGCAAGTACCATGCTCAAATTTTCTAGACATGCATCAAAAGTGTCACCATGCAAAGTGAAGTCATCCATAAACACCTCAATAAATGACCCTATCATGTCAGAGAATATGCTAGTAACCACCCTCTGAAAAGTACCTGGTGCGTTACACAAGCCAAAAGACATCCGGCGAAAAGCAAACGTACCGAATGGACATGTAAAGGTCGTCTTCTCCTGATCCTCGGGTGCTATGGGAATCTGGTTATAGCCTGAAAAACCATCTAGAAAGCAAAAATAAGGCTTACCTGCCAAGCGGTCGAGCATCTGGTCAATAAATGGAAGAGGAAAGTGATCCTTGCGCGTAACTGCATTCAGCTTCCTGTAGTCTATGCACATGCGCCATCCATTCTTGACTCGTGTAGTCACCATCTCGCCCTCGGCATTCTTCTCCACTGTGATCCCAGTTTTCTTCGGTACAACATGTACCGGACTTACCCACTGACTGTCTGAGATCGGGTAAATCACATCAGCATCCAGAAGCTTCTGGATCTCCTTCTGGACCACCTCCATCATGATAGGGTTCAATCTGCGCTGAGGTTCTCTCGACGGTCTAGCTCCATCCTCCAACAATATCCGATGCATGCAAACTGCCGGGCTAATTCCCCTGATGTCGGCCAGTGTCCATCCGATGGCCAGTTTGTGCTCGGTCAGCACTCCAATCAACCTGTGCTCCTGATCTGCCTCGAGCCCACTCTTAATGATGACTGGCAGCGTGCTATCCTCCCCTAAGAATGCATACTTCAAGTGACTAGGCAGAGGCTTCAACTCTACTGTAGGTGCCTGCACAACAGAAGGCAAACACACTTGTGATTTGAATAAACGAACTGCATTAACCTCGTACCTCGGGGTGAGTGGCTGGGCAATCTCGAGCTGGTCTAGGGCGTCCATGATCGCCTCTGTATGCTCATAAGAATCCTCAGGCGAGTAAACTGCCTCCTCAATGACTTCCTCTAGCGGGTCGGTCCGTCTCTCTGGATGTACCTCCTGGACAAGGTCGTCCAAGGTGTCTAAAGCATGGACCGCCTCATACTCTGCGGGGTGCTTCATGGCCCCGAAGATGTCAAAGCTGATCATTTCGTCCTCAACCTCCATGGTCAATGTCCCAGTGTCACAGTCTATCTTCATCTTTGACGTCTTGAGGAACGGCCGGCCAAGTAGAATCGGTGCATGGTCTGTCGGGCCGCAGTTCTCCATCTTGAGCACATAGAAGTCGGCTGGGAACACGAGCTCTCCCACCTGCACTAGTACATCCTCAATCTTGCCCTCGGGCTGTTTCAATGACCTGTCCGCTAGCTGTATGGTGAGACCTGCAGGTTCTAGAGGACCAATGCGAAGACAGGAGTATATAGAATATGGTAAAACATTGATAGATGCACCGAGATCAAGCATGCAATTTTCTATTCTAATGTTACCGATAGTGCAGGGGATGGTGTAGGTGCCTGGGTCACCGCATCTTGGTGGCACCTTGCGGTGAATTACCGCTGAAACATTCCTGCTCAAGAGCTCCTGGTCGGGCAAAGTTCCACGCCGTCTGTTTGTGCACAACTCCTTCAGAAACTTGGAGTACCTCGGAATCTGCTTGATGGCCTCAAGGAGTGGGATGTTGATTTCTACTTTACTGAATAGCTCCCACACTTCCTTGTCCATCACATACTTCTTCGGAGCTCGAACCTGCACAGGAAAAGGTAAGGGTACCTGGACGTTAGAATTTTCGACAATGGGTACCTGATCTGGCCGTGAGACCTCAACTGATGGAACTGGGTCTGGTCTGGGCTCGTCCTGGACGAAGGCATCTGGCTCGGTCGCCTCTTGCTCTTGCTGATGCTCGTCCCCTACTGGTCCTGCTGTCCTTCGTCCACTCCTTAATGTGACTGCACTGACATTCCCCTTTGGATTCGGAATGGTCTGCGAGGGGAGTCATCCAGCGTTCAGATTGCTTGCGAGGTCTGAGACTGTCGTATTGAGCTGGGACATCTGTTTCTTCAATTCAGCAATGTATCCTTTGGTCGTGGCCCGATCCTGGATCACGGCTGAAGCCAGATCCTTTATCATGTCCTCGAGAGCTTTGTTGGGGCCTTGGTTGCTCGGACCTGCCTGATATGTGTTCGGCCCTTTCTGCTGGTACTGCCCTGGTGCATTCGGCTGGTACTGACTGTTAGGATGTCTGTACGGCGGCTGAGTCTGCTGATTCTGCTGAGGCACATTCGGTCGTGCTTGCTGAGGCTGATTCTGCTGATAGTTATTTCTCCAGGCGCCTTGATTAGGTGCTGCTGCGCCATACTGCTTGACTGGGCCTGGTTGGTTGCCATAATTCTGATAATTGCCTACTGCATTCACATCGCCCTGAACGTCTGTCTGTAAGGTGGGGCACTCGTCTGTCTTGTGATCTGTAGACGTACAGAACTCACATGGCTGGGCCTGGACCGGTGTCCTTCGGACTACATGCTTCATCAGCTCCCTCATCTCCTTGAGTTCTGCGAACACAGCACTGATAGAGGGCTCAGCGGCTGATACGTTCTTGGTGCGGGCATACTCGTCCTCTTTTGTGGTCTCATCCTGGAATCGCTCACCCTCTGCCACTGATATGATCTTCTGCTTTACTCTGGCTGGGGTCATGTTCATGAGTTGGCCTCCAGCCGAGGCCTCTAGTAGCTTCCTGTCCATCCTGCGAAGTCCATCCAGCATATATTCCACGATCAACTTCTCCGGGAGCTCCAGATTGCAGCAACTCTTCTCCAAGGCAAGGAACTTCTCCACGTACTCGTACATGGTCTCGTTTGGGCCTTGCCTGAGCTCTTGCAATTGTCTCCGGACTTGCGCTGCACGCCCTGCTGGATAGTACTTGCTGAAGAACTGCCTCTGCATCTGCTCCCATGTATAAATACTGCCTGAGGGTAAAGATAGGAACCAATCTGTAGCGGCATCCTGTAGTGAGAAATAGAAGGCCTTCAGTTTGAAGTCATCCACTTCGACTCCGTGTGGCCTGAGGTTCAAGCATATCCCGTGAAAACGCGTCAAGTGAGACGTGGCAGACTCTCCCTTCCTTCCTGAGAACTTAGGCAAGTGGTGGACGACTGAGGTGCTGATTGCGATGGCTGCGATGTCTGGTCCTTCATGAATTGGCCATGACTGGTCTCTGAAACTAGGAACCGAGAGCTCGCCCATAGTAGGTCCTTCATCTTCGTCCTCCTCATCGTCTCGAACTACTTGCTGGCGTGGAGGTCTCTGAGGTGGTGGGTATGGATGTTGTGGATGATACGGTGGTGGTGGATATGGTGGTGGATATTGCGGGTAGGGCTGTTGCGGATACTGTGGGTACTGAGGTGGTGGATACTGCTGATATGGTGGGTACTGAGGGTATTGTGGGTATTGTGGTTGGGGTTGTTGTTGGTTTTGAGGTAGATGGTTTTGAGGTTGTTGGTTTTGTTGTTGTTGCTGGAACTGTTGAAGCTGATCAGGGATAGCCCCCCTGATCTCGCCATGTTGGATCATCGGTCCTTGAGGTAGTACTCCTTCCTCATTTCGAACATTCTGGTCTACTTCTTCATTGTTTTCTCCAACTCTACTTCCTGTGTGAGACATGTTGCAAGAAATAACAAGCACCGAGTAGCAAACACCGTAATAGCAAAGACAGACTAGCAACAAAGGGTTCCCAGGAGATTGGAGGGGTCACAGCGGTCCCACTTAAAACCCAAAATCCTTAGACTCGTAAGTCTTGGTGACAGAACTCTCTGAGAGCTAGAAATTGGAAATCGAAAAGAATGAAAATCGAAAATCGAACAGTTGAAATTGAAATATCACCGAGATAAGCAACTTTAGAAATAATGCAAAGAGAAAAAAAAAAAATAAAGAAGAACAAATTTCACCGTGCTTAGCTCCCCGGCAACGGCGCCATTTTTTGAACAGGCTGTCGTCGTACCTGTGCAAAAACAATTTATATTTTTCCTCGCTCTTGGCTATGGGTTAGTACAGTGATGAGTAAGGGTCGAACCCTAGGGAGCTAGATGGTTACTACTTCGTTCTGAAATAGAGAAAAAACAAGAAACTAGTGTGAAAGTAAAGGTTAATGTAATGATCGAAAATTGCTAAGGGATTTATCAATCAGAGAAGATATTCAGGTTAGGGTATTATTCAATTGTGACTTCGTTTATCCTTGATTTCTAAGTATTTATTCTAGCTTTCTTAGGGTTACTCCTGGTCTGGTTATAACCGTTTAATTCTAGCAAACCTAATACTCCTAGTCTGGTTATATTAGGTTTCGTGCAACTACTTATTCTAACTGGGTCGGTATCAAATAAGCAGTGAAAAGATAGTAAGGATTACTATGTTAAGTTGTACCCTTTCGGATCTCCCCTTAACCTAATTAATTCAAACTAATAATGTGCACAAGAACTAAATAGAAAGCATGAATAATGTTGAAGAACAGAATCTCAAAACAATCGTCACAATTATTTAACCCTAACCCGAATAATTGGATTAGTTACACATCGACATAAGTAAACAATGCAAATAATAAAAGGAAGAAACTTCACTAATTGACCGAGATGAAGAACAGGAGGAGCAAGGCACGGCTGAAGCAAGGAATGAGGTCTGGCTGTGTATGACTGAGATGCTGGCGGAGGAAGGAGGGACAGCTAGGGCACGGCTGTGTGTGTTGTGAGATCGATGGATTTCTCTGTGATTTTCGGATGGTTTGAAGACTGCAGGATCTCCTGTATTTATAGGGTTTGAGAAACCCTAACTTGGTGAATAAGCTACGAAACCCTAGCATCGCATGCACATTGGGCCGGCTGCTGGACTTTGATTGGATGGGATAAGGCTGGAATGCTCGAATGGCCGGACGCATGGAGCTCGGAGGCTCGCTCGGAGGAATGCGCCAAAGAGCTCGGATGGCCGGTCGGAGGTGCGGGCTGGAGGTCGGATGCTCGATCGGCTGGACGGGCTGGAGGTCGGATGCTCGATCGGCTGGACGGGCTGGAGGTCGGATGCTCGATCGGCTGGACGGGCTGGAGCTCGCATGCCCGCTCGGAGGCACGCTCGCATGCCCGCTCGGATGGAGCTCGGATGGCCGAGTGGATGGCCGGCTGGAGCTCGGATGGCCGCTCGGACGTGGCCTGCTTCTTCCCGGACGCGACCTGGTTTTCTTCGGTCATCTTTTGATTTCCTCGGGCCATTCTTCATTTTTCTCGGCCATTCTTCATTTCAAGTGCCTATGGACCGGTCAAAAACTCCTTGTGATGTTTTAGGCTCCAAAAGCCGTCTTTTGAATGTGATTCCTCTTAGAGCTTCCAATTCACCTGTAACACGAGACAATACTAAAAAGTAACTGTTCGTATATAAAAGTACTGGAATTGGTGGGATTTGATGACTCGATGAGTCGTATAAATACGGCTCATCACTTCCCCACATGAAATAATTCTTCGTTATTTTCTCTATAACCGCAAAGGCTTCATGTGGTGCAAGGTCCATTATGGCTCCGCCCGAAGCGGTGTCAAGTGCAAGACAAGAATTACCGTCCACACCTTGATAGAAGGTGTGGAATAGAAGAAGATCATCCAAATTGTGGTGAGGACATAGCCTTTGATATTCTTTGTATCGCTCCCAAGCTTCATAGAGCGTCTCTCCATCCATTTGCACAAAATTTGTAATTTGGCTCCTATAATGCGCCGTCTTGGAAGGAGGAAAGTATTTATTTAGAAAGGCCACGGCTAGCTCCTCCCAAGTAGTGAAGCTATCGGGAGTTTGACTCCTCAACCAATCTCTTGCTCTTCCCGTGAGGGAGAAGGGGAAAAGCCTAAGTAGCTTAGCATCTTCCGAAATTCCATTGATCTTGAATGTATCATAAACTTCAAGAAATGACGTCAAATGGGAATTTGGATCTTCACTGTCCCTCCCCGAGAATTGGTTAGATTGAACCATTTGAATGGTGGACGTCTTTAAATCAAAATCCCGGTTATCCACGGTAGGCAATTGGATAGGAGAACGGTAGCCATATGCCGTAGGGATGGCATAGTCCTTGAGGGCCCTTCTAGCTAGGGGCAATTGTGGAGGAAGGTTGTCTTGGTTTCTATGGTGAGGAGGGGGCGGGGGAGGAGGTCTATTGTTGTTGTTTTCGGCCATGACTCCTTGAGTATTGGAGGTTTGTCCTTTGTCTTTGGTCTTACTCCTTGTAACGGGAAGATTAACTAGCTCTCTAATAGGTTGGCTCAAATCTCTATCCACTATTTGAGAAAGTTTCTTGGTCTTCGGTGGCATAAAAGAAGTGAACCTACAAGAGAAGCCAATTAAAACAAGTGAGCGTAGCGAATAAGTTCAAGAAATGCAAGTAACAAGTAAAATGAAGTAAAACATGGAATAGTCGGAGCACTAAATGATTTTCCTAGGGGTAATCTAGCTATTGCTCCCCGGCAACGGCGCCATTTTTGGTGTGTAATATTTTTGAGATACACTTTGTCAAAAACAATGTATAAGTGAACCGGTAACACTGGTGTCGAACCCAAGGGAGCAAACGGATTACAAGCTAAGTCAATCAAGTTTTCTTACTCAGCAATTCCTACAATTCAATTTGGTTGAGTTATCAATGATTCAAAGCAACAATGAAATGGTATTTAAAGGATTGAATTCAATTTAAAGCGAGTTTCGAGGGAATAATCCCCTCATTGGCAATTTCCCAATGATCATGCAAACTAGAGTTCAATTAATTATGAGTTGATAGGTTTTGAACCTAGCATAGACTATGAATTAGGCAAACCATGCATGTCTAATCCTAGTAAAGCCATCTTAGATAGGATCTCACTACTTAAAGGATATTGACCCCCTATATGCATTTACCCTCATAAATGCACATGCACAAAGTTCTAGTTCACCTCTCACCATGCATTTACTCTCATAAATGTTGGTTAAGTCCATTTTTACTACATCAAAACCATCCCTAAGCTCT
This sequence comes from Rhodiola kirilowii, assembly GCA_033675215.1. Lineage (NCBI taxonomy): Eukaryota > Viridiplantae > Streptophyta > Magnoliopsida > Saxifragales > Crassulaceae > Rhodiola > Rhodiola kirilowii. The sequence continues at coordinate 18,961,645 of CM066199.1, forward strand.
CTCAAGACTTAGATCAAAGTTCTAACATAAACATGTCACTTAGGCATTTTATCAAACGCTTAGAGGCATGTCTAACATGAAGATCATAGTGAAAATGAAATCAACTATAATAAATACAATAGATGTGTTTACAATGATCATTGAGTACCAAGGAGGTTCATAGAACCCTCAAAACACAAGGGGGACTACTCACACATCATGTAAGACAACAAGATGTGTAGGTTTTTACAAACAAATCTAAGAGAAAATAAGAGGGAATAGAGTATGATGATTAGTCCTAATGAACTCCCTTGATCTTGATTCCTCCTTGATTTGATGATGATGAAACCCTTGATTTGGATCACTTTTTCTTGTCTTCTCTCCAGAAAATTCCAAGATATTAGGTCAACTTTGCCTCTTTCTATTTATAGCCTCGGAAAAGATTCGGTACTGTAGCAGGTCCAGTCGATCGACTGGCGTTGGGCTGTTGGCCCAGTCGATCGATGACGGAGGGCCACCGCACTGTCGTTAAGGTGCAGTGTCCTCTGTACAAATAAATTTATAATATCCGCTACTTGTGACTACACTACTGGGTAGTAAGTGGTAAGTAGGGGTCAAACCCAAGGGAATTAGGGGAATAGGCTATTCTTTTAGGGTGATTGAACTGGGGGGAGCGTGTTTTATGGTTGATTGAGATTTTAGCGCTCTAATTAACTACGTGATTTTTTTGGGGGTTTTTGGTTTTGATTGCGGAAAAGTGAATACAGAAATTAAAATGCTGTAAATACAAAGAAGACTTACAGTGGGTGATGCGTGATTGTAATTCCTCCGGTAGATCAGCAGTTGGTGATTGCGGTTTAACAGTAAAGAAAAGCATTCGGTTTCAGGTACTCTTGTATTATAACATGTATATAATAAACTGTTAGTAACTTTTCTAAGTATTCAAAGATGAATCGAGGCCCTTTCGTAGCGCAAGACTTGCAACATCGTTTAAAGCAACCCTTGTTCTATTTCAGACTAATTCCTCCTTTCGAAGTATCTTAGCCTTTTGTGCATCCACTTGATCTCACAGTTACGATTGACCAAGTGGTGTTTTAGATGAGTCGAACTTCTCAGATAAGCTTTGCCCTTTCGTAGCATCCACTTACCCGAGTATGTTCACGAATCCCCACGGAAGAGTTTTGCCCTTTCATAGCATCCACTCAACCTTGGAAATTCTGACTATAAATGGCACATAGAACAAGTTTTGAATACAAAGAAATGAAACTAAAAGATATTACAACATTATATAATACAAGAAAATACCTTCCACCGAATAAAGAGTTTAGCTACGAATATCCATAGAGATGGATACCATAGCTAAATACTCGGGGGTTTTTGAAAACAGTAAGAGGGAAAGGGGTGGAATACTCAAGAACCAACAGGCGTATTCCTAATTCCTACTGAATACTCAAGAACCAACAGGAGTATTCTCTACAGTATTATAATACTCGAGAACCGACAAGAGTATTATAATTTCCAGTATAATACTCGAGAACAAACAGGAGTATTATTTCAAAACCGAACCAAACTTACAAGTAACAAAATGTAGAGAGAGAAGTTATTACAATTTTTGGGATGATGAAATGAGGGGGAGGAGGGGTGTATTTATAGCCATGGGGAGGAGAAATGGAGGGCTAAGATGAGGGCACTTGTTGCATGGAGATTGGATGGGCAAATCAAGGGAGGAGGAGCCACCACATGGAGGGGCCAAAAGCCGCCGGTCAAGGAGGAGGAGGGTGGTGGCAGCCGCCGGTTGCCTTGGGTGGAGGAGCTCCTCCCTTGGCCACCTCTTCATCAAGTCACCAAGTCATCTTGCCATATGTGAGTTTTGTACAGTTTTGTGCAGTCTTTTCACAAAACTGTCAGTGTGTTCCTTCCCCGGACTGTCTTGACTTCACTCCTGATTCTTCTGATTAATTTATTCTGGTCAATTCAACGTCAGGATCCTTGATATTTCTTCAGTCGGCATATGATCTTGACCTTGGATTGACTCTTGTTATCTTTTCAGCATAAAATCCTCTCCTTAGCGTGTTTTCACTTCAGTCTCTAAAATGCCCTGTGGAAATATATCGGGACTAACAGATGGATGTTAGATAGACAAACAGTCTAACTTGGGGGGTTTTACTGTGTTTTTGATTCGTATAATTGTGGTCCATCAGAATACCCCCCACTTTTAGTTGTTCGTCCCGAACAATGCTATTAAAGGGCGTAAGTTCTAGGTTCGGATTTGGCATATGAAAATTAGACTGTGGTACTCGATCTATCCTAATTCATGCATTGCTTACTTATTACCAAATTAAACTGCGTAAATAAATAGAAGAAACTTAATACTTGTACCTCCGTGCTGAGATGCAAATTATATTGGATGTTTCGGGAGATAGCCCTTTTCAGGTTCTTGGGTTGCAGCCTCGGGATCGTTTCGTACTATATGGTCTTCTGGTAGCTTTCTCATGCACGTGATTCGGTTCGGGTTTCAGTGAGTTGAACCTTCTTGATTTTTTTCTTTGGCGAGGGACTGCTTTTTTGTTGTAGTGAATCGGCCTTTGGCCTTTGATTTGACTTTGTCGAGTGCTTCACTTTTGCTCGGTTAAAACCTTCACAATTTTGGGCCTTTGGCCTCTTTTGATTTTCTTCTTTGAGTTTTTCGCTTCTTTGTGACTTGCTAGTCCATTTGTCAGCCTTCTTGGGAGGTCCAATCATCGCCCGCAAGCCTATGGAAATACCTCCCCTCTCCTCTCGTCTTCGTCGTTTTGCGCGGGTCAAGATGAGGGTCGCTTATCTATTTTCTCGGCTATTTTGACTAGAGATAGGACGGTCTGATTCCCGTCCTCGCCTTTGCATAGATGCTTCTTGGCGGAGTTTGACTCAATTATTCACTGAAAACCCGAAGTGCAGCCTCCACTGACTTCGAAAACCATATAGTTTGATCTGATCCTTTGATTGCTTCCCAAGTCCTTCTAGGGCAGTTTATGTCAACTCCACATCCCTAGTTATCTCAGTACAAAGGACAAATGGAAAGTTACATTCTAAGTTTTTAAACAGTTTGAATTTTCACAAGGTAAATGCATGAATTCTGATTTATCTTTTTCACATTCTTAAGTTCATATGTTCAAAAAGATACTATTACTAAAAAAAGAAAAACAGCAAGCATGTTATTTATGTACACAGGCGGTTTTCAACCCCACTTTTGAACGAAGGCGTGCCTTAGTTCAAAAGTCATGCAAGCTTTAAACTAAGTACTGAAAGTAAGTGCGGAAAGTAAGATAGTGTCGGGTTACCTCCCGACCAGTGCACTTGTTTTACGTCGTTGGCTCGACGATACCTCGTTGTGGATTACTGGTTTGGGTCCCATGGGTGGCTGAGGTCAAACTTTGCCACCGTTCCTGTGTTGTTTCTTGCGGTGAGTCTTCCTGATTTTTTAGCAGATGACGGGTTCGGGTCCAGTTCTGATGGTATCTCCTTCCAACATTTCTGAGAAGGCGAGGGACCTTTCACTATCAGCTTTTTGAACTGGGTGTTATCCTGTTTAGGGCTGCCTTGTCCAGTCATGGCGAAAGCGTGCTCCATGTAGGAGTCATTCTGCTCAGGCCCTTTTCCCATCCTCTTTTCAGCCTCTTCTTTGATCACGTGGTTTTCAGCGATTTGCCTATTGATCGAGGGGAAAAGTCAGGAAGGCCTGGGAAATTCGTCAGTGGTGTTCTGGACTCCTACTTCGTTGCTTCCGGTGCTTTCCATGTCTGATTCTTCAGATGGTTCAGGAGTCTCTTCTGACGGTTCGGTGGTTTCTCCTTCATCAGCCTCTGGGTCAGCTTCTTCTATCTGCATTTCCTCGTCAATTTGGGGTGCTCGTCTTGTGGCAGCGGCCAAGCCGATTATAAGGTGCCACATGTCTGTAATGGTGAAGTTTATGGCAGACCTTCTCATAGCTTCGTTAACTCTTCCTAGCTCTTCGGCCCTCATCCCATGAAGAAATTTTTGGAGAAGAATTTTCTTCGTAAACCCATGGTGCGGGCAGCTTGAGACGATGGCATCGTAGTTCATGTAGTATTCGTCCAAAGTCTCATCCCGGGATTGTTGAAGGTTCAGGATCTTCTCGCGGGTTTCTTGGCGTAAAGATAGTGGGGAGAATTCTTTCAGGAATGGTGCACAGAGGTCCACGAAACGTACCGCACTACTAGCGGGTGATGTGTAATACCAGATTGTTGCGAAATCCGTTAGAGAGAATTTAAAGCATTTAAGCTTAAATTCTTCTAACGTTTCAGTCTCAGGTTTAATGTGGCAGCAAACGTAGTGAAAGCTCCGACAGTGTAGTACTGGATCTTCTGCATCCGTTCCCCCGAACAGTGGAAGGTGCCGTGTTGTACATGCATATGAAGGTGGTTGCGTCATGAGGTCATGGGAGGGAACGAAAGAATAGCTTATTCGATGGCTAATTCCCCGGCAACGGCGCCAATTTGACGGAGGGCCACCGCACTGTCGTTAAGGTGCAGTGTCCTCTGTACAAATAAATTTATAATATCCGCTACTTGTGACTACACTACTGGGTAGTAAGTGGTAAGTAGGGGTCGAACCCAAGGGAATTAGGGGAATAGGCTATTCTTTTAGGGTGATTGAACTGGGGGGAGCGTGTTTTATGGTTGATTGAGATTTTAGCGCTCTAATTAACTACGTGATTTTTTTGGGGGTTTTTGGTTTTGATTGCGGAAAAGTGAATACAGAAATTAAAATGCTGTAAATACAAAGAAGACTTACAGTGGGTGATGCGTGATTGTAATTCCTCCGGTAGATCAGCAGTTGGTGATTGCGGTTTAACAGTAAAGAAAAGCATTCGGTTTCAGGTACTCTTGTATTATAACATGTATATAATAAACTGTTAGTAACTTTTCTAAGTATTCAAAGATGAATCGAGGCCCTTTCGTAGCGCAAGACTTGCAACATCGTTTAAAGCAACCCTTGTTCTATTTCAGACTAATTCCTCCTTTCGAAGTATCTTAGCCTTTTGTGCATCCACTTGATCTCACAGTTACGATTGACCAAGTGGTGTTTTAGATGAGTCGAACTTCTCAGATAAGCTTTGCCCTTTCGTAGCATCCACTTACCCGAGTATGTTCACGAATCCCCACGGAAGAGTTTTGCCCTTTCGTAGCATCCACTCAACCTTGGAAATTCTGACTATAAATGGCACATAGAACAAGTTTTGAATACAAAGAAATGAAACTAAAAGATATTACAACATTATATAATACAAGAAAATACCATCCACCGAATAAAGAGTTTAGCTATGAATATCCATAGAGATGGATACCATAGCTAAATACTCGGGGGTTTTTGAAAACAGTAAGAGGGAAAGTGGTGGAATACTCAAGAACCAACAGGAGTATTCCTAATTCCTACTGAATACTCAAGAACCAACAGGAGTATTCTCTACAGTATTATAATACTCGAGAACCGACAAGAGTATTATAATTTCCAGTATAATACTCAAGAACAAACAGGAGTATTATTTCAAAACCGAACCAAACTTACAAGTAACAAAATGTAGAGAGAGAAGTGATTACAATTTTTGGGATGATGAAATGAGGAGGAGGAGGGGTGTATTTATAGCCATGGGGAGGAGAAATGGAGGGCTAAGATGAGGGCACTTGTTGCATGGAGATTGGATGGGCAAATCAAGGGAGGAGGAGCCACCACATGGAGGGGCCAAAAGCCGCCGGTCAAGGAGGAGGAGGGTGGTGGCAGCCGCCGGTTGCCTTGGGTGGAGGAGCTCCTCCCTTGGCCACCTCTTCATCAAGTCACCAAGTCATCTTGCCATATGTGAGTTTTGTACAGTTTTGTGCAGTCTTTTCACAAAACTGTCAGTGTGTTCCTTCCCCGGACTGTCTTGACTTCACTCCTGATTCTTCTGATTAATTTATTCTGGTCAATTCAACGTCAGGATCCTTGATATTTCTTCAGTCGGCATATGATCTTGACCTTGGATTGACTCTTGTTATCTTTTCAGCATAAAATCCTCTCCTTAGCGTGTTTTCACTTCAGTCTCTAAAATGCCCTGTGGAAATATATCGGGACTAACAGATGGATGTTAGATAGACAAACAGTCTAACTTGGGGGGTTTTACTGTGTTTTTGATTCGTATAATTGTGGTCCATCAATCGACTGGAGCGAGATTAGGCGCTTGGGAAGCAGGTTCTCAGTCGATCGACTGGCACAGGGTGGGCTCCTAGTCGATCGACTGAGGAAACTCAATTTGCAGCTCCTCCTGAAAGTCCATTAAGTCGATCGACTGAGTTCCAGTCGATCGACTAGTGGTCACGTGATCTGCATGCTCTGGGCAGGGGACTCTTCAGTCGATCGACTGAAGGGGTCAGTCGATCGACTGACGATGGTCGATTTGCAGCACCTCCTGTTAGTCCATTAAGTCGATCGACTGAAGCAGAGAAGCTTCCCAGTCGATCGACTGAAGACAAAATACTGCCAACTTTTGCTCTAAACTCCGATTTTCCTTGAATTTTCTTCCAATGGCTCTTGACACTAAGACATCTTGCCTAGCACCTGAAACGCACGGAAAGAGTATCAAATGACATCAAATAATAGTCGGAATCGAACTAAAGCTATAGTGAAAACGGGCATTAATGAGTCGAAAACTCGACTCATCAGTGGATACTATAGCTAAGTACTCAAGGGTTTTTGAAAGACAGTAAGTAAAGGAGAATACTCAATAACCAACAGGAGTATTCTCAAAAACTACTAGAATACTCAAGAACCAACAAGAGTATTATAGATTTTATAACAAAAGCTTACAAAAGTGCCAACTTTCTAGAGAGATAAGTGAAGTGTTTGTAATGAAGATTGTGGATTGTGATGGTTTTTTGATACAAGGAGGAGGCATCTCTATTTATAGGCATGTAGGAGATGGGAGATGGCAACACTTGTCACAAGAGGAGAGGGAGAGCAAGGAGATGAAGACACATGGGGGAGGGGGGGGAAGCCGGCGGCGGCTATGAGGTGTCCCCTCCCTTAGCCGCCGGCCACATGGAGGGAGGAGAATCAGTTTGAGGTTTGTGAGTCTCATCCCAAAAAGCCATCGGTCCTTTCAGCTCCGGACTGACTTTGGTTGCCTTTCGGTTGGATTTGTTTTGAGTGATTCCATGTCAGGATCTTGAGATTTCATCAGTCGGCATCTGGTCGTGACCTTGGAATGACTCGTAATATATTTTCAGCTTAAAAACTCCTCCTTAGCCTGTATTCTCTCTAGACTCCAAAATACCCTGTAGATAAATATCGGAACTAACAAGCAAAAGTTAAATAGACAAAGAGTCTTATTTGGTGGGTTTAACTGTGTTTGTGATTCATACAATTATGGTCCATCAGATCTCCCCACACTTTTAGTTGTTCGTCCCGAACAATGCTATTAAAGGGAGGCACACTATCTAAGTAAACTTTTAAAATATGAAAGTGAGATTGTGGGACTAGATTTACCCTAATTCATGCATTACTACTTATTACCAAATTAAACCGTGTAAATACTTAGAAGAAACTTGATACTTGTACCTTCGTGCCGAGATGCAAATTAATTCGGATGTTTCGGGAGATAGCCCTTTTCAGGCTCCTGGACTGCAACCTCGGGACTGTCTCGCACTATATAGTTTCCTTGTAGCTTTCTCTAGCACGTGATTCGGTTCGGGTTTCACAGATGAGTTGAGCCTTTTTGATTTTCTTTTTGGCGAGGGACAGCTTTTTTGTAGTGAATCGGCCTTTGGCCTTTGATTTGACTCTTTGAGTACTTCACTTTTGTTCGGTTAAAACCTTCACAATTTTGGGCATTTGGCCTCTTGATTTGCTTCTTTGAGCTTTTGCCTTTTTGTGGCTTGCTAGTCCATTTTCTCAAGCCTTTTTGGGAGGTCCAATCATCGCCCGCGAGCATATGGAAATACCTCCCCGCTCTCTCTCATCCTTACCGTTTCGCGCGGGTCAAAATGAGGGTCGCTCATTTATTTTCCCGGCTACTTTGACTAGAGATAGGACGGTTTGATTCCCGTCCAGCCTTTTTTCTGCATAAACGCTGCATGGCGGAGATGACTTCAATCTTCACTGAAACCCGAAGTGCAGCCTCCACTGACTTCGAAAACCATATAGCGAAATTCAGCCCTTCGAATGCTTGCCAAGCCCCTCTAGGGCATTTTCTATCAACTCCACATCCCTAGTTTATCTCAGCACAAAGGGACAAATGAGAAGTTACATTCTAAGTTTTTTTTTTTTGAAAATACATTCTAAGTTTTTAAACAGTTGAATTTTCACAAGGTTATTGCATGAATTATGATCTATCTTTTTCACATTCTCAAGTTCATATTTTCAAAAAGATAATATTAAGGGAAAAGGAAAAGAAAAACATGTTATGTACACAGGCGGTTCTCACCCCACACTTTTGAACGAAGGCGTGCCTTTCAGCAAGACTTAGTTCAAAAGCCATGCAAGCAGACAATTATGAGAAGGAAATGACATTAAGGAAAAGGGAAGAACAGAACTCCCTTTAAAGTGTCGAGTGAACGACATGGCATGAGGCTGGATAATCGAGGGAGTTCGGCTGGGGCCTTGAACTTTTGGCATTGGCCTGGCTGGCTTGATGTTGCACCCATAACCGATTCCTGAATAGTCATTTCATTCTATGCACCAAGTGGGTGAGAGCGACTTATTGGTAAAAACTAAATGACAGAAAATAAAAGTACTGAAAGTAAGATAGGTGTCGGGTTACCTCCCGACCAGTGCCTTTGTTTAACGTCGTTGGCTCGACGCATGGGGATCACTAGTTTGGATCCCATGGGTGGCTCAGGTCGTATTTTGCCACTGTTCCTGTGTTGCTTCTTGCCTTGACTCTTCCTGATTTCTTGCTTGGGTTAGAACTCCATGGTTTTGGTGTTTTTTCTTTCCATTGTTTCTGAGAAGGCGAGGGACCCTTGACCATAGCTGCTGGTCTTGTTACTTTTTCGGTCTCTTTTGGCAGGTCAGAAATCTGTGTACCGTGATCTGAGATAGGTATAATGTCTGGCGGTTTCTTTGTATCCGTGCGGCTATTATCAATGTAGAAATTTGCAATTTTGCCGCCAAACTTAAGCGATAATGAGCCCTTGCCCACATCGATTCTTACTTTAGTAGCGTAGAGGAATGGTCGTCCCAATATTATTGTTGGAGGGTCGTCTTCGCTGGTCTCTCCCATTTGTATTACATAAAAGTCTGCAGCAACGACGAGCTCTCCAACATGGAGTATTACATCTTCCAGCACTCCAACCGGACAGATGCACGATTTATCTCCAAGCTAGATATTTGACCTGGGTGGTTTCAATGGACCAAGTCCTAATAAGTAGTATTAGGAGGAAGGCATGACATTGACAGTAGCCCCAAGATCGACTAAGCACTTATGAATCTGGGTTTCACCAATACTGCAGGTGACTGTGAAGGCCCCTGGGTCTTTATCTCTTTCCGGTTGTGACTCATGATCTGAAGTGAGGGCTCTTTCTATTGTCGGGCCATTCTGCCCATTCCTTGGCTTAGAATTTGTATAATCGGACCCCTTAATATTTTGCTTCGAAGCATAAATATTAGTTGGAGAGTCCCACTTTAAATCGTTATTGTCATCCCATCCAAATGCTGGTATGTCAGAGTGTATGATCGGAGGTGGTGTTATGCAAACGGTGAATGCGTACCGTCCATTGTCAGCATGCGTAACCCATGTTTTGCCATCATTGGGTCGGTCTTCCTCTTGATTCCACTCAGGACGATGCCTACGGGTGAAGTGTTTGTTGGTAAGTTTGTAAGTTGGGGATCGTGCTACTTCTCCCAGTGTCGCCTTTATGTTTGACCTCCTTATCATGCTAATATTTGCCTTTGGATTTTGGATGGTTTGTGAAGGAAGTCTGCCAGGTTCATTAGTGAGTGTTGACATTGCAGTGGCGAGCTGGGACATTTGTTTGGTCAATTCTGAAATTGCCCCGTCAGTTTTCGCCTGGTATTGGTGTAGCAAAGTACCCAATTGATTTATGCTTCCTGCGAGCTCCTTCATTGTGTCATCGAGCGACTTGGTTGGTACTTGCTGATTGTTCGGGCCGGTTTGGTACTGATTCAGTCCTCTTTGCTGATATTGGCCTGCTGATGGAGCGTTCTGGTTATACTGTCGGTGGGGGGGGTTGGTAGAATGACTGAGCTAGTTGAGGAACAGCTGGTTGTGCTTCCTTCTGAGGATAGTTGTTGTTACGCCAGCTCGGGATGGTTGTTTGATCATACTGTCTGTTTTGTCCGGCTCTATCGTTGTTGTTGTTGTTGTATCCTTGGTATCCTCCCACTGCATTCACTTCTGCCGGTTCCTCTTCTATTATTGTCGGGCATGCGTCAGTTTTGTGGTCCGTAGAACCATAAAACTCGCAAGGTTTTACTGGAACTGGCTGCCTTCGTAGGATCTGAATCATCATCTCCTTTAATTGTTTCATCTCTTCTGGCATAGAGCTCATCGGTGTTTCAGCTTGTCCCACATTCCTTGTTCGGGAAAATTCTTCCTGCCGAGTTGTCTCTTCTCTAAATCGGGCATTTTCAGCAACGTTGGCGATGAGGTTCCTTATGCCGCTCAATGATAGATTCATCATGGATCCTCCAGCTGAGGCATCCAGGAGCATTTTGTGTAAGGGTCTTAATCCATCAATGAGATACTCGATGATGAGTTTCTCGGGCAGTCCAAGGGTACAGCAGCTTCTTTCCAGGTGGTTGAACTTTTCCAGGTAGTCGTACATGGTTTCATTGGGCCCTTCCTTGATGTCTTGTAATTGCCTCCTTACTTGCATTGCCCTTCCTGCCGGGTAATATTTGTCCAGGAATTTCCTTTGCATCTGAGCCCATGTTCTGATACTACCGGAAGGCAATGAAAGGAACCAGTTGTTTGCCGCGTCAGTGAGGGAAAAATAGAACGCCTTCAACTTGAAGTCGTCTATACTCACTCGATTGGGTTTTAGATTTTGGCAAATGTCGTGTAAGCGTTGGAGGTGAGTTGTCGCAGATTCTCCATGTGCTCCTGAGAACTTGGGCAAGCTATGGGCCACTGATGCGTTGATGGTAATGTATTCCAGTTCAGGGCCCTCGTAGATGCACCATGGTTGCGTTTTGAAATCTGGGGCATTCAGCTCTCCCATCGTAGGTGCGCGGTAGTTGTTATTCCCATAGTAGTCGTCAAAGACAGGTTCTTGCCTAGGCATTTGTCGAGGTTGAGGGTGTGGGTGACGTATAGGGGGTTGCACTGGACCAGCTGCATTTCGGTCCTCGGGTGGTCCTTGGTTTCTTCGGGCGGCCTCCCTATCACGAGCTCTTCTGTCTCGGATGATTTGTTCCGGATCGTCGACAAATGGAAGTGGCACCTCATCATTCCGATCGTACAAGTTTATTTCTTCGTCATCCTGGTAGTCATGGTGGCTTCCTTCGCGAGACATGGTTTTTTTGCAGCGAGTATCGATTCAAAGAACTTATCCGATTAATTAACTAATTCCCCGGCAACGGCACCAATTTTGACGGATGCACAGTCGTCGTGTGCAAACGTCAAGAATAAATTTATAAGTCCGCTACACGCGACTTCACTACTGGGTAGCAAGTGGTAAGTAGGGGTCGAACCCAAGGGAATTAGGGGGATAAGTGTTCTTTGAGGGATTGTACAGGGGGGAGCGTGTTTTAGGTTGATTGAGGTTTTAGTGTTAACAAGTACGTGTCTTTTTGGTTGGTTTTGGTTTTTAGTACGGAAAAGTAAATGACAGAAAAATAAATACTGAAAATAAAAGGAAGAAGACTTACAGCGGTTGTTGCGTGATTGGCAAGTCTTCCGGAACGTCAACAGTTGATAAAATAGTTTATACTAAGAAAGTAAATGCAGGTGGTGTTTTTGATCTAAGGAAAGCATTCGGTTTCGGGGGCCTTGTATCATAGCCTGTTTATCATTGGCCTTTAGTGATCCTACTAAGTATTCAAACGTGTATCAAGGCCATTTCAAGCGCTCGATTTGCACACACTGTCTAGCCCATTTCAAGGTCGTAGAGCACTTGTTCTATTCAGACTAGCACCCCATTTCAAGGTATACTAGCCTATGTGCTTCCATTTGATCAATCATTTCCGATCAAACCAAATGGTGTTTAAAAGAGATCGAACTCCTCAGATAAGCTTTGCCATTTCAAGCATCCACTTACCCGAGTATGTTCACGAACCCCCACGGAAGAGTTTTGCCATTTCAAGCATCCACTCAACCTTGGAAGTTCTGACCTAATATATGGCACATAGAATAAGTTTTGAATACAAAGAAGAGGCACAAAGAGTATAGCCTAAAACATTTTATGATACAAGTACACCCCTTCAGCCGAATGAAGAGTTTAGCTACGAATATCCATAGAGGTGGATACCATAGCTAAGTACTCGAGGGTTTTTGAAAGACAGTAAGTAAAGGAGAATACTCAAGAACCAACAGGAGTATTCTCAAAAACTACTAGAATACTCAAGAACCAACAGGAGTATTATAGATTTTATAACAAAAGCTTACAAAAGTGCCAACTTTCTAGAGAGATAAGTGAAGTGTTTGTAATGAAGATTGTGGATTGTGATGGTTTTTTGATACAAGGAGGAGGCATCTCTATTTATAGGCATGGAGGAGATGGGAGATGGCAACACTTGTCACAAGAGGAGAAGGAGAGCAAGGAGATGAAGACACATGGGGGAGTAGGGGGAAAGCCGGCGGCGGCTATGAGGTGTCCCCTCCCTTAGCCGCCGGCCACATGGAGGGAGGAGAATGAGTTTGAGGTTTGTGAGTCTCATCCCAAAAAGCCATTGGTCCTTTCAGCTCCGGACTGACTTTGGTTGCCTTTCGGTTGGATTTGTTTTGAGTGATTCCATGTCAGGATCTTGAGATTTCTTCAGTCGGCATCTGGTCGTGACCTTGGAATGACTCGTAATATATTTTCAGCTTAAAAACTCCTCCTTAGCCTGTATTCTCTCTAGACTCCAAAGTACCCTGTAGATAAATATCGGAACTAACAAGCAAAAGTTAAATAGACAAAGAGTCTAATTTGGTGGGTTTAACTGTGTTTATGATTCATACAATTATGGTCCATCAGTGAGTAGTCTTCTTATTCCGGGATCCTACGGATCCCGTGCTATGTAACCCTAACTCTCATGTGATCAATTGAAGTATTTTATTTATGCGATTTGAATATTCAATTTCATTGTGTGCTTAATACTATCGTTTAATGCATGTATTTACATCAAAGGGTATGTTTGCATTGATAGAACGTATTTAGGTTATATGCCGAAAGGTGGATGGGCCCTAGGGATTAACCGGATTGCATGAAATTGATGTTAGGTCATGTTTACATGAACTAATAGGAAAACCTTTAATTTAATAAATCAAAATCGTTGATAATCCGTGGATGGGCGGCGTTCAACGATTGAGATAAATCTAGACAATGATCCGTGGATGGGCGGCTTGTCTAGTGTTATTTCGGTTATATTCTATATTCGATAGCATGAAAAATTAACGTAGAATGATTGCATGATTAGTGGGGTTAGCACGGGTGAAGTACGGATTCTGGGATTCTTTCTCTGATTTAAACACAACCATTTAATTTCTGCAATTTTTGTGATAACAAAACTGTTTTACACTTGTTAATTCGGAATAGCTAAATAGGTCACACCGTTTGCTAGTATTCACACGCACTGGTCCTAGGATCGACCCTTGGCTTACCAAGGTTTATAAATTTTGTTTGATTGCAATTTGACCCCTAAAACTCATACTTTGACAACTATAAAGGGTTAAAAATACGCTTGTCATCCTGCTTCTTTTCACTGGTCCTTGTCTTGCCTGTTTTCTAGTTACGGAAGTTGCTCGAGGATGACTGAGCTTGCCCAGGGCAACGTCTGTTGATTTTTCGGATCATCCTGCCAAAATTCTGAGCCATCATCGCCAATTGCTCAATAGTGCAGTCAGACTCTGGCATGTCTTCGGACACCTCAGCTCTTAGAGCAATTCCTTTCATCTCTCTGGATTGGGCCTCGTGATTCATCTCATAAGTTCTGAGTGACCCCATGAGTTCATCCAGTTTTAGAGTTGAGATATCATGCATCTCCTCAATGGCAGTGACTTTCATGGCAAATCTCAGAGGGAGCGATCTTAACACTTTGCTGGCCATTCTTTCTCCGTCAATGGGTTTTCCCAGTGCAGTAGCCTCGTTGGACAGATCTAGAACTCTTGCATTGATCTCAGGTATGGTCTCACTGTCCTTCATCTTCATATCCTCAAATTTTGTTGTCACAATCTGCATTTGCGAATTGCGTACTTTGTCTGTGGCTTCATAAGTTGTTTGGAGAATATCCCAAGCTTCCTTTGTGACTTCACAGTTTATGATCAGCGTCAGCACATTCTCATCCACTTCGGAAAAGATTGCATTCATGGCCTTTGAGTTTTCGATGGATGCTTTTTCATCCGCATCATCCCATAGAGCTTCTGGTTTAGGGACAGGTTCTCCAGTGAGACTTTCCATCATGGGTTGAGTCCATCCAATCAAGACTGGCTTCCAAGCCTTTTCATCAGGAGATTTCAGAAAAGACTTCATCTTGGGCTTTAATGGAGCATATTTATATGATTCATTAAGTACTACTAAACCCACCAATTAGACATTTGATGATACGAACAAGTGCTTGTTAATGCCATTTTGTGTATACAGGCTATTTTGGAGTCTAAAGAGGAAACACGCTTAAAAAGGGAGAATTGTGCCAGAAAACCAACCAGGGCCCGAGCAAAACCAGTCAGGGACCGAGAAACTTCACCCGGGTACCGAGAGCCGTACCCGGGCCCATCCGAGAATGCCAGGTCCCTGTTCCGGGCCCGTCCGTGAAAACCTGGCATCGCCCAGGCCACGCCGAGCCGCCCAGGTCCAAATTCAAGTTGCCTGGGCAAACGAGCTGATCTGACAAATCCGCCTCAAGGAAAGTGATCAAAATGGCAAATATGGTGGACAATGTCAGAAAACCAAGGAGAATGCTCGGGCAGATTGGCAGTTGGCCCAATTCCAATGCAAAGGCCCTGCGCGATAGGCACCGAAACCAAGTCGCTCGACTAAACCATTGAATCTGGAAAATCTGGCTCGACAAAAGTGTTTTAAATGCCCAATAACCTGGACAATATCACTTCCCAGACAAAACGCCCGAGTGGAACCAGCTAAAGCACGATCAAGGCCAAAATAGGGCAATATCGACCGTTTTGGGATTTCGACCATGTTCCGGGCATAATTTGTCTTAGAATCCTTCTTGAGATCATCTTAGAATGACTTTTTCATTCAGGAAACACTCTCCAAAATCCAAGAAGCTCCGGCCAAAGCTCCGGTCAGATTCCGGCCATATTCCGGCAAACTCCGGCCATGCTCCGGCGAACCTCCGGTGATGCTCCGATCAAGCTCATCCAACCACCACCATGCTCCGGTCCTTTCTTGCTCTGGCCACATTCCGGGGAAGTCCAACTAAATCCAAACTACTTATTTCCCGGTTGGCCATACCATTCACTTCGGTTTTGTTTTGGAATCCGGTTGGGCTTCAACTAAAACCAAATCGGTTGGTTCCTTCTCAACAAGCTAGTTGGCTTTGGATGACACCAACCCATGTGCCAATTCGTGGCCTTAGGAAGAGATAAAGGCAAGTGGCTTGTTTTGGGATATTTTCAAGGCCAATCCTTATCTTCTTTGGGATATTTCTCATCTAAGCTTAGCCCCCAAGTCTTCTCTAGTCTATAAATAGAGGACATGCCCTCATGTAGACCTAGCCCTTCGAAATCCCACAAGTTCTTTAGAGAGAAGAGAGCGTAACTCTCTTTCTCTTCACTTTCAATACAAACACAACTTGTTCTTACTTTGTTCTTGATTTCCATAGCTTTCTTCACTTGTTCTTGAGCTCCAAGCTCTCATTTTCCAGCAGCCTCTCTTTACTTTCTTTGTCTTGATTTACTTGTTCTTGAGTACTCTTGTTGGTTCTTGAGTACTCTTGTTGGTTCTTGAGTACTCTTGTTGTTCTTGAGTTTTTTACTTTTCAAAACCTTTACTTTCTTTGTCTTTCAAAACCGAAAACCTTACTTTTTTGTGCACTTAGCTATGATATCCTCTTCCATGGATACTCGTAGCTAAACCCTTCATTCGGTTGAAGGGGTGTGCTTGTATCATAAAACCATTTTAGACCCTTTTCTTAGTGCCTCTTTGTGTTCAAACTTGTTCTATGTGCCATATACTAGGTTAGAACACTATTGGTTGAGTGGATGCTCGAAAGAGCAAAACTCTTCCATGGGGTTCGTGAACATACGTGGTTAAGTGGAGGCTCGAAAGAGCAAAGCTTTTCCATAGAGTTCAACCTCTTTAAAACACCACTTGGTTGATCGGAAATGATTGATCAAGTGTATGCACATGGGCTAAGATACTTCGAAAGGAGGAATTAGCCTAACTAGAACAAGTGTTCTATGTCTTGAAAAGGACTAGACGGTGTGGCAAGTCGAGTGCTAGAAATGGCCTTGATACATCTTTGAACATTTAGAACGATCATTAGAGGTCGATGATGAACGATTTATGATACAAGGCCCCTAAAACCGAATCTTTCCATTAATCGGAACAAAACCTGTCACTTTACTTTCAGTCCTATTATCAACTGCTTACTTTCAGTACCATTTACTTTCAGTATTTTACTTTTCGCAACTAACTTTACTTTTCAGTACCTTTACTTTCCGCAACTAACTTTACTTTCAGCACCTAACATTTACTTTTCCGCACATTTACTTTCTGTACTTTACTTTCCGCACATTTACTTTTCAGTCATTTACTTTCAGTACGCTTACTATAGGCGCTTTCAATATTAACCCAATATATCTTTGGTACGCATTACGCTTCTAGCGTGCGGCTAGTACCAAAAGTATATTGATCAGTTGATATTGAATTCGACTGTTCCAGCAATTTACTTTTACGCACTTTACTTTTACGCACTTTATTTTCAGCACTTTACATTTCCGTACGCTTACTACAGACTTGTTCAACGTCAATCCAACATAACGTTGGCACGCATTGCGCTTGAAATATAGCGTGCGGCCAGTGCCAACGGTGTGTTTGTGGTTGACATTGAACCCGACTGTTCCAGCAATTTATTTTCCGCACTTACTTTCAGTATTTACTTTACGCACTTTATTTTCAGCAATTTACTTTTTCAGTATTTACTTTCAGTTCAGTATTTACTTTCTTTACTTTCAGTATTACTTTCAGTACTAAAACCACAACCAACCCCAATCGCACTTAATTTTCTGTACAAATTCCTCAAAGAACAACCATTCCACCAATTCCCTTGGGTTCGACGCCTACTTACCGCTTTACTACCCAATAGTGAAGTCACAAGTAGTGGACTTATAAATTTATTTTGCACATTGCCTCACGACAAGGCTCTGTCAGGCTTCCATGACGCGTAGTTTGAACCTTCAAGAAGCGGTGGTCTGGTTGTGCTTTGTCCTTCCTTCTGAGTCTTCTTGAACAGTACTAGGATCCCACTCAGTGTGTCGAGTGTCTGCTCTGATACCAATTGAAATACTGTTATCTGTTCAAGCTACTCTTCGAGGTTGTGTGCAGACAGTTATTGAACACCTTTGCAAATAGTACCACAAACAGAACAAAAACAGGAGCACACACTGTATGATACCCAGTTCAGCTTCGCCTACTCTGGGGGGCTTCCCACACCCTAAAGGGTCACAAATCTTTATTACGAGTATAGAGCTTACAAGTGGACTTACGCTTACACAACTCCTAATTTGTAATTGCCTAGCCTCTATCACTCCGTCTCTCAGATTTGCAATCTCGGTTCACCGCGGTTCACCTCGATCCCCTTTGCCCGAACCTTCCGTCCGAACGTGCTCGATCTTCTCCTGAAGTTCGGTTGCTTTCTCTCGAAAGCCAGCAGTTGTGTTGGGTGTGTGCAGTGGTAAGATCAATCTCAGACAGCCTGAATTGCACACTGAACAGACTTAGTCAGCGCCGATGTTTTTCCAATGGGGAAAGAACAGTCGGCCGTTGCTCTCTTCTTCTCCTATCGGTAATACGCACTCGTGTGTATTTCTTTCTGAAAGCGATGCAGATTATGGGCGCCCTAACATTCTATTTATATGCATGGGCGATCTCCAAATCTGCTCCAGATAACCTCATCAAATATTTAGGAAATATTCCTAAATATTCGATGTGTATCTTTAATCCAATCTTTTAGGAAAGCCACATCATTCCTTTCTCGACAAGTCTGGCACGCCGCCTTTCAATCTGAAGAGCAGATATTCATTTGAATATCTGAGTCCCTAAAACTTCGCTGGCCGACATCAACCGAAAAGATCTTCGATCTTTTAGAAACTTTCGGATTGCATTCTTGCGTCTGCTCCACGCTGTATTGTAGTACCAGAATGCGTTCGAACTCCGGTTGAACACCTGCTCGAACTGTCTAAAGATGTTTTGCCAAATACATGCCACTCAAGGGAACATCAAATTTGATTGCACACATTGCCTTGTACTCCAATTCAACCGGCAAATGGTATGGTTTCCCATATATGAGGCGAAAAGGGGACATCCCAATGGGGGTTTTGTAGGCGGTTCGGTAGGGCCACAATGCATCATCTAGCTTCAATGACCACTCCTTCCTTGAGCTTCCCACCGTCTTTTCTAGAATTGCTTTGATTTCCCTATTTGAGATCTCTACTTGCCCGCTTGTTTGTGGGTGATACGGCGTAGCTACCTTGTGACTTACCCCATACTTGGAAAGCAAGGCTTTAAAGTGTTTTTCCTTAAAGTGTGAACCGCCATCACTAATGACGGTTCTTGGAACTCCAAACCGTGGGAAAATTATCTTCTTGAAGAGTCTTGTAACAACCTTGGCATCACAAGTAGGGGAGGCGATGGCCTCTACCCATTTAGAAACATAGTCGACCGTGACCAAAATATATTGATTTCCATACGAAGACGGGAAAGGACCCATGTAGTCTATACCCCAAACATCAAATATTTCCACCAGTAGGATGCTTTTTTGGGGCATTTCATGCCTCTTAGAGATATTTCCCGACCTTTGGCATTGGTCACAAGCCTTGACGAACTCATAAGCATCTCTAAAGAGGGTAGGCCAATAGAATCCACTTTGTAGGACCTTTGATGCCATTTTTTCTCCACTACCATGTCCTCCATATTGGGATGAATGACAATGGTATAGGATATTCCTCATTTCTTCTTCGGTGATACAAGTCCTATATATCCCGTCTGCGCAAAGCCTATACAAGAATGGCTCATCCCAATAATACCTCTTTGCCTCCGATAAGAATTTCCTCTTCTGATGGTGATTCATGTCATGGGGCATACCACAAAATCTACCATATCCGCATACCAAGGGAGGGCTTCCACTTCCACTCTCATTAGTTGCTCTCCAACGAAAGAGTCGTCTACAAGGGTGGTGTCTTCTTTGAGTTCCTCATTTCCCTCAAGCCTAGATAGGTGATCGGCGACTAGATTTTCCACTCCCTTTTTATCTTTGATCTCAATATCAAATTCTTGGAGCAATAGGATCCATCTTAATAACCTTGGCTTGGAATCCTTCTTTGACAAGATATATTTGATCGCCGCGTGGTCGGTGAATACAATGGTCTTTGACCCGACAAGGTATAGACGAAACTTGTCAAATGCATACACAATGGCAAGGAGTTCCTTCTTAGTCGTAGAATAATGCGTTTGAGCTCCATTTAGGACCTTGCTAGTGTAGTGAATGGCGTGAAGTTTCTTGTCCACCCTTTGTCCTAGAACCGCTCCAATAGCATAATCGCTTGCATTACACATGAGCTCAAAGGGCAAATCCCAATTTGGAGGTTGAATAATAGGAGCCGAGACCAATGCCTTCTTCAACTTCTCAAAGGCCATTAAGCACTCTTCATCAAAATGGAATTTGGTGTCATTGCATAATAGATTTATCAAAGGCCTTGCAATTTTTGAGAAGTCCTTAATAAATCTTCTATAGAAACCGGCATGGCCAAGAAAACTCCTTATCCCTTTAACATCCCTTGGGGGTGGCAATTTTTCGATAACTTCCACTTTAGCCTAATCCACCTCAATTCCTCTCTTTGACACCAAGTGTCCAAGCACTATGCCCTCCTGCACCATAAAATGACATTTTTCCCAATTTAGCACAAGATTTGTCTCAATACATCTTTTCAAGACTTTGCCAAATTGGCCAAGCAATCATCAAATGAGAAACCATAAACAGAAAAATCATCCATAAACACTTCCATAATTTCCTCAATAAATTCCAAAAATATATCCATCATGAATCTTTGAAATGTGCCCGGTGCATTACAAAGTCCAAAGGGCATTCTCTGATAGGAAAAAGTTCCATAGGGACAAGTGAAAGTGGTACAAAGTCCAAAGGGCATTCTCTGATAGGAAAAAGTTCCATAGGGACAAGTGAAAGTGGTCTTTTCTTGATCTTGGGGATGAATAGGGATTTGGAAAAATCTACTATATCCATCAAGATAGCCAAAGTAATCATGCTTGGTTAATCTCTCTAACATTTGATCAATAAATTGAAGTGGAAAATGATCTTTCTTGGTGGCTTTGTTAAGTTTTCGAAAATCTATGCACATACGCCAACTGGTGACGGTTCTAGTGGGAATCAATTCATTTTTATCATTTTTTACAACCATCATGCCTCCCTTTTTGGGGTACCACAATGATGTGACTCACCCAATTAGAGTCCGCAATAGGGAAGATAATTCCCGCATCAAGCATTTTTAAAATTTCCTTCTTAACCACTTCACCAACAATGGGATTAAGTCTCCTAGCATGTTCCCTAGATGACACACTATCATCTTCCAAATTAATTCTATGCATGCACAAACTAGGACTTATCCCCTTCAAATCATCAATAGAATAACCAGTGGCACCTTTGTGCTCTCTAATCACATCAAGCAATCTCAAAGTGTCATTATCATTCAAGGAGGCATTAACAATGATAGGCAAAACCTTTAACAAAGTCAATATAATTGCAACTCATGGTAGCACTAGGACTCTTTTGTGCTCTATCTAAGTTAAACTCAATTTCTTCGTCACCTACTCTCATTGTTATTGAACCTTTAGTCGTGTCAATTATAGCTCCGGCCGTATAGAGGAAGGGTCTTCCTAAAAGGATAGGGATCTCCGTGTCCTCTTCCATTTCTAGCACTACAAAGTCTCTTGAAATGTGAAAGTTCCCTACTTTGACCGGGACATCCGTAAGAATCCCCCTAGGATATCTTGAGGAGTCGTCCGCGAGCCTCAAGGTCATTTGTGTGGGCATAGGTTCACCAATGTTCAATTTCTTGCATAATGAGTAGGGCATTAAAGATATGCTAGCTCCTAAGTCACACATAGCACGTTCTATTTTCACTCCACCAATATAGCATGAGATAGAAAAACTACCCGGGTCTCCTAGCTTTGGTGGCATGTTAGGATGGAAAATGGCGCTACACTCTTCATTGAGGGATATTGAATTTACCTCTTCAATTGTCCTCCTGCAAGTAACAATGTCTTTTAGAAAATGAGCATATGATGGGGCTTGAGTAATTACCTAGGTGGAAGGCCATGTCACATATAGTTTCCTCATCATATCGGCAAACTTGGAGAATTGCTTGTCATTGTTCTTCTTCTTAAGCCTTTGTGGGAAGGGTATAGGAGGTGTGTATGGTTTAAGCTCATCTTTCTCCTTTTCCACTACTTTTTCCTTTTGGGTTTGAGGGTTAGGGACCTCTTCATCTAACTATTTAATTTCGGCACTAGCTTGTCCTCCAAGATCAAAAGAAACTTTCTTCCTCTTCGGTTGTTCACCCTCTAACTCCTTTCCACTCCTTAACGTAACCGCATTACAATGCTCTCTTTGCCCTTGTTCGGGTCGAGCCGGCAATTTCCCTTGTGCCCTTGTAGAGGACTCGGCTTGTTGAGCTATTTGGTTCTCAAGCATTTTATTATGGGTTTCCAACCTTTCAAACTTGGTTTGCATGTCCGTTAGTAGAGCTTGGACGTCCCTACTTGCCCTTTCTTGTTGTTCAAGGATTTTGGCCAACATTTCCTCCATACCGGAGGGTTCATTAGAAGGTTGAGGGGGATGGTCAACTTGTTGGTAGGGCCCTTGAGCTTGAGTTTGGTATTGTTACCCTTGGTTTTGACTCCTTTGAAGCAAGGTCGGTCCTTGGCTTTGATATTGGTTTTTAGGTTGGAATTGATTCTTTGGTGGGAAAGCTTGATTATTTAGGGTAGGCTTAGGACCAAATCCGGGAGGTGTAGTGCCAAAGTCGGGACGAGTGGGATACGTGGTCTTGTAGGAGAAATTAGGGTGATTCCTCCATCCTGAGGAAAACCTTGGTGTAGTGTAATTGGATTGAGAATTTTGCCCTTGAGTGCCACTAGCATCATACTCCCTACCATGGTTTCCACCAACAAAATTTGCATCTTCATAACCATAATTAGGACCATCCCTTTGAACTAAGGGGCAAGAGTTGGTTTCATGCTCAAAGACCTCACAAATGTCGCCCCTTGACTCGTTGAGCGATCTTTCTCTGGGTGTTTCAATTTGAATACTTCATCCGAGAGGTTCTCAAAATCTTTCCCTAGGGCCTCATAGTCACTTGTGCTCACGACCTTTACTTCGTGCCTTTCTCCTTTCCTTCTTGGATTTCCCCTTTCACTTCCCTGCATGAAATAGTTCTTTGTGATCTTCTCGATTACCGCATATCCTTCTTGCGATTCAAGATCCATGATGGCTCCTCCCGCGGCGGTATCAAGTGCAAGCCGCGAGGCACCATCAACACCATGATAGAAAGTGTGGAAAATGAGGAGATTATCTAGGTTGTGATGTGGGCAAAGTCTTTGATACTCTTTATATCTCTCACAAGCTTCATAGAGTGTTTCCCCATCCATTTAGGCAAAGTTTGTGATTTGATTCCTATAGTAGGCCGTCTTGGAAGGAGGGAAATACTTGTTGAGAAATGCAACGGCAAGCTCCTCCCAAGTGGTGAAACTATCCGGCGTTTGGCTTCTTAACCAATCCTTTGCTATTCCCGTGAGGGATAAAGGGAATAACCTCAAGAGTTTTGCATCTTCGGAGAACCCATTAATCTTGAAAGTGGCACAAACTTCAAGAATGTTGTCAAATGAGAGTTTGGGTCCTCGTGGTCTCTTCCCGAGAATTGGTTTGATTAGACCATTTGAATTGTTGAGGTCTTCAAGTCGAAGTCTCGGTTATCCACTGTCGGGACAAGGATTGGGGAACGATATCCATAAGCCGTAGGGGCGGCGTAGTCCTTAAGTACCCTTCTAGCACGAGGGCCTTGTGGTAGTTGAGCGGGAAGAGGAGGAAGTCCATCTTTATCTCCCATGTCTTGAGCAATGGTTTCTTGAGCGTTCGATGTGGATCCTTTAGCCTTAATTGTCTTACTCCTTGTAAGGTGAGGATTAACAATATCTCTTATGGGTTGATTCAAGTCTCTATCCACAATCTTGGTAAGTTTCTTGGTCTTAGGTGGCATAAACGAGATGCACCTACAAAGGGGAAAACAAATAAGACAAGTGAGGATAATGGAATGAGCTCAAGAATCACAAGTAGCAAAACAAATAAAGAAAAACATGGAATAGTCAAAGTACTAAATGAGTCGTCCTAGGGACAATCTAGCCATTGCTCCCCGGCAACGATGCCATTTTGACAATTGCAAATTTCGTATAGTCAAAAGAATTTATAATTTGACCGGTAAGACCGGTGTCGAACCCAAGGGAGCAATTGGATTATACGCTAGGAGAATCAAGTTTTCAACTCAGCTATTCCTTCAATATTCAATGTTGAGGTGATTATCAATTAAGAAACAAGTAATGAAATGATTTCAAGGGGTTTCAATTCAATTAGAGAGAGTTTCGAGGGGTTACTCCCAACCTAGGCAATTTCTCAACGATCATGTACACAAGAGTTAAACTATCTTTAGGGGTTGATTGGTTCAAACCTAGCTTAGGCTAAGGTAGATTAACTTTCATGTAGGTCAAACCCTAGTCAAGCCATCTTAATTCGAACCTCACTTTATCGAGATATTGGTTCACTCTATATCACTCTTATCCTTGGAACATCTCCCAAGGTAATAAATGATATAGGCATAAAGTTTTAGTTAACCTCACACCATGCATTTACTCTCATAAACACTTGATGAGTTCAGTTCCACCATATCCAAATCATCACTAAGCTTTTTCAATACTTAGATCATAATTCTAAGATCAACATGTCACTTAGGCATTTTATCAAACACTTAGCAACATATCATGAATAGAGCATTTAGTGAAAATGAAATCAACTCTATAGATTGCAAATTGAATGTGTATACATGATCATTGAGTACCAAGGAGGGTTGTAAATCCCTCAAAACACAAGGGGACTACTCACTCATCATGTAAGACAACATGATGTGAGTAGGGTTTAAGCACAACTACAAAGAGAATAGAAGAAGGATAGAGGTAGGATGATTAATCCTAATGTCTCAATTTGATCTTCACTCCTCCTTGGTTTGATGATGATGGATGACCTTGATTTGATCTCTTTTTTTGGTATTTTTCCCCCAAGATGCCAAGTGAGTAGGTCAAAATTGCCTCTTTCTATTTATAGCCTCGGGTAAAATCTGACACTGTAGCAATCCCAGTCGGTTGACTGGGGTATGCTTGCGGCCCAGGCGGTCGACTAGAGGTTGAAAAGGCAGTCTCGTGTAGCGATCTCCCAGTCGACCGACTGGACAAGCTAGTCGACCGACTGTGCAAATGAAGAACGTGAGCCTCCTGAGTAGCTTGGCCAGTTGACCGACTGGCGACCTCAGTCGAGCGACTATGCAAATGGGCAAGTCTGGGCATCTGAAGCTCCTGGTCAGTCGACCGACTGGAGGGTCCAGTCGACCGACTCTGGAAGTGAAGTTTGTGAGCCTTCTGAGGAGATCGGCCAGTCGACCAACTAGAGTAGGGGAGATGCTCAGTCGACCGACTGGAGACTCTTTTTGCCCATATTTTGCTCAAGTCGTCAATTTTTCCCCGAGTTTCCGTATTTTGGCTTTGACACTGAGATATCTTGTTTTGTACCTGAAATGTACGAAAAGGGATCAAATGACATCGAATTATTGCCGGAAACGAACTAAAGCTATAGTGAAAACGGGTACTAATAAGTCGAAAACTCGACTTATCACCTATTAATAGGATAAATCTTTGTAAGGAAAGGTGTTCCAAGTATTACTTGGTTGGTAATATCTTTAGCCTGTAAAAAACTAGTTTGTATACATTTTTTTATCAATGCATACTTTAGCTTCAGGCAATTTGTAATTAATTTGGAGATTATTTCCCCCCGCATGAGATAATGTATGCGTAGTTTTATGAACATACCTTGTAGGGATTAACCCTTCTTGAATATCATTCAAATCAGCTCCACTATCTATAAGAGCGGTAAATTCTTTCGAATAATCATTGTTAATTAACAATGTATTCTTAACAAGTCATTTTTGTGTTATAAACATTTCTAAAGTAGATAAGAAATGTTCATCATTGATTTCTTGTTTAAGATTTTGATCCGAAGGTATTTCTTGATTAGAAATAATATTCTTATGATTATCTTTGTTAATAATTTCAGTATCCTGATCAGAAATAATATTTTGGTGAGAAACCATCTTTCCTTTCTCAATTCTAGAAATTCTTTGATCAGAACGTTTATTATTTGTCTTAATGTTCTGAATTTCTTTTTTGAGATTATTAATCTCTATGATTAAATCATGTATAGAAGTAGATTTTTCTACCTCTGTTTTTCGCCTAATTCGTCTATAGACTTCATCCATTAGATAAGGCTCATGGTTAATTATTTCCCTATGAACTTCTTGTGACTTAGAAGTTTCTGACGTCGCATCAAGCTGAGTATTAAGTTTATCAAGAATCTTTAATCTTAACTCTGGATCTTTCACATCCTCGAGTAATTCCATAGCTTTTTTTAAAGCTTAACATATTAATTTCCAAATCTTGGAATTGCGACTGCATTTTATATAATGCTTCCTCATCTTCAGAATCCTGTTTAGGACAGGGTTGCCCTTGCTTGCAAGGAGCACAATCTGAATCTGAGGAAGCATTATATAAAATGAGTATATAATAGTTATGAATACTATGTAATACCTGTTATTCTCTCTCTATTCGAACCGTGGTTGCATCACCATATTCATATAATAGTATTCATAACTAGATAACTATTTACATATTCATAACTATTCTCTCTCTTTGGTATCCGAGCCGTGGTGGGATAGTATTATGTATTTTTGTACTAGATTTATCATATATCTTATTTATCATGAATCTTTTCATAAACCAAAAAATGGTTAAGAATAAATTTGAAAGAAGAATATGATCTTCCGACAAATCTAGAAGCACATAATAAGTGGATAATCCCTAGAATTGAACCCAGTTTAATTTATAAACTAGTTACTTTTGAGAAAATTGGTCTCAAACAGGTTGTTAAGACAACTGAAGAAACAATTCCGCTGAATTCTGATGAATTAACAATTAGATTGCTTGAAGAAAGTGATTTACTTTTATACAGGCACTCTTACAAGCTTATACATATTGGTTTAGTGCAAATTGCTTTTAAACCATTAACCCTTGAAGGTTTACCAGAGAGCTTTATTGCAGCTCTACGAGATGGTAGAAACCTAATTATAAACAATCCTTAATGGGAATCTTTCAAACTAGCTTGGCTCATGGTCCGGTTTATTTTGATGTTTACCCAAATATGCAATTATCGTTATCCAATATTAATATTTCGGATTCTTTAACGTTAAACGTTAAAACCAATGGTTATAACTATAAACCTGGAACGGAAGTAATAGCTATCTGTTATAGGATTTATTATAAGCCTCTGTTTACCCTTAATCTCCAGTGTAGGATAATGGATAAACAAATTAATGATACTATATTAATAGAATCCAACTTTAGTAAGTTGAGTATCTCGACAAGATGAAAGATTAAGTGGGAAGAAATAGAATTCCCAACAGAATGGACTTTGGCAGAAATAGTTCACCTCAGCCAATTGGCCATAACAACTTAATCAATTTAATCTAGACTCCTGAAGGAACAATTACCCTTGAATTTGATAATATAAGCAGACCCTCAATGTCTTCTAAACTGAGTTCTAGGCTTAGTAAATCGAGTTCAATGAGAAATTATATTTCGCCGTTTGATTATAACATTGAACAACCTCTTGAATCTACGAGAGCTTCAACATCTCAAATCAGAGACCAGGAAAGAATTGATAGGCTAATAATGGATCAGAACAATATTGTTAAAGGCCTTAGCATTAACGATCCGGAAATAACCGTATCTGAAATAAATTTTAATCTTTAATTATGTCTGACAAAACAATAAATTTTAGTCCTGGTTCACATGCAAGAAAAATTGTTAAAATTGAATTTGAGTCAGATAATTGGAAATCATTTAGAAAATGGTTATTTGAGTCTTATAGCTCAATAGAGTTAAAAGCTCTAAGTGATGAGTTTTACAATTTGTGTGAACAAAAGAATAGAATCTTAATCTTTGTTCCCTGGTTTATTTCTACTTATGTTGAACAATATATTTCAACACTATAAAGAAATTATAAGTTGAGTACGGGTAAAAACATTACACAGGTTTATCCACCCCAACAGCCTTTTTAAATTGAAAAGAATGGAATTAGTCATAACTTTGTTGCATTTGCTAAACTTTTAGAAGATGACACTCTTCCTGCAACATGTAAACAAATGAATATGATGTTTAGACAAAATAATTATTCTAATATGTATTTGGGTATCCTTGAAGAACAATTAGGTTCAATACAAAACAGAGTAGAACAATTAAATGATATTATGAAAACTCAGTCAGGTATAGCTGAAAAACTAGTAGAAATAACTACGTCCAAAACCATAGGAATGGCTACACCTAGTTTACAGCCACCACCTAATATTACAAATTTTAAATTAAAACCTATGAAGGATCTAGAAGATTTTCTAAAAGAATGAAGTTACAACTCTATATAAAAATCTAAGAGATAAGCTTATAGAAGAACCAAATTATAAGAAAGTTTATCAAGACCAAATTAATAAACTTCATAAAGAGGCAGATAAGCCAACTACGGGACAATATTATTATCCTAAACCAACACCAGTGGATGTCTTAATAGAAGAATCCAATGAGATAATTACAAACTGTTATAGTGGCGGACACATCTATGAATGGAATATAGATGGTTTTGCTAATCAACAAATTCACAATACAATACATAGGATGTTGATGTACTCCATAGTTTGCAAGATTAATAATAATAGTGATAAAAATACTGCTAACATGATCATAGCAGGTTTTTCAGGCCAATTAAAAGGTTGGTGGGATAATTATCACACTCTAGTTGAGAAAAATGATATTCTCAATAAAATTAAACAAGAAGGTGATAATATTGTTGAAGATGTTGTTTATACTCTGATTGTTAGTATATTAGAACACTTAACAGGAAAATTCTCAGCAAATGGTGAGAGTATTAGAACCTTACTACAAAATCTTAGGTGTAAAACACTAACAGATTTTAGGTGGTATAAAGATATTTTCCTAAGTAGGGTAATGGAATTACTAGAGTATAATAGCACTCTTGGAAGTCAAAATTTATTGATGGCTTGCCTAGTTTATTTGCTGAAAGGATTAGGAATGTCCTTAGAGGAAATCATCCTTCTATTTCTTATGAAAGTTATACTTATGGTAAACTAATTGGAGTTTACACTCAGGAAGGAATATCCTTATGCAATGAAATTAAGTTGAATCAGCAGCTTAAACGACAAAGTTTTATGGAGAAATCACAATTAGGTAATTTCTGTGATCAGTTTGCAATAGACAAATCCTTTTCTAGTAAGCCTAGAAAACCTAAGAAGGATTATACTCCTTATCATAAAAGGAAAAGGTTTTCTAAAAAGAAAATTGAGGAAAAGGAAGAGCGTCAATACGCTAGGAAAGACAATAAGTGGCTAAAGAATAAGTCAATGACTTGTCATAAGTGTGGCAAAAAGTGTGGCAAAAAGGGCCACTTTGCCAATAATTGTTGGGTTAAACGAAAGATTAATAATCTTGAAGAATCTGATAGGACAAAAGATATTATATCAAACATCCTTCTTAATAATGATTCAGGATCAGAATTAACTGATCATTCTTCAACTAGTGAAGACTTAAAGGTTTTCAGAAAGGAAACCCTTAATACTGACCTAGATTCAGATTGTGCAAGCAAGGGCAACCCTGTCCTAAATAGGATTCTGAAGATGAGGAAGCATTCCATAAAATGCAGTCACAATTCCAAGATTTGGAAATTAATATGTTAAGCTTTAAAAAAGCTATGGAATTACTCGAAGATGTAAAAGATCCAGAGTTAAGATTAAAGATGCTTGATAAGCTTAATACTCAGCTTGATGCAACGTCGGAAACTTCTAAATCAAAAGAAGTTCATAGGGAAATAATTAACCTTAAACCTTATCTAATGGATGACATCTATAGACGGATTAGGAAGAAACAGAGGTAGAAAAACCTACTTCTACACATGATTTAATCATAGAGATTAATAATCTCAAGAAAGATATTCAAAACATTAAGACAAATAATAAACGTCTTGATCAAAGGATTTCTAGAATTGAGAAAGGCAAAGAAGTTATGAGTTCTGATCAAGAAATATCTTTGAATCAAAATCTTAATAATGACCATTTCTATCGACATTAGAAATGTTTATTACTCAAAAATGGCTTGTTAAGATTACATTGTTAATTAACACTGATCATTCAAAAGAAGTTATTGCTCTTATAAATAGTGGAGCAGATTTGAATGTTATTCAAGAAGGGTTAATCCCTACGAGGTATTTTCATAAAACTACGCATACATTATCTCATGCGGGGGGAAATAATCTCCAAATTAATTATAAATTTCTTGAAGCTAAAGTATGCATTGATAAAAATGTATACAAACTAGTTTTCTACTGGCTAAAGATATTACCAACCAAGTAATACTCGGAACACCTTTCCTTACAAACATTTATCCTATTAATAAAATTAATACAAAGAGAATAGTTGGAACCTTTGAAGGAAAAGATATTACATTACAGTTTATAACTGAGCCTTTAACAAAGGTTTTAAATGATGTTTATAACAACATAACTGTTAAAAAAGAATTCAATGTTCTTACTATCAATGACAGACTTCAGAATCAATTCTCTCTTGAAATCTGTAAAAATAATCCTAATACATTTCGGGATAAAAGGAAACATGTCGTTTCCATTCCATCAAAAGAAAGTTTTGATAAATACCAAATGAAGACTAAACCTTGTCAAACAAATCTTGCATACATTAAAATGTGCAAAGAAGAGATTGATCTTTTGTCACATAAAGGATTAATTAATCCTTGGAAACCTCTCTGGTCAGGTAAAACTTTCTATTTTCGAAAAAATAGTGAGCAAGATAAAGGGATTTCAAGATTAATAATTGATCAGTTGATAATATAGCTAAGTATTCAAATAGAATCCAAAAACTTATGCTAAGTCACGGCAATCAAAACATTTGTATTAACTCGGGGTGAACCGAGGTCGTACCCAAAGGATAGGTGGTTAAACCAATAATGCTAACGATCCAATTAGAATGTCTATGGTTTGGAGGGGGATTTTTGTTCCTCTAAGAGGATGATAGTAGAGGGTACTATTCAAAAGTGAGATTGTATGTACTAAAAGTGGTTAAATTTCAACTAAAAGATGACTAGGAATCACTTCTCCACCTAGACAATTATTGTGACAATGAAATGAGACACCAAAGATGAAATCACATGCACATGCGTAGAAATTGGCTTATGCAACATTGATACTAAGTTCAACTCGCGCCACAACTTAGTACAAAGAGGTTACATCTCGCATAGTACCTCATACTTGCGTTCTATTGGCACTATAGAATATGAATGTCTAGCCTCACACTTGCGCTTTATTGACTAGATAATCATGTTCTTGTTAAGCTCAAGCAATTCTCATTAGGTTAAAGAGTTATCCAACTAACACAAAACCCTACTGCTTCTTCATTTAGTTCATTGAAATCATGACGATCAACGTGAGCTACATCAAGCATAAGATCAAGCAGAATTCCTATTGAGAACATTTCACAAACATCTTATAGGCAATTCGAGAAATTAAGTTCAAAGGAAGATGATTCATGTGCAAACTCATTCATCATCAGCATCCAAGGTATTTACAACGTCACAAACATGTCTAGGGGATCCATTGATCCCCAATCAAGGTCACTACTCACTCATGGTGAGTTTACAAATGAAGTCAACAATAAAAATGCAAACAACCATATGGAAAGTAGAGTTTAGAACTTCAAAACCGATATGGAGATTCAAGAACACTAGAGGATCCGATCTTCGATCTTTGTTGCTGAAGTTCTTCCTAACTTAATCCGAGAGTTCTCTATCTCTGGAACGCCGCACACACACTTCACGTTTCTCTTTCTTTTCAAACCTTCGATCTCCATATCAAAAACCATCCAAATTCCCCTCAAAAGAAACAGATTTTTTTCTCTCCATAAAGGCATGCGTTCGCATGCTTTTGACCATGAGTTTGCATGGTCTCCTGCAGGCTGGTAAATTTGATCGAGTGCAAGCGCACTCTTGAAGTATGCGAGCACACAGAACCATGCGTGCGAACGCACGATATTTTCATGCGTCGGGTCTGGGTTGCGCGACCGCATGAGGTAAACTGTGCGAACGCACAAGGCTGCAAAGGCTAGCAGGACAACGAAGTACTTGCATGCGAGCGCATGACCTTGAGAAATTTGCGCTCCGACTTCCAACTTGTGTTTTCTTGCTCCAAAATGCTCGGTTTTGCCCCAAAATCACCACCTACTTGTATTCTCAGCTTAAACTCTGTAATTTGCCTGAAAAGAACCACAAAGCATCAAATTGCAAGTGAAATTGTAATAGAACAATCGAAACAATAAGCATAGAGGTTGCCTAAAATGCATATATTTTAGCGCTATCAAATCACCCCACACTTAATGTTTGATCGTCCCGAGCAAACTAATCATAGAGATCAACAACTATAATGCACTTCACTCACTCAGGATCAGTTCAAAGAAAAATCCATATGTTCACGAAAACTAACTAAAAACACTAAGAAACAAATCCTTCTTCTAACTAACCACTTTCGTAGGTAACACGAGTGCATTTAGCGAATGCACCAAGCCTTTAAACCCCTAGGCTACCCTAGTGGAAGAGTTGTAGTCTCCTGAGAGTTTTCGGACATGGGAATACTCACAAATCCCACAAAAAGAACAACCATCCAATTAGGCATTTTAACTTCACAAATGTCAAAGTACTAGGCAAGGTGTTTTCCATGAAGTTCATAATGTATTCAAACTAGATATGTGCATTTTAATCACTACATGAAACCTCTTGAAATCCTTATGGAAATTCATGAATAATGACATTCAAGCAAATCAAAGGAAAGACTAACAAACCTTTAATCAAGGATTCTAGTCATTTTCTATATCAGAGATTTCAAGAAAACAATCTAACAGTCGCAAAGAAATCTTGTTGGATCACTCACCAATGCTAGCAAGGAGGCTAGTACATTGGCTTGTGACTTTGAACTCATTCTCAAGCCTAGGATGCAAAGGTCACTTAGTCATAAGAGAAGAAAGATTCCAACATTAAAGCTTTTATATACAGTTGCAAATCATATCATGCCTAAGTATAAAAGAATACGAGGTTCGTCCCTTAGTGAATTCTTGCTAGTAAGTTTCAATTGGCTCATTAGTTTTCATGCTAGAGAATGGTGGAATAGCCGATTATCAATTCTAAGTGCAACTTTAAGGGGTAGCATGGCCTTTGGCCGTACTAAGCACTTTCGAGGGGGAACTTACCTTCCTAACCCTCGGCGCTTAGCACATAATTCTTTAAACTCACTTCCTAGTGGTGATCAATCATAAGGAAGAAACTTGGGGCTTATTACACATTTTTTTTCTTCTCTTTTTTTTATTTTTCTTTGCCCTCTTTTGACCCCACACTTAGAACTTTGACAAAGGGCTAAGTGTTAAAAATGGAGCATGACAAACCAACAAGACAAATCCACAAGACAAGCAAGGTCACTAAGGTCACCTAAAGGCAATCATGGCATGCAAGGTTTTTTTTATAAAAATTTTCCGATTTCATGCTTTCAAAGATCAACTCTCTAGTCTCAACAAGAAAAAGCATAGAATAAAAGATAAAGAAGTGCTAGTAGATGCTTTGATCCTCAAGAATGAAAGTCAACAATCCAATACATTAGTCATCTAAAGGATCAATCAAGTGAAATCATGCACGACTAGCTGAATTAGGATTGAAATTTTTCGAAAATGTAGCCTTGCCCAGAATTTTTGTTTTCATTAAAAATTTGAGTTTTTGGATGAATGTCATAGTAGTGTAAGTGTTTTGCTCTAAACATGCAAATTGATTGGATTCTAAACATGAAAGCACGGCAAGCAAGCACAAACATCTCGTGTAGTCAAAACATAGGCACCCCACACTTAG
Source organism: Rhodiola kirilowii (assembly GCA_033675215.1). Lineage (NCBI taxonomy): Eukaryota > Viridiplantae > Streptophyta > Magnoliopsida > Saxifragales > Crassulaceae > Rhodiola > Rhodiola kirilowii. Next base: position 18,995,340 of record CM066199.1, read on the forward strand.
CAATTGCTTAGCCCTAAGCAATGAATAGCATGAAAAGCAAAGAGAAAGTTAAGAAAAACTTCTCTCGTTTGGAGGTAGCCATTTCAAAGTAAGAGATGTTGCTTCGCGCGTCTAGTTCTTGGAGGACTGAACTTGCACATAAGATTCGATTAATGATTCCCTTTTTCCTCTATAAGATAAGAAACTCAAAAACGGGAGTGTTAAGCACACAAGGTAAAGAAATCATCATCGTAAACATGTCAACATCATGCAAGTCAACTTATAACTCATCAAAAGAACACATCATCGAACGCCAAATGCTTAAATCTATCAAAAGCGCACCAAAACAAGTTAGAATGGTGCCGGACTCAAGCATGCGCACGCACAGATAGCATTGTGCGAACGCACAGCACTGGGCAATATAGAAATGAGACTCACAAATCTGTTTACCCCTATGAATCAACACGCACGTAGATGATCATACAACCTTCAACACTTATCAAGAATGTAACACATATCATAAGAGTGATCAACAATGTTTACATCCCAAAAGACCATCCTCAGAAGTCTCATCATCATCCACAAGTCATCATAAACAAAACATAAGCACGACAACATATAGAAATGCTAATCAAGTGCTATCATCTTCCAGATCCACCTCATCTGGCGTAGAACCGTCTTCATCTGGGGTAGTGGTAGTAGTGGAGGGATCATCGACTCTCACATCACCAGCAACTCCATGAACACCATGAGGTGCAATAATAAACTGCTCACTCGCACTATCTTCATCATCCATATCAATGCTGCCCTCTTCTCCACTCTTCTGAACATTTTCACCCCTAGGCATTTTGTTCACCGAATCCATCACCTTTTTCAAACTAGCCTCTACACTCTCCTTAGCTAACATTGAAGGCTCACCCATTTTCTCTTTACCCTTACCAGTAGGAAACAAAGGCGGAGATGGAGGCGAAAGTGATATAGGCAGAAATGGGGACCTAGGAGGCAAGTCAACACTAGAGGAGATATCCAAGTGCGTGGTAATGGTAAGTAAAGTCATCTCCTCCCATTTATTGTGCTCCGAAACATAAGTGGCAAGGAAATTTTGATTTCGCACCAATTTATCTTGCACTCTAGCAATGGCATCCAAGCGTGATAAAATCAGATCAAGTCTCGAGTCAGTAGAGGAAGGAGGAGGCATGGCATGCGAGGAAGAGGGCATATCATGGTCAGTAGCCCTGTCAATCTCATCTTCAACTTCAACTTCTTCCTCATCTTCACTATCTCCCTCACAATTTTTCCAATTCAGCCCCTTACCCAATATATGTCTAGACCTCATTTGCTTCCAAGTGAGCCTTAGCTTTTCACTCTCCATATCCCCAAATGTGAAATTCAGCTTCCTCGGAATCCATGTCACAAAGGAACCACCTCCCAAGCCCGGTTCTTTGAAGAAACAATCTGATTGTCCTTAATACCCTTAGTAATACACCATATCCAATCTACTTTCTACCCCCTCTCAATCATTAGCATAAGCATCATTTCAAGCTTTGTGACAAGTCTACCATAGTTAGTATGAACAAACACTATACCCGCTAAGAATTTATGAATAATCTTCCATATAGGTATACGAATGCTAGTAGACTTGTGTTGCTCCTCCTTAGTATAATCACACCCTGAAATTCTTTTCCAAAACTCAAAAACATCATCATCAACCACCTCAGGAGATAAACAATCCCCAGGTAATCTAAACCAATTGCATAAAACCTCAGAATCTATCTCCCATTGATAATCACCCATAGCAAACTCCCAGCATTTAACTTTCTCCTCTTCTTCATCCTTACTAAGCTTATGCACGGAACTAAATGAGCTAAGAAACTCCATAGTTACTTCATGATACGACCCAGTATCATCTCGAAAAATAAAACTCAATCCACTATTTCCAAGCAATGATTTAATCTCATCAAAAACCTCCAAAGTTTTCAAATCTTCAATAATAGGAAAAAGGAGAGGGATTGGCCATTTACCTTTGTGTGAAAGTGCATTATGCAAAGCAGTATCCTTCTCATAGTTGAATGACGGAGCGCACCACACCGTCGTTAATGTGCGATGGCTCTGTGCAAAAATAAATTTATAAGTCCGCTACTCGTTACTCTACTATTAGGTAGTAAAGCGGTAAGTAGGGGTCGAACCCAAGGGAATTAGTGGATAGTTGTTCTTTCGAAAATGGAAAGTAAGACAGTTGGGGGTTGGTTGTGATTTTAGTACTGAAAGTAACGTGGGTTGGTTGTGATTTTAGTACTGAAAAGTAAATGACTGAAAGTAAAGAAAGTAAATACAGGACTGAAAGTAAATACTAAAAAGTAAAGTGCTGGAAAGTAAAGTGCTTGAAGGACAAGGCTTGCTGAAAGTAAGTGCGTAAAAGTAAAGTGCTTGAAGGACAAGACTTGCTGAAAGTAAATGCTTGAAGGACAAGACTTGCAGAAAGTAAATGCTTGAAGGACAAGACTTGCAGAAAGTAAGCAGTTGTATAGAACTGAAAGTAAAGTGACAGGTGATGTTTTAATTAAAGGAAAGGATTCGGTTTTAGGGGCCTTGTATCATAAATCTGTTTTTCATCGACCTCTAATGATCATACTAAGGGTTCAAAGATGTATCAAGGCTATTTCTAGCACATGAATTGCCACATTGTTTAGAACACTTGTTCTATTTGGGCTAATTCCTCCTTTCGAAGTATCTTAGCTTATGTGCATCCATTTGATCAATCATTTCCGATCAACCAAATGGTGTTTTAAAGAGGTTGAACTCCATAGTTAAGTTGTGCCCTTTCGAGCCTCCACTTAACCATGAAGGTTCACGAACCCATGGAAGAGCTTTGCTCTTTCGAGCATCCACTCAACCAATAGCGTTCTGACCTAATATATGGCACATAGAACAAGTTTTGAACACAAAGAGGCACTAAGAGAAGGGTCTAAAACATTGTATGATACAAGCACACCCCTTCAACCGAATGAAGGGTTTAGCTACGAATATCCATAGAGGTGGATATCATAGCTAAGTGCTTAGTAAAGTAAAGGTTTTGAAAGACATGAAAGTAAAGGTTTTTGGAAATCAAGACAAGGAAAGTAAAGGGGAGAATACTCAAGAACCAATAGGAGTAAACTCAAGAACAACGAAAAGTAAAGGAAATGCTTGTGTACTTCAAGAACCGACAAGAGTACTCAAGAACAAACTTGTAGCTTCAATATCAAAGTGGTGTGTTTACATGGATTGTGCCCAAACTCTAGAGAGATAAGTAACAGGTGACTATGGACTTGTGGTGTGTGATGGATTGAGGATGATTTACAAAGGAGAAGGAGCTTGGTATTTATAGGCAAGGAGAAGGAGGAGATGTGGAGGGGAAGCAAGCCACATGTCAAGAGGGGAGTGGAAGGGCCAAATAGCCGCCGGCCTTAGGTGGCAAAGCCACAAAGCCACCGGGCAAGGTGGCATCTCCCCATGGCTAGCCGCCCATGTGGTGAGGAGGAGGAGAAGTTGAGTGGATTGAGATCTTTTCCCCAAAAGCCATCGGTTGGCATGTAACTCCGGTTGCCCCTTTGGTTGCTTCTTGGTTGATATCAAAAGACAAGGCACTTAGACTTGGAATTTCACTTGTGTTCTTGATCTTTGTTGGAATAAGTCATTGGGACTTAGTTGTAGCTTGATCGGAGTATTGTCGGAGTATGGCCAGTTCTGACTTGTAATCCACTTTTAGCGTTAAGAACTCCATTTTAGCTCGTTTCATCTTTTACTCCTTGAAATGGCATGTAGAACAAAAGTGAAACTAACAAGTAAAAGTTGTCAAGATAAAGTGTCTAATTTGGTGGGTTTAACTGTCTTAACGAATCATATAAATATGGTCCATCATTGAATCTCACCGGACCATCAAACTCATATGGCTTCGGCATAGTGAACTTGTTGGAATTATCGGCTCGAGGCGATGTTGGAGGCGTATCCCTTTCTAAATCTCCATCAGCTCTACTAACTGAGCTTGGTGCCATAATGTACCTCGTAGGATTCACAGAAGTACGCCATAATGTCTACCTGCAGAGTCAGATTTCACATACAAAATCTCAATTTTTTTTGGCTCTTCTTCTCCTTTCCTTTGGATTTCTTTGGAATTGGTGGCTTTGAAATTCCTAGGCTCTTCGAGGAACTCTTGGAAGGCTTCTTTGAAGAGGGGATCACTTTAACCTTGCCCATGGTGGATTCGGAGAGGAATGGTGATTTGGGGAGGAAAGGATTTAGGGTTCAGTAATTGGAATTGGGGGCGGAGAAGCGGGCAGCGAGTGAAGTAGAGCGGAGTTGGAGGGCAATCGACGGCTGGGGTTGGTCGGAGAAGGCAGGGCGATGGAAGCGGATGGAGGAGGGAAGGCGGATGTTTTTTTTAATTCGAGAATGAATTAGGGTTGAACTAAAATTGGCTTTTATATATAAACGCTAATCGACGCATGCGAACGCACAAACTTGCAGACAACTGAGAATGACGAGTTTTCATGGGATATGCATGCGCACATAAGCGAGTGTGCGAACGCACAATGACTTCCAGAGGCATGGAATTTCAATGCGAGCGCATTGAACTATGCGAGCTTGGCAAAATGAGAATTAAGGCTTGACATACGAACACACTAATGAAACTATGCGAACGCAATTTGCTGGACAGTGGCATTGTTTTTATGTCCGAGCGCATGAAATCTATGCAAGCACAACGAAATGAAGAAAAGGCCAATTATGCGAACGCATGAATGAAACTATGCGAACGCATGGAGTTACGGACAAGAATTTCTAAGCGAAACTCAACTCGTACATCAACACTCATGCACAAAATTTCAAACCCCACACTTGTATCCTATCAAGACATCAAATTCACCAAGCATATGTTAAGAAAACATCATGCTAAAAGCATTCCAATCGCACATCGATCATCAAATATAGGCATTCACACATGCATAGTTCATATCCTCAAATTCTTGCATGAAGCAAATAGAAATCCAATCAAAATAGATATACTTAAAGATCAGAGGAGAAACTTTACAAGCCTATTTTAACGTCTTGGCTAAGACGGAGCCGTGGCTTTACATATCGAGAAGCACACTAAGAGAAGTCCCGAGCGGGATCCCTTCTCTAGCGGTATTGCAGATAGCATTCACGAGAGTGCTTCCAACGTGTTTATATCTCCATCGGCAGCATGATAGACTTTAACTCTGTGACCATTTGCTTTGAACACATTCCCTTGATTGTCAACTAGCTCTAGGTGGCCATCATCGAACACTTTATGAATTCTATACGGTCCAAACCACCTAGACTTGAACTTCCCGGGAAACAACTTGTACTTGGAGTTGAATAGCAAGACTTTATCTCCTACCGAGAACTCTTTCTTAAGAATAAGCTTGTCGTGCCATCTCTGAGTTTTCTCCTTATAAATTTTTGAATTTTCGTAGGAGTCCAACCTGATTTTGTCTAACTCATTCAGTTGAAGGAGTCTCTTCTCTCCCGAAGCTTTCATATCGAAATTCAGCTCTTTGATAGCCCACATGGCTGTACTCAAGCTCTACCGGAAGATGGCAAGGTTTGCCATATACTAACCGATATGGAGACATTCCGATTGGCGTCTTGAAAGCGGTTCTATATGCCCATAAGGCATCATCAATCTTCAACGCCCAATCTTTCCCTGACTTCCCAACTGTTTTTGTCAAAATATTCTTTATTTCCCGGTTTGATACTTCGACTTGTCCATTTGCTTGGGGATGATATGGAGTAGCACACCTATGGAATATCCCGTACTTCTTAAGCAGAGACTCGAATCTTCTCTCTTTGAAGTGAGAACCATTGTCACTTATTACCGCTCTTGGAACCCCGAATCTTGGGAAAATAATCTTCTTAAACATCTTGATTACCACTTTAGCATCACAAGATGGGGAAGCTATGGCCTCAACCCATTTAGAAACGTAGTCGACCTCTACTAGAATAAAGCTATTACCTTGCGAAGAAGGTAGGGGTCCCATGAAATCTACGCCCCATACATCGAATACTTCAACCTCTAAGATGCCTTTCTGAGGCATTTCATCCCTTCTAGCAATATTGCCAATTCTTTGACATTCGTTACAAGACTTAACAAATTCATACGTATCCTTGAACATACTGGGCCAATAAAATCCCGATTGAAGAATCTTAGCTGCGGTCTTTAAAGCAGGACCATGACCACCATAAGAAGAAGAATGACAATAAGCTATAATTCCTTTTATATCTTCTTCGAACACACATGTTCTATAAATTCCATCTGGGCATAGCTTGTACAAGAACGGGTCATCCCAAAAATACCGTGAAACGTCGTGCAAGAACTTCCTCTTTTGATTATGATTAAGGTCATTCGGAAGAATTTTGCAAGTCAAGTAGTTCACATAATCCGCGTACCATGGGGCATCATCTTTGACACTCAGCAAATATTCTCCGATAAAAGAGTCTTCTATAGGCGTTGAGAACCTTTTTGAATCATAAAGCTCAACTCTCGAGAGATGATCCGCTACTACATTTTCGACCCCTTTCTTATCTTTGATGTCAATATTGAACTCTTGCAAAAGAAGAATCCAACAAATAAGTCTCAGCTTTGCATCTTTCTTTTCCATTAAATACTTAATAGCGGCGTGATCAGTGTAGACAATCGTCTTAGACCCAACAAGATATGGTCGGAATTTTTCAAAAGCATACACCACGGCTAGCAACTCTTTCTCGGTGGTAGTGTAATTCAATTGAGCATTATCAAGCACCTTTCTCACATAGTAGACTACATGGAGTCTCTTATCAACTCGTTGTCCCAAAACATAAGCTCAAACGAAAGATCCAAATTCAGTGGTTGCTCTATGGGTGCCAATACAAGAGCTTTCTTGAGTTTTTCAACTGCCTCTAAACACTCTTCATCAAAATTGAATTGCACATCATTGCATAGGAGGCGAGTTAATGGCTTGGCAATCTTTGAGAAGTCCTTAATAAATCTCCCGTAAAAGCCGGCATGGCCTAGAAAACTTCTAAATCCCTTTTGATCTTTCGGTGGTGGTAATTGCTCAATGACTTGAACCTTTGCTTTATCAACTTCGACCCCCCTTCTAGACACCAAATGTCCAAGCACGATTCCTTCTTGAACCATGAAATGGCACTTCTCCCAATTTAGCACCAAATGTGTTTCAATGTACCTAGCAAGAACATGAGAAAGATTAGTTAAACAATCATCAAATGAAGTTCCATGAATAGAGAAGTCATCCATGAAAACTTCCATGCATTTCTTAATGTAATCACTAAAGATAGACATCATGCATCTTTGAAATGTTCCCGGCGCATTGCATAGGCCAAAGGGCATGCGCCTAAATGCAAAAGTTCTATACGGACATGTAAATGTAGTTTTTTTTGTCATTCGGCAAAATGGGAATTTGATGGAATCCGCTATAACCATCTAGGAAACAAAAGTACTCATGTCCGGCAAGTCCCTCAAGCATTTGATCAATAAAGGGAATGGGAAAATGATCTTTCTTAGTCGCCTTATTCAGTTTTCTATAATCGATGCACATCCTCCATCCATTAACGGTTCTTGTAGGGACTAACTCCCCCATATCGTTTTGCACAACCGTAAGTCCTCCCTTTTTGGGGACGACATGGATGGGGCTTACCCATTCCGAATTCGGAACCGAGTAAATGATGCCCACATCTCTTAACTTAGTAATTTCCTTAAGGACAACGTTGCTAAGCTTAGGGTTCAATCTCCGTAGAAACTCCCTAGAAGGTTTTGCATTCTCTTCAAGATTTATCCTATGCATGCATAATGAAGGGCTAATTCCCTTAAGATCATCAATAGAGTAGCCTAGAGCTTTTCTATTAGTTTTCAAAACATGCAAAAGTTTGGACGTTTCATGCTCATTCAAAGTTGCACCAACTATAACGGGGTAAGTAGAATTAGACCCAAGAAACTCATACCTTAGATTCGAAGGTAGAGGTTTTAACTCTCCTTCGAATTCCTTACCTCTCGGCACCGGGTCTTCTTTACCTTCATGAGCATCCAATACTTGCTCTCCTTCGGCCAAAGTCAAGTCGCACATTTCCTCATCTTCCATATCCATCAATGAGGTAAAGAGCATGCTAGAATCATCTAACTTCATGACTTCACTCTCAAAAGATGTTAGCTCAAGATTTTCACAAGATATATCAAGCAAATTGCATTCAAAAGATGAAGTAGGAGCTCTCATGGCATTTTTCAGAAAAATTTTTAACTTCTCATTCCCTATTTTCAATTCAATAGACCCTTCGCCACATCTAATGACCGGCTCAACGGTGTTAAGAAAAGGTCTACCAAGAATAACGGGCGTTTCTTGCTCATCATCCTTTTCTAGCACATAGAAGTCTACGGGAATAAAGAATTTACCAACTTTAATAGGCACATCCCTAAGAACTCCCCTAGGAATTCTAGAGCTTCTATCGGCTAGTTTCAAAGAAATAGTAGTAGGATGGAGATCACCCATATCAATTTTCTCAAATAACGAATAGGGAATTAAGGAAATGCTAGCTCCCAAGTCACACAGTGCTCTATCAATTTCAATTTTTTCTAACGAGATAGGAATAGAAAATGACCCATGATCTTGCATCTTCTTAGGCATTCTACTTTTAACAATAGCACTACACTAAATATTCAAGGCTACCATGCTAGATTCTTCAATAACTCTACGATTAGACACAATATCTTTTAAGAACTTTGCATAAGTAGGATTTTGAGTGATTACCTCATGGAATGGAAGAGTGACATACAACTTCTTCAACATCTCCATAAATCGTTGGAAGTGAGCATATAGCTTGCTTTTGTTGAGCCTTTGAGGAAAAGGTATCTTTGGCAGATATTTCCTTGTCAAAACCGGTTCTTCCTCCTTTTTCTCTTCTTCCGTAAGAGCTTGAATTTCAACTTCAGAATTTCTGTTGGCAACTTCCGCTTCTATCTCCTTGTCATTAGGACTCAGTTTTCCTTGAGGAGTAGGCAGGACTCTTCCACTCTTTAATGTGATAGCATTGATATGCTCGCTGGAATTTACATCCGGTTGAGAAGGGAGCTTCCCAAATTGCTTCAAAGCTACGGGTTGTTGAGCTACCTGATTCTCAAGCATTTTGTTATGAGCTTCCAATTGCTCCATCCTCTTGTTAGTCTCCTTTTGACTTTCTAACATTTGCGCCATCATAGACATCATCGCATTATCTTGAGTGTTAGAAGAAGCTTGTCCTTGTTGATGAGAAGTCCCTTGGTCATTCATAGGGGGTTTGGCTTGATAAGGCCTTTGATAGTTCCCTTGGTAGTTATTTTGCCCTTGATTTTGGTTGGAGCCATACCCTTGTCTTTGGTAATTCCCTTGGTAGTTATTTTGCCCTTGAGGCTTAGAAGGGAACCGGGGTTGTTGGACATTCTCCTTTGAGGAGGCTCATAGTTTCTTGTAGGAGGACTAGGATTTGGAGCATAATTCCTTTGTTGATTGACATAATGCGCCTCTTCACAAACATCCTCATCATCTTCGTATTTCCCATCGGGGCAAGCACCCGTAGAGTGCTTGGTACTAGAGCATAGAAAACAAGGTTGTTGGATCGGATTCTTCCCTTTGTCATTCTCTGGTTTAGATACATCCAGAGCATTAACCATACTTATCATACTATCCATTTTCTTGACCAAATCACCAAACTGATCTTTAGTCACATAACTGGAAGAATCTTCTCTAGACTTAGCCATCTTCTTGTGATCAACTCCTTGGTATCTATCAGAATTTGTAGCGATCTTATCTATGACTTTGAATCCTTGGCTTGCCGGTAAATCCATGATCACACCGCCACTAGCTGTGTCCATTTGGCTTTGGCATCCTTGTTCATGCCGAGATCAAAGTACCTCATAAGGTCCACCTTTCAGAAATTATGGTGAGGGCACTCCCTCAAATAGTGCTTGAATCGGTCGTAAGCCTGATGAAACAACTCATTATCCCTCTGAGAAAAGGTCAATATATAATCTGTGAACTTCTTTGTTCTCGACGGTGGAAAGAACTTGGCAAGAAAAGCATTCGCTAGCTCATTCCAAGTCCTAAAAGATCCCGCTTCTTGGTTTTGCAACCATTCTTTTGCATCTCCGTTCAGCGAAGAGGGAAAAAGCTTCAAGTATACATACTCCGCGAGCACATCTCTTGGCTTGTAAGTACGGCAATACTCTTGGAAATTAGCCAAGTGAGTAGAAGGATTTCTAATTCCCTGGTACTGATCATTAGTCACCATGTGGACTAAAGAAGACTTCACATCAAAATCAAATGCATCCTCTTCCGGAGGTACTATTGCAGAACCACTCCCTTCAAGTGTAGGGGTCATGTAATCCCCGACAGGGCTCTCATCATCCTCATCATCGTATCTATAGTTTCGGTCATTCCGGTTCCTTAGAGGAGCGGGAGGATTCTGTAAAGGATTCTGACCATCAAGGTTATTCTGTCGGCCGGGAGGATTCTCTACCCCATCTTCCATTCTAAATCTGGGTGGTGTATAATGTATCGGATTTAGGAGTGGAGGTGGACGAGGTCTCAGACTTTGAAAGCAGGAGGAATAGGAGCAAGAGGCGGAGGATTCCTTCGAGGTCTACCTCTCCCTCTCTTAGCGGTTGGGTGAGAAGGGTGAGAAGTACTTGACGTTGAACCTTGCTCTATATGTTTTTGTCCCTTGGATCTTGTGATTATTCAAATACCTGCAAGAGCAAAGGAAATTCTTAACAATGAAAGGCAAGAGAAATAAACGCAATTTAAGCACAAAACAAGCAATAACTATCAAGTAAGGGAAGAGTAGACAAACTAAACTATCTATTAGCACCTAGTTAATTAACCCATCCCCGGAAACGGCGCCATTTGATCAATTGATAATATAGCTAAGTATTCAAATAGAATCCAAACACTTATGCTAAGTCACGGCAATCAAAACATTTGTATTAACTCGGGGTGAACCGAGGTCGTACCCAAAGGATAGGTGGTTAAACCAATAATGCTAACGATCCGATTAGAATGTCTATGGTTTGCAGGGGGATTTTTGTTCCTCTAAGAAGATGATAGTAGAGGGTACTATCCAAAAGTGAGATTGTATCTACTAAAAGTGGTTAACTTTCAACTAAAAGATGACTAGGAATCACTTCTCCACCTAGACAATTATTGTGACAATGAAATGAGATACCAATGATGAAATCACATGCACATGCTTAGAAATTGGCTTATGCAACATTGATACTAAGTTCAACTCGCGCCACAACTTAGTACAAAGAGGTTACATCTCGCATAGTACCTCATACTTGCGTTCTATTGGCACTATAGAATATGAATGTCTAGCCTCACACTTGCGCTTTATTGACTAGATAATCATGTTCTTGTTAAGCTCAAGCAATTCTCATTAGGTTAAAGAGTTATCCAACTAACACAAAACCCTAATGCTTCTTCATTTAGTTCATTGAAATCATGATGATCAACGTGAGCTACATCAAGCATAAGATCAAGCAGAATTCCTATTGAGAACATTTGACAAACATCTTATAGGCAATTCAAGAAATTAAGTTCAATGGAAGAAGATTCATGTGCAAACTCATTCATCATCAGCATCCAAGGTATTTACAACGTCACAAACATGTGTAGGGGATCCATTGATCCCCAATCAAGGTCACTACTCACTCATGGTGAATTTACAAACGAAGTCAACAATAAAAATGCAAACAACCATATGGAAAGTAGAGTTTAGAACTTCAAAACCGATATGGAGATTCAAGAACACTAGAGGATCCGATCTTCGATCTTTGTTGTTGAAGTTCTTCCTAACTTAATCCGAGAGTTCTCTATCTCTGGAACGCCGCACACACACTTCACGTTTCTCTTTCTTTTAAAACCTTCGATCTCCATATCAAAAACCATCCAAATTCCCCTCAAAAGAAATTGATTTTTTTCTCTCCGCAAAGGCATGCGCTCGCATGCTTTTAACCATGCGTTCGCATGGTCTCCTGCAGGCTGGGAAATTTGATCGAGTGCGAGTGCGCTCTTGAGTGTGCGAGCACACAGAGCCATGCGTGCGAACGCACGAGATTTTCATGCGTCGGGTCTGGGTTGTGCGACCGCATCAGGTGAACTGTGCGAATACACAAGGCTGCGAAGGCTAGCAGGGCAACGAAGTACTTGCATGCGAGTGCATGCTTTGAACCATGCGAGCGCATGACCTTGAGAAATTTGGGCTCCGACTTCCAACTTGTGTTTTCTGCTCCAAAATGCTTGGTTTTACCCCAAAATCACTGCCTTCTTGTATTCTCAGCTTAAACTCTGTAATTTGCCGGAAAAGAACCACAAAGCATCAAATAGCAAGTGAAATCGTAATAGAACAATCGAAACAATAAGCATAGAGGTCGCCTAAAATGCATATATTTTCGCGCTATAAATAATCAATTACGAACCCTTTATCAAGATCCTTAATTGGATTAGATCTCCTATAATTTGGATAAGACATCCAGGACTTAATAATAAAAAAGAATTGTTGAACAAACTCTATGCATCTGTTCTTCTTTCAAAATTTAATATTAAAACAGGTTGCTGGCAGGTACGAACTTGTAAGACTGATAAATACAAAACAGTCTTTAATGTTCCCTTTGGATAATTTGAATGGGAAATTTTCCCTTTTGGTCTAACAAAGACCTCTTATGACTTCCAAGAAATCATAGACAATATCTTTGTCTTCTCGAAAATTCTTGAAATTCATCTTAAACATCTAAGGATGTATCACAATAATTTTGGCATCAGTCTAGTGACATCCAAATTAAAGATGTCATTATTCCAAATACCAATTAAATTTCCAGACATTACAAGGGACAAGATCCCAGTAAAATATAAGATTGATTTTACTAACCATCTCTTGACCTCCCATACAGTAATAAAACAGCTGCAGAAGATTTACTTAACTAATCTTCATTTTGCAAATATGACCCCTCAAAGGAGAGGTTCCCCCTCTAATAGGGGAGGGAGAGGCCATGGGAAGAAACTAGAAATTCTGGCCCTAGTTGGAAATAAAACGTTGGTTAATATGCAACGGGATATAGAATACCAGAAATATCTGGAGTATTCATTTATGAACCTAATTGTTTTCATATTCATTTGTTTACATGTTGCAGGAAGAGTGCCATCTTCTAATAACTTAGCAAATGCAACAAAGTTATGACTAATACCATTCTTTTCAATTTGAAAAGGCTGTTGAGGTGGAAAAACCTGTGTAATTTTTTTACCCGTACTCAACTTATAATTTCTTTCTAGTGTTGAAATATATTGTTCAACATAAGTAGAAATAAACTAGGGAACAAAGATTATGATTCTATTCTTTTGTTCACACAAATTGTAAAACTCATCACTTAGAGCTGTTAACTATATTGACCTATAAGACTCAAAAAACCATTATCTAAATGCTTTCCAATTATCCGACTCAAATTCAATTTTAACAATTTTCTTGCCTATGAACCAGGACTAAAATCTATTGTTTTGTCAGACATAATTAAAGATTAAAATCCATTTCAGATTCGGTTATTTGTGGATCATTAATGCTAAGGCCTTTAACAATATTGTTCTGATCCATTATCAGCCTATCAATTCTTTCCTGATATCTGATTTGAAATGTTGAAGCTCTAGTAGATTCAAGAGGCTGTTCAATCTTATAATCAAACGGCGAAATATAATTTCTCATTGAACTCGATTTACTAAGCCTAGAACTCGGTCTAAAAGACATTGAGGGTATGCTTATATTATCAAATCAAGGGTAATTGTTCCTTGAGGAGACTGAATTAAATTGATTAAGTTGTTATGGCTAATTGGCTGAGGTGGAACTACTTCTGTTAAAGTCCATTCTGTTGGGAATTCTATTTCTTCCCACTTAATCCTTCGTCTTGTCGAGATACTCGACTTACTAAAGTTGGATTCTACTAATATAGTCTCATTAATTTGTTTATCCAATATCCTACACTGGGGATTAAGGGTAAACAGAGGCTTATAATAAATCCTATAACAGATACCTATTACTTCTATTCCAGGTTTATAGTTATAACCATTGGTTTTAACGTTTAACGTTAAAGAATCCAAAATATTAATATCGAATAAAGATAATTGCATATTTGGGTAAATATCAAAATAAAATGGACCATGAACCAAGCTATGCAGAACGATTCCCATAAAGGATTATTTATAATTAAGGTTTCTACCATCTCGTAGAGCTGCAATAAAGCTCTCTGGTAAACCTTTAAGGGTTAATGGTTTAAAAGCAATTTGCACTAAACCAATATGTATAAATAAAAGTAACTCACTTTCTGAAATTATATCCCCTGTTCAAGCTTGTGTCCAAGATACAGTTGCGACAGACCTTGAACTCTTTTCACAATAGTTCAGTAGACAGTTCAAGGTACAGTTGCGACAGACCTTGAACTCGTATCGCAACAGTTCAGACAACAGAACGAAAGTAAAAGGACGCACAGAATGATAACCCAGTTCGGCCACGCCTACTCTGGGGGTTTCCCACACCCTAGAAGGGACAGAGAATCTTTATTACGAGTTAGAGCTACAAGTGGACTTACGCTTACACCTTGTAATCGCCTAGCCTCTAACACTACGTCTCTCAGATTTGCAACCGAGGTTTACAGCAGTTAACCTCGATCCCCTTCGTCCGAACCTGCAGTCCGAACATTCTCGACCTTCTCCTGAAGCTCGGATGCTTTCTCTCGAAAGCTTGTTCACCTTTGTTGTGTGCGGCAGTTTGATCGCTTCCAGACAGTCTCAGTTGCACTTGATAAGACTGCTCTTGCACCGATGAGTTTCCAGTGGGGAAACACAACCGGCCGTCACTTTCTTCTTCTTCAATCGGTAGGGTTTGATCATGTATATTTTGATCTTGAAAGAGATGCAGAATAAGGGCGCCCTAGCATTGTATTTATATGCTAGGACGAAACCCTAATTTGCACAAGATAATCCCATCAAATATTTAGGAAATATTCCTAGATATTTGATGTATATCTTTCTCAAATCGGTTGGAAGAATATACGAAGTCTTCTTGCCCAAGTAAGCAACGCCGTCTTCAATGTAGATATTCATTCGAATATCTCATGCTCGAATAAGTCGCTGGCCGACTTAACTTGGCGATATCTTCGCTGTCCAATATCCTTCCGAAAAATATCCTTGCGTCTGCTCCACGTTGTATATGTGTACTAGGATATGTTCGAACTCCCCCTGAACTCCTGCTCGAACTGTCTAAGCTACGTTTTGCCAAATACATGCCACTCAAGGGAACATCACTTTCTTCAAGCAACCTAACTGTTAATTCATCATAATTCACCGGAATTGTTCTTCAGTTGTCTTAACAACCTGTTTGAGACCAATTTTCTCAAAAGTACCTAGTTTATAAATTAAACTGGGTTAAATTCTAGGGATTGTCCACTTATTAAGTGCTTCTAGATTTGTCGAAAGATCATATTCTACTTTCAATTTATTCTTAACCATTTTTTGGTTTCTAAAAAGATTTATGATAAAGAAGATATGTGATAAATCTAGTACAAAATACATAAATTACTTTGAAGATCAATAAACAAGTTTGAAGTATCCCTTGGTGCACAAACATAACTATTCATATTGTTGTAAAGATCTGAGTTTGAGAACAACGAACTGGTCTAAGCTACGTTTTGCCAAATACATGCCACTCAAGGGAACATCTATCTCCCCCTTGGCATTTTGGCAAAACCAGATCTACTAGATAACTAAGTCTATCTAACTATCTAGACAATAGACAACTTTGAGGGAAACAAAAATTGTCTCCTCCAAAATACTCCCCCTTTTTGCCACAAACTGACAAGGGGTGCAATCTGAGTTCGAACAGCCAGTCAAAATAGTGCCAGAACAAGTACATAGTACGAAAGTTTAAACAAATAGTTCAGGGAGATAGTTTTTCGGAGGACCTTCATGCAGACGACCCATCATCAGTCGTATCCTCAGAATCAGCATCATC
Organism: Rhodiola kirilowii; assembly: GCA_033675215.1. Classification (NCBI taxonomy): domain Eukaryota; kingdom Viridiplantae; phylum Streptophyta; class Magnoliopsida; order Saxifragales; family Crassulaceae; genus Rhodiola; species Rhodiola kirilowii. The sequence goes on from CM066199.1 coordinate 19,011,396, forward strand.
ATATTCATCCTCATTTGGGTAGCTAAGGGCACGAGCGAGCTTGTTGATGCGCCTGCGTTGCTCCTTGTCCACTTCGATGATGACATTCAGGTCGTTGAGTAGCTGACTCCTCTCATCCCGGCCCATCCTGGCTCCCCCTTGACTCGACTCCGCAACACCCTTTCCTTTCTGGTTCCCCTCCTTGAGATCGTTCACGTGACGCCCTTTAAACAACTTGTGGTCAACGATGAACTTGCTGGGAGCCTTTGTGAGATGGTCAGGCGAGGCCTTCAAATCTGGAGCTTGATGGATGATCAGCTCATATATCAGAGACGGGAAGCAAATCTGGTGCAGAGTTCTCTGCGAAGTAGCATGTGCAGCAATCTAATTGAACATTACTCTGCCCAGGTTGAACTTCAGCTTATTCCCTATCTGATAAATCAGTTGGGCCATGTCCTTATTGACAGTAGACCGATGAGTAGACGACCTCCAGTTGAAAACAGCAATGAAAAACAACATCGAATAGAACGTAGATAGATCCGCTGTATGCACAACTGACTCAGGCCTCCACCAAACAGAGCCTGCAGTGATGGTGCTCACTATCTTCTCAAAGCTTGATTCCTCTTCATCAACAGCTGGGTCGTCCATGGAAAAGTATACATTGATCAGCTCAGGATCAATCTTGATCCTTCTTCCTCTAACATAGAAGACCCCATAATCTGCTTCTCCAATGATCCCAAACCCCGGAGGAAGGTTTACCATGGCTTCACGCACCAATTGCTCGTTGAACGGCTTGCATCTATCCAACTTCCAGAACAGATCAGATTCCTTGAGCACCTCAATCACTTCCTTTCCCTTGTATCGGGACTCATCTAGCAACCTCTCAGGAATGATTTTCCTTTTCAGCACACAACTCCATTTCAACGCAGCGTCTTTATTATCGAACCACACTCCTTTCTTGACCTTACCCACTGGAACAGTCTCAGACTCAGGGGCTGGGACTTCGCATCTCCCAGCATCTTCAAAGACGGGAACCGCAGCGTTGCGCTTCCTTTTCTTAGAAGAGCCGACTCCCCCTGCACCAATGCTGACCTCAGCAACCTTCTGAGCTGATCCCTTTGTAGACTTTGTAGAATCTACCTTCTTCTTTTCCTTCTTTGTCCTTTTGAGATTGACAAGAGGGACAAGGTCCTGGTCATCTTCCGAAAGAGTAACTTCCTTTGACACTGGCTTCGCAGAAACCCCACGAACTGATGTACCATCCTCCTCCATATGATCATTACGAAGATCACCTTGAATGACTGCTGGTACAGCCACTGTCTCCTTAGCCATAACTTCCTCTGAAGCTGCTGCAGTTTCAGCTTCAGTCTGAACACTTGGTTCCACAGTTGGAACACTTGCAACTTTCTCGACAACAGACCCTTCTGCCCCAACACTCTGGGCATGCTGAACTTCCTCTGAACTTGCCATTCCCCGATCCTTCTCTTTTTCCAAATCTTCCATGACATCATCAATGTCTTTGAACATCTTCTCCAACTCTTCATCCTTTTCTGTAGGATCAGATTCTTCTATAGAGGCTTCCTTCAACACCTCAAGATTCTCTGGTGGATGGACCATCTCGGACACAATCTCCTCTTGCTTACTGATTGGTTCACCTTCTGAACCTCCAATCTTCTTGTCCGAGCCATCGTCAGATTCCTCATTAATCACTAGCTTCCTCTTCCCGGAGGACTCAAGAAGTTTCTCTGTCTCCTCATCATACATTGATATGAGCTTTCCTTTGATTGAACTGATCTTGGCCAGACATTGTCTTGGAGAAACAACTCGGCGAGTCCCCTTCTTCCTTCGTAGACCTCCCGGACGAATATACCCAGAAGCATGGATTTTCTCCCTCCATGTTGCTGACCCTCCAGCCACCTTGTTGGGTACCTCATCTTCCACATTCTCGACAGATTTATTTTCAATAACTATTCTACTGGCATCATCTCCAACAGCAGCCCTACTGGCTTCCCCACAAACAGCCCTACTGGCTTCACCATCCACACTCATAGCTTCGTTCACCACAATCTTTTTACCAATAGGAATGTTTGCAGAAACTGTCTGAGATTCTGAGAATACCTTATATTAGGGAAGAACAAGACTCGTACCACCGTCGATTGATGAATCCACCGCGACTGGCTGAGGGATTTCAGCGGTTCCTCCTCCGGCAGTCTTCTTTGCTTTGGCCAAAGATTCGGTGTCGGATCGTAAAGGCGACGCCTTTTTCACCTTCGGAGCTTTTGCTTTCAGAATTTGGGGTTTCGCCGCCGGAGCCTTTGAGGACTGCATGTTCTTCTTCTCAGCGGATTTGATGCCGGACTTTGAAGACTTCCTTGTGTTTACCATCGCCGTTTGGATAAAGAGCGGTTGAGAGAGTTTTTGCCGTTCTAGGGTTTTGACGAGAGTGAGTAAGCAATTGAACACACTCAACTGTTTTGTGTTTCAAAAAATATCCTCCGGCCTTTTCAACTTCCCAAAATAGTCAGCCCCCGTTTTCAAATAACGGCATGAAAGATCTTTGAGAATATTCAAAAAAAATTCGGTCTTCACGCACTGTGCCTTCTGTTCCAGCTCCCTTTCTTAGGTGGTCAGTCCAACTGTTCAGCTGGAGATTCGACTTTGACTGACCACCGTCGGATGCATTCAGTGGTTGACACCACATAGACCCACTAGGGATCTGGGTGTTCCACTCCGTAACCTGCCATGGGGGTTGACAAAGGTCTTGGTATGCCTCAGAGTTATCATCTTCTGGTGCCCTTCATATTCATATTTTCTTGTTCGGCTCCAGGCATATTTCTGTGGGCATAGTACGAACTCCGTCCGTAACTGTGACACCTTCTGATTCAACAGTTTCTTGGGACAGTTGTCAACATGGATTTTTGCGCATCTCCAATCCACTCCCCCTCGCAGGAATCTATGTTGGGAGTTTGCACAGGCACGAGCAACCGGTTGCTTGCCATGGTTCTCGTCGTTCATCGATCCCATCAGACCCATCCCAATGGTGTAGCAGTTGTTGGCATCCCTTCTTCCATTCATCAGTGTATCGCCATTCTTGTCTAGGACAAGACATGAGTAGCTAGAGAATGACACATAATGTCCATCGTCGCACAGTTGACTGATGCTGATAAGATTCCTTGTTAGTCCTTTGACAAGGAGAGCGTTCTTGAGTGCAAGGAGATCCAGAACCATCTATGTCCCACAGCCGATCACCTGACCCTTTCCACCATCCCCAAAGGTGACAAACCACATCTGCTAAACAGGTCTAATATGGGTAAGATACTGAGAGTTACCTGTCATGTGGGCGGAGCATCCGCTGTCGAGGTGCCAACTATCTTGCGCTGTGTAGCTTGAGGAGTAGCAGGCCACTGATGGACCATAATTGTATGAATCATAAACACAGTTAAACCCACCAAATTAGACTCTTTGTCTATTTGACTTTTGCTTGTTAGTTCCGATATTTATCTACATGGTATTTTGGAGTCTAGAGAGAATACAGGCTAAAGAGGAGTTTTTAAGCTAAAAATATATGACGAGTCATTCCAAGGTCACGACCAGATGCCGACTGAAGAAATATCATGAACCTGACATGGAATCACTCAAAACAAGTCCAACCGAAGAGCAACCAGAGTCAGTCCGGAGCTAAAATGGACCGATGGCTTTTGTGAAAACCTCACAAATCTCACAAAACCTCTCCCCCTTACCTTATGACCGGAGGCTTTAAGAGTTTGATGAGTCATGGGGGCGGCTCCTCCCCCTCATGACTCATAACCGGCGGCTTTTGGAGACTCCATGGGATTGTGCCAAGTGTTGTGGCTTAAAGCCACATCTTCTCCTCCCCTTAAGCCTATAAATACAACCCTTCCCTCCCTTGTATCATCATCCCAAAAATCATTCCATCCTCATTCCACACAAATCACTTATCTCTCTAAGATTTGGGCACTACTCTTGTAAGCTTTTGTTTTAAATCTATAATACTCCTGTTGGTTCTTGAGTATTCTAGTAGTTTTTGAGTTTACTCCTGTTGGTTCTTGAGTATTCTCCTTTACTTACTGTCTTTCAAAAACCCTCGAGTACTTAGCTATGGTATCCACCTCTTTGGATATTCGTAGCTAAACTCTTCATTCAGTCGAAGGGGTGTACTTGTATCATAAAATGTTTTAGGCCATACTCTTAGTGCCTCGTTGTATTCAAAACTTGTTCTATGTGCCATATATTAGGTTAGAACTTCCAAGGTTGAGTGGATGCTTGGAATGGCAAAACTCTTCCGTGGGGTTCGTAAACATACTCGGATAAGTGGATGCTTGGAATGGCAAAGCTTATCTGGGGAGTTTGACCTCTCTAAAACACCATTTGGTTGGTCGGGAATGACTGATCAAATGGATGCACATAGGCTAATATACCTTGGAATGGGGTATTAGTCTAAATAGAACAAGTGCTCTATGTCTTGGACTGGACTAGACAGTGTGGCAAATCGAGCGCTTGGAATGGCCTTGATACACTTTTGAATACTTAGTAGGATCATTAAAGGTCAATGATAAACAGATTATGATACAAGGCCCCTGAAGCCGAATACTTTCCTTAACTTAAAACATCATCTGCACTTTACTTTTCGGTCTCAATATCAACTGCAATATCAACTGCTCACCTTCCGCAAGAATTGCCCTTTACGTAACAATCGCTGTAAGTCTTCTCCTTTTATTTTCAGTACTTTACTTTTATATCATTTACTTTTCCGCACTAAAAACCAAAACCAACCAAAAAGTCACGTAGATATCAGCACTAAAACCTCCATCAACCTAAAATCACGCTCCCTTCCTGTACAATCCCTCAAAGAACAACTATCCCCCTAATTCCCTTGGGTTTGACCCCTACTTACCACTTGCTACACAGTAGTAAAGTCGCGAGTAGCGGAGATATAAATTTATTTTTGCACAGATAACATCGCACCTTAACGACAGTGCGGTGGGCTCCGTCAAAATTGGCGCCGTTGCCGGGGAATTAGTTACTTAATCGGATAAGTTCTTTGAATCGATACTCGCTTCAAAACAACCATGTCTCGCGAAGGAAGCCACCATAACTACCAGGATGACGAAGAGATAAACCTGTACGATCGAAATGATGAGGTGCCACTTCCATTTGTGGACGATCCGGAACGAATCATCCGAGACAGAAGAGCTCATGATAGGGAAGCTATCCGAAGAAACCAAGGACCACCCGAGGACCGAAATGAAGCTGGTCCAGTACAACAACCCCCTAGATATCCACCACCCCCTCAACCACGACAAATGCCAAGACAAGAACCTATCTACGATAACTACTATGGGGATGCCAACTACCGTGCACCTACTATGGGATAACTCTCGGCACCATATTTCAGAAACCATCCGTGGTGCATTCACGAAGGCCCTGAACTGGAAAACATCGTCATCAACACTTCAGTGGCCCACAACTTGCCAAAATTCTCAGGAACACGTGGAGAATCAGCAATGACTCACCTCCAGCGCTTACATGGTATTTGCCAAAACTTAAAACCGAATGGCGTGAACGTAGACGACTTCAAGTTAAAGGCGTTTTACTTTTCCCTCATTGACGCGGCAAACGATTGGGTCCTTTCATTGCCTTCCGGTAGCATCAGAACATGGGCTCAGATGCAAAAGAAATTCCTGGACAAATATTACCCGGTAGGATGGGTGATGGACCATAATTGTATGAATCATAAACACAGTTAAACCCACCAAATTGGACTGTTTGTCTATTTAACTTTTGCTTGTTAGTTCCGATATTTATCTACAGGGTATTTTGGAGTCTAGAGAGAATACAGGCTAAGGAGGAGTTTTTAAGCGAAAAATATATTACGAGTCATTCCAAGGTCATGACCAGATGCCGACCGAAGAAATCTCATGATCCTGACATGGAATCACTCAAAACAAATCCAACTGAAGAGCAACCAAAGTCAGTCCGGAGCTGAAATTGGACCGATGGCTTTGTGAAAACTCACAAAACTCACAAAACCTCCTCCACCTTGCATAGTGACCGGCGGCTTTTGCCCTCATCCACTCCCCTTCCTCCACATGGGGGGCGGCTTTCCTCCCTTGCCACCTCCAACCGGCGGCTCCTCCTCCCTCCATGGATGTGGTGCCAAGTGTCTCTCATTTCCACCACATCTTCCCCTCCTCCAAGCCTATCAATACATGCCCCCTCCCTTTGTAATCATCATCCACAATCCCACAATTCACAATCACTTATCTCTCTAGATTTGGGCACTACTTTGTAAGCTTTTGTTTGAAATCTATAATACTCCTGTTGGTTCTTGAGTATTCTAGTAGTTTTTGAGAATACTCCTGTTGGTTCTTGAGTATTCTCCTTTACTTACTGTCTTTCAAAAACCTTAGAGTACTTAGCTATGGTATCCACCTCTATGGATATTCGTAGCTAAACTCTTCATTCGGTTGAAGGGGTGTACTTGTATCATAAAATGTTTTAGGCCATACTTTTAGTGCCTCTTCTTTGTATTCAAAACTTGTTCTATGTGCCATATATTAGGTTAGAACTTCCAAGGTTGAGTGGATGCTTGGAATGGCAAAGCTCTTCCGTGGGGTTCGTAAACATACTCGGATAAGTGGATGCTTGGAATGGCAAAGCTTATCTGAGGAGTTTGACCTTTCTAAAACACCATTTGGTTGGTCGGGAATGACTGGTTAAATGGATGCACATAGGCTAATATACCTTGGATTGGGGTATTAGTCTAAATAGAACAAGTGCTCTACGTCTTGGAATGGACTAGACAGTGTGGCAAATCGAGTGCTTGGAATGGCCTTGATACACTTTTGAATACTTAGTAGGATCACTAAAGGCCAATGATAAATAGGCTACGATACAAGGCCCCCGAAACCGAATGCTTTCCTTAGATTAAAAACACCACCTGCATTTACTTCCTTAGTATAAACTGCCTTATCAACTGCTCACCTCCCGGAAGACTTGCCAATCACGCAACAACCGCTGTAAGTCTTCTCTTTTATTTTCAGTATTTACTTTTCTGTCATTTACTTTTCTGCACTAAAAACCAAAACCAACCAAAAAAATAAACACTTACTTTTCCTCACTAAAACCTCAATCAACCTAAAAACACGCTCCCTCCCTGTACAATCCCTCAAAGAACACTTATCCCCCTAATTCCCTTGGGTTCGACCCCTACTTACCACTTGCTACCCATTAGTGAAGTCGCGAGTAGCGGACTTATAAATTTATTCTTGACGTTTGCACACGACGACTGTGCATCCATCAAAATTGGCGCCGTTGCCGGGGAATTAGCCGTCGGATTAGTTGTTCTTTCCTTTCCCTTCTCGTTTCTTCATCACGCTACACACTATGTATGCATGGACAACGCGACATCTTCCTCTGTTCGGAGGTACGGATGGAGAAGACCCAGTACAACATTGCCAAAACTTTCACCACATTTGCCGCCACATAAAACCTGAAAATGAAATGTTAGAGGAATTTAAGCTTAAATGCTTCAAATTCTCTTTAACTGATTTTGCGACGATTTGGTATTACACATCAACCGCTAGTTGTGCAGAATATTTTGTGGACCTTTGCGTTCCATTCCTGAAGGAATTCTCCCCCCCCATCCTTGCGCCAAAAAACCCGTGAAAAGATCATGTGCCTGCAACAATCTCGGGATGAGACTTTGGACGAATACTACACGAACTATGACACCATCGTCTCAAGCTGCCCGCACCAAGGATTCACGAAGAAAGTTCTTCTTCAAAAATTTCTTCGTGGGATGAGGGCCGATGAGCTGACAAGGATTAACAAAGCAATGAGAAGATCAGCCGGGAACTTATCCATGGCAGACATGTGGAACCTCATAGATGACCTGGCCGCAGCCACAAAACGAATACCCCAAGCTGACAGAGGAATGCAGATAGAAGAAGCTGGTCCTGAGACAGATAAAGAAAATACTCCCGACCCATCGGAAGAATCAGACATAGAAAGCATCGGAAGCAACGAGGAAAAACCCTCATGGGAACTCGAGGCGGTGCCAACAAAAGAAGAAGTCCAAAACACCACTGGCAAGCTACCCGAGTCATATCCAACTATCATTACCAGAGCAGTAGAGACCATCTACGACCAAATCCTCACAGATGGACGTGACGAGGCAGAACCAAGCCTTAAGATGCAAGCTTCCCAACTTTTCCCCTTGATCAATAAGCAAATAGCAGAGAACTATGTGATCCATGAAGAGGCTAAAAGGAGGATGGGAAAAGGGCTTGAGCAGAACGACTCCTCGATGGAGCATATTTTCGCCATGACTGGACAAGGCAGCCCTAAACACCAGAAAACCCGATTCAAGAAACTAGTAGTAAAAGGTCCCTCACCTTCTCAGAGACGTTGGAAGGAGAAATCACCAGAACAATGGGAACAGGACCCAAGCACATCATCTCACAAGAAATCGGGGAAAGGCAAGGCAAAAATCAACACAGGAACAGTGGCGAAATACAACCTGAGCCACCCATGGGATCCAAATCAGTGATCCCCATGCGTCGAGCCAACGACGTTAAACAAAGGCACTGGTCAGGAGGTAACCCGACACCTAACTTACTTTCAGTACTTTTATTTTTTGTCATTTAGTTTTTACCAATAAGTCGCTCTCACCCACTTGGTGCATAGAATGAAATGACTTTCAGGAATCGGTTATGGGTGCAACATCAAGCAAGTCAGGCCTATGCCAAGAGTTCAAGGCCCCAGCTGAACTTCCTCGATTATCCAGCCTCATGCCATGTCGTTCACTCGACACCTTTAAGGGAGTTCTGTTCTTCCCTTTTCCTTATTAATGTCATTTCCTTCTCATAATTGTCTGCTTGCATGGCTTTTGAACTAAGTCTTGCTGAAAGGCACGCCTTTGTTCAAAAGTGTGGGGTGAGAACCGCCTATGTACATAACATGTTTTTCTTTTCCTTTTCCCTTAATATTATCTCTTTGAAAATATGAACTTGAGAATGTGAAAAAGATAGATCATAATTCATGCAATAACATTGTGAAAATTCAACTGTTTAAAAACTTAGAATGTAACTTCTCATTTGTCCCTTTGTGCTGAGATAAACAGGGGATGTGGAGTTGATAGAAAATGCCCTAGAGAGGCTTGGCAAGCAATCGAAGGACTGAATTTCACTATATGGTTTTCGAAGTCAGTGGAGGCTGCAGTTCGGGTTTCAGTGAAGATTGAAGTCATCTCCGCCATGCAGTGTTTATGCAAAAAGAAAAAAGGCGGGATGGGAATCAAACCGTCAAATCTCTAGTCAGAGTAGCCGGCAAAATAAATGAGCGACCCTCATTTTGACTCGCGCGAAACAGCAAGGATGAGAGAGAGCGGGGAGGTATTTCCATATGCTCGCGGGCAATGATTGGACCTCCCAAAAAAGGCTTGAGAAAATGGACTAGCAAGCCACAAAAAGGCAAAAGCTCAAAGAGTCAAATCAAAGGCCAAAGGCCGATTCACTACAAAAAAGCTGTCCCTCGCCAAAAAAGAAAATCAAAAAGGCTCAACTCATCTGTGAAACCCGAACCGAATCACGTGCTAGAGAAAGCTACAAGGAAACCATATAGTGCAAGACAGTCCCGAGGTTGCAGTCCAGGAGCCTGAAAAGGGCTATCTCCCGAAACATCCGAATTAATTTGCATCTCGGCACGGAGGTACAAGTATCAAGTTTCTTCTATTTATTTACACGGTTTTATTTGGTAATAAGTAGTAATGCATGAGTTAGGATAAATCTAGTCCCACAATCTCACTTTCATATTTTAAAAGTTTACTTAGATAGTGTGTGCCGCCCTTTAATAGCATTGTTCGGGACGAACAACTAAAAGTGTGGGGTAATCTGATGGACCATAATTGTATGAATCATAAACACAGTTAAACCCACCAAATTAGTCTCAGATCATGAGTCACACCCGGAAAGACATAAAGACCCAGGGGCCTTCACAGTCACCTGTGGTATTGGTGAAACACAGATTCATAAGTGCTTAGTCGATCTTGGGGCTGCTGTCAACGCCATGCCTTCCTCCTTATATTACTTATTAGGACTTGGTCCATTGAAACCACCTAGGTCAAATATCGAGCTAGGAGATAAATCGTGCATCCGTCCGGTTGGAGTGCTAGAAGATGTAATACTCTATGTGGGAGAGCTCGTCGTTGCTGCAGACTTTTATGTAATACAAACGGGAGAGACCAGCGAAGACGACCCTCCAACAATAATATTGGAACGACCATTCCTCTACGCTACTAAAGCAAGGCTCGATGTGGGCAAGGGCTCATTATCGCTTGAGTTCGGCGGCAAAATTGCAAATTTCTACATTGATAATGGCTGCACAGATACAAAGAAACCGCCAGACATTATACCTATCTCAGATCTTGGTACACAGAATTCTGACCTGCCAAAAGAGACCGAAAGAGTAACAAGACCAGCAGCTATGGTCAAAGGACCCTCGCCCTCTCAGAAACAATGGAAAGAAAAAACACCAAAACCATGGAGTTCTAACCCGAGCAAGAAATTAGGAAGAGTCAAGGCAAGAAGCAACACAGGAACAGTGGCAAAATTCGACCTAAGCCACCCATGGGATCCAAACCAGTGATCCCCATGCGTCGAGCCAACGACGTTAAACAAAGGCACTGGTCGGGAGGTAACCCGACACCTATCTTACTTTCAGTCATTTATTTTCTGTCATTTAGTTTTTACCACAAGTCGCTCTCACCCACTTTTTGTATAGAAGGAATGACCCCTTGTAGGAATCGATTTTGGGAGCAAGATCAGATCAGCCAAGCAGCTTCTGAGAATTACCGGGCCTACGCTGAGAGTTCAAGGCCCCAGCCGAACTCCCTCAATTATCCAACTCAAGTTATGACTTTCCACGACACGACACAGTAAAAGGGAGTTCAGTTCTTCTCTTTTCATTAATGTCATTTCCTTCTCTTGTATATATTTGCATGACTTTTGAACTAAGTCGTGCTGAAAGGCACGTCTTCGTTCAAAAGTGTGGGGTGAGAACCGCCTTTGTACATAACATGCTTTTTCTTTTTCCTTTTTCCTTAATATTATCTTTTTGAAAATATGAACTTGAGAATGTGAAAAAGATATATATAAATTCATGCATTTACCTTGTGAAAATTCAACTGTCTAAAAACTTAGAATGTAACTTCTCATTTGTCCCTTTGTGCTGAGATAAACAGGGGATGTGGAGTTGACATAAACTGCCCTAGAGAGGCTTGGCAAGCACTCGAAGGATCGAATCTAACTATATGGTTTTCGAAGTCAGTGGAGGCTGCACTTCAGGTTTTAGTTGAATCAAAGTCATATCCGCCATGCAGCGTTTATGCAGAAAAAAGGCGGGACGGGAATCAAACCGTCCTATCTCTAGTCCTAGTAGCCGGGAAAATAGATGAGCGACCCTCATCTTGACCCGCGCGAAACGGCGAGGATGAGAGAGAGCGGGGAGGTATTTCCATATGCTCGCGGGCGATAATTAGACCTCCCAAAAAGGCTTGAGAAAATGGACTAGCAAGCCACAAAAAGGCAAAAGCTCAAAGAAGCTAATCAAAGGCCAAAGGTCAAAGCTGTGAAGGTTTTAACCGAACAAAAGTGAAGTACTCAAAGAGTCAAATCAAAGGCCAAAGGCCGATTCACTACAAAAAAAGCTGTCCCTCGCCAAAGAGAAATCAAAAAGGCTCAACTCAGTGAAACCCAAACCTGTTGGTTCTTGAGTATTCTCCTTTACTTACTGTCTTTCAAAAACCCTCGAGTACTTAGTTATGGTATCCACCTCTATGGATATTCGTAGCTAAACTCTTCATTCGGTTGAAGGGGTGTACTTGTATCATAAAATGTTTTAGGCCATACTCTTAGTGCCTCGTTGTATTCAAAACTTGCTCTATGTGCCATATATTAGGTTAGAACTTCCAAGGTTGAGTGGATGCTTGGAATGGCAAAACTCTTCCGTGGGGTTCGTAAACATACTCGGATAAGTGGATGCTTGGAATGGCAAAGCTTATCTGAGGAGTTTGACCTCTCTAAAACACCATTTGGTTGGTCGGGAATGACTGATCAAATGGATGCACATAGGCTAATATACCTTGGAATGGGGTATTAGTCTAAATAGAACAAGTGCTCTATGTCTTGGAATGGACTAGACAATGTGGCAAATCGAGTGCTTGGAATGGCCTTGATACACTTTTGAATACTTAGTAGGATCATTAAAGGTCAATGATAAACAGATTATGATACAAGGCCCCTGAAGCCGAATACTTTCCTTAACTTAAAACATCACCTGCACTTAACTTTTCGGTCTCAATATCAACTGCAATATCAACTGCTCACCTTCCGCAAGAATTGCCCTTAACGCAACAATCGTTGTAAGTCTTCTCCTTTTATTTTCAGTACTTTACTTTTATGTCATTTACTTTTCCGCACTAAAAACCAAAACCAACCAAAAAGTCACATAGATATTAGAACTAAAACCTCAATCAACCTAAATTCACGCTCCCTTCTTGTATAATCCCTCAAAGAACAACTATCCCCCTAATTCCATTGGGTTCGACCCCTACTTACCACTTGCTACCCAGTAGTAAAGTCGCGAGTAGCGGAGATATAAATTTATTTTTGCACAGAGAACATCGCACCTTAACGACAGTGCGGTGGGCTCCGTCAGCCACCATGCAAACGGTTTGGTCTGCCTTTTGAACCCAGACTTGTTTCTATCGCGGTATGGTTCGTTGTTGGAAAGCACGTCGTTCAGCAAGAAACATGCGACACTTCAGTTTGATGTGTCCCATCTAGTTGCAGTACCAGCAAGTGCGCCACTCTCTCCTTTGCTTTACTGGTGAGGAATCATGGCGTTGTATGGGTGTTCTACGAGTCTTTCCACCATTTGATGTGCTAGGAGACTTCCTGTGATCAGCTAGGTTCTTTCCTCTGGACTGTTTCACCTTCTGTTCAGACCACTGTTCCGTCACCTGTTGTGCTTTAACGAGGGTAGTGCCTTTTGAAGTGCCTTCTTCCGTAAACCCCAGCCCACGATGTCCAGACTCCATCCTCTGAGATCTGAGAATATCATTTAAGTCTTTCGTGCCAGAGTTTAGCATCCTTACCGACTATTTGAGGTGATTGAGCTCCTTCTCAGTGTCTGAGTGATCCATCTTCTCAGATTCTAGCTGAAGTTCCAGCTGTTCTATCCTCCTTAGTTGGAACACCTCCTTGCGCTTGAGATCTGTGATGGTTTTTCTTAGTCCCGCCATGCCTACAGAATGAGTGTCAAGATCCCTTTCCTTGTCGACTTTCAGTGAAGAGACAGTACCCATGAGCTCTGTTCTCTGAGCAAGAAGACACAATCTTTCTTGTTTCATTTCAGCCAGTTGAGTGTTCTGTGAGTCTACTGTGCCTTCGAGTTCCACCTTCTGTGTAAGCAGTATCTCGACCTCCTGCTAGACCTTGTCCTTTTCTATAGTGACGCTTGCTACTGTGTCATTCAGCTTCTTGTTGACCTTGATCAGTATCAGCCATTTCTCATACAAATCTTTATATGTCTCAGCCAGAGACTCCTACGTGAATCACTGTTTGAGAGGTCTTCAACCGGGAGTTCCAACTGAGGTGGTACTCCTTCACTAGAATTGCTGCAATCTCCAAGAGTAGTAACAAAAGCCACAAAATTAGTGGTTTCACCTTTTTCTTCGTCTGACTCACTATCGCTGAAGCTAGCGACCATTGCCTTCTTCTTCATGAGGGTATTCGCACATTGGGAGGCAATATGTCCGAACCCCTTGCATTCATGGCACTGAATTTCTTCCTTTCCTTTGTCAGAAGAGTCTTGTCTCATGTCTCTGGATCTTGACCTGTCGGTTTTCCAGTTTCGGAAGCTATTTGATGAAGGCTGGCCCTGTTCTGGTCCACGTCAGTTGATTTTCCACACCATTCTGCCACAATTCTGAGCCATCATAGCCAGTTGTTCAGTAGTGCAGCCACCATCCAGTTTGTCTTCAGACATGTCCGCTTTTAGGGCGATTCCCTTCACTTCCCCAGGTTGAAAATCATGATTGATCTCGTAGGTTCTGAGAGAACCCATCAGCTCGTCCAGTTTTAGTTTGGCGATGTCGTGCATTTCCTCTATGGCAGTGACCTTCATCGAAAATCTCGGAGGGAGTGATCTTAAGACTTTACTGGCCAACCTTTCTTCATCGATGGGTTTCCCTAGAGCATAAGCCTCGTTAGCCAGTTCCAGAACTATGGTGTTGTACTCAGTGATAGTTTCACTTTCCTTCATCTTCATCTCTTCAAACCTGGTTGTGACAGCCTCATGCGAGAGTTGCGAACTTTGTCTGTGCCTTTAAAGGCTGTTTGGAGGATGTCACATGCTTCCTTGGCCACTTCACAGTTGATGATTAGCTTCATGACGTTTTCATCTAGGGCCGAAAAGATTGCATTCATAGCCTTTGAGTTTCCCATAGATGCTTTGTCCTCCTCTTCTGTCCACAGTGCTTCCAGTTTCGGGATCGGTTCTCCAGTGAGATTGTTCATCATGGGTTCCGTCCAACCTTTCATAACAGCTTTCCACGCTTTTTCATCTAGGGATTTCAGAAAGGATCTCATCACGGGCTTCCAGGTGGCATAGTTCGATCCTTCGAGTAGTGGGGGTCTGGTGATGCTTTGTCCTTCCTTCAGAGTCATCTTGAACAGTTCAGGATCCCACTCAGTGTGTCGAGTGTTTGCTCTGATACCAATTGAAATTATATCCCATGTTCAAGCTTGTGTCCAAGATACAGTTGCGACAGACCTTGAACTCGTATCGCAATAGTTCAGACAACATAACGAAAGTAGAAGGACGCACAGAATGATAACCCAGTTCGGCCACGCCTACTCTGGGGGTTTCCCACACCCTAGAAGGGACAGCAAATCTTTATTACGAGTTAGAGCTACAAGTGGACTTACCCTTACACCTTGTAATCGCCTAGCCTCTAACACTACGTCTCTCAGATTTGCAACCGAGGTTTACAGCAGTTAACCTGGATCCCCTTCGTCCGAACCTGTAGTCCGAACGTTCTCGACCTTCTCCTAAAGCTCTGATGCTTTCTCTCGAAAGCTTGTTCACCTCTGTTGTGTGCGGCAGTTTGATCGCTTCCAGGCAGTCTCAGTTGCACTTGATAAGACTGCTCTTGCACCGATGAGTTTCCAGTGGGGAAACACAACCGGCCGTCGCTTTCTTCTTCTTCAATCGGTAGGGTTTGATCGTGTATATTTTGATCTTGAAAGAGATGCAGAATAAGGGCACCCTAGCCTTGTATTTATATGCTAGGATGAAACCCTAATTTGCACAAGATAATCCCATCAAATATTTAGGAAATATTCCTAGATATTTGATGTATATCTTTCTCAAATCGGTTGGAAGAATACACGAAGTCTTCTTGCCCAAGTAAGCAACGCCGCCTTCAATGTAGATATTCATTCGAATATCTCATGCTCGAATAAGTCGCTGGCTGACTTAACTTGGCGATATCTTTGCTGTCCAATATCCTTCCGGAAAAGATCCTTGCGTCTGCTCCACGCTGTATATGTGTACTAGGATATGTTCGAACTCCCCCTGAACTCCTGCTCGAACTGTCTAAGCTACGTTTTGCCAAATACATGCCACTCAAGGGAACATCACTTTCTTCAAGCAACCTAACTGTTAATTCATCATAATTCAGCGAAATTGTTCTTCAGTTGTCTTAATAACCTGTTTGAGACCAATTTTCTCAAAAGTACTTAGTTTATAAATTAAACTGGGTTAAATTCTAGGGATTGTCCACTTATTAAGTGCTTCTAGATTTGTCGGAAGATCATATTCTACTTTCAATTTATTCTTAACCATTTTTGGTTTCTAAAAAGATTCATGATAAAGAAGATATGTGATAAATCTAGTACAAAATACATAAATTACTTTGAAGATCAATAAACAAGTTTGAAGTATCCCTTGGTGCACAAACATAACTATTCATATTGTTGTAAAGATATGGGTTTGAGAACAACGAACTGGTCTGGGAATAGTGACACCATCACCAATACTGCAAGGTTTCTTCTGTTCTTTAACGGGCCTACTGGCATAACTAGTTCTCTACGTCTTTGAACACAGACCCATATGTCACAGACCCATAACGTTTGGAAGTGTAAGTCCTGCTTAAGCTGAAGTTGGCGTTAGGGCAGTGTTCCGGTTAAATTTTATGGGTTGACGGTGGGTTGTTGACTGATGAGAACTTGCAGTTGTGTAGTAAGTGGTGACCGTTTGAATTGACAGTAAAATCCTTAGCAAATACGGTGATGAAGTCGCCAGTGACTATACCCTGGAATGGTGTAACCGGTTCTCTCTCTTTGGTATCCGAGCCGTGGTGGGATAGTATTATGTATTTTGTATTAGATTTATCACATATCTTCTTTTCATGAATCTTTTCAGTAACCAAAAAATGGTTAAGAATAAATTGAAAGAAGAATATGATCTTCCGAAAAATCTAGAAGCACTTAATAAGTGGACAATCCCTAGAATTGAACCCAGTTTAATTTATAAACTAGGTACTTTTGAGAAAATTGGTCTCAAACAGGTTGTTAAGACAACTGAAGAAACAATGCCGCTGAATTCTGATGAATTAACAATTAGGTTGCTTGAAGAAAGTGATTTACTATTATACAAACACTCTTACAAGTTTATACATATTGGTTTAGTTCAAATTGCATTTAAAACATTAACCCTTGAAAGTTTACCAGAGAGCTTTATTGCAGCTCTACGAGATGGTAGAAACCTTAATTATAAACAATCCTTAATGGGAATCGTTCAAACTAGCTTAGCTCATGGTCCGGTTTATTTTGATGTTTACCTAAATATGCAATTATCGTTATCCGATATTAATATTTTGGATTCTTTAACGTTAAACGTCAAAACCAATAGTTATATCTATAAACCAGGAAAAGAAGTAATAGCTATCTATTATAGGATTTATTATAAGCCTCTGTTTACCCTTAATCCCCAGTGTAGGATAAAGGATAAACAAATTAATGAGACTATATTAATAGAATCCAACTTTAGTAAGTCGAGCATCTCGACAAGACGAAAGATTAAGTGGAAAGAAATAGAATTCCCAACAGAATAGATTTTGGCAGAAGTAGTTCTACCTCAGCCAATTGGCCATAACAATTTAATCAATTTAATTCAGACTCCTAAAGTAACAATTACCCTTGAATTTGATAATATAAGAAGACCTTCGACGTCTTCTAGACTGAGTTCTAGGCTTAGTAAATCGAGTTTGATGAGAAATTATATTTCGTCGTTTGATTATAAGATCGAACAACCTCTTGAATCTACGAGAGCTTCAACATCTCAAATTAGAGATCATGAAAGAATTGATAGGCTAATAATGGATCAGAACAATATCGTTAAAGTCCTTAGCATTAAAGATCCGAAAATAACCGAATCTAAAATGGATTTTAATCTTTAATTATGTCTGACAAAACAATAGATTTTAGTCCTGGTTCACAGGCATGAAAAATTGTTAAAATTGAATTTGAGTCAGATAATTGGAAATCATTTAGAAAATGGTTTTTGGAGTCTTATAGCTTAATAGAGTTAAAAGCTCTAAGTGATGAGTTTTACAATTTGTGTGAACAAACGAATAAAATCATAATCTTTGTCCCCTGGTTTATTTCTACTTATGTTGAACAATATATTTCAACACTAGAAAGAAATTATAAGTTGAGTATGGGTAAAAACATTACACAGGTTTATACCCCAATAGCCTTTTCAAATTGAAAAGAATGGAATTAGTCATGACTTTGTTGCATTTGCTAAACTTTTAGATGATGACACTCTTCCTGCAACATGTAAACAAATGAATATGATGTTTAGACAAAATAATTATTCTAATCTGTATTTGGGTATCCTTGGAGAACAATTATGTTCTTTGCAAAACAGAGTAGAACAATTAATTGAGGTTATGAAAACTCAGTCAGTTATAGCTGAAAAACCAATAGAAATATCTACGTCTAAGACAATAGGAATGGCTACACCTAGTTTACAGCCACCTTCGGTTATTACAGATTTTCAATTAAAACCTATAAAGGATCTAGAAGATTTTCTAGAAGATAAATTCAATAAGATGAAGTTAACCACTCTTGATAAAAATCTAAGAAATAAGCTTATAGAAGAACCAGATGATAAGCAAGTTTATCAAGATCAAATTAGTAAACTTCATAAATGGGCAGATACGCCAACTACGGAAAAATATTATTACCCTACACCTACTCCGGTAGATGTTCTAATAGAAGAATTCAATGAGATAATAACAAACTGTTATCTATGAATGGAATATAGGTTTTGCTAATCAACAAATTCACAATACAATGCATAGGATGTTGATGTACTCCACAGTTTGCAAGATTAATAATAATAGTGATAAAAATACTCCTAACATGATCATAGCAGGTTTTCCAGGCAAATTAAAAGGTTGGTGGGAGAATTATCTCACTCTAGTTGAGAAAAATGATATTCTCAATAAAATTAAACAAGAAGGTGATAATATTGTTGAAGATGTTGATTATACTCTGATTGTTAGTATATTAGAACATTTCACAGGACGATACTCGGCAAATGGTGAACGTATTAGAACCTTATTACAAAATCTTAGGTGTAAAACACTTATGGATTTTTGGTGGTATAAAGATACTTTCCTAAGTAGGGTAATGGAATTACCAGAGTGTAATAGCACTCATTGGAAGTCAACATTTATTGATGGCTTGCCTGGTTTATTTGCTGAAAGAATTAGGAATGTCCTTAGAGAAAATCATCCTTGTATTCGTTATAAAAGTTATACTTATGGTAAACTAATTGGAGTTTGCACTCAGGAAGGCATATCCTTATGCAATGAAATTAAGTTGAATCAGCAACTTAAACGACAAAGTTTTATGGTGAAATCACAATTAGGTAATTTCTGTGATCAGTTTGCAATAGACGAACCCTTTTCTAGTAATCCTAGAAAACCTAAGAAGGATTATACTCCTTATCATAAAAGGAAAGGTTTTCTAAAAAGAAAATTGAGGAAAAGGAAGAGCGTCAATACGCTAGGAAAGACAATAAGTGGCAAAAGAATAAGTCAATGACTTGTCATAGGTATGGCAAAGAGGGCCACTTTGCCAATAATTGTTGGGTTAAACAAAAGATTAATAATCTTGAAGAATCTGATAGGATAAAAGATATTATATCAAACATCCTTCTTAATAATGATTTAGGATCAGAATTAACTTATCATTCTTCAACTAGTGAAGACTTAACGGTTTTAAGAAATGAAACCCAAAATACTGACCCAGATTCAGGATACTGAAATTATTAACAAAGATAACCATCAGAATATTATTTCTAATCAAGAAATACCTTCGGATCAAAATCTTAAACAAGAAATCAATGATGACCATTTCTTATCTACTTTAGAAATGTTTATTACACAAAAATGGCTTGTTAAGATTACATTGTTAATTAAAAATGATTATTCGAAAGAATTTACTGCTCTTATAGATAGGGGAGCAAATTTGAATGATATTCAAGAAGGGTTAATCCCTACAAGGTATTTTCATAAACTACGCATAAATTATCTCATGCGTGGTAAAATAATCTCCAAATTAATTACAAATTGCCTGAAGCTAAAGTATGCATTGATAAAAAATGTATACAAACTAGTTTTTTACTGGCTAAAGATATTACCAACCAAGTAATACTTGGAACACCTTTCCTTACAAAGATTTATCCTATTAATAGGATTGATCCAAAAGGTATAGTTGGAACCTTTGAAGAAAAGGATATTACTTTACAATATAAATGAACCTCTAACAAAGGTTTTACATGATGTCTACGACAGCATGACTATTAACCAGAATCAATTGTAAATGTTCTTAGTATCAAAGACAGACTTCAGAATCATTTCACTCTTGAAATCTGTAGAAATAATCCTAATGCCTTTTGGGATAAAAGGAAACATATTGTTTCTATTTTATCTAAAGAAGGTTTTAGCAAAGACCAAGTATTAAAGGCTTTTGACGAATCAACAAAGAATAAATCTTGTGAAACAGATTCTACATACATTAAGATGTGCAGAGAAGAAATAGTCATTTTATCACACAAATGATTAGTTGATCCTTGGGAGTCTTCCTAGTCAGGTAATGCTTTCTATTTTCGAAAAAAATAGTAAGCAAGACAAAGGTATCTCTAGGCTAATAATTAATACGAACCCTTTATCAAAATCCTTAAATGGATTAGATCTCCTATAGGATGGATGAATTATCCAGTTCCTGAATTAAATGATAATGGTCTATTAATATCTAAACCAGAGATGATAATTTTTCATACAAACACAAATTTGCTAGGAAGCTTAAATTATATTTCTGCTTCTTATTACCTTGCCATCAACGCTATTATCCTATATAATAATGAGCCAATCCAATGGACTGATCAGGATGCTGTTATGATTAGGAAAATTAAAGGTAAAATCGAGGCATTACCTTACTCTGTTGTTTCTCTATGTTATTGGGAAAAGATCATTGAAATAAAGATCACTGATATAAAGGAATTATTAAACAAATAAATCCAGAAACAAACCAAGAATATCTTGTTAGATTTTATTCTGGTAAATGGAATACTCGAGTAGATTATGCTGCTTAAAAAATGTTCTCAGTAGCAAAATATGCTTTAAATTTTCACACTGGTTTATATAATCAGAAAATTATGAATCATATTTTTACCAGATGGCAGAATTATTCAATCCCTTTCAATCTCAAGATTGCTTATAAGCAGGAAAAGAAAAATAGTATGTCAAATCCTTTTCAAAAAGCATATTATTTGAATTTCCATTTTTCAGGACATATTCTGAGGATGAAAGATATGTCGTCCTTTGCCAATCTTGTGACCATCAAGGAAATATCCGAACCCGTAGGTAATAATCCTGAACCTGCATCCTCTACTAATATCATAGCAATGGAAACCAGTGGTCTGGATCACCATACCTACCACTCTAACGGAAAGGAAGAAATTATATTCTTTCCTATTGACTCTGAGGACAGTAATACTCCACCCTGGGCTTTATTAAAAGATTACAATGGGTCATACCCTTACGGGGACTACCATAGTCAAATATTTTATGAGAACATACTCATTATAAATGGGAGTTATATTTCTCATGTTACTTATAAGCAACCAGAAGGTTATACCTTCAGTGAACTTATTATTAAAAGGTTAATATCCCTCCAAGAATGGGGAAATACCCCAATATCACAAGGAAACTTCATTACACCGGAAAAGAATATTCAGACATACAAACAGCCGTTATGACTACTCGGATTATAAGGAAGCTTTTCACAAAGTTCTTTTATATGAGAACTCCAAGCATGAGCATTTTTGGTTTATAACCATCTGCCCAAAAAATAAAAAAGTCAAGATACCCTATTGGTTCATTAAATGGTGACAACAATTTGGTCCCACGAGAAGAACTCTTCCAATGGCTTTTATCCTTCCAGAGGCCTTCAAAGAAGTATTTGCCGAATGGACCACTTCATCAACACTCCTTCCAGAATATCAGAACAAATATTTCAAACCAGAGAAAATATATTCTCTCCTCTATTTCAACAAATTTGAGATCCCCTACATTTGGAGATGGGAACCAGTGTGTGGCCTTATCCACATTTTCGACATCTCTCTACCTTGTCTCAAGAGAAGGTCTTATTCAAAGGTCTGGGAAAATACTAATCCATCATCAAAAAAGCCTTATGACTATGTCATGGTTTGTCAGATGAGCCCAATAATAGTTGGCAACAAAAATAAAGAAGATTACAAGCTCAATGCATTTGTGGATATGGGAGAATCTTCCCAAGCTAAAAACAAGATGTGAGAGTGACACGCGTATTTTTAACCCTTTATAGTTGTCGAAGTATGAGTTTTAGGGGTAAAATTGCAGTCAAACAAAATTTATAAACCTAGGTAAGCCAAGGGTCGATCCTAGGAGCAGTGCGTGTGAATACTAGCAAATGGTGTGACCTATTTAGCTATTCCGAATTAACAAGTGTAAAACAGTTTTGTTGTCACGAAAATTGCAGAAATTAAATAGTGCAGAAATTAAATGGTTGTGTTTAAATCAGAGAAAGAATCCCAGAATCCGTACTTCACCCGTGCTAACCCCACTAATCATGCAATCATTCTACGTTAATTTTTCATGCTATCGAATATGGAATATAACCGAAATAAAAATAGACAAGCCGCCCATCCACGGATCATTGTCTAGATTAATCTCAATCGTTGAACGCCGCCCATCCACGGATTATCAACGATTTCGATTTATGAAATTAAAGGTTTTCCTATTAGTTCATGTAAACATGACCTAACATCAATTTCATGCAATCCGGTTAATCCCTAGGGCCCATCCAACTTTCGGCATATAACCTAAATACGTTCTATCAATGCAAACATACCCTTTGATGTAAATACATGCATAGAACGATAGTATTAAGCACACATTGAAATTGAATAATCGAATCGCATAAATAATAAACTTCAATTGATCACATGAGAGTTAGGGTTACATAGCACGGGATCCGTAGGATCCCGGAATTAAGAAGACTACTCACTATTTATGGTAGTCAACCAAAAATAGTGTAAAGAAGGAAAGAAACGAGTAAACCGTAAAGACGCGGTGTAGCTCGATGATCCTCACGCTGAAAACTGTCTTCTCTCCCAAGTTAGGGTTTCTTCTCCAAAATAACAACAACTCACGTCTAATCTGATCGTGTTTCCTTTTATAGATCGTCCAAAAAGGCCAGAAAGCCCAAAATCGATTTTTTGGAAATAACAGGATAATTCTGCTCGGAAGTGCCGTGACTACCGTGACCATTGGTGTGGGTTACGGCAGTCACGGCCGGGGCTAATTTGCACTGAGGTGAAAACGTACCGTGACTACCGTGACATATAGTGTGGGTCACGGCAGTCTCCTGAATTGCCATTATCTTCTGAGTCTGAAACCTACCGTGACTCTGATGAGACGTCACGATGGTCACGACCCTTGGCTGGTGCAAAGCTCATTTTTTGGCCGTTTTCGTTGATCTTTTTCGTTCTTTTGACATCTTGAGCCCAAGGAGCGATGATATGTCAATTTAACCAGAAACAATACAGAAAGACATCAAATAGAGACAATTTGCCCGGAGAATGAGTGTTATCCTTCATCGAATGTAGCGAATAATCAGTCAAAATATTGACTGATCAAAACACTCCAAACTTAGGATTTGTTCGTCCCGAACAAATGTCGAACAAATGGCAGAATAAATACACTAGTGAATATAATGCTCAACAACCATATGTTTCAAAGCTACCCACTCAAGTGACATGTGATCAATTCTAACTAATAATGAAAACAAAAAAAAAGATAACTCACTGTCGTAGAGGACACAAATGCATTTAGCGTATGCATCAAGCCTTTAAACCCCTAGGCTGCCCTAGTAGGACGAGTATAGTCTCGTGAAGGTTTTCAGGAATGGGACTACCTACAAATCCCTTGTACAACTAACTAACATGTATGCATGAAATGATGCTCAACGAGTCATAGTAAAGTCATGTCATACCTCGGATTCATCGTGTTACCTCAACTTCAAGTCAAACATCTTCATCAAAGTTTTCAGACAATCATAGATTATATGAGTTATGCATTCAAACGGTCAGTACACACGGCTAGCAATCGACTAATCACACGTTCCAAATAGTTCTATTGCAACAAATAAAGAACATGAATAGTTACACAAAACATGCTCGCCATTCATCTATGCTATCTAGGGATAGTCCACGGGCTCTTGGCGCAAAGCTCATTCTCAAGTGCCAAGGATTAGACAATGACCCGTAAGAGAAGAGGTGCCTGACTTAAGGATTTTCTGAAAATAGTACAAAAATTTGCATCAAAAATTCAGTGCAAGCACGAGGATCGTCCCTTAGTTTCTAGTACATGAGTTCTCAAGACAGGTTATGATTTGCACGCAATGAGAAGATGGAACTACACTATAACAAGCAGAAGGGGGCAGAAATTGTTTCAAGAGTGTTTTCCATATACCAGGGGTGACTTTTCTCACCAGGTCCTTGGTATTTTCTGCTCTCGCAGAATCAACAAAAGGATTTTTTTTTTTCGTTCTAACTGGTTTTCTTTCAAAAACAACTATGCTTGGGGCTAATGTTTCACCCTCCTTCTAAAATTAAGAACTTTGTTTTTGAGGGGAAAACTTGAAGGTCAATTGTCTAACTCCACACTTAAAGCTTGACATAGTGTATAAGTAAAGGCGGGTGCAAGCAAATCACGACGAGAGTATAGAGACACATACTAGCACTAAGGTCACCTAGGGAAAGAGATGCAAATTTCAGTTTTTGACTCTTTTGAACCGGTGCCTACTAATTTCAAGTCTCAAATATGCTTTCAGAAATACGTAAAACATGTGATAGTCAAAGGCTAGCAATGATACTGACTCAAGAGAATACACACACGATTTTCACTATTTCACATCCTAGACTTCGAATCCAAAGGAATGTCAATCAGTCAAGGAGTATCGTAGAGAACGAGGATTTCAATCGCAATACATAGACTGTTGAGCATATGCAGGAGTGAATGTGATATGCAATGCGTGTGACTATGCGCTACCCACTCCACACTTAAAAATGAGCTTAGTCCCTAAGCAAAGAAACAAAAGAGAAAAGAGGTGCATAGGGACTTCCCAGCGTTGTGAGCTCATAATCCATAGAGATTGAACGATAACCGGTGAGTGAAAATTGACTTGCGAGCTGGTAGATATGCAGAATGACATAAAGAGCGTCACAAGTAATAGGTTAGTCATCGTTAATCGCGAAGAAACCTGGATGAGGGGATGCCAACGAAGAGAAAGGTAAACGATGTGAGTAAAGATGATTAGCATAGACTAAATAACTCAAACATCGAATAACATGGAAAATAGTGAAAAGCATCCAAAAAGGTCAGCGTGCAAAGGTGAATAACATGAACGTGCAAAGCTGACAAAAACAACAAAAAGAAAGGTAAACAGAGCTAGGCAGCCCCAGTATCTGCAGCATCAATGGGTCGAGAGGGACCATCCTCGCGGCTAGGTGGTGGAGGAAAGTCGAGCTCAGCATGCTCAAGAAGAGTGGATAATACGCCATGCTCCCAATCTTGTGCCCTCGTGGCGTGAGTCCTGAAATCTGAGAAGTCGTCCCGGAGCTAATTATGGGATACAGAAAGCCGGCTCTGCGTAGCAATAATCGGAGCTAGGCTGGCCAAAATCTGGCGCTGATAACTCATCATCTGATTCTGCAACACACCCATCTGATGAACTTGGCAAAAACCCGCGTCTGGTTGGCCTCCAGGCGCGCGAAGCGCTCCTCAGAAGTGTTCGGGAATTGATCATCAGCAGGAGGCTGCAGTGGAGGGACTGGTGGAGCTGCTGGAACGGGCGGTGGTGGATCCATCTCATGAGGCGCAGCCACTGGAGGCTCCTGAGCCTCGTCCATGACAACGTCCTTAGGCGGAGGCTGGTCCTCTCCTCTGGCACGGTTCAGAGTCCTCTGTCTGCGCTCAACTTTGCTGCGCTTCTTCCCCTCGGGGAGCTCACTTCTGTGCTGCCACTGGCGATCCCGGTTAATCATCTTGATATCAATCAGCTTCGTGATGGTCAGCTCAGACTTCTTCGGCTTAGGGAGTCGACTGAATTCCCACCCTTGTGACTCGGCAAGAATGGTGACAAATAGACCACCGGCCAAAGCGGCGTTCGTGCTAGCAGTGGATCCTCAAATTACCATCTGTCCTGTCAAAATCTGGAAGAAATCAACTGGCCTGCGGCGATGCATGGAGATCATAACGTCCAAATCGGGGTTGCCAATAGTGGTGGCTCCCTCACCCCACGGAAATATACTCATTGCGACTAGACGGTGCACAATCTTCCATAGACGGTCCTTAATACATGAAGAAGGCCAACTGGACAAGAAATAGCAATCAAAACCTGAGATACCCTTCCAGAATTCATATCTATCTGCATCAGAATATTGTCCACAAAATCCCTCCAATGGGAATCCAAGTAATTCACACACCTCGGCTTTAGTCATAGTATAAGTCCTATTTCCGAACTGGAAAACCCAATGCGTGACCTGATCGGATGCACCCAAATAGGAGAAACTAGCCAAGAATTCCCTCAACACCATATAATAAGTTGGAGCCGGCCGTGAAAATAGAATATCAAGGCCAGAGGCCACAAATAACGCACGACACACATCCAAAAATCCAAATGAATTTAGTGTCTCATGGTCAAGGACAATAGTCGGTTTTACCTTCTTCGCTGGGATGATAGTGTCATAGCGGTCCGCGTGGTTGTTGTAACCAAATAAAGGTCGCCCAGTCGGGTAGGACTGCTGGCGAGGAGGTTGGGCTGCTGGAGGTTGTTCTGGAGCAGCTGCTGCACGAGTCCTGCCACGAGCCATTGAATTGGGGTGAATTGAACTGGGGGAAACCGAATTGGGGTTAAGGTATTTAGGGTTTTTGGATTTAGCAGTTGGAGGTGGAGGAGAGGTGAGTGCGGAGGCGCGGCTGTGCAGACGACTAGCTGGGCGGACGAACGGCGACGGCAGGGTGGTCGGACGGCTGGGACGGTGAGCTGCTGGGCGGACGGACGGCTGGGGTGCGTCGTTCCTCGATCAGCCTGATAGAGTTGTCGATTTTGAAGTTTTGAAATTGAATTTGACCTAATTTCCCGAATAAGTACTCGAAACTGCCGTGACTTCCGTGACCTTCCTGGGGGTTACGGTAGTCACGACCCCCTTGAAAACACGCTGAGGAGAAAACCAGCTGTGACTGCCGTGACCGGTCCAATGGGTTACGGTAGTCACGACACCCTTTGAAACCTTCGAAATTCACTGCCATTTTTACCCACCGTGACTGTCGTGACCTTTCCATTGGGTCACGGTAGTCACGATACCTGTGTTGCTCAGCTCAAATTTTGCCTGTTTTTTATCCGAATCGTTTTCCGCCCAAAATTGACGCACTCCACACTTGGATTCTTGCAAGGGTCACACGCAATGTACAAAATGCAAAATGCAACTAACTAAAAACTTACAGTGTGGGTTACTCCCCGAAGAGACCTAGTTTAATGTCTTGGTGAGACATAGCAAGAGAGATAGAACTAGAAGCATTCCCGGGAAGTCCCTTGCTGAGATCCCTTCCCCAGAAGTAGATTATCGTCAATGCCATCAGGAGGTGCAAGATGTTTCAAGACGTGATAGTGCTTCAGGCGTTGCCCGTTTACTACCATAGTTTTTCCTCCTTCAACGCTGAGCTCCACATGCCCGTCTGGATAAGCTCGCCCCACTGTATAAGGGCCACTCCATTTAGTGCGCAGCTTCCCAGGAAATAATCTAAGGCGGGAGTTGTAGAGAAGGACTCGCTCGCCTTCATTGAATTCTCTACATACTATTCGTTTGTCGTGCCACTTCTTGGTCCTCTCCTTATAAATACGAGCATTCTCATACGAGTCCAATCTGATCTCGTCAAGCTCATGGAGTTGCAGTGGTTGCTTTTTCCCGGCTGCCTTCATGTCCATATTCAGCTCTCTAATAGCCCACAGAGCCTTGTACTCGAGTTCGACTGGCAAGTGGCAGGTCTTTCCATAAACAAGTCTGAAAGGACTCATTCCAATAGGAGTTTTGAACGCGGTCCTATATGCCCACAACGCGTCGTCTAGCTTAGACGCCCAATCTTTCATGTGGCTTGAGACTGTCTTTCCAAGGATGCTCTTGATCTCTCTGTTAGAGATTTCTACCTGCCCGCTGGTCTGAGGGTGATAAGGAGTGCCAATCTTGTGATAAACACCATACTTCTTCAACAATGTCTCGAAGTTTCGTTCCTTGAAGTTAGAGCCTCCATCGCTGATAACTGTTCTGGGAACTCCGAACCGAGGGAAGATAACCTTCTGAAACATTTTAATAAAAACCTTGGCGTCGCAAGTAAGAGTAGCCACAGCTTCAACCCACTTGGAAACATAGTCAACTGCTACCAAGATGTACTGATTTCCATAAGAAGGTGGGAATGGTCCCATGAAGTCAATCCCCCAAACATCGAATAAATCCACTGCGAGAATGCTCTGCTGGGGCATCTCCTGCTGCTTCGAAATATTCCCTGTCCTCTGGCACTGATCACAAGCCTTAACGAACTCGTGGGAGTCCTTGAAAAGAGATGGCCAAAGGAAACCGGACTGCAGAACTTTTGTAGCTGTTTTTGAACCGGCACCGTGTCCACCATACTGGGATGAATGGCAGCGCTCCAGAATCCATTTGATCTGGTCCTCGTCGACACAAGTCCTGTGGAGACCGTCAGCACATAATCTGTATAAGAAAGGGTCATCCCAGAAGTACCTTTTTACGTCGGAAAGAAACTTCCTCTTCTGGTTGTGCGAGAGGTCGGGAGGGATGATTCCGCAGGCCAAGTAGTTAACAAAATCTGCATACCACGGTACGTGATCCACATCTATACGCATAAGCTGTTCTCCTGCGATTGAGTCAGTCATCGGGAGCTTGTCCTCTTCGCGGTCGAGCTCTCTTGGCTCGAGGCGTGACAAGTGATATGCAACCAGATTTTCTGCTCCCTTCTTGTCTCTGATTTCAATATCAACCCTTTGGAGGAGGAGGACCCATCGAATCAGGAGAGGCTTTGAATCCTTCTTGGACAGTAGATATTTGATCGCAGCATGGTCTGTGTACACTATGGTCTTCGAACCAATTAGATATTGCCAGAATTTCTCAAAAGCGTAAACAATGGCCAGCATCTCTTTCTCGGTCGTAGTGTAATTGATTGCTGCCCCAGCGAGGACCTTGCTGGCGTAGTAGACTACGTGCAGCTTCTTTTCGATGCGCTGCCCCAGAACTGCTCCTACTGCAAAATCACTTGCATCGCACATTAGTTCAAAAGGCAGCTCCCAATCGGGAGGCTGTACTACCGGAGCACAAATGAGAGCAGTTTTTAATTGATGGAAAGCATTAAAACATGAATCGGTGAAGTTAAACTCAGCTTCCTGACAAAGAAGATCAGTGAGTGGCTTGGCTATCTTCGAGAAATCCAGCGTGCCCGAGAAAACTCCTGATTCCTTTCACATTTTATGGAGGGGGCAGCTTCTCAATCACTTCTACCTTCGCGCGATCGACCTCGATGCCTCGGTGAGAGACCATGTGTCCCAGCACAATACCTTCCTACACCATAAAGTGACACTTCTCCCAGTTCAAAACCAGGTTGGTGTCAACACAACGACGAAGAACATTAGTGAGGTTAGAAAGGCAAGAATCAAATGAAGAGCCATACACCAAAAAATCATCCATAAATACTTCCATGGTGTATTCTAGAAAATCAGAAAAAATGGCCATCATACAACGCTGAAAAGTGGCCGGTGCGTTACAAAGACTGAAGGGCATACGTCTATAAGCAAAGGTGCCAAAAGGGCAAGTAAAGGTAGTCTTCTCCTGGTCCTCGGGGTGTATAGGGATCTGAAAGAAACCGCTATAACCGTCGAGGTAGCAGAAAAACTTATGCTTCGCAAGACGTTCTAACATTTGATCAATAAAAGGCAAAGGAAAGTGATCCTTACGAGTAGCCTTATTCAATTTCCTATAATCTATGCACATACGCCAACCAGTCACGGTACGAGTGGGAATCAAATCATTATTCTCATTACGCACAACAGTCAAACCTCCCTTCTTAGGGACAACATGCACAGGACTCACCCACGTACTATCAGCAACAGAATAAATAATACCAGCATCCAACAATTTCAGAATTTCCTTCTTAACCACATCATTCAGCTTAGGATTTAAACGTCTCAAAGCATCTCTACTGGGTCTAGCATCACCCTCAAGGTTGATTCTATGCATGCACAAATCTAGGCTAATTCCCTTAAGGTCGTCTATCGAATAACCTAGGGCTGGTCTATGCTTGCGAAGAACATCTAGCTATTTCTGGGTCTCTACATCAATAAAAGATGCATTCACAATCAACGGACAGGTTGAGTTAGGGCCCAGAAATTCATACCTGAGACTTGCAGGTAGAGGTTTCAGCTCTACCTTACAAGGTTCCTTACCTGACTCGGTGAGCTGTCCAGTTTCAGCGCCTCCCTCAATGCTCACTGCGCATAAGTCCATCGGTATTGGGCAGCCTGGTGTAACTCCGTAAGACTCAATAGAGGTCAGTGTAATGGGGAGATCAACATCAGCAGAGTCTAACACATCACAGTCAGCTAAAAGACTAGGTGTCTTGCACATGTCAGGCAAATAAATGACAACACGTTCGCTGCCTACTCGCAAAGCTATAGACCCTCTATCCATGTCAATAACAACCCTAGCCGTATAAAGGAATGGTCTACCAAGTATAATCGGGATGTCTATGTCCTCTGAGATCTCTAGCACAATAAAATCAGCAGGTATGTAGATATTCTTAACCTTGACAGGTACGTCTCTTAGAATCCCTTTCGGGAGTCTACAAGAACGATCCGCAAGGCGAATAGAGATATTAGTAGGACAAAGATCACCCAAATTTAGTTTAGCATACAACGAATAAGGCATGATAGACACACTAGCACCAAGATCACACAAAGCACGACGAATAGTAATGCCACCAATATCACAAGGGATAGAAAAACTCCCTGAATCCTTAAGCTTAGGCGGCATGAGCTGGTGCATGGCAGCACTACACTCCTCACTTAGAGCCACTGTCTCGGTCCCGTCCATCTTCCGTTTCCCAGTCAGAATCTCCTTCATGAATTTTGCATAGGTGGGGATCTGGGTGATTGCATCAGTGAAAGGCATCGTAATGTAAAGAGTATGAATTTTATCAACGAACTGCATGAACTCTTTATCTCTTCTCGTAGCTTTGAGCCGCTGTGGGAATGGGACCGGAGGCTTATAAGGAGCCGGCTCCACTGTTTGAGCAAAATTTTCAACTCGGTTTTCAGCTTCTATTGATGATTCCGCTTCAGCAAGAGCAGAATTAAGCACTGATTTTTCTGCTATTGCTCGAGTGGTTTGAGCTGGTAGCATTTCAAGTTGTTTGCCACCTCGGAGTGTGATAGCATTGACCGATTCCCTAGTGTTGTGCTCCGGTTTTGAAGGGAGTTTCCCATGTTCTCTCGTTGTTGAATTTGCCTGCTGAGCCACCTAAGTCTCCAGCATTCTGATCTGGATGACGAGCTGCTCAACAGTCCTTCGTAACTCTCTTACCTCGGCAACGGTGTCCTCAGATGTCTTTCGCTGATCGGTCATGAAGCTTGCTAGCATGGCTTAGATGTTTGAAGTTGAACCAGAATTCTGATCTCGCTGTGGTTGATCTCTACTGTTGTAGCTCCCTGAATTCTGATTTTGCTGCCCTTGTGGCTGATTGTTGTACTGAGGCCTCGGCTGGTAGGAAGTGTGATTCTGTGTTTGCTGAGCCTGAACGGTGTATTGTCCTCGTGGTTGGTACGGTGCGCTGCCTTGTTGCTGTTTGTATGGGAAACTCTGGGGTGCTTGATTCTGTGGTTTGTACGTGAGGTTAGGGTGATTTCGGTTTGGATTGTTCCACCGGTTACCGGCTGATCCATTCCTGAAACCAGTCCCTTGATTATTCTGCCCAACAAAGTTTGCATCCTCTTGGTTTCCGCTGTCATCATTTGATCCGATTACTGGACAACCATATGCATAGTGAGAAGGAGAGCCGCATATCTGACAGTACACGCTAATGTTAGCGACGTCTGAGGACTTTGTAGTGCTTCCTACCTTCATGTTCCGAATCTCTGTTGCAAGTAGTTTCACAGTATCAGTCAACCGGGCAATGTCATTGGTGCTCTCAGTTTGGCAGAGATCCTGCACACCCTTTCTATCCTTAGGATTACCTCGGTCGCTTGTCCAGAGGTGGTAATCTTAGGCTGCTCTCTCTATAATACCATAGGCGTCCTCCAGCGGGACTCCATTAAGCCCCCCACCAGCTGCTTGATTGATCAAGGTACGCATCCCCTGATAGAAAGTGTCGATAATCTGCCACTACTCTAGATTATGGTGTGGGCACATCCTTGTCAGCTCCTTATACCTCTCCCATGAGTCGTACAGAGTCTCACCACCGATAGAGCGGAACGAGTTGATTTTGTTCCTGAAATGAGCTGTCTTCGATGGTGGGAAGTATTGTTGGAGAAAGGCTTCGTCCAGCTTGTTCCAGGTGGTAAAAGTACCTTCAGCATGGCTGTCTAACCATCTGCTAGCCTTGTCGGACAGTGAGAACGGGAACAGCCTGAGGTAGTAAGACTCTGGAGGGACACCGTTGGTTTTCACCGTGTTGCACATCTGAGTAAATCGCTTGAGGTGCTGGTGAGGATCTTCATTCATTCATCCAGAAAACTGATTGTTTTGCACCATTTGAATGAGACCTGTTTTAAGCTCCCAGGTATTGTTAGCTATGCCTGGTGGTGCAATGGCGGACTAAAATTCAGTAACACGTGGAGTAGTGTAGTCTCCAAGCGTCCTGCGTACTGGCGGTGGCACTTGGCGCTGCTGGTCATCTTCGACCACTCTATTCAGCAATGCGGGGTTGTTTTGATTCATAGCCATTGCTGCGTAGGTTCGGTTCAGTGCTTGTAGCTGCCGAGCTTCGTTCTGGGCCTGACGATTGTTTCTTCGTTGGTCCGGTGTGTCGTCGTCTGAAATCTGAATCTGCTTCTTCCGTCTGGGTGTTTTCTTTGGCATGAACTAGCTAGAACCTGCAAGAGCCACGGAACACTGTGAGTGAAGAAATCAAGACAGAAAAATCAGATAACGACAAGGGTGGAATAGTCTAAACTACACACGTTAAAACTAATATCACACTAAACGCTGCTCCCCGGCAACGGCGCCATTTTGACACGCGTATTTTTAACCCTTTATAGTTGTCAAAGTATGAGTTTTAGGGGTCAAATTGTAGTCAAACAAAATTTATAAACCTTGGTAAGCCAAGGGTCGATCCTAGGAGCAGTGCGTGTGAATACTAGCAAACGGTGTGACCTATTTAGCTATTCCGAATTAACAAGTGTAAAACAATTTTGTTGTCACGAAAATTGTAGAAATTAAATAGTGCAGAAATTAAATGGTCGTGTTTAAATCAGAGAAAGAATCCCAGAATCCATACTTCACCCGTGCTAACCCCACTAATCATGCAATCATTCTACGTTAATTTTTCATGCTATCGAATATGGAATATAACCGAAATAACACTAGACAACCCGCCCATCCACGGATCATTGTCTAGATTAATCTCAATCGTTGAACGCCGCCCATCCACGGATTATCAACGATTTCGATTTATTAAATTAAAGGTTTTCCTATTAGTTCATGTAAACATGACCTAACATCAATTTCATGCAATCCGGTTAATCCCTAGGGCCCATCCACCTTTCGGCATATAACCTAAATACGTTCTATCAATGCAAACATACCCTTTGATGTAAATACATGCATAGAACGATAGTACTAAGCACACATTGAAATTGAATAATCGAATCGCATAAATAATAAACTTCAATTGATCACATGAGAGTTAGGGTTACATAGCACGGGATCCGTAGGATCCCGGAATTAAGAAGACTACTCACTATTCATGATAGTTAACCAAAAACAGTGTAAAGAAGGAAAGAAATGAGTAAACCGTAAAGACGTGGTGTAGCTCGATGATCCTCACGCTGAAAACTTTGTCTTCTCTCCCAAGTTAGGGTTTCTTCTCCAAAATAACAACAACTCACGTCTAATCTGGTCGTGTTTCCTTTTATAGATCGTCAAAAAAGGCCAGAAATTCCAAAATCGATTTTTTGGAAATAACAGGATAATTCTGCTCGGAAGTGCCGTGACTACCGTGACCATTGGTGTGGGTTACGGCAGTCACGGCCGGGGCTGATTTGCACTGAGGTGAAAACGTACCGTGACTACCGTGACATATAGTGTGGGTCACGATAGTCGCCTAAATCGCTGTTATCTTCTGAGTCTGAAACCTACCGTGACTACCGTTACTCTGATGAGACGTCACGGTGGTCACGCCCCTTGGCTGGTGCAAAGCTCTTTTTTTGGCCGTTTTCGTTGATCTTTTTCGTTCTTTTGACATCTTGAGCCCAAGGAGCGATGATATGTCAACTTAACCTGAAACATTACAGAAAGACGTCAAATAGAGACAATTTGCCCGGAGAACGAGTGTTATCCTTCATCGAATGTAGTGAATAATCAGTCAAAATATTAACTGATCAGAGAGGTCCCATTTCTCTTGTGGCTTTCACATAATGAAAGGTTCCATCCATCTAGTGGCTTTCATACGTAGCCAAAAAATTATCATCCAAAGACAAAAAGACAAATTATGAAAAGTCCCAGCTCTCTAGTGGCTTTCGTACGTTGTTGTTTTTTGAGGCAAATACATGCCGACATGGAGAATCTGTACTGTTTATAAATAGTTAAAGTTGGGTCCCATAAGTTTTGGACCATGTCTTTTCTTTTGCTATAAATTAGCATGTCATGTGGAGGAGAAGAACAAGACTTAGAACCCCTTCTAAGCAATAAGTCTCTACTCCTTCTCTCTAAGTTTGTAACATATTTGAAGTTTCAAGAAAAGTTTTGAGAGTCGTCTAAAGCTCCTCCATTAGTAAGTCATTATTTATATATGTATATATATATACACAATAAGAAGGGTGTAACATTTGAACGCCCGTCTATATATATATATATATATATATATATATATATATATATATATATATATATATATATATATATATATATATGTAAAAATAAAGATCAGCGTAGAGGCTAGATCGCACATCTTTACAGGGTTGTTTCAGTTTCCTTGACGGGCCTATCGAACTAGCGAGTCTCGCACGTTCTGCTGTGAGGTAGCGACCGGGCTGGAATGTAAAAAGAACGTTTGTTGCTCTAGGACTTTCTGATGGTGATCTATGTGTCTTGTAATGATCTAGTGTGTAATTTCTATTTCCGTTGTGTGTATTTTCTTTTGTAAAAAGGTTTGTAATAGGTGGTAAATCGGTCAACATACATAACTATTCATATTGTTGTAAAGATCTGGGTTTGAGAACAACGGACTGGTCTGGGATTTGTATAGTGACAACATCACCAATACTGCAAGGTTTGTTAAGTTCGTAACGGGCCTACTGGCATAACTAGTTCTCTCTTTCAACACAGACCCAAATGGCACAGACCCATAACCGTTCATAGTGTAAGTCCCGTGTTAAGCCAATGGATAGGCGTTTTGGGCAACTATTCTTTTCGCTTTAGATTGCGTGTGGGTTGTTGAACTGATGAGAACTTGCTGTTGTGTAGTAAGTGGTGACCGTTTGAACTGACAGTAAAATCCTTAGCAAATACGGTGATGAAGTCGTCAGTGACTATACCTTGGAACGGTGTAACCGGTTCTCTCTCTCTTTGGTATCAGAGCCGAGGTGGGATAGTATTATGTATTTTGTACTAGATTTATCACATATCTTCTTTATCATGAATCTTTTCAGAAACCAAAAAATGGTGGGATAGTATTATTGATGCCATTCTTGATTACACTTCCCATTTTGGATGCCATATGTGTTGGGTGAGTCAGAATTACCACCGTAAGCCTGAATCGTTTCAGAAACCAAAAATCTCATGGCGTGGTGGGATATGTAATGCCATGGGCATCCAACACATATGGTGGGATGTCCATATGTGATAAACGCTGGCATTGCATTCCGTGGTAATGAGTAGTAATTAAGGTTCCTAGTATTATGTATTACTCAAACACGGTAATTGTGGCCCTTCTGATTGACGGGCGTCGTTGTACCCGTCTAAAATAATATTTTTCTTTATCTCCGACTAGCAAGTGGTAAGTCGGGTCGTATCCACAGAGATCGGTATAAGAATCTGTTCACTAAGTAAGAGCGTGACAATGGGGGGGTTGGAAATTCAACAAGTAAATAAAAACGCAAGCAATAATGATCACTTATCAAGAGAGCAATCGTTACACAGATTCAAGTATCAAATATCAAAGAGAAGTGCAAGCTAGAACCTTCGACTGTGATGCAAGACTAAATCATGGACCAATTCGTTTTGAATTCTAATGTTCTACAACTTAGAGCTCCCCGCTAGGTTGTACTCCCCGTTCTTATTCTAGTACTTAATCTCGCGCTAGCGATAATCAAGACCCTAACTCGCTAGAGTTGCATGAAGATTTAAACAAGTTGTCCTAGGGTTTTTAATCCTAGTGGTATATTACTCGTGTCCTAGTTTGCTATCCCTGCTAGGTTGCTAGTAAACTTTGACAATCGAAATCAACAAAAAAACAGAAGCTCCCCCGCTAGGGTTCCACTTATGCTAGCACATCAATTCCATAAATATTGCATAATAATATAACGCAAAACATAGAAATCAATATAGGTCTGAAGTCAAAACATCACAATGTCGAGTTCTAGCCTACACATATGAATTTAGCTACTCATCGTAATGGAATACATCATCAAGTTTTTGAATATAATGAAACGAAATTACTAATGATGAATTCTCCACCAAGCTGCAGCTCAACTCTAACACTTGAAATCAGCACGTAACCAAGCTATCTTCTCCAAAATGGGGTCAAACCCTAATTCTCTAAACTCTCGAACGTGTCTCTTGTTTCTTCCCAAACCGTGTCTCTTTTCCACACTGAAAATCGAGGTCTGGCCACCTAGGGTTTTCCTCTTCTTATTCTATTTATATCCTTCCTGAGAATGCAAAATCCAAAATTACGAAATTCGACTGCCAGCTGTCAGCCGTGGACGTCTCTTGATTTATATTCCGCGGAGGTCTCAACAATTATGGAAATGCAGAAGACCTCCGCACCTTTAATGCTTCAGCCCTCCGTGGTTTGCACTGACTCAAACTTTGGACTTCATTTCTTTCGACGCCAGACATCTTCTAACAGGCGCTCTTTAGCCGATATTCCTTCCATGGTCTCCGAATGCACCTGAGAATGAAAACCACACAAAGGTAGTGAAATAATATACAGGCAACCACTAAGAGACGGGGTTTTAACACAAAAAATAGTCGTACAACTACGACTTATCACTAATGTACTAGGATTCACGGCATTATGTCTCTCTTTGGTTTCCGAACCGTGGTGGATAGTATTATGTATTTTGTACTAGATTTATCACATATCTTCTTTATCATGAATCTTTTCAAAAACCAAAAAATGGTTAACAATAAATTGAAAGAACAATATGATCTTCCGACAAATTTAGAAGCACTTAATAAGTGGACAATCCCTAGAATTGAACCCAGTTTAATTTATAACCTAGGTACTTTTGAGAAAATTGGTCTCAACCAAGTTGATAAGACAACTGAAGAAACAATTCCGCTGAATTTTGATGAATTAACAATTAGATTGCTTGAAGAAAGTGATTTACTTTTTTATACAGGCACTCTTACAAGTTTATACATATTGGTTTAGTACAAATTGCTTTTAAACCATTAACCCTTGAAGGTTTACCAGATAGCTTTATTGCAGCTCTACGAGATGGTAAAACCTTAATTAGAAACAATCCTTAATGGAAATCGTTCAGACTAGCTTGGCTCATGGTCCGGTTTTTTTATGTTTACCCAAATATGCAATTATCGTTATCTGATATTTATAATTTAGAGTTATAACTATAAACCTGGAACAGAAGTAATAGCTATCTGATATAGGATTTATTATAAGCCTCTGTTTACCCTTAATCCCCAGTGTAGGATAATAGATAAACAAATTAATGAGACTATATTAATAGAATCCAACTTTAGTAAGTCGAGTATCTCGACAAGACAAAAGATTAAGAGGGAAGAAATAGAATTCCCAACAGAATGGACTTTGTTAGAAGTAGTTCCACCTCAGCCAATTGGCCATAACAACTTAATCAATTTAATTCAGACTCCTGAAGGAACAATTACCCTTGAATTTGATAATATAAGCAGACCCTCAATGTCATCTAGACCGAGTTCTAGGCTTAGTAAATCGAGTTCAATGAGAAATTATATTTTGCCGTTTGATTATAAGATCGAACAAACTCTTGAATCTACGAGAGCTTCAACATCTCAAATTAGAGATTAGAAAAGAATTGATAGGCTAATAATGGATAAGAACAATATCGTTAAAGGCCTTAGCATTAAAGATCCGGAAATAACCGAATCTGAAATGGATTTTAATCTTTAATTATGTCTGACAAAACAATAGATTTTAGTCCTGGTTCACAGGCAAGAAAAATTGTTAAAATTGAATTTGAGTCAGATAATTGGAAATCATTTAGAAAATGGTTTTTTGAGTCTTATAGCTCAATAGAGTTAAAAGCTCTAAGTGATGAGTTTTACAATTTGTGTGAACAAAAGAATAGAATCTTAATCTTTGTTCCCTGGTTTATTTCTACTTATGTTGAACAATATATTTCAACACTAGAAAGAAATTATAAGTTGAGTACAGGTAAAAACATTACACAGGTTTATCCACCCCAACAGCCTTTTCAATTGAAAAGAATGGAATTAGTCATAACTTTGTTGCATTTGCTAATCTTTTAGAAGATGACAC
Organism: Rhodiola kirilowii; assembly: GCA_033675215.1. Taxonomy (NCBI): domain Eukaryota; kingdom Viridiplantae; phylum Streptophyta; class Magnoliopsida; order Saxifragales; family Crassulaceae; genus Rhodiola; species Rhodiola kirilowii. The sequence goes on from CM066199.1 coordinate 19,050,064, forward strand.
TCTTCCTGCTGAAAGTAGCAGTTGATATGAGACTGAAAGTAGCAATTGATATGAGACTGAAAGTAGCAGTTGATATGAGACTGAAAGTAACAGTTGATATGAGACTGAAAGTAACAGTTGATATGAGACTGAAAGTAACAGTTGATGTTTAATCAAAGGAAAGCATTCGGTTTAGGGGGCTTGTGTCACAACTTGTTTATCATTGACCTCTAATGATCATACTAAGTGTTCAAAGATGTATCAAGGCTATTTCTAGCACCTGACTTGCTACACCGTCTTAGTCCTTTTCAAGACATAGAACTCTTTTTCTAGTTGGGCTAATTCCTCTTTTCGAAGTATCTTAGCTTATGTGCATCCACTTGATTAATCATTTCCGATCAACCAAGCGGTTTTAAAGTAGGATTAGACTACTCTACCAAGCTTTTCCCTTTCGATGCATCCACTTGGTTTTGTTGTCTAATCTGGACTGAACTACCTGGCTAAGCTTTGCCCTTTCGATGCATCCACTTAGCCTTGTCGTTCAACCATGTAATGGCACATAGAACAAGTTTTAAACACAAAGAAGCACTAAGAAAAGGGTCTAAAACATTTGTATGATACTAGTACTCCCCTTCAACCGAATGAAGAGCTTAGCTACGGCTATTCATGGAAAAGAATACCATAGCTAGTGTACGAAATCAAAGGTTTTAAAGACAATAAACGTAAAGGATTTTGAAAGACAACAAAAGTAAGAACAAAGCTTTTCGAAAGTAAATACGAGAAAGAGTAGAAAGACGTTGAAAGTAACAAGATCAAACCCGAACTCAAGAACAACTTGGAATCTTCAATAGCAAAGTGTTTACAAGGTTTGTGTATGGATTTCTAGAGCGATTTGAGATGATGGTGATGATAATGCGAAACAAGAGAAAACTAAGCTAACTTGTGGTGTGGATTTCGAACAAAGGACTAAGGACCATGGACTTCGAACAAGGGACATGAAGACATTGATTTCTAAGGCATGAGCCTTGTATTTATAGAGGAGGGAACTTGGGGGCTAAGGCATTGGACTTGAAAATATCCCAAGGAAACCCTTTGGATCGGTTTTTGCCACCTCAAGCTCTCCTCTTCTCTTCCACCGCCTCTAGTTGAGCCTTGGTTGAGCCAAAAGATACTTAGTTGAAGTTGCACTTGTTGGTTTGAGCCAAAGGACACTTAGTTGAAGTTGCACTTGTTGGTTTGATCCAAAGGACACTTAGTTGAAGTTGAACTAGATTGTCCCAAAGGGCAACTAGTCTTCTCCTACTTGGTTTGACTTGGCCGAAGCTTGGTGGTCGGAGCAAGTTGGTGACTGGCCGGAGCATGGTGGTCGGAGCAAGGTGGTGGCCTGAGTTGAAGTTGGGGTCCAGCACTGGTCTCGGGCGTGCTTGGGCGATAATGCGTACCTCGTCCGGTAAAATGCGTACCTCGTCCGGTACTGGTTCTTGGTGGTTTTCTTGGGCCATGGTCGAATTTCCTCGGGCGTTTTGTCTGGAATTTGATATTGTCCGAGTCCTTTGATATTTGTAACAAGTTGGTCGAGCCAGAATTTGAAGATGTGAAGGTTGGCTCGAGCAACTCGGTCTTGGTCCATCAGCGCGCGGTGCTTTTGCTTGGAACTGAGCCAATTGCCAAATGGACCGTGCGTCGCTTTTGGTATCTCGACATCTTCCACCTTATTTTACATTTGGAACATTTTGGTCGAGGTGGAATTGTCAGATTTGATGTTTGGCCCGAACAACTTGAAATTGGACCTTGGAGGCCTGGCTGGGGCCTGGTCCTTCTCGGCTGGGGCCATGCGCTCGCACAAACCACTTGTAATCCATTTTTAGCATAAATCTCCTTTTTTAAGCTTGTTTATTCCCTAGACCTCAAAATAGCCTGTAGAACAAAAATGGAACTAACAAGTAAACGTTGTTAAGACAAAGTGTCCAATTTGGTGGGTTTAACTGCTTCGATGAGTCGTATAAATACGCTCCATCAAATCACCCCACACTTATACTTGTTCGTCCTGAACAATGCTATTTGAAAGAGGTATACATACTCTTTGCTAAAGTTCTTAAATATGAAAGTGAGATAGTGGTACTAGATTTATCCCATCCAAGCATTACTTTATTTGCTATCAAAATAAACCGTGTAAATACTTAGAAGAAACTTGATACTTGTACCTTTGAGCTGAGATGCAATTTAATTCAGATGATTCGGGAGATAGCCCTTTTTAGGCTCCTGGACTGCATCCTCGGGACCGACTCTCACTGTATGGTTTTCTTGTAGCTTTCTCTAGCACATGATTCGGTTCGGGTTTCAATGATCTGAGCTCTTTTGAATTTCGTTTGACGAGGGACAGCTTTTGAAGTGATTTGGCCTTTGGCCCTTGATTTTGAATTGGAGTTTCTTCACTTTTGTTTATGTTTAAAACCTTCACAATATTGGCCTTTGGCCTTTGATTTACTTCTTCGAGCTTTTCTTCTTTGTGACTTGCTAGTCCATTTTCTCAACCTTTTGGGAGGTCCAATCATCGCCCGAGAGCATATTGAAATACCTCCCCGCTCTTTCTCATCCTTGCCGTTTCGCGCGGGTCAAGATGAGGGTCGCTCATCTATTTTCCCGGCTACTAGAACTAGAGATATGACGGTCTGATTCCCGTCCTGCCCTTTGCATAAACACTGCATGGCGGAGATGACTCTGAATTCAATTGAAACCCGAAGTGCAGCCTCCACTGACTTTGTCAACCATATAGTGAAATCCAGTCCTTCGAGTGCTTGCCATGCCTCTCTAGGACAGTTTATATCAACTCCACATCCCCTGTTTATCTAAGCACAAAGGGACAAGTGAGAAGTTACATCCTAAGTCTCCACCCAGTTGAGATTTCACAAGGTTATGCTTGAATTGGATCCATCTATTTCCATTCTTAAGTTCATATTTTCAAAAAGATAATATTAAGACAAAAGACAAAAGAAAACATGCTTAAACAACTATGTACACATGTTGTTCTCACCCCACACTTTTGAACGAAGGCGTGCCTTTCAGCATGACTTTGTTCAAAAGTTAATTGCAAGCAAATATTCACAAGAAGATGCAATGGGTGATTACTATTAAAGGCAAAAACTAAATGACATAAATTAAATGACTGAAAAGTAAGATAGATGTCGGGTTACCTCCCGACCAGTGCATTTGTTTAACGTCGTTAGCTCGACAGTACCTCCCTCAGGAGGGGTCTGGTGGCTTAGCTAGGTCATAGCGTTGAGTTGTTAAGTCGACCTCGCCATGGTAGTGTTTGACTCGCTGCCCATTTACATTGAATCGGCTCCCATTTTTCAAGCTTTCTAACTCGAGCATTCCATGGTTGAATACCTTAGTCACGGTGTAGGGGCCGGTCCATCTTGATTTTAGTTTACCGGGCATCAATTTCAATCGTGAGGAGAAGAGTAGTACTTGTTGTCCTTCCTTAAACGAGCGCCAAAGGATGAATTTGTCGTGATATAATTTGGTCCGTGCTTTGTAGTCTGTTTGCCCTTCATAGGCCTCAAGTCGCAACTCCTCAAGCTCGCATAGCTGAAGCTTCCTATCTAGTCCAGCGGCCTTCAGATCCGGATTGCAATGCTTGAGCGCCCAATAGGCTTTATGTTCCAATTCCACAGGAAGGTGGCATGCCTTCCCATAAACAAGCCGAAAGGGGGAGGTCCCTATTGGCGTCTTGTATGCCGTACGATAAGCCCAAAGAGCTTCATCTAGCCTTTGACTCCAATCTTTTCTTGCCGGCTTCATCATCTTTTCTAAAATACCCTTGATTTCGCGGTTGGAGATCTCCGCTTGCCCATTGGTTTGGGGATGATATGCCGTGGATGTCCGGTGGTGGATATGGTAGTGTTTCAAGGTGGCAGCCATTATGCGGTTGCAGAAATGAGTTCCTTGGTCGCTGATTATGGCCTTTGGTACTCCGTACCTACAAAACAGGTTAGTGCGCAAAAAATCTATGACAGTTTTTGCATCGTCGCACCTTGTGGCCTTAGCCTCTACCCATTTTGACACATAATCTACATCAACAAGTATGTAAACAAAACCACACGAAACTGGGAATGGCCCCATGAAATCAATGCCCCCGATGTCAAAGACATCATTGACCAAGATGGGCACTTGAGGCATCTCATTCCTTGCTGACGCATTCCCAACTCTTTGGCACCTATCACACTTCTTGCACTTCTCATAAGCATCTCTAAATACACTTGGCCAAATGAAGCCGCTATCTAGGATTTTCCTAGCGGTTCTTTTAGGCCCAAAGTGTCCTCCACATGCAAACTCATGGCAAAAGCTAATAACAGAAGCTATTTCACTATCGGGGATGCATCTCCTAAGTATTTGATCTACCCCTATTTTCCATAGATAAGGATCATCCCATAAGTAATGTCTAGCCTCATGCCTAAGTTTCATGCATTGTGCTTTAGTAAAAGAAAGAGGAAATGTACCTCCTACTAGGTAGTTGACGATTTGAGCATACCATGGCACCTTGGTTGAGACTGCATAGAGATGCTCATCTGGAAATGACTCGGTTATGTGCCCTTCCTCTTCCTCTCGGACAATCCGGCTCAGATGGTCGGCCACTATGTTTTCTATACCCTTTTTGTCCCTTATCTCCACATCGAACTCTTGTAGTAGCAAGATCCATCGTATGAGTCTCGGCTTGGCCTCCTTCTTCTTCATGAGGTACCGGATGGCAGCATGGTCCGAGTAGACTATAACTTTTGCTCCAAGCAAGTAGGCTCTGAACTTCTCTAGAGTGAACACCATGGCTAGGAGCTCCTTCTCGGTAGTGGAGTAGTTTCGTTGGGCTGAATCTCAGGTCCTTGAGGCGTAGTAGATCACCACCGCCTTCTTATCAACTCTTTGGCCTAGAACTGCTCCTACAGCGAAGTCGCTTGCATCGCACATGATTTCAAATGGTTGTTTCCAATCCGGTGTTTGGATGATGGGTGTGCTTGTGAGGGCTTTCTTCAGATCATTAAAGGCCTCCTTGCATGCATTGGTGAATTCAAAAGGGACTTCTTTTTGGAGAAGAGTGGATAGAGGCAACGCCCTTTTTGAGAAGTCCTTGATGAATCGTCGGTAAAATCCCGCATGCCCAAGGAAAGATTGGATGTCTCGAACAGTGGAGGGGTATGGTAGAGTCATGATTAGGTCTACTTTAGCTTTGTCCACCTTCATGCCTTCTTGTGAGACGACATGCCCTAAGACCACTCCATGTGTTACCATAAAATGGCACTTCTCGTAGTTTAGTACTAAGGTCATTGACACACATCGTGCCAAAACCGTGCTTAAGTTGTTTAGGCAAGCGTCGAATGTGTCTCCATAGATGGTGAAGTCGTCCATGAAGACTTCTATGAATATCCCGATCATGTCTGAGAAAATGCTGGTCACTACTCTTTGAAAAGTCCCCAGAGCATTGCATAGACCGAACGACATTCTTCTGAAGGCGAATGTACCGAATGGGCAGGTGAATGTAGTCTTCTCTTGGTCCTCAGGCGCTATGGGAATCTGGTTGTATCCCGAGAACCCATCCAGGAAGCAAAAGTATGGCTTTCCCGCCAGCCGGTCTAGCATTTGATTGATGAATGGTAGAGGGAAATGGTCCTTCCTTGTGACGGCGTTCAATTTTCTGTAGTCAATGCACATTCTCCAGGCGTTCTTGATTCTTGTTGTTACCATTTTTCCTTGGGCATCTTCTTCGACTGTGATTCCAGTTTTCTTTGGGACCACGTGGACCGGGCTTACCCACTGGCTTACCAAGATTGGGTAGATGACATCCGCATCCAGTAGTTTCTGTATTTCTTTCTGGACGATCTCCATCATAATTGGGTTGAGTCGTCGCTGAGGTTCTCTTGACGGCTTAGCTCCATCCTCGAGTAAGATGCGATGCATGCATACCGCCGGGCTAACTCCTCTTAAGTCGGCTAGAGTCCATCCAATAGCCAACTTGTGTTGTCTCAGCACTTTTACCAATTGATGCTCCTGGTCTGCTTCCAAGCCACTCTTGATGATTACTGGGAGCATATTATTTTCCCCCAGGAATGCATATTTCAGATGTCCGGGCAGAGGCTTTAATTCTATTTTGGCTCGTATAGTTGAGGGTAAAAAGGTATTGGATTTGAATAATTTTACCTCATTGACTTCATATTCTGGTGTGAGAGGCTCCGAGATCGTCAAGTGGGCTAGTGTTTCATGCAAGCCCTCGGCTAATTGATATGAGCTCTTGGCTCCATTGAGTGCGAGTTCCAAGGGATCTGCTCTTGGTTCTGGTTGAACTTCTTGGACTAGGTCATCCAAAGTGTCAAGAGCGTGTACCTCCTCGAACTCCATGGGATGCTTCATTGCTCTGAATATGTCGAAGCTAAAGGTCTCTCCTTCCACCTCCATTGAGAGCATCCCACTTCCACAGTCTATCTTCATTTTTGATGTTTTGAGAAATGGACGGCCGAGAACGATGGGTGCATGGTCAGTCGGCCCGCCATTCTCCATTTTTAGGACGTAGAAGTCTGCTGGGAACACCAATTCGCCTACTTGAACCAGAACGTCTTCTATTTTGCCCTCGGGCTGTTTGCAAGATCGGTCCGCCAGCTGGATGGTGAGACCAGTGGGTTCTAGCGGCCCAATCCTAAGGCATGAGTAGAGAGAGAAGGGCAAGACGTTAATCGATGCTCCAAGGTCTAGCATGCAGTTCTCGATCCGGATGTTGCCAATTGTGCATGGAATGGTGTAAGTTCCCGGATCACCACACTTGGGGGGGACTTTTCGTTGCATGACAGTCGACACATTTCTACTTATCAGCTCTTGATCAATCTGAGTACTCCTCCTCCGGTTGGTGCAAAGATCCTTTAAAAACTTAGCATATCGAGGGATTTGCTTGATGGCCTCCAAGAGGGGGATGTTGATCTCGAGTTTGCTGAATAATTCAAACACTTCCTTATCCATGACCTGTTGTTTTGGAATTCGGGCCGGCACTGGAAATGGAAGAGCGGCGTTGATCTTGGAGGTCTCGGTTCTGGGCACTGGGCGTTCCATGGCTTCTTCGGTTGCTGGTATCTGGCCATGCATGTGTTCCTTGGTTACGTCCTTGCTCCTCTCGGTTGTGTCCCTGCTTTCTTCGGGCACACCCCTTATCTTTCGGGTAACTTCACGCCTTCGTCTTCTTGCTCCATGGGTTGGATGACAAGCTTTTTCCCACTCCTAAGAGTCACGGCATTTATGTCTCCCCTTGGAGTCTGGATGATCTGTGAAGAGAGCCGGCCATGTTCATTTTTTTGCTCGAAGAACATGGCAGTAAATTGGGACATTAGTTTGCCCAAATCTGCCATTGCTTAGTCAGTTTTCACCATGAATTGATGCACTGTGCTGGACAAATCCTTCACAACCTCCTCGAGCGGTTTGCTTGGACGTTGCTGGCTCGGACCGGCTTGGTACTGGCTTGGTCCTTGATGATTGCTTGGGCCTGCCTGATATTGATTTGGTCCTTTTGGCTGATATTGGCCTGTAGGTGGAACATTCTGGTTGTACTGCTGGTAGGGCGGTTGGTAGAATGACTGAGCTGGTTGAGGTGCAGCTTGTTGTGTCTCCTTCGGAGGATGGCTATTGTTTTGCCAGTTTGGGCCGGTTGATTGACTATACTGACGATTTGGTCCGGCTCTGTTGTTGTTGTTGTATCCTTGGTATCCTCCTAGTACATTTACTTCTGCTGCTTCTTCCTCTACTAATGTTGGGCATGCGTCAGTTTTGTGGTCTGTAGAACCGCAAAACTCGCAAGGCTTAGCTTGAACTGGCTGCCTTCGTAGGAGTTGGATCATCATTTCTTTCACTTGTTTTATCTCCTCGGGCACTGTGTTTATTGGTGCTTCAGCTCTTGCCACGTCCTTGGTGCGTGTAAATCCTTCCTGCCGAGTTGTCTCCTATCTGAATCGGGCATTCTCGGCCACTTTTGAGATTAGTTCCCTTATGCCCCTTGGGGACAGGCTCATTATGGTTCCTCCAGCTGATGCATCCAAGAGCATTTTGTCCAATTGCCTGAGTCCGTCCAACAGGTACTCAAGAACGAGTTTCTCTGGTAGCCCAAGGTTGCAGCAGCTTTGCTCAAGTCTGTTGAATTTCTCTAGGTAGTCGTACATGGTTTCGTGGGGCCCTTGCTTTAGGTCTTGCAGTTGCCTCCTTACTTGCATCGCCCTTCCTGCCGGATAGTATTTGTCCAGGAACTTCTTTTGCATTTGGGCCCATGTTCGGATGCTACCTGAAAGTAATGAAAGGAACCAATCATTAGCAGAGTCAATAAGTGAGAAATAGAAGGCCTTTAATTTGAAGTCATCTACATCTACTCCATAAGGTTTTAAATTTTGGCAAATGCCATGTAAACGTTGCAGATGAGTAGTTGCAGATTCTCCCTGAGCTCCTAAGAACTTAGGCAAGTTGTGGATCACGGATGTGTTGACAGAGATGTTCTCTAGTTCAGGGCCCTCGTATATGCACCACGGCTGGTTTCTGAAATTTGGGGCCGAGAGTTCTTCCATAGTTGGGTCGTGATAGTTGTTATCCCCATAGTAGTCATCAAAGAAGGGTTCTTGTCTTGGTGCTTGTTGATGTTGAGGGGGGACTTGATGTCTAGGGGGCTGCACTGGCCCAGCTTCATTTCGGCCCTCGGGTGGTCCTTGGTTTCTTCGGGCAGCCTCCCTATCACGAGCTCTTTGGTTTCGGATGAGCTGTTCTGGATCTTCAAGAATTGGAAATGGTGCCTCATTGTTTCGATCGTGCAGATTTATCCCATCATTATCCTGATAGTCATGGTGACTTCCTGCACGAGACATGGTTATTAAGAACTGTACCCGATTGTTAACTAACTCTCCGGCAACGGCGCCAATTTTTGACAGGTGCCAGTCATCGTGGCCTGCAAAAAATACAATTTATAAGTCCGCTACTCGCGACTTTACTACTGGGTAGCAAGCGGTAAGTAGGGATCGAACCCAAGGGAATTAGGGGATAGCAGTTCTTTAGTGGAAATGTCACAAAAGTAAATACAGTTGGGGTTGATTTTGGTTTTTTTGGTTTTTAGTACTGAAAGTAAATTACTGAAAAGTAAAGAAAGTAAATACAAGACTGAAAGTAAGTACTGAAAATAAAGTGCTGTAAGTAAGTGCTTGAAGGACAAGACTTGCGAAAAGTAAGTGCTTGAAGGACAAGACTTGCAAAAAGTAATTGCTTGAAGGACAAGACTTGCGGAAAGTAAATGCTTGATGGACAAGACTTGCTGAAAGTAGCAGTTGATATGAGACTGAAAGTAGCAATTGATATGAGACTGAAAGTAGCAGTTGATATGAGACTGAAAGTAACAGTTGATATGAGACTGAAAGTAACAGTTGATGTTTAATCAAAGGAAAGCATTCGGTTTAGGGGGCTTGTGTCACAACTTGTTTATCATTGACCTCTAATGATCATACTAAGTGTTCAAAGATGTATCAAGGCTATTTCTAGCACCTGACTTGCTACACCGTCTTAGTCCTTTTCAAGACATAGAACTCTTTTTCTAGTTGGGCTAATTCCTCCTTTCGAAGTATCTTAGCTTATGTGCATCCACTTGATTAATCATTTCCGATCAACCAAGCGGTTTTAAAGTAGGATTAGACTACTCTACCAAGCTTTTCCCTTTCGATGCATCCACTTGGTTTTGTTGTCTAATCTGGACTGAACTACCTGGCTAAGCTTTGCCCTTTCGATGCATCCACTTAGCCTTGTCGTTCAACCATGTAATGGCACATAGAACAAGTTTTAAACACAAAGAAGCACTAAGAAAAGGGTCTAAAACATTTGTATGATACTAGTACTCCCCTTCAACCGAATGAAGAGCTTAGCTACGGCTATTCATGGAAGAGAATACCATAGCTAGTGTACGAAATCAAAGGTTTTAAAGACAATAAACGTAAAGGATTTTGAAAGACAACAAAAGTAAGAACAAAGCTTTTCGAAAGTAAATACGAGAAAGAGTAGAAAAACGTTCAAAGTAACAAGATCAAACCCGAACTCAAGAACAACTTGGAATCTTCAATAGCAAAGTGTTTACAAGGTTTGTGTATGGATTTCTAGAGCGATTTGAGATGATGGTGATGATAATGCGAAACAAGAGAAAACTAAGCTAACTTGTGGTGTGGATTTCGAACAAAGGACTAAGGACCATGGACTTCGAACAAGGGACATGAAGACATTGATTTCTAAGGCATGAGCCTTGTATTTATAAAGGAGGGAACTTAGGGGCTAAGGCATTGGACTTGAAAATATCCCAAGGAAACCCTTTGGATCGGTTTTTGCCACCTCAAGCTCTCCTCTTCTCTTCCACCGCCTCTAGTTGAGCCTTGGTTGAGCCAAAAGATACTTAGTTGAAGTTGCACTTGTTGGTTTGAGCCAAAGGACACTTAGTTGAAGTTGCACTTGTTGGTTTGAGCCAAAGGACACTTAGTTGAAGTTGAACTAGATTGTCCCAAAGGGCAACTAGTCTTCTCCTACTTGGTTTGACTTGGCCGAAGCTTGGTGGTCGGAGCAAGGTGGTGACTGGCCGGAGCATGGTGGTCGGAGCAAGGTGGTGGCCTGAGTTGAAGTTGGGGTCCAGCGCTGGTCTCGGGCGTGCTTGGGCGATAATGCGTACCTCGTCCGGTACTGGTTCTTGGTGGTTTTCTTGGGCCATGGTCGAATTTCCTCGGGTGTTTTGTCTGGAATTTGATATTGTCCGAGTCCTTTGATATTTGGAACAAGTTGGTCGAGCCAGAATTTGAAGATGTGAAGGTGGCTTGAGCAACTCGGTCTTGGTCCATCAGCGCGCGTGGCTTTTGCTTGGAACTGAGCCAATTGCCAAATGGATCGTGCGTCGCTCTTGGTATCTCGACATCTTCCACCTTATTTTCCATTTGGAACATTTTGGTCGAGGCGGAATTGTCAGATTTCATGTTTGGCCCGGACAACTTGAAATTGGACCTTGGAGGCCCGGATGGGGCCTGGTCCTTCTCGGCTGGGGCCATGCGCTCGCACAAACCACTTGTAATCCATTTTTAGCATAAATCTCCTTTTTTAAGCTTGTTTCTTCCCTAGACCTCAAAATAGCCTGTAGAACAAAAATGGAACTAACAAGTAAACGTTGTTAAGACAAAGTGTCCAATTTGGTGGGTTTAACTGCTTCGATGAGTCGTATAAATACGCTCCATCAATAAGCTTATAGAAGAACCAAATTATAAGCAAGTTTATCAAGACCAAATTAATAAACTTCATAAATGGGCAGATAAGCCAACTACGGGAAAATATTATTACCCTAGACCAACACCAGTGGATGTCTTAATAGAAGAATCCAACGAGATAAATACAAACTGTTATAGTGGCGGACACGTCTATGAATGGAATATAGATGGTTTTGCTAATCAACAAATTCACAATACAATGCATAGGATGTCGATGTACTCCACAGTTTGCAAGATTAATAATAACAGTGATAAAAATACTGCTAACATGATCATAGTAGGTTTTTCATGCCAATTAAAAGGTAGGTGGGATAATTATCTCACTCTAAGTGAGAAAAATGATATTCTCAATAAAATTAAACAAGAAGGTGATAATATTGTTGAAGATGTTGTTTATACTCTGATTGTTAGTATATTAGAACACTTCACAGGAAAATTCTCAGCAAATGGTGAGAGTACTAGAACCTGACGGATGCACAGTCGTCGTGTGCAAAAGTCAAGAATAAATTTATAAGTCCGCTACTCGCGACTTCACTACTGGGTAGCAAGTGGTAAGTAGGGGTCGAACCCAAGGGAATTAGGGGGATAGTTGTTCTTTGTACAGAAAGGGAGCGTGATTTTAGGTTGATTGAGGTTTTAGTGCTGAAAAGTAAGTGTCTTTTTGGTTGTTTTTGGTTTTTAATGCAGAAAAGTAAGTGGGTTGGTTGTGATTTTAGTGCAGAAAGTAAAGTACTGAAAATAAAAGGAGAAGACTTACAGCAAGTGGGATGCTTAAAGGATAAGTCTTGCGGAGAGTAAGCGGTTGATATTGCAGTTGATATTGAGACTGAAAGTAAAGTGCAGGTGATGCTTTAAGTTAAGGAAAGTATTCGGTTTTAGGGGCCTTGTATCAAAGTCTGTTTATCATTGACCTCTAATGATCATACTATGTATTCAAAAGTGTATCAAGGCCATTCCAAGCACTTGATTTGCCACACTGTCTAGTCCTTTCCAAGACATAGAGCACTTGTTCTACTAATACCCCATTCCAAGGTATATTAGCCTTATGTGAATCCATTTGATCAATCATTCCCGATCAACCAAATGGTGTTTTAAAGAGGTCAAACTCCTCAGATAAGTTTTGCCATTCCAAGCATCCACTTATCCGAGTATGTTTACGAACCCCACGGAAGAGTTTTGCCATTCCAAGCATCCACTCAACCTTGGAAGTTCTAACCTAATATGTGGCACATAGAACAAGTTTTGAACACATAGAGGCATTAAGAGTAGGGCCTAAAACATTTTATGACACAAGTACACCCCTTCAACCGAATGAAGGGTTTAGCTACGAATATCCATGGAACAGGACATCATAGCTAAATACTTGAAGGTTTTCGAAAGACAGTAAAGTAAAAGGAGAATACTCAAGAACCAACAGGAGTAAATCAAGAACTACTAGAATACTCAAGAACCAACAGGAGTATTATAGATTTAAAACAAGTGTTTACAAGAGTAGTGCCCAAAATCTAGAGAGATAAGTGACTTGTGCTTCTTGCACACAAAATGGGATGATTTACAAATGAGAATGGCTTGGTATTTATAGGCATGGGGGAGTGAGAGATGTGGAGGAGAAGCTAGCCACTTGGCATGGAATGGGAGGAGGAGCTCAAAGCCATCGGGTGATGTCATCACCTCCCAAAGCCGCCGGCCCATGTGGAGGAAGGGGAGAGGAGGAGGCTTAGCCGCCGCCCATGTGGCATGAGGGGAGAGGATGAGTGAGTTTGAGATCTTTTCCCCAAAAGCCATCGGTCCTTTCAGCTCCGGTCTGATTCTGGTTGCCCTTCGGTTGGACTTGTTTTGAGTGATTCCACGTCAGATTCTTGAAAGTCAGAATTTGGTCGTGACCTGGAATGACTCGTAATTCATTTTCAGCTTTAAAACTCCTCAGCCTGTATTCTCTCTAGACTTCAAAATACCTTGTAGATAAATATCGGAACTAACAAGCAAAAGTTAAATAGACAAAGAGTCTAATTTGGTGGGTTTAACTGTGTTTATGATTCATACAATTATGGTCCATCAGAACCTTACTACAAAATCTTAGGTCTAAAATACTGACGGATTTTAGGTGATATAAAGATACTTTCCTAAGTAGGGTAATGGAATTACCATAGTGTAATAGCACTCATTGGAAGTCAAAATTTATTGATGGCTTGCCTAGTTTATTTGCTGAAAGGATTAGGAATGTCCTTAGAGGAAATCATCCTTCTATTTCTTATGAAAGTTATACTTATAGTAAACTAATTGGAGTTTGCACTCAGGAAGGAATATCCTTATGCAATGAAATTAAGTTCAATCAGCAGCTTAAACGACAAAGTTTTATGGAGAAATCACAATTAGGTAATTTTTGTGATCAGTTTGCAATAGACAAACCCTTTTCTAGTAAGCCTAGAAAACCTAAGAAGGATTATACTCCTTACCATAAAAGGCAAAGGTTTTCTAAAAATAAAATTGAGGAAAAGGAAGAGCGTCAATACGTTAGGAAAGACAATAAGGGGCAAAAGAATAAGTTAATGACTTGTCATAGGTGTGGCAAAAAGGGCCACTTTGCCAATAATTGTTGGGTTAAAAAAAAGATTAATAATCTTGAAGAATCTGATAGGATATAAGATATTATATCAAACATCCTTCTTTATAATGATTCAGGATCAGAATTAACTGATCTTTCTTTAACTAGTGAAGACTTAAAGGTTTTAAGAAACGAAACCCTTAATACTGACCCAGGTTCAGATTGTGCTCCTTGCAAGCAAGGGCAACCCTATCCTAAACAGGATTCTGAAGATGATGAAGCATTATATAAAATGCAGTCGCATATCCAAGATTTGGAAATTAATATGTTAAGCTTTAAAAAAGCTATGGAACTACTCGAGGATGTGAAAGATCCAGAGTTAAGATCAAATATTCTTGATAAGCTTAATACTCAGCTTGATGCGACCTCAGAAACTTCTAAATCACACAAAGTTCATAGGGAAATAATTAACCCTGAGGCTTATCTAATGGATGAAGTCTATAGACGGATTAGGCAGAAAACAGAGGTAGAAAACCCTACTTCTACACATGATTTAATCATAGAGATTAATAATCTCAAAAAAGATATTCAAAACATGAAGACAAATAATAAACATCTTGATCAAGGGATTTCTAAGATTAAGAAAGGAAAAGAGGTTATAACTTCCCAGAATATTGAAAGAAATAACGATAGTTTCTTATCCATTCTAGAGAGGTTTATAACACAAAAATGGCATGTTAAAATCACGTTGTTAATTGATAGATATTACTCAAAAGAATTTATGGCTCTTGTGGATAGTGGAGCAGATTTAAATGTGATTCAGGAAGGATTGATACCTACCAGGTGTTTTTACAAAACAACTTACACGTTGTCTCATGCAGGAGGTAATAACCTTCAAATCAATTATAAATTACCCAAAGCTAAGGTATGTGTTAATAAAAAATGCATACATACTAGTTTTCTTCTTACTAAAGACATTACAAAGCAAGTTATACTTGGCACACCTTTTCTTACTAAAATCTATCCTCTAAAAAGAGTCGATAGTGAAGGAACAATAGGAACCTTTGAAGAAAACGACATAACTATTAATTTATAACTGAACCTCTAGAAAAGGTTTTACATAATATTTATGACAGTATGACTGTTAAAGAAAATCAATTATATTTTCTAAAACAAGAATTAAATATTCTTACTATAGAAGAAAAACTCGCAATCCTAGATTACAGGAAAAAATCAAATTGACTAACAACCAGCTAGCTTTAGAAATTTGTAATGATCACCCTAATGCTTTTTGGGATAGAAAAAACATATAGTGTCTCTTCCCTATGAGGAAGATTTTGATGAACACAAAATACCGACAAAGGCTAGACCTTGTCAAATGAAATCTGAATATTTAGAATTATGCAAGGAGGAAATTAAATCTTTACTCCATAAAGGACTTATTAATAATTCTAAGTCACCATGGCCATGTACCGCTTTTTATGTTAATAAACATAGTGAACAAGAAAGGGGAGTACCTAGGTTAGTTATCAACTATAAACCCCTAAATAAGGCTCTTAAATGGATTACGAACCCTATTCCTAACAAAAAGGACTTACTAGACAGATTATAAGAATCTGGTCTTTTCTCAAAATTTGATTTAAAGTCTAGCAAATACAAATTGATAAAATGGATAGGTATAAAACAGCTTTTAATGTTCCCTTTGGGCAGTTCGAATGGAAGGTTATCCTTTTGGATTAAAAAATGCTCCTTCTGAATTTCAAAAAATTATGAATGACATTTTTACTCCTTATAGTGAGTTTATTATTGTCTACTGGCAGAGGGCCACCGCACTGTCGTTAAGGTGCAGTGTCCTCTGTACAAATAAATTTATAATATCCGCTACTTGTGACTACACTACTGGGTAGTAAGTGGTAAGTAGGGGTCGAACCCAAGGGAATTAGGGGAATAGGCTATTCTTTTAGGGTGATTGAACTGGGGGGAGCGTGTTTTATGGTTGATTGAGATTTTAGCGCTCTAATTAACTACGTGATTTTTTTGGGGGTTTTTGGTTTTGATTGCGGAAAAGTAAATACAGAAATTAAAATGCTGTAAATACAAAGAAGACTTACAGTGGGTGATGCGTGATTGTAATTCCTCCGGTAGATCAGCAGTTGGTGATTGCGGTTTAACAGTAAAGAAAAGCATTCGGTTTCAGGTACTCTTGTATTATAACATGTATATAATAAACTGTTAGTAACTTTTCTAAGTATTCAAAGATGAATCGAGGCCCTTTCGTAGCGCAAGACTTGCAACATCGTTTAAAGCAACCCTTGTTCTATTTCAGACTAATTCCTCCTTTCGAAGTATCTTAGCCTTTTGTGCATCCACTTGATCTCACAGTTACGATTGACCAAGTGGTGTTTTAGATGAGTCGAACTTCTCAGATAAGCTTTGCCCTTTCGTAGCATCCACTTACCCGAGTATGTTCACGAATCCCCACGGAAGAGTTTTGCCCTTTCGTAGCATCCACTCAACCTTGGAAATTCTGACTATAAATGGCACATAGAACAAGTTTTGAATACAAAGAAATGAAACTAAAAAATATTACAACATTATATAATACAAGAAAATACCTTCCACCGAATAAAGAGTTTAGCTACGAATATCCATAGAGATGGATACCATAGCTAAATACTTGGGGGTTTTTGAAAACAGTAAGAGGGAAAGGGGTGGAATACTCAAGAACCAACAGGAGTATTCCTAATTCCTACTGAATACTCAAGAACCAACAGGAGTATTCTCTACAGTATTATAATACTCGAGAACCGACAAGAGTATTATAATTTCCAGTATAATACTCAAGAACAAACAGGAGTATTATTTCAAAACCGAACCAAACTTACAAGTAACAAAATGTAGAGAGAGAAGTGATTACAATTTTTGGGATGATGAAATGAGGAGGAGGAGGGGTGTATTTATAGCCATGGGGAGGAGAAATGGAGGGCTAAGATGAGGGCACTTGTTGCATGGAGATTGGATGGGCAAATCAAGGGAGGAGGAGCCACCACATGGAGGGGCCAAAAGCCGCCGGTCAAGGAGGAGGAGGGTGGTGGCAGCCGCCGGTTGCCGGTTGCCTTGGGTGGAGGAGCTCCTCCCTTGGCCACCTCTTCATCAAGTCACCAAGTCATCTTGCCATATGTGAGTTTTGTACAGTTTTGTGCAGTCTTTTCACAAAACTGTCAGTGTGTTCCTTCCCCGGACTGTCTTGACTTCACTCCTGATTCTTCTGATTAATTTATTCTGGTCAATTCAACGTCAGGATCCTTGATATTTCTTCAGTCGGCATATGATCTTGACCTTGGATTGACTCTTGTTATCTTTTCAGCATAAAATCCTCTCCTTAGCGTGTTTTCACTTCAGTCTCTAAAATGCCCTGTGGAAATATATCGGGACTAACAGATGGATGTTAGATAGACAAACAGTCTAACTTGGGGGGTTTTACTGTGTTTTTGATTCGTATAATTGTGGTCCATCAAAATACCCCCCACTTTTAGTTGTTCGTCCCGAACAATGCTATTAAAGGGCGTAAGTTCTAGGTTCGGATTTGGCATATGAAAATTAGACTTTGGTACTCGATCTATCCTAATTCATGCATTGCTTACTTATTACCAAATTAAACTGCGTAAATAAATAGAAGAAACTTAATACTTGTACCTCCGTGCTGAGATGCAAATTATATTGGATGTTTCGGGAGATAGCCCTTTTCAGGTTCTTGGGTTGCAGCCTCGGGATTGTTTCGTACTATATGGTCTTCTGGTAGCTTTCTCATGCACGTGATTCGGTTCGGGTTTCAGTGAGTTGAACCTTCTTGATTTTTTTCTTTGGCGAGGGACTGCTTTTTTGTTGTAGTGAATCGGCCTTTGGCCTTTGATTTGACTTTGTCGAGTGCTTCACTTTTGCTCGGTTAAAACCTTCACAATTTTGGGCCTTTGGCCTCTTTTGATTTTCTTCTTTGAGTTTTTCGCTTCTTTGTGACTTTCTAGTCCATTTGTCAGCCTTCTTGGGAGGTCCAATCATCCCCCGCAAGCCTATGGAAATACCTCCCCTCTCCTCTCGTCTTCGTCTTTTTGCGCGGGTCAAGATGAGGGTCGCTTATCTATTTTCTCGGCTATTTTGACTAGAGAGAGGACGGTCTGATTCCCGTCCTCGCCTTTGCATAGATGCTTCTTGGCGGAGTTTGACTCAATTATTCACTGAAAACCCGAAGTGCAGCCTCCACTGACTTCGAAAACCATATAGTTTGATCTGATCCTTTGATTGCTTCCCAAGTCCTTCTAGGGCAGTTTATGTCAACTCCACATCCCTAGTTATCTCAGTACAAAGGACAAATGGAAAGTTACATTCTAAGTTTTTAAACAGTTTGAATTTTCACAAGGTAAATGCATGAATTCTGATTTATCTTTTTCACATTCTTAAGTTCATATGTTCAAAAAGATACTATTACTAAAAAAACAGCAAGCATGTTTTTTATGTACACAGGCGGTTTTCACCCCCCACTTTTGAACGAAGGCGTGCCTTAGTTCAAAAGTCATGCAAGCTTAAAACTAAGTACTGAAAGTAAGTGCGGAAAGTAAGATAGTGTCGGGTTACCTCCCGACCAGTGCACTTGTTTTACGTCGTTGGCTCGACGATACCTCGTTGTGGATTACTGGTTTGGGTCTCGTGGGTGGCTGAGGTCAAACTTTGCCACCGTTCCTGTGTTGTTTCTTGCTTTGACTTGTCCTGACTTCTTGCTGGAGTAAGAGTTCCATGGTTTTGGTGTTTTCTCTTTCCATTGCTTCTGAGAAGGCGGGAGACCTTTGACCATAGCTGCTGGTCTTGTTATTTTTTTGGTCTCTAATGACAGGTCAGAAAACTGTGCACCGTGATCCGAGATAGGCGTTATGTCTGGCGGTTTTTTTGTGTCCGGGCGGCTCTGATGAATGTAGAAGTGTGCAATTTTGCCGCCGAACTTAAGTGATAATGAGCCCTTGCCTACATCGATTCTTGCTTTAGTGGCGTAGAGGAATGGTCGTCCCAATATTATTGTTGGTGGGTCGTCTTTGCAGGTCTCTTCTGTTGGTATTACATTGAAGTCTGCAGCAACGACGAGTTATCCCACATGGAGTATTACATCTTCCAGTTCTCCAACCGGGCGGATGCATGATTTATCTCCTAGTTCGATGTTTGATCGGGGTGGTTTCAATGGACCAAGTCCTAGTAAGTAATATAAGGAGGAAGGCATGGCATTGACAGCAGCCCCAAGGTCGACTAAGCACTTATGGATTTGGGTCTCACCAATACCGCAGGTGACTGTGAAGGCCCCTGGGTCTTTATCTCTTTCTGGTTGTGACTCATGATCAGAAGTGAGGGCTTTTCCCAATGCTGGGCCATTCTGTTCATCCCTTTCATTGCTATTGTAATCCCATCCAGATGCTGGTATGTCAGAGTGTATGACTGACGGTGGTGATATGCAGACGGTGAATGCGTACCGTCCATTGTCAGCATGCGTGACCCATGTTCTGTCATTATTGGGTCGGTCTTCCTCTTGATTCCAGTTAGGACGACGTCTACGGATGAAGTGCTTGTTAGTGAGTTTGTAGGCTGGGGCTCGTGCTACTTCTCCCAGGGTTGTCTTTACGTTTGACCTTTTTATCATGCTAAGATTCGCCTTTGGGTTTTGGATGGTTTGTGAAGGAAGTCTGCCAGGTTCACTGGTCAGTGTTGACATTGCAGTGGCGAGCTGGGACATTTGTTTGGTCAATTCAGAAATTGCCCCGTCAGTTTTCGCCTGGTATTGGAGTAGCGAAGTACCCAATTGATTTACGTTTCCTGCGAGCTCCTTCATCGTGTCATCGAGCGACTTGGTTGGTTCTTGCTGATTATTCAGGCCGGTTTGGTGCTGACTCTGATTCGGTCCTCTTTGCTGATATTGTCCTGGAGCGTTCTGGTTATACTGTCGGTGGGGGGGTTGGTGGTATGACTGAGCTGGTTGTGCTTCCTTCTGAGGATAGTTGTTGTTGTTACGCCAGTCTGGTTTGGATGTTTGACCGTACTGCCTATTCTGTCCTGCTCTGTCGTTGCTGTTGTTGTATCCTTGATATCCTCCTATTGCATTTACTTCCGCCGGTTCCTCTTCTATTAATGTCGGACATGCGTCAGTTTTGTGGTCTATAGATCCACAGAACTCGCAAGGTTTTACCGGAATTGGTTGTCTTCGTAGGAGCTGAATCATCATTTCTTTTAACTGCTTTATTTCCTCAGATATAGGCCCCGTCGATGCTTCAGCTTTTGCCACATTTTTCATTCGGGAGAATTCTTCCTGCCGAGTTGTCTCTTCTCTAAATCGGGCATTTTCGGCAACGTCGTTGATGAGTTGCCTAACACCACTCAATGATAGATTCATTATGGACCCTCCAGCTGAGGCATCCAGGAGCATTTTGTCTAAGGGTCTTAATCCATCAATGAGGTACTCGATTATGAGTTTCTCGGGCAGTCCAAGGGTACAGCAGCTTCTTTCCAGGTGATTGAACTTTTCCAGGTAATCATACATGGTTTCGTTGGGCCCTTGTTTGATGTCTTGCAGTTGCCTACTTACTAGCATTGCTCTTCCTGCTGGGTAGTATTTGTCTAAGAATTTCTTCTGCATCTGAGCCCATGTTCTGATGCTTCCGGAAGGTAATGACAGGAACCAGTCGTTTGCCGCATCAATGAGGGAAAAGTAGAACGCCTTTAACTTAAAGTCGTCTACGTTTACGCCATTTGGTTTGAGGTTTTGGCAAATCCCATGTAGACGCTGGAGATGAGTCATTGCTGATTCTCCACGAGTTCCTGAGAATTTTGGCAAGCTGTGGGCCACTGAAGTGTTGATGGCGATGTTTTCTAGCTCAGGTCCTTCGTAGATACACCATGGCTGAACTCCGAAATATGGTGCCGAAAGTTCTCCCAGGGTGGGTTCACGGTAGTTGTCATCCCCGTAGTAGTTATCGAAGACGGGTTCTTGTCTAGGAACTTGTTGAGGGCGAGGGGGTGGGGGATATCTAGGGGGTTGTCGTACTGGACCAGCTGCATTTCGGTCCTCGGGTGGTTCTTGGTTTCGTCTGATGGCCTCCCTATCACGAGCTCGTCTGCTTCTGATGAGTTGCTCCGGATCATCCATAAATGGAAGTGGCACTTCATCATTTCGCTCGTACAGGTTTATTTCATCGTCATCCTGGTAGTCATGATGACTTCCTTCGCGAGACATAGATGTTTCGAGCGCGAGAATTTAAAAGAGATGGAGGGAGAGAAAAGAACAGTTTATTCGACGGCTAATTCCCCGGCAACGGCCCCAATTTGACGGAGGGCCACCGCACTGTCGTTAAGGTGCAGTGTCCTCTGTACAAATAAATTTATAATATCCGCTACTTGTGACTACACTACTGGGTAGTAAGTGGTAAGTAGGGGTCGAACCCAAGGGAATTAGGGGAATAGGCTATTCTTTTAGGGTGATTGAACTGGGGGGAGCGTGTTTTATGGTTGATTGAGATTTTAGCGCTCTAATTAACTACGTGATTTTTTTGGGGGTTTTTGGTTTTGATTGCGGAAAAGTAAATATAGAAATTAAAATGCTGTAAATACAAAGAAGACTTACAGTGGGTGATGCGTGATTGTAATTCCTCCGGTAGATCAGCAGTTGGTGATTGCGGTTTAACAGTAAAGAAAAGCATTCGGTTTCAGGTACTCTTGTATTATAACATGTATATAATAAACTGTTAGTAACTTTTCTAAGTATTCAAAGATGAATCGAGGCTCTTTCGTAGCGCAAGACTTGCAACATCGTTTAAAGCAACCCTTGTTCTATTTCAGACTAATTCCTCCTTTCGAAGTATCTTAGCCTTTTGTGCATCCACTTGATCTCACAGTTACGATTGACCAAGTGGTGTTTTAGATGAGTCGAACTTCTCAGATAAGCTTTGCCCTTTCGTAGCATCCACTTACCCGAGTATGTTCACGAATCCCCACGGAAGAGTTTTGCCCTTTCGTAGCATCCACTCAACCTTGGAAATTCTGACTATAAATGGCACATAGAACAAGTTTTGAATACAAAGAAATGAAACTAAAAAATATTACAACATTATATAATACAAGAAAATACCTTCCACCGAATAAAGAGTTTAGCTACGAATATCCATAGAGATGGATACCATAGCTAAATACTCGGGGGTTTTTGAAAACAGTAAGAGGGAAAGGGGTGGAATACTCAAGAACCAACAGGAGTATTCCTAATTCCTACTGAATACTCAAGAACCAACAGGAGTATTCTCTACAGTATTATAATACTCGAGAACCGACAAGAGTATTATAATTTCCAGTATAATACTCAAGAACAAACAGGAGTATTATTTCAAAACCGAACCAAACTTACAAGTAACAAAATGTAGAGAGAGAAGTGATTACAATTTTTGGGATGATGAAATGAGGAGGAGGAGGGGTGTATTTATAGCCATGGGGAGGAGAAATGGAGGGCTAAGATGAGGGCACTTGTTGCATGGAGATTGGATGGGCAAATCAAGGGAGGAGGAGCCACCACATGGAGGGGCCAAAAGCCGCCGGTCAAGGAGGAGGAGGGTGGTGGCAGCCGCCGGTTGCCGGTTGCCTTGGGTGGAGGAGCTCCTCCCTTGGCCACCTCTTCATCAAGTCACCAAGTCATCTTGCCATATGTGAGTTTTGTACAGTTTTGTGCAGTCTTTTCACAAAACTGTCAGTGTGTTCCTTCCCCGGACTGTCTTGACTTCACTCCTGATTCTTCTGATTAATTTATTCTGGTCAATTCAACGTCAGGATCCTTGATATTTCTTCAGTCGGCATATGATCTTGACCTTGGATTGACTCTTGTTATCTTTTCAGCATAAAATCCTCTCCTTAGCGTGTTTTCACTTCAGTCTCTAAAATGCCCTGTGGAAATATATCGGGACTAACAGATGGATGTTAGATAGACAAACAGTCTAACTTGGGGGGTTTTACTGTGTTTTTGATTCGTATAATTGTGGTCCATCATCTACATTGATGATATTTAAGTTTTTCTAAAGATATTGAGATGCATTTCAAACATCTAAAAATATTCAAAGAAATAATCAAAAATAATGTTCTGGTAATATCCCGACCAAAAATGTTACTGTTCCAAACAAATATTGGATTCCTTGGTCATAATATTGAAAAAGGAAGCATAATTCCGATCAATAGAAGTATTGAATTTGCTAGTAAATTTTCTAATATTATCATCGATAAAACTCAGCTACAAAGATTTCTAGGGAGTTTGATATATTTTTGCTCACTACAAAGATGTTGCTAAAGATACTGCTATTTTATATGATAGACTCAGAAAGCAGCCAGCCCCATGGTCCCAACAACACACTGAAGCTGTTAGGAAGATTAAGAGCAAAGTCAAAACTTTACCTTGTCTAATGCTTTCTAACCCATATTGGGAAAAATCATTGAAACGGATGCCTCTGATAAAGGCTACGGAGGAATTTTAAAACAAAATAATCTAGAAACTAAACAAGAATATCTTGTTAGATTCTATTCTGGAAAATGGAATAATGCACAAAAAGATTATGCAACTGTTGGTAAAGAAATTCTTGCCATTGTTAAGTGTGTATTAAAATTCCAAAATGATTTATACAATCAAAAATTTATAATCAAGACAGATTGTAACTCTGCTAAATTTATGGCTAATAAAGATTTCAAGCATGATGTTTCTAAACAAATATTTGCTAGATGGCAGGCTCATTTGGTCCTATTTGATTTTGAGATTATTTATAAGAAAGGGACAGATAATAGTCTTCCAGACTTTCTGACCAGAGAATATAGTCAATGAATTTTATTCTTGAAGCAGTTCTGAGGTAGATGGATGCCTTCAAGATGTTTGACAATATGCCATCATTTGCTATATTGGTGACAATCAGAGAATCACCAAACCAGGAGAATTGTATCAAACCAAATACCGAGATGGTTTCAAGAGAAGCCAGTGGTTTGGACCATAGTACTTACCATCGAAATAAAAAGGAAGAAGTAATATTTCTTCTAAATAATTCTGAAGGAAGAAATGAGCCCAGGAAATTATTATCCAAGTACAACAAGGAGCACTACAATGGTAGTTATCCCTTTAAGATTTATAAAAATCAAAATTTTTATGAGAATATACTCATAAAGAATGGATGTCAAATCTCCCATGTTACAAAACAACAGCCGGAAATCTTCCGCTACAGCGAGATTATCATTAGGAGAGTCATATCTTTCCAGGAATGGGGAAGCACTCCTATCACCAGAAGAAGATTCCACTATATTGGAAAATACTTCTCAGATAGACATACAGCAGAGTATGACTATTTGGAATACATAGATGCCTTTAATGCAGTCCTTCTATATGAAAACCCTGACAAGAATCATTTTTGGTTTATAACCATTGATTTGAAAGAAAATGATCCAGATCTACCTTCCTGGTTTATCAAATGGTGGAAGCACTTTGGTCCAGGAAAAGAGATTCACAAGATTCTTCCAAATAATTTTATGGAGCTTTTTCTCAGATGGAGAGAATTTTCAGCACCAACTTATCTCAAATACTTGAACAAGATTGAGCATGAGCACTCCCTCCATTTCTTTGCTACATTTGCCATCCCTTACATTTGGAAATGGGAACCAGAGTTTGGTTATACCGACATGTTCAAAGCCTACATACTCAACACTTTCCTCACATGTCTAAAAAGGAGATCGTATTCAAAATTTTGGCAAAAGATTATGCTTGACCTAACCTTTAAAAAGCTTGGAGACCATCTTCGGATCTGTCAAGTAAACCCTATTCAATGGACGCCTTTTGAAGACCCTATTCAATGGATGCCTATTGAAGATACAATTTTGGGAGAATCATCCCAGGCTAAAGAAAAATGTGAAAGGTCCCATTTCTCTAGTGGCTTTCACAAATTGAAAGGTCCCATATCTCTAGTGGCTTTCATGAATAGCCCAGACAGTTGAAAATTGCGGCAAATAAATGCCGACATGGAGAATCTCCATTGTTCATAAATAGTTAAGTTTGGGTCCCATATGTTTTGGATCATGTCTTTTCTTTTGCTATAAATTAGCATGTCGTGTGTGGGAGAGAAAACAAGACTTAGAACCCCTTCTAAGCAATAAGTCTCTACTCGTTCTCTCTAAGTTTGTAACATATTTTGACGTTTCAAGAAAAGTTTTGAGAGTCGTCTAAAGCTCCTCCGTTATAAGTCTTTATTTATATATATATAGGAGTGTTCAAATGTTATGTGTGTTTTATGGTGTTATGTGTTACTTCAATCTCAGCCTTTAGATCAAATGATCTAAAGGTGCAAAATGAAAGTCAAATAGTCAAAAAGTGACCAAGTTGTTTGTCATCTTGCACTTTTGTCTTTTACCTAGGGGGCGTTCAAGTGTTATAGGTAGTTAGAGTGTTATGTGTTACTTTATTTTGCACCTTTAGATCATTTGATCTAATGGTGGAGATTTGATTTTGCACTTTTGTCTTTTAGGTAAAAGACAAAAGTTCAAAATGACAAATAATTTTGTCTATTTTTGACTTTTTGACTTTCATTTTGCACATTTTGATCATTTGATCTAAAGGCTGAGATTAGTGTAACACATAACACAATAAAAGGGGTATAACATTTGAACACTCCTCTATATATATATATATATGGGGGCGTTCTTTTGAGGACACCTCCAGAAGTGAGGATGTGAGTACAACCAATCACAACGTGCCACGTATGCAGAATATGATAGTGAGTTTTACTGTTTGCTTTTTGAATAGTGCAGGATTTTGGTAGTGGGACACGTGGCGCACCCACAAAGCACGGGGGTTAGATGGATGATGATCTAATGGATGAGATTTGTCCCCACGACCTCACCAAAAATACATGTCCTCAAAGAACACTCCTTTATATATATAGCTCAAATGTTATGGCTTCTTAATGTGTTATGTGTTATGAGCTTCTGATTGGTTGATGAAAATCAACAAACCAATCAGAGGCGATGAACACGGGCTTACGGCGCACCCTCACAAGCACGGGGGTTGTGTGGGTGAGGGTGCACCGTAGTTACAGTGTTCTTTGCTTCTGATTGGTACCTTGATTTTCAATAACCAATCAGAAGCTCCGTAACACATAACACTCTAAGGATGCCATAACATTTGAGCGCTCCTCTATATATATATATATATATATATATAGGGGGCATTCTTTTGAGGACGGCTCTAAGTGTGAGGACGTGAGTACAACCAATCACAACGCGCCATGTATGCAGAATATGTTAGTGGGCTTTACTGTTTGCTTTTTGAATAGTGTAGGATTTTGGTAGTGGGATACGTGGCGCACCCACAAAGCACGGGGGGTTAGATGGATGATGATCTAATGGATGAAATTTGTCCCCACGATCTCACCAAAAACACATGTCCTCAAAAGAACACTCCTATATATATATATGTAAAAATAAAGATCAGCGTAGAAGCTAGATCGCACATCTTTACAGAGTTGTTTCAGTTTCCTTGACCGGCCTATCAAACTAGCGAGTCTCGCACGTTCTACTGTGAGGTAGCGACCGGGCTGGAATGTAAAAAGAGCACCTGTTGATCTAGGCCTTTCTGATGGTGATCCATGTGTCTTGTAATGATCTAGTGCGTAATTTGTATTTCCGATGTGTGTATTTTTTTTATACCCCACATTTAAATGATTATATTTTTTTCTTTTCTTCTACTTTTGACAAAAAAGAAACATAATGATGAAAAAAAAACGTGGGCTGTTGTAAGATGGATGTGGGCCTGGAAGGAAAATAAAAAGGACGAAAGGTTGGGCGAGGTTGCAGTTTTATTTTTTATGGTTTGCTCTCAAATTGATGGCTTCAATTTGGCCGTCTCTATGGAGTTCAGCATCGTCGGAGGTTTTATCGGACGGTCATGTCTGAGTCCTAGCATCCCACGATAAATCTAGTCGAGACTAGCGGTACAGCGCATTCACAAATCGTCTCGCTCCAAGACATGAAGATGGTCGGAAAGCTTCTTATACTCATATTGAGATCAGTGGGAGAGTTGAGATAATCCGTGAATCTGGCTCTTTCAATATCGCAAGGCGGGTACATATCCTATCAGAATTTGTACAAAGAAATAAGGTAAATCATCTTAAGGTGTGGTTGGGGATGTTAAATTGGCATGTCAGGTATTTTGATTTGGATTTTGGGTATACGTAAGTCTAGATAAGAAGAGCCTCTTTGTGAGTGTGCAAGTGTTTTTTAGTGGTTTCATCCACTTAAGTATCAAAAAAAAAGATAAGAAGCTGTCAATTTTAGTGTGCCAATATGATGTGTACTGGTGGATTTGCAATTCAGGGAATTTCTATATAATTATGAGTTATCAAGTGAGCATGACAAACATCAGATATATGCCCGTTTGGTGATGACACACTTAAAAGATTAGGTTGGTAAGATTAGAACATAATTGTTCATGTTTATGCATTTGTGGTTCATAAGAAAATGGCTTTCTCTCAGGAGTAATGGTTAAGGATGTTGGCAATATTGCTGAAATATATAGGCGGATACTACGAAATTACTGAATAACAGATACAGAATATTGAGATGCGATTAATCAGAACAATATGCAGTATAGATTGAATGACTGAAAAATAATCGCAAATCCAAGTGATCGAGTCACGTTGGACGCTGTCCTTAAAGCAAGATTGCCGCACTACTGTGCTTGGGATTCGCTGGCAGTATGCTTCCCAGGATAAAACGATCCTCGACAACAATTTAGCACCAAGCTTTGTCGATCGAACTTTTCTGGCCTTCAACTATCACCGTACACACTCGAAGAAAAACTTTTACAAACATGTCGGTCGGCTTAAACCTTCATGCCAGGAAAGCTGGAAACGTATTTAGGGTTTTCTCTTTTTCTCCATCTCAAATAACGCACTGTGTTTTCTTTATATAAGAAAACTCACGTTATTGAGGCCACCAATAATGTTCCCACTTATTAAAATCAGCCCATCGTGGGATGATAATAACATTAATTAAATAATTAAATTAGTATTTAACTATTTAATTATCTCTACTCATCAAGTGTCACATTAGTCACACTAATGTACAATTAAGTCATACTTAACGTAATTTTCTTCACCCATACTAACACTTTTTCCAACAATCCCCCACATGAAGAAAATCAAGTAGCGAAAATAAACATCAAAACTCAACTCAATGCGGTGATAGCTTCTACGGTTGATATCTGCATAGGATACGTAGGTCATTGACGGAGCGCACTGCACTGTCGTTAAGGTGCAATGTTCTCTGTACAAATAAATTTATATTTTCTGCTACTCGTGACTACACTACTGGGTAGTAAGTGGTAAGTAGGGGTCGAACCCAAGGGAATTAGAGGGATAACTGTTCTTTAGGGGATCGTATGGTGAGTGATTTTAGGTCGATTGCGGACTTACTGCTAATTACTAAGCTACTATTTTTGGTTTTTTTGGTTTTTTATGCGAAAAAGTAAATACTGAAAATAAGTACTGAAAATAAAGGAGTTAAGGGAAGAAGACTTACAGTGGGTGATGCGTGATTGTGATTCCTCCGGTAGATGAGCGGTTGATGGTTGTAGTTGATCGAGCAGTTTATAAAAGTAAATACAGGGGGGTTTTTTGTAATTCAAGGAAAACATTTGGTTTTAGGGGCCTTGTATCATAACCTGTTTATTGTTTTAGTAACCCTTCTAAGTATTCAAACGTGTATCAAGGCCTTTTCCGGCGCTCGATTTGCCACACTGTCTAGTCTTTTGCAAAAGTGTTCGAAATTGAATCAAGGCCATTTCAAGCACTCGACTTGCAACACTGTCTAGTCTTTTGCAAAAACGTAAAGCACTTGTT
The DNA here is from genome assembly GCA_033675215.1 of Rhodiola kirilowii. NCBI lineage: Eukaryota > Viridiplantae > Streptophyta > Magnoliopsida > Saxifragales > Crassulaceae > Rhodiola > Rhodiola kirilowii. The sequence continues at coordinate 19,078,812 of CM066199.1, forward strand.
CTACTTAGACTAGCACCCCATTTCAAGGTATTCTAGCCTATGTGCATCCATTTTGGGTTGTCTTTTCCGATTTACCCAAAATGGTGTTTGAGAGAGATCAAACTCCTCAGATAAGCTTTGCCATTTCAAGCATCCACTTACCCGAGTATGTTTGCGAACTTCCACGGAAGAGTTTTGCCATTTCAAGCATCCTCTCAACCTTGGAAGTTCTGATCTAATATATGGCACATAGAACAAGTTTTGAATACAGAGAAAAGAAACTAAAAGAATTAAAACATTTTATAATACAAGTACGCCCCTTTAACCGAATAAAGAGTTTAGCTACGAATATCCATAGAGGTGGATACCATAGCTAAATACTCGGGGGTTTTTGAAAACAGTAAGAGGAGAAGGGGTGGAATACTCAAGAACCAACAGGAGTATTCCTAATTCCTACTGAATACTCAAGAACCAACAGGAGTATTCTCTAAAGGATAATACTCAAGAACAAACAGGAGTATTATTTCCAATCAGTATAATACTCAAGAACAAACAGGAGTATTATTTTCAAAACCAAACCAAACTTACAAAGTAACAAAACTTAGAGAGAGAAGTGTTTATTGATTTTTTGGATGTTTGATATGAGGAGGAGATGACTCCTTTTATAGGCTAAGGGGAGGAGAATGGAGGGTGGAGATGGTGGCATATGGTGTTGCATCCAAGGGTGGAGGAGGAGGCTTTGAAGATGTGGAGGAGGAGCCACCACTTGTCATCTTCCCATGGTGGCACAAGAAGCCGCCGGTTGGAGGTAAAAAGGAGGGAGGTTTTGGTGGCTTTGGTGGCTTTGGTTACCTCCTCCCAAAGCCACCGGTCACCCAAGGAGGAGGAGGGGGAAAACCACCCAATGACTCATCTTCTTTACCAAAGCCGCCGGTCACTTGGTCCATGGATTTTGACAATTTTGTGCAGTCTTTTCACAAAACTATCAGTCCAATTTCGCTCCGGTCTGACTTTGGTTGTTCCTCGGTTGGATTTGATTTGAGTAATTCCTACGTCAGGATCTTAAGATTTCTTCGTTCAGCGTCTGATCTTGACCTTGGATTGACTCTTAATATCTTTTCAGCGTAAAATCCTCTCCTTAGCGTGTTTTCTCTCTAAGCGCCAAAATACCCTGTAGAAATAAATCGGGACTAACAAGCAGAAGTTAAATAGACCAACAGTCTAATTTGGTGGGTTTTACTGTATTTTTGATTCGTATAATTATGGTCCATCAGATTACCCCACACTTTTAGTTGTTCGTCCCGAACAATGCTATTAAAGGGCGGCACTAAGTTTGGTTTAAAATATGAAAATTAGACTGTGGGACTCGATTTATCCTAATTCATGCATTACTTACTTATACCAAATTGAACTGTGTAAATAAATAGAAGTAACTTGATACTTGTACCTCCGTGCTGAGATGCAAATTATTCTGGATGTTTCGGGAGATAGCCTTTTTTAGACTCCTGGACTGCAACCTCGGGAACGTCTCTCACTATATGGTTTCCTTGTAGCTTTCTCTAGCACGTGATTCGGTTCGAGTTTCAATGGTTTGAGTACTTTGATTTTCTTTTGGCGAGGGACTGCTTTTTGTAGTGAATCGGCCTTTGACTTTTGATTTGACTCTTTGAGTACTTCACTTTTTGTTCGGTTAAAACCTTAACAATTTTGGGCCTTTGGCCTCTTGATTTGCTTCTTCGAGCTTTTCGCCTTTTTGTGGCTTTGCTAGTCCATTTTCTCAAGCCTTTTTGGGAGGTCCAATCATCGCCCGCAAGCCTATGGAAATACCTCCCCGCTCCTCTCATCGTTGTTGTTTCGCGCGGGTCAAGATGAGGGTCGCTCATCTATTTTCTCGGCTACTTTGACTAGAGAGAGGACGGTCTGATTCCCGTCCTCGCCTTTTCTCTTTTTTGCATAAACACTGCATGGCGGAGATGACTTCAATCTTCATTGAAACCCGAAGTGCAGCCTCCACTGACTTCGAAAACCATATAGTTTGATTCGATCCTTTGATTGCTTGCCAAGCCTCTCTAGGGCATTTCTATCAACTCCACATCCCCAGTTTATCTCAGCACAAAGGGACAAATGAGAAGTTACGTTCCAAGTTTTTAGACAGTTGAATTTTCACAAGGTAAATACATGAATTTTAGATCTATCTTTTTCACATTCTTAAGTTCATATTTTCAAAAAGATAATATTTAAAAAAGAAAAAGAAAAACATGTTATTTATTTATTTACACATGCGGATCTCACCCCACACTTTTGAACGAAGTCGTGCCTTTCAGCACTACTTAGTTCAAAAGTCATGCAAGCAGACAATTACGAGAAGGAAATGATATTAAGGAAAATGGAAGGACAGAACTCCCTTTAAGGTGTCAAATGACATGGCATGAGGCTGGATAATCGAGGGAGTTCGGCTGGGGCCTTGAACTCTCAGCGCAGCCCTGACTGGCTTAATGTTGCACCCAAGTCCGATTCCTGAATAGTCAAATCTTCTATGCACCAAGTGGGTGAGAGTGGCTTATTGAAAAAGTAAAATACAGAAAATAAAAGACAGAAAATTAAAGTGCGGAAAGTAAGATAGTGTCGGGTTACCTCCCGACCAGTGCACTTGTTTAACGTCGTTGGCTCGACAGTACCTTATTCCTGGATCACTGGTTGGGATCCCATGGGTGGCTTAAGTCGGATTTCGCCACCGTTCCTGTGTTGCTTCTTGCCTTGCCTTTTCCCGATTTCTTGCGAGATGATGTGCTTGGGTCCAGTTCCCCTTGTTCTGATGGTGTCTCCTTCTAACGTCTCTGAGAAGGTGAGGGACCTTTGACCACTAGCTTCTTGAACTGGGTTTTCTGGTGTTTAGGGCTGCCTTGTCCGGTCATGGCGAAAACATGCTCCATTGAGGAGTCGTTCTGCTCAGGCCCTTTTCCTATCCTCTTTTCAGCCTCTTCATGGATCACATAGTTTTTAACGATTTGCCTATTGATCGAGGGGAAAAGTCGGGAAGCTTGCATCTTAAGGCTCGGTTCTGCCTCGTCGTGTCTGTTTGTGAGGAACTGGTCATAGATGGTTTCGGCTGCTTGGGTGATGATAGCTGGGTATGGCTTTGGCACCATGTCGGTGGTATTCTGGACTTCTTCCATTGCTGATACTTCCTCATTGCTCCCGACACTTTCTATATCCCAGTCTTCTGATGGCTCGGGAGTCTCTTCTGATGGCTCGGGAGTTTCTTCTCTTTCTGTCTGCATTTCTCCGTCAGCCTCGGGTATTCGTTTTGTGGCTGCGGCCATGTCATTTATGAGGTACCACATGTCTGCAATGGTTAAGTTTCTGGCTGATCTTCTCATTGCTTCGTTTATCCTTGTCAGATCATCGGCCTTCATCCCACGAAGAAATTTTTGAAGCAGAACCTTCTTCGTGAATCCATGGTGCGGACAGTTTGAGACGATGGTGTCATAGCTCGTGTAGTATTCGTCCAAGGTCTCATCCCGGGATTGTTGTAGGCACATGATCTTCTCACGGGTTTGTTGTCGTAAGGATGGAGGGGAAAATTCTTTCAGAAATGGAACGCAGAGGTCCACAAAATGTACTGCACTGCTAGCGGTTGACGTGTAATACCAGATCGTTGCGAAATCAGTTAGAGAGAATTTGAAGCATTTAAGCTTAAATTCCTCTAACATTTCATTTGCAGGTTTAATGAGGTGGCAGACGTGGTGAAAGTTTTGGCAGTGTTGTACTGGGTCTTCTCCATCCGTACCTCCGAACAGTGGCAGATGTCGTGTTGTCCATGCATATGAAGGGGGTTGCGTCATGAAGACATAGGAGGGAAAAAACAACTAATTCGATGGCTAATTCCCCGGCAACGACGCCAATTTGACGGAACGCACTGCACTGTCGTTAAGGTGCAATGTTCTCTGTACAGATAAATTTATATTTTCTGCTACTCGCGACTACACTACTGGGTAGTAAGTGGTAAGCAGGGGTCGAAACCAAGGGAATTAGAGGCATAACTGTTCTTTAGGGGATCGTATGGTGAGTGATAATAGGTCGATTGCGGACTTACTGCTAATTACTAAGCTACTGTTTTTGGTTTTTTTGGTTTTTTATGCGGAAAAGTTAATACATAAATTAAGTACTGAAAATAAAAGAGTTAAGGGAAGAAGACTTACAGTGGGTGATGCGTGATTGCGATTCCTCCGGTAGATGAGCGATTGATGGTTGTAGTTGATCGAGCAGTTTATAAAAGTAAATACAGGGGGGTTTTTTGTAATTCAAGGAAAACATTCGGTTTCAGGGGCCTTGTATCATAGCATAATTATTGTTTTAGTAACCCTTCTAAGTATTCAAACGTGTATCAAGGCCTTTTCCGGCGCTCGATTTGCCACACTGTCTAGTCTTTTACAAAAGTGTTCGAAAGTGAATCAAGGCCATTTCAAGCACTCGACTTGCAACACTGTCTAGTCTTTTGCAAAAAACGTAAAGCCCTTGTTCTACTTAGACTAGCACCCCATTTCAAGGTATACTAGCCTATGTGCATCCATTTTGGGTTGTCTTTTCCGATTTACCCAAAATGGTGTTTGAGAGAGATCAAACTCCTCAGATAAGCTTTGCCATTTCAAGCATCCACTTACCCGAGTATGTTTGCGAACTTCCACGGAAGAGCTTTGCCATTTCAAGCATCCACTCAACCTTGGAAGTTCTGATCTAATATATGGCACATAGAACAAGTTTTGAATACAGAGAAATGAAACTAAAAGAATTAAAACATTTTATAATACAAGTACGCCCCTTTAACCGAATAAAGAGTTTAGCTACGAATATTCATAGAGGTGGATACCATAGCTAAATACTCGGGGGTTTTTGAAAACAGTAAGAGGAGAAGGGGTGGAATACTCAAGAACCAACAGGAGTATTCCTAATTCCTACTGAATACTCAAGAACCAACAGGAGTATTCTCTAAAGTATAATACTCAAGAACAAACAGGAGTATTATTTCCAATCAGTATAATACTCAAGAACAAACAGGAGTATTATTTCCAAAACCAAACCAAACTTACAAAGTAACAAAACTTAGAGAGAGAAGTGTTTATTGATTTTTTGGATGTTTGATATGAGGAGGAGATGGCTCCTTTTATAGGCTAAGGGGAGGAGACTGGAGGGTGGAGATGGTGGCATGTGGTGTTGCATCCAAGGGTGGAGGAGGAGGCTTTGAAGATGTGGAGGAGGAGCCACCACTTGTCATCTTCCCATGGTGGCACAAGAAGCCGCCGGTTGGAGGTAAAAAGGGGGGAGGTTTTGGTGGCTTTGGTTACCTCCTCCCAAAGCCACCGGTCACCCAAGGAGGAGGAGGGGGAAAACCACCCAATGACTCATCTTCTTTACCAAAGCCGCCGGTCACTTTGTCCATGGATGAGTTTTGACAGTTTTGTGCAGTTTTTTCACAAAACTATCAGTCCAATTTCACTCCGGTCTGACTTTGGTTGTTCCTCGGTTGGATTTGATTTGAGTAATTCCTACGTCAGGATCTTGAGATTTCTTCGTTCAGCGTCTGATCTTGACCTTGGATTGACTCTTAATATCTTTTCAGCGTAAAATCCTCTCCTTAGCGTATTTTCTCTCTAAGCGCCAAAATACCCTGTAGAAATAAATCGGGACTAACAAGCAGAAGTTAAATAGACCAACAGTATAATTTGGTGGGTTTTACTGTGTTTTTGATTCGTATAATTATGGTCCATCAGTCATCGCCCTTGAATCTTCCCTTGGAAAAACATGTTCTCTTTACTGACTATTCAGTAGACGTGATTGTCTTTGAACTGTTCATCTTAGAATGTAAATGAAAGCCATGTCCCCCACATATATCTTCCTGATCATTATTCAGTTCTCATTGGTGGGCTCATTTTGGTCATGACACCCCTTTCCTGGTTCTGCAAGAGTTTCTAAAGAATTAAGCCCTTTGAATTCTTCTTTGAAGCAATCCCACTTCTCTCTCACATAGGTGAATAGGTGATTCTTTCAAATAATACTGCGTACCCATTTGAATCTCACTAATCAAATTACTAGAATCATTAAAAGCTCCGAGCTTAGCCTCGTGCGGGAGTCACTGTTTATCAGGGAATAGGACTGGAGTGTTACCCCCACAGTGATTTCATAGTCTTAGCAGTTAGGTGGTCCCTTTGAACCAACTTCTTGGGATCTCCAGTCATCATGGTAGGGTTTTCTGTTGCCTCGACTTTATTTCCAAAAGGGCTTAAGCCTATGTTTTGATATTAACAATCAAAAGGCTTCAGACTCATTCCTTTTGGACAACTTCTCTATTAGGTCCTTACTTAACCATCTGGTTAGCGGATCCGCATTATTCTCTTTGGACCTCATATAGTCAATATGACTCATGTGCAGAGAAGTTGTTTACTGGTATTATGGTGTCGATGTATATGTCGAGACTAACCATTATACATAATACTATGTGTCCTAGAAATCAATAAATGATTCTCATAATATAAACACATTGTTGGCACATGTTGTGTCCATTCAGGAATATCCTCCTCTAACTTCCTTGACCACTTAGCATCTTCTCACATTTATCTAATGCAAAAAAACACAGTCTTTAGTTGACTTTGACTAGCACAGTCTGTTTGGAGGATTTCCAAGATTCATTTGCTTCTCCCACATTGAACCCATAGCCACTCGTGGCATAACGTCATTGAAACCCTCAATGACCTCCAAATATCTAGTATAGTGTATACTATACTTACGAGTAAATCGTAGGCACTATAGTACATTCACGATAACCTTCCAGTGTACACTTTCTGGATTACTCGTGAGTCTCACTAGTCTACTCACAGTGTAAGCAATTTCCGATCTAGCACAATTCATCAAGTACATTAGACTGCTTATCACTCTGACATATTTCACTTGGGTGATGCATTCACTTTTATGCTTAGACAAGTGCTGTTTTACATCAACAACGATTCTAGATAGTCCTCGATTGTCTTCTTCAGAATTGTCTAAGAGTTTATCAAAGTAGTGTGATTGACTTAATATAAGTCCTCTAAACTTTGTGTAATGTTAGCTCCTAAAACTACACTAGTCAGTCTCAAAGTCTTCTTATCAAACTATTAGTTCAGTAAGCACTTGGTGGATTTTATTATTTTCTCATTGCTTCCAGCAATAAGTATGTCACCAACATTAAGACACAAAGTCACGTATCCGTGTTCAATGTTCTTAATGTCTGCACATTTGTCGCACTTGTTGATCTTGAGGTCATTAGACATCATTACGTTGTCTAATTTCAAACGGCACTGCTTTGGCGCTTGCTTTAGGCTATTGAGAGATTCACGACCTTTGTTCTCTTGCCCAGCAATAACAACTAAACCCTCAGGTTGTTCAGTGTAAATCTCTTCCTCAACTTTCCATTGATGAAGTAGGTCTTTACCTTCATTTGGTGAATTTCCAGATTGCGCCAAGCAGCAATGACCACTATCATCTTTGATGTTATTGTCGTCACTAGAGAATAAGTATCAAAGTAGTATAGACCTTTCTTTTATCTATACCCTTTTATTACAAGTCTCGTCTTGTATATCGATATAGATCTATCTGCATTCATCTTCCTCTTGAAGATCCTCTTTGAACCACGTGGTTTACATCCAGGAGGGAGGTTAACCAACTTTCAAGTATGGTTCTCAAGAATGGAGTCAATCACATCTTATGACTTCTTTCATAAGAGACCCTTCATTGAACTGACGACCTCTTTATACGTTTGAGGACCAGCTTCAAGCATGTAGGTTAAAAAATCAAGTCCATATGATTGATCTATCCTTCCTTGCTTACTTTGTCTCGATTTCTCTGAATCAATCTCATGTTCAGGTTCTTCCTCATTCTCTCGTTCAGATACCTCTTTAATATCCTCCAGTAGCTGAGAAGAACCCGGCATACCTTCCTTAATTATAAGGAAATCTTAACGAACGACGCGTTCTTTGATTTCATTATAGTACTCTTGTGTATATTTGAATTCTTAGATTCATACACCACGAATCTATACGCATTACTCTTTTGCGCATAATCAATGAACTCATAATAAATAGTTTTTGGTCCTACCTTCATACTCTTAGGATCAGGGGGCCAGTATCATAGCTAGGCACCCCCACACTTGTAAGTATTTATAAGAAGACGTCGTTTCTTTAAATGACTTCTACAGAAACTTATACTCTTTACGAGGTATCTTGCTCAAAAGTTACTTTGCTGATAAGAAGGTTCCCTACATTCCTTGGGGTAGCCCAGAGCTTACCATCATCACATTCATCATCTCTTTCAAATTGCAACTTTTCCTTTTTGAAATACTGTTCGACTGGAGAGAGTATAATGGAGTGATTATGCTCATTTTCAAAATCACTTTCTTCAACTCATCAAGTTACAATTCAATCTCTGAAGTTGATATTCAACTTCACATGACATGTTTTTCCTCAACTGTCACTGCTTTGGTAGTAAGTAAATATTTATAGCAATATTTTGTACTATCATCAATGAAGGTCACAAAATACTAGTTACCACCCTGTATCAAAAATTTCATAATTCACTATGGATTAACTCAAGGGGTTTCACGTCGCTTTCAACACAATGAAAGGATTTACTATCACATTTGCTTCAATGCAAATCTTACATTTGTGCTTTTAAATCAAATGACATTTGTATACATATCCAAATTCATTAAGCACTACAATGGACACTCATGCTACTCCATTGTATAGACATATACCCACAGGTATATTCTAGACACTAATGTCTATTCCTGGCCGTAACATCTCAATTGTGACTGATGTGCCCCGCGGAGCCATCAGAATAATCACATCAAATTTCATGTTCAGATCGAATGGATGTCCATCTTGAATCATTTTTCATCCAATCATGCACATCGACCAAATGAATCCAAAACAGATTGGATTTAATTCTCAATAATAACCATATTTAATCAATCAAGATTAGAATATCATTCATACATGCTACTGATTGGATCAACCCAAGCAAAGTTGTGTTTGGTTTATCTTTTCTCAGACTATGATACTCTGTCATGCCCAAACAGTACTTGAGTTTTTTTTCACCTCACAGAGTAGCAGCGCTGCAGTGGTTATCTCTCGGATGGATCATCCCACGATGAGTTTCATAAACTCGTTACTCGCTGATGTTTTCCTCATCATCTCTGTTGGCAATAGAAACATGATTGACGGAATGGATATGAGTAGCAGCACTACCCTATCACCCACCATCCGTCTCAGCAGTGCAGCAAACACATGACTTAAAATTTGTCAAGTCACCTTTCCAAAACACAATGTGCTGGAACATGTAAATGAATCATATGGGCACCAACACCAAAATCATTTGATTCTTCCCCGCCATCAAAAATCGTGATTTTGAGGCAATCTAATTGTCAAGCTCAATCCCAACATGCCTCTCAATTAACCCAAGTTCACCAAGCTATTTGAATAGTTTCATTACATCACAGCGTAGACTCATCTACTACTGTGTTGGTCAAAGCAGGTACCAATTTTTGCTTTCAAAATGATATTTGGATATACAATCCACATTCATCAAACACTATGATAGGCACTCGTGCCACTCAACCAGTTAGAACTATACCCTCAGGTATATTCTCGAAACTAGACTATTCCTGGAACCAGACTCGCAAGTCTGTTCCTGGCCATAACCAACATTAAGGTAGTACAATACCTTATTACAGCAGGTGATGCCCCCACATTGGAGGTCACCCTCTACTCACGTCTCATTCCATGTTCATCATGAACCAATTCCAAACTCATCTGATCATGCCAAATACCAAATTAAACCAGGTTAAATTGCATAGCAATCAAACTGAATTGATACTACCGCATTTAATCAATCTTAGTTAAATCGGAAATTCAGTAAATTGGTTCGTTATTCAACTCATGTCAAATGAATCAATCTCAACTAAGCCAAATGAGATTAAATGACATAGTAAACAATAAATTTCGACCACAAATATCAATCAAACCTGATTGAATCGATTTAAAATGAGCCAAATCGATCCATCTCCTTGAACCAAAAACCACAATCCAAATCCATGATTTCACATTGATCCACGAGCAAGCAACACCTGTCTCTGATCTCTGAAACATTTGTATTTGATCGGCCAAACTTTTACTGCACAAATTAACGTGATTAGTCACAAAATTTATGCACTGAACAATTTTATTAGTCTCAAACTGAATAGATCGTGAAAACCCAAACTGGACCGATTTAACCAATGAACCAATAAACCCAATTAGGGTTTATGCAGGATGAGATGCTGCGGCCGCCAGCTTTTGTGAATCTCGCTTGCAGGACACAAAATTCAATTCAATTGCAATTCCGGCCCAATTATAGCTGCACAAGATAACCATGCATTGAGTCAAAATTAAACTAATTAACCCAAATAGGGTTTCTTAGCTTTGATGATGGCCGCCAGCACGGATCACAATTCAACCCACCTATTGCTTCCTAGCCAATTTAACGCCCAAAGCGAATTCTTTGACTTTCTCCGTGAATGGAACACGATCTGTTCATATCTCCAATTTGATCATCTTCTTTGGATCTGTATCTGTCTATAAACATTCTGTTTTCATCAGTAACTTCAACATAATTAAACAATAACGAATCTTGCTTTAAGATTGTTGGCAATATTGCTGAAATATATAGGTGGATACTACGAAGTTACTGAATAACAGATACAGAATATTGAGATGCGATTAATCAGAACAATATGCAATACAGATTGAATGACTGAAAAATAATCGCAAATCGAAGTGGATCGAGTCACGTTGGACGCTGTCCTTAAAGCAAGATTGCCACCCTACTGTGCTTGGGACTCACTGGCAGTACGCTTCACAGGATAAAACGATCCTCGACAACAACTTAGCACCAAGCTTTGTCGATCGAACCTTTCTGGTCTTCAACTATCACCGTACACACGCGAAGAAAAACTTTTACAAACATGCCGGCCGGCTTAAACCTTCATGCCAGGAAAGCTGGAAACGTATTTAGGGTTTTCTCTTTTTCTCCATCTCAAATAACGCGCTGTGTTCTTTATATAAGAAAACTCACGTTATTGAGGCTACCAATAATGTGCCCACTTATTAAAATCAGTCCATCGTGGGATGATAATAATATTAATTAAATAATTGAATCAGTATTTAACTATTTAATTATCTCTGTCCATCAAGTGTCATATTAGTCACACTAATGTACAATTAAGTCATTACTTAGCTTAATTTTCTACACCCATACTAACACTTTTTCGGTTTTTCCAACAAAGGATTCACTGCCTTCCTTTACAGCTTGTGGTAGGTTAAGGAAAACGCTCAATCGAATTTGGGAACAAATCATCAGTAGATGATTTTTGGTTATATGTGCTCATCAATTTAGGTAATAGATTTGTGAGTATATGTTGTGAATAGACTGTGGGTTTTTAAGTGTAAGAGTAATGGAGTTTTATGCATAGGTTTATTGGGCAATTCAGTACGAAGGGACAAGTAACCGAGCATCAAGATTTGCCATAACGAAGTTCTGTAAGTTTATAATATATTTTATTATCGTATTGATTAATTATATATTAAAAGTTATACCCGGTTAATGGCAAAAACAATATGAGATCGAAACCCCTTTCGTCTTGACAAAGACGTTAAACTATACGACGTGAGTAAATAATATGCTTATATTTAGTTTATATTACCTATATATTAGTACGTATAATACTACTTGGGTAAAAATAAGAGAAGTAGGGAAATGATATTTTCTTTCTCGTCTTTACAAAGACGTAAAACACGTTATGAGATATATGATATGGTGACTACGTACTGATATACTTGTGGAGATGAGCTGACGTTGCACATGCATCATTACATTCACGACATACATGACATGAGATGATTCTGGCGAGGCAAGGCCCGCACTCTGATATGATTCTGGCAAGGCATGGCCCGCACTCTGAGATATTCTGGCGAGGCTTGGCCCGCACTCTGATATGATCCAGATCAGCAGTGACGATTGCCCACAGACTCTATGCATTCACGCATTTATATATGCATGTGATATATGAAGTTATTGATGTGATACGAGTATTTGAGCACATATGAAAAGTTGCATGAGATGTTTACGGATTCATATGTTTATGTGTGCACTAAATGATACAACGTATTAATATAATATATGTTAAAAGGAAAAGACATGTATGGGAAATCAAACTCACGGTAATAAAGTATGTTATTTACTTACTGAGTCTCCCCCGACTCACTCCCCATATTTTCCCCTAATTTTCAGATAAGTGATCTACTAGTTCAAGAGCTGTCATTCTTCTTCGCGCAAGAGTCTTCGCGTTCACGTATGGTGCCATCCAACCAGTTTCCTCATTGGAGTCCTTGCAGTTATTTCTTTCTTCCACTTTAGAGTATTGCTTTGTGGTACTTGAGCATGATTTAAATATTGTTGTATTGTTCCGCAAACTATTTTATTACTCAGTTATATGTTATCATTTGTGAATTATTTATTAATATTTATTTAGAAAACTATAGAGGCTTGCTTGACATTTGACATAAGTGTCAAGCGCCGGTCTCGGCCTATATTTTCGGGTTGTGACAATTTTCTTTTGTAAAAAGGTTTGTAATAGGTGGTAAACCGGTCAAGATACATACCCATTCATATTGTTGTAAAGATCTGGGTTTGAGAACAACGGACTGGTCTGGGATTAGTACAGTGACAACATCACCAATACTGCAAGGTTTGTTAAGTTCGTAATAGGCCTACTGGCATAACTAGTTCTCTCTTTCAACACAGACCCATATGGCACAGACCCATAACTGTTCATAGTGTAAGTCTCGTGTTAAGCCGATGGATAGGCATTTTGGGCAACTATTCTTTTTGCTATGGGTTGCGTGTGGGTTGTTGAACTGACGAGAACTTGCAGTTGTGTAGTAAGTGGTGACCGTTTGAACTGACAGTAATCAGAGCTGGATCTTTGATCTAGAGTCTAACCTTGGACAAATATGGTGATGAAGTCGCCAGTGACTATACCCTGGAACGGTGTAACCGGTTCTCTCTCTTTGTTGGTTCAATCTTTTAAGACATTATGATTTCTGACTATTAGAAATGTGTAATTATACTAAGTGGAAATTCGATCTTAATTACATGAGTTGCTACATAAAGGTATCCTGAAAAATAAAGGTCACCATAAAGTGTGTTGGGGAATTTCTTTAAATATGGCAGCAGCAGGACTGCAGGAGAGTCTTTGGAGTAGCTAACAGCACTGTAGAAAAACAGCTTCTTCTTCTTCTGATGTAGGATTCACTGAGGTATTTATAATGTCAGGATATCGCAATTGATCGCGTTATTTCTTTCCGAATTCAATATTTTGACCCTGTATAATAGTCGAGGGTTGCACGAAATTTGAACGGAGATAATCAATCCAAACAATTTCTATTCTCGACTAAAGAAATAGAAATCAACTTAGGTTTGAGGTTTTGGAAATCAAGCGAGGTTTTGAAACATAAAGTAATTCTCTAGGGGAGTGAGTGTTTTTCTAAGTGCCCATTACGACGTCGACGACCTCCAATTTATAGGAGATCAATCGGGACGAAGAGCGGATGCGATTGAGCTGAGCAGCCGCGTCTGTCAGATGTGTCGCGCGCCTGCTTCAGACATTATGCACCGCGCCTCACTTAGACATTATCCTAATGTCTACACAGGACGCGGTGACATAATTTCCATATAGAACGCGGCATGATCTCCGCGCGCCTTGTTCAAACATTACGCACCGCGCGCCTTGTTCAAACATTACGCGACATAATGTCCATATAGAACGCGGTGACATAATGTCCTTACTGAGTCCCAAACTCAAAACTCACTCAATCGATCTTCTAACCCTCTCATATCATTAAGGTATGCTACCCTATCATGTTATAATGTAGTTTTAGGTCCGAAACCCTAAAATTACCAACATTCCTCCCCCCATTTTAGGGTTTCCTTTGTTTTCCAAAAAACCTTTGTTTTTAAGTAAGTCACGCATAAACGAAAATGTCGCAACGATTGAATTTTCGCTTAGTGTAGTTACACATTCAAAATACCCGGAAATCATGGTGCTCGTAACGTTTGAACCAATCGATCCATTTGGGTACTATAAGATAACACACACATGAGTTACTTCACAAACTCTAAGTTTAACTTGACTCTTAATGGTCCTTGAGTCCTAATCCCTTCGTGAACGTATTAAGATTTAACCCGAAATCTCATGAAGCGACCAGAAACTTCACTTTCATATAGGTAGATTCCTTAAGGGTAACACCACCCGATTATGCTCCCACAAACAGCACTTTGTCAAAGAACCTATTAAGAAGAGTCCCTCTTCAACCTATTACTTGTAGGTCATGAACACATACTTGGGGATGCTTTATTTGTGTTCATCAATCTTCTAGGAATGGGCTTTCCACATTGAATTCAGCTCTAATGCTAGTTAGATGTGAATTGGGTGTCCCATGACTAGATGATTATATGGGTTTTAGTCTCATCCCCTTTACCGATTTTGAGACCAAATCTCTAGCTAATCCCTTCGTCAAGTGATCGGCTAAATTTTGTTGTGACCTTACAAAATCCACTGATATCACCCCATGCGTAATGAGCTCCCTTACCGCAATATGTCTAACACCTAAGTGTCTAGACTTCCCATTGTATACATGGCTATATGCTTAAGCCAATGTTGCAGCGCTATCACAGTGAATCGATATGGGTGATATCAGTTTTTCCCATAATGGAATCTCATGTATCAAGTTCTTTAACCATTCTGCTTCCTTTGAAGCGGCGGCCAAATCAACAAACTCAGATTCCATAGTAGAATTTGTGATGCAAGTTTGTTTCTTGGATGCCCATGAGATGGCACCTCCCCCAAGTAAAAATACCCATCCACTTGTGGAGGAATGATCTTCCTCATTTGAGATCCAACTTGCATCCGAATATTCTTCTATGACCGAAAAAAAATCTGAATATACAAGACCAAGGTTCATAGTCCCCTTAAGGTACCTAAGGACCCTATGAATTGCTTGCCAATGTTGCATACTAGGGTTACTAGTATATCGACTAAGCTTCTCTGCCGCAAATGCGATATCTGGCCTTGTACAAGTCATGGCATACATCAAACTGCCTATGACCTTAGCATACTCCAATTGGGACTTAGGCTTCCCCTTATTAGGATACAAGTGAGTATAGGAAGTATAAGGAGTAGTTAATGGATAACAGTCCATATAATTGAACTTCTTTAACACATTCTCAATATAATGAGATTGTGTTAAGGTAAGACTCCCAAGGATAACTTCCGCCTCTCCCATGTCCTTCATGGAGAACTTAGATGACAGAAATTCTTTGGTTTGATTTATGCTCTTTAGATTAGTGCCAAAAATCAACATGTCATCTACATATAGACAAATGATAACTCCATTCCCGAGTTGTCAAACTTGCTATATACACATTTATCCGACTGATTCAAGATGAATCCATCGGATAGTACCACCTCATCAAATTTTTGATGTCATTGCATAGGTGCTTGTTTAAGCCCATATAATGACTTAACAAGTTTGCATACCTTATGCTCTTGCCCGTGCATTACGAAACCTTCCGGTTGTTTCATGTAAATCTCTTCCTCCAAATCACCATTGAGGAAAGCAATCTTTACATCTATTTGATGTACTAGCAACTTATGAATAGATGCTAAGGCTATCAACAACCTGATTGTTGAAATTCTTGCAACCGGTGCATAAGTGTCAAAGTAGTCCATACCATATTTCTGTCTAAAGCCTTGAATTACCAATCTTGCTTTAAATTTATCAATGGTACCATCTACCTTCATCTTCTTTCGAAAGATCCACTTATTTCCCAATGGTTTATGCCCTGGTGGTAAGTCTACCAAAATCCAAGTATTGTTTCCTATTATCGAGTCCATTTCATCATTTATGGCCTCTTTCCAAAATGATACATCTTGAGATTTCATAGCTTCATCAAATGTTTTAGGGTCACTTTTAATAACATGACAGTACATGTATTGTGAGCTAACCTCATCCCTAGTTCCTTCCACTAGGTAGATATGAAAATCATTTCCAAATGATTTTTCTTTTCTTGCTCTTTTACTCCTAATTTCAGAAGTTTGGGTGTCATTTGAATCTTTATTTGCACAAGGCACAAGATTCAAATCTTTAGGCATGCTAATTGTTGAAAATCTTCTTACATCAAATATAGCATCTTTCGATTCAATGATTGTATGAATCGATACAAGCTTATTAGGTTCCATGACATAAAACCTGTAACCCATGGAGTGATGAGCATATCCTATGAATATACATGCAACTCCCTTTTCTCCTAAAGTCTTATGTTTAGGGATAGGTAGTCTCACTACCGCCCTGCAACCCCAAACTCGAATGTGATTCAAATTTGGTTTCTTATTGAACCAAATTTCATAAGGAGTAACCCTGCCCCTTTTATTAGGAACCCTATTCAGTAGATAGCAATCCGTTAACATGGCTTCTCCCCAAAATCCATCATTCAATCCTGAATAAGAAAGCATGGCATTCACCATCTCTTTCAATGCTCTATTCTTCCTCTCCGATACACCTTTTTGTTGTGGTGTGTAAGGAGCTGTGGTTTCTTGAATGATACCAACACTTTGAAAATAACTTGGATTAAAGTATTCCCCACCTCTATCGTTGCGCAACTTCTTAATAGAAGTTCCCTTTTGAAGTTCAACTTCACTCTTATAAACTTTGAATTTATCAAGAGCTTCATCTTTTGAGTTCAACAAATAAACATAGCAAAATCTAGAATAGTCATCAATGTATGTTACTACATATTTCTTGTTTCCCAAAGAATGTGATGCATGAAAATCACACAAGTCGCTATGTATTAAATCAAGTAAGTTGTTTTCTCTTTCAACTTTATGAAATGGCTGCCTAGTAATCTTAGTAAGCATGCATGTTCTACACTTATTCATATTTACATCAAATGAGGGAATCAAATCATGTTTAGACATTTCATGCAATCTTTTATAATGAACATGTCCTAAACGTGCATGACATAGTGTAGAAACATCATCATTCAAATTTTTAGTTTTAATGGAAATATCATGCTCACAATTCATATAAAGAGAACAAACAACTTTATTTATACTAAGCTTGAACATTCCATTACATAAGTATCCTTTACCAACAAATACACCACCCTTTGATAACACATAGTTATCGGCTTCATACACTTGCCGATAACCTTGTTTGTTCAAAACAGTACCCGATACAATATTTTTTCTAATATTAGGTACATACAAAACATTCACAAGAACAATATTCTTTCCCGAAGAAAATTCTATCTCTACTTGGCCTATTCCTAGGATAGGGGCGGTCGACTCGTCTCCCATGTGAAGAACTTTTCCTTCACTCGTATTGGCAAACGACTTGAACATCTCTTTGTCTCTACAAACATGCGCCGTAGCACCGGAGTCAACCCACCATGAAATCTCATCATCCTACATAGCAAAATTTTCAGAAAAATTAGAAACATAATATGTATTAGAATATGTATCTAACTTAGTTTCTAAACTTGAAACCAAACTTTTCTGACCTTGAGATTTCTGCTCTTGGTTTTATTACCAAAAGCATTACCTTGAACCTTCTCGCTCTTCCCCTTTCCTAAGCGACGGTCTCGCTTGAAATGCCCCACTTTTCCGCAAGTCCAACATATGTTTCCTTTCCTAAGCGACGGTCTCGCTTGGCAAACGACTTGAACATCTCTTTGTCTCTACAAACATGCGCCGTAGCACCGGAGTCAACCCACCATGAAATCTCATCATCCTACATAGCAAAATTTTCAGAAAAATTAGAAACATAATATGTATTAGAATATGTATCTAACTTAGTTTCTAAACTTGAAACCAAACTTTTCTGACCTTGAGATTTCTGCTCTTGGTTTTATTACCAAAAGCATTATCTTGAACCTTCTCGCTCTTCCCCTTTCCTAAGCGACGGTCTCGCTTGAAATGCCCCACTTTTCCGCAAGTCCAACATATGTTTCCTTTCCAAGGATGCTTCTTGTTAGGACCTTTGCTAGCATACTCATTAGGCCTCTTCTTGCCTTTGTTCTTGTTCATCTTTTGAGAACTAGCCTCCATCACATTCACTTTAGGTGAAGTTTCATCCACTTCCATCGTGTCCTTTTCCCGCACACGAAGTTTCTCTTCTATTTGCAATTCCTTTGCGAGTTCCACAAGAGACATCTTTTCCTTTTTGTGCTTCAAGGAACGTCGAAAGTCCTTCCATGCTGGTGGTAATTTGTCAATTATACTTGACACCGAGTTGGCTTTATCCATCTTCAAATTTCGTTGAGTAAATTGCCCCAAGATACACTGTATCTCATGGAATTGTTCCATCACTGGACGAGAGTCCACCATCTTGTAGTTGTTGAAATTACGCACAAGAAACTTGACGCTTGAAACGTCCTCAGCCATGTACTTGGATTCAAGTGTTTCCCATAACTCTTTTGCAGACTCAACATTTTGATATAAATCAAATAAAGGATCAGACATACCGTTAAGGATATGTCCTCTAGCAATGTAGTCGTCGTTTTCCCACATGCTTCGATCACGGAATGCAACCACCGATGCGTCATCTCCAACTTCAGGGCATGGTGTAGACAGTACGTACACCACCTTTAAATTAGTCGGCAGGAAGTGCATCTTCCTCCTCTAGCGCCGGAAATCAGTGCCTTCAAACTTGTCCAACTTCTGGAGTTGGTGCAGCATATCTCTCACGCTCGCCTTTGAGTAGTAAATATTGAATTCGTTTGTTGGGGAATTTCTTCAAATATGGCAGCAGCAGGACAGTCTTTGGAGTAGCAAACATCAGTTTAGAAAAATAGCTTCTTCTGATGTAGGATTCACTGAGGAATCTATAATGTCTGGATATCGCAATTGATCGCGTTATCGCTTTTCGAATTCAATATTTTGACCATGTATATTAGTCGAGGGTTGCACGAAATTTGAACGGGGATAATCAATCCAAACAATTTCTATTCTCGACTAAAGAAATAGAAATCAACTTAGGGTTGAGGTTTTGGAAATCAAACGAGGTTTTGAAACATAAAGTAATTCTCTGGGTGAGTGAGTGTTTTTCTAAGTGCCCATCACGACGTCGACGACCTCCAATTTATAGGAGATCAATCGGGACGAAGAGCGGATGCGCCTGAGCTAAGCAGTCGCGTCTGTCAGATGTGCTGCGCGCCTGCTTCAGACATTATGCGCCGCGCCTCGCTTAGACATTATCCTAATGTCTACACAGGACGCGGTGACATAATGTCCATATAGAACGCGGCATGATCTACGTGCGCCTTGTTCAAACATTACGCACCGCGCCTTGCGTAGACATTACGCTAATGTCTATACAAGACGCGGTGACTTAATGTCTATGCAGGGCGCGGTCCATACTGAGTCCCAAACTCAAAACTCACTCAATCGATCTTCTAAACCTCTCATATCATTAGGGTATGCTACCCTAACATGTTATGGTAGTTTTAGGTCTGAAACCCTAAACTTACCAACAAAGTGGGGAGGATTGTTGTGGATTTGAGGTTTTTAAGATAATAGACACATGAGGATTTTTGCACAAAATAAGATTGATATTTAAGAGAAAATCACGGGCTACATACACTTTAGTAATCGCCCGCGGTCACTATCACGCGCTATAAAACGCATGATACGCGACTCAATTGTAGATTTTTTCTGAGAGATCCACGTGCTACATTCACTTTAAGTGCCCTCGCACAAACACTAAAGTCAATGTAGCACGCACCTATACGCAGAATGGGTGCGACTCTTTATGCAGGGTCACTTTCGTTGTTTGTATATCCTTTCATTCCCTACAAAAGGGAGGACAAAAATTCAAACAAAGCACATAAAACCACTTATTTCCAGTTTACCAACACTCTCTAAAGTTCGAATCTAAATTCAAGCCTAGATTAGAATCGGTATTGCTTTGTCTTATCTCACTTCGGATTTCACAGTAATTATAGGCTAATACTAGAGGCGAAATACCAATTTTGAATAAGAATCATGCGATTCAAATTATATCCAAGTTGTTGCTATTGACCATCGGTGACAAATACCAATTTTGAATAAGAATTATACGATTCAAATTACGGCTGTTGCTACTGACCATCCCTTAGAATCCATACTTGAAGATTTCTGCATTGAAACAAGAAAAAGAAGAGTTTTTTTTCTCAAAATGACGTTTTTGAGTTTTAACATTTCCAAAATGATTCAAGTGTTCTATTTCATTTTTGACATGTTTTTAAAAAAAATCGAATTCCCAGGATCCGATTTTATGCGTACAAATGAGAATACGCGGAGTTCTCTCAATCCCACGCCTCTCATTTGCACGTAAAACCGGATCCCTAGAATTATTTAGGATTATTTTGAATATGTTGACATTCAAACATATCATTTTGAAAAGAAAAAAATCAGAAAAAGGAGTAAAAGACGTTACAAAACCAAAATTACTAGCCTAGAAAACAGCTAACTACTTGTGAAAAAAGGTCATCTATCTACAAACCGATAGCATCCTTGACAGAGAATATCCGATGTCTCTCTCGCTCGCTTCTCCGACCTTCTCCACCACGGTACGTCACCATCTCTCCACTATCCTCTGCAATTCCGTAACGGCAATTTCCCCCCTTTCCGCTCATTCAATTTCCTCCCAATTCGACCAATTAATCATCTGTTTCTGTTGTAACCTAATCTAGTGGAAATTCCACAAGATTAAGCCAGTGGCGGTATCGTTGCCGGCGTTGTTTCAGAAACGGACGAGGCTGGTGAGGAAGGATTTCAGCGCTAGGGCCTTCTTGTTCAATCCTGCTGAAGACCCTCTTGTCAAAGAAGCACTTAAGGTAAATTATAAACCAGTTTTGTCGGATTTCGCATTTTGTACCAAAAATATGCTTTGCGCGTGATATTTCTTCATGTATGAGGAATGTTTCCTTTTCGCTTTGTTTCCCAGCAATAACGCATCTTTGGAGTAGTTAACTGGGACACTCATTTTAGTTAAACTGTTGTCTGTGTCAGGAGCCTGTTGCATTCATGGGAGGCATGTTTGCGGGCCTCTTGAGGCTTGATCTGAATGAGGATCCCCTTCGTGAATGGGTCACCAGAACCGTGGAAGCTTCAGGTTTAACTGCAGAAGAGATGGGAACTGATGAGTCACCAGCAGACGATGAAGCTCCACAACAGATTGAGATTGATTGATAACTTTCCACGTCCACTATTACACGTAAATTGCCATGTCTTTGTGTAATGCACGTGCATACTAGCAGCATATCTGAATAGGTAAATCAGCTGACGAATGTTGATCTGAAGCACAGCTCTGTATCTTGAATGTTACACAAGCATTGTCACAGCAGTTGTGTGATCTAATAATCATCAGAATACCATTTCATGCTTTCCTTCGTATGGAGTAGTACAGCAACCATATACAGCTTTCACATACCTATAACCTACTACATTGCACAAGAGATCAATAGCTCAAAAAATAATACTGCATGTTTAAAAACTTGTTTTCCCAAATGTGGTTTTATTTTTTGTTGTTCAAGTTTTTAAAATCTTCCACAAGATAGGAAATATTTGCAAACGTTTTTCCGTCAAAGTTCATTCTTTAACACTTCTTTCATACATATTTGTATCAAATGACATGATCATTTATATGTACTTGGCACGAGCATGATAAGAGGAGCGTTCCAATAAATTTACCACTATTTGGTTGATCAATGAGTTTCTGTATACATATTTGTATCAAATGAAATACAATACTTTTGTCGTTCACTTCAATCTACTATTTAAATTTAATCTAATTCATTAGTCCGAATATGCAAAATGAGATTGATTGATCCAATTGAGCCCCTCCTGACATGGCATCCGTTCTTTTTGGAAATAGTGGAAACATGAGGGGCCGAAATGAAAATATCAGAATCCACACCAAACGAGAGCGTCGTCGACGAAGCTACCAGAGAGACTAAAATTTTTTCTGAATCGCACCTCTCGTATTGCTCCGCCATCTGTCGTCGTAAGCGCCGTATCTCGTACAGAAACTATATCATTCGGGCGTGACGTGATCCCCGTGGCCCAGGTGGATTCGATTCTCTTTGAGAAAATTTTGAACTATACAGGCAGAAAAGGCAGTGATGACTATGGATCTGGATCTATGGATTTCCAAGGTTAAAGAGGGACAGCACTTGTCCGAAGACGAGCTTCAGCTTCTTTGCGAATACGTAAGCATATCAATTGATTTTGCGTTGTTGTTTTTAAGGATTTGGATGCTTCATTTGTTGGTTCGATTAGGTTATCAAAATATTTGGAACACTTTTTACTTTGGATTTGTAGTTAGCTTCGAAGACCAGCAATTGTTAGAAGCAAAACCCTAAAAAAAAATCGGTTTCTATTAGCTGTCGAAGCTTGCTTTCTGGCTTCATGTCTTTTAGTGGAAATTGGTGCTCAATCGTTTGGGAATGCCATATTTTCATGTTATCAATGATTGTCTGTATCTTCCGGTATTCTCTGGACTTGAATTCTGTAAAGATTGATATTTTTTTATTCTTATTAAGGCATATAAAGGTTGGTCTTTCAGATGGCATTGACTCGCATATAAATTTATGTTAGGGTGATGGGTGTAGAGCTATGCAAATGGAAGAATGTTTCAGTGTGGAAGTATAAGATAGTAAATAATAGCAAATAGCATTACAAAGTCAATTGCCTTTTAAATTTCTAGTTGCCACTGGACTACAAAGTGAATGAAGTTGTAATTATGAATTTGCCATTGCTATGTGTCAGGTGAAGGAGATTCTAATTGAGGAGTCTAATGTTCAACCAGTTAATAGTCCAGTTACTGTTTGCGGTGATATTCATGGTCAATTTCATGACTTGATGAAGCTTTTCCAGACCGGCGGTCATGTACCTGAAACAAACTACATTTTCATGGTATAATCACATCTGCAAAGCGTACTTACTTTTTTTAATAAATGATTTCCAGTTTGTTAAATGATCTATTAGTAAACACAGTGTTTGTTTTTGTAGGGTGATTTTGTTGATCGAGGATACAATAGCTTGGAGGTTTTCACAATTCTTTTGCTTCTCAAAGCAAGGTAATATAAATTTACTGAATGCGCAATATGTGATGTAGCTTACTTTGCCCATGGAGTCTGTTATTCGATACTTGATGTATTCAGAAAAAGTTGTATTGAAAGGAAAGAGCTGAGAATTTGTAACGTTTGAGCAATAGGGTTAATCATCAGTGTTGTCCTGGCCTTGATAACTGGTAGTTGTGAGAGGCAGTGCATATTGTAAATTGTAATCCAATAAAGCTTACCATTATCCTATTAAAAAGCTGAGTCATCGATTAGACACTGATGCTAAAACCCAGGATCTACACATCACATATGCGCAGGTGCGGTTGACAATATACATGTGTTGAGTTTGATAATTTGATATTTGTATCTTGATAAGGCATATTCTATTGATATCATTGATGTGAATCTCATGGATTAGGCGAAATCATAATTGTTGTACGAAATTTGTTGCTGCCAATAATCCAAAGTACTCAGATAGATGTGTACTATTCAAAATCATGTTACACATTCGGAATAGATAAATACTAAGATGCCCAACGAAGTTTCTGAGCCAAAGGCATAGGGATATGTGCAAGAAATTGAGAAACATCAATTTTCAATTCAAAGTCATGAGGCAGGGATTTGTTCACTTTTTTTTTGTTAAGTGAAAAATATGCTGTTAGATACGCTGTTTAATGTAGTTGTATTTTGTCCCTTGAAAACATTGTAGTTGGATGGCACATAATAAAAATGTCCCTTACGTGGTCATGCATGGTTTACTTTGGCGGCTCGCATTCTCTTTTCAGACATACTTCTGGACGTTTATTTCTATGTTTTCTTGGAAAGAAATTATGGAATATGTATTTCATTCCGCTATCTTCTATGTTCCTATTCGTTCATATATTTATTTTTGTTGCTGAATTATTTTCATACATCTTAAAAAAGTGTTTATGATAGATGAGTGAAACAAATTTAAAGTGTCATGTGTAACCCAGTTGCTCAATTTTTCCGCATCTTTGGTTGTAGATACCCTGCCAATATCACTCTCTTGCGTGGAAACCATGAAAGTAGACAGCTAACTCAGGTATGGATTCAATGCGCCTGTACGTTCTCAAACTCCCTCAACCTCCTTTTGTACACTAACCAGAGCCTGATAGGAACCATATTACTACTTTTGGGCCACCCTCCTTTTTTGGGTTAGTATATCTAATTACTGCTAACTGAGAAAAAACTTCAAGTGGTAACCAACTGATGGGAAAATTGACCAGCTTCTTGTTTTTTCCATAACTGATTCTTGATAATCAAGTATGCTTCTTTTTAGAAGTCACAAGACCGAAAGGCGACACGACAAATGTTTTGACCAGATTGTTCATGTGATGTGTGAATCACAATTCTATGGTTGACATTTGGGCACATGCATTTTTCAGAAAAATAAGTAACAGAATGAATCACAATGTCTCATTTTTTGGGTTTTCCCAAGAATCGTATTTACTTAGGGTGTAAGCCCCTCAATGAGTAATATTTCTCTGTTCTTATCTCCTTCTTTTTGGGATTTTCTTTCCCTTTTTTTTGCAACGAGTCATCCTGTGGAGCATCTGTTGATTATTTCTTTTATATCTCATGCTTACTTTTATTTCTGATATAAAAGCCACTCGACAATTGCAAATGTCTCGTTTTAATGGCGTGTTGTCTAGTAGTGAAATATGTTGGATGGTAATTAATATGCTATTTTAGTTGCAAACAGCTTAAGTCTTGAAGGAAAAGCCTTTGCTACTAATGTAATTAAAGTTTTTATAGGGATTCGAGACACGAAATGAATAAAAAATATCTTGATGATTTCGATAAATGCTAATAGGTATATGGTTTCTATGATGAATGCCAAAGGAAGTATGGAAATGCTAATGCTTGGCGGTACTGTACAGATGTTTTCGATTTTCTTACTCTATCTGCGATCATTGATGGAACCGTAAGTATCTGTCTTTCTGTATCTCTTCTTTAACCTCATAATTCTATCAGTTCTTTAATCTTGATTATTATGTAATATTATCGTGTGGAATATTAGGTTTTATGTGTTCATGGTGGCCTTTCTCCTGATGTTCGGACTATTGATCAGGTAGATTTTGTTGGTTAACGTTTACTTACTCCTATGCTAGATTGTAGTTCTTCCTGGTCTAATGTTTGGCAGAAAAATATACTGTTGCAACGTGGAATATTTACTGGTTCACTCATCTTTTCATGAGTTTCATGATTTCAAAGAAAAAACCTAAACATTATCCGGTGACATCATATTTCCTTAGTTCGCAATCTAATTAGTTACTCGGCCTTCTTATTCAAATGTTTACATCTTTCTCACTATCAAGTCCTAGTTGACCATTAAGATGCCGATTTTTTTGCTTAAATTTCATGTTGTATGTCCAATGCCATGTGTTGCTGCCAAGATAAAAGGGCCATCTGCGACCTTCTTTACCATTCCTCTTTCAGTTACTTTTGCAGTGATCTACCATTTGTTGTGTAATCTTCTTGGTATCCTTGGAACCAATAGTTAAAGTATTTCTTGATATGTTGGTTCAAAATAACCAGTTATTATATTTACAGATCAGGGTCATTGACCGGAATTGTGAAATTCCTCATGAAGGGCCATTTTGTGACCTTATGTGGAGTGACCCTGAGGAAATCGAGACATGGGCAGTTAGTCCGCGAGGAGCAGGCTGGCTGTTTGGATCTAGGGTCACAACCGAGGTGCGTGATACATGTGTAATATGACGTCTGGGTTTCAGTTGCCACTTTAACTAATGTTTCACGACCTTGCAGTTCAACCACATAAATAACCTGGAATTGGTTTGTCGAGCTCACCAACTTGTACAAGAAGGTCTTAAATACATGTTTCAAGACAAAGGACTGGTGACAGTAAGTGGAGTCTTAACTTCAAAAATAGTTTGATGACTGTTTAGATTGTAATTTCGTATGGTGTGCTAGCTTAAGTTTTAATCATGGTGCTGCCTGCCCTCAAACTTGCATATCAGCCATTGGACTGCTGGGTGCTGAATCAATACTTTTTTTGTATACTTTGGCTATGAGCAAAGCCTTTTTTTATAAAGAAGAAGGTCAAATATGGGTTTTTGCAGGTATGGTCAGCTCCTAACTACTGTTATCGTTGTGGGAATGTGGCTTCTATATTGAGTTTCAACGAGAACATGGTACACTGCTCTTCATTCATTTTGTGTGTTTATTTATGGTTTAGGGCCTCATCTATCTTGGTCCTTGTTTAGTGTGGTCACTACTAATGATATTGAAGAATATACAATTGACGTGCACTTCTTTTTTTGCATCTTGTGTTATGAACAGGAAAGAGAAGTGAAATTTTTCACAGAAACTGAGGAGAACAATCAGATGAGAGGACCCAGAACTGGGGTGCCATATTTCTTATAGGAAGTAGATTCGGGCTCCTTAGCTGGTTGATCATCACGAAAGAAGTTCAAAATGAAGTGCTTGCTGACCGAATGGAGATGTGATGCTCCTTCAAGCAACCTTTTGGATCTCAAAGTATCATCTTTTGTGCATCAAAAAAACACATGTCCAGCGGTCATTTATTGTTTACATTCTTGATTCGTCATCTTTGTAATGATATATCAAACTTGATTCTTATTTCATTTGCATTTGTATTGGTAGTTGATGACAACAGTCTATATGGTGTTTAGTCTTAAATATGGTGTTGAGGACGAGGTCGAAACTGAGGGTGGGCAAGTTGATACGGATGAGGTCGGGGCTGGACACGTGAGGGGAGGGTGGATGCAGAGTGTTCATGGCTTTCAAGTAGATGACGTAATGTGTGACATCACTATGTGTTGGCGTGTAGAGGAAGTCAGCTATATTGTATAAGTAAGGACAGGTGAAGATAATGAAAGGGATAGAAAATTGTACCAAACTCTCTGACTTTCTCAACTACTCTCTTCTCTCAATCCTTCAAATCCGTTCACTTGGCTTCATTGGTGCTTTCATTGAGAGATGCCTGAGACACGGAGTGGCGATCACCGCTCTGGTGAAGACGATGGAGGAGCTGAGTGCGAGGCAGTTAGCGGCGGCAGCACAACGGCAAACGTTCTTGACGCAATATCAACTGTTTGAGACTCAACAAGCAGAGGTGCGTGCACAACGCGAAGCGAAGTTCGATCGGATAATGGATGTGTTGGAGAAGATGCATATTCAAGGCACTGATGATCGGCGATCGGAGAAGAAACTGATCGGGAGGGATTCAATGATTAGAAACTCATCACCTCTGTTATCTACACCACCACAACCGCTGCGCAGTGAAGGAGGAAGCCATCAACAGATGATGACGTACGGCGAAGGAGAAAACCCGCAGGCGGATGGTCTGGTGTCGAACGCAAGTAAACCGTTACGGGTCGAGGTGCCTGTTTATGGCTTGGATGATCCTTGCGATGTTGAAGTGAAACCGATCGACAGTGAAACAAGCTCTCAACACTTAGGCGTCAAATATTCTCCAAAATCCAAAAATCTGATAAAATCGGAATTGACTGTGGATGCTTCTTGTGAGGAGGTCCTGAAATCTGATTTGGTAGTGGATGAATATCCAAAAGAGGATCATGCCAGTTTGGAGGTGAACACTATTGTGGATACGTCTGATGTGGTTGATTCGGTTCAAACGCAGGTAACATTCAATCATCTACCAAGTGAGTTGTCATTAGATTTTGTGTGGAATAAATCTGAAGTTGTGGAAGCAGTGGATGGATATAAGTTGGTGGTTCCAGCTTGTGTACAAAGTATAAGTAGTAATTTCTGCAGGCAAGGTGTTTGTGAAAAGGTTCAGGAGATATCTCTTTTACACTTTGAAATGTTTGGTGAGTTAAATGAGGGTTATGATATTGTACATGGCGCGGGGGAATTCTTAGTGATTTGGCAACATAAACCTCCTCCA
Source organism: Rhodiola kirilowii (assembly GCA_033675215.1). Lineage (NCBI taxonomy): Eukaryota > Viridiplantae > Streptophyta > Magnoliopsida > Saxifragales > Crassulaceae > Rhodiola > Rhodiola kirilowii. The sequence continues at coordinate 19,106,935 of CM066199.1, forward strand.
TTACCTCCTGAAAATGTCTTAAAGAATGAGATGCTACGACCACTGCTGCGAAGATTTCTCGGCGGGAAGTTGTACTCACTTGCTGTTCTTGGAGACTTCATACCGGAATCTAAGAAGCTATTAAAGACATGTGATGAAGTATCACCTATGGGGTTGTTCGATTCACAATCTATTGTGTTCTACAAACCCAGCAATAACTCTTACCTTTCTTTTTCAGAGGAAGACCATTCTAGTGTCTTACAAATTTCAGGAGATCTTTCTTTGATATTTGTCAGTAAGATTGAGGCTGGCGGGAGATCCACAACTTATGGTTTGGTTCCCACGTGGCCTGATGGAATAACTAAGGGTAGAATAAAAGAAGACTTGAAGCAGTTTGAAGAATTGTGTGAAGTCAAGTACAGATTTGGTGACTATGTGGATAAGGTGGTTATCTTCGATCGAGTTGTGGGTTCTGCATATTACTTGGATATTGGTGAGTGTGGATGCACTGCAAACATGGACGATATTGTTAAAGCACATCCACTGAGGGATTCAAACATGGATGGTTACCTGTCCAGAAAGAAGCCTATGAAGGTCAATCCTACGATCCTCGCATTGGAAGAGCTAAGGAAGAGTGGTGGTGCAGACATAAATGTCAAGTCGGTCAAGAATTTGGTGGTGCAGACTATGTGTTGGCCATTTGTTATGGTTGATGCTAGATTTCTAAGACCACCAGCCAAACCTCCTGATGGTATGAGACATTTAGAGGCAGTCGTTACAAGGCTGGCAGAACATTCATTCGTGGCTAAAGCATCTCAATGTGATATTGGTAAGGCTTCTATTCAATATTGGGATCAGTTCGGGAGCGACTATCCGATGTACCGCCTCGAGGACGAGGTCGAAACTGAGGGTGGGCAAGTTGATACGGATGAGGTCGGGGCTGGACACGTGAGGGGAGGGTGGATGCAGAGTGTTCATGGCTTTCAAGTAGATGACGTAATGTGTGACATCACTATGTGTTGGCGTGTAGAGGAAGTCAGCTATATTGTATAAGTAAGGACAGGTGAAGATAATGAAAGGGATAGAAAATTGTACCAAACTCTCTGACTTTCTCAACTACTCTCTTCTCTCAATCCTTCAAATCCGTTCACTTGGCTTCATTGGTGCTTTCATTGAGAGATGCCTGAGACACGGAGTGGCGATCACCGCTCTGGTGAAGACGATGGAGGAGCTGAGTGCGAGGCAGTTAGCGGCGGCAGCACAACGGCAAACGTTCTTGACGCAATATCAACTGTTTGAGACTCAACAAGCAGAGGTGCGTGCACAACGCGAAGCGAAGTTCGATCGGATAATGGATGTGTTGGAGAAGATGCATATTCAAGGCACTGATGATCGGCGATCGGAGAAGAAACTGATCGGGAGGGATTCAATGATTAGAAACTCATCACCTCTGTTATCTACACCACCACAACCGCTGCGCAGTGAAGGAGGAAGCCATCAACAGATGATGACGTACGGCGAAGGAGAAAACCCGCAGGCGGATGGTCTGGTGTCGAACGCAAGTAAACCGTTACGGGTCGAGGTGCCTGTTTATGGCTTGGATGATCCTTGCGATGTTGAAGTGAAACCGATCGACAGTGAAACAAGCTCTCAACACTTAGGCGTCAAATATTCTCCAAAATCCAAAAATCTGATAAAATCGGAATTGACTGTGGATGCTTCTTGTGAGGAGGTCCTGAAATCTGATTTGGTAGTGGATGAATATCCAAAAGAGGATCATGCCAGTTTGGAGGTGAACACTATTGTGGATACGTCTGATGTGGTTGATTCGGTTCAAACGCAGGTAACATTCAATCATCTACCAAGTGAGTTGTCATTAGATTTTGTGTGGAATAAATCTGAAGTTGTGGAAGCAGTGGATGGATATAAGTTGGTGGTTCCAGCTTGTGTACAAAGTATAAGTAGTAATTTCTGCAGGCAAGGTGTTTGTGAAAAGGTTCAGGAGATATCTCTTTTACACTTTGAAATGTTTGGTGAGTTAAATGAGGGTTATGATATTGTACATGGCGCGGGGGAATTCTTAGTGATTTGGCAACATAAACCTCCTCCATTACCTCCTGAAAATGTCTTAAAGAATGAGATGCTACGACCACTGCTGCGAAGATTTCTCGGCGGGAAGTTGTACTCACTTGCTGTTCTTGGAGACTTCATACCGGAATCTAAGAAGCTATTAAAGACATGTGATGAAGTATCACCTATGGGGTTGTTCGATTCACAATCTATTGTGTTCTACAAACCCAGCAATAACTCTTACCTTTCTTTTTCAGAGGAAGACCATTCTAGTGTCTTACAAATTTCAGGAGATCTTTCTTTGATATTTGTCAGTAAGATTGAGGCTGGCGGGAGATCCACAACTTATGGTTTGGTTCCCACGTGGCCTGATGGAATAACTAAGGGTAGAATAAAAGAAGACTTGAAGCAGTTTGAAGAATTGTGTGAAGTCAAGTACAGATTTGGTGACTATGTGAATAAGGTGGTTATCTTCGATCGAGTTGTGGGTTCTGCATATTACTTGGATATTGGTGAGTGTGGATGCACTGCAAACATGGACGATATTGTTAAAGCACATCCACTGAGGGATTCAAACATGGATGGTTACCTGTCCAGAAAGAAGCCTATGAAGGTCAATCCTACGATCCTCGCATTGGAAGAGCTAAGGAAGAGTGGTGGTGCAGACATAAATGTCAAGTCGGTCAAGAATTTGGTGGTGCAGACTATGTGTTGGCCATTTGTTATGGTTGATGCTAGATTTCTAAGACCACCAGCCAAACCTCCTGATGGTATGAGACATTTAGAGGCAGTCGTTACAAGGCTGGCAGAACATTCATTCGTGGCTAAAGCATCTCAATGTGATATTGGTAAGGCTTCTATTCAATATTGGGATCAGTTCGGGAGCGACTATCCGATGTACCGCCTCGAGGACGAGGTCGAAACTGAGGGTGGGCAAGTTGATACGGATGAGGTCGGGGCTGGACACGTGAGGGGAGGGTGGATGCAGAGTGTTCATGGCTTTCAAGTAGATGACGTAATGTGTGACATCACTATGTGTTGGCGTGTAGAGGAAGTCAGCTATATTGTATAAGTAAGGACAGGTGAAGATAATGAAAGGGATAGAAAATTGTACCAAACTCTCTGACTTTCTCAACTACTCTCTTCTCTCAATCCTTCAAATCCTTTCACTTGGCTTCACTTGGTCTGCTTACTATGGAAACACTATGTAAAATAACCATCTTAGTGAGCTCAACTGGTCTTCTCTAGCTGTCGTACTATCATCTGGCAGGTATATATGCAGGTTCTACGTTCTCTGTTCTACTCGTACAAAAGTTGATCTATTCTGTCCTAGCTAATGGTACTCTAAGGTCTAATATTGAAAGCAGGTAAGATGATGAAATCATGAAAGTTTATCAATTCGTAGCTGGGTACCTCAGCTGCAGTTTCAAGCTAATCAGACACCACATCAATGGTGGCATAAAGCAAAAATTGAAAAAGGTGTACATCATTTTATTAATCAAATATTTCTTATGACCAGTTTAGCCACTGGTTTCAAATTTAAGACATAACACTATTACTTAGCCTTGTAATTAAGGGGAAATCGAACATCTGGACTGTAATGATGACAGTCTTATGCAGCAAAACTATGATCTTTCTCATCATCGTATGTTGGACTCAGTTTTGCAAGCCTGTTGGACTGCTGATTGATAACATTTGCAGTTGAAGGGCTGTCTTCAAGAACAACTCCATATCCATCGTCATCCCAGTTGCTCATTCCTGGAGTAAGAACCTGCCAAAACAACCCACCACCACACGAACCGCTCTCGCTGGCTGAGCTGTAAATGGCATCAAATAGATGTCCAAAGTACGTGTCCCTTGCTTCCACGTCGTAGCCAGATGACCTTGAAGATTTGCCAAACTCAGTTAGCATGATTGGTTTCTTTAGCTCGGTGTTCGAGTCTTCGATGTGTGCTTCCACCCATTTGTCTACGAAGATCAGCTGCGCCTTATCATCACCAGATGTCCTGAGATCAATAGAATTGAAGCACATGCGTGTAACATTAGACCACGTATGACGACATGTATACTGGTCTGTTTTAAGGCTATATAGAGAAATTTACCATTGATCTGGGTAGAGATGGATTGTGGCGAAGTCAACATGAGTGAGCTGATTGTTGGTGATGAAATCAGTTCCTACAACCCACCCTCCTGGATTTACTTGTTCCCTCCGTTCAGGGGTTGTCTCACCATAAAAACCTTCAAGCCCGATTTCAAGCATATGATTTGCATCTATATATGGATTTCACATATGCTGACATCTCTTCAACCCAACTCTGCAACATCGACAACAATTAAAAGCTCGATCATACCGTTACGTTAGTTATTACTATTAGCTTATCGCTCTCTACTCTATGATGGATATATATGGTACGGTGCATACTTGAAATGTAGCTCCAGAATAGTCGGCTTGGCAGCGGGGGTTCATTCATCAGCTCCCAAGCGAAAATGTTTGTATCGTCTTTGTAGGCCACTCCGGTGATCGAGTTAATTCTAGTCAACACCACCTTGACATGGTTCTTGTTGTACTGTTTCAAAGTAGGGTTAGAGAAGAAGTCATCATCGTTGCTCACACTTGGACTCCTCGTTCTTTTCCCCATTGCACGTATTGATTCTTTCCTCCGAAGTCATTCCAGTTGTTCACCAGACTGATCAGTATCAGATGAATGCCATGTTTGCCAGCTTCAGATATCACAAAATCCAAACCCTAAATAATTAAATGCACTAATGTTCCGTTATAACTAATAACGGTGGTTTTTTCGGAAAATGGAAAATGGAACACATGAAGACATATTCACCTTAAACATGTCCTCACTGTATGTTCCAGGAGAGATCTGCAATGGTCGATTGCCAGAACCGTCGCTGAAGGCCCAAGTTCTGGTGACAGTGAGTCCAAACTCAGAAGCTTGCTGGAAAGCTGCAGGTATGGTGGAGCTAGCATGTGGCTTGGATCAGATGCCATGTACATCATCCAGTATGCATTGAATCCATTGACATACAATGGTTTCCCGTTATTGATGAAACGGGTGTCATGAGTTTGAACAAAACCTCCATCATATATGGCCCAAGGATCATAACACTCATGATCACTTGATGCCAAGTTACTCTGTGGATACAATGATGCCACCATTAGCAAACAGGCAATGAGAACTGGGGAGGATGATTTGCATGTAAACATTTTGCGCTCAACTGCTTGTTACAAAATAAGGAAGAGATATAGATCTCTAGAGAGAGAGAGAGAAAGTAAAGGAATGTGTTGTGTTGATTATCAGCATGTGCTAGTGTTTATATAGAGGGGTTAGGATATTCGCAACAAAATTCCACGTCTTATTTTCGTTTTGCAACTGATCTATCTTAATTCAACTTGTGCTGCAAATCAAAAAAGAGAAAAAAAAAGTGATGCACAGTGTGTTCATAATTAATTAATGGGGATGGATACTATACACTCTCTCATAAAAGTGATCATCAATGGTTGATGTGGTCCTATGAGCAGTTGCAGATGCGGGGATGGGCAGCAAACTTTGTGATCGATGTACAAAAGCTCATAAATTTGCATGTCGGGCTAACTAAGACAACGCCGCTATTTCTTATATCCATCTGGAGAATGAGAAGTCTCTATTTTAGGGTTTATTATGTTCAACTTTTAATTGAAAAATATGTCTGATATTTAGAAATAAAGTAAAATTATTTAGTTAGAGAGTTTTTTTTTTTTTGACGACTACTTAGAGAGTTTTAAACGTAAAATGGTCCTTGTACACACAAGCTTACAATTTACGCTTGGGGGTGGTCCTTGTACTCATGATAATTAAGCATTCATTTATTTTCTTTTGGATTCAGAAATAATTAAAGAACCCATCTGAGCAGTATATAAGATGCATGATATCATCTTTGGCATACTTTTGGCCACTCCTCAAACTAGGATCGAAGCAGTTTTAAGTCTCTCCTTCAACACTACAAAATGAGGTAAGTAATATAACACCCCAAATCCGCTGCAGTTTTAAGTCTCTCCTACACACAAAAACTCAAACTAACATAAGAGTGAAAAACCAATCGAAAATCAAACATACTCCTTTGAAACCAAAAGTGAAATGGAACTGGATTTTAATAAGAAAATCATGAAATCTATACCATTTCCAAATATATAATCATCAACTTGAATAAATACTAAAGAAACCAGCAGTAAAGTTACAAACTAAACCTAAAAACATATAAGTCATAAAACTATATATCAGTAAACAACTCAAAACATGCTCACATAGCATTTCAATACAACAAAAAAATCGTTTAATAAGTTCATAGCCAATTTCTAGAAAATTTAGTGAAATTTTAAATTCAATGAACATAATGCCCTACGGAATCGATCTCATACTCTGGGACTACCACAAAAATCAACACCCTAAACCACTAACTCGGGCACATCACACACAAAATCGAAAACATTATACTCGAAAACGAAAGAAACCATACCAGTAGTCGTCTAAACAGGCACGAACTCGTTTGATGGATCTGAACGGTGTGTTGCATAAGATTTCAGGGAGAAATTTTTGTTTGTGCAGGAAAATAATTTTTGAGTCTCCCAAAACTAAATTTTCAACTAAACTATATGTTCAACTCTTTTGTTTGCACAACTCTAATTTCATTCGAAGACCATGCATTTTCACTCTCTCTTTGTCATCTTCTTTGAAAATCAACAATCATGGGTTTCGAAGTGCCAACCAATTTCATGCCTGAGATGCTTGTTTTTCTATAAAAGCTAATAAATACCATTGAGATCACGGGTGAAGATCATGTATAAAGTTAAATTTTGATATAAAATATAAAATTCGTCAAAATTATTTTATAATTCGTCAGTTTATTTTATAGTTCGTCAAAATTATTTTATAGTTCGTCACTTTTCGAGCCGAAAAATGAAAAAGACGAGCTGAAAAATAAAAAGACGACATAGTTCGTCAGTTTCATTTTATAATTCGTCACCAAGAAAAATACCAAAAAAATCAAGATTAATCTCATCCATTCAAATAACAAGATCAAGGGCTATAATTAGTTTGTATTTTGTACCAAAAAATTAACTTTGCACCGGATCCTTTTCCTTGAGATCACATTTAATCAAATTACAGTTTTCATATTTCTTTAAATCTCAGATAATTAACCTATTTATTATATTATTTCGGTCATGAGCACTGATTCATTCATCAACTCAAGTGCAGGCGGCCCGAAGTGGCGGTCCTCTATGTCAAACAGTTTACAACTGTCACTTGGCAGAGGAGGCTCGAGATCTCAGTTCACTATAAATGCTTGATTATTCCGATTACACCAATTCTATATGCAAGACTTGGCTAACTAAGGGAACTATGCAATCTAAGCTACAACAACTAGCAGTAGAATAGCTACTAATTGAACTGATAAACTTCCTTGAACAACACAGAAGCTTTGAAAGATGGGCGGAAGAACACAGCGCCCCACATGTAGCGATTTCACACAGCGCACTCCAAATCCACTAGCGGGAACACACCAACAATAGCGAACAATCACCATGCCGCTGAAGTCGAGGACAACCAAGGAACAATTAGCAAACTCCAATTTCTGTTGAAGATCCAAGAAGTGCTTCAATCCCCAATTTTTCCGACGATCCTTAAAAACCTAGGCGAGCAGCGTAAGTACCAAGATGTAACTCGATGCAGTTTCTGGCCACGCGTGCTTTTCATAGGTTTTAATTGTGTTATTGGGGTTTTTTTTGTCAGTCCATCGATAAATCATCAGCCCTGCAATTAAACAAGTAACATATAAATATTTATTTGGGCTTTTGTCAGTCCTACAATTAAGGTAACATATAAATATTTATAAAATTTGGAGAAAATGGGCCCCCTTGGACTGTGGGTCCTTGGCCTTGTCCAAGGCAGCTAAGGTATGATGGCCGGCCTTGCCTCAAACGGTCCTCTTCTTGGCAAACGATGACGTCTCGTTCAGAGTTCAAATGAGTTCGTCCCTGTTTAGACGATGCCGTCCCAGTAAAGCTCAATTAAGGAACTCGCGCTAGAGAAAAACGAAGGCGTTTTCGTTTTGCTATCATCTTCAAACCATACACTGCTGCCTTCATAATACGTTGTCGTTTCGATACCTAGAGAAAAACTAGTGCTTAAGCTAAGTCCTGAAAACCTCTGAATTTGTTCTAACTTATACAAAGCTCAAACCAAATACAATTACAGGCAAAAGGACACACTTACAAACACTCTATCTTGCACTAGAAATCCAGACACATTTGAATTACTGTTACGTATCTTATTATGTCATATTAAGAACCTTAGGGACTTATGTGTTATTTGTTAAAGTGATACCAATATGTATAAGGTGATTAGAATTAGAAGAGCAGAAAATATCAATCAATGAATTAAACTCAATTTCCCATCTCTTTCTCTCTGGCTTCTCACCTCCTTTCTCCCCAAAACCCTAACTATGTGCTACTCCTCATCCAAATCTCTTATACTCTTCATTTTGAACTTGTTACAAACATTCGTGTTTGTATCAATTACAAACTATTTTACAAACATAATAATACACTGTACACATGACAATGTTCACACATGTCATAATGCATTTTATCAATCTAAAACGTAAAATTGTTATGATAGTTTAGCTTAGCACCGTAACAATTTTCCATTCTGCCTCAGTATTGGACTATCCAAATGCCTCAAAGCGCTGGTTAAGAATCAACTTATTACATTAGTATGTATGTTAACAATCAACGTAAAAATATTTAAACAAGTTCAAATTAAAGTTTATGTGGTATTTACGTGTCTGATCAGTCGAGTTTTCGACTGATTTATGACCATTCTTCACAATAGTTTTGGGTCGTTTCCGACATTATTTTGATGTCATTTGACCTCTATCTCTACATTTCAGGTAGAAAACAAGTTTCCCCGAAAGTCGAAGCCAAAATATGAAAATTCGGGGGAAAACTGAAGATTTAGAGCAAAACCGAGCAGATTGACCTTTGCGGCTTGTTATGGACGCCCAGGGCTCATACGATGTCCGATTTGGCTGATCTTTAGCTTGTTGGAAAGGTATTTCAGAGGGCTACAACTTTGTAGTTAACGCCAAGTCCAAATTCGGACGGGAAGACCACCAAAAAGGCCTGGGAAGTGTCAACCGGTCGGCTGAAATCAGTCAACCGACCGGCTGACTAAAGGGGAAGAACTTAATGACAATCGGCATACTTGAGCCAACCGACTGGCCACCCAGCCGACCGGCTGGCCACCCCTGCCCTGCACCAACGCCACTCCCAACCGATCGGGTCAAATTGCCCATTCTCAACCGACCGGTTGAAATGCTACAGTGCTGTTTTTTTTCCACCCGAGACTATAAATAGAAAGAGGAGTTTTGACCTAACCGTGGAGGTTTTTGGGGAAAAGAAGATTGGAAAAGAGGCTCATCCAAGGTCATCAATCATCAAAGGATCCAACTAAGGAGAAGAAGAGAAGATCAAAAGGGAGTTCAAGGATTAACCATCCTCCTTCTTCTACATCTTTTCCATTCTCCTTGTTGTGCTATAAACCCTACTCACACCATGTTGTCTTACATGATGTGTGAGTAGTGGATCTTGTGTTTTGAGGCTCTTATGACTCTCCTTGGTACTCTTTGATCACATTTATATATTGATATTCATATGGATGATTGTTGATTTCATTTTCTCTTGTGTTATGAATGTTATGCACTCTAGGTGTTTGATAAAATGCCTAAGTGACAATTTGGACTAAAACTTGAACCTAGGACTTGGAAACCCTTGGGAATAGTTCTAGGATGGAGAAAATGATCTATATCTTGAATCATGTAAGTGAACCTTAGGATATGGATGCTTGACTAAGGATTGAATGTTTGATTTATTGGAGTTAGTCATTGAGCGAATCATCAATTAATCCCATCTAATGGTGTCAAATTCATGTTCTCTATGCACTTCATATATGACATGCTACTAAGTGTTTGATAAAATGCCTAGTTTGAATAATAGAGAATGTGATCTTATCCAATGTATGCATTTGTTGTTAACTAGTCCCCGAGTTCATAGTAGTTATTACCTTAGGAAGACATTCCAAGGATAATGGTGCTATGGAATGAACCAATTATCTCGAGAGAGTGAGGTTCAAGCTATAAGAGAGCTTGGCTAAGACTAGATTAACATAAACATTAGTCTACCTTAGTCTAAGCTAGGTTTTCTACATTGCATGGGTAGGAAGTGAACTAGTCCTCGAGTTCATGGTATTTATTGCCATGGAATGAACCGAGAGGTTCGAGCTATAAGAGAGTTTGGCTAGGAATAGATTCAAGTGACATTTGGTCTATCCTAGTCTAAACTAGGTTCAATACTATTTGACTACCATGAAATGTCTGAATATCGTGTATGTGATCATTGAGAAAATGCCAAGGAGGGGAGTAATCCCTCGAAACACCTCTTACTTATCTTTCATCCCTAATTACTCGCCACTTAGGATTTAGATATACCACTTTATACATTTTTGGTTAGAATAGCCGAATGGAAACACGATCTTAAATAGTGCATGTGCTTGACTTGCTCCTCTTGGTTCGACCCGGTACCTTACCGGTTAATATAAATGTTTTGACTATATTCGATCCTCTCTTCATTGATACTATTTAGAGGTGAAAAAGAATAGTTTGTCAAAATGGCGCCATTGCCGGGGAGCAACTAGTTAGCACATCCCTAGATTAGATTGTGTGAAAGTTCCGTCTATTCTTGTGAATATTTTTCCTTTTTCTTATACTTGTGTATTCTTCTTTTTCACTCATATCGCTTACTAGCTTTTGTTTACCTTATTTTGCGAGGATGGACCCTACCACCAACAAGTCTACTCTAATGAGGGATGCTATGAAGAGGAGAAACGTCCATATTCTTATTTTCAGGAGCTTGGCTATCAAACAAATTATTCCACTCCAAATTGGAATGATGGCCAACGCTTTGAAGTTGAACACTCCTACCCTCAACCTCCTCAACATTCAAGAGAGCCTCCAATATGGAATCCATGATTGCCACATTCCTTGCAAACCAAGAGAAGCGAGAGAAAGATCATTTGGAATGGAAAGCTCAAATGAAAGCGATTGAAATTGGGAACTTGGATAAGGAAGAGGAGGTTTCCGAAGAAGAAGAAGTCCTTGAATCTTATGCCTTAGGGGAAGAATGGGAACAAGAAATGTTGGATGAATTTTAGAGGACCGCCGCCACCGAAGTTTGGGTATGGAATGATGAATCTTGTCACGAGGACGAGATGCCATGCAAAAGTGAAGCACCCTTCACTACTAGCACATCTCATGATCATTTGGAGGAGAACACACAAGAGTTCACCATTCCATCAATGCCCCGTCTCTCCAATGAGGAATTTTTCAATGATGATGCCTCTTACATAGGGGAAATACCTTTTATTGATGAAGAAGAACTCCTCCCTCCCGGTACAAGCAAGCTTAAATGTGAACCCAAACTTCTTGATGAGGAAAAGATTAAGGAAGCGCATATTGAGCAAAAAGGACTCCAAGGGTATAAAGACGTTGTTGAGGTCTATATGGAAGACATGAAAGTACAACCTCGCATACAAGAAGACAAAAGTTTAATGAGGGATATTGATGGACCACAATTATACGAATCAAAAACACAGTAAAACCCCCCAAGTTAGACTGTTTGTCTATCTAACATCCATCTGTTAGTCCCGATATATTTCCACAGGGCATTTTAGAGACTGAAGTGAAAACACGCTAAGGAGAGGATTTTATGCTGAAAAGATAACAAGAGTCAATCCAAGGTCAAGATCATATGCCGACTGAAGAAATATCAAGGATCCTGACGTTGAATTGACCAGAATAAATTAATCAGAAGAATCAGGAGTGAAGTCAAGACAGTCCGGGGAAGGAACACACTGACAGTTTTGTGAAAAGACTGCACAAAACTGTACAAAACTCACATATGGCAAGATGACTTGGTGACTTGATGAAGAGGTGGCCAAGGGAGGAGCTCCTCCACCCAAGGCAACCGGCAACCGGCGGCTGCCACCACCCTCCTCCTCCTTGACCGGCGGCTTTTGGCCCCTCCATGTGGTGGCTCCTCCTCCCTTGATTTGCCCATCCAATCTCCATGCAACAAGTGCCCTCATCTTAGCCCTCCATTTCTCCTCCCCATGGCTATAAATACACCCCTCCTCCTCCTCATTTCATCATCCCAAAAATTGTAATCACTTCTCTCTCTACATTTTGTTACTTGTAAGTTTGGTTCGGTTTTGAAATAATACTCCTGTTTGTTCTTGAGTATTATACTGGAAATTATAATACTCTTGTCGGTTCTCGAGTATTATAATACTGTAGAGAATACTCCTGTTGGTTCTTGAGTATTCAGTAGGAATTAGGAATACTCCTGTTGATTCTTGAGTATTCCACCCCTTTCCCTCTTACTGTTTTCAAAAACCCCCGAGTATTTAGCTATGGTATCCATCTCTATGGATATTCGTAGCTAAACTCTTTATTCGGTGGAAGGTATTTTCTTGTATTATATAATGTTGTAATATCTTTTAGTTTCATTTCTTTGTATTCAAAACTTGTTCTATGTGCCATTTATAGTCAGAATTTCCAAGGTTGAGTGGATGCTACGAAAGGGCAAAACTCTTCCGTGGGGATTCGTGAACATACTCGGGTAAGTGGATGCTACGAAAGGGCAAAGCTTATCTGAGAAGTTCGACTCATCTAAAACACCACTTGGTCAATCGTAACTGTGAGATCAAGTGGATGCACAAAAGGCTAAGATACTTCGAAAGGAGGAATTAGTCTGAAATAGAACAAGGGTTGCTTTAAACGATGTTGCAAGTCTTGCGCTACGAAAGGGCCTCGATTCATCTTTGAATACTTAGAAAAGTTACTAACAGTTTATTATATACATGTTATAATACAAGAGTACCTGAAACCGAATGCTTTTCTTTACTGTTAAACCGCAATCACCAACTGCTGATCTACCGGAGGAATTACAATCACGCATCACCCACTGTAAGTCTTCTTTGTATTTACAGCATTTTAATTTTTGTATTTACTTTTCCGCAATCAAAACCAAAAACCCCCAAAAAAATCACGTAGTTAATTAGAGCGCTAAAATCTCAATCAACCATAAAACACGCTCCCCCCAGTTCAATCACCCTAAAAGAATAGCCTATTCCCCTAATTCCCTTGGGTTCGACCCCTACTTACCACTTACTACCCAGTAGTGTAGTCACAAGTAGCGGATATTATAAATTTATTTGTACAGAGGACACTGCACCTTAACGACTGTGCGGTGGCCCTCCGTCAAATTGGCGCCGTTGCCGGGGAATTAGCCATCGAATAAGCTATTCTTTCGTTCCCTCCCATGACCTCATGACGCAACCACCTTCATATGCATGGACAACACGGCACCTTCCACTGTTCGGGGGAACGTATGCAGAAGATCCAGTACTACACTGTCGGAGCTTTCACTACGTTTGCTGCCACATTAAACCTGAGACTGAAACGTTAGAAGAATTTAAGCTTAAATGCTTTAAATTCTCTCTAACGGATTTCGCAACAATCTGGTATTACACATCACCCGCTAGTAGTGCGGTACGTTTCGTGGACCTCTGTGCACCATTCCTGAAAGAATTCTCCCCACCATCTTTACGCCAAGAAACCCGCGAGAAGATCCTGAACCTTCAACAATCCCGGGATGAGACTTTGGACGAATACTACATGAACTACGATGCCATCGTCTCAAGCTGCCCGCACCATGGGTTTACGAAGAAAATTCTTCTCCAAAAATTTCTTCGTGGGATGAGGGCCGAAGAGCTGGGAAGAGTTAACGAAGCTATGAGAAGGTCTGCCATAAACTTCACCATTACAGACATGTGGCACCTTATAATCGGCTTGGCCGCTGCCACAAGACGAGCACCCCAAATTGACGAGGAAATGCAGACAGAAGAAGCTGACCCAGAGGCTGATGAAGGAGAAACCACCGAACCGTCAGAAGAGACTCCTGAACCATCTGAAGAATCAGACATGGAAAGCACCGGAAGCAACGAAGTAGGAGTCCAGAACACCACTGACGAATTTCCCAGGCCTTCCCGACTTTTCCCCTCGATCAATAGGCAAATCGCTGAAAACCATGTGATCAAAGAAGAGGCTGAAAAGAGGATGGGAAAAGGGCCTGAGCAGAATGACTCCTACATGGAGCACGCTTTCGCCATGACTGGACAAGGCAGCCCTAAACAGGAGAACACCCAGTTCAAAAAGCTGATAGTGAAAGGTCCCTCGCCTTCTCAGAGATGTTGGAAGGAGATACCATCAGAACTGGACCCAAACCCGTCATCTGCTAAAAAATCAGGAAGACTCACCGCAAGAAACAACACATGAACGGTGGCAAAGTTTGACCTCAGCCACCCATGGGACCCAAACCAGTAATCCACAACGAGGTATCGTCGAGCCAACGACGTAAAACAAGTGCACTGGTCGGGAGGTAACCCGACACTATCTTACTTTCCGCACTTACTTTCAGTACTTAGTTTTAAGCTTGCATGACTTTTGAACTAAGGCACGCCTTCGTTCAAAAGTGGGGGGTGAAAACCGCCTGTGTACATAAATAACATGCTTGCTGTTTTTCTTTTTTAGTAATAGTATCTTTTTGAACATATGAACTTAAGAATGTGAAAAAGATAAATCAGAATTCATGCATTTACCTTGTGAAAATTCAAACTGTTTAAAAACTTAGAATGTAACTTTCCATTTGTCCTTTGTACTGAGATAACTAGGGATGTGGAGTTGACATAAACTGCCCTAGAAGGACTTGGGAAGCAATCAAAGGATCAGATCAAGTTATATGGTTTTCGAAGTCAGTGGAGGCTGCACTTCGGGTTTTCAGTGAATAATTGAGCCAAACTCCGCCAAGAAGCATCTATGCAAAGGCGAGGACGGGAATCAGACCGTCCTCTCTCTAGTCAAAATAGCCGAGAAAATAGATAAGCGACCCTCATCTTGACCCGCGCAAAACGACGAAGACGAGAGGAGAGGGGAGGTATTTCCATAGGCTTGCAGGCGATGATTGGACCTCCCAAGAAGGCTGACAAATGGACTAGCAAGTCACAAAGAAGCGAAAAACTCAAAGAAGAAAATCAAAAGAGGCCAAAGGCCCAAAATTGTGAAGGTTTTAACCGAGCAAAAGTGAAGCACTCGACAAAGTCAAATCAAAGGTCAAAGGCCGATTCACTACAACAAAAAAGTAGTCCCTCGCCAAAGAAAAAAATCAAGAAGGTTCAACTCACTGAAACCCAAACCGAATCACGTGCATGAGAAAGCTACCAGAAGACCATATAGTACGAAACGATCCCGAGGCTGCAACCCAAGAACCTGAAAAGGGCTATCTCCCGAAACATCCAATATAATTTGCATCTCAGCACGGAGGTACAAGTATTAAGTTTCTTCTATTTATTTACGCAGTTTAATTTGGTAATAAGTAAGCAATGCATGAATTAGGATAGATCGAGTACCACAGTCTAATTTTCATATGCCAAATCCGAACCTAGAACTTACGCCCTTTAATAGCATTGTTCGGGACGAACAACTAAAAGTGGGGGGTATTCTGATGGACCACAATTATACGAATCAAAAACACAGTAAAACCCCCCAAGTTAGACTGTTTGTCTATCTAACATCCATCTGTTAGTCCCGATATATTTCCACAGGGCATTTTAGAGACTGAAGTGAAAACACGCTAAGGAGAGGATTTTATGCTGAAAAGATAACAAGAGTCAATCCAAGGTCAAGATCATATGCCGACTGAAGAAATATCAAGGATCCTGACATTGAATTGACCAGAATAAATTAATCAGAAGAATCAGGAGTGAAGTCAAGACAGTCCGGGGAAGGAACACACTGACAGTTTTGTGAAAAGACTGCACAAAACTGTACAAAACTCACATATGGCAAGATGACTTGGTGACTTGATGAAGAGGTGGCCAAGGGAGGAGCTCCTCCACCCAAGGCAACCGGCAACCGGCGGCTGCCACCACCCTCCTCCTCCTTGACCGGCGGCTTTTGGCCCCTCCATGTGGTGGCTCCTCCTCCCTTGATTTGCCCATCCAATCTCCATGCAACAAGTGCCCTCATCTTAGCCCTCCATTTCTCCTCCCCATGGCTATAAATACACCCCTCCTCCTCCTCATTTCATCATCCCAAAAATTGTAATCACTTCTCTCTCTACATTTTGTTACTTGTAAGTTTGGTTCGGTTTTGAAATAATACTCCTGTTTGTTCTTGAGTATTATACTGGAAATTATAATACTCTTGTCGGTTCTCGAGTATTATAATACTGTAGAGAATACTCCTGTTGGTTCTTGAGTATTCAATAGGAATTAGGAATACTCCTGTTGGTTCTTGAGTATTCCAC
This sequence comes from Rhodiola kirilowii, assembly GCA_033675215.1. Taxonomy (NCBI): domain Eukaryota; kingdom Viridiplantae; phylum Streptophyta; class Magnoliopsida; order Saxifragales; family Crassulaceae; genus Rhodiola; species Rhodiola kirilowii. The sequence goes on from CM066199.1 coordinate 19,123,454, forward strand.
CCCTTTCCCTCTTACTGTTTTCAAAAACCCCCGAGTATTTAGCTATGGTATCCATCTCTATGGATATTCATAGCTAAACTCTTTATTCGGTGGAAGGTATTTTCTTGTATTATATAATGTTGTAATATCTTTTAGTTTCATTTCTTTGTATTCAAAACTTGTTCTATGTGCCATTTATAGTCAGAATTTCCAAGGTTGAGTGGATGCTACGAAAGGGCAAAACTCTTCCGTGGGGATTCGTGAACATACTCGGGTAAGTGGATGCTACGAAAGGGCAAAGCTTATCTGAGAAGTTCGACTCATCTAAAACACCACTTGGTCAATCGTAACTGTGAGATCAAGTGGATGCACAAAAGGCTAAGATACTTCGAAAGGAGGAATTAGTCTGAAATAGAACAAGGGTTGCTTTAAACGATGTTGCAAGTCTTGCGCTACGAAAGGGCCTCGATTCATCTTTGAATACTTAGAAAAGTTACTAACAGTTTATTATATACATGTTATAATACAAGAGTACCTGAAACCGAATGCTTTTCTTTACTGTTAAACCGCAATCACCAACTGCTGATCTACCGGAGGAATTACAATCACGCATCACCCACTGTAAGTCTTCTTTGTATTTACAGCATTTTAATTTCTGTATTTACTTTTCCGCAATCAAAACCAAAAACCCCCAAAAAAATCACGTAGTTAATTAGAGCGCTAAAATCTCAATCAACCATAAAACACGCTCCCCCCAGTTCAATCACCCTAAAAGAATAGCCTATTCCCCTAATTCCCTTGGGCTCGACCCCTACTTACCACTTACTACCCAGTAGTGTAGTCACAAGTAGCGGATATTATAAATTTATTTGTACAGAGGACACTGCACCTTAACGACAGTGCGGTGGCCCTCCGTCAGATATTGAGGGATGGGCACCCAAGGATGAAATTGAAAAACTTAAGGAGGGTGTGCCCATCATTCTCGAGACAAGTTATGAAGACCATTTCTTCACTACTTCTTCTCGAGACAAGTTTTGGAGCTTCTTGCCATATTTTCCAAGATTACTCGGAAAAAGCTCCCATGAACCCTTAATTTTTAAGGGATCTTCATACTTGAAGGGGTCAAAATCCCAAAGGAAAGTCCATTGTAGACTTGATGGGAAGAAATTCAAAAGGGACTTGAAGGTGGATTGACACGACCAAATCCAAGGCCCCGTGAGAAGGGATCCTAGCAAAGGACTTCTCAACGAGTGATTCTATGGGGCGCTTTGCTACGTCTTTGCCAAGAAGGGAAAAACTAGGCCCTCACGGGAGGTAACCCGGTTTGTAAGTGGTTTCATTCTCGTTCTTCATATTTAAATGTTTGGTATGATTTTGAGTGGCTTAGGCTCTAAATATGGAATGTGAAATGTATGATTAGTGGGTCAAATTTTAAGTGTGGAGTGAGGTCTACTCACTCCAATTCCACTTCACACCGCCACACCCCTCCAACGTTCCCTTGATCTTTCTATGCTTAATGATGTTTCCCTTAGTGCTCATGTGCTTTATTGGCATTTACTAGAGTAGAACTAAATTGTTATACCATGCTATGACTCTAGTTTGACGTTTTCTAGGCACTTAAGATACCTTGTGCACATTATGGAGGATGTAGATTACTTTCCTTGCTTGTATTCTATGAAACGTATGCCATGATGTTATCATGTGACTTGTGATGCTCTCTTGCTCATACTTGCGTTGCATAACCTTGTATGTCACTTGTTACCTTTAACCTCTCATGTGTTCTTGTCATCAAGGAAGTTATTTGCACCATGTATGATCACGTTTAGCACAATGGTATCTTTTCTATCGGTGGGGAACATCTACAAATGAGGGGAGTTCCTATGCGCCTTTATCTTATTGTTCTTTATTATTTGTGCTTAGGGACTAAGCTATGTTTTAAGTGTGGGTGGGGTAGTCGCATAGTTCACTCATTTCGTGCCATGCCTACCATGTTTGAATGAACACTTGCATTCATGTATTCTATCCCTAACATGAGAGTGTTTTTAACCACAAAGGCTTGTGACTAACGATTCTAAATCTCTATAAATCACATCTAGCCTACTTTTCATCTTTATTGGATCTTGAACTTAGAACCGACCTAGTCCTATGAATGTGCATTCTTGTGAATCAATATCATTGCTATCCCTTGTCTATCTAATTTTCTAAGTATTTTCGTTGAAATACCTTGGATTAAGTTTTAGCAAGCACTTTTAAAATTTTCATGAAAAAACTTAGACCTTTTGTTTGCTCTTTGGTGACTTGAGTTCTTCTAATTTAGTGCCTTGCTTATGATTGTTTCCCGCGCATTCCATATATTTTTTCGAATATATTGTCAAGTTTTAAGTGTGGAGTCTAAACATGGTGAAAAATAGGCCCCAAAAAAGAAAAAAAAATGTTTGTGGTCAAAGAGGGCAAAGCCCCGACTAAAAAATTTCTCAAGTGCACGAGAAGTTTTGCTCCAAAATGATACAAATGCCAGCGGTTAGGAAGAAAAGTTCTCCCTCGAAAGCATTTGTAGGCCAAAGGCCATTTGAAAAAAAAGAAAGAAAAGAAAATAAGAGGCACTTAAAACTTGACTTTATGTTCTTCCATCATTCCACATTTGCGCGGGTGCATCATTTGTATTGTGTGCTAGTTGGATTAACTCTTGGACGACCCTTGTTCTTGCACGGGAACTATCATTTGGTCTTTGCTTGTTTTATAAGAACTCATAGTGTCGAACTCCTCTTCCCTTATGGATTAAGGCTTAAGCGCCTAAAACTTGGGAATGAGTTCCATGTCGTGAACCCATGAACTAGCCCTAGCTAGCATAGGTGAGCGATTGACACTCTTTTGTGCAAACAAAACTATCACTCTATTGTATTGCCTTGAAAATGAGTGGATCTTTGGATGAGACTTTTGATAGCCCTAGTATTGATGATCTTGAATGCACAACCTCATGGGATACTTTAATGGTTCAAAAGTTCTTTTGATGATTATGTGATGGTAGTCCTAGTTTGGGATGAGGGATTGGTTTTGAGAAATCCTCGCCTCGGTTGAGCACTCTTGAATTCTTTCTCATGGGATAGGTGCATATAGGATTTTTGAGTATTCCCTTTTCTGAAAACTCTCACGAGACTATAACTCGTCCACCAGGGTAGCCTAGGGGTTTAAAGGTTTAATGCATACGCTAAATGCGTTCGTTACGCCTACGAAAAGGAGCTAGTTAGATTGTACATACTTGTCATTTTTCTTTCAATAACATGTTTAGGAATAATGATCGAGACCTTGTGAAATCTAGTGTGGGAAATATACAAAAAACATAGCACCACTAGTATTTCGACATTTGCATGACCTTGACATATTTTCATACTTTGTTCGGGACGAACAAAACTTAAGTGTGGAGTGTTGATCAATCGAGTTTTCGACTAATTTATGACCATTCTTCACTATAGTTTTGGGTCGTTTCCGACATTATTTTGATGTCATTTGACCTCTATCTCTACATTTCAGGTAGAAAACAAGTTTCCCCCAAAGTCAAAGCCAAAATATGAAAACTTGGGGGAAACTGAAGATTTAGAGCAAAACCGAGCAGAATGACCTTTGCGGCTTGTTATGGACGCCCAAGGCTCATACGATGTTTGATTTGTCTAATCTTTAGCTTGTTGGAAAGGTATTTCAGAGGGCTACAACTTTATAGTTGACGGGAAGACCACCAAAAAGGCCTGGGAAGTGTCAACCGGTCGGCTGAAATCACTCAACCGACCCGCTGATTAAAGGGGAAGAACTTAATGACAATCGGCCAACTTGAGCCGACCGACTGGCCACCCTTGCTCTGCACCAACGTCACTCCCAACCGACCGGGTCAAATTGCCCATTCTCAACCGACCGGTTGAACTGCTACAGTGCTTTTATTTTTTTCACCCGAGGTTATAAATAGAAAGAGGAGTTTTAGACCTAACCGTGGAGGTTTTTGGGGAAAAGAAGATTGGAAAAGAGGCTCATCCAAGGTCATCATTCATCAAAGGATCCAACTAAGGAGAAGAAGATAAGATCAAAAAGGAGTTCAAGGATTAACCATCCTCCTTCTTCTACATCTTTTCCATTCTCCTTGTTGTGCTATAAACCCTACTCACACCATGTTGTCTTACATGATGCGTGAGTAGTGGATCTTGTGTTTTGAGGGTCTTATGACTCTCCTTGGTACTCTTTGATCACATTTATATATTCATATTCATATGGATGATTGTTGATTTCATTTTCTCTGGTGTTATGAATGTTATGCACTCTAGGTGTTTGATAAAATGCCTAAGTGACAATTTGGACTAAAACTTGAACCTAGGACTTGGAAACCCTTGGGAATAGTTCTAGGATGGAGAAAATGATCTATATCTTGAATCATGTAAGTGAACCTTAGGATATGGATGCTTGACTAAGGATTGAATGTTTGATTTATTGGAGTTAGTCATTGAGCGAATCATCAACTAATCCCATCTAATGGTGTCAAATTCATGTTCTCTATGCACTTCGTATATGACATGCTACTAAGTGTTTGATAAAATGCCTAGTTTGAATAATAGAGAATGTGAACTTATCCAATGTATGCATTTGTTGTTAACTAGTCCCCGAGTTCATAGTAGTTATTACCTTAGGAAGACATTCCAATGATAATGGTGCTATGGAATGAACCAATTATCTCGAGAGAGTGACGTTCGAGCTATAAGAGAGCTTGGCTAAGACTAGATTAACATAAACATAAACATTAGTCTACCTTAGTCTAAGCTAGGTTTTCTACAATGCATGGGTAGGAAGTGAACTAGTCCTCGAGTTCATGGTATTTATTGCCATGGAATGAACCGAGAGGTTCGAGCTATAAGAGAGTTTGGCTAGGAATAGATTCAAGTGACAGTTGGTCTATCCTAGTCTAAACTAGGTTCAATACTATTTGACTACTATGAAATGTTTGAATATCGTGTATGTGATCATTGAGAAAATGCCAATGAGGGGAGTAATCTCTCGAAACACCTCTTACTTATCTTTCATCCCTAATTACTCGCTGACAAGGCAGTCGTTAGGACCTCGCAAAAGTATATTTATAAGTCCACTACTTTAGTGACTACACTATTGGATTCGTAAAGCGGTAAGTAGGGGTCGAACCCAAGGGAATTAGTGGATAGTAGTTCTTTGAGGAAAATGTACAAAAATTAAGTGCGATTGGGGTTGGTTGCAGTTTTAGTACTGAAAGTTATACTGAAAAGTAAGTTGTGGGAACAACCGGATTCAATATCAACCATACAACATACTTTTGGTTTGTCGCACGCTGTATTTCAAGCGCAATACGTGCCAAAATATTATGTTGGATTGATGTTGAAAACTGCTGTAATGAAAGTAAAAGTGCGGAAAGTAATGGTACTGAAAGTAAGACTGAAAGTAATGGTACTGAAAGTAAGTGCGGAAAATAAAGACTGAAAATAAAAGTACTGAAAATAAAGACTGAAAGTAAATGTGCTGAAAGTAAAAGTTAGGTACTGAAAGTAAAGTTAGTGACTGAATGTAAAGTTAGTTGTGGAATGTAAAGTACTGAATGTAAAGGGTACTGAAATTAAGCAGTTGAAAATAAGACAGAAAGTAGAATGAAGAGTTGGTGTTTTAATCAAAGGAAAGGATTCGGTTTTAGGGGCCTTGTATCACAGTTCCGTTTATCATTGACCGCTAATGATCATACTAAGTATTCAAAGGCGTGGGTTGTTCCATTTCAAGATACAACCCGTAACAAGGCCATTTCAAGCGCTCGCCACACCGTCTAGTCCATTTCAAGACATAGAGCACTTGTTCTAGCTAGACTAATGCCCCATTTCAAGGTATATTAGCCTAAGTGCAGTCACTTGATCTCTCATTTCCGATCAAACCAAGCGACTTATAGCACCTAGAACAAGCTTGAACACAATAGTAGCACTAAGAAAAGGGTCTAAAACGTTTTCACGATACAAGCACACCCCTTCAACCGAATGAAGGGTTTAGCTACGAGTATCCATGGAAGTGGAAATCATAGCTAGTGCAAGAAAAGTAAAGGGTTTTGGAAAATACTTGAAAGGAAAATAAAGGTTTTCGAATTGAAAGACAAGAAAGAGTAGAGAGATGTTGAACTAGTTACAAGAACAAGAACAAGATCAAACTCAAGAACAAACTTGGAGCTTTTGGTATTGAAATGCAAGTGTTTACAAGGATTTGTGCCTAAAGGAAATTCTAGAGAGATTTGAGGAGTACGAAGTAGTGATGATGGATTAGGACTAATGGATATTGATCATGGATGATATTCAAGGAGGGATGCTCCTCTATTTATAGGCCATGGGAGGCGGTGGAGAGGAGGTGAGTGGAGGAGGATATTTTTCCTCCCACTTGCCTCCGATTCTCCCTCAACTCCGGTTGGGTCTCGGTTGGACTTCGGTCAGAGCTTGGTTTGAGCCAAAGGGTGCACATGGTGAGCACATGGGAGGCTAGGGCTTGGGTTGAGCCAAGGGGCAACCATGCTCAACTACTTGGTGTGGCTTGGTTTTAAACCAAAGGTCAACCGGAATGAATAGCAAAGCTAACCGAAAAAGAAGTGGCCAACCGGAGTAGTAATAGTTTGGTTTTGGTTTTGGTTGGACTTCTCCGGAATTTGACCGGAGTGAGGTTATGACTGGCCGGAGTCTTGGTTGTGACTGGTCGGAGCTAGGCCGGAGCTCGCCGAAATTTTAGCCAGAATTTGGCCAGAATCTGGCCGGAATTTTGGCCGGCGGTCCTTGGCTGTTGGACCACTGATTTGGAATGCTGAGGCAATTCTAAGACTGGCCCATGAAGGATGTTTGGGCAGAATATGGCCGGAGCTTGGTCAGAATCCCAAAACAATCGGAATTGCCCTAGTTTGGCCTTCATCGGGCTTGAGCTGGTTCCACTCGGGCATTTTGTCTGGGAAGTGAGATTGTCCAACTTCTTGGGCATTTCAAACAACTTGGTCGAGCCAGATTTGCCAGATTAGCTGGTTTGGTCGAGCGACTTGGTTTCGGTGCTTATCAGCGTGCGCGGGACCATTGGAATTGGGCCAACTGCCAATCTGCTCGGGCGTTCTCCTTAGTTTTCCGACATTGTCCACCTTATTTGCCATTTTGATCACTTAGCTCGAGGTGGATTCGTCAGATCAGCTCGTTTGCCCGGGCAACTTGAATTCAGAGCTAGACAGCTCGGGCGTGGCCTGGGCGAGGTTCGATATTTCTCGGACAGGTCCTGGAACGGGCCTCGGCGCTCGGGTGAGCTTCTTCGGACGCGGACGCAAGCGTTCGTCTTTTCTCGGATGGCCCGGCTGAAATCCTCGGTGCGTCCGGACGCGTCCTGCGTTCCTCGAGCGCGGCCCGACATTTATCGGTCCCGGCTGGGCTCTCTCGGTCCTGGGTGAATTTCCTCGGGCCACGGTCATGATTTCTCGGCCAGAAATATTTGGCAATCCTTTTTAGCTTAAGAACCCCCTTTTTAGCTCGTTTCTTCTCTAAACCCCAAAATACCATGTAGAACAAAAATGGAACTAACAAGTAAAAGTTGATAAGACAAAGTGTCTAATTTGGTGGGTTTAATTGTCTTGATGAATCATATAAATATGGTCCATCACTCGCCACTTAGGATTTAAATATACCACTTTATACATTTTTGGTTAGAATAGCCGAATGGAAACACGATCTTAAATAGTGCATGTGCTTGGCTTGCTCCTCTTGGTTCAACCCGGTACCTTACCGGTTAATATAAATGTTTTGACTACATTCGATCCTCTCTTCATTGATACTTTTTAGAGGTGAAAAGGAATAGTTCGTCAGTGTCCACCAATCGTCGAGCATCCTTAAGGACACCATTTCCCACAAGACAGTGAACCATCTGATGAGTCGAGTTTTCGACTCATTTATGGTCATTCTTCACTATAGTTTTTGATCGTTTCCGACATTATTTTGATGTCATTTGACCTCTATCTCTATATTTCAGGTAGAAAACAAGTTTCCCCCATGGTCAAAGCCTAAATATGAATATTGGCTGAGTTTCGGCGCAAAACAAGGATTTTCGGGGCAATACCGAGCATATTGACCATTGCAACTTGTTTTGGACCTACAGGGCTCCTCCGATGTCTGATTGGGCTGATCTTTAGCTTGTTGGAAAGGTATTTCAAAGAACTACAACTCTCTAAGAGAGGTCAAGACCAAATTCGGCCGGGAAAACCACCAAAAAGGCCCCAATCGATCGACTGAGACTCCAGTCGGTCGATTGCGTAAACGAAGAATTGTCTTACATGATGTCTTACCCAAGTGGATCTTGTGTTTTGAGGGTCTTATGACTCTCCTTGGTACTCTTGATCATATATATACATTGATATTCATATGGATGATTGTTGATTTCATTTTCTCTTGTGTTATGAATGTTATGCACTCTAGGTGTTCGACAAAATGCCTAAGTGACAATTTGGATCTAAAACTTGAACCTAGGACTTGGAAACCCTTGAGGATAGTTATAGAATGGAGAAAATGATCTATATCTTGAATCATGTAAATGAACCTTAGGATATGGATGCTTGACTAAGGATTGAATGTTTGATTTATTGGAATTAGTCATTGAGCGAATCATCAATTAATCCCATCTAACGGTGTAAGGTTAACCAAGACTTTATGCATGTAGCATTTGTGAGAATAAATGCTATATAGTGAATCAATAAATCTAATAGGTGAGATTCTAACTAAGATGGCTTGACTAGGATTAGACTTGCATGATAGTTTGTCTAATTCTAGCCTAAGTTAGGTTGAACCAATTTGACTACCATGAAATGTTTGAATGTCGTGTATGTGATCAATGAGAAAATGCCAAGGAGGGGAGTAAATCCTCGAAACACCTCCTATCTATCTTTTATCTCCAATTACTAACCACATAGGATTTAGATATATTCACTCTTTATACATTTTTGTTTAGAATAGCCGAATGGAAACACAATCTTAAATAGCGCATGTGCTTGGCTTGCTCCCTTGGGTTCGACCCGGTACTTTACCGGTCAATATAAATGTTTTGACACTATATTCGATCCTGTCTTCATTGATACTATTTAGAGGTGAAAAAGAATAGTTCGTCAAATGGCGCCGTTGCCGGGGAGAAACTAGTTAGCACATCCCTAGACTAGATTGTGTGAAAGTTCCGTCTATTCTTGTGAATATTTTTCCTTTTTCTTATACTTGTATATTCTTCTTTTTCACTCATATCACTTACTAGCTTTTGTTTACTTTTTGCGAGGATGGACCCCTACCACCAACAAGTCTATAATGAGGGATATTATCAAGAGGAGGGAGCACATAAATTCTTATTATCAAGAGCATGGTTATCCGACATATTATTCAACTCCGAATTGGGATGATAGCCAATGCTATGAAGTTGAAGACTCCTACCCTCCATACCCTCAACCTCCTCAACCTTCAAGTGAGCCCTCCAACATAGAATCAATGCTTGCCACAATCCTTGAAAATGAAGAGAAGATGCATAGAGACATGCAAGCTCAATTTATGGAGATGGATGCTCGCATGGATAAGCTTCAAGCTAAGATGGCACAACAAGCAATTGACATTGAGAACTTGGGTGAGGAAGAGGAAGTATCCAAAGAAGAAGTCCTCGAATCTAATGCCTCAAGGGAAAAATGGGATCAAGAATCGGAGGATAAATTTTGGGGAGCCGCACCCGAAGGCCATTACAACCAATGGGATCACGCTATCCCATTGACGCTCTCCGATGAGGAGTTCTTCAATGATGACGTTTCTTTAATAGAGGAAATACATATTGTTGATGAAGAAGAACTCTCTCCTCCCGCTTTGAGCAAGCTTGAATGTGAATCCCAATTCCTTGATGAGGACAAGATAGAGGAAGAGCGTATAGAGATTGAAAGTCTTCAAGGGTATAGAGACTTCGTTGAGGTTTTCATGGAGGAAACTAAGGAACCAACTCGCACTCAAGAAAACAAGAGTTTAGAAAGAGATATTGAGGAGTGGGCACCCAAGGAACCGATTGAAAAATTAAAAGAAGGGATGCCCATCAATCTCGAGACAAGTTACGAAGACCCTTTCTTCACTACTTCGTCTCGAGACAAGTTTTGGAGCTTCTTGCCCTATGTTCAAAGATTAATTGGAAAAAGCTCCCATGACCCCTTAATTCTTAAGGGATCTTCATCATTGAAGGGGTCATGCTCCCAAATAAAAGTCCATTGTAGACTTGATGGGAAGAAATTCAAATGGGATTTAAAGGTGGATTGACACGACCAAATCCAAGGCCCCGTGAGAAGAGATCCTAGCAAAGGACTTCTCAACGAGTGATTCTATGGGGCGCTTTGTTACGTCTTTTCCAAGATGGGAAAAACTAGGCCCTCGCGGGAGGTAACCCGGTTTGTAAGTGTTTCATTCTTGCTCTTTTATATGTTTAAATGTTTGGCATGATTTTGAGTAGCTAAGGCTCTAAAGTGTGGAGTGTGTGTGTTATTAGTGGGTGAACTTTTAAGTGTGGAGTGAGTTCTACTTACTCCAATTCTATGATCACATAACCACACCCCTCCAATTTTCCCTTGATCTTTATATGCTTAATGATGTTGCCCTTAGTGCTCATGTACTTTATTGGTGTTTACTAGAGTGGAATTAAATTGTTATACCATGATATGACTCTAGTTTGACTTTTTCTTGGCACTTAAGATACCTTGTGCACATTATGAGGATGTATATTACTTTCCTTGCTTGTATCCTATGAAACGTATGCCATGATGTTATTATGTGGCTTGTGATGCTCTCTTGCTCATGCTTGTGTTTTGCATAACCTTGTATGTCACTTGTTGCTTTTAACCTCTCATGTGTTCTTGTCATCAAGGAAAGTTATTTGCATCATGTTCGATCACGTTTAGCACAATGGCATATTTTCTATTGGAGGGGCACATCTACAAACGAGGGGAGTTCCTATACGCCTTATTCTCATTCTATTTATTGTTTACGCTTAGGGACTAAGCTATGCTTTAAGTGTGGAGTGGGTAGTCGCATAGTTCACTCATATTGTGCCATGCTTATCATTCTAGAATGGACACTTGCATTCATGTATTCTATCCCTAACATGAGAGTGTTAAAACCACAAAGGCTTGTGACTATCGATTCTAAATCTCTATAAATCACATCTAGCCTATATGTCACATTTATTGGATCTTGAACTTAGAACCGACCTAGTCCCTTGAATGTGCATTCTTGTGAATCAATATCATTGCTATCCCTTGTCTATCTAATTTTCTAAGTATTTTCGTTGAAATACCTTGGATCATGTTTAAGCAAGCACTTTTAAAATTTTCATGAAAACTTAGACCTTTTGGTTGCTCCTTGGTGACTTGAGTTATCTAATTTAGTGCCATGCTTATGATTGTTTCCCGCGCATTCCATACATTCCTTGAGCATATTGTCATGTTTTAAGTGTGGAGTCAAAAACAAAAGAGGGGGAAAAATAGGCTCCAACAAAAATATGCTTCATTTTCATGGTCAAAAGAGGGCAAAGCCCCGACTAAAAACTTTCTCGATGATCACGAGAAGTTTTGATATTAAATATACAAATGTCGGGGGTTAGGAAGAAAAGTTCCCCCTCGAAAGCATTTGTAGGCCAAAGGCCATTTGAAAAGAAAATAAAAAGCACTTAAAACTTGACTTTATGTTCTTCCATCATTCTGCATTTGCGCGGGTGCATCATTTGTATTGTGTGCTAGTTAGAAGAACTCTTAGACGACCATTGTGCTTGAACGGGAACTATCATTTGCTCTATGCATGTTTATTAAGAACTCATAGTGTTGAACTCCTCTTCCCTTATGGATTATGGCTTGAGCGCCTAAAACTTGGGAATGAGTTTCGTGTCGCGAGCCCTTGGACTAGCCCTAGCTAGCATAGGTGAGCGGTTGACACTCCTTTGTGCAAACTAAACTACGACTTCATTGTATTGCCTTGAAAATGAGTGGAACTTTGGATGAGACATTTGATAGCTCTAGTATTGATGATCTTGAATGCACAACCTCATGGGTACTCAAATGGTTCAAAAGTTCTTTTGATGATATTGTGATGGTAGTCCTAGCTTGGGGTGAGGGATTTGTTTTGAGAAATCATTGCCTTGGTTGAGCACTCTTGCATTCACTCTTATGGGATATGTGCATTTGGGATTTGTGAGTATTCCCTTTTCTGAAAACTCTCACGAGACTATAACTCGTCCACTAGGGTAGCCTAGGGGTTTTAAGGCTTAATGCATGCGCTAAATGCATTCGTAACGCCTACGAAAAGGAGCTAGTTAGATTGTACATACTTGTCATTTTTCTTTCAAATAACATGTTTAGAAATAATGACCGAGACCTTGTGAAATCTAGTGAGGCAAATTACGAAAAACATAGCACCACTAGCATTTCGAAATTTGCATGACCTTGACATATTTTCATACTTTGTTCGGGACGAACAAAACTTAAGTGTGGAGTGTTGATGAGTCGAGTTTTCGACTCATTTATGGTCATTCTTCACTATAGTTTTTGATCATTTCCGACATTATTTTGATGTCATTTGACCTCTATCTCTACATTTCAGGTAGAAAACAAGTTTCCCCCATGGTCAAAGCCTAAATATGAAGATTGGCTGAGTTTCGGCGCAAAACAAGGATTTTCGGGGCAATACCGAGCATATTGACCATTGCAACTTGTTTTGGACCTACAGGGCTCGTCCGATGTCCGATTGGGCTGATCTTTAGCTTGTTGGAAAGGTATTTCAAAGGGCTACAACTCCCTAAGAGACTTAAAGACCAAATTCGGCCGGAAAAACCACCAAAAAAACCCCCAATCGATCGACTGAGACTCCAGTCGGTCGACTGCGTAAACGAAGAATGTGGGGGCTCCTGAAACTCTCCCCAGTCGATCGACTGGGAGTCAAGCCTAGTCAAGCCTCTCCCCAGTCGATCGACTGGATGAAAAACTCAGTTTTTATGCCCAAATTTCAGCCGAATCTATAAAGGGAAAGTAAGGGTTTTTGACCAAGTGTGGAGGTTTTTGGGGAGAAAAAGATTGGAAAAGAGGCTCATACAAGGTCATCCAACATCATCCAACCAAGGAGAAGTGAAGATCAAGGGAGTTCAAGGATTAATCATCCTATTTCTATCCCTCTTCTATTCTACTTGTTGTTTCCATATTACCCTACTCACACCATGTTGTCTTACATGATGTGTGAGTAGTGGATCTTGTGTTTTGAGGGTCTTATGACTCTCCTTGGTACTCTTGATCATATATATACATTGATATTCATATGGATGATTGTTGATTTCATTTTCTCTTGTGTTATGAATGTTATGCACTCTAGGTGTTCGACAAAATGCCTAAGTGACAATTTGGATCTAAAACTTGAACCTAGGACTTGGAAACCCTTGAGGATAGTTATAGAATGGAGAATATGATCTATATCTTGAATCATGTAAATGAACCTTAGGATATGGATGCTTGACTAAGGATTGAATGTTTGATTTATTGGAATTAGTCATTGAGCGAATCATCAATTAATCCCATCTAACGGTGTAAGGTTAACTAAGACTTTATGCATGTAGCATTTGTGAGAATAAATGCTATATAGTGAATCAATAAATCAAATAGGTGGGATTCTAACTAAGATGGCTTGACTAGGATTAGACTTGCATGATAGTTTGTCTAATTCTAGCCTAAGTTAGGTTGAACCAATTTGACTACCATGAAATGTTTGAATGTCGTGTATGTGATCAATGAGAAAATGCCAAGGAGGGGAGTAAGCCCTGGAAACACCTCCTATCTATCTTTTATCTCCAATTACTAACCACATAGGATTTAGATATATTCACTCTTTATACATTTTTGTTTAGAATAGCCGAATGGAAACACAATCTTAAATAGCGCATGTGCTTGGCTTGCTCCCTTGGGTTCGACCCGGTACTTTACCGGTCAATATAAATGTTTTGACACTATATTCGATCCTCTCTTCATTGATACTATTTAGAGGTGAAAAAGAATAGTTCGTCACCATCTCACATTTTGTGTTTTTATAAACGCATAACATCCATTTGTCTGATAGTAGAAAAGACTTTTTAGGTTATACATGGTTAGTTCATTTATAATTTGTAAATTGTGATTGACATGTAGAAGAAATTAATAGAATGTTGAGTGGGCATTTGGCATACTCAACCGGGATGTGAGGAGCTAGCTCAATCATATATTTGACCCTTTTGATAAGAGAATGGATCAAATACAAACCTCTTCAATATATATAAAAACTATAAACCTCTTAATAATTTGATATGTGGCACAAAAGACCAATCAGATTTTTTCATATATTAAATTTAAATTGATAATTTGGATAACTATAACAGGGGCAAATTTGTCAATTTACAATTGAAGGATCTTTTTGTAATTATTTATTTTCTTACTTTCATCTCTCCAAATTGGTTAATGCATGGAATCGATTGTGGTGGGGTTGAGGTGGTGGTCGGCATCTGAGGAGCCGTATTTATACGACTCATCGAGTCAGCAAATCCCACCAATTCCGACACTTTATCATACAAACAGTTACTTCTTAGTGTTGTTTTGCATTTCATGTGTTCCGGAAGCTCTAGGAGGAAACGCGCTTAAAGACTGGTATTTTAGGCCAAAAACATCACAGTTTCAGATTAGACCTTTGGACAGTCGACAGAGTGCTGGGAATGGACCACTGATCAGAAAAATACCAGCCACATGCCATCGTAAAGGTGACTCAATTCCCTACAACTCTCTACTTCACACCGAGAGCAGCCGAGATCGTTTGGATGGTCGAAACGAGACTTGAAGTGAAGGTAGACAATCTGGCCTAGAGTTCCACATGCACTTTACACTTTAGGTGCACGCCGAGTCCAAGGCTGAGTCAGCCCGAGCCACAACCGATTCAAGGCCGCCCATCCGAGTCCAAGCCCTCCAACATCCGGCTCACCGCGAACAATAATTTCCGGCATGAACAGTGTTTTTGGGCCATGAACAGTAATTTCCGACGTGAACAGTGTTTTTGGGCTAACTTCAGGCGTGAACAGTAACTTCGGGAAATTTCCCAATTTCGTCCTTGGCGGTTTAGAGGCTCCTAGAACCTCCTGGAAGAATCTGGAAGACTTGTTGGCCAAGTTAGCTTACAATCTAAGTTAACTTGCTCCCCAAGTTAGCTTACATACCAAGCAAACCGGATTTGGAAACAAACGAGATCAGGCCTGACCCATATTTAGACTATAAATAAGAGCTCTCCTCAGCCCTTCAAAGCATCCCATCAGCTCTCAACAATCCCAAAACGTGGAGAGCTCCTCTCTCTACAACATCCCACAATCGAGCATTCCTCCTCACGAGCGAGCTCACCTCTCCTCCTCTCGGCTGAAACCGTCCGGCGTTCCTAGCACCCTCGACACTCAGCCCTCACGGCCCAGTCCTTAATCCCACAATTGAGCATTCCTCCTCACGAGAGAGCTCTCCTCCTCTCGATGCTCAACCTTGCTCCGGCATTCATCAGCCCTCACGGCCCGGTCGTTCATCCTCCCTCTCGGCATTATAGAGAAGTTTACATTGTTCTTTTGTTACTGTCTTGTTTCCATGGCTATGTGTAGCTAAACCCGTTATTCGGGCTAGGGTTTGTACATTATGACGATCGTTTTTGAGACTTAGTTCTTAATGCTATACATGTTTTACTCATTCTCATGCCTTATTCTGAATTATTGCTTGACTAGGTAGAGCTTTGTCGTAAAACTTAGTTAATCAATATTTCTATCGTTATTATCTGCCTATTACTTTGTCGTTTGGGTAGATAGCACATCTAGGTTAAATAGCACCTTTGTCGGGTTGTTTGACTTAGGGGAATTAGAAACTTAACACCTTTGTCGGGTTAGGTTGTGGCGTAACACCTTTGTCGGGTTACTTGGGAAGTCACCTTTGTCGGGACAACCACACATAGAAACTATGAATTAGATTATTAGAAGTCAAGGATAAAACAAGTCACAATCGAAAACCCTAGTCTGAATATTCTCTCTCATTGATACACACTTGCCTTATTTCTTATTTTTGCACTATTTCTTAATTGCTCACAAACCCAATTGTCTTTTCTTTCCTTTTTTACAGAACAAATAGTAACCATCTAGCTCCCTTGGGTTCGACCCTTGCTTGCCACTGTACTAACCCACAGTTTAGAGTAAGGAACATTATAAATTCAAATTTGCAGGTACCAACGACGACCTGTCAAATTTTGGCGCCGTTGCCGGGGAGCTACGCACGGTGAAGTTGTTCTTTTTATTTTATTTTATTTTCTGTTTTTTAGTTAATTTTCTTGTGATGCACCATGTCTTCTTATTATAGTAGAGAGTCTTGGAACTATGAGGAGTTTTCCCCACCATCCTTCCAACTTGAAATCCGCGAGAAGATCATCAACCTCAAGCAATCCCGGGACGAAACATTGGATGAGTACTTGTCGTACTTCGATTCCATTGTGACGAGCTGCCCGCACCATGGATTCAAAAACCTATATCTTCTTCAAAGGTTTCTCGGTGGAATGATGCCACATGAGTGTAATTGGCTTAATGATGCAGCGGGAGGCTCGGTGAATAACTTAGACATGGACGATCTTTGGCACTTGATAGATGATTTGGACGAGAGGTCAAGACAAGATCAGGCCATGCGACTCGAGGAACTGGCCAACATTATGAACCAACTTCAGGCCACTCTGGCCAACATGGCTCACAAGCCGATGGTCATCAAAGAAGAGCTCAATTCAGATTACCCCGGGTATTTGGAAGAAGACGGCCCACTGGCGCCTAAAGAAGAGCCGGCCGAGCCACTCGAATCGGACCTCATTACCGAGTTGCCCGAGACAGTCCCGGATCTCGCTGTCGAAATGCCCGAGACGTGCCCAGACTTCATTGCCGATCTGGCCGAGACAGTCCCGGTCCTTACTATCGGAGCACCCGAGGCAGAATCGGTCCTCACTGTCGAAGCACCCGAGGCAGAACCGGACCTCACTGTCAAAGCGGCCGAGGAAATCAAGATCACATCCACCGAAGATCATGTAAGCAATGATGATACGGTGCAAGGCGAGTTGGAGGCGGAGCATGAGCCAGAAAAGCCAACGATGGAGCACTCACTCGTTACGTGTCAAGAAGAGCCGCCTGAAAAGTGTAAGACCCCAGGTGCCTTGACAGTCACACGTGGTGTTGGTAAGACTCTCATACACCACTGTTTAATCGATTTGGGTGCTGATATTTATGATATGCCATATTGTTCTTTGAGCTTGGGACCATTGAAACTTCCTAAACTGTTGGTAGAATTAGGAAATACATCACATGTTCATCTTGACGGTTTACTTGCGAATCTAACGCTCCATGTCAGAGATCTTGTTGTTCCTGTAGACTCTTATGTTTTACAGATAGGAGATGCTAGAGATGATGATCCTCCAGCACTTATTTTTGGACGACCGTTCATCTCTGCCGACAAGAGGAAGATTGACATGGGAACATGCTTGATGTCACAAGCGTTTGCTGGCAAGAGACCAAACTTCTGTAGTTACGAGGATGTCGACCGTCCATACATGAAGAAACGACCGAGACATGGCGCCTTTGAATGGAAACCAGGACGGAGAAACACTAGAGCACGATTCGATGGACCAGTAGCTGTGATGAAGGTGTCCTCGCCAGCTTGGAAGGATATAAAGGCGAACCCGCCCGATCAATGGAGAGCAGATCCAGGCACACCATTCATTGAACACTTGGGGCAGACTGAAGGAGTAGCTGAGGTGAAATTTGACCTCACACGTCCACGGGATCCTAACTTGTGATCCCTAATGAGGTAACGTCCATTTGATGTAACTCAAGATCAAAGTGTGTCGATAGCGCCTTGATTATCCTGAAATCAATTCCTTCCTTTTGATTGAATCCCTTAGCTACAAGACGCGCCTTATACCTCTCCACATTACCTTTTGCGTCCCTCTAGGTTCTAAATATCCATTTGGAACCAATGGGTTTCACACCTTCTGGTAATGGGACAAGTTCCCAAACTTTATTGTCTTGCATGGACTTAAATTCCTCATTCATGGCTTCAATCCATTTATGAGAGTTAGAAGTCTCATAGCATGTTGAAAGTTGATTGGATCATCTTCCATCACACCACTTTCTATTTCATATTCTTGGAGATATACGACATAATCATCTGGAATCGCATTTCTCCTCTCTCTAGTAGATTTCCTTAGTGGCACATTTCCGCATGTTGTTGAGTTTGTACTTCAAGAGTAATTTCCTGATTCTCAGTTTGAGATTGAATAATATTTTTTGTTGAATGAGAATCAAAGCGTGCTTCTTGATGAATGATAGTTGTATGAACCTGTACATAATCAAAACAACAACAGTAGATTCCTCATCTTTTTTTTTGGTTATAGATTCCTCATCTTCTTGAAAAATAATATTTCTTACTTGATTTCTCCCCCCAAACTCAACATCCCAAAAAAAATGTTGAAATTCTCGTCTCGAAGATAGATTTGGTAGTAGGATCTTAAAACTCAAAACCCCTTGATCGCTCTGAGTAGCCAGTAAAGTAGTTGCTTACCGTTTTGGAGTCCAATTTTCCTTCACTTGCCTCAACAGGACATCCCCAAACATGTAAATGCCTTAAACTGTACTTTCGACCAGTCCAAAGCTCAAAAGGTGTTTTAGTAGTTGCTTTCGTTGGTACTCTATTGAGGATATAAGATACTATCTTTAATGCTTCTCCCCGGAGTCTTTCAGGTAAGTTCGAGTGACTAATCATATTCCTTACCATATCTTTAAGAGTTCGATTTCGTCGTTCAGCTACACCATTCATGTTAGGCGACCCTGGCATAGTGTACTGAGGGACGATTCCACATTCCTCTAGGTATCTAGCAAATAGTCATAAAACGTTGTTCACCTGATTGGTGACATCTATCGTGATTTCACCACCACAATGAGATACAACTCCCTTTACTTTTGAAATTGAGTCGTCTCTCAACTTTAGTCTTAAATGATTTGAACATGTTCAGTGACTGATGTCTCAAGTCTTATGTAGGAATTTATTATATGATGGAACAATTCGAACATGGGCAGATTATTATATACATAATGCATATCGGTCCAAAAAATTGGAGTTTAATAGATAAAATAAATTTACTATCACCAAATGAACAATAATAACTAAATTTGCTCAATTTGGAAATATAAATTAAGTTTTGCATGATCGATGATACAACGAATGTCTATTAAATCCAAACAAAATGACCAAATGCTAATAATCTGAAATTCATCATTGCCTCCTCTACTGCATGACCTATTCCCAAATAGATGCATCTTTTAGCAGCAATAGGTCATCGACAGTTCAGACAATCCCCTTTTAACTCGCCAAGCAATATACTTAGCCCACTTGGGATATTTCTTCTTCACGTGTCCAGTTTCCTCACAGAAATGACATGTAATATGAGTATTGAAAACTGGAGCCTTAGAATTAGCAGCTTCATCATGCTTCAACATCTCCTCTTCTTCCACACAAAACGAAATGAGCTCATTGAGAGTCCACTTCTCCTTCTGACAATTATAAGAAATCCTAAATTGACTGTACTCTGAAGGAAGAGAGATTAACACCAAATACACGAGTAGCTTTTCAGATAACTCGAGCTTTAAGGCCTTTAGTTTTGAAGCAAGTTGAGATATTTCCATAATATGCTCCCTGACATTACCCTTGCCGGAGTACTTCATTGAAATCAAGTTTGCTAAAAGCTCACTTGTTTTCACCTTATCATTTTCAACAAAACGATTTTCAAATTCCCCACGGTAATCTTTGGCACTGGAAATCTCATCAGGCACTATACCCCTAAAACCTCTGGAATGCCGCGATGAATAATCATCAGACTCAGCCTGTTAGAATGCTCCCACATTCAAATGATTGCGATCAAATGCACTTCTTGAATTAGCGAGATGAATCGGCTTCGGTTCTCGTTGGTGCTAAGTCAAGATACATGCTACCCAAGAAAATCTTAATATTTTCTTTCCACTCCTCAAAGTTCGTCCCATTTAATATGGGAATGTTATTGAGGTTGGCTGCAACTGAAGTGACAGACATGTAAGCTGATAGAGAACAAGACATAAGTCAATTTTCAAGCTCACATAATGCATAAATAAATATGACATATCAAGATACCCAGCACAACATTAACAACAAATCTTCGGGTATTACTATTAACTGTAAGTGGTAAACATTGATGATAAACGGTGTCAAATAAATAGCCATCTTTTGATGTACTAATTATTCACACAAAGTTTATCCTGACAATCATCACATGTTATTACCAAAGATATATATGTAATTACATAAGATAATAATTTTCCTTGGGGCCAATTAATTATCCATGTAATTTACATACATATTCCTATCCAACACCCGTCATGTATTAACTTACACATAAGAGGTCACTTTTGTGACAATTATGCTTTAATTAATACACTCTAAGTGTGGCCCAAAA
Source organism: Rhodiola kirilowii (assembly GCA_033675215.1). Classification (NCBI taxonomy): domain Eukaryota; kingdom Viridiplantae; phylum Streptophyta; class Magnoliopsida; order Saxifragales; family Crassulaceae; genus Rhodiola; species Rhodiola kirilowii. The sequence goes on from CM066199.1 coordinate 19,144,027, forward strand.
ATTGAACACATATGTCATATATGTATGTACCTTTAATTTTCAGTAATACACCTCATCTTTAATTAAATCAAATCTGATTTAATAAATTAAGTGTAACTGAACCAAAAATTGATTTGAACCGCATAACTAAACCAGTCCAAATCACTTTAATTGAATCAGATTCAATTGGACCAAATCACAAAACTAGACCATATTGAACCAAATTCTAGTATTAGACTAAACCAAATCAATTCCAAGTGAACCAGACTGATTAGATCTCAATTGAACCGTGACAAGCGTATTTTTAACCCTTTATAGTTGTCAAGTTATGTGTTTTAGGGGTCAAGTTGCAGTCAAATAAAATTTATAAACCGTAGTAAGCCAAGGGTCAATCCTAGGAACAACGTGTGTGAATACTAGCTAACAAGTGACCTATTTAGCTATTCCGATTAACAAGAGGTTTTGATGTAAACAAAAATGCAAAAAAATAAAGGTTTTGATTTGATCAGAGAAATAATTCAACGATTAAACTTCACTCGTGTCAACCCCACAAATCATGCAATCATGCAACGTAAATTCATCATGCTATCGAATATGGAAATAAACCAAAATAACACTAGACAAGCCGCCCATCCACGGATCATTGTCGAGATTAATCTCAATCGTTGAATGCCGCCCATCCACGGATTATCAACAATCTCGATTATTAAACTCAGGATTTTCAGACAAAAGTCAACTTTCGTATTAATTCATGTACTACCATTGTAGCTACCATGACATAATATCAATTTCATCCAATCCGGTTAATACCTAAGACTCATTCATCTTTTGGTAATTAACCTAAATATGTTCTAGCATGCAAACATCTCATTCAATGTAAAACTTGCAAGAACGATAAAATTAAGCACGATGAAATTGAATAATCAAATTGCATTAATGAAAAATGTTTAGTTGATCACACGAAGAGTTGGGTACATGGCACGGGATCCGTAGGATCCCAGAATAAAGAAGACTACTCACTATTCATGGTAAGTTAACCAAAAATAGTATAAAGATAGAAATTAAGGACGAGATAACCGTGTCGACGATGTAGCTCGTTGAATCCTCAATCTCTCGCGATGTTCTCTATCTTCTTCCCAAGTTAGGGTTCTCTTCTCTTATTCAGCACCCTCTAATTCAGCCCACAAACATTTTATTTATAGCAAAACTGGGTTTCTAAATCTGTTTTTGGGCTTGAATTATCAAATTCCGTACTGCTTACATCATCAAACGCGTTGCTGATGTCATCACCTCGTCGACTCACTGCGCCCAGCGTGTACATTAGCGTCGCGCCCAGCGTTGACATTAGCGTTAACGCTAATGTCTACATAGGACGCGGTACCCACTGAGTTGGTTCCTCCATTCTGCGCGCCAGTTCCGACTTCGACTCTGGATTTGACATTTTAAACGACCTCGGCTGCTCTCGGTGTGAACTAGAGAGTTATAGGGAATTGAGTCAGCTACGCATTGGCATGTATCGTATTTTTATAATCAATGGTCGATTCCCAGCACTCCGTCGAACCTCCGAAGGTCTGATTTGCCATTGTGGTGTTTTTCTTCGAGTCTTGGTCTTAGCCCATGGTTTCAATGGATAGCTGCTTTTAGCCTGAAACGCTCAAGAAAAGACATCAAATAATGACAATTTTTCGGGAGAACGAGTGCTATTCTTCATCGTATGGAGTAATTAACTAGTCAAAATATCGACTGATCAAACCGCAACCGGTTCAATTCTTTAACTCAACACTGATTTTGAATGATATATACAAACTAAAATCCAAAATGAAGATAAAAGGCCCAAAGCCCATATGGAGGCCCATTAGGGTTTCATCATGTTTGTTCCTGCAGCCACTTAATCATAAACTTAACCAAATTAAATAAATGAAAAAAACATCAAACGTCGGGCAAGATTCACGCAGCAGCCCCATCAATTACCGCATTCAAACCCCAAAAAAATCACAGTCGCCGCATTCAAACGCAGGTGTGATTGAACGCAGAAATGCACTAACCCATCAGTGGCCGCATTCAATCCCAATCGACGCATCAATGCCAGAATTATCGCAACAGTCTCATCGACTTCTTCAACGCGACTTCATTGCCAAGTCAGTTCAACTATTCCGGCAGTTTCACCATCTTTTTCGATCGTTTTAAGAAACTACAATAGCAAATCTGATATGGCCGAGCGATTGAAGTAGAGTGCGAGCCGAGTCCGAGATGCGCGACAACATCAAAGTAGGTTCCCAGCAAGCAACGAATACATCGCGAGAGCCGCATCCTCGATAGCAAAAGACCGAAAATATGGAACAGACAAGTCCGAACTTTATGTAGGATGAATCGATGTGGAAGCTAGAGAAGACCTAATGATATCTTTCCACAAAGCAATCGCAGGAGCAGGTGAATAGCAAACGCCGTTCAAGTTTGGTTAGTGACTCAGATGCAGGCCACCCTTTTACTCTCCGAGAAGCTGAGTAGTTGGCAGATTCCGGCTAGGAGTCCAGTTGGGAGGCGAATATCGGGGGTCAACGGCAGTTCGCGATGGTTACCAGCCAGTTACCAGGAAGATTCCGACGAGATTCAGGAATGAAGAACAGTAAACCCAGGCCAGATGTTTATTCAATTTTAACAATAAACATATCAAATTAACACGAAGTGGGGGCGACTGATGCCAATTCTTAGATTAATTTCATATATTCAGAATTGTAATATTCATATTCGTGTTAATAAAGTAGTAAACTTAATCTGACCTTTTTTTTTTTTTTTGATTATGAGCTCATGCTCTTAAGGTAGTATCTCTCCACTGAGCCACCTCTTTGCCTCATGCTCCACTGAGGCAAAGAGGTGGCTCAGTGGAGCACCTCTCCTGTTGTATCAAAATGATCCAGGGTTCAAGCCCTCACAAGCTCAAAATTGAGCAGATACTACCGTAAACTTAATCTGACCTGATTCCATAGTTGATTGTAGACTTCGATTCTTCACAGGAACACTGTAGTGGAAACTTCTAGCTTCTTCGTACGACCTTTTGTCAGAATTATTAGTGAGAAAATAAGACTGAGAGCGTCCGTGAAACTGGGGTCACTATCCATTTTATAGCAGTGTACATAACTGCTATAGGTTTTAATAATTACGAGTCCTTCCCCTCAAAAGAAACGTATTTACGAACTGGTATCTACACATATGTTTAATATTCCATGATCACCTTAATTTATATACCCTAAAGCCAACTATATAATAGATCACTTCATTATTGACTTATAAACTATGATAGTATACACATATTAAATTATTTACATTATGATCCAAACATTAGATTATAAAAATAATCTAACATTAGATTAACACACCCTCTTACAGTCCTACTTGATCAGTGCAGTGTGAAAAGACATCACTCAGAACCAAACCAACATTTTCCAAAAATAAGTTGGGAATGATCGGACTTAAATTGGGAATGATCGAACTTAAATTGGAATGATCGGACTTAAATTGGGAATGATCGGACTTAACTTGGAATGATCGAACTTAAATTGAGAATGATCGGACTTAAAATGGGAATGATCGGACTTAAATTGGGAATGATCGGACTTAAAATGGGAATGATCGGACTTAAATTGGGAATGATCGAACTTAACTTAGAATGGTCGGACTTAACTTGGAATGATCGGACTTAAATTGGGAATGATCGGACTTAAATTGGGAATGATCGGACTTATATTAGGAATGATCGGACATAAATTAAGAATGATTGGACTTAAATTGGGAATGATCGAACTTAAAATGGGAATGATCATACTTAACTTGGAATGATCGGACTTAAATTGGGAATAATCGGACTTAAAATTGGAATGATCGGACTTAAATTGGGAATGATCGGACTTAACTTGCAATGATCGGAGTTCAATTGGGAATGATCGGACTTAACTTGCAATGATCGGACTTAAATTGGGAATGATCGGCTTAACTTGGAATGATCGGACTTAAATTGAGAATGATCGGACTTAAATTGGGAATGATCGGACTTAACTTGGGAATGATCGGACTTAAATTGGGAATGACCGGACTTAAATTGGGAATGATCGGACTTAACTTGGAATGATCAGACTTAAATTGGGAATGATCGGACTTAACTTGGAATGATCAGACTTAAATTGGGAATGATCGGACTTAAATTGGGAATGATCAGACTTAAATTGGGAATGATCGGACTTAACTTGCAATGATCGGACTTAAATTGGGAATGATTGGACATAACTTGGAATGTTCGGACTTAAATTGGGAATGATCGGACTTAACTTGGAATGATCGGACTTAAATTGGGAATGATCGGACTTAAATTGGGAGATCGGACTTAAATTGCGAATGATCGGACTGAAATTGGGAATGATCGGACTTAAATTGGGAATGATCGGACTTAACTTGAAATGATCGGACTTAAATCTGTATATTTTTAGCCTGTTTCTGCGCCCAGATATTAAGGTAAGACTCTTTCATCTTATAGCTGTTGACAGTTTGTTTATTGGTCAAAGTTTTAGAGCATATGAAGTGTTAAAACCTGGCTTTTTACTCTCTTGTGTCAAATGTATTTTTGCAAACCAACTCACACGCAAAATTCACTCTCCGAGCTGTTGCAAGAATCATGCATGGCCTCAGCAGCCCGGCTTTCCTCTCCTCAACTTGGTCTAGAACTCATTTCTGGTACATCACAAGCCTCACAAATGTTTGCTTTAAATTTTTTTACTTATACCAATACTTATTATCTTGTCCATAACAATCTCGTTATGTTGAAATGTGATTTGCATGGGAAGATACGCTCATTATGACTTCAGGACAGTCATGGAAGCGGTGAAAACTGGGAATGTGCCGGTGAAAATTGACATGTGTTATGTTATTTAGGATTTGTTATATTAAAATTTTAAGACTATTTTACCCTCTGCTATATTATTATTTATTCAATTAAATGATTTTAATTTTTACATATTTACAAAATAACCCCAATGAAAACTACGTGTCAACTTATAAATAGGATTATAATTTACATATAAAAATAGATTTTTACCTGAACTTGACCCGGCCCATATATCCAAGAATTCGGATCAAATACATACCACAGTTATAAATAAAATCTAAAAACCCAATAAAATCTTGTCACGTGTATATTTCGACCAATCGAAATTCGAGGTCTTTTTTTAAATATGGGAAATTAAATTGGACGTGTTTGTGATTACAAAATATAAACGAGGGGTAAAAATGTCAGTCTGTTATAACGGTGTTATAGTACGTTTGAATTAAACGTACAGCGGAAAACGAAGAACAATCAAAAAACCAAAAATTTTAAGTCTGATTGTTGTCTCTTTAAGTCTGATCATTATTAATTGAAGTTTAAGTCTGATCATTGTCTCTTTAAGTTTGATCATTATCTATTGAAGTTTAAGTCTGATCATTGTCTCATTAAGTCTGATCATTATCTATTTTAAGTCTGAGCATTATTTCTTTAAGCCAGATCATTATCAATTTTAAGTTCTATCATTAAGTATTTTTAAGTCTGATCATTATCAATTTTAAGTCTGATCATTACCAATTTTGAGTCGGATCAATACCAATTTTGAGTCAATTCATTACCAATTTTAAGTATGATCATTTTTATTTTTGTCTGATCATTACCATTTTTTAGTCTGACCTTTATCAATTTTAAGTCTGATCATTATCAATTTTAAGTCTGATCATTGTCTCTTTAAATCTGATCATAATCTATTTTAAGTCTGACATTATCAATTTTAAGTCTGATCATTTCCAATTTTAAGTCTGATCATTAAGTATTTTAAGTCTGATCATTACTTATTTTAAGTATGATCATTATCAATTGAAGTTTAAGTCTGATCATTGTCTCTTTAAGTCTGAGCATTATCTATTTTAAGTCTGAGCATTATTTCTTTAAGTCTGATCATTATCAATTTTAAGTCTGATCATTACCAATTTTTAGTCTGATCATTGTCTCTTTAAGTCTGAGCATTATTTCCTTAAGTCTGATCATTGTCTTTTAAGTCTGATCATTATCAATTGAAGTTTAAGTCTGATCATTGTCTCTTTAAGTCTGATCATTATCTATTTTAAGTCTGAGCATTATTTCTTTAAGTCTGATCATTGTCTTTTAAGTCTGGTCATTATGAATAGAAGTTTAAGTCTGATAACTATCTCTTTAAGTCTGATCATTATCAATTTTAAGTCTGAGCATTATTTCTTTAAGTCTGATCATTATCAATTTTAAGTCTGATCATTATCAATTTTAAGTCTGATCATTACCAATTTTAAGTCTGATCACTAAGTATTTTAAGTCTGATCATTACCAATTTTGAATAAAATCAGATTGAATTTAATACTTAACGGAGTTTCCAAATCAGGGACTAACTTGAAACTAAAACTAAATACGATAATAAAAGGATTATGTATAATGACTATAATACCCCTCCATGATTTATCCGAGATTTCGAATAAATGGGACACGTGTCAGCTGAAAATGCCATTTTTAATTTTCATTTATAACTGTGGTTTGTACCTGAACCGCACTCTATATCCATGGTCATATATTTAAAGGAATTGAAATGCGGTATTTGTGTAGCAAACTTTAAAATAATATTTTCAGATATATATATGTTCACATTGCGTTTGCGAATTATTATTACAAATAGATTCCTTACAGATAAGAAATTTCCCGAACGTCGTACATGCCTCTCGATTGAGACCCTAATAGTTTATGTTGAATAGTATTTTAATCGATTTAGTGACAAAAGTATTTGTATCCCTTTGAAGTTGCAAATTTAGTTTTAGGTTTAATTGCAGTCAAAATAATTTCTATATCTTGGTAAGATTAAGGACCAAGATTTGAGGAACAAACGTCTACGTGTATTAAGCTAATAAGTACTCTACACTAAACTACTCCTAAAAAAGAGTTTTTAGTTAATTGTACTAAATTAATGGAGACATTGAATTCGAGAAGCGTGATTTAATCAGATAAAGAATTCCAAGATCAACCGTCACCATATGCCTACTCAGTCCACACACTAGTGAATTACAAAGATAAACCTAAAGAACGTTGAGTAAGCGCCCAATCACAATTATTACTTGAATTAACTTAAACTGTTGATAGTCATCCAATAATAAGTACTCTACACTAACTACTCCTAAAAAGAGTTTTTACTTAATTGTACTAAATTAACGGAGAAATTGAATGCGAGAAGGGTGATTTTTTTTATGTGGATTTTACATATTGTACAAGAATGTATTACACAAGCATATCATCAAGTACATTTTTCTTTATTGAAGCACAAGCCATGCGGCGTCTTAACTCATCCACTTCTGAAGCAAATCTTTGAGCAACTGACTTGCTCACGGTCGAAGCCTGCGAGAAGGGTGATTTAATCAGATAAAGAATTCCAAGATCAACCGTCACCATATGCCTTACCTAGTTCACACACTAGTGAATTACAAAGATAAACCTAAAGAACGTTGAGTAAGCGCCCAATCACAATTATTACTTGAATTAACTTAAACTGCTGATAGTCATCCAATAATAAGTACTCTACACTAACTACTTCTAAAAAAGAGTTTTTAGTTAATTGTACTAAATTAACGGAGAAATTGAATGCAAGAAGGGTGATTTAATCAGATAAAGAATTCCAAGATCAATTGTCACCATATGCCTTACTCAGTCCATACACTAGTGAGTTACAAAGATAAACCTAAAGAACGTTGAGTAAGCGCCCAATCACAATTATTACTTGAATTAGCTTAACTTGCTGATAGTCATCCAATCATTGTCTATCTAACTTCGACAGCAGACGCAGACACTTTCACAGACAAAATCACAGGTGAACAATGCTACTGAAGAACATACAAAGATCAATCGAGGCGCAAGAAACGTATCAGATAAAAAACTTAGCTCTAATACTATGGTAAAACTGCATCGATCAAGGTCGTCGAAACTCAGAGAAGCAGATGGAAGCCGAAAGATCGAAAAGAACCAAGATCGGAGCAATTTAGAGTCTAACATTAAGATTTTTATAAAGTTAAAACAAATGGCGCAAAAGCAAAAAGCCAACTTACATAGAGATCTCAAACTAGTCTAATGTGTATAAAATAAAAGAAGCATAAATACATATAGACTCTTGAACTTTGTATTCAGAATCCATATTTAAATTAAACAGCAGAATGGCGCCTAACAACCATTATTTCTAGCTTGATCATGATAAACTAGCTTCAATAAGTTGAACCTAAAACAATCGAAAATTTTATGAGATAATAACAATCAACGAAACTTGATTGAATCAATTAGAAACCAGTATTACTTCTCTTCGTACCAATCGTCTAATTCAAACCACCCTTTATTGAATAATTTCCAACAGCCCCATAACTTAATCATCTTTATCCAATTTATTTAATCAACATTTTATCTTCTCTTAATTAATCCACATCAACAATCGATTGCATATCTATCCTCTCCATACCATGATCAGGGCACAGCTGGTATGACAGATAACCACTAATCACTAAGTCAAAGTCACTGTTTGGGACCATACATTGATGGAGCCCCAAACACAAGTGTAACGCCACGTTTGGGAAGCAATCAAGTTAAGCTTTTTGGATAATGCTAATGAGTGGTATCCAATTTAAGCCAAATTTTGGATTGCGTGCTGCCAAACGCAACCTATTGGATAAGAAATGATGAGGCTAGCTAGCTCAGGTATTACTCATGAGTCATGATCTCCATCGAGTGTGACTTCAATTAGTGGTCGGCAGCCTTGAGTCGGAATAAGTGTTAGGCGCCTCGAGTCCGGTCCTATCCCGAGTCTGGTTTTATTCCGAATCCGGTCCTAGCTTTACGTAAGTCTTTTTATGGTGCGATCCGAGGAGTTTAATGTCGGATTAGTTAAGGCTTCGATTATTCGGTTCGATCTGAAATACGAATCCGATTTAAAATCGTATATTTATTGATGTAAGGACGTTATTGTTATAAAAATATCTCACACGTCCAAACTAGTAGTATTTGCGTTAAAGAGATATTTGTCGATTAATTAGTCATTCATTTAGGGTCAAAATTAGCCCGAATCCGACCCTAGCCCGAAAAGCCATATGAAACAAATTGCCGATAACGATTTTAGGATTCATGAATTTTCTCATGATTCAGTCCGACCCGGCCCTAATGTATAAAGGACTAAGATTCACCAAAAGCCCTACTTAACCCGACCCGACCCGACCCTTTGCCGACCCCTAACTTCAATGATTTCCAAGTTCGTGTGCACCAAACGCAACAAACTCTCATTGATTCTCCACGTCGCATTAGTGTTCCTGTTTTTGGACTGGGTTTTCACATCTTATTTTGGTCCTAATCGAAGGTCAAAATTAGTCAAATGGTGCAAGTAGTAGTGGTAGTAGCTGTCACACCTTTCTTCCAATAGTTCAAGCTATTTGGTCATCTAATACGTAGTATTTGGTTTTCTGCAAAGATTGAAAATGTTTTAATTGATAATGCTTGATGTGAGTTTGATAGAAGAAGTAATCGGTGTTAATTAGCATATAATTAAGATTACTTTTCTTTATGGTCCATCCACTCAAAAACTTAATAATAATTCTATATAAATGAGTGATCAAATAATAAACTTTCTTTAAGCAAAATAAATAAATAAACTTTCTATATTTTCAGAATTTGAGAATCCAATTTTTACCTTTCAAAATGCATTATCAAGTCATTGTGATACTGATACGTGTCTCACTTGCAAAAGTTAAAGTCACCAAGTTTGACTTTGGTAGTGGGACACGTATCAGATACACATTCGAAGATACGTAATAATCTGATGGTCAGATTTATATTCTCAATTCTCAGATTCTCGAATTATAAAATTCTCAACCAAATGCTGATTATATATAAACTTATAAGTTCATATTGGGTATATATTGATACGAGCGTTCAATTAAAACCGCGCCTATCTAGCGGATTTATGAATTTTATTTCGAAGGATCAAGTTCACCTTTTTATAAATCTTTGAATCAGCTAATGAATTCACAAAGATAAGGTGGATCCATTCGAAGGCTACTCAACATGTGTATGTTTTTTTTGATGAAGGAGTAGAGCAATTTATAACATTATAATGCATATCACGATAACCTTTATTAATCTAGTATATATATATTAATATTTAAAGTTCTATCAAGGTATCTCGACAGGATCCCGAAATCATTGTTATATATATCCGCCTCTTGAAGAACAGGCCAGGTCGACACTTTTACCATGGATCCACGCACATCTACCATTAAAATATTGGTACATTCTTTGACATTTGAAGCACAGGCCTCATCGGCCACTGCAAGATATAGCATCGAACAACACATTCACATGCGAGGCGGGATGAGGAAATCATCCATAAGAAATGTAGGAAGCATCCACGAGCAGAGTCGGATCCAGGAATTTTTCGAACTGGGGGTGGATCCAGCAATTTATTTTCATACTAGAGGGGGCATATAATCAAAATGACTGGGGGCGAGATGTAAAAATAATTCAAAAATACATCGTATTAGTCTAATATTAAAGAAAAATCAAAAAATCGACCGGGGCGGCTGCCCCCTTCCCACCATGTGGATCCGCCCATGTCCACGCGTGATGCGAGACAAAGAAAATCATTCACAAGGGATGTAGCAAGCTTCCACGCGAGAGGCAGGACGAGGAAAACATCCACGAGGGATGTAGAAAGCATCCACGTGCGAGGCGGGATGAGGAAAAGGGAAAGAAAGAAGAAAATCTCACAAAGAGAAAATTGGTACTCCAAAGAAGAAAAACATGTATATGTTTTTGTATGATATTATGCTATTATAATATTTTGAAGAAAAAATAATATATTTGATCGGTACAATAATGTTTCAGTATATACCATAGTAGATCATTCAACTTTTATTTAATTCGTATATGTAAAAATTACAATAATCTGTTCTCCACAATATATTTGCTCAACTTTGTCTGTTGACCTTGGTATAAAGATACTTATATTTTTCTTTCAAGGTTTAAATATTTGTATTAATGAGTATGGTTCAGGTAAAAACCACCATTATATATTAAAATTAAAATTGGATTTCAAGCTGACACGTGTCTAATTTCGTCGAAATCTCGGATATAACACGGAGTAGCATTATGGTCATTCCACATAACCTGGATTTCACTTCAGACTTAGCAATGTCCAAGTTAAGTCCGATCAGACTTAATAATATCGAAGTTAAGTGCGATCGGGCTTAACAATGTCTAAGTTAAGTGCGATCTGGCTTAACAATGTTCAAGTTAAGTCCTATCAGACTTAAGAATGTCCAAGTTGAGTCTGAATTTGTCCAAGTTAAGTCCGATCAGACTTAAGACTTAACTTTGGACATTGTTAAGTCCGAATTAAGTCCGATCAGACTTAACTTATGCATCTGAAATTGAATTCGGATATACATCTGTTAAGTCTGAAAAATTTTTAGGATGCTTATACCATCGCATATGTTATATAGTTTTAAACAAGTTAGTTTTAATTTTTTTTATTTACAATAAGCGCTCCGAATTATGATTGGTCGAGAGTGCCAAGTTTCGAATTCCTCGATGGTTTATAATTTTTATATGCAAATGTGGTTTTTATTTGATCCAAACTCTTGTATTAATAAATTATCAATTTTGAACTCATGAAATCAGTGTTATTAATTTCAGACCGGACCAGCCTGTTGGACCGGGAATCGGTCACCGGATCGGTTCGGTTATCTAATTAGACCGTTTTGCAATCGACCCGGTCAAGACCCGGTTGACTCGGTGGTTGAACCGGTCGGTTGAACCGGTTGACCCGACTGATTGACCCGATTTTTCATTAAAATTGTGATTTGATCGGTTTAATCGGTTCGATTTGGTCTGCAAAATATTTATTTATTTTCACTTGGACAAGACTCGAAACTAGTCTTCCTCTATAATTATTCCCTCTCCTTCCACCAAGCTAAACATGATTCTTATTTTATTATTTGTTTCATTAATGTATATTCATTTATCAAATCTATAAAATAATTTACTTATTATCAATTTAACTAGAAATCCAATTAGTCTTAGAAATTTCTTATTGTTGTGACTTGCAAATTAAGACTAAAATTGTTATTGTTGTTCTATTATTGTTGTATTATTGATTTGTACTTTATCAAATTCTAAATTTGACAATTAGTTATGGTATGTTGTTGTAATCAGATCATAAACATGTTATATTTATTCAAGTCATAAATATGTTAAATTATAATATCATATATAAATATTTTATTTTTATTTTTTAAATGTGCGGGTCAAATCGGTTCAATCGGTTTGAACCACTGACCCATTGACCCAGTGACTTGACCGGTTCGATCCACTGATCGATTTTAATAACACTACATGAAATGACTAAAAGTAGAAACAAATAATATTGAAAATTATAGTGCTACCGAAAGAGAGGTGCAGTAGTGGTTAATGTCGTTGTTGAGATCAGTTAGGCCTTCCCTTCTTCATTTTTGTTTTCTTGTTTGTTCAGCTAATATATTCCACAAATCACACTATATAAACCCTTCAGCGTTAAAGACCTACAATGCAAAAACACATACCCTGATCGATCCAGAATCCAAAATGCTCACTAGCAAGACTAATCTTGTTCTTCTTTTTACTTTGTTTTTGGTGGCATGTGTGTTTGCTAGAGAATATCGTCCTGATGCAGTGGAAGGAGGGGGAGGAGGCAGAAGTTTTGCTCAGACCAGCGGCACTCGTTTTTCGAGGAATGGGAAACCGTTATATGTGAACGGCTTCAATGCGTATTGGATGATGTATATGGCTTCTGACCCCTCAACTCGATCGAAAGTGACCTCTGCTTTTCAAGAAGCTTCGGAACATGGGATTAACGTTGCCAGGACTTGGGCTTTCAGCGACGGTGTCTATCGTGCATTACAAGTTTCTCCAGGGACATATAACGAGGACATGTTTAAGGTACAGCGAAATTCTCAACTTGCGAATCGTACAAAACATAAATACTAGGCTCTAAGTATTCGGTAATTTTTTCACTGTTAAAATTATTTTGCATAGAAAATTACATGACCGATACGTCTTGAAAAAAAATTTTATTTTTTTAAAAAATCTGCAGGGATTAGATTTTGTGATATCAGAAGCAAAGAAGCATGGGATTTATCTGATACTGAGTCTGGTTAACAACTGGGATGACTACGGCGGTAAAAAGAAATATGTTCAATGGGGTCAGGAACGAGGAGGTCACAACTTAAACAAACCCGACGACTTTTTCATCAATCCCACCATAAAAGGATACTACAAAAATCATATCAAGGTAAATTTTATATACTAATTAAATCGAAACAATATAATGATTCGTAGTTTTTTGTGTCTCTCTGATTAATATTTCTGCGACTAGTAAAAGTTTTTGGATACTTGTTTAATAGGCTGTGCTTACAAGAGTTAACTCGATCACTGGCGTCGCTTATAAAGATGACCCCACGATTTTCGCTTGGGAGCTGATGAATGAACCACGTTGTGACTCCGACCCCTCTGGAAATAGTATTCAGGTGTATATTTGTAGGGTAACAAATTTAATTTTCTTACGAAAAATGATACCTTGAGACTTTTATGCTCATTGAAATCTTTTGTCATCGCGTAGAGTTGGGTTAAGGAAATGGCAGCATATGTAAAGTCTCTTGACAGAAACCATATGTTGGAAATCGGGCTCGAAGGATTTTATGGGAAATCCTCACCGGAAAGGGTTCAGCAAGTAAATCCGTGGAACTCGTTGTACGGAACTGATTTTATTTCCAACAATCAAATACCTGAAGTCGACTTCACAACAATTCATATCTACCCTGACCAATGGTTGCACCTAAACTCATTTAATTAGTTACATATCATTTTCAAACATTTCTCGTAAATTTATTTATTTTTGTCTAAATGCGTTGATTTGTAGGACTTCTGGTGGCGAGGAACAACAAGTTACTTACGTTGACAAGTACGTGAAAGCGCATATTGACGATTCATTGTCAGTGATCAAGAAACCTATTCTCCTTGCGGAGTTTGGCAAATCCTCGAAGTCATCAGGCTACACGGTGGCAGCAAGAGACCAATATTTTGGGCATCTATTTGACACCATTTACAACTGTGCTAGTTCCAACGGTCCGTGTGGTGGGACGCTATTCTGGCAACTGTTAGCACAAGGAATGAATAACATGGACGACGGATACGGAGTTGTTTTGGAAGAAAGTCCATCCACTGCAAGAATCATTAATCAACAATCTTACAGGCTTGCCAAACTGAGCTGATAAATTCAGCATCTAAGACGGATGAGTAATAAATCCTTACTATTGCTTGTGTATCATAGTAATCTAAGTCTGATCATGTGGCTAAACTTGGATACTGTATAGGTGTGTAATATTTACTACTAGTAGATAAGGGACCAAAGGGTAGCTATCTGAAATGTAAGCTAGAATGTGTTTTTGATAAATTAAAGAAAAAAACTACCCTCTCTGGGTCTGGGATTTTTAAATTTTCTAGCTTTTAAACTATGAAAATCAGCCGATAATGGTGCAGTTAATGGTTGAATCCTTGATTTGTGTATTTACAAAGTAAAGGGTTCCAATCCCACCCATAACACTTTTCTCCCACAATTTGTATGAGTTTAGATGTTTCCTCTTTCCTTTCCTTTCCTACCACAGTGAAAAGAAAAATGAAAATCATGAAAAATAAATATCTCAATCATAGTTTCTCCCGGTCTTTGAAAAAATTGTACAATAGCTTTTATTTAAAGAATTAATCAGTTCGAAAAGGGTATTGGTCTAGTGGCTTGAGCTACAAGGGTTCGATTTTCGCGTGGATATGATGTTCCTCCCTCGCGGAGATAGTAGTGTCACCGACGAGATCGCGGACGGAGAACGAATCACATCAATTTATCGTGCATCGGAATAACTTAGATAGGGAATTATGTATAATGACAATAATAGCCCCACAAACATATAATATGGATATTCAAAATAATAATAAAACGAAAAATAAAGTCCGTTAAATCAAAATTGAGTGGTTATAATTAATTCTCATTTCTCATCAAAATTAATACTTCTCATATGATCGTCACTCTACTTGGATAACTAATACAAATTGTACCAAAGAAAACGTGTCACAATTTAGACATCAAATTTCAGGGCCAAAAAGCAAAATGAAGCTGGAACTAGATCACGTGTTGTGCAGCTAAATGCTGCTAGCAGGGAACGACATCGTTTTGTTTTGATTGTCGAAAATACCTAAATACCCCTTTGAAAAGAAAACCAACCGCTTCTCAAAATCACCGCTGAGACCTGTCGCAAACCAATCGCTTCTGTTCCGAAATTAGGACGGCGTTCTCCTAAATCATCCAATAAAAACCTCCTGCAAGAAAGTGAACCCCTTCTTTGAATAGCTGCTATTTTATGCGTTATTTCAATCCTAATCCAACCAACCTCAAATCCCAGAGTCACGGTTGACATAGCCAGGTGGTGGATATAGAAAGTAGCGAGACATCTTTGTAAAACTTAGGGTTGGTTCAAAAGTTGATCGAATTAAGGTTGCGCGAATGCACACGCTGAACAAAATATTGAAAATTGAAAACAAGAATAAATGGAGCAATCAATCGATTGATTGAAAAAACAGACCGATAAAAGAGATCATAGGAGTCGACTAGAAAGCTAAACAGGGATTCGAGCGGCGGGTTGATAATTGTTTGCTTTAGGTGGGGGTATTTAGGTATTTTCAAGAATTGTTCAGAACAACATGTTGTCGTTCCCGACTGACAACATTTAATTACGCAACACGGGATCTGGTTCCAATGAAGCTGCTTCATAGATATCAAATACAACCTCAGTGCTCTGATCAGTCGAGATTTCGACTAGTTAATTGCTCCATACGATGAAGGATATCACTCGTTCTCCTGGAAAATTATCATCATTTAACCTCTTTTCTAGTGTTTCACATCATATATACATATATAATACTTTTGGATTGATCCGAAGCAAAGCAAAGCAATTGGTGAAGATTTGGGCGAAAACAGGACAAAACAGGGTAGATTGACCTTTCCATCTTATTTTGCACGCACAGATTGCATATGGTGTCCAAATTGATTGATTCAAAGCTTGTTGGAAATCTAATTCAAAGGCCTACAACTTTGTAGTTGATACCAAGTGCAGATTCTAAGGTTTAGACCTCCAAAAAGGCACTGGAAGTCAGGTCCTGTGACACTCCCTGCTGTCACGGGACAATAGAACTGTCACGGGACTTGGCCGTGGCAACGATATCTTTAGGTCCCGTGACAGCCCGTGTCGGCCCGTGACAGTTAAGATGTCACGGGACTTTCCTAATTTCGACCTTAGATAATTATGGAAATTCGAGCTATCAAGAGAGGCATTCGACCAGATCAAAAGGTGTGCTTATTTTGAGGTTAAAGAACCCTAACTTGGGAGAGAAGATGGAGAACATCGCGAGAGTTTGAGGATCATCGAGCTACATCGTTTACGGTTAACTCGTCCTTAATATTCTCTTATTACACTATTAGTGGTTTAATCGCCATGAATAGCGAGTAGTCTTCTTTATTCTTGGATCCTACGGATCCCGTGCGATGTACCCAACTCTTCATGTGATCATATGAATGTTTTTCATTAATGCAAATCGAATATTCAATTTCATCGTGCTTAATTTATCGTTCTTGCAAGTATTTACATTGAATGGGATGTTTGGATGCTAGAACGTATTTAGGTTTACCGAAAGATGGATGGGTCCTAAGTATTAACTGGATTGTATGAAAACCTTTGGTTTAATAAATCGAGATCGTTGATAATCCGAGGATGGGCGGCGTTCAACGATTAAGGTTAATCTAGATAATGATCCGTGGATAGGCGACTTATCTAGTGTTATTTTGGTTTAATTCGATATTCGATAGCATGATGAATTACATGATAATGATTGCATGATTAGTGGGGTTAGCACGGGTGAAGTATGGTCCTGGAATTCTTTCTCTGATTGAGTCACAAACCTTTAATTTTCTGCTATTTAATTTCTGCTTGTTTCACACCAAAACCTTAAGTAATTCGGAATAGCTAAATAGGTCACTAGTTAGCTAGTACTCACACACATATTGCTTGGATCGACCATTGGCTTACCAAGGTTTATAAATTTTGTTTGACTGCAATTTGACCCCTAAAACTCACAATTTGACAATTATAAAGAGTTAAAAATACGCTTGTCAAAATGGCGCCGTTGCCGGGGAGCAGCTTTTAGTGTGATATTAAATTTAACTAGTTTAGTTTAGACTACTCCATTTTTTTTATTACTCCCTTGTACATACTCTATATACTTCCGACCTTTGCTAATCACTTTTATTTTGCATGTTGCGAGAAAGTTCTCTTTTGGTCATCAAGATGCCTACCCAAGGGA
This sequence comes from Rhodiola kirilowii, assembly GCA_033675215.1. Taxonomy (NCBI): domain Eukaryota; kingdom Viridiplantae; phylum Streptophyta; class Magnoliopsida; order Saxifragales; family Crassulaceae; genus Rhodiola; species Rhodiola kirilowii. The sequence goes on from CM066199.1 coordinate 19,161,506, forward strand.
AGAGACATATTCATACGATACGATTTGGGAAGGAAATCAACATCAGTTTTATGGTCAACAGTATTATCGAGATGACCTTTATCAAGATGACCACTATTATGAGAGTTATCAGAACCAGTCTCAGCAGCAGCAAAATTAGAATTCGGGGTGCTATAATAATTAGGGGAGAGTGACGGAGCCCACTGCACTGTCGTTAAGGTGCAATGTTCTCTGTACAAATAAATTTATATTTTCCGCTACTCGCGACTTCACTACTGGGTAGTAAGTGGTAAGTAAGGGTCGAACCCAAGGGAATTAGGGGGATACGTTGTTCTTTAAGGGATTTGTACAGCGAGGGAGCGTGTTTTAAGGTTGATTGAGTTTTAGCGGTTATGACTAAGTGACTTTTTTGGTTGTTTTTGGTTTTGAGTGCGTAAAAGTAAATTACAGAAAATAAATACTGAAAAGTAAAAAGAAAGACTTACAGTGGGTGATGCGTGATTTGCGAGTCCTCCGGAAGATGAGCGGTTGATGATTGTAGATTTGTAGTTATACTAATATTAAAAGTAAATACAGGGGGTTTTGTAATCTAAAGAAAACATTCGGTTTCAGGGGCCTTGTATCATAGTTGTTTATCATTGACTGTTAATGATCATACTAAGTGTTCAAAGATGAATCGAGGCCATTTCTAAGCGCAAGACTTGCAACATCGTTTAAAACACTTGTGCTACTTTAGACTAATTCCTCCTTTCGAAGTATCTTAGCCTTATGTGCATCCATTTGATATTCTGTTACGATTTCCCAAAATGGTTTTTTAGATAAGTCGAACTCCTCAGATAAGTTTTGCTTTTTACAGCTTCCACTTACCGAGTATGTTCACGAATCCCCATGGAAGAGCTTTGCTTGTTACAGCTTCCACTCAACCTTGGAAATTCTGACTATATATGGCACATAGAACAAGTTTTGAACACAAAGATGCACTAGGTGCAGGGTCTAAAATATTTTACAATACAAGTACACCCATAGCTACGAATAAAGAGTTTAGCTACGAATATCCATAGAGGTGGATACCATAGCTAAATACTCGGGGGTTTTTGAAAACAGTAAGAGGAGAGGGGGTGGAATACTCAAGAACCAACATGAGTATTCCCAATCCTACTGAATACTCAAAAACCAACAGGAGTATTCTCTACAGTATTATAATACTCAAGAACCAACAGGAGTATTATAATTTCAAACCAAACTTGCAAAGTAACAAAATGTAGAGAGATAAGTGTTTATTGATTTTGGAATTGTTGTTTTACAAAGGAATTGGCTTGTATTTATAGCCATGGGAGAGGGATGAGAGCCATACACTTGTCACATGGGGAGAGGAGGAGCAAGGAGGAGAAGCCACATGGGGGGAGGCTTAGCCGCCGGTGGCCGGTCACCTTGGAGGAGAGCCGCCGGTTGGAAGAGGAGGAAGGGAGGGGTGAGGTGGCTTGGCCACCCATGAGTCATCTATTCTTCCCAAAGACGCCGGTCACTAGGAGATAAGGATGAGTTTTGTGAGTTTTGTGCAGTCTTTTCACAAAACTATCAGTCCAATTTCGCTCCGGTCTGACTTTGGTTGTTCCTTGGTTGGATTTGAATTGAGTAATTCAATGTCAGGATCTTGAGATTTCTTCATTCAGCGTCTGATCTTGACCTTGGAATGACTCGTAACATCTTTTCAGCGTAAAATCCTCTCCTTAGCGTGTTTTCTCTCTAAGCGCCAAAATACCCTGTAGAAATATATCGGGACTAACAAGCAGAAGTTAGATAGACAAACAGTCTAATTTGGTGGGTTTTACTATTTTTTGATTCGTATAATTATGGTCCATCAGATTACCCCACACTTTTAGTTGTTCGTCCCGAACAATGCTATTAAAGGGCGGCACACTAAGTAAGTTTGTTGAAATATGAAAATTAGACTGTGGTACTAGATTTATCCTAATTCATGCATTACTTACTTATTACCAAATTGAACTGTGTAAATAAATAGAAGAAACTTGATACTTGTACCTCCGTGCTGAGATGCAAATTATTCTGGATGTTTCGGGAGATAGCCCTTTTTAGGCTCCTGGACTGCAACCTCGGGACCGTCTAGCACTATATGGTTTCCTTGTAGCTTTCTCTAGCACGTGATTCGGTTCGGGTTTCAATGGTTTGAGTACTTTGATTTTCTTTTGGCGAGGGACTGCTTTTGTAGTGAATCGTCCTTTGGCCTTTGATTTGACTCTTTGAGTACTTCACTTTTTGTTCGGTTAAAACCTTCACAATTTTGGGCCTTTGGCCTCTTGATTTGCTTCTTTGAGCTTTTTGCGTCTTTGTGACTTGCTAGTCCATTTTCTCAAGCCTTTTTGGGAGGTCCAATCATCGCCCGCAAGCCTATGAAAATACCTCCCCGCTCCTCTCATCCTTGTCGTTTCGCGCGGGTCAAGATGAGGGTCGCTCATCTATTTTCTCGGCTACTTTGACTAGAGAGAGGACGGTCTGATTCCCGTCCTCGCCTTTTTTTCTTTTTGCATAAACACTGCATGGCGGAGATGACTTCAATCTTCACTGAAACCCAAAGTGCAGCCTCCACTGACTTCGAAAACCATATAGTTTGATTCGATCCTTCGATTGCTTGCCAAGCCTCTCTGGGGCATTTCTATCAACTCCACATCCCTAGTTTATCTCAGCACAAAGGGACAAATGAGAAGTTACGTTCTAAGTTTTTAGACAGTTGAATTTTCACAAGGTAAATGCATGAATTTTGATCTATCTTTTTCACATTCTCAAGTTCATATTTTCAAAAAGATAATATTAAAAAAAAGAAAAGAAAAACATGTTATTTATTTATGTACACATGCGGATCTCACCCCACACTTTTGAACGAAGGCGTGCCTTTCAGCACTACTTAGTTCAAAAGCCATGCAAGCAGACAATTACGAGAAGGAAATGATATTAAGGAAAGGTAAGATCAGAACTCCCTTTCTGTGTCGAATGACATGGCATGAGGCTGGATAATCGAGGGAGTTCGGCTGGGGCCTTGAACTCTCAGCGCAGGCCCGGTAGTTCACGGAAGCTGCCTGGCTGATCTGATCGTGCTCCAAAAACCAATTCCTAAATAGTCAAATCATTCTATGCACCAAGTGGGTGAGAGCGACTTATTGATAAAAACTAAAAGACAGAAAATAAAAAGACAGAAAGTAAAATAGTGTCGGGTTACCTCCCGACCAGTGCACTTGTTTAACGTCATTGGCTCGACAGTACCTTATTCCTGGATCACTGGTTGGGGTCCCATGGGTGCTTGAGGTCGAACTTCTTCCCAACTGCTTTCTTAATCTGTCCCAAGTTCTCATATGGCAGCGGGTTTGGTTCTGATATCCATTGAACCGATAATTTCTTCTTTACATTCTTCCGAGAAGGTGGGGATCCTTCGACCATAGCTGTTGGTCTTTTGAGTCGGATTTTCTTGTTTCTCCATCCGGGCTTCCATTCCACCGGGCCATGTCTTGGTCGTTTCTTCATGTTTGAATGGGTGGCACTTTTGCAATTCTTGAAATTCAGTATTGTGCCATCAAGCATTGGTGACCTCAGGCATGTCTCCATGTGAAGCCTTTTTTTTGTGGCAGCGACGAATAGTCGTCCTAGAACGAGCGAGTTTTCAGGGCTGCTTTGTTGAGTCGTGGTGAGTGAGAGCTCCATTGATGGCTTTTCTTGCTCTTGATTTGTCTCCATCTCCCCTTGTACCTCAGCATAGGTCACATTATCCTTGGTGGCTGTGATTTGCATACAAACCGAGGGGAAGTGTTGGGGAACTTCCACCATAAGGCCTAGGTCTTTCTTGGACAGCTTGATAATGAGGCCCAGGCCTGCCTTAGGTGCTTCGATAGTGAGGATCGGGTATGTTTCGGGTGCTTCGAGCGCAAGGACCGGGCTTGCCGTGATTTCCTCGGTTAGTTCGGCAGTGAGGTCCGGGCATGTCTCGGCTGATTTGGCAGTGAAGTCCGGGACTTCCTTGGGCAGATTGGTGATGATGCACGGGCTTGTGTTGGGTGCTTCGACAGTGAGGACCGGGCCTATCCTGGCCGGTTCTTCTTCGATTATTTGTGAGTCCTCATCCTTTGTCGGCGCTTCATTATCAATTTGGTGCATCGGCCCTTGTTTTGTGCTTTCAGCCAAATCGTCAATGAGGTCCCAAGTTTTAATTATGGTTAACTTCCTGATTGAGCCTCCTGCTGCATCGTTAAGTCTTTTCCGCTCAAGTGGCATCATTCCATCGAGAAACCTTTGAAAAAGATCGTTGTTCGTGAATCCATGGTGCGGACAGCTCGTTATAAGGGAATCGTAGTACCATAAGTACTCGTCCAAAGTTTCATCCAGGGATTGCTTTAGGTTGTTGATCTTCTTGCGGGTTTCAAGTTCGAAAGATGGAGTGGCTCTTTGACAGGGAGCGGTGAGATAATTTGGCCGGGGAAACTCTTTTAGAAATTTGGCTCGAAGATTTTCATAACAGCTTTCATACTCTGCACATGAGTAATACCATTCTATTGCCGAGTCAGTTAGAGAAAGTTTGAAGCATTTCAGCTTAAACTCCTCTAACGTCTCATTCTCAGGTTTCATGTGGCGGCAGATGTGATGAAACAGTTGGCAATGTACCACAGAGTTCTCTTCAATGGTACCTCTTAATTTGGGGAGACAGCTAAGCATTTCAAACATAAGGTTGCTGCGTCCATCATTCCAAGGCGTGCTTTCGTAGTAGGTAGACATAGTGAATTATGTAAAAAAGAACAACTATCCATTCGCTAATTCCCCGGCAACGGCACCAATTTGACGGAGCCCACTGCACTGTCGTTAAGGTGCAATGTTCTCTGTACAAATAAATTTATATTTTCCGCTACTCGCGACTTCACTACTGGGTAGTAAATGGTAAGTAGGGGTCGAACCCAAGGGAATTAGGGGGATACGTTGTTCTTTAAGGGATTTGTACAGCGAGGGAGCGTGTTTTAAGGTTGATTGAGTTTTAGCGGTTATGACTAAGTACTTTTTTGGTTGTTTTTGGTTTTGAGTGCGGAAAAGTAAATTACAGAAAATAACTATTGAAGAGTAAAAAGAAAGACTTACAGTGGGTGATGCGTGATTTGCGAGTCCTCCGGAAGATGAGCGGTTGATGATTGTAGTTATACTAATATTAAAAGTAAATACAGGGGGGTTTTGTAATCTAAAGAAAACATTCGGTTTCAGGGGCCTTGTATCATAGTTGTTTATCATTGACCGCTAATGATCATACTAAGTGTTTAAAGATGAATCGAGGCCATTTCTAAGCGCAAGACTTGCAACATCGTTTAAAACACTTGTTCTACTTTAGACTAATTCCTCCTTTCGAAGTATCTTAGCCTTATGTGCATCCATTTGATCTTCTGTTACGATTTCTCAAAATGGTTTTTTAGATAAGTCGAACTCCTCAGATAAGTTTTGCTTGTTACAACTTCCACTTACCGAGTATGTTCACGAATCCCCATGGAAGAGCTTTGCTTGTTACAGCTTCCACTCAACCTTGGAAATTCTGACTATATATGGCACATAGAACAAGTTTTGAACACAAAGATGCACTAGGTGCAGGGTCTAAAACATTTTACAATACAAGTACACCCCTTTAACCGAATAAAGAGTTTAGCTACGAATATCCATAGAGGTGGATACCATAGCTAAATACTCGGGGGTTTTTGAAAACATTAAGAGGAGAGGGGGTGGAATACTCAAGAACCAACAGGAGTATTCCCAATCCTACTGAATACTCAAGAACCAACAGGAGTATTCTCTACAGTATTATAATACTCAAGAACCAACAGGAGTATTATAATTTCAAACCAAACTTGCAAAGTAACAAAATGTAGAGAGATAAGTGTTTATTGATTTTGGAATTGTTGTTTTACAAAGGAATTGGCTTGTATTTATAGCCATGGGAGAGGGATGAGAGCCATACACTTGTCACATGGGGAGAGGAGGAGCAAGGAGGAGAAGCCACATGGGGGGGAGGCTTAGCCGCCGGTGGCCGGTCACCATGGAGGAGAGCCGCCGGTTGGAAGAGGAGGAAGGGAGGGGTGAGGTGGCTTGGCCACCCATGAGTCATCTCTTCTTCCCAAAGCCGCCGGTCACTAGGAGATAAGGATGAGTTTTGTGAGTTTTGTGCAGTCTTTTCACAAAACTATCAGTCAAATTTCGCTCCGGTCTGACTTTGGTTGTTCCTCGGTTGGATTTGAATTGAGTAATTCAATGTCAGGATCTTGAGATTTCTTCATTCAGCGTCTGATCTTGACCTTGGAATGACTCGTAACATCTTTTCAGGGTAAAATCCTCTCCTTAGCGTGTTTTCTCTCTAAGCGCCAAAATACCCTGTAGAAATATATCGGGACTAACAAGCAGAAGTTAGATAGACAAACAGTCTAATTTGGTGGGTTTTACTGTGTTTTTGATCCGTATAATTATGGTCCATCAGAGAGCAAACGGTAATTTACCGTTTACCGTTTACCGATTTACCGACATGTAAAATTCTATTCCGTTTACCGTTACCGATTCACCGTTTTACCGATATTTCGGTAAAACGGTAAATCGGTAAATTTTGGTAAATTTACCGATTTTACCAAAAATTATTATTTTTCTAATTTTTTAAATATATATTATAAATCTTATAAATATATATGTTTATTTTTAATATATATAAATATTTTTGTAATTTTTTTCTTTATAATATATAATTTATTTATTTATATTTTTCGGTAAAACGGTAAATTTACCGATTTCAGAATTATTCCGTTTACCGACTTATTATTACCGTTTTACCGTTGGTAAATTTACCGATTTACCGAATTGATTCTCCCCTAATAATATATTTAACGGTAAATTTACCGACGGTAAACGGTAATTACCAAGTTTTGGTCTCCCCTAATAATAATCCAACTCCACCTCAGCGAGCTCAGAACCCCGTACCGACGTCAAATATAGAAGCCATGCTAGCTAGCTTCATAGCCGTCCAGCGAAAGACATCTGAGGATCAGCGAAAGACGTTTGAAGATCAGCGAAAAGCATCTGAGCAAACCGCTGCAGAGGTAAGAGACATGCGAAGGTCAATAGAGCAACTCGCTGCCAGACAGAAAATACTGAAGGATCACTTAGAGAAGCAAGCCATTGCAGCCACCAATGCATGCAGAGACGAGGACATCGAGATGGTAATGGCCAATCGTCAAGAGGGTCAAGTCTATGAAGCACATTCATCTTCAGTTTTATTTCCAATCCACATGGAAGATGATCAGAATACGAGAATGCTCTCAATACTAGAACAACCTGTTTGTGAGGATGGTTTTGAGGCATTGGGAACGGTTGCCAAGGCTTGCACTGAGTTGGAGGATGATGAGTTTTGTACTGATGATGTCTCAGAATATAAAGATACATCTCCCTCCACTACGATTGCTTCCAAATGTCATTTAGCTGAAATTACAGAAGAGAACATCATTCCACCAATTTCTCTAGGCGCTGATGAGCTATCAAAAGATTATAGGTACAAAGACTTTGTTGATGTGTACCTTAACTCGATTACAGAGGATCCTCACATACATATGAATGTGATAGTGAAGGGAAATTTTGAAGTATGGGAACGTGAGTTCCTAGCTAAAGAGTATACAGGAAGTGTGCTTGTTGGAGCTAGTTTTGAAGATGCATATATTGCCGCACAGCCTCCAGACAAGTTTCGACAGTTCTTGCCTTACGTCTTGAAACTGTTATTAGGGAGCTTCTACAGCCCCTTGATTCTTAAGGGTCTCGAATTTTTGAAGGGACTGCACGCTCTACTTAACGTTCATGTCATACTAGATGGACTTAAATTTCAATGGGATTTGAAGGTGGATTGACACTATCTCCCTTGCTATGTCTAGCCAAGACGTTAAACTAGGCCTCTTCGGGGAGTAACCCGCGCTGTAGGTATTTAGCTAGTTTTCATCTGCATTTGCATTGTGTGATTTCATGTGTGTGCAGCAGTTTTAGGCGTGGAGTGCCAGCACAAGGAGAGGTCGAAACAGCTCTGTAACTCCCGTGACAGCCCATGACACAAGGTCTGTCACTGGACTAAGGCGCTGTCACGGGACCCAGCAGTGGCGACGCAATTTTCAAGGGGTTCGTGATAGCCCGTGACACTAGGATTGTCACGGGACCAAGCTGTGGCGATGACAAAACCCAGTCCCGTGATGTCCCGTGACACCCCGTGACAATTAAGGTGTCACGGGACCTGCTCGAATCATTTACCTCTGTATTCATTTGGCTTCCCTTATCCAGGTTTCTTCGCAATTATCGATGCTAACCTATCACTTGTGCAGCTCTATGTGTTTATCTGTATATCTACCAGCTCACAAGTCGTGTTTGACTCACCGGACATCGCTTAATCTCCATGGATATCACACCATCGCACACGAGGGAAGTTCATATGTACCTTTTCTTATCTTTTATTTCTTCGCTTAGGGACTAAGCTCACTTTTAAGTGTGGGGTGGATAGTGCATAGTCACACACATTGCATATCACATTCACTCTTGCATATGCTCAACTGTCTATGTATTGCGATTGAAATCCTCATTTTCTATGATAATTCTTGACTTATTGTCACTCTTTTGAAATCGAAGTCTAGGACTTGAAATAGTTTTAATCGTGCATGTATTCTCTTGAGTCAGTATCATTGCTAGCCTTTGCCTATCACGTGGTTTACGTATTTCTTGAAGCATGTTTGAGACTTAATATTAGTAGACACCGGTTCAAAAATGTCAAAAACTTAAATATGCATCTCTTTTTCTAGGTGACCTTAGTACTACTATGCATTTCTCTGTACTTGTTGTGATTGCATGCACCCGCCTTCATACATACACTATGTCAAGTTTTAAGTGTGGAGTTAGAAAAAAAGGAGAGCAATATATTTTCGATCAAGAACGAAGTTCTGAATTTTCAAAACAGGGTGAAAAGTCGTTCCCCGAGCATAGTTGTTTTTGAGAGAAAGAAAATACCAAGGGCAAAGTGAGAAAAGTCACCCATTGTGTACGAAAAAAAATATTTTCTGCCCCCTTTTGTTTGATGTAATTCCACCTTTTCATTGCATGCGAACATGACTTGTCTTGAGAATTCATGTACTAGAAACTAAGCGACGATCCTCGTGCTTGCACTGAATTTTTGATGTAATTTTCGTACTATTTTTCAGAAATATTCTTAAGCCAGGCTCCTCTTCTCTTACGGGTCATTGCCTAGTCCTTGACACTTGAGAATGAGCTTTGCGCCAAGAACTCGTGGACTATCCCTAGATAGCATAGGTGAATGGCGAGCATGTTTTGTGTAACTATTCGTGTTCTTTATACATTGCTATAGAACTACTTAGAACATGTGATTAGTCGATTGCTAGCCGTGTGTACTGACCGTTTGAATGCATAACTCGTTTAATCTATGATTGTCTGATAACTTTGATGAAGATGTTTAACTTGAAGTCGAGGTAACACGATGAATCCGAGGTATGACATGACTTTACCGTGACTCGTTGAACATCATTTCATGCATACACGTTAGTTAGTTGTATTGGGGATTTGTAGGTAGTTACATTCCTGAAAACCTTCACGAGACTATACTCGTCCTACTAGGGCAGCCTAGGGGTTTAAAGGCTTGATGCATATGCTAAATGCATGCGTGTCCTCTACGACAGTGAGTTATCTTTTTGTTTTTGTTTTTGTTAGAATTGATCACATGACACTGAGTGGGTAGCTTAGAAACATATGGTTGTTGAGCCTCACATAGACTTGCATTTATTCTAATATTTATTCGACATTTGTTTGGGACGAACAAATCCTAAGTGTGGAGTGTTTTGATCAGTCAGGATTTCGACTAGTTAATTGCTCCATACGATGAAGGATATCACTCGTTCTCCTAGAAAATTGTCATCATTTAACCTCTTTTCTAGTGTTTCAGATCATATATCACAGATATAATACTTTTGGATTGATCCGAAGCAAAGCAAAGCAATTGGTGAAGATTTGGGCGAAAACAGGACAAAACAGGGCAGATTGACATTTCCGTCTTATTTTGCACGCACAGATCGCATATGGTGTCCAAATTGATTGATTCAAAGCTTGTTGGAAATCTAATTTAAAGGCCTTCAACTTTGTAGTTGATACCAAATGCAGATTCGAAGGTTTAGACCTCCAAAAAGGCACCGGAAGTCAGGTCCCGTGACACTCCCTGCTGTCACGGGACAATAGAACTGTCACTGGACTTGGCCGTGGCAACGATATCTTTGGGGTCCCGTGACAGCCTGAAAGGCCGTCGTCGTGGCTTGCCAAATTTATATTTTATAAGTCCACTACTATTGGCTTACTATGAGTTAGTAAAGTGGCAAGTAAGGGTCGAACCCAAGAGAGTTAGTTCGGTTACTTGTTGTTCTTGGAAGCAATAATGTAAATAAAACAGTTGGGGTTTTGCAAGTAGTTTAGAGACTAGTGCAAAAGTGAATAACTAAAGTGGTTCTCGATCGAGAGGAAGTATTCGGTCTAGGGGCCTTCTATTGTGGCTCCGTTCATCATCGACCTCTAATGATCTAATTTTGTGTCCATGAGTGTGGTTACTCCGTTTCAGGTTATAACCCGAAGTAAGGCCATTTCAAGCACTTACACCACAATCTACTTCATTTCAAGATATAGACTTCTAGTTCTAGCAAGACTAATACTCCATTTCAAGATGTATTAGGCTAAGTGCAGCCGCTTGATCTCACGTTTCAGTATCAAACAAGCGGCAAATAGAGGGATTGAACTACTCGGCCAAGCTTTTCCATTTCAAGCATCCACTTAGCTTTGCTTGTTCAATCCGAGATAAATGGCACAAGAACTAGTAGAACACAAAATAGCATTAAGTAAAGGGTCTCAAAACGTTGCCACAATATATGAATCCCTAAATCGAATACGGGGTTTAGCTACTAGTATCCATGAGAAGGAATACAATAGCAATAACAGAAAGTAAAGGGAATGCTATCTATTGCCGAGATGAAGAGTAGAGAGAGAAGCTCCAAGCCGATCAGATTTTGAGGAGAGTTTTTGGTATCAATTTCGAACTTTCATTTCCTTGGCCAAGGGGGCTTATTTATAAGAAATGGATTAGGGTTTCCTCTTGACTTGGGTGCCACTCTTGCTCTGGAAGTAGCCAAAACGGATTGGCATGAGCCAAATAATGAAATGCTTGGTTTCCTCTTCACTTGGGCGCCACTCTTGCTCTGGAAGTAGCCAAAATGGATTGGCATGAGCCAAATGATGAGATGCTTCTAGAACCATCGAGATTTTGCAAGTGGGCCAGTTTTGGCTTGGAACTCAAGTGTGGGCCAATAATGCCTTGTGGTGATTTTGGCATAAGATGCCATCTTTTAAGACCGATTCCTCCTAGACCTTCCAAAGTACCTAAAATGCAACATAGCACTTAACAAGTAAATGTTCACATGACAAATTGTCGAATTGGTGGGAATTGCTGACTCGATGAGTCGTATAAATACGGCTCATCAAACCACCCCACACTTAAACTTGTTCGTCCCAAACAAGGTCTAGGTCATAAAAGGAAAAATAACTAAACACCACAAGCTCTTCGGCATCCTAGATATGAATATGAGTTGCTAGTCTAGACTTCACCTTTCCATGCATAACTCAACCGTTACTAAAAGCATTGTGTTCAAACATGGAAATAACTTGATACGTGTTACCTTTGAGCCGAGATGTAAACCAATTCGGATGAATGGGAGTCCTTTTTAGACCCATGATCTACACTCTCGGTTCCGAACTCTTGCTATATGGTTATACTTCATTGCTTTTTCTTGCACGTGATTTGTTCGAGCTTCAAGGGTTGAGTTCTTTTGCTTTGGTTGGATAGCTTTTGTAGTGAGTTTGGCCTTCAACCTTTGATATGACAGTGGTGTACTTCACTTTTGTTTCGTGTAGAACTTTCACACTTTGGCTGATTTTTTTCTTTGAACTTTGCTCCTTTGTTGTGAATTGCTTGTCCTTTTCTTTTGAAGGAGGTCCAATCATCGACCGCGAGCATATGGAAATACCTCCCCGCTCTTTCTCGTCCTTGCCCTTTTTTGCGCGGATCAAGATGAGGGTCGCTCACCTATTTTCCTGGCTACTTCGGACTAGAGATAAGACGGTCTGTTTTCCCATCCCGCCTTTACATAAACGCTGCAGTGGCAGAGTCAACTCTGATCCAATAAGCCTCGAAGTGCTAGCCTCCACGAAATCCATATAACCATATAGTTCGAAGTCCGGTCCTTTGAGTGCTTTGTCAAGCCTTTCTAGGACGTTTCTATCAACTCCACATCCCTGTTTATCTCAACTCACAAGGGCACCTAGAGGGTTAAGATCACATGAAGTCACACAATTCAGATTTCATAAGAGGAATGCATGTAATCGGCTCTATCTATTTCACATCATGAAAGTTCAATACCGCATATCTAGGAAATAGAGCAAATTCCATACTTTCAAAAATCAAAATTTTTAAGGGAAACGTGCCGACTCTATGCATGTGCAAGAAATAAACGTGCTGACACAACAACTGGCTCTCCCACCCCACACTTTTGAACAAAGCCGTGTCCTCACGGCACGACTTAAATTCAAGCACACAATGCATGCAAAATGAAAAGTAGGAAATAAAGCAAAGAAAAGATAGAACAATACTCCCCTCATGTTGTCGTTTTGGCAGGGGCTCGAGAGAATTCGGCCGGGGCCTGGTACGTTCCCTGCATTCAGAACGTTTCTTTCCCCAAAATGCAATGAGGTGAGTATGAACTAAGAAAATAAAAACTTGAAAATGAAAAACATGCCGGGATGCCTCCCGACGAGCGCCTTTGTTTAACGTCGTTGGCTCGACGTTACCTCTTTAGGGATCACAAGTTAGGATCCCATGGGCGTGTGAGGTCAAACTTTGCCTCAGCTGCTCCTTCAATCTGCCCAAAGTACTCATATGGCAGTGTGCTTTGTTCTGCTCTCCATTGATCAGGCGGGTTCGCCTTCACATTCTCCCAAGATGGCTACGACATCTTGCTCATAGCTGCCGGCCCGGTCGCTTGTACAGTCCCCTGTGGTAGGTCAGGGACTAGGGCACCAAGATCCAATGTGTTCACTATGTCCGGCGGTTTCCTCGCGCATGGACGGTCATCATCCCCATAGATGTAGAAATCGGATGTCCTGCCACCGAATGCAAGTGACAACAAGCCTATGCCCATGTCGATCTTGGCCTTGGTGGAGAAGAGGAATGGACATCCCAAGATAAGTGCAGGAGGTTCATCGTCTCTAGCATTTCCCATCTGCAAGACATAGAAATCCACAGGAATAACAAGGTCTCCTACTCGGAGGGTTGGGTCCTCTAAGAAACCAACCGGACGAATACAAGACTTATCCTCTAACTCAACCAACAACCTAGGGGGCTTAAATGGTCCCAAATTCAAAGAGCAATATAATGAGTAAGGCATGGCATTGATGGTAGCACCAAGATCTATCAAACAGTGATGAAATTGAGTCTCACCGATACCATAGATGACCGTGAAGGCCCCTGGGTCCTTACTCTTTCCCGGTGTTGCTTCATGACTCGTAGTGAGTGGGCGCTCCATCATGGGTCCGTTCTGCTTGTGCCCCACCTCCAATCTACCTTCTAGCTCGTCGTTATCAATCTTATGCTCTCCGGGGGCAATCACCTGCATGGAACATAAAGAACTATGAGTTTCAAAATTTTCGGCCACGAGGATCGGGCTTGGCCGGGTTGTGCCAAGTGCGTCCGGTTCGAGTGCCTCGGCCGGCTCTTCTTCAGGCACCAGCGGATCGATGTCCTCTGATGGCCCGGTGTAAACTAAGCTGAGCTCTTCCTCGCTGACCCTTGCCCTAGTGTTGAGCATCTCATTCACCCAATATGCGGACTCCTTTAGCGCCGCGTCCACGTCTACTACTTCCATCATGCTAACATTCCCCCTTGGATTAGGTACTGTCTGGGACGGCAGCTTCCCCGGATCTTTCCTTAGCTTGGAGACGGTCTAAGCTAAGTCAGACATTTGCTTTTTTAGCTCTGCTAAAGTCCCTTCGGCTCTGGCCTGGTTCTGGTGTACCGTGGTGGCTAATTATTGGGTGCTAGCTGCCAACTCCTTCACAACGTCCTTCAGCGACTTGCTCAGACCTTGTTGGCTCGGACCCGCCTGGTTGTGACTCGGTCCCCTCTGTGGGTATTGGCCTGGTCCATTCTGCTGGTACTGCCGGTAGGGCGGTCGGTAGAACTGCTGAGTCGTTTGGGGTGCGACCTGTTGAGTTTGATGAGCCATGTCCCTCGGGGGATGGCCATCATTCCGCCAGTTTTGCCCGGCCGCTTGCCCATACTGCCGGCTTGGTCTGGCTTGGCTGTTGTTGTACCCTTGGTACCCGCCCACTACATTGACCTCTACTTAGTCCTCTTCCAATAAGGTCGGACAAACATCTGTTTTGTGGTTCGTAGCACCACAAAACTCACACGGCTTAACTTGAACCGACTGCCTCCTCATTAGCTGCATCATCATCTCTTTCATTTGCTTCATCTCTTCGGCCATTGAGTTCACCGGGGTCTCGGCCTTTGCCACGTTCTTGGTACGGGTGAACTCCTCTTGCCGAGTGGTCTCCTCTCTAAACCGGGCATTCTGGGCCACATTTGTGATCAATTGTCTTATGCCGCTCAAGGGTAAACTCATCATTGTGCCCCCAGCCGAGGCATCCAAAAGCATTTTGTCCAAAGGTTTAAAGCCATCTAGCAAGTACTCTAGGATGAGCTTCTCGGGTAGCCCAAGATTGCAACAGCTTTGCTCCAATTGGTTGAACTTTTCAAGGTAGTCATACATCGATTCATTAGGCCCTTGCCTAATGTCTTGTAGCTGCCTCCGCACTTGCATTGCTCTGCCCGCGGGATAGTACTTGTCTAGGAACTTCATTTGCATTTGGGCCCATGTCCGGATGCTACTCGAGGGCAAAGAAAGAAACCAATCATTAGCCGCATCAATAAGGGAGAAGTAGAAAGCCTTCAGTTTGAAGTCATCCACTTCTACTCCATATGGCTTGAGGTTTTGGCAAATGCCATGAAAGCGCTGAAAGTGCGTGGTAGCCGATTCTCCTTGGGTGCCCGAAAACTTGGGCAAATGATGCACGACTGCCGTGTTGATCGCTATGTCCTCAAGTTCCGGCCCCTCATAGATACACCACGGTTGATTCCTGAAGTTCGGGGCTGAGAGCTCCCCCATGGTGGGCTCTCAGAGGATGCCCTCATCATGGTACTCTCCCCTGAATGGTGGCTGTCTCGGCGGTTGTTGCTGTGGAGGAGGCGGCTGCCCTTGTGGTTGCCTCGGGCCAGCACCATTCCGTGCCACTAGTGCCCCTTGGTTCAACCTTGCGGCCTCCCTATCTGCTTGATTCTGGTTTCGAAAGAGCACCTCTGGGTCCTCATAGAATTGAGGCGGTCCCTCAATGTTTGGCACTTCCGAATTGATCTCATCATGGACCTCGTCTTCAGTGAAATTGCTACCTGCACGAGACATGGTTCACAAGAAGCAAAGGGGAAACCCTAATTTGAAATTTCAAAAAAAAAATGAAAATGTCTAAAAACACTAAAAATTCAAAATAAAATAGTAAACGATCTTGGATGGCCAAAAAACACCGTACGAGACGGCGTAGCCGTGATTTTTGAGCGTCTCGCCATTTCGCTTAACATAAGATATTATGGGCTGGAATCGGACACTAGCAGCTCGAATCCTGATGTTTCACTTTTCTGCACAAAAATGGGGGTTTCATGCACCGAAGCGAACATCAATAACAAAAGTACTGAAAAATGACAAAAATTTGAAAACAGAAGAAAACAGAAAGAACAACTTCACCGATGCACTAACTCCCCGGCAACGGCGCCAAAATTTGACAGGCCGTCGTCGTGGCTTGCCAAATTTACAATTTATAAGTTCACTACTATGGGCTTACTATGAGTTAGTAAGGCGGCAAGTAGGGGTCAAACCCAAGAGAGTTAGTTCGGTTACTTGTTGTTCTTGGAAGCAATAATGAAAATTAAACAGTTGAGGTTTTGCAAGTAGTTTAGAGACTAGTGCGAAAGTGAATAACTGAAGTGGTTTTCGATCGAGAGGAAGTATTCGGTCTAGGGACCTTTCATTGTGGCTCCGTTCATCATCGACCTCTAATGATCTGATTTTGTGTCCATGAGTGTGGTTACTCCGTTTCAGGTTATAACCCGAAGTAAGGCCATTTCAAGCACTTACACCACAATCTACTCCATTTCAAGATATAGACTTCTAGTTCTAGCAAGACTAATACTTCATTTCAAGATGTATTAGGCTAAGTGCAGCCGCTTGATGTCATGTTTCAGTATCAAACAAGCGGCAAATAGAGGGATTGAACTACTCGGCCAAGCTTTGCCTTTTCAAGCATCCACTTAGCTTTGCTTGTTCAATCCGAGATAAATGGCACAAGAACTAGTAGAACACAAAATAGCATTAAGTAAAGGGTCTCAAAACGTTGCCACATTATATGAATCCCTAAACCGAATAGGGGGTTTAGCTACTAGTATCCATGAGAAGGAATACAATAGCAATAACAGAAAGTAAAGGGAATGTTATCTATTGCCGAGATGAAGAGTAGAGAGATAAGCTCCAAGCCGATCAGATTTTGAGGAGAGTTTTTGGTATCAATTTCGAACTCCCATTTCCTTGGCCAAGGGGGCTTATTTATAGGAAATGGATTAGGGTTTCCTCTTGACTTGGGTGCCACTCTTGCTCTGGAAGTAGCCAAAACGGATTGGCATGAGCCAAATGATGAAATGCTTGATTTCCTCTTGACTTGGGCGCCACTCTTGCTCTAGAAGTAGCCAAAATGGATTGGCATGAGCCAAATGATGAGATGCTTCTAGAACCATCGAGATTTTGCAAGTGGGCCAGTTTTGGCTTGGAACTCAAGTGTGGGCCAATAATGCCTTGTGGTGATTTTGGCCTAAGATGCCATCTTTTAAGCCCGATTCCTCCTAGCCCTTCCAAAGTACCTGAAATGCATCATAGCACTTAATAAGTAAATGTTCACATGACATCGAATTGGTGGGAATTGCTGACTCGATGAGTCGTATAAATACGACTCATCACAGTCCGTGACGGCCTGTGACAGTTAAGATGTCACGAAACTTTCCTAATTTCGACCTTAGATAATTATGGAAATTCGAGCTATAAAGAGAGGCATTCGACCAGATCAAAATGTGTGCTTATTTTGAGATTAAAGAACCCTAACTTGGGAGAGAAGACGAAGAACATCGCGAGAGATTGAGGATCATCGAGCTACATCGTCTACGGTTAACTCGTCCTTAATATTCTCTTATTACACTATTTGTGGTTTAATCGCCATGAATAGCGAGTAGTCTTCTTTATTCTGGGATCCTACGGATCCCGTACAATGTACCCAACTCTTCATGTGATCATATGAATGTTTTTCATTAATGCAAATCGAATATTCAATTTCATCGTGCTTAATTTATCGTTATTGCAAGTATTTACATTGAATGAGATGTTTGCATGCTAGAACGTATTTAGGTTATTTACCGAAAGATGGATGAGTTCTAGGTATTAACTGGATTGTATGAAAACCTTTGGTTTAATAAATCGAGATCGTTGATAATCCGTGGATGGGCGGCGTTCAACGATTAAGGTTAATCTAGATAATGATCCGTGGATGGGCGGCTTATCTAATGTTATTTTGGTTTAATTCGATATTCGATAGCATGATGAATTATATGATAATGATTGCATGATTAGTGGGGTTAGTACGGGTGAAGTATGGTCCTGGAATTCTTTCTTTGATTGAGTCACAAACCTTTAATTTTCTACTATTTAATTTCTGCTTGTTTCACACCAAAACCTTAAGTAATTTGGAATAGCTAAATAGATCACTAGTTAGCTAGTACTCACACACCTGTTCCTTGGATCGACCCTTGACTTACCAAGATTTATAAATTTTGTTTGACTACAATTCGACCCATAAAATTTACAATTTGACAACTATAAAGGGTTAAAAATATACTTGTCATGTTCTAACAGACTAGCACGCCAACCACCATGATTAACCTACCTAACCTGACCTTCCCTTCACCACCAACTACCACTACCACACGTATCCCGGCTCGACCGGTACAGATTCAAATAAACCGTTTCAAATCACATAATCATTCGGTGAAACCACCGAAAATCACAAAACCTCGCCGGTTAAACCGGTCACTCATTCTCCTCCATTTCCAACTTCAAACAAGAGTAGCTGCTTCAGCACACCACTAAGCGACTCGACTCGTTCCTCTGGAATACTTATCAAACATTTAAAATTATATTGGATAAGGGAATGTCGTCGGTAGGCGAAGTGATAAAATGTAGGGCGGCGGTGGCGTGGGGGGTCGGACAGCCGCTGGTGCTGGAGGAAGTTGAAGTCAGTCCGCCACAAACCATGGAAATTCGAATCAAGGTCGTTTGTACCTCCCTATGCCGCAGCGATCTCACTGCTTGGAGTTCTCAGGTATCGTTTTGGATAACTGTAGGAAATTTGAGCTTTAGTTTGTTTTGGCAAGATTTTTTTTGTTTTCATTATATTGTTAGGTGCTCTTCGTATTTAGATATCGTTACGTTTCTCGGTATATTGTCTTATTTATAGGACCATTTCTCATCTTGCTTCCCATATCCCACTGCATTATTGCATAGTTTAGCGATAAATTCCAATATTGTATTTTTTACGAAATAAAGATTGATGAAGAAATTTGCTTCCTTGTGTTTTTTAGGCACAAGCGGCAATTTACCCTCGGATTTTTGGCCATGAAGCATCTGGGTAGATACTGGCTTTGGAAGCCCTTTTTCTTTTCCATTTTCCTTATCGTTTCATTTTTTTGGGTTGTAGCAGTATAATCACAGCTTGGTTTGTTGTGAGGTTGATGTGGATGTGTAATAAAATATACTCTAGTGAAGAATAGTGAGTACACATCATCGCCTTTAGAGTTGAAGAATATTGAACTTAGTGGTGTTGTGTTTTTCTCTTACACGTGAATTTGGTTACGGACTTGGGTGGTTCAATGATGTGCAGGGTTGTTGAAAGTGTGGGGCAAGGAGTGACTGAGTTCAATGTTGGGGATCATGTACTTACGCTGTTTACCGGAGAATGTTCAACATGCAAGCACTGCTTATCACCAAGAAGTAATATGTGTCAAGTACTCGGATTGGAAAGAAGGGGCGTAATGCATAGTGATCAAGGTACACGCTTCTCCATCAATGGGGAGCCTGTTTATCATTATTGTGCAGTTTCAAGCTTCAGTGAGTACACGGTGGTACATTCTGGGTGTGCTGTCAAGGTGAACCGTACTGCACCTTTGGAGAAGATATGCATACTCAGTTGTGGAGTAGCTGCGGGTACATTTCTCTTTCATGCTTCTTTTAAGTCTTTACAAAAATTCTGTTTTCAAAGTTTAACTGATTGGCTATCAGTTATAATTCAATTAGAATAATAATGCTTATTACTCTGTAGGTTGAGAACTCATGTCACTGTATTCTGGGAAATTTGGATTGCACGTAACGGGGTTTTTCAATTCCTCAATTTGAATTTTTATTGTTTAGTCGGGTGAAACAACACCACTTTATGTGATACTCCTGGAATGATGCATCGGAATTTGAAATTATAGCTATATGTTTAAGCATGAATGCATGATTTCTTCAATGCGATTGAGGATTCAGAAATTAAAATTTTCTAGTTATTCCGATTCTCACAGTATCAGTCAGTAAAATGAACAGTTGTTAACAGATTCATTTTGCAGCCAGTGGACGATTTAACCAATTTGTTTTGTCATGTTCTTTCAATTGTTCATCATCTTCGTTCTGTATGAACAAATTATTTTTCTTGGTCATCTACACTCTAGTGCAATGCTATTTTGTTTAGCCAAAATACAACAGTGTTATTAACAGTTATAAATTATGCCTAGTTGCTGACTAAAATTCATTCTCTCTTCAGGATTGGGAGCAGCTTGGAAGGTTGCTGATGTATCAAAAGGGTCATCAGTAGTAATATTTGGTCTCGGAACTGTTGGCCTCTCTGTAAGTATATGAAAAATTAGCTTTGTTTGGGGCGTAAAAAAATATTTCTAAATTATGTCTCCTCACCTGCTTGTTGAAGCCACAATCTTACATTTCAAAATGGTCAGGTTGCTCAAGCTGCCAAACTTAGGGGTGCTTCAAGAATTATTGGTGTTGACACTAATCCTGGGAAATTTGAAACAGGTAAATGAACAACTCTCTTTATCTTTTAACATTCAGTGAATGGCACTAAAAGTTTTTGGTTTCAATTTGCTCTCTCAGCCAAGGCCTTCGGAGTTACTGAATCCTTAAACCCCAATGACTCTAGTGAACCTGTTCAACAGGTGGACCCTTTACTCCCTAAAAACTATTTGTTTTATGTTTACATTTCCATCAGATGGATCAAAGACTTCTGGAAAAGTTAATTATGATATTACCCTATATTCGAATTATGCTTATGCACCATGAGTTCAAGGGCAGCATGTAAGAAAATATATAATATTCTGTTTTATATTCATATCATAATTCCGGTTATCATACTATTTCTACATTCATATGCCTATGGAACGATAAATCTACATATTGCTATTCATAACACTACGGTCAGCTGTTTGGTGATGTTTGACAGGCTACAAGTGATTGCTTCATGCCTGATCTCCTTGTTTTAGTTTTTTGTGTGAATAGTAAGTAGTGGCATTGTATGAAAGGTGTCTGACAATGTTTCATATGCCAAAATTCAGGTCATCAAACGCCTCACTGATGGTGGAGCAGACTATGCATTTGAATGTATAGGTGATACGGATATGGTATCAACCGCCCTACAATCCTGCTGTGACGTAAGTAATCTGGATTCTTTTGTTATAATAATTTTTTAACATAACATAAGCCCCTGGTACGCTGACTCTGACTCCCCCATTTCTCTTTGTTCATGGCTTCATCAGGGATGGGGTTTAACCGTCACCCTTGGTGTTCCCAAAACAAAACCAGAGATCACAGCTCATTACGGTCTCTTGCTTTTTGGAAGGACACTTAAAGGTTCATTATATGGAGGATGGAAACCCAAATCTGAAATTCCTCTATTAATTGACATGTATCTGAAGAAGGTAACGACTTGCTTTATATATTTATGCTGCTAACGATTTACAGTATTGTATTCAATAACCATCTTCGAAAGGTTTGCATGATATTAGTTTATAGCAAAAGATAGTTTCAAAAAAGAAAGGAGCGCTCAAATGAGAACCCCTCTTTTTTTCGAGAACTTTGAGAACCTTCGTTATGCATTTTCATTTTGCGTAAGTGCACTTTTCGAAACCTGAAAATGCATCTAGGCAAAAAGAATGCTCGAAAATGCATAATGAAGAAAAAAAAGTTAGTGGGACACGTATCACTTCCATATCGATGTGAGATTATTGTACTGCGTCATGTTTAGTATTACTTGTAGTGAAATTGGTTATTAATGGCACAATGGTGCCCTGATGTACTTATTACCATTGACCATGCTATGCTTATATTTTTCATTAATCTTCTCGCAGGAGATCCAAATCGATGAGCTCATCACACATAATATCCCATTCGAAGAGATTAACAAGGCTTTTGAGTTAATGAGTGAAGGGAAGTGCTTGCGCTGTGTCATACACATGCCAAAGTAGTTTCACTACCTTACATATTGGGCGGCATCCTCTAAGCATGCATCCAGACTCTAGCCTCTGCTTCATCCTTTGTAAGTTTTCTTTGTTGTCCCATATGAACATTTGTTTCACCCTCAAAGGAGATCACCTGGGGTGCTCAGGATCATATACAATTTGTATGAACTTCAAGAACCAACAGTCACTGTATTGGCACATACATCATCACCTCAATTATTTGACCACACACATGAAGTTTATGGGATTCAAATGGCCAACAATTCTGTCTTCCTGACGGTTGGCATCATCTCATTTGTCAATAAAGAAACTCAACATCAACACCTCCTTGGTCAACTTTTATTCAAATTTCAAGCAAGCCAAATCACACACAACTTTTTGTATATATTAGCTGAACTACCACTCTTATCCCTTTTAGGTGAAAGAAGGTGAGATTTTTAAGATACCCCATCTTATAACAAGGTGTCCAATAAGCATTGCTACCTAAAACCTCTCCAAAGAAAACACAATGAGACCTCAAACAAGTATTCCAAGGCCAAGTCCTGCAGATATAATGGCTGATCGCCAAAGAATCCACCCGGTCGTAGCAGATGTGGAAGCCCCGGTACCTCCTACTGCCCCACTAGTCCCACCTGGCTCATTCCGGTCAGACAAAGGCCCTCCTCCTCCCTCACGCCCGCCTCCTCCACTGCCGCCTTTGAACTCCAACAACCGCCCACTTCCCATCATCCCACCACTACCACCACCAAGATATCACACCAAGCCTTCAAGAAGTTGCTTTTTGAAATGCATGTGTTGGACACTGACCCTTCTGATCATTTTAGTGATCTTGCTTGGAGCCTTAGTTGGCTTCATCTTCCTGGCCTTCAAACCCCAAGCCCCTAAATACTCCGTCGACAGCCTGAGGATCGGTGATCTCCGCCTCAACCTTGATATGACCCTTTACGCAAGATTCGACGTCAAGATCACTGCCACCAACCCAAACAAAAAAATTGGCATATACTATGAAAAGGGCAGCAAGCTAAGTGTATGGTACACCAAAACCAAACTTTGCCAAGGATCATTGCCTGTGTTCTACCAAGGCCACCAGAACACTACAAAACTCAACGTGGCATTGACCGGGCAAACACAGGCCGGAAACACGCTGATGAGTGCACTGCAAGAGCAACAGCAGACGGGGCGCATACCGTTGGATCTCAAGGTTGATGTACCGGCATCCATTGAACTTGGGAATGTGAAGTTGCCAAAAGTCAGATTGTTGGTAGGGTGTGAGTTGATTGTGGATAGCTTGTCTGCAAACAGCTTGGTCAGCATCAAAGCTAGCGATTGTAGGTTCAAGAAGTTGAAGCTTTAAAATTTAGCTCTATCATGTCATTTGTACTTGATTATTTGATTTTTTTTTTGTATTTTCTTTCTCTGAATAAATTATTCTCATTTCAAATATGTTTCTTTACAAAGTATATTATTTTTATTTTGACTGTTTTTTTGGAAATATTTCCAAAATACTCATTACGAACAAATTGCATTTTCAAACCACTGTGACCGCTTAATCACAGCCTTTTTTTTCATCCGAAGTGAAATGTGGTACCGTGGAGTTGCACTCAACTTGATGAGTCTCTTATATTAAAAGAGGCTTTTGAGTCTCTTATATTAAAAGAGGCTTTTACCGTAACAAAAATGAAACTCCGGTAGTTCATCAGGAAACTTCTCAATGAATGAAAGACCGGGACCTTAATCAGATATCTTCTAACCACCATATCATCCTTCTGTGACTGGTTTGATTATCTCGTATGGGAACTTCTGGTACGAAATGTTCAACAACTTCACTCTGATCCTTTGTAGCAATTATGCAGATTCTGGAGGAAGTTACCATCTGATGCCATGGATAATGAATTACGATTTAAGCAAAAATTCTTGACCATCAGAAAACTCTTCATAACAAAATTGCTTCAGTACACATCCAATTCAACGATATCAACTTTTCCAGCTACTTGTGTGTCACCAATAGTCTCCACAAGAGCATATTCCATCCTTGAAGTGATGGAATCGCTTATTATCCCTGATTATTATTTCTCTACCGACAACTTTCGCAACCAATTTAGCAGCATTGTGACAGTCTCTGCATATCCGAAGATTCTTACAAATTCTAAGGGTCATACATTTACCAGTTTTCAGAAGACCAAGTGAAATCGCAAGTTTTTCACTGTGACCTCTCAGCATCTCTTTCTTTTTATCTTCTTCCACATCGTGCAGTACCGATGATGTATCAGGCTGGTAGCCTATATCAGTTATTTTGGCCTCTACGGTTCTCCACATGTTTCTGATTTCTTCTGATTCCAACTGACGCTCATCTCCTGCAATAAAATTATAAACCCTACCACTAACTTCAATCCAGCTACATCCAGGGTCCTTCTGAAGTCCGAACTCCTTCATTCTTCTTCGCACCCTTTTGACGTCGTCCCACTTTTCTGACTGAGCATACAAATTTGATACTAACACGTAATTTTCTGCATTGTCAGGTTGTAATTTTAGAAATTTCTTGGCTATTTTATTTCCTAAATCCATCTGGCCATATGTACGACACATGCTCAGAAGAGAGCTCCAAATCCCAACATCAGGCTCCATTGGCATCCGCTCCACAAGGTCTAAAGCATCGACAAAATTTCCAGCACGACTTAACATATCGACAACACATGCATAGTGCTCAAGTTTTGGCTCTACTCCGTGAACCACCATTTGGTTAAAGTATGCTAGCCCTTGGTCAACTAGCCCTGAGTGACCACAGGCCATTATGGCACCAATGAATGTGAAGCCATCAGGACTCATGTTTGATCTTCGCATTTCTTCAAATAGTTTCACTGCTTCGGTCCCTTGACCATGAATGCCATATCCGGTGATTAAGACATTCCAAGATGCCAGATCTTTAAATCTTAACCTGTCGAAAAGATTTTGGGAATGCTGTATGCAGCCACATTTTACATACATGTCCATAATCGAACAAGAAACGTATACATCATCGGTCAACTGGGATCTTAAGGCAGCACAATGGGCTTCTTTTCCTAGCCGCAAAACTGATAACTCTGAACATGCACCCAAAATGCTTGTCATGGCAATTTCAGAAGGCCGTACCCATGCTGAGGTCATTTGACGGAAAAGATTGATGGTTTCAAGAGGAAGATCATTATGCATATAGCCTGCTAGCATAGCATTCCAACAAACTGAGCTTTTATCTACCATCTGATCAAACAAGCACCTCGCAGCGACAAATTCTGAACAACTTATGTAAAATGAAAGCAACGAAACATTAATGAAGTTCTCCCTGTCTAATCCATTCCGTAGAATATAACAATGAATTTCTTTCCCATTCAACCAATATTTTTTATAGGATAAGGCCAGTAAAACACTACCAATGGTAAATCTATCTGGTTCCATTTCGTCCAAGCTTCTCATCTGACGAAACAAATTTAGGGCCTTGGCTGGATCACAATTTTGAGCGAAACCAGCAATGATAGCATTCCAGGCGCTCACATTCTTCATTTCTACTCCACCGAAAATGTTCTCTGCATAACTGGTCAGCCCACATTTCGAATATGCCGTAACAAGTGCATTAGCAACCATTTCGTCATTGCAGAAAGCATGTCTGATTGAATAACTGTGGAGTTCCTTAACACTTAATAATTCAACATGATTCGAACACACCGACAATGCATTCAAAATAGTCACTTCATCAGCCCGAACACTCAAATCTTGTGTTTGCATTTCACGCAGAATATCAAATACTGCAAACACTTCTCCTGCTTTCGCATACCCCCCTATCATGGTATTCCAACAGACCACATTTTTCTCGTGGTTGTTACCAAATAAGATCAAAGCTTCATCTAATAATCCACATTTCAAATACATATCCATGACTGCATTGTTTACCATCAAATTACCACTCAGCCTCAACTTAACCGCCAAAGCATGAATCTGAGTCCCAAACTCTGCTTCCCCTCCCCTTGCACACACCGGGAAAATAATCACTAGCGATGCATCATCAGGGCTCAAACAACCCTCTTCCATCAAACTCCTAAACACATCAATACTATCCCTTAAATATATGTTCTCAGAGAAAACAGCGATCATAGAATTCCAAGACACAAGATTCCTCTCACGCATATTCTCAAACACCTTCAGCGCAGCCTCAACTAGCCCCATTTTCCCATACATTGCAATCAGCGCATTACCAACAAAAACATCAAAAACCAATCCCATTTTCACTCCCATTCCATGAACACACTCGCCAAACCTCAAATTCCCGGCACCAGAACATGCCTTGATGACACAAGGAAAGGTGAACTTGTCAGGCATAAACACTTGATCACAAACAAGCTCACAAAACATCAACATCGCATCAAGCCAACACTGATTTCTTGTATACGCGCTGATAACAGCATTCCACTGAACCAAGTCCTTCTTCCTCAATCCATCAAACAAGGTCCTCGCATCGAATGGAAACCCGCATAACGAATACATTGTAATCAAACGAGTGTTCAGTACCAAGTCATTGCCAAAATCAGTCGACGCAGCAACAATCCCGTGCAACACACGGCCGGCTTCTATGTCCTTCTTCCGGCCGCAACTTTGTATGAGTACACTGATCGTTTTCCCTTCCTCATCCAACTCCAGAGACGATGCGTTTTCACCAGAACGCTTCTGTAGCAGCTTCACTGCTCCTGCCACGTCTCCGAACTCACTAAGCGATTGGATTCGACTAAAGGGTGAAAATGTAAGAGAGCCGAGTTTTGAAGACTCGGAAGGTGATGTTTTGGTGATAAAAATTGAAGCTTTGAGTCGGGTAGAATGGCGGGAATAAGATTGGATACGGCGGGGAGTGGAGGCGGAATGCGGCGGCTGAAACACCAACATCGCCATCTTGAGATTGTTGATGCTTCCTCGATGGGGATGCCATCCATCTTCGAACTAAAATCTGAGCCCAAAGTTTGGATTTTGCTGCAGAAATTATCCGTTGAAACTGGTGTGTGGTTGTCGTTCATCATCTTCGTCTTCAACCTCCACACTCCTCTCTGTTACCGCTGCAAAACCGACGACGTTTCGATGAACAACAGGCAGCAACACTGCAATAACAACAACAAGCAGCAGCAACTTTGTGTTTCCATTTTAACGCAACCAAGTAAGTCATTGTTATTTTTTTAGTATTTTTGCAGCCGCGCGGGAGGAGGAGAGAAGTACACGCGCCAAAAGAAATACCTCTTTTAGGGTGTGGGTCGTCGATGGCTGCGAAGCCTGTCGTGGCGCCGCTGTCGGGGCACGGTAAGACCCAGTTAAGCTCAGTAGTGTAAGTTTATATTAGATGCGTTAAGTAGAATTTCAGATCATATCTAAACATCTAATAATAGGATCTACAAACACAATTGATAGTTCATAGGAATACCTTTTGATGTGTGAATCGGACGTGATCGGGTAGGAACGAAAGAGATGAGAGCCCCACGTGTTGCTCTAGTTGGTCCACACGAGCTCGACTAGATCTCCTTGCCTTCGACTGCTAGGACAAATGAACGAAGGGGGAGCAATCAGATTGCTTGATGGGAATAATAGTGTTTTGCGTTTAATCCTTGAGCAGGAGAAGAAAATCCTTTTTCTTTTTCCTCCTTTTTTTTCTGATCGTCTCTCCCAAAAAAATGAATATGCTTTTCTATTTTGAAAGCCTTTTTTTTAAATAATATTTTGAAAGCCTTTTGAAAATCCATATCTTGTGATTAATTAGGAGCATTTAATTGGAAGATTAATTGAGAGCATTTAATTGGCATGAATTGAAGAGCCGTTAGCCCATATCAATTAGGCAATATAACATCTTCCCATTAATTTCTAATTGACTCCATAATTTATTATTTACTTCCTAAATAAATAATAAATCTTATTATTAATAATATCTAATATCTATTAATAATTAATCATCTTTTTCGTTGATCTAGTCCGTCAATTCTAAGTGTGTGATTTCATAGGACCCGATTATAATACCTATGAGTTTAACATGTTTAATCTCATTAATCGTAGTTGGCTTCTAGCAAAGCACTACGACTCCTAAAATAATCGGATTGAATTCATTCCGTTAATTGTCATATTCCAAGTTTAGTCATTGCACATTAAATTAAAGGACACAATTCCTTCAATCTCCCACTTGTCCTTAAACAAGTGTGCAATATAAGATACCTTTATCTCTTAATGTCTTATTTGACGATATGGTGACATTCATATCTAATATCAAATGTGTTTCTTGAACTCCGAGTTTGAACTGTCAATTAAACGGATGATTGCAAATACTCATCCGGGCATGGCCATGCATTTTCAGTTCTCGCTCTTCAAGTGGCCGAGACACCAATCCTGTTCAATGTATCATAGTATACACGAACCAGGAGGACTGCTCCAATCTTGTATGACTGTGGCTCCCACTCAACATCGCATCCTAACAACTGCCTTTATAGCTCCCTTTTACGGAAAACGTTTAATAGTGTCAAAGAAATACTACTCATCAAGTGAGACCACAACATACTCATGTCTGAGGAATCTACTAATCATGGTTTAACTTAAAACTTTACAATCTCTTTTGGAGAGTCGTAAGTTGGGTCAGTCTTACATGTATCATCCATACACATATATGTAAAAGACTAGACATCTCCATGTCCCTATAGCCCATGAAACCTGGCGCTATCAGTGAACTTACATTATAGTTTCTAATAAAATCATGCATGTCCATTTGATGATTTCGAACTATAGACTTTCAATACTTCAAAACTTCATTTCACTTAATGGGGTTTCATTCACCATAACACTTAAAGTGATCCCATTTGTTAATAATGAATTATTTGGACAGATTATTCAATATCGATAAAAACAATATTTAAATAAGGATGAAATATCATATATCATAAGATCATCAAGTCAAACATAATACTAGTGTCCAACACTCATGATTATACAACGTAATATAAAAGCAAACTCAAAGCCATTCTCCAATGTGCTTGAGAACCTTAGCCCTAGTGTGACTCTCATGCTTGGGCCTAGGCATAGGCTTGGTCAATGGATCTGCGATGTTGTCATCAGTATGCACCTTACACGTCCTAATGTCACCCTTAGTGATGATGCGTCAAATAAGGTGATACTTCCTCATAACGTGTCTGGATTTGGAGCTCGTAATCGGTTCCTTTGCCTGAGCTATGGCACCATTGTTGTCACAATAGATGTCGATAGGCACTGAAATGCTAGGAACAATACCGAGTTCATCCAGGAACTTCCTCATCCAAACGGCCTCCTTTGCTGCTTCACTAGCAGCAATGTACTCAGCCTCTGTTGTAGAATCTGCTACTGTATCCTGCTTGGAGCTCTTCCAGCTCACAGCTCCTCCGTTAAGGATGAAGGCATAACCCAATTGAGACTCAAAGCCATCTCAGTCAGTCTGAAAGCTTGCATCAGTATATCCTTGTACGATCAATTTTTCATCTCCCCCATATACTAAAAAATCATCCTTGGTCCTTCTCAAGTACCTTAGGATATTCTTAGCTGCACTCCAGTGTGCTTCTCCAGGACTTGATTGGTATCTGCTACACATGCTCAAAGCATATGCAACATCAGGACGTGTACATACCATGTGATACATGATAGATCCTATAGCAGAAGCATATGGGATTTTGTTCATCTTCTCAAGCTCAGCAGGTGTTTTAGGACACTGCGTCTTGCTGAGATAGACACCATGTTGCATGGGTTAAAACCCTTTCTTGGAATCCTGCATCTTGAATCTATCAAGAATCTTATCAATATAAGTTCCTTGACTTAATCCAAGAAGCCTCTTAGATCTATCTCTATAGATCTTAATTCCAAGTATGTACTCGGCCTTTCCTAAGTCTTTCATTGAGAAACATTTCTTCAGCCATTCCTTTACGGACTCTAGCATCGGAATGTCATTCCCAATAAGTAGTATGTCATCCACATACAAGACTAAGAAGGCTACCTTACTCCCACTAAACTTGTTGTAAACACAAGGATCCTCTTCACATCTAATGAAACCAAACTCTTTGATCTTTTCATCAAATTGAAAGTTCCAACTCATGGATGCTTGCTTAAGTCCATAAATGGACTTCTTAAGCGTGCATACCTTCCCAGCATCATTTGGATCTTTAAAACCTTCAGGTTGTGTCATGTACACATCCTCTTCCAAAAAACCATTTAGAAAGGCGGGTTTGACATCCATTTGCCATATCTCATAGTCATAATATGGGGCAATAGCTAGGATTATCCTAATGGATCAAATCATGACAACTGGTGAAAATGGCTCGTCATAGTCTATACCATGAATCTGTCTAAAACCTTTGGCAACTAGTCTTACCTTGTAAACAGATACATTTCCATCCTTGTTAGTTTTGAGTTTGAAAATCCATTTGCTTCCTATAGGTTTTACCCCATTTGGCAAATCTATCAAGTCCCATACTTGATTTTCAAATATCGAATCCATTTCGGACCTCATGGCCTCAAGCCATTTCTTGGAGTATGGACCCGTCATTGCCTATGTTCTAACATAAGAACATCAAGGCTTATATTCAAGATGAAATCATCATAACGTCTTGGTTGTACCCTTGGCCTTTTCGATCTACGAGTGGGTTCAACTTGTTCAACAACTGAATCCAGAACATGATCCACAACTGTTTGTAGATCCTCTTGTTCCGGCTCTTGAATGATCTGAGGCCCTAAGCCTTCAAAAGTAATCATCTCATCATCGACATCATCCATGTCATCTTGTTGTTGAGTTCGTTGCTCTTCATCATCTTGAACTGTTTCAAGATGAATATTTCTCCTACTTGACTTGTTGAAAAGGAACTCTCTTTCCAAAAAGACACTATCCCTCGCAACAAACACCTTTTGCTGAGTTGGATTGTAGAAGTAATATCCAAAACTTCCTTTTGGATACCCTATAAAAAAGCATTTATCTAATTTTGAGGCAAGCTTCTATGTTTGTAAACGCTTTACATAAGCTTCACATCCCCATATTTTCAGAAAAGACAACTTTGGAACCTTTCCAGTCCATATCTCATATGAAGTTTTATCTACAGTTCTTGACGGAGTCCTGTTTAATGTAAGTACAACGGTAGTGAGGGCATATCCCCAGAAGGATACCGAAAGATCAGCAAAACTCATCATTGATCGAACCATGTCTAACAAGGTCCTGTTTCTCCTTTTAGATACACCGTTCAGCTGTGGTGTTCCTGGGGTAGACAACTGCGTTACTATCCCACAGTTTTTCAAATGATGATCAAATTCGTGGCTCAAGTATTCACCACCACGATCAGATCGAGGTGCTTTTATTTTCTTGCCACTTTGAGTCTCTACTTCATTCTGGAATTCCTTGAACTTTTCAAAGGATTCCGATTTATGTGACATTAAGTAAATATATCCATGTCTACTCATGTCATCAGTAAACGTAATGAAGTATCTATAGCCACCTCTAGCTTCTGTGGTCATTGGCCCACATACATTAGTATGTATTATGCCCAACAATTCAGTAGCCCTTTCATTTGTTCCTTTGAAAGGTGACCTTGTCATTTTGCCCATTAGACATGATTCATATGTATTAATGGATTCATAATCCATGTCTTTTAAAAGTCCATCTTTATGGAGCTTCTTCATGCGATTCACACTAATATGGCCCAATCGACAATGCCATAGGTAGGCCTCACTCAAACTATTTGGTTTTTGCCTTTTGTTATTTATATTATACACATCTGATTTGAGATCC
Organism: Rhodiola kirilowii; assembly: GCA_033675215.1. Classification (NCBI taxonomy): domain Eukaryota; kingdom Viridiplantae; phylum Streptophyta; class Magnoliopsida; order Saxifragales; family Crassulaceae; genus Rhodiola; species Rhodiola kirilowii. Next base: position 19,193,071 of record CM066199.1, read on the forward strand.
AACATAAAAAGTCCATTACTCATAAGTGCACTAGCATAGAAAATATTGTTTCTAAAAACAGACATAAATCCATCTTTAATGCTAAAATCAAAAAAAAAAAATGCTAAAATCAAATCCCTCAGAATGTAATAATGCAACCGAAATAAGGTTCTTGGTAATGCATGGAACAAAATAACAATTATTCAATTCTAATACTAAACCAGAAGGTAAAGACAGACTAAAATCTCCCACGGTAAGTGCAGCAACACTTGCTTCATTTCCAACGCGCAGGTCTATCTCCCCCTTCTTCACTTGCCTTCTATTTCTTAGTTTCTGCACATAAGAAATAATGTGAGCACCACAAGCGGTATCTAATACCCAAGTGGGATCATATTCTAATGTGAGAACATTTGTTGTCATTATATCAATAACATAAATACCTTAAGTGCCGGAACTCACAGTTCCATTCTTCTTGTCTTCCAGGTACTTGGGACAGTTCTAGGGCTGCAAATGAGACGATATACTCGTGAACTACTCGTGAGACTACTCGGTCAAAACTCGGTCAAAGCTCGACTCGATTATAAATGAGTCGAGCACGATCACGATATTTAGGCTCGATTATTAAACGAGTCGAGCACGAACAAAGTGATAATCGACTCGTTTAAACTCGTGAACAACTCGTTTATATACTCGATTGAAACTCGATTAGAACTTGATTTATAACTCGATTGTATGCTTGTTTGAAACTCATTTATACTTTACGTAATTAACTATATAAAAGTCTTTGCACAAAGACTTAGTTTAATTGATTATTATGAATTTAACATTGTACTTCGTAGATGGTGGTCCAACATTATTTCATCATTTACAACTTAATCTAACAACAGCACAAATATTAATCCAAAAAAAACAACACAAATAAACATATGAAGGTTGAGGTTATATTCTATTTCTCAATTGTCCCACATCGACAAATAGACTTGTACTGTTTGGTTTTGAGATGCAATAAATAGAGGAAGGAGGCAGCCGACATTTGCATATCGAGAATCAATGTAATTGGGTTGCAATGCTTTGGGCTTTTGTTTTATATACAATGCCTAGCTGCTTGCTTGGCTACAGCTCGAGTTACTCGTTTAAGTCTCGGTTGAGATTATAACTCGTTTAGATGACGAGTCGAGCTTGAGTTATATAAAAAAATTTCGAGTCGAGTTTGAACTCAGATAATTTATGCTCGTCGAGCTCGAGTTTGATAAATACATAATCGAGTCGAGTTCGAGCATCCTATTACTCGTCTCGACTTGACTCGTTTGCAACCCTAGACAGTTCCTCTTCCAGTGTCCATTGGCCTTGCAGTAAAAACAATCATGATCAGCAGCCACCTTTGACTTCTCACCACCTTTAGGTTTGGCAACTTGCTTGCCTTTCCCTTGGTAATTGCTCTTACTCTTAGCCACCTTCTTAAAACCCTTGCATTTGTTGACATTCAGAACTTCCTTCTTCTTGTCATCAATAATATTTACCTCAGTATTTTTAAGCATGCCATGGAGCTCATTCATATCATGCTTCAGACCATTCATATGATATTGCAATCTGAATGGTGCAAAACCATCATGCAAGGATCTAAGAACAATATCAGTGGCCAACTCTTGGTCATATGGGGTCCCCAGATTTTCCATCCTCTTAAAAAGCCCAGTCAGGCTAATCACATGAGGACTCACTGGTTTTCCCCTCACATGCTTGCTATCATGTATAGCCTTGTGAGTCTCATATCGCTTTATCCTTGCGTGATCCTGAAACATCGTTTTCAGTTCAGTTATGATAGTATATGCATCAGAATGCTCAAACCTCTTTTGCAAATCAGGCTCCATTGCAGCAAGCATGAGGCAAGTTACAGGTAATGCCTCAGACCTCACCCTAATTTCTGTTGCCTTCTCCTCATGTGATGAGGTGTTGGTAACATAAGGGATAGGGGTAGCTAGGACGTCCTCACGTCCCTCGGACCTGAGAATGATTCTCAGATTCCTTTCCCAATCAAGGAAGTTTGTTTCAGTTAGCTTGTTTTTCTCAACAATTGAGCGCAGAGAGAATTTCAAATTATCATTCGACTTTATCTACAAAATATAAATGACATACAAATCAGTGTATGTTTGAAATTGCAAATACTTATATTTAAACAATTTAAAACAATTTAAAATAAGAAAAAGCATATTTTATTCAGTTATTGTCGTCCCTTTGAAAAAAATATTCCAAGATCCCATCCCAGACAAGACTCAACGTACTTTTGCACTGCCTTAAGTCCTATGTGTTCAGGGTAAGTAACAATTACTAATTATAACTCCTTACAATTCTTGGTTGATGATCCACATCCAATGCAGAAATCATCCCATGCCTCGAGATCCAAAACTCTACCTTTTGGTCTCTCGTTGGGTACTAACATATCAAGGTTTATGAACCCCCGTATAGATTCACCCTCACTCAGTCTAAGATTATGGAAGAACACCCTTACTTTTGTGAAGCCCATCCAACCAAAAATCCAGATTTTAATGGGTTATGATATGGAAAGGCATTGCCCCAATTTACCTTTGGAACTTGAGTATTTTTATTTGTCTTTTATTTATAAGTGAAAAAAATTCATAAATAAAACAATATAAAAAACTTAAAATAAAGCATTCAAAACGCAATAATTGTGATCCTAGTATGGCCCTACGATGCATAAAATAAAGATCTAATCTTCATAATATCTTCATCTTGCATCCTGCATGGATCTCCATCCTTGACCTTCTTATGTCTTGTACTTCTTCTTGTATTACAATTTAGAATTACTCTAATTGCAGAAATTAAATTACAACAAAACAAACGATGCGCGGATCGTGTACAAGAAACCATAACGATACACAGATCGTATTAATGGGCCATACTAGTCACTTTATGCAAGCAATATATCATAATATAAAACAAGCATAAAAATTTATCTCAATTTTAAATTAAATCCGTATATGGTATTAATCAATATTAACCATTAAAATGTAATAATTGGATTCAATTGTGGATAGGGGTGCCAAACAAATAGAGTGATAAACGATGTGAGCAAAAATTGAACAGCATAGACAAAATATCTCAATCTGTATTCAAGCAGGTCCCATGACACCTGACCTGTCACGGGACATCATGGGAGTGAGAATATACATTGCTACAGTTTGGTCCCGTGACACCTGAGTGGTCACAGGGTGTCACGGGACATCACGGGGCCTGGTTTTGTCATCGCTACGGCTTGGTCTCGTGATAGGTCCATTGTCCCGTGACGGTCCTGGTGTCACGGGCTGTCACGGGACTGAGCTATTTCGGCTTTTCCCTTTGCTGGCTTTCCACACTTAAAACTGCTGCACACGCATGAAATCACACAATGTGAATGCAGATGAAAACTAGCTAAATACTTACAGCGCGGGTTACTTGACAGGCGTCGTTTGACCTGCAAATTTAAATTTATAATTTCTTGGCTGTAGACTGCGGGTTAGCACAATGGCAATGAATGGTCGAACCCAAGGGAGCTAGATTGGTTACTACTTTGTTCTGGAAAAGGAAAGAAATAAGAAACGATTTGTGAGAGTAAAGGTCAGTGTAAAACCGAAATAGCCGAAATAAGCAATAAGAAAAAGTGACGTGTGGAATAATATGATGAGAATACTCAGGTTAGGGTTTCTTAATTGTGACTTGTTTTATCATTGACTTCTAAATATCATATTTCTAATTCCTAAGTGTGGTTACTTCCATTCCAAGTTATAACCTAAAGCGGTGTCTTTCCGGACGCCTACACCACGAATTAAACCTAGCAATTCAATACTCCATTCCAAGATATATTGAATTAGTGCTCTACTTGTTTTCAATGGTCTAGTATCAAACAAATAGTAATAGGGGATTTATACTGTTCAACTAAGTCTAACCTTTCCGAGTATCAACTTAGTATCACAATATTAATCGAGATAATTAGCACAAGGATTAATGGAACAATGAAATAAGCATTACGAATCAAGTCTCAAGAACATAAGTCACAATATTTAAAACCCTAACCCGAATAAGGGTTTTAGTTACACATGGCCATTAATAACAATGCAAGTAAATAAAAGGAACAAGACACTTCACTCAAAACCGAGTAACAAAGCTGGCCGTGAGTCACGGAGGAGATGGGCGGCGCACGGCAGAACTCGGCGGAGCAAGGCGGCGGAATGAGGAACTTAGGGCTTGGACGTGTGATGTAGAGAGAGCACTCGAATGAGAGTGTATGAGGGATGATTTCGAATGCTGCATTGCTCTCCTATTTATAGAGTTTGAGAATGCCCCAAAGTTCCCTAAATAATCCCAAAATATTATTTAGGAAATATTCCCATATCTTCCTTGTTTTATCTCTTTGCTTGGGGATTAAGCCATCTAGATCCTTCTTGAATGTTCCAAAACCCTAGATGTAGGTTTGCCCTAAATATGACATTGGGCTGGACGAATTTGGGCTTTGAACTCGGTCAAACTCGGTGCAACTCGGACTCAACTCAATTGGAACTCGCTGCTAGGGCTGATCAGGCTCTGTACTTTGGGGCCAGTTTGACTCGCCTTCGGACACTCTTCTGGCCGGGCTCTTGGTCCAGGGAACTAGCTAGACATGCATACTTGATGTCTAGACCTTGAAATAGGACATTTGAATGGACATTGAAGCTCGGGCGGTCCTTGAAGTTGGTGTCTCAGTCAGCCAGAACAGGATTCGGCCAGGGACGCGTCTGGGCGCTGGGCGCTGGGCGCTGATCGTGCTCATGGGTTCTTGCTCCGGTCGTTTCTTGGTCGTGGGTCGAAAAAACCGACATGGCCTGGCCTGAGATGTAGCCTAGCATATGGCCTACAACCTGATGGACTCCGATCTTGCATTGAGTCCTCCTGTGTCAAACGACGCATGGGCCATTCCCTGAGCACGGCCAGCTTTCTCGGGCGCAGGGGCGCCTGGGACGCGGCCTGGTTCCTTCGGCCATCCCTTGATTTCCTCGGGCCATTCTCCATTTTTCTCGGCCATTCTTCATCTCATATGCATGTGGACCGGTTGAGAACTCCTTGTGATGTTTTAGGCTCCAAAAGCCGCCTTTTGAGTATGATTCCCCTTAGAGCCTCCAAATTACATGAAATGCGAAAGAACACTAAGAAGTAACTGTTTGCATATAAAAGTACTGGAAATGGTGGGATTTGATGACTCGATGAGTCGTATAAATACGGCTCATCATTACTCCCCGAAGAGGCCTAGTTAATGTCTTGGCTAGACTCAACAAAGCGTCCCATATAAATCACTCGTGAGAAGTCTTTTGCTAGGATCCCTTCTCACGGGGCCTTCAATAGAGAGAGAGAAATGTCAATCCACCTTCAAATCCCATTGAAATTTACGTCCATCAAGACTGACATGGATGTTAAGTAGAGCAAGCAGTCCCTTTAAAAATTTAAGACCCTTAAGAACCAAGGGACTATAGAAACTCCCTATCAACAGTTTCAAGACGTATGACAAGAACTGTCGAAACTTGTCTGGAGGCTGTGTATCAAGATATATATCTTTAGAGCTAGCTCCAGCAAGAACACTTCCCTTGTACTCTTTAGCTAGGAACTCACGTTCCCATACTTCAAAATTTCCCTTCAATATCACGTTCATATGTATGCGAGGATCCTCTGTAATGGAGCTGAGGTACACATCAACGAAGTCTTCGTACCTATAATCCTTTGATAGCTCATCAACGCCCAGAGAAACTGGTGGAACGATGTTCTCCCAGCAGTCACACCGACTCTCCTCTGTCTACTCATCTAAATGACCTTTTAAAGCAGTCGTAGTGAAGGGAGATGTATCTTCATATTCTGAGACGTCTTTAGTGCAAGAGTCATCATCCCCTAACTTTGTGTAAGCCTTGGCAACCATTCTCAATGCCTCAAAACCATCCTCACAAACATGTTGTTCTGGTTTAGAGAGCATTCTCTCATCCTCATCATCTTCCACATGGATTGGGAATAAAACTGAAGATGAATGTGCTTCACAGACTTGAACTTCTTGATGATTTGCCATTGTCCTCTCAATGTCCTCATCTCTGCATTCATTGGTGGCTACAATAGCTTGTTGCTCTAACTGGTCTTTCAGTATCTTGTTCCGAATGGCTAGTTGCTTGTTCTGGATGCTGATCTGCTCGAGTGTACGCTCTAATCCTTTCATTCGCCTATCCTGCTCAGCCATAAAACTAGCCATCATGGACTCTAAACGCGATGATCCACCAGTGGCCTGAGACTGTTGCTGCTGCGAGTGATTCTGGTAGCTCTCATAATAAGGATCATCTCGATAATAATGTTAATCATAGAAATGATTTTGATTTCCTTCCCAATTTGTATCACATGAATATGTCTGACAATAAGGCTCTTCCCTTGGGTAGGCGTCTTGATGACCAAAAGAAAACATCCTCGCAACATTCAAAATAAAAATGATTAGTGAAGGTCAGAAGTATATAGAGTATGTACAAGGAAGTAATAAAAAATGGAATAGTCTAAACTACACTCGTTAAATCTAATATCACACTAAACGCTGTTCCTCGGTAACGGCGCCATTTTGACAAGCGTGTTTTTAACCCTTAATAGTTGTCAAATTATGAATTTTAGGGGTCAAATCGTAGTCAAACAAAATTTATAAACCTTGGTAAGCCAAGGTCGATCCAAGGAACAGGTGTGTGATTACTAGCAAACAATATGACCTATTTAGCTACTCCGATTAAAAGAGGTTTGTTTTGTTGTGAAAATCGCAAAATTAAATAACAAAAAATAAAAGGTTTGTACTTATCAAAGAAAGAATTCCAGAATCCATACTTCACCCGTGATAACCCCACTAATCATGCAATCATCATCATGTAATTCATCATGCTATCGAATATCGAAATAAACCGAAATAACACTAGATAAGCCGCCCATCCACGGATCATTATCTAGATTAATCTCAATCGTTGAACGCCGCCCATCAACGGATTATCAACGATCTCGATTTATTAAATCAAAGGTTTTCATACAATTTCATACGATCCGGTTAATACCTAGAACCCATCCATCTTTCGGTAATTAACCTAAATACGATCTAGCATGCAAACATCTCATTCAATGTAAATACTTGCAAGAACGATAAATTAAGCACGATGAAATTGAATATTCAATTAGTATTAATGAAAACCCCTCATATGATCACATGAAGAGTTGGGTACATAGCACGGGATACGTAGGATCCCAGAATAAGAAGACTACTCACTACTCATGGTAAATAAACCGAGAGTAGTGTTGATAAAGAGATAAAGGACGAGGAAACCGTAATGACGCGGATGCTCGTTGAATCCTTCAATCTCTCGCCCCGTCTTTTCCCAAGTTAGGGTTTATTCATCTCCGAATAAGCACTCAACTCTCCAAAAATTAGCCCTGTTGAATCTGGTCTAATCCTCTCTTTATACCTCGAATTTCCAAAATTATCAACAATCAAAATTAGGAAAGTCCCGTGACATCTCAGCTGTCACGGGATGTCACGGGACCCAAAGATGTCGTTGCCACGGCCAAGTCCCGTGACCGTTCTATTGTCCCGTGACAGCCGGGACTGTCACGGGACTTGACTTCCATTGCCTTTTTGGAGGTCTAAACCTTCGAATCCGCTCTTGGTGTCAACTACAAAGTTGTAGGTCTTTGAATTAGCTTTCCAACAAGCTTCGAATCAATCAATTTGGACACCATATGCGATCTGTGCGTGCAAAATAAGACGGAAAGGTCAATCTGCCCTGTTTTGTCCTGTTTTTACCCAAATTTGCACCGATTGCTTTGCTTTGCTTCGGATCAATCCAAAAGTATTAGATATGTGATATATGACCTGAAACACTAGAAAAGAGATCAAATGACAATAAAATGTCGAGAAAACAAACATAATCCATCATCGAATGAAGTGAATAATAGGTCAAGAATTCGACCGATCAAGCACTGTTTGAGATTTGGTCATATGGAAAATCAATGTCCGATTCCGCGTCTGAGAATTGATGATGATGAAGAAGAGGAAGTCCGAATAATAGTGGAGCCAGAAGCTGCAAGGGAAACAGATGAAGGGATCCTAGAGACATTTGGTGCCAGTGATACTCAACCTATTAAAAAGTTGGTAAAAAAGAGATGTGATATTGTCCCCAATTCTCAGGAGTCCTTTGCCCCTGAACTGCTCATTGCGCTGAATATATAAATGATGTTGACATTCAGGGACCTCATTTAGTTATTGAAGGATAATACAGTTCTTGTCGAGTTCAGGAATGTGTCGAGGAGTCTAAGGATTCGATTGAATCTGAAGAGCCTTTATTGTAGTGAAGAGTAAGATAAAAAGAAAAAAGGAGAGGAAAAACAAGGGGATGGGAGGAGCAGAGGTACCTATCGGGCTCAGTAATTGAACCATTGCTCCAGAGGTAAAGGAGCACCCCCGTAGCGATCCAAATGACTAGCATAGCCAGCTGGAATGTGCGAGGGAGAAACCATTCTTCTAAACAAGCAAAGGTCAGTTTTTTGGTAAAGAAGTTTGATATAGGACTGTTGGCAATCTTAGAAGCAAAAGCGAAGGCAGACAAGTGTAGGAGTATTGTGAATAAGTGTTACCACAATAGTAATTGGAAATATTTTTGTGTTGAGGATAACCCTGAGATAAAAATAAAATGTTGCTGTTGTGGGATCCTGAAACTTTTAAAGTAAACATCTGGTATATACGTGCTCAGATGATTATTTGCAGTGGCGGATCCAGCCTAATATTTGAGTGGGGGCATAATACATTTTTCAAAAATTTAGTGGGGGCAATATAGATATTTGGTAAAAATATTAGTGAATTTTAGTGTAATTTTACTCAAAAAGGAGGAGGAAGTTAAAAATGAGTGGGGGCAATTGACCCCATTGTTTTTAATGTAGATCCGCCCCTGATTATTTGTGAAGTGGGATGGAGAGATAAGAAGTTCATGACTATTTTCGTTTATGCTTTTAATGCCCAAAGGGAGAGAGGTCCGTTGTGGGATGATATTATAAATGCTATGGGCAGAGTTGAAGGTCCTTGGATAATCAGTGGGGATTTTAACTGCGTAAAAAATCAGCAAGAGAAGTTAAATGGCCTACCAGTGCGTGAGACAGATATCAGTGAGCTTTCAAAGTTATGTGAACAGACGGGAATCTCTGATATTGCAGCGAATGGTAATTTCTTTACGTGGTCTGATCGACATGAAGTGTGGTCAAGAATTTGGTGCAAACTTGACAGAATATTATGTAATGAGGAGTTGTCCGAGCTCGTTCCAACCCTTCTCGGATTTTTTCCAGATCCTGGTATTTTTGACCATTGTCCCGTTATTTTTTTCATTGATCAAAAGCCATTGATGAAAAAGTGGTTCCGATTCCAATCTTTTTGGATCAGACAGAAGAGTTCAATCTTTGTATGACTAACAGGTGGCAGAGGGTTTAGGGTTGTTCAACCTTCAATGGTAACGACGCAAATTTGTTCCAGGACTTTATTCAAGCTATGGAAGTGCTAGACCTGCCGTTGAAGGGTAGGCGGTTTACGTGGGGGAACAAGAAGGGTGCGAGTAGGTTAGACAGGTTTCTAGTGTCTCCGGGAGTGCTCTCGGTATGGCCCAAAATTCAGCAAGTGGGTCTTGAGAAAGGGCTGTCCGACCACGCGGTAGTCTCTCTTGGTGTGGAGGAGAAGGGATGGGGTTATGAGCCATTCGGGGTCTTGAATGCGTGGTTAGACAGTCCAGGCTTAAAAGGGAGAATAAAGGAAGCTTGGGTGGCAAAGGAAGATGAGGGGTGGAAGGGGTTCACACTGCAGAGAAAGTTAACAAGAGTTAGGAGAATGCTATCGGTATGGAATAAGAACAACTTTGGTGATGTAAGAACGAAGCTGGGTAAGTTCAGATTGGAGTGGGAGAGGCTCGGTGACGGAGCCCACCGCACTGTCGTTAAGGTGCGATGTTCTCTTTGCAAAAATAAATTTATATCTCCGATACTCGCGACTTTACTATTTTGGGTAGTAAGTGGTAAGTACGGGTCGAACCCAAGGGAATTAGTGGATAGTTGTTCTTTCGAAAAGGAAAAGTAAATAAAACAGTTGGGGGGTTGGTTTTGATTTTAGTACTGAAAAGTAAATGACTGAAAGTAAAGAAAGTAAATACGAGACTGAAAGTAAATACTGAAAAGTAAAGTGCTTGAAGGACAAGACTTGCTGAAAAATAAGTGTGTAAAATAAAGTGCTTGAAGGACAAGACTTGCTGAAAGTAAATGCTTGAAGGACAAGACTTGCGGAAAGAAATTGCTTGAAGGACAAGACTTGCGGAAAGTAAGTAGTTGATATGGACTGAAAGTAAAGTTACTGAAAGTAAATGACTGGAAAGTAAGCAGTTGATAGTAAGACTGAAAGTAAATGACAGGTGATGTTTGAATCAAAGGAAAGATTCGGTATCAGGGGCCTTGTATCATAGTCCGTTTATCATTGACCTCTAATGATCATACAAAGTGTTCAAAAGTGAATCAAGGCTATTCCTAGCACATGACTTGCCACACCGTCTAGTCTTTTGCAAGACAAAGAACTCTTGTTCTAGTATGTGCATCCATTTGATAATCATTCCTGATAAACCAAATGGTGTTTAAAAGAGGTTGACTTCCACAGATAAGCTGTGCCCTTCCGAGCCTCCACTTATCCACAGAAGATCACGAACCCATGGCAGAGCTTTGCTCTTACGAGCATCCACTCAACCAATGGAATTCAGACCTAATATAAGGCACCTAGAACAAGTTGAACACAAAGAGGCACTAAGAGAAGGGTCTAAAACATTGTATGATACAAGTACACCCCTTCAACCGAATGAAGAGTTTAGCTACGAATATCCATAGAGGTGGATACCATAGCTAAGTACTTGGAAAAGTAAAGGTTTTGAAAGATAGAAAGTAAAGGTTTTTGGAAATCAAGACAAGGAAAGTAAAAGGAGAATACTCAAGAACCAACAAGAGTAAACTCAAAGAACAGTAAAAGAAAAGCTTGAGTACTACAAGAACCGACAAGAGTACTCAAGAACAAACTTAAAGCTTTTGATATCAAAGGAAAGTGTTACAAGGATTGTGCCAAAATCTAGAGAGAAGTGAGAGCTTATGGATGATGGTTTGGAATGAGATTGTGGGATGATGATACAAGGAGGAGAGGTCTCTTTTTTATAGGCATGGAGGAGCAAGGAGGAGGCAACACTTGGCAAGGGATGAGAGGAGGCTTCAAAAGCCGCCGGGGTGAGGTGGAGGGGAGGGGAGCCGCCCCCCATGTGTCACTTCCATGGCCAAAGCCGCCGGCTAGGTGGAGGGGAGTGGGTGAGTGTGAGTTGAGATCTTTTTCCCAAAAGCCATCGGCTCCCTTTCAGCTCCGGTCTGACTCTGGTTGCTCTTCGGTTGGACTTGTTTTGAGTGATTCCATGTCAGGTTCATGAAAGTTGTACCGTCGGAATCTGGTCGTGTCCTGGAAAGACTTGTAATTCATTTTCAGCTTTAAAACTCTTTTTTAGCTCGTATCGTCTCTAGACTTCAAAATACCCTGTAGATAAATATCGGAACTAACAAGCAAAAGTTAAATAGACAAAGAGTCTAATTTGGTGGGTTTAACTGTCTTAATGAATCATATAAATATGGTCCATCACTCGGCCTTCTGCAAGATGAGAGGGGCTTATCAGAAGAGGAGGCGCTGAGGAAGCTAGCCTTGCAGAAGATCATTTGGCTCTTGGAGATTCAAGATGAGAGGATTTGGAGGCAAAAATCCAGGGTTAGTTGGCTCAGGTCTGGAGATCAAAACACGAAATACTTCCATAGGCTGGCTACTTGGAGAACAAAGAAGAATAGCATTTCGAGTCTCCTAGTGGGTGATAATTGGGAGGGTGACCCGGGCCTAATCAAGCAAGCTGCGCGGGAATTTTTTTCTGGAATCTTCAAAAGGGTAGAAACTTGCACCTGGTCCTTGGATGAGCTTTTCCCAGAGTCCCTGAGTGAAGTCCAGAGGAGATTCTTGGAGAGGGAAATATCGGAGGAAGAAATTCGGGTTGTTCTAAATGATTGCGATGGTAACAAGGCTCCCGGTCCCGATGGCTTTAACATCAATTTCTACAAAAAATTCTAGCCCATAGTAGGTGAAGAGGTGATAGCTTTCATTACGGAGTTCTGGAAGAATGGTAGGCTTTCGAAATGCATCAATAAGACGTATATCGCACTGATCCCAAAGGCGGTGAATCCTCAGAGCTTCACAGATTATCGTCCGATCAGTCTAGTGAATTCTATGTATAAAATCATGTCGAAGTGTTTAGCAAACAGACTGCGAGTGGTCTTACCCCAGATTATTAGCATAAACCAGTCGGCCTTCATTGCGGAGAGGAATATCCTAGATGGTATTATGATAGTCAATGAACTCATCCACGCGGTAAAGAAAGACAGAAGGGCATTAGTCATAAAATTAGATTTCAAGAAAGCATATGATTTGGTCTCTTGAGAGTACCTGAGAGCCATTCAGCAGAGTCTGGGATTTGGGACGAAGTGGATTGAATGGATGAATGAATGCTACTCCACAGTAGGCCTATCGATACTTATTAATGGATCTCCGACGAAGGAGATTCGGATGGAGAGAGGTCTACGCCAGGGGGACCCATTATCCCCCTTTCTATTTCTAATGGCGGCTGAAGGTTTATCCAGGATACAAACAATGCAGTCCAGGCAGGGTTACTTAGTGGGGTCGAATGGGTGAAGAATGGTGCTAGACTGACCCATCTACAGTTCGCCGATGACACCATCCTGTTTTGTAAACCCCAAATGCAAGAGGTTCAGACTTTAAGGCTTATCCTAAATACCTTTGCTGCTTGTTCTGGACTAGAGATAAATTTCGACAAGAGCAGTTGTGTGGGTATTGGTCTGGAGGACGACAAAGTGAAAATATTCGCGGATGAGTTGGGTTGCCCTGTGGGTCGATTCCCGATGACATACCTTGGTATGCTAGTGGGAGGAAGCCCAAGTAGAATCAGTACATGGAGTCCGATAGCGCAGAAGTTTAAGAAGAAACTAGCTTCATAGAAGAGTGCAAATCTGTCGATGGCCGGAAGAGTAGTACTAATCAAATCGGCCTTGTGTAATATGCCACTATACTACGCCTCAATGTATAAGATGCCGGCTGCAGTAGCTCAAGAGTTGGAGAAAATACAAAGGAGGTTCCTGTGGGGTAGTACAGACCTGAGGAGAAGAATTCATTATGTGAAGTGGAGCAAAATTACAAAACCGAAGGCGTTTGGTGGACTGGGGATTCACGGAATGGTAGATATGAACTTAGTCCTCTTGGCAAAATGGTGGTGGAAGCTGGTTACCAAAAAGGGTGGACTGTGGAGGAGGATGGTCCTAGAAAAATACGCAATAAAGAGAGAACTTGATCCCTGTGAGCTATCGGCTTCTCCCAACAAATTATCTAATTGCTGGAAAGACATCATGAAGATTGTAAAAGGGAATTCAGAAGTAGCCTTGGCTACGAAGAAAGGAATGAAGTTGAAGTTGGGTGATGGCAGTAAGATATCTTTCTGGCATGACATGTGGTGTGGAGAAAAGTCCTTCAGTGACCAATACCCGAAGCTATTTCACCGGCATTAGATTGGTATTACTCATGTGCACACTATGAAAATGATTATCTTGTGCTGCGAGCCCGTTTCTAGAAGAGTTTTCCCCGCCATCTCTCCGACTTGAAACCCACGAGAAGATTCTCAACCTTGAGCAATCCCGGGACGAAACTTTGGACGAATACTGTATGTACTACGATGTCATCGTTTCGCGCTGCCCGCACCATGGATTCACCAACTACGATCTTCTTCAAAGATTTCTTGGCGGGATGCTGCCACATGAGTTGAAAAGGCTCAGTGATGCGGCGGGGGGTTCGAACCTAACCATGGCTAAAACTTGGGACCTCATAGACGATTTGGCAGAAAGCACAAAACAAGGGCCGATGCACCAAACTGATGATAAAGCACCGACGATGGAAGTAGACTCAGTGCAAAATGAGCCCGACACCACACCCATTACAAGCTTGCCCGTAGAAAATCCGGAAGGAGACATCAGTACAAGGGCAGTAATGGATGTGGAGGCGGCTCTAAAGGAGCCAACATTGGAGCCCAGGGAGCCGACAGAGGATGAGGACTCACAAATGACCGAAGAAGAACCGGCCAAGACAGGCTCGGTCCTCACTATCAAAGCACCCGAGACAAGCCCGGTCCTCATTACCGATGCAGCCGACCAGCGCCCGAGCCATTTCCTCATCACCAATCTGCCCGAGGAAGTCCCGGGCCTACTTGACGAGCTAAATGAAGTCCCGGACCTTGCTAAAAAAGCACCCGAGGAAGTTCTGGACTTCACTACCAAACCAGTCGAGACATACCCGAACCACACTGCCGAACTGACCGAGAAAATCACGGCAGGCCCGGTCCTCACTGAAGAGCTGCTCGAGAAAGGCCCTGTCCTTATGGCCGAGAAGCCCCTACTTAACCCTTCATGTTCTAAGAAGATCACGGCCACCAAAGATAAGATGATCGATGATGATGCAGTGCTAGGCGAGTTAGAGGAGAAGCATGAGCCAAAACAATCAACGCAGGAGCTCCCACTCGTCACAAGCCAAGAAGAGCCTCCTGAAAGGTGTAAGGACCAAGGACGGCCAATCATCTCTGCCACAAAGAAGAGGGTTAGCAAAGGCGCATGCTTGAGGTCGCTTGGCAAAAGACTGAACTTCCGAAACTGCAAAGATGCCAACCGGCCATACATGAAGAAGCGGCAAAGACATTGACCCAAAGAATGGAAACCCGGAAGGAGAAGCAAGAGAGCACGACTCCATGGACCAGCAGCTATGGTCAAGGGAGCCTCACCTTCTCGGAGCTATGAAAAGAAGAACCTGCCAAACCAATGGAGAACCAAACCGAGCCCATCACTCCACAAGTTCTTTGGACAGAGTAAAAGGGCAGCCGAAAAGAAGTTTGACCTCACAAACCCATGGGATCCCACCTTATGATCCAGGAATGAGGTATCGTTGAGTTAACGACGTTAAACAAACGCACTGGTCGGGAGGTAACCCGACACCTATCTTACTTTCAGTAATTTTCTTTTCTGTCATTTAGTTTTTACCGTAAGTTGCTCTCACCCACTTTTTGTATAGAAGGAATGTCTAACATGTAGGAATCGGTTTTTGGAGCAAGATCAGATCAGCCAGGCAGCTTCCAAGAATTACCAGGCCTGCGCTGAGAGTTCAAGGCCCCAGCCAAACTCCCTCGATTATCCAGCTCCAAGCCATGTCGTCCCACGACATGTGACAACACAGTAAAAGGGAGTTCAGTTCTTCTCTTTCCCTTAATGTCATTTCCTTCTCTTGTATATATTTGCATGACTTTTGAACTAAGTCTTGCTGAAAGGCACGCCTTCGTTCAAAAGTGTGGGGTGAGAACCGCCTGTGTACATAGTTAGTTAACATGCTTTTTCTTTTCCTTTTCCCTTAATATTATCTTTTTGAAAATATGAACTTGAGAATGTGAAAAAGATAGATCTAAATTCATGCATTTACCTTGTGAAAGTTTAACTGTTTAAAAACTTAGAATGTAACTTCTCATTTATCCCTTTGTACTGAGATAAACAGGGATGTGGAGTTGACATAAACTGCCCTAGAGAGGCTTGGCAAGCACTCGAAGGATCGAATCTAACTATATGGTTTTCGAAGTCAGTGGAGGCTGCACTTCGAGTTTCAGTGAAGATTGAAGTCATCTCCGCCGTGCAGCGTTTATGCAAGAGGCGGGACGGGAATCAAACCGTCCTATCTCTAGTCCTAGTAGCCGGGCAAATAGATGAGCGACCCTCATCTTGACCCGCGCGAAACGGCGAGGATGAGAAAGAGCGGAGAGGTATTTCCATATGCTTGCGGGCGACGATTGGACCTCCCAAAGAAAGGCTGAGGAAATGGACTATCAAGTCGCAAAGAAGCAAAAGCTCAAAGAAGCTAATCAAAGGCCAAAGGCCAAAATTTTGAAGGTTTTAACCGAACAAAAGTGAAGAAACTCCAACTCAATATCAAAGGCTAAAGGCCAAAGGCCGATTCACTACAGAAGCTGTCCCTCGCCAAAAAGAAATCAAAATGCTCAACTCAGTGAAACCCGAACCGAATCACGTGCTAGAAAAAGCTACAAGGAAACCATATAGTACAAGTCGATCCCGAGAATGCAGTCCAGGAGCCTGAAAAGGGCTATCTCCCGAAACATCCGAATTAATTTGCATTTCGGCGCGAAGGTACAAGTATCAAGTTTCTTCTAAGTATTTACACGGTTTAGTTTGGTAATAAGTAAGTAATGCATGAATTAAGATAAATCTAGTCCCACAATCTCACTTTCATATTTAAAAGTTTACTTAGATTGTGTTCCGCCCTTAAATAGCATTGTTCGGGACGAACAACTAAAAGTGTGGGGTGATCTGATGGACCATAATTGTATGAATCATAAACACTGTTAAACCCACCAAATTAGACTCTTTGTCTATTTAATTTTTGCTTGTTAGTTCCGATATTTATCTACAGGGTATTTTGAAGTCTAGAGAGAATACAGGCTAAGGAGGAGTTTTAAAGTTGAAAATGAATTACGAGTCATTCCAGGTCACGACCAAATTCCGACTTTCAAGAACCGGACGTGGAATCACTCAAAACAAGTCCAACCGAAGGGCAACCAGAGTCAGACCGGAGCTGAAAGGACCGATGGCTTTTGAGGAAAAGATCACAAAACACACTCAACCACTCCCCTCCTCCACCTAGCCGCGGCTAAGCCATCATCCTCTCCTTCCTTGCCATGTGGCCGGCGGCTTTGGGAGTGGTGAGTCACCTGCGATGGCTTTCTCCTCCTCCATGGATTCCATGCCAAGTGTCTTCATCCTCCTCCACAAACCACACCTCCCTTAGCCTATAAATACCAAGCCATTCTCACTTGTAAATTCATTCCAAAATCACAAATCACTTATCTCTCTAGATTGAGAGCACAATCATGTAATCACTTTACTTTGGAATCGAAGCTTGATCTTTAGCACTTTCAACGGTTTTTGTAAGTACTCTCTTCTTTACTTTACTACCTTTTCAATTCAACAACTTTACGTTCCTGTCTTTACTTTCAAAAACTTTACTTTACTGTCTTTCAAAAACCTTTACTTTTCAACGCACTTAGCTATGATGTCCTGTTCTATGAATATTTGTAGCTAAACCCTTCATTCGGTTGAAGGGGTGTGCTTGTATCATACAATGTTTTAGACCCATCTCTTAAACTCTTCTTTGTGTTCAAAACTTGTTCTATGTGCCACATATTAGGTTAGAACTTCCAAGGTTGAGTGGATGCTTGAAATGGCAAAACTCTTCCGTGGGGTTCCTGAACATACTCGGGTAAGTGGATGCTTGAAATGGAAAAGGTTATCTGAGGAGTTTGACCTCTTTAAAACACCATTTGGATTGATCGGAAATGATTGATCAAATGGATGAACATAGGCTAGTATACCTTGAAATGGGGTGCTAGTCTAAATAGAACATAGTGCTCTATGACCTTGAAATGGGCTAGACAGTGTGGCAAATCAAGTGCTTGAAATGGCCTTGATACACTTTTGAACACTTAGTATGATCATTAGAGGTCAATGATAAACAAAAATATGATACAAGGCCCCTGAAACCGAATCTTTCCTTTAATTGCAATATCATCTGTTACTTTACCTTTCAGTACTAAAAACCAAAACCAACCTCCCAACTGCTTAATTTAATCCCCCTTTTCGAAAGAAAAACTATTCACCTGACTCCCTTAGGTTCGACCCGTACTTACCACTGACTACCAAAAATAGTTAAGTCGCGAGTATCGGAGATATAAATTAATTTTTGCACAGAGAACATCGCACTTTAACGACAGTGCGGTGGGCTCCGTCAGTCGTGTCCTGGAGTGACTTGTAATTCATTTTCAGCTTTAAAACTCCTTTTTAGCTCGTATCGTCTCTAGACTTCAAAATACCATGTAGATAAATATCGGAACTAACAAGCAAAAGTTAAATACACAAAGAGTCTAATTTGGTGGGTTTAACTGTCTTAATGAATCATATAAATATGGTCCATCAGATCACCCCACACTTTTAGTTGTTCGTTGACGGAGGGCCACCGCACTGTCGTTAAGGTGCAGTGTCCTCTGTACAAATAAATTTATAATATCCGCTACTTGTGACTACACTACTGGGTAGTAAGTGGTAAGTAGGGGTCGAACCCAAGGGAATTAGGGGAATAGGCTATTCTTTTAGGGTGATTGAACTGGGGGGAGCGTGTTTTATGGTTGATTGAGATTTTAGCGCTCTAATTAACTACGTGATTTTTTGGGGGTTTTTGGTTTCGATTGCGGAAAAGTAAATACAGAAATTAAATGCTGTAAATACAAAGAAGACTTACAGTGGGTGATGCGTGATTGTAATTCCTCCGGTAGATCAGCAGTTGGTGATTGCGGTTTAACAGTAAAGAAAAGCATTCGGTTTCAGGTACTCTTGTATTATAACATGTATATAATAAACTGTTAGTAACTTTTCTAAGTATTCAAAGATGAATCGAGGCCCTTTCGTAGCGCAAGACTTGCAACATCGTTTAAAGCAACCCTTGTTCTATTTCAGACTAATTCCTCCTTTCGAAGTATCTTAGCCTTTTGTGCATCCACTTGATCTCACAGTTACGATTGACCAAGTGGTGTTTTAGATGAGTCGAACTTCTCAGATAAGCTTTGCCCTTTCGTAGCATCCACTTACCCGAGTATGTTCACGAATCCCCACGGAAGAGTTTTGCCCTTTCGTAGCATCCACTCAACCTTGGAAATTCTGACTATAAATGGCACATAGAACAAGTTTTGAATACAAAGAAATGAAACTAAAAGATATTACAACATTATATAATACAAGAAAATACCTTCCACCGAATAAAGAGTTTAGCTACGAATATCCATAGAGATGGATACCATAGCTAAATACTCGGGGGTTTTTGAAAACAGTAAGAGGGAAAGGGGTGGAATACTCAAGAACCAACAGGAGTATTCCTAATTCCTACTGAATACTCAAGAACCAACAGGAGTATTCTCTACAGTATTATAATACTCGAGAACCGACAAGAGTATTATAATTTCCAGTATAATACTCAAGAACAAACAGGAGTATTATTTCAAAACCGAACCAAACTTACAAGTAACAAAATGTAGAGAGAGAAGTGATTACAATTTTTGGAATGATTTATGAGGAGGAGGAGCACCTCCTTTTATAGGAAAAATGGGTGGAGATGGGTGGTGGAGATTGGTTTGATCTAAGGGAGGAGGAGGAGCCAAGGAGGAGCCAAGGAGGAGCCACCAAGTGGCGGAGGAGGAGTGGTGGAGCTCAGCCGCCGGTAGCCGGTTGTGGTGGAGGAGCAATGGGTTGTTTCCTCCACCTCCAAGGCAAGTAGCCGGTCACCAAGGAGGAGGAGGGGTGGCGCCGCCGGTAGTGGGTGGTGGAATGGGGAGGTTTTCCTCCTTTGGTCACCTCTTCATCAAGTCACTAAGTCATCTTGCCATATGTGAATTTTGTACAGTTTTGTGCAGTCTTTTCACAAAACTGTCAGTGTGTTCCTTCCCCGGACTGTCTTGACTTCACTCCTGATTCTTCTGATTAATTTATTCTGGTCAATTCAACGTCAGGATCCTTGATATTTCTTCAGTCGGCATATGATCTTGACCTTGGATTGACTCTTGTTATCTTTTCAGCATAAAATCCTCTCCTTAGCGTGTTTTCACTTCAGTCTCTAAAATGCCCTGTGGAAATATATCGGGACTAACAGATGGATGTTAGATAGACAAACAGTCTAACTTGGGGGGTTTTACTGTGTTTTTGATTCGTATAATTGTGGTCCATCATTCGTCCCGAACAATGCTTTTTAAGGGTGGAACACAATATAAGTAAACTTTTAAATATGAAAGTGAGAATATGGGACTAGATTTATCCTATTCATGCATTACTTACTTATTACCAAACTAAACAGTGTAAATACTTAGAAGAAACTTGATACTTGTACCTTTGAGCCGAGATGCAATTTAATTTGGATGTTTCGGGAGATAGCCCTTTTCAGGCTCCTGGACTGCATTCTCTGGACCGACTCACACTATATGGTTAACTTATAGCTTTTCTAGCACGTGACTTGGTTCGGGTTTCACTGAGTTGAGCACTTTGATTCCTTTTGGTGAGGGACAGCTTTTGAAGTGAATTGGCATTTGGCCTTTGATGTTGAATTGGAGTTTCTTCACTTTTTGTTCGGTTAAAACCTTCACAACTTTGGCTTTTGGCCTTTGATTAGCTTCTTCGAGCTTTTGCTTCTTTGTGACTCGCTAGTCCATTTTCTCAACCTTTCTTTGGGAGGTCCAATCGTCGCCCGAGAGCATATGGAAATACATCCCCGCTCTTTCTCATCCTTGCCGTTTCGCGCGGGTTAAGATGAGGGTCGCTCATCTATTTTCCCGGCTACTAGGACTAGAGATAGGATGGTTTGATTCCCGTCCCGCCTCTTGCATAAACGCTGCACGGAGGAGATGACTCTGATCTTCTTTGAAACCCGAAGTGCAGCCTCCACTGACTTCGTAAACCATATAGTGAAATTCAGTCCTTCGAATGCTTGCCAAGCCTCTCTAGGGCAGTTTATGTCAACTTCACATCCCCTGTATATCTCAGCACAAAGGGACAAATGAGAAGTTACATCCTAAGTTTTTAAACAGTTGAATTTTCACGAGGTAAATGCATGAATTTAGATCTATCTTTTTCACATTCTCAAGTTCATATTTTCAAAAAGATAATATTAAGGGAAAAGGAAAAAGAAAAACATGTTAATTGACTATGTACAAAGGCAGTTTCTCACCCCAAACTTTTGAACGAAGGCGTGCTTCACAACAAGACTCAATTCAAAAGTCATGCAAGCAAATATATACAGGAAAGGTGAGAATGACTTAAGGCAAAAAACTAAATGGCAGAAATTAAATGACTGAAAGTAAGATAGGTGTCGGGTTACCACCCGACCAGTGCATTTGTTTAACGTCGTTAGCTCGACAGTACTTCATTCCTGGATCATAAGGTTGGGTCCCATGGGTGGCTCAGGTCGTAGTGTTGTGGAGCGCCTACTTTCATTCTTGCCTTGACTTTTCCCGATTTCTTGTGAGATGATGTGCTCGGGTCCTGTTCCCATTGACCGGGCGGATTTTCCTTCCAATTCTCCCAAGTAGGAGAGGGACCTTTGACCATAGCTGCTGGTCCTTTGAGCCGAGCTTTCTTGTTTCTCCATCCGGGCTCCCATTTCACCGGGCCATGTCCTTGTTGCTTCTTTGTGTATGGACGGTTGGCATCCGGGTTGTGCTCTTCACTAGCCCTCTTCTTTGCGGCAGAGGTGAATGGCCGTTTCAGCATGAGTGAGTTTCTAAGGCTGTTTGGTTGGCTCGTGGCGAGAGAGTGCTCCATTGTTGGCTTTTCTTGCCTTTGTCCCGCTTCCAACTCGCCTTGCACCTCCTCATTGATCACTTTATCTTCAGGGGCTGTGATCCGCATACAAACCGAGGGGACAAGTTGGGGGACTTCCATCACAAGAGCCGGTTCTTTCTCGGATAGGTTGGTAGTGAGGACAGGGTCTGCCTCATGTGCTTCGATAGCAAGGACCGGACCTGGCTTGATTTCCTCGGCCGCTTTGGCAGTGAGGACCGGTTTGAGTGGCTCGGCCGGCTCTTCTTCAGTCATCCATAGGTCCTCATCCTCTGTCGGCTCCGTGGGCTCCAATGTTGGCTCCTTTAGAGCCACCTCCACGTCCATTACTGCCCTTGTACTGATGTCTTCTTCCGGGTTTGCTGCGGGCAAGCTTGCAATGGGTGTGGTGTCGGGCTCGTTTTGCACTGAGTCCTCTTCCACCATTGGCGCTTTATTATCAATTTGGTGCATCGGCCCTCGTTTTGTGCTCTCTGCCAAATCATCTATGACGGCCCAGATTTCAGTCACTGTTAATTTCATGACCGCGCCTCCCACTGTAACATTGAGCCTTTTCCACTCATGCGGCAGCATTCCGCCAAGAAACCTTTGAAGAAGAAACACGTTTGTGAATCCATGGTGTGGGCAGCTCGCCACAATGGAATCGAAGTACGATAAGTACTCGTCCAATGTTTTGTCTCGGGATTGCTTGAGGGTGCTGATCTTCTTGCGGACTTCAAGTCAAAAGGATGGCTGGGCTCTTTGACAGGGATCGGTGCCATAATTTGACAGGGAAAACTCTTTTAGAAATTTGGCTCATAGATCCCCATAACAGCCTTCATAATCTGCATATGATGAGTAATACCAAGAGAGTGCAGAATCAGTTAAGGAAAACTCAAAACAATTCAGCATAAACCCTTCTAGCGACTCATCCTTGGGCCTCATTCTGCCGCAGACGGAGTAAAACATTTGTTCATGTTCCACGGGGTCTTCTCCGATAGCACCTCCAAACTGAGGGAGATACCGATTCATCCATGAAGACATCGTGAATCATGAAATGAACAAAAAGGAAAAAATAGAAAAAAGAACTACTATTTGATTGCTAATTCCCCGGCAACGGCGCCAATTTTGACGGAGCCCACCGCACTGTCGTTAAGGTGCGATGTTCTCTGTGCAAAAATAAATTTATATCTCCGATACTCGCGACTTTACTATTTTGGGTAGTAAGTGGTAAGTACGGGTCGAACCCAAGGGAATTAGTGGATAGTTGTTCTTTCGAAAAGGAAAAGTAAATAAAACAGTTGGGGGTTGGTTTTGATTTTAGTACTGAAAAATAAATGACTGAAAGTAAAGAAAGTAAATACGAGACTGAAAGTAAATACTGAAAAGTAAAGTGCTTGAAGGACAAGACTTGCTGAAAAATAAGTGCGTAAAATAAAGTGCTTGAAGGACAAGACTTGCTGAAAGTAAATGCTTGAAGGACAAGACTTGCGGAAAGAAATTGCTTGAAGGACAAGACTTGCGGAAAGTAAGATTTGATATGGACTGAAAGTAAAGTTACTGAAAGTAAATGACTGGAAAGTAAGCAGTTGATAGTAAGACTGAAAGTAAATGACAGGTGATGTTTGAATCAAAGGAAAGATTCGGTATCAGGGGCCTTGTATCATAGTCCGTTTATCATTGACCTCTAATGATCATACTAAGTGTTCAAAAGTGAATCAAGGCTATTCCTAGCACATGACTTGCCACACCGTCTAGTCTTTTGCAAGACAAAGAACTCTTGTTCTAGTATGTGCATCCATTTGATCATCATTCCTGATAAACCAAATGGTGTTTAAAAGAGGTTGACTTCCACAGATAAGCTGTGCCCTTCCGAGCCTCCACTTATCCACAGAAGATCACGAACCCATGGCAGAGCTTTGCTCTTCCGAGCATCCACTCAACCAATGGAATTCTGACCTAATATAAGGCACCTAGAACAAGTTGAACACAAAGAGGCACTAAGAGAAGGGTCTAAATCATTGTATGATACAAGTACACCCCTTCAACCGAATGAAGAGTTTAGCTACGAATATCCATAGAGGTGGATACCATAGCTAAGTACTTGGAAAAGTAAAGGTTTTGAAAGACAGAAAGTAAAGGTTTTTGGAAATCAAGACAAGGAAAGTAAAAGGAGAATACTCAAGAACCAACAGGAGTAAACTCAAGAACAGTAAAAGAAAAGCTTGAGTACTACAAGAACCGACAAGAGTACTCAAGAACAAACTTAAAGCTTTTGATATCAAAGGAAAGTGTTATAAGGATTGTGCCAAAATCTAGAGAGAAGTGAGATCTTATGGATGATGGTTTGGAATGAGATTGTGGGATGATGATACAAGGAGGAGAGGTCTCTTTTTATAGGCATGGAGGAGCAAGGAGGAGGCAACACTTGGCAAGGGATGAGAGGAGGCTTCAAAAGCCGCCGGGGTGAGGTGGAGGGGAGGGGAGCCGCCCCCCCCCCCCATGTGTCACTTTCATGGCCAAAGCCGCCGGCTAGGTGGAGGGGAGTGGGTGAGTGTGAGTTGAGATCTTTTTCTCAAAAGCCATCGGCTCCCTTTCAGCTCCGGTCTGACTCTGGTTGCTCTTCGGTTGGACTTGATTTGAGTGATTCCATGTCAGGTTCATGAAAGTTATACAGTCGGAATCTGGTCGTGTCCTTGAGTGACTTGTAATTCATTTTCAGTTTTAAAACTCCTTTTTAGCTCGTATCGTCTCTAGACTTCAAAATACCCTATAGATAAATATCGGAACTAACAAGCAAAAGTTAAATAGACAAAGAGTCTAATTTGGTGGGTTTAACTATCTTAATGAATCATATAAATATGGTCCATCACTCGGCCTTCTGCAAGATGAGAGGGGCTTATCAGAAGAGGAGGCGCTGAGGAAGCTAGCCTTGCAGAAGATCATTTGGCTCTTGGAGATTCAAGATGAGAGGATTTGGAGGCAAAAATCCAGGGTTAGTTGGCTCAGTTCTGGAGATCAAAACATGAAATACTTCCATAGGCTGGCTACTTGGAGAACAAAGAAGAATAGCATTTCGAGTCTCCTAGTGGGTGATAATTGGGAGGGTGACCCGGGCCTAATCAAGCAAGCTGCACGGGAATTTTTTCTGGAATCTTCAAAAGGGTAGAAACTTGCACCTGGTCCTTGGATGAGCTTTTCCCAGAGTCCCTGAGTGAAGTCCAGAGGAGATTCTTGGAGAGAGAAATATCGGAGGAAGAAATTTGGGTTGTTCTAAAAGATTGCGATGGTAACAAGGCTCCCGGTCCCGATGGCTTTAACATCAATTTCTACAAAAAATTCTGGCCCATAGTAGGTGAAGAGGTGATAGCTTTCATTACGGAGTTCTTGAAGAATGGTAGGCTTTCGAAAGGCATCAATAAGACGTATATCACACTGATCCCAAAGGCGGTGAATCCTCAGAGCTTCACAGATTATCGTCCGATCAGTCTAGTGAATTCTATGTATAAAATCATGTCGAAGTGTTTAGCAAACAAACTGCGAGTGGTCTTACCCCAGATTATTAGCATAAACCAGTCGGCCTTCATTGCGGAGAGGAATATCCTAGATGGTATTATGATAGTCAATGAACTCATCCACGCGGTAAAGAAAGACAGAAGCTCGGCATTAGTCATAAAATTAGATTTCAAGAAAGCATATGATTTGGTCTCTTGGGAGTACCTGAGAGCCATTCAGCAGAGTCTGGGATTTGGGACGAAGTGGATTGAATGGATGAATGAATGCTACTCCACAGTAGGCCTATCGATACTTATTAATGGATCTCCGACGAAGGAGATTCAGATGGGGAGAGGTCTACGCCAGGGGGACCCATTATCCCCCTTTCTATTTCTAATGGCGGCTGAAGGTTTATCCCGGATACTAAACAATGCAGTCCAGGCGGGGTTACTTAGTGGGGTCGAATGGGTGAAGAATGGTGCTAGACTGACCCATCTACAGTTCGCCGATGACACCATCCTGTTTTGTAAACCCCAAATGCAAGAGATTCAGACTTTAAGGCTTAACCTAAATACCTTTGCTGCTTGTTCTGGACTAGAGATAAATTTCGACAAGAGCAGTTGTGTGGGTATTGGTCTGGAGGATGACAAAGTTAAAATATTCGCAGATGAGTTGGGTTGCCCTGTGGGTCGATTCCCGATGACATACCTTGGTATGCTAGTGGGAGCAAGCCCGAGGAGAATCAGTACATGGAGTCCGATAGTGCAGAAGTTTTAGAAGAAACTAGCTTCATGGAAGAGTGCAAATCTGTCGATGGCCGGAAGAGTAGTACTAATCAAATCGGCCTT
Organism: Rhodiola kirilowii; assembly: GCA_033675215.1. Taxonomy (NCBI): domain Eukaryota; kingdom Viridiplantae; phylum Streptophyta; class Magnoliopsida; order Saxifragales; family Crassulaceae; genus Rhodiola; species Rhodiola kirilowii. The sequence continues at coordinate 19,218,975 of CM066199.1, forward strand.
ATGTAATATGGCACTATACTACGCCTCAATGTATAAGATGCCGGCTGCAGTAGCTCAAGAGTTGGAGAAAATACAAAGGAGGTTCCTGTGGGGTAGTACAGACCTGAGGAGAAGAATTCATTATGTGAAGTGGAGCAAAATTACAAAACCGAAGGCGTTTGGTGGACTGGGGATTCAAGGAATGGTAGATATGAACTTAGTCCTCTTGGCGAAATGGTGGTGGAAGCTGGTTACCGGAAAGGGTGGACTGTGGAGGAGGATGGTCCTAGAAAAATACGCAATAAAGAGAGAACTTGATCCCTGTGAGCTATCGGCTTCTCCCAACAAATTATCTAATTGCTGGAAAGACATCATGAAGATTGTAAAAGGGAATTCAGAAGTAGCCTTGGCTATGAAGAAAGGAATGAAGTTGAAGTTGGGTGATGGCAGTAAGATATCTTTCTGGCATGACATGTGGTGTGGAGAAAAGTCCTTCAGTGACCAATACCCGAAGCTATTTCAATTATCAGTAAACGGTCAAGCATCAGTGAGGGAGATGGGGCAGTGGCTGGGAGGTACATGGAGTTGGAACTTACAGTTCAGGAGAGTGCTCTACCAATGGGAGGAGATAAGTAAAAGAGAACTAGAGGAGGGTCTAAAACACATTCAGTTAAAGGGAAGGGAGGATGACAGAATGGTGTGGACCTTTTCGGCAGAGGGTGACTTCAGTACAAACTCACTCATGCGGGTAGCAATGGCAATCAGAGTAAAAATGAAGAATTGGGAACATTTACCTTTCTGTTTGTGGTCGGGATTAGCCCCACCAAAGGTTGAGATGTTCGTTTGGAGAATATATATGGGAGGTTTGCCCTCCAAGGCGTCCCTCCATAGAAGAAGAATCCTGAGAAGGGAAGAGGACTTGCAGTGCGTTCTATGTGAGACAGAAATTGAAACAACCGACCACTTACTAATGCATTGTAGATGGAGTTGGAAAGTATGGTCAATGTGCCTAAGCTGGTGGGGAGCATGCTGGGTGTTCCCAGAATCAGCGAAATGTCTGTTAGAGAGCTGGGTTATAGCAGGGAGGCCTAAATCATATAAGAGGCTGTGGAAGATACTAAGCTATGCGGTCTTATGGTCTATATGGGAAGAAAGGAACAAGAGATGTTTCCAGAATAAGTCAAGGCCAGCAGAGGACATAGCCGAGATGGTGAAGGTGCGAATAGCGTGGTGGGCAAAATATCGAAGCACCAGATGCCCATACTCGATATCGACAATCAGCAGGTGTATCGAAGAGGTAAGGGATAGTTAGTAAAACATCGAAGGCAGGGAGTATAAAGCTACAACAACAACCAGTGAGCGCAGAAGTAGGAGTGGTTTCCTTTGCCAGGATACAATCCAAGTCTCAAAGTGGTGTCCAGAGAACAATCTGAGAATAGCTTGACTTGTGTAGTATCCAGGTTAATTTAGTGTTTGTTTATCTCAAAGTACTAGAGCAGGTAGTTGTCATTTGAGCAAAATACCCAGATTTCGAGTTTTAGGGTAAGGGTGGCTAGACAAATAGCCTTGCAGGGTGTTGTACTCTTTTTGGTGGTTCGCCACTTATGAATCAAAAAATAAGTGGCAGAGGGGGGATACGGAATATGTTCTCATTTCAGAAACAACTGAAATCTTTTAAAAGGGATCTAAGGCATGGACTGAGAAATTTCAGAGGAATTATGAATATCAGAGTGAACAGAATAGGCAAAAGCTTTTAGCAGTTCAGCGTTTGTTATCATATAATCCGAATAATGAGAACCTGCGTAGAGAAGAAATCGAAGAGCTCTAAGCCTTAGAAAAATTCTGAAATACCAGTTTATCTTCAATTGTCAAAGAGCTAGGATAAATTGGGCCAAGGAAGGAGATCTACATTCCAGATATTTTCATTTCATCATAGAGGCCGAAGATCAAAAAATGCTATCAGATGTGTCAAATTGGAGGGGTGAATTCTATTTTGATCCTAATGTTGTCAAGGATAAATTGGTGAGCTACTTTAAAGATATTTTCAATGAGCTTGAATCCAAAAGGCAAGTTGATCCTGCAGTTATATTCTCAGGGCCTAGAGTGAAAGAGGTGGATTGCATTTGTATGGTGAGGGATGTCTCTTTTAATGAGGTAATTGAAGTCGTGAGGAATCTGCCCTCGTGTAAAGCCGTCGGTCCTGATGGATACAATGTCGAGTTCTATAAAGTGACTTGGAACATCATTGGTCCTGACTTGGTGGAAAGCATAAGAAGTTTTATGCAAACAGGTAATATGCCATTTAGTATAAATTCTACTTACCTAGCATTATTTCCGAAGGTAAAGAACGCAAGTTTTCCTAAGGATTTCTGGCCGATTAGTTGCTGTAATGTTGTGTATAAAATCATATCTACTCTTCTAGCTAATAGACTGAAGCCAGTGTTAAAATATCTTGTTGATCAAGCTTAGTCTGCATTTGTTGAAGGAAGAAATATTGTTTACATTATTAGTTTGGTTCAGAAATTGTTGTGCATCTATAAGAGAAGGCATTTAAGTAAGAGATGCATGCTGAAGTTAGACATTAGCAAAGCATATGACTTAGTTGATTGGAATTTTCTGCAGCATATTCTGGAGCTTTTTGGATTTCCAAATTCATTTGTTAAATTGATTATGGCTTGTATATCCATTACGAAGTTTTCTGTTCTATTGAACGGTGAATTAGAAGAGTTTTTTTGGGAAGTAATAGGGGCTTGCGTCAGGGAGACCCTATATCTCCGTATTTGTTCACCTTAGTTATGGAAGTGTTGAGCAGAAGACTTGGTCTGTTAAAGAATGCAGAGGGCTATTCTTATCATCTGAAGTGTGCCAGGATTAATTTAACCCATTTAATGTTCACGGACGATGTGATCATCTTCTCAAAAGCCAATGTCGGGTCGATGATTAAGCTGAGAGAGGCCCTGAACATATTCAGTGATTGGTTAGGCTTGAAGGTGAATGCTGATAAAACTGCATATTTTGGAGGGTGTAATGAACATGAAGAATATAATGGCCGCAATAGTCAATTTTCAAAGAGGGCAGCTTCCATTCTCTTATCTTGGAGTCCCGTTAGATGGAAAGAAGATCAAGGGGCCAGCTTTCAATGAGGTTATTGACAAAATGACTAGCAGAATTAAGGCTTGGTCTGCCAAGTGCTTATCAGACGCAGACAGATTAGTACTAGTCAAGCATGTACTTAGCACAGTCAGCTCATATATGATGAGGATCCTCCTGTTTCCGAAAGGTGTTCTAAAAAAAATCACTGCCATATGCAGGAATTATCTATGGTCAGGGGCGGCCTTGGGCAAGAGAAATCTGGTAGCTTGGATATAAGTTTGCAAACCAAAAATGCTTGGAGGGTTGGGCTTAAAGAACTTATGGTTGTACAATAAGGCTTTACTTCTAGGGCAGATTTGGGACCTTGTTTTGAAAAAGGATTCGATATGGATAAGATGGATGAACCACTGTTACTTCAAAGATAAATCTAGTTGGCAAGTAGAAGAAACAAGTCATCATTCTTGGGTTAAGAAGAAAATCTTAGGCCTTAGGGAGGATGCGAGAAATTGTATTATTGTCTTCGGCAATCAACCCGTTTCTTGGCGCTTTGGAAAGAATCCTTTCACAACTAAGGGCGCTTACGAGAAGCTTGACAGCAGGGGGCCTCCAAAGGACTGGTATGATATTGTTTGGAATGATTTGGCTCATCCAAAACACAACTTTTGTACGTGGCTGGCGGTGATTGATCGCTTGCCAACAACAAAGGGAAGATTGCAAGGTATGATGGAAGGGAATATGAATTGTTGCTGGTGTTATGATGAAGTGGAGAGTATAAATCATCTTCTATTCTAGTGTGCAGTTTCTACTCCAATTTTCAATTATCTGGACTTAACTGGGATTTCTACCTCCTGGAATTTATGGGATGAATTGATCACTTGGAAGAACAGGAAGAGATGGAGTTGCAGGGAGCAGAAGCATCTAGCTTTCTTTATTATTGTAGCTGCCATTTATGAATCCTGGAGGGAGCTCGGAACAAGCAAATCTTTACTGGGGATATTGCTACAGCAGATCAGATAAGAACTGACATTTGGAAAACTCTCAGGCTAAAGATTGTGCTGGTCAAAAATAGCAAAGCGAGGAGCAGGTTTTACAATTTGTTTAATTGACAGGTTAATAATAGTCACAGGTACATATAACTGTGTCTAGGCTAGTTTGATATAGTTGTCTTTTTCTTCGTAGTGTCCCTGTTTTAGTCTCTATTATTAGCATGGTGTTTTTCTGTCTATTCTAGTTCCATGTTCCTGTTTTAGCAGTCTATTTGTCCCTGTTTTAGCAGTCTATTTTTAGCAGGTCGAATTGCCACTAATTTTGCATGTTTTAGGCCTTTGAATGAAGAGTGCGGTTCAGGTACAAACCACACTTATAAATGAAAACTAAAAACTGCATTTCAAGCTGACACGTGTCCCATTTATTTGAAATCTCAGAAAAAACACAGAGGTGTATTATAGTCATTATACATAATCCCTTTATTATCGTAATTAGTTTTAGTTTCAATTTAATCCCTGATTTGGAAACTCGTTAAATATTCAATTCAAATTGGTAATGATCATACATAAATAAAAAATTATCAAACTTAAAATTGGTATTGATCAGACTAAAAATTGGTAATGATCAGACTTAAAATTGATAATGATCAGACTTAATATAGATAATAATTGGACTTAATATAGATAATGATCAGACTTAAAGAGACAATGATCAGACTTAAACTTCAATTGATAATGATCAGAGTTAAAAGACAATGATCAGACTTAAAGAGACAATAATCAGACTTAAACTTCAATCGATAATGATCAGACTTAAAATTGGTAATGATCAAACTTAAAATACTTAATGATCAGACTTGAAATTTAAAAATGATCACACTTAAAAGACAGTGATCAAACTTAAAGAAATAATGCTCAGACTTAATAGATAATGATCAGACTTCTAGAGATAATGACCAGACTTAAACTTTAATTGGTATTGAACACACTTAAAATTGATAATGATCAGACTTAAAGAAATAATGATCAGACTTAAAATAGATAATGATCAGACTTAAAGAGACAATGATCATACTTAAACTTCAATTGATAATAATCAGACTTAAAAGACAATGATCAGACTTAAAGAGACAATGATCAGACTTAAAATAGACAATGATCAGACTTAAAGAGACAATGATCAGACTTAAACTTCAATTGATAATGATCAGATTTAAAATAGGTAATGATCAGACTTAAAATACTTAATGATCAGACTTAAAATACTTAATGATCAGACTTAAAATTGATAAATGATCAGACTTAAAATTGATAATGATCAGACTTAAAGAAATAATGCTCAGACTTAAAATTGATAATGATCATACTTAAAGAGATAATGATCAAACTTAAACTTCAATTGGTAATGATCAGACTTAAAATTGATAATGATCAGACTTAAAGAAATAATGATCAGACTTAAAATAGATAAAGATCAGACTTAATCTTCAATTGATAATGATCAGACTTAAAAGACAACGATCAGGCTTAAAGAGAAAATGATCAAACTTAAAATAGATAATGATCAGACTTAAAGAGACAATGATCAGATTTAAACTTCAATTGACAATGATCAGACTTAAGGAAATAATGATCAGACTTAAGGAAAAAGACGAAGGAAGAATCGGATTTAAAGAGCTATCTATATTCAATGATGCGTTGTTGGCAAAACAGATTTGGAGGCTAATGGAGAAGCCGGATAGCTTGGTGAGCAGATTACTGAGGGAGAGATATTACAAACGTTCATCTCCAATCATGTGTCAGCTTGGAAACAGACCATCGGTAGTGTGGAGGAGCTTATGGGAGCAGGTCAGAAGATTAAACACTGGATTCAAGCCTCAGATGGAGGTGAAGACGTCAGGTGGTTGGCAGAGTCAGATGGAAGATTTTCAACAAGATCAGCATACAATGCTCTAAAGAGTACCAAGGATCAAGTGAAAGCTAATCAGAGTGGAGAGCAAGCTGATAAGAGGAGAGTTAAGCTTTTCTGGCAGGCTATATGGAAAAGTAATGTTCAGCCCAAAGTAAGGTTTTTTGCATGGAGACTTTATCATGACTATTTACCTTCAGTGGACAATTTGGTCAAAAGAGGCATGAGGGAGATAGGAAAATGTCCGGTCTGTGGCTTGAGAGGAGAGAAAACAATGCATTCTCTGTTGTACTGCTGTTGGGCGCAAATTTTCTGGAAGGAAATGAGTTTTAACTGCAGTTTCCTCAATTACAGGTTTCATGAACCTGGTGACTGGCTCTGGTTTTGTGTGTTTGGTCATGATGCATTGGAGTTGCGCATGATACTGCAGGGAGCCAGGACCATCTGGTTTAACAGGAATAGCATGCTATTTGGGAAAAATGGCCAAAGCCCGTTCATAGCTGCGAGGTATACTAGACAGCGAGCTTGGAGTACACATAATGGCGAGCTAAAGCTGACAGTCACTGATCTCAGTGAAGGCGCAAGTTGGTTAAGACCGAGGAAGGGTGTAGTTAAAATCAATGTGGATGGGGCATGTGAGAGTGCGTCGAAAAAGGCGGGAGTGGGCATTATCTGTAGAGATGAGTGGGGATGTATTTGCTTTGCTGAAGCATATCCAAGAGAGGAAGTGGAGAGCTGTCTGCAGGTGGAGCTGGAAGCGCTAGTCAGGGCGATGATGATTGCAGAAGAGGAGAAGCTGAGCAGAGTTATTTTTGAAACCGATAACGCACAAGTAATGAATGCACTGATGAAAGGAATTAATCTTGCATATCATTTGTTGGAGCAGTTGCGATGGTGTAAAAATAAGTTGGAAAATAACCTTGCGTGGAATCTGATCCTTGTTCCCAGGGGAGCAAACAATAGCGCGGATATGTTGGCCAAGAAGGCTAGGAGGGAAAAGTGGAGTTGGAGAAATCGAGTGGCTATTCCTTACTGTCTTTTTTCTGTTTTGAACTGTTAGTTTCAGTAGGCTTTGCTTACGCCTGTGTTTCCTGGCTTGTCCAGTGTTTCTGATGTATTTGGTATTCCCATAAAAAAAATAGACAATGATCAAACTTAAAGAGACAATGATCAGACCTAAACTTCAATTGATAATGATCACACTTAAAATACTTAACGATCACACTTAAAATTGATAAATGATCAGACTTAAAAGACAATGATCAGACTTAAAGAAATAATGCTCAGACTTAAAATAGATAATGATCAGACTTAAAGAGATAATGATCAGACTTAAACTTCAATTGGTAATGATCAGACTTAAAATTGATAATGACCAGACTTAAAAAAATAATGATCATACTTAAAATAGATAATTATCAGACTTAAAAGACAATGATCAGATTTAAAGAGACAATGATCAGACTTAAAATAACTTAAAGAGACAATGATCAGTCTTAAACTTCAACTGATAATGATTAGACTTAAAATTGATAAATGATCAGACTTAAAATACTTAATGATCAGACTTAAAATTGATAAATGATCAGACTTAAAATAGATAATGATCATACTTAACGAGATAATGATCAAACTTAAACTTCAATTGGTAATGATCAGACTTAAAGAAATAATGATCAGACTTAAAATAGATAATGATCAGACTTAAAGAGACAATGATCAGACTTAAACTTCAACTGATAATGATCAGACTTAAAAGACAATGATCAAACTTAAAATAGATAATGATCAGACTTAAAGAGAGAATGATCAGACTTAAACTTCAATTGATAATGATCAGACTTAAAATAGGTAATGATTAGACTTAAAATACTTAATGATCAGACTTAATATTTGATAAATGATCAAACTTAAAAGACAATAATCAGACTTAAAGAAATAATGCTCAAACTTAAAATAGATAATGATCATACTTAAAGAGATAATGATCAGACTTAAACTTCAATTGGTAATGATCAGACTTAAAATTGATAATATTCAGACTTAAAAGAGACAATGATCAGACTTAAACTTCAATTGATAATGATCAGACTTAAAAGACAATGATCAGACTTAAAGAGACAATGATCAGACTTAAAATAGATAATGATCAAACTTAAAGAGACAATGATCAGACTTAAACTTCAATTGATAATGATCAGACTTAAAATATGTATTGATCAGATTTAAATACTTAATGATCAGACTCAAAATGGATAAATGATCATACTTAAAAGACAATAATCAGACTTAAAGCAATAATGCTAATACTTAAAATAGATAATGATCAGACTTAAAGAGATAATGATCAGACTTAAACTTCAATTGATAATTATCAGACTTAAAAGATAATGATTAGACTTAAAGAAATAATGATCAGACTTAAAATAGATAATGATCAGACTTAAAGAGACAATGATCAGATTTAAACTTCAATTGACAATGATCAGACTTAAGGAAATAATGCTCATACTTAAAATAGATAATGATCAGACTTAAAGAGACAATGATCAGACGTAAATTTCAATTAGTTTTTCGTTTGTTCTTTTTTGTTTTCCGCTGTGCGTTTAATTCAAACGTACAATAAAGCCCTTATAACAGACTGACATGTTTACCCTTCGTTTATGTTTTGTAATCAGAAACACGTCCAATTTAATTTCCCATATTTAAAAAAAGACCCCGAATTTCGATTGGTCGAAATATACACGTGTCAAGATTCTATTGGATTTTTAGTTTTTATTTTTAACTGTGGTTTGTATTTGATTCGAATTCTTGAATGAATACACATATTCCTTGAAAAAGTTAAGTCATTGTTCAAATTTTTGTAAAGATTATTTTTTAGATGTCAATGTTTATAATTCGAAATAGAGGTAGGAATGGAGGCTGAAAATTACCTAGGTTAAAGAAATTTATGAGGTTATATTGTTATTAATTATTATTATGTTGGTTTGACAGAATTTAATGGATTTTTGTGGACACTCGAACTAAAGGATATTCAATTAGCCATGGGCTCTCTCTTTTCCACCCAGGGATCGATCCAAGATTTAAGAGGGGCGGTGACAAGTGATAATGTACTACAACATTAAGTATTTTAACATTATTTCAAAATTAATTATTATCATACTTGAAAATCATCTATTATTGAACAATTTCTTTCTCCATGTTAACTATATTAACATTGTTACGAAATAAAGTATTATCGTATTTAAAATTATCTATTATTGAATCATTGTTAAAAAATTTAGCCATTTTTTTCTCGATGTTGACAACCAAACAATCTGATAAAAAATTATCTTAAATCTTGTTGCATTGTATTCACTATTTTTTTTTGATGAAGTGGTACAACGATACATAATACATAGTGCGATAATTTTTATCATCTAGTACATAGTACATATTTATATTAATTTTCAAGCTCTTAGGCATCTCGACCAGATCCCGAAATCTTTGTTACATAGATCCGTATCTTAAAACACAGACCAGGTCCGTCACCTTACCATGGATCCGCACACACATTTACCCCTGAAATTAGTGCATTTATCGACATCTGAAACACTAACCACATTGAAAACTTTTACCACTACAAGCCATGACACATCCATCATGACGTTCAAGAGGAAAGCATTGTATTCACTATTGAAAAGTAAAGTTCAGTACTTAGTAGTAGTAGAAAATGGAAGCCTGAAAATGAGAAATGACACCTTTGCGGGAACTATATTAATTTTCTTCCTCTTATCCATCATTGTCATAGTTTGAGATTGCCAAAACTATTAAAATAATACAGAAAGACCAAACTTTAACACAAGACTCCACTGCAACATTCCAATTTTTTTTTTGATACAGACTGCAACATTCCAATTTGAATGTGAACATTATGTACACTTTCAAAGTTGAACTAATTTAATTGACTCTTCGCCTTGTTATAACATCAAAACGACACACATAAACATACTACTCTAATTCCTGAAATTCAATGTCAAAACAATACAAATTACAATTCTAAAAAAATCATCCCGTATGACTATGCATCATACCATTTAACTGCAAAATCTCACGAATTAAAAAAATTTAGTTTGATGGAGGAATATAGTGATTTTTTTCTCCAATTTAGCCAAAATCCAAATTTGATTTCCTCATATACTCAATTTCCGAATTCGTTTTCCAAAATAGACACATTCCCTTAGGCACTGTTGCTAACGACGCCAAAAAATTAAAGCGTTGTTAACAACAGCGTCTTATTCCCATTGTCGTATTTGCCTTATGTAATGTTTAGTCAGCAGTCTGACATGACAGTAATCCCTTAGGCGATTTCCTTAGTCGTTGTTCATGACAGCGCCTTATTTTAAGATACACATTCGAGGCCTAAGTTCACTTCTATTGCTCCGTTAGCGAAAAAACTCTTCTCTCACCCCGATTTTGACCTTCAATCGATCAACCTAAGCCGAACAACATCGCACCACTGTCATTTGCCGTCGAAAGTTCTCCACCCATTTTCCAGATCGCATAGACAACAACAACGACGACATGACAGATCCAAAAAACCAACAGGTCCCAATTAGGTATTTCATAAATTGTCTTTCTCAATTTCGGCTCAATTCGTGGAATTGGTGCTGCATACTGTTCGAATTGCATCTCGGTCGCGAAGCATCTTTCGACTTAGGCTGGGCTCGATTTACGCACGAGATTTTGAGAGATAAAATGGATGAGAAATTATCTCACTTAAGGCTAGTAGCTAAAAAAATTGCCACATAAGTCATGATTCAGCATTATATTGAGTAAAAACGACACTAGACATAAAACGATGTTGCCAACATTGCGGTTGTTCTTGGCAACGACGCCTCAGGAAAAATATCTATTTTGGAAATTAACAGAAAACAATTTTGAATTATAGCCAAATTGGAAATTTTTTCCTACTTTATCCAAAAAAAAAAGGAACTCACTTTACGCATTTACCCTCTTAAGTGCCACGTACCCAGGTGCAAAGCCCTTTTTGTTAAGAAATTTAAAAAATAGACTTTGGCACATTTTATAGTCGTGAATACAATTCCAAAATGGTTTGAGGGACATTGTTTTTAATACCCTCGATACAAGTTGCCCAGGAACATGAATGAATGCTCCAACAATTTATGCTTTTGCTTCTATCTGGCATTTCCTCTTCTATAAATGAAAACATTGCTTACTCGTATAATTACACCTTCCTTGCCTTGTACTCCCAATCCCAATCGCAGCTGAGATTTCTTAGTTGTATATCTTTCGCACTTGGTGGAAGACCAGAATAGCTCATATAATGTGGCACTGTCGTAGAAGAATGACTAATCTAGAGCAGCTTTAATTTTCCGTGCAACTATGGGTAGGCCTTCCATGAGTGGTTTCGCAAGACCCAATGCGGAAAGACTTTGTAAGTCTGTTTTAAAGCTCCACTTTGTATTCGACCAAAAAGATGAAAAACTAGTCTGACCCTGGTCTGGCATGCTAGACATGCTGGATGATTTGTGCACTTTCCCAGGAACATCAGCTGTTGGAGAATCTCCAGAACTTGATGACGAACTTAGCCATCCCGAATCATCTGAAGCTAATGTACCTCGACTACCTGATTTTGGCCTAAGAGCTAAGCCTTTTCCTGTTAAGGAGGAGAAACTGGCGTGGCTTGTAATATCATTTTCTTCTCTTAACACTTTTTCCGGTGTTTCCCACCTAGCATCGAATTCGGATTTCGACCAGCGCCTCCGATAGCTGTCCACCGATCCCTCAGCAGCCCCATCTTTGGATTCCATGAGTAGCAGATCACCTGAGTGAAGAACACCCTTATCCAACCGGAAGTCATTTGCTGCAGTTGTGGATTTCTCATATGACTTCCTAATCTTGTATTCACCATTTTCTGTGCCTCCACTTGAACTTCTGGTCGTTGGAGGCTTAAGTCCATAATACTTATGCAAGTTGTTTATGCTCGAGGAGACGTTTTGCTGGGGACACCTCAATGACCGTCGAGGAGTTATGAGATCTATATTACTGATAGAAAAAAAAGTAAAAACTGCAATTACTCGTTACATTATAGAATCAAAAATAGAGTTTTTGTGCTAAGTTCTTTAAAATCCGATGTCATCCAACTACAGCCAGAGACAATTTATTCTGTGATTTTAATATTCCGCATGTGCAATAAATATCGTGAGGCTACCAGGTTTACTTCGTCTTTAACATGATCCAGAATTTGTGGCAAAGGATCAGTCAGATTTAATACTTAATGAACATATCACATGGGTTCATAGATAAATGCTTGTTAGTTAGTAAACTATGATGAGTCAAAATATGAAGAAAAAAAAATGTGTCCAATGATAACTCTATTTTCATGTGTATAAGTTAGGACTTGGTAGATTACCAAAGGCAATGATTGTGAAACAATGATGATTGCATCAGTGGAGGCAACGAGATAAATGCATTCCTAAATAATCATATTGCCAACAAAGAGCAATAACAAATGCCTAATTTTCAATCAAAAGTCATAAGCACCATATAATTGACAACCATATGCTGTCAACAAAACACTTTATTAACTCACACTTGTAGCTAAGACAGAAAAAGATGGGATATGCAAAGTGATGTCTAACATTACAAATATAAAGTGAAAACTCATACCTAGGAGAAGTGGAGCCATTAGACAAAGAGTATGATGGAGGATGCCTTCCAGGTAAGGGTATCCGCAAAGATGGCAAGGCAAACATTTGAAGATCTGTGACCAAGCCATTCATCTTCTTGATGTCAGCAACCTGTCCAATAGCAAAAACAGTGCATTGTAGAGATAAACCAAGCCAGCAAATTGACCAAAATCCCATGAAAAAAAGAAGAAGACAGACGCTAAATTGAACAGACACTAAGCATCACCAACATCACTCGAAACTATGCTGTTTGCATCTTTACTGTCTCTGCTAAGCTTTGTAATAGACTTCCTATAGCCACATTCCCAACACGTAAACAGTCCATCCTTTTCGCGAACCAGTAATAATTTGTAAGCGGGTAACGAGTTCAATCTAACAGGACATGAACAAGCACCAATATGCTTCCTTCTTTATCCAAACCAAATTTTCAAGATCTGTGACATACACCTCACCATGTGAAAATTACCAGATGACTACGCGTTCACACACACCAAATACAAAGTGAGCAACAGCCAACAGGTTCTAGTCACTCAATCGCATCTCACAAAGCACCGATACTCTAAATCGAAATATGGAAACTCCAATACCTGATCTCTCCATGCCATCAAACTCAACTCCACAAAAAATTCCATCCACCGACACCTTGCAAATTCACAACCCTAAAACGCAATAATAGTGCAGGGTTATAGCAGAGTTATACCTCGACGCCGTACTTGATGGCGACTCCGGCGAGCGTATCGTACTTGGAGACAGTGTGATGAATGTAGCCGACATCCGTGCCGTCAATTTCGGCGCAATTACTGGGAGGTGCATAGATGACAGCAGGTGAAGGCATGGGAGTAGACGATGAAATCGGGCCACCGACGCTTTAGATTCAGACTCTGAAACTCGATCGGTGGCTGACGCGTCGCTGCTGCTTCTCTAGAAGAATCGAGAGAGAGTTGAGAATGGGAGGTCTACGCGTTAACAAATGAACGGATTGATGTATTAGTTTGACAAAAGTGTATACAACAGAACAAAAAGTCATTATAAATTCATTTATTATTCTTATATTTTAACACTTCAAGAGAATAGAATAAGAATATAATTGTTTTGATAGGTGGAGTAATTGGAGAGACACGTAAAGGGTGTGTTAGATTTTATTTTACTTTTTAAGCGTCCAATAGAAAATAATAATAATACTATTAACTAGATTTAAGGTGTACTTCAACATTTGGCTTTTGGTTGGTGGTTGAATTAGTTGAACATTTACCTATTAAATAATAAGGTCACGAGTTCAAACTTTATTATGACACTTTTCCTTCCACAATTGTGTAGATTTTAATCTCACCTATGGTGTGGATTGTTCCTACATTCTTCCCGAATGTTTTCCTCTTCTCCTTCATCTTCCTCAAGTGCTATTGTTTAGGGATGCACAAAATTGGATCGGACCGTAAACTCGGACAGCAGTGGAATTTTATGGGTCAGTCCAGGATCAGACCGTAAAAATCCGGGTCTGATCAGGTCCACGATCCATATTTTTAGAAAATTCCGGTCCACCAGTCCGACATGAACCATAATATTTCGGTCCAGACCAAAGTTTCGGTCCACCGATCCGGATGTGCATCCCTACTATTATCTACACTCTCGCGGAGACGTGCTTTTGCGCTAAGGTTCTACTATAGAGAGGTGTGTCGACTCGTGGGTTTTAAGTCAAAAGGTGTCAGATGACCTGTGCTTCAAAGAATGATCCAAGTTCAATTCGAGGTGGTGTCCTATGTGTGATCTGCACTTCAAACGATCTAAAAATATATATGCACCTGAAATATACAATGTATTCGATGTATTCCTAGATGTGTTGCATGTAAACCCACAGTAAAAAAACATTTGACCCGGTTAATATAACATATTTATAGGATTATTCTTATTCTACCTAATCAATGCCCTCCCCTCACGGCCTCACCTTTTACATATTCCGTACATTACGCCTTAGACTGAAAAGAGTCATTAACAAAATAATACCTTACCCTCTTTTTTTGATAGAGCCAATAGGCGGTACAAGGCAAAGAGAAGCTAATACAGACGGAGAAAATACGAAAACAAAGACGTAGCATCCATCTTGCTGAAGTGTGCATCACCAATTAACTTCTCGCCTGAAAAATGCATGTTGCAAATCTGGCCGTCACATGAAGCCAACACACAATCCACAGTGAGTAATCCAACATGCCCAACACCAAGTCCTTCTAAGCCATCCCAAGGACAACCTTCTACAACCACCTCTAGCTGTAGCGACCAAAACAAACCGCCAACGCTGTCGGCATCACTCCACCGTTCTGGTGGAGAAAACTTGAGTACATAAAAATATGTACAAATTTACAGAAGGGCACCCAAAAAGAAACACCCCAACTCCCCTCCACACACCATAGCCAGCGCTCCAACAGCCCCATCCGTCACCAACAAAACTCGATCTAACAACAGCCAGCACCACTGCAAACACACCCCCGCCCCTAACTCCACCATCCTCACCCCAAAACACCAGCCCATGCCACCAATCCCAGTACCAAGGCCCTCAACCACCGGTTGAAGAACCACATCAGAGAGAAGATATGGATGAGGCGAGTCGAAGAGGAGTAGCTGATGAAGGAGGAGGAGTTGGTCGAAAGGGACGATTGGAGACAGCTGCGGAGGGAGAAGGGGCGGCGGTAACGAGGGCTGGAACTGAGGCGGTGACTCTAGTAGTTTCTGGAGAAAACGAGAGAAGGAGCCTTACCCTCTTTCTAGACACTAACCTTATAGCTTATACTTTGCCCTATCCTGCCATTTTCACTCATATTTTAATATTTTTCTCCAAATGTTTGTTTGAACCCTCTTATCCTGCCCTATCTACTGTTACCCTGCTCATGCACCCACCTAGTATTAATAAATTGCCATACCCAATTCTATTCTACATGCGCACTATTCATTGGGACAAAAAGAAACAAACCTACCATGCACATTGCTGACCCTAAATTAAAATGGTCTATGTGTATTATCATTAATGAATATGATAATTTAAATGTGACGGAGCCCACTGCACTGTCGTTAAGGTGCAGTGTTCTCTGTACAAAATAAATTTATAATATCCGCTACTTGTGACTACACTACTGGGTAGTAAGTGGTAAGTAGGGGTCGAACCCAAGGGAATTAGGGGAATAGGCTATTCTTTTAG
This sequence comes from Rhodiola kirilowii, assembly GCA_033675215.1. Taxonomy (NCBI): domain Eukaryota; kingdom Viridiplantae; phylum Streptophyta; class Magnoliopsida; order Saxifragales; family Crassulaceae; genus Rhodiola; species Rhodiola kirilowii. Next base: position 19,234,821 of record CM066199.1, read on the forward strand.
GGTGATTGAACTGGGGGGAGCGTGTTTTATGGTTGATTGAGGTTTTAGCGCTCTGATTAACTACGTGATTTTTTGGGGGTTTTTGGTTTTGATAGCGGAAAAGTAAATACAGAAATTAAATGCTGTAAATACAAAGAAGACTTACAGTGGGTGATGCGTGATTGTAATTCCTCCGGTAGATCAGCAGTTGGTGATTGCGGTTTAACAGTTAAGAGAAGCATTCGGTTTCAGGTACTCTTGTATTATAACATGTATATAATAAACTGTTAGTAACTTTTCTAAGTATTCAAAGATGAATCGAGGCCCTTTCGTAGCGCAAGACTTGCAACATCGTTTAAAGCAACCCTTGTTCTATTTCAGACTAATTCCTCCTTTCGAAGTATCTTAGCCTTTTGTGCATCCACCTGATCTCACAGTTACGATTGACCAAGTGGTGTTTTAGATGAGTCGAACTTCTCAGATAAGCTTTGCCCTTTCGTAGCATCCACTTACCCGAGTATGTTCACGAACCCCACGGAAGAGTTTTGCCCTTTCGTAGCATCCACTCAACCTTGGAAATTCTGACTATAAATGGCACATAGAACAAGTTTTGAATACAAAGAAATGAAACTAAAAGATATTACAACATTATATAATACAAGAAAATACCTTCCACCGAATAAAGAGTTTAGCTACGAATATCCATAGAGATGGATACCATAGCTAAATACTCGGGGGTTTTTGGAAACAGTAAGAGGGAAAGGGGTGGAATACTCAAGAACCAACAGGAGTATTCCTAATTCCTACTGAATACTCAAGAACCAACAGGAGTATTCTCTACAGTATTATAATACTCGAGAACCGACAAGAGTATTATAATTTCCAGTATAATACTCAAGAACAAACAGGAGTATTATTTCAAAATCGAACCAAACTTACAAGTAACAAACTTAGAGAGAGAAGTGATTTACAATTTTGGGATGCATTTTGTGAGGAGGAGGAGGGGTGTATTTATAGCCATGGGGAGGAGAAATGGAGGGCTAAGATGAGGGCACTTGTTGCATGGAGATTGGATGGGCAAATCAAGGGAGGAGGAGCCACCACATGGAGGGGCCAAAAGCCGCCGGTCAAGGAGGAGGAGAGTGGTGGCAGCCGCCGGTTGCCGGTTGCCTTGGGTGGAGGAGCTCCTCCCTTGGCCACCTCTTCATCAAGTCACCAAGTCATCTTGCCATATGTGAGTTTTGTACAGTTTTGTGCAGTCTTTTCACAAAACTGTCAGTGTGTTCTTTCCCCGGACTGTCTTGACTTCACTCCTGATTCTTCTGATTAATTTATTCTGGTCAATTTAACGTCAGGATCCTTGATATTTCTTCAGTCGACATATGATCTTGACCTTGGATTGACTCTTGTTATCTTTTCAGCATAAAATCCTCTCCTTAGCGTGTTTTCTCTTCAGTCTCTAAAATGCCCTGTGGAAATATATCGGGACTAACAGATGGATGTTAGATAGACAAACAGTCTAACTTGGGGGGTTTTACTGTGTTTTTGATTCGTATAATTGTGGTCCATCAGAATACCCCCCACTTTTAGTTGTTCGTCCCGAACAATGCTATTAAAGGGCGTAAGTTCTAGGTTCGGATTTGGCATATGAAAATTAGACTGTGGTACTCGATCTATCCTAATTCATGCATTGCTTACTTATTACCAAATTAAACTGTGTAAATAAATAGAAGAAACTTAATACTTGTACCTCCATGCTGAGATGCAAATTATATTGGATGTCTCGGGAGATAGCCTTTTTCAGGTTCCTGGGTTGCAGCCTCGGGATCGTTTCGTACTATATGGTCTTCTGGTAGCTTTTTCATGCACGTGATTCGGTTTGGGTTTCAGTGAGTTGAACCTTCTTGATTTTTTCTTTTCTTTGGCGAGGGACTGCTTTTTTGTTGTAGTGAATCGGCCTTTGGCCTTTGATTTGACTTTGTTGAGTGCTTCACTTTTGCTCGGTTAAAACCTTCACAATTTTGGGCCTTTGGCCTCTTTTGATTTTCTTCTTTGAGTTTTTCGCTTCTTTGTGACTTGCTAGTCCATTTTATCAGCTTTTTTGGGAGGTCCAATCATCGCCCGCAAGCCTATGGAAATACCTCCCCTCTCCTCTCGTCTTCGTCGTTTTGCGCGGGTCAAGATGAGGGTCGCTTATCTATTTTCTCGGCTATTTTGACTAGAGAGAGGACGATCTGATTCCCGTCCTCGCCTTTGCATAGATGCTTCTTGGCGGAGTTTGACTCAATTGTTCACTGAATATCCGAAGTGCAGCCTCCACTAACTTTGAAAACCATATAGTTTGATCTGATCCTTTGATTGCTTCCCAAGTCCTTCTAGGGCAGTTTATGTCAACTCCACATCCCTAGTTATCTCAACACAAAGGACAAATGGAAAGTTACATTCTAAGTTTTTAAACAGTTTGAATTTTCACAAGGTAAATGCATGAATTCTGATTTATCTTTTTCACATTCTTAAATTCATATGTTCAAAAAGATACTAATACTAAAAAAGAAAAAACAGCAAGCATGTTATTTATGTACACAGGTGGTTTTCACCCCCCACTTTTGAACGAAGGCGTGCCTTAGTTCAAAAGTCATGCAAGCTTAAAACTAAGTACTGAAAGTAAGTGCGGAAAGTAAGATAGTGTCGGGTTACCTCCCGACCAGTGCACTTGTTTAACGTCGTTGGCTCGACAGTACCTTGTTCTGGATCATTGGTTGGGATCCCATGGGTGGCTTAGGTCGAATTTTGTCACCGTTCCTGTGTTGCTTTTTGTTTTAACTTTTCCTGTGCCTGGGATAGAACTCCAGGGTTTTGGTGTTTTCTCTTTCCATTGCTTCTGACAGGGCGAGAGACCCTTGACCATAGCTGCTGGTCTTGTTACTTTTTTGGTTTCTAATGACAGGTCAGCAAACTGTGCACTGTGATCTGAGATAGGTGTTATGTCCGGTGGTTTCTTTGTGTCCGGGCGGCTTGTATTGATGTAGAAGTGTGCAATTTTGCCGCCGAACTTAAGCAATAACGATCCCTTACCTACATCGATTCTTGCTTTAGTGGCGTAGAGGAATGGTCGTCCCAATATTATTGTTGGCGAGTCGTCTTCGCAGGTCTCTTCTGTTGGTATGACATAGAAGTCTGTAGCCACAGTGAGTTTTCCTACATGAAGTATTACATCCTCCAACTCTCCAATCGGACGGATGCACGATTTATCCCCTAGCTCGATATTCGACCTGGGTGGTTTCAACGGACCCAGTCCTAATAAATAGTATAAGGAGGAAGGCATGGCATTGACCGCAGCCCCAAGATCGATTAAGCACTTATGGATCTGGATTTCCCCAATACCACAGGTGACTGTGAAGGCCCCTGGGTCTTTGTTTCTTTCCGGTTGTGACTCATGATCTGAAGTGAGGGCTTTTTCAGTTGTTGGGTCATTCTGCCAATTCCTTGGCTTGGGATTTGGATATTCGGGCCCTTTTATCTTTTGCCTTGAAGCATAAATATTTGTCGGGGGATCCCGCCTTAGCTTTTTGTCGTCATCCCATCCAGATGCTGGTACGTCAGAGTGTAGGATTGGCGGAGGTGTTATGCAAACAGTGAATGCATATCGTCCGTTGTCGGCATGTGTGACCCATGTTTTGCCATCCTTGGGTCGGTCTTCCTCTTGGTCCCAATCAGGTCGACGTCTGCGGTTGAAGTGATTGCTCGTCAGTTTGTAGGCTGGGGATCGTGTTACTTCTCCTAGTGTAGCTTTCATGTCCGACCTTCTTATCATGCTTATATTAGCCTTCGGATTTTGGATGGTCTGTGAAGGAAGTCTGCCCGGTTCAGCAGTGAGTGTTGACATGGCAGTGGCAAGCTGGGACATTTGTTTGGTTAATTCAGAAATTGCCCCGTCTGTTTTTACCTGGAACTGGTGTAGTGAAGCTCCCAACTGATTAACGTTTCCCGCAAGTTCCTTTATCGTGTCATTGAGTGACTTGCTTGGTTCTTGCTGATTGCTCGGGCTGGCTTGATTCTGGTTTGGTCCTCCTTGCTGATATTGGCTTGCCGAAGGAGTGTTCTGATTATACTGCAGGTGTGGGGGTTGGTAGGATGACTGAGTTGATTGACGGACAGCTGGTTGAGCATTTTTCTGAGTATAGTTGCCGTTATGCCAGCTCGGGTTGGTTGTTTGACCAAACTGTCTGATTTGTCCGGTTCTGTTATTGTTATTGTTGTTGTATCCTTGGTATCCTCCCACCGCATTCACTTCTGCTGGTTCCTCTTCTATTAAAGTTGGGCATGCGTCAGTTTTGTGGTCCGTCGAGCCACAAAATTCGCAAGGCTTAACAGGAACTGGCTGCCTTCGTAGGATCTGAATCATCATTTCTTTTAACTGTTTCATCTCCTCAGACATAGAGTTCAATGGTGTTTCGGCCTTTGCCACACTTTTTGTTTGGGAGAATTCTTCCTGCCGAGTTGTCTCCTCTCGGAATCGAGCATTTTCAGCAACGTCATTTATCAGTTGCCTAACTCCGCTCAATGATAGATTCATTATGGACCCTCCAGCTGAGGCATCCAGGAGCATTTTGTCTAAGGGTCTTAATCCATCAATGAGGTACTCGATTATGAGTTTCTCGGGCAGTCCCAGCGTACAGCAGCTTCTCTCCAGGTGGTTGAACTTTTCCAGGTAATCGTACATGGTTTCGTTGGGTCCTTGCTTGATGTCCTGCAGTTGCCTTCTTACTTGCATTGCCCTTCCTGCTGGGTAGTATTTGTCTAAGAATTTCTTCTGCATCTGAGCCCATGTTCTGATGCTTCCGGAAGGTAATGAAAGGAACCAATCGTTTGCCGCGTCAATGAGGGAAAAGTAGAACGCTTTTAACTTGAAGTCGTCTACGTTTACGCCATTTGGTTTTAAGTTTTGGCAAATTCCATGTAAGCGCTGGAGATGGGCCATTGCTGACTCTCCACGATTTCCTGCGAACTTCGGTAAGCTGTGGGCCACTAAAGTGTTGATGGCGATGTTTTCTAGCTCAGGTCCTTCGTAGACACACCATGGCTGAACTCTGAAATCTGGTGCCGAAAGTTCTCCCAGGGTGGGTTCACGGTAGTTGTCATCCCCGTAGTAGTTATTGAAGGCGGGTTCTCGTCTAGGAACTTGTCGAGGGCGAGGGGGTGGCGGATATCTAGGGGGTTGTCGTACTGGACCAGCTGCATTTTGGTCCTCGGGTGGTTCTTGGTTTCTTCTGATGGCCTCCCTATCACGAGCTCGTCTGCTTCTGATGAGTTGCTCCGGATCATCCATAAATGGAATTGGCACTTCATCATTTCGCTCGTACAGGTTTATTTCATCGTCATCCTGGTAGTCATGATGACTTCCTTCGCGAGACATGGTTGTTTCGAGTGCGAGAATTTAAAAGAGGGGGAGGGAGAGAAAAGAACAGTTTATTCGACGGCTAATTCCCCGGCAACGGCGCCAATTTTGACGGAGCCCACTGCACTGTCGTTAAGGTGTAGTGTTCTCTGTACAAAATAAATTTATAATATCCGCTACTTGTGACTACACTACTGGGTAGTAAGTGGTAAGTAGGGGTCGAACCCAAGGGAATTAGGGGAATAGGCTATTCTTTTAGGGTGATTGAACTGGGGGGAGCGTGTTTTATGGTTGATTGAGGTTTTAGCGCTCTGATTAACTACGTGATTTTTTGGGGGGTTTTTGGTTTTGATAGCGGAAAAGTAAATACAGAAATTAAATGCTGTAAATACAAAGAAGACTTACAGTGGGTGATGCGTGATTGTAATTCCTCCGGTAGATCAGCAGTTGGTGATTGCGGTTTAACAGTTAAGAGAAGCATTCGGTTTCAGGTACTCTTGTATTATAACATGTATATAATAAACTGTTAGTAACTTTTCTAAGTATTCAAAGATGAATCGAGGCCCTTTCGTAGCGCAAGACTTGCAACATCGTTTAAAGCAACCCTTGTTCTATTTCAGACTAATTCCTCCTTTCGAAGTATCTTAGCCTTTTGTGCATCCACCTGATCTCACAGTTACGATTGACCAAGTGGTGTTTTAGATGAGTCGAACTTCTCAGATAAGCTTTGCTCTTTCGTAGCATCCACTTACCCGAGTATGTTCACGAACCCCACGGAAGAGTTTTGCCCTTTCGTAGCATCCACTCAACCTTGGAAATTCTGACTATAAATGGCACATAGAACAAGTTTTGAATACAAAGAAATGAAACTAAAAGATATTACAACATTATATAATACAAGAAAATACCTTCCACCGAATAAAGAGTTTAGCTACGAATATCCATAGAGATGGATACCATAGCTAAATACTCGGGGGTTTTTGGAAACAGTAAGAGGGAATTCTGACTAAAAGATATTACAACATTATATAATACAAGAAAATACCTTCCACCGAATAAAGAGTTTAGCTACGAATATCCATAGAGATGGATACCATAGCTAAATACTCGGGGGTTTTTGGAAACAGTAAGAGGGAAAGGGGTGGAATACTCAAGAACCAACAGGAGTATTCCTAATTCCTACTGAATACTCAAGAACCAACAGGAGTATTCTCTACAGTATTATAATACTCGAGAACCGACAAGAGTATTATAATTTCCAGTATAATACTCAAGAACAAACAGGAGTATTATTTCAAAATCGAACCAAACTTACAAGTAACAAACTTAGAGAGAGAAGTGATTTACAATTTTGGGATGCATTTTGTGAGGAGGAGGGGTGTATTTATAGCCATGGGGAGGAGAAATGGAGGGCTAAGATGAGGGCACTTGTTGCATGGAGATTGGATGGGCAAATCAAGGGAGGAGGAGCCACCACATGGAGGGGCCAAAAGCCGCCGGTCAAGGAGGAGGAGGGTGGTGGCAGCCGCCGGTTGCCGGTTGCCTTGGGTGGAGGAGCTCCTCCCTTGGCCACCTCTTCATCAAGTCACCAAGTCATCTTGCCATATGTGAGTTTTGTACAGTTTTGTGCAGTCTTTTCACAAAACTGTCAGTGTGTTCTTTCCCCGGACTGTCTTGACTTCACTCCTGATTCTTCTGATTAATTTATTCTGGTCAATTTAACGTCAGGATCCTTGATATTTCTTCAGTTGGCATATGATCTTGACCTTGGATTGACTCTTGTTATCTTTTCAGCATAAAATCCTATCCTTAGCGTGTTTTCTCTTCAGTCTCTAAAATGCCCTGTGGAAATATATCGGGACTAACAGATGGATGTTAGATAGACAAACAGTCTAACTTGGGGGGTTTTACTGTGTTTTTGATTCGTATAATTGTGGTCCATCAAAATGGCCACGAGGTTTATCTTTTGGAAAAGAAACGCTCAAATTAAACTTTCGTGGTGACCAGTGAAAGAGTGTTTTCTTCTAACTTCTAAGTCTGATTTCTTAGGAACGCTTACTTGGTGTTTTTTCCTAAGTATTTTTTGTAGACCTCTATGATAGAAAGTGAAGCAGAATTTCTTGAGTTATCCCGAATCTAAGAAAGGGAATCAGAAGGTCTCAAGCATGGATAAGGTGTTAGCCATAACACACTAGTTTAGGAAAAAAAGTTATGATGTCTATACCGGAAGAGGGCTAGGAAGGAATGTTTGAGAACTGCAGTTGTGTGCCGGACTTCTAAAAGCATGTGCATCCGTTGAGGAAGTGATGTTCTTCAAGTACCTTCTTGAGTACCACTTCTTCGTCAATAGGAGGTGTTATTCAAGCAAATCATGCAACGACAGTACCTTCTCGCGCTATTTATTAAATAAATAAAAAATTACAAAAAGACTACCTTGACTACCACACCATTTCAAAGGGAAAATTTCCAAAATACTTAAAATTGAAAATTGAGTTCCAATGGTACTCAAACTAGTAGATTGGTTTCCCAATTTACTCAAGTTTCTTAAGACGCCGCGAGCAACAACGTCTTAGCTATAAAGCGACTTAAGCCATGTGGCATTTTTACTATTCAGCAGGCTGTTGTGGATAAAACACCGTTGGGTAGAGCGACCTAAATTAATTATTTATTTAAACACTGTTGACAACAACGACTTATTCACATCAGCGCAGGAACGCACGAAGCCGTAGCCCTCCGATTTCTCCATCTTTCAAAACTGTCGACAAACACCAAAATCTTCCAAGCCGCTTGAAATTTTTGTGGTACGTTCATCTTCCAATCTCCGTTTCAGTTAGGTACAATCGTTTTAACTTATATGTTGGCATTGAGGTTTGGATGGATTTGTAGGAGCCGAGACTGTGAAGGCTGAAGAGGATAAGAACAAACTAACCGTAGTTGGAAAAGTTGATCCGCAGAAGCTTCATCTAATTTCAATATCCGTTTCACAGCCGCACGTGACCACGGTTTTTTTCAAGTTGAGCCTCCACTGCGATGGATGATGCAAACGTTGTAGTTGCCTGGGTCGTCTGTAGATGCTTCGAATGATGATAACTTGGATTCTACTTGAGTCACGAAGTCACTTCACTTTCCTAATTCAATATTTCACCTAGGTTGAGGTTTTCTGAAATACTTGAATTGAGATAAAACAAATGATTTGCACCTTAGTAAGGAATCGGCGAGTAACAACCTGTTGAACTCAATTGATCAATTTGAAGGAGTGAATCTTGTCGAAATCAATTCTCTTCTCTTCTTTGATGTTTTTTGACATCAAAAACAAAACCAGTGAACCTCCAATTGACCGTTTTTGAAAGGATAGACTTGCCGATTCAAATAGGAAACCGACCTGCCGCGCGTCCTGTATTGACATTATCGCCGCATCACATAGAGACATTAGAAGCTAGGCGCGACGCAGCTCTAATGTCTAGAGTGAATGGGATGCCAATCCACCGCGCGTCCTGTTCGAACATTAGACCACCGCGTTCACTTAAGACATTAACAAGTTAATGTCTAAAGTGAACGCGCCTACTAATGTCACGGTTAAGCGCGGATCACACTGATTTAAAAACTCAAAATGAGCTCAAATGACTTCGAAATTGTTTCGTTTATTCACAAAACAATCTTAACAGGATGTATACATGTTTAGAACAACAATCACCCTAGAATCTCCAACAATCCTCCCCCATTTTAGGGTTATACTCTTGAACACTAAAAGAATTCATACCGAACAAAACATTGCGCATAAGTGAAGTGTCCCATACGTTTGAACTTCACATAGTGTAGCATTTTCCAATATTCGAGAATCAGGGTGTTCTACGAATTGAACCCTTCAACCCATTTGAATATGGGAAAATAAAACACACACACACACAAGTTTACTACTATTCCAAGTACAACTTGACACTATTTCAGCCATGTGTCCCTATCCATTCATAAGTGTATACTTAGCCAAGCACAAGCTAATTGAAGCGGCTCACTTCACACTTACATAGGTGGATTCTTTTCGCATGCACCTGCAATGCACTTTTCCAAAAGATCCATTAAGAAGATAAACTTCATCCTCCCTTTCTCTGCAGGAAACAAGCACAACTTTGGGATGGATATAACCATGTGCTTCAAATCTCTCAGAATAGGCTTTCCACAATTCAGCTCTTAGCGGCGTACTAAGAGGGAATATAGGTGTCCTACGATAAGAGATTTAGATGTGCTTTAAGCCCATCCCTAAACACGACTTGTGCACCAAGTCCCTAGCTAATCCTTTCTTCAAATGATCAGCAAGATTTTGATGTTTCTGAACAAAATCAATAGAAATCACTCCGTGAGTGATCAGTTCATGAAGCACGCTATGCCTAACGCCCAGGTGTCTCGATTTACCATTGTACATTTGGCTATAAGTTTTAGCCAAAGTTGCCTTAATATCACAGTGGATAGAAATAGGTGCTATCGGTTTTGGCCACAATGGAATCTCATGCACCAAATTCCTTAGGCATCTTTACCGGCAGCCGCTAAGGCTATAAATTCATATTCCATAGTCGAGCTGGTAATGCAAGTTTGCTTCTTTGAGGCCCAAGATATGGCACCTCCCCCAAGCAAGAATACCCAACCACTATAGAAGAATGATCTTCTAAATTGGTAATCCAACTTGCATCGGTATATCCCTCCAAGACCGAGGGAAAACCAGCATACACCAAACCATAATTCATGGTTCCCTTAAGGTATTTGAGTACCCGCTTAATAGCTTCCCAGTGAAGATTACTAGGATTACTAGTATATCTGCTTAATTTTCCCACTGCATAAGCTATATCAGGTCTTGTACTCGTCATAGCATACATTAGGCAACCAATGACTTGAGATTACTCAAGCTGTGAAACAGCTTCACCCATTTTAGGCAAAAGCTTCACACTTGGGTCCATGGGAGTGCTAACCGGAGAACATCTCAAACAGTTGAATTTCTTTAGCACTTTCTCAACGTAGTGAGACTGTGACAGTGCCAAACCCTTGTTCTCACGCTTGATTCTAATCCCAAGAATCACATCCGCTTCTCCCATATCTTTCATAGCGAAACAAGATGATAAGAAGTCCTTAGCAAGGTCTACTTATTTTTGGTCAGTACCAAAAATCAGAATATCATCAACATACAAACAAATGATTACTCCATTTGCGGAGTTGTCAAATTTACTGTAAATACACTTGTCTGCTTGATTCAACTTGAATCCACTTGACAAGATTACCTCATCAAACTTTTGATGCCACTGTTTGGGTGTTTGTGTCAGCCCATACAATGATTTGATCAACTTACAAACCTTGTTTTCATTTACCAGCATAATGAATCCTTCCGGTTGCTTCATATAGATTTCCTCATCCAAGTCACCATTCAAGAACGCTGTCTTGACATCCATTTGGTGTACAACCAGATTGTTAATTGCAGTAAGTGCAATTAACAATCTAATAGTGGAAATGCTAGCAATCGGAGCATAAGTATCGAAAAAATCGATACCCTCCTTTTGCCTAAAGCCTTGGATAACCAATCGAGGTTTAAACTTATCAACCGATCCATCAACCTTCATTGTCCTTTTGAAAATCCATTTGTAGCCTAATGGCTTGCAACCCGGTGGGAGATTAGATAATACCCAAGTATTATTCCCAATGATAGAATCCATCTCATCATTTATTGCCTCTTTCTAGAAGGACACGTCTTGAGACCTCATAGCCTCATCATAGGTTCTAGGATCATCATCAATATGATAACAATATGATTATTGATACTCAATGTCTTCTCTAGAACCCTCAATCAAGTAAACTTGATAATCTGGTCCGAAGGATTTTTCAATCCTTCCCCGTTTGCTTCTACGAGGCTCAAACGATGTACTTTTAGAAGATGTACTCACATCATCTTCCAACCCAATGATGAGACGTATTTATACGACTCATTAAGTCAACAAAACCCACCATTTACGACATTTGATCATGCGAACGTTTACTTGTTAATGTCGTTTTGGATTTCAGGGCCTTTTGGAGTCTAAAGAAGAATCGCGCTTAAAAGATGGCATTTAAGGCCAAAATCACCACAAGGCATTATTGGGTCACACGTGAGTCCAAGACAAACCTAGCTCACTTGCAAAATCTTGATGATTCTAGAAGCATCTCATTATTTGCTCATGCCAATCCATTTCGACTACTTCCAGAGCAAGAGTGCCTTGATGATTCTAGAAGCATCTCATCATTGGCTCATGCCAAGCCATTTTGGCTACTTCCACTCCAAACTTGGAGCCCAAGACAAGAGAAACCCTAGCTCATTTCCTATAAATAGAACCCTGACGGAGCTCACCGCACTATCGTTAAGGTGCAATGTTCTCTGTGCAAAATAAATTTATATCTCCGATACTCGCGACTTAACTATTTTTGTTAGTCAGTGGTAAGTACGGGTCGAACCCAAGGGAATTGGTGGATTAGTTGTTCTTTAATGAAGCTTATGCAGAAATTAAATGCGATTGGGGTTGGGTTTGAGTGTGCTTTGAGAATTGAAAGTAAATTGCAACAGTTGATAATGGACTGTAAGGAAAGGATTCGGTTTAGGGGTTTCATATCATATCATCGTTCATCATTGACCTCTAATGATCATACTAAGTGTTCAAAGATGAATTGAGGCTATTTCTAGCACAAGACTTGCCACATCATTTAGAACACTTGTTCTATTTAGACTAATTCCTCCTTTCGAAGTATCTTAGCCTTATGTGCATCCATTTGATCTTCAGTTACGATCAACCAAATGGTTTTTAAGAGAGGTCGAACTCCTCAGATAAGCTTTGCCCGTTAAAGCATCCACTTACCCGAGTATGTTCACGAACTCCACGGAAGAGCTTTGCCCGTTAAAGCATCCACTCAACCTTGGAAGTTCTAACCTAATATGTGGCACATAGAACAAGTTTTGAAACACTAAGTAGCATTAAGCATAAAGTCTAGAACGATTTATGATATAAATACTCCCTCTACCGAATACAAGGTTTAGCTACGAATATTCATGGAATAGGACATCATAGCTAAGTGCATTGAAAAGCAAAGTACTTTGAAAGACAGTAAAGTAAAAGAAAAGAGTACTTACAAAAACCGTTGAAAGTGCTAAAGCTTCGATTCCAAAGTAAAGTGATTACATGATTAGTGCCCAAACTCTAGAGAGAAGTGAGAGCTTCTCTCACTAACTTGTGGATTGTGGCATGATTTACAAAGGAGGGAAGGCATGGTATATATATGCTAAGGGGAGTGTGTTTTGTGGAGGAGATGAGAACACTTGGCATAAAATGGAAGGAGCTTCAAAAAGCCATCGGAGGTGACTCACCATCTCTTCTAGCCGCCCCCCATGAGTCATCAAGGAGGAGAAGCTTGTGGAAGATTGTGGAAGGGAGGAGAAAAGCCGCCGGCTAGGTGGCAAATGGAGAGTGAGTTGTGATTTTTGTGAGCTTTTCACAAAGCCATCGATCCATTTCAGCTCCGGACTGACTTTGGTTGCTCTTCGGTTGGACTTGTTTTGAGTGATTCCACGTCAGGATCATAAGATTTGTACAGTCGGCATCTGGTCGTGACCTTGGAATGACTCGTAATATATTTTCAGCTTAAAAACTCCTCCTTAGCCTGTATTCTCTCTAGACTTCTAAATACCCTGTAGATAAATATCGGAACTAACAAGCAAAAGTTAAATAGACAAAGAGTCTAATTTGGTAGGTTTAACTGTGTTTATGATTCATACAATTATGGTCCATCAGATCACCCACACTTTTAGTTGTTCGTCCCGAACAATGCTTTTTAAAGGGCGGCACACAATCTAAGTAAACACTTTAAATATGAAGGTGAGAATATTGAACTAGATTTATCTTAATTCATGCATTACTTACTTGTTACCAAACTAAACCATGTAAATACTTAGAAGAAACTTGATCCTTGTACCTTTGTGCGGAGATGCAAATTAATTCGGATGTTTCGGGAGATAGCCCTTTTCAGGCTCCCGGACTGCATTCTCGGGATCGACTCGCACCATATGGTTTCCTTGTAGCTTTTTATAGCACGTGATTCGGTTCGGGTTTCACTGAGATGAATACTTTGATTTCTTTTTGGCGAGGGACAACTTTTGTAGTGAATCGGCCTTTGGCCTTTGATTTGACTCTTTGAGTACTTCACTTTTGTTCGGTTAGAATTTTCACAACTTTGGCCTTTGGCCTTTGATTAGCTCTTTGAGCTTTTGCCTTTTTGTGGCTTGCTAGTCCATTTTCTCAAGCCTTTTTGGGAGGTCCAATCATCGCCCGCGAGCATATGGAAATACCTCCCCGATCTCTCTCATCCTTGCCATTTCGCGCGGGTCAAGATGAGGGTCGCTCATCTATTTTCCCGGCTACTAGGACTAGAGATAGGACGGTTTGAAACCCGTCCAGCCTTTTTTTTTGCATAAACGCTGCATGGCGGAGATGACTTCAATCTTCATTGAAACCCGAAGTGCAGCCTCCACTGACTTCGAAAACCATATAGTTAGATTCGATCCTTCGATTGCTTGCCAAGCCTCTCTAGGGCATTTTCTATCAACTCCACATCCCCTGTTTATCTCAGCACAAAGGGACAAATGAGAAGTTACATTCTAAGTTTTTAGACAGTTGAATTTTCACAAGGTAAATGCATGAATTTAGATCTATCTTTTTCACATTCTCAAGTTCATATTTTCAAAAAGATAATATTAAGGGAAAAGGAAAAAAAACATGTTTACTATGTACACAGGCAGTTCTCACCCCACACTTTTGAACGAAGGCGTGCCTTTCAGCAAAACTTAGTTCAAAAGTTTATGCAAGCAAATATATACAGGAAAGGTGAGAATGTTTTAAGGCAAAAAACTAAATGACTGAAATTAAATGACTGAAAGTAAGATAGATGTCGGGTTACCTCCCAACCAGTGCATTTGTTTAACGTCATTAGCTCGACAGTACCTCATTCCTGGATCATAAGTAGGGATCCCTTGGGTGCTTGAGGTCGAATTTGTTTATATGTGTGTTTTCCTCTTGTGACTTAAGGTCTTGTTCGGGATGAACAAGTTCAAGGTGGGGTGGTTTGACGAGAAGTATTTATATGACTCATTAAGTCAACAAAACCCACCATTTACGACATTTGATCATGAGAACGTTTACTTGTTAATGTCGTTTTGGATTTCAGGGCCTTTTGGAGTCTAAAGAAGAATCAGGCTTAAAAGATGGCATTTAAGGCCAAAATCACCACAAGGCATTATTGGGCCACACGTGAGCCCAAGCCAAACCTAGCCCACTTGCAAAATCTTGATGATTCTAGAAGCATCTCATTATTTGCTCATGCCAATCCATTTCGACTACTTCCAGAGCAAGAGTGCCTTGATGATTCTAGAAGCATCTCATCATTGGCTCATGCCAAGCCATTTTGGCTACTTCCACTCCAAACTTGGAGCCCAAGACAAGAGAAACCCTAGCTCATTTCCTATAAATAGAACCCCTTGGCCTTGTGTAATCTATTCGAAAATGTAGACAAAAACTCTCATATTGTTCCCTTGTTGGTTTGGCGTGTGAAAAGCAACAAAGCTCTCAACTTCTCTCTTCCCTTTCTTCTTTATTTTACGCAATTTACATTTCAAGTTACGCACTTTAGTTTAGACCTTGCATTCCAATGGTGTCTTTTAGCTCTTGTGTTCTTACCATGAACATGAGTGGTTAATCCTTTCACTATTCGGTTTGGGGTTCCTACTCTTATGTATACATTTTGAGGCACTTGCACTCAATTCCATTTACACGTCCCACTAGTCCTTGGATATCATTCCATGGATCAAAAGGCTTGACTAAGTGGATGCTTGAAATGGCAAAGCTTGGTTAAGTTCATGATCCTTATTGTAACATCCATTTGATGCTTTGTCGCAATAATGGATAGTACACATAGATGAGCAATACCTTTGTCGGATTGTGTAATCTAATAAGGACTAGATTAGAAGGTTGCAACCGTCCATAGTGAGGTAGTGGGGTTTCAATACCTTGGGTTGCCTATGGCACCACACTACTACCTAGTTTGGTGAGACCGTGGTGTACTACCTTTGTCGGAGTACTTTAGGTTGTTACCCTTGCCGGAACAACCACACTCTATGGGATGTGAAAATGGTTAATTGAATGTCTATGATGAATGTAGCATAAGAGAGGTTACTAATTTTGTAGCACAACTTTGAGACTCTTTCCTTAAATGCTTCTTTGTGTTCAACTTGTTCTATGTGCCATATATTAGGATAGAACACTATTGGTCGAGTGGAGGCTCGAAAGAGCAAAGCTCTTCCATGGGTTCGTGAACTTCCGTGGATAAGTGGAGGCTCGAAAGAGCACAGCTTATCTGTGGAATTCAACCTCGTTTAAACACCATTTGGTTGATCGGAAATGATTGATCAAATGGATGCACATAAGCTAAGATACTTCAAAAGGAGGAATTAGCCCAACTAGAACAAGAGTTCTATGTCTTGAAAAGGACTAGACGGTTTGGCAAGTCAAGTGCTTGAAATGGCCTTGATACATCTTTGAACACGTAGTATGATCATTAGAGGTCAATGATGAGTTGAGCCACAGCAAAAGGCCCCTAGACCGAATACCATTCTCTTGATCACAATCCATTGTCTTTACTTTTGCATTTACTTCTTGTACTCACTTTCAATTGTTCCCAAAACCCCATTATCATTCACTTTACTTTTCTTTACTGTTTTTTAGAACAACAAGTAACCATTACAACTCCTTTAGGTTCGACCCCTACTTGCCGCTCTACTAGTCTCTAGTAAGTTCAAGGTAGTGGACTTATAAATTCTTATTTGATTTTGCACACGACGACTGTGCTCCATCAAATTTTGGCGCCGTTGCCGGGGAGTTGTGCATTGGTGAAGTTGTTCTTTTTGTTTGTTTTCCCTTTTGTTCTTGTTTTGATTCTCTTGGTTCGCCATGGCCTCTTATTACAATAGAGAGCCTTGGGACGAGGAGGAGTTCTCCCCACCATCCTTCCAACATGAAATCCGCGAAAAGATCATCTACATTAAGCAATCCCGGGATTAAACATTAGATGAGTACTTATGGTACTTTGATTCCCTTGTGACAAGCTGCCCGCACCATGGATTCACTAACTTGGATCTTATTCAAATATTTCTCGGTGGAATGATACCACATGAGTGGGATAGGCTCAATGAGGCGGCAGGAGGCTCGGTCAATGATTTAATCATAAGTGAGCTTTGGGACTTGATAAATGTTTTGGCCGAGGACTCAAGACCAAACCACAATCAGTCGGGTCCAAGCCCGGTGGGACAAAACCGGTCCTTGGAGGATATAATGGAAGAGTTGGCCGCGAGTAATGCTCGAATGGATGCAAGAATTCAGTAGAATCAAGCCAAGTTATCAAAGGCAATATCCGACTTGACCGCGTCCGAGTTGATAAGAGACAGGGAAGAAGAATGCTCAAGGGTAAATGAGGAGGACCAAACCGGGCCTAAGGGCCTTGATATCTCAGACCCGGACGCGTCTCAGGCTCCCAGATCAGTGCCCATTCTAGCAGGCCCGGCTCTTGCACAGACGTCCGAAGGACTTGAGGCTCTTTGAGCAGACCCGATCCCAGTTCCAGCAGCGCACCAAGCGCCCGAACGAGACTCAGTTCTCAGTCCCTCAGATGGATCAGTCCCTCCAGCAGGCCCGGTTCCCTCGGACAGACTCTCTTTTGCGCCCAAGGCGCCCGGACTAGTCCCTGCACCCGAGCCCGAGACCATCTCCTTCCTCACTCTCGGGCTGTCCGAAGAAGACCCAATCCTCATTGATGAGCCATCCGAGGCATGCCCTATCCTCCTAGCCGAAGAGTCCCAACTTGACCCCTCATTGTCTATGGAAATCACAACCACCGAAACTCATGTAATCAAAGATGATGTTCAAGGCGAGTTAGAAGTGAAATCAAACACGGGGACAAGCTTGGTGTCGTATGTAAGTGATGGCAACATTATGATCTTCGAAAAATGCAAGGATGCCATCCGCTCATACATGAAAAAGTGACCGATGCATGGAATGTTTGCATGGATACCGGGATGGAGAGACAAGAGGGCACGGCTTGATAAATCAGTGGCTATACTCAAGAGATCTCCTCCTCCTCAAAAGGATGTGAAGGCAAGGCCACCTGACCGGTTAAAGGCAGAACCGAGCCCACTGCAATACGAGAACCTTGGGAAGATCAAGAGAGCAGTTGGGAAGAAGTTTGACCTCACCCGCCCATGGGATCCCAACTTATGATCCCAAGGAGGTACTGTCGAGCCAACGACGTTAAACAAAGGTGCTCGTTGGGAGGCAGCCCGGTGTTTTACAGTATTTTTTGCATTTTTACTTTCTTGCATTTATTCTCACCCCATCATTGTCGGAAAGGAAAAGGATTTGTTTTGTAGGTCGGGTTCCGAGACCATTACACATGGTACCTCACCCGCTACACATTTTATGCAAGCCCGGCGAGTACCGAGAGAGCCCGGGGCGCGTCCAAGAGAAAGACCGAGCCCGACCTAGTCTCCCATGAGCTTCAACCGTTTGGAGCGAGTCCAAGCCTTGTCATTTCATGGCATGCAAGGACATCATTAGGGGAGTTCCGTTTCACTCTTGTACCTTATTCCTTTTCCATTGATATTGTGCATATTGTGTGAAATTGAGTTGTGCCGTGAGGACACGGCTTGTTTCAAAAGTGTGGGGGTGGGGTGGTTAGTTTGTTGTGTCATCACGTCTATTTTCTTGCACATGCATGAGTCAGCACGTTTCCCTTTGAAAATTTAAAATTTCTTGAATAAAATGCATAGTTTTGTGAATAAAATGCGTAGGAGAGAGGTGTTGAGCTTTCATGATGTGAAATAGATGAATCCTAGTACATGCATTACTCTTATGAAATCTTAATTGTGCGACTAACATGTGATTCTAACTATCTATGTGTCCTTATGAGTTGGGATAAATAGGGATGTGGAGTTGATAGAAATGTCCTAGTGAGGCTTGACAAAAGCACTCAAGGATCCGGGATTCGAGTTACATGGTTATACGGACTTGTGGAGGCTGCATTTTGAGACTTGTGGTTTGAAGTTGACTCCACCATTGCAGCGTTTATGCAAGTGGTGGGACGGGAATCAAACCGTCCTATCTCTAGTCCTAGTAGCCGGGAAAAGAGGTGGGTGACCCCCATCTTGACTCACGCGAAACGACAAGGATGAGAAAGAGCGGGGAGGTATTTCCATATGCTTGAGGGCAATGATTGGACCTCCCAAGAAGGAATGGACAAGAAAACTCGCAAAAAGGAGCAAAGCTCAAAGAAAAATCAACTCATGTGAAGGTTTACCCGAAACAAAGTGAAAAGATCATCAAAGTCATACAAAGGCCGAAGGCCAAGTTCACTACAAGTATGTCCAAGCAAGCACCAAAGACTCAACCCTTGAGCTCGAATACATCAAGTGCTAGAAGAAGCAACAAGTATAACCATGTGACAAGAACCGGACCCAAGAGTGTAGATCATAAGTCTAAAAAGGACTATCTCCCACTCATCCGAATTGGTTTGCATCTCGACTCAAAGGTACATGTATCAAGTTAATTCCATGTTTTAGCAAATGCCTTGAGTAGTGATTCAGAATGCATGGAAAGGGGAAGTCTAGACTAGCATTTATCTATGGTGCCGAGAAGGGCTTGTGATGTTTATATGTGTGTTTTCCTCTTGTGACTTAAGGCCTTGTTCGGGACGAACAAGTTCAAGTGTGGGGTGGTTTGACGAGAAGTATTTATACGACTCATTAAGTCAACAAAACCCACCATTTACGACATTTGATCATGAGAACGTTTACTTGTTAATGTCGTTTTGAATTTCAGGGCCTTTTGGAGTCTAAAGAAGAATCAGGCTTAAAAGATGGCATTTAAGGCCAAAATCACCACAAGGCATTATTTGGCCACACGTGAGCCCAAGCCAAACCTAGCCCACTTGCAAAATCTTGATGATTCTCGAAGCATCTCATTATTTGCTCATGCCAATCCATTTCAACTACTTCCAGAGCAAGAGTGCCTTGATGATTCTAGAAGCATCTCATCATTGGCTCATGCCAAGCCATTTTGGCTACTTCCACTCCAAACTTGGAGCCCAAGAGAAAAGAAACCCTAGCTCATTTCCTATAAATAGAACCCATTGGCCTTGTGTAATCTATTCGAAAATGTAGACAAAAACTCTCATATTGTTCCCTTGTTGGTTTGGCGTGTGAAAAGCAACAAAGCTCTCAACTTCTCTCTTCCCTTTCTTCTTTATTTTACGCAATTTACATTTCAAGTTACGCACTTTAGTTTAGACCTTGCATTCCAATGGTGTCTTTTAGCTCTTGTGTTCTTACCATGAACATGAGTGGCTAATCCTTTCACTATTCAGTTTGGGGTTCCTACTCTTATGTATACATTTTGAGGCACTTGCACTCAATTCCATTTACACGTCCCACTAGTCCTTGGATATCATTCCATGGATCAAAAGGCTTGACTAAGTGGATGCTTGAAATGGCAAAGCTTGGTTAAGTTCATGATCCTTATTGTAACATCCATTTGATGCTTTGTCGCAATAATGGATAGTACACATAGATGAGCAATACCTTTGTCGGCTTGTGTAATCTAATAAGGACTAGATTAGAAGGTTGCAACCGTCCATAGTGAGGTAGTGGGGTTTCAATACCTTGGGTTGCCTATGGCACCACACTACTACCTAGTTCGGTGAGACCGTGGTGTACTACCTTTGTCGGAGTACTTTAGGTTGTTACCCTTGCCGGAACAACCACACTCTATGGGATGTGAAAATGGTTAATTGAATGTCTATGATGAATGTAGCATAAGAGAGGTTACTAATTTTGTAGCACAACTTTGAGACTCTTTCCTTAAATGCTTCTTTGTGTTCAACTTGTTCTATGTGCCATATATTAGGCTAGAACACTAATGGTCGAGTGGAGGCTCAAAAGAGCAAAGCTCTTCCATGGGTTCGTGAACTTCCGTGGATAAGTGGAGGCTCGAAAGAGCACATCTTATCTGTGGAATTCAACCTCGTTTAAACACCATTTGGTTGATCGGAAATGATTGATCAAATGGATACACATAAGCTAAGATACTTCGAAAGGAGGAATTAGCCCAACTAGAACAAGAGTTCTATGTCTTGAAAAGGACTAGACGGTTTGGCAAGTCAAGTGCTTGAAATGGCCTTGATACATCTTTGAACACGTAGTATGATCATTAGAGGTCAATGATGAGTTGAGCCACAGCAAAAGGCCCCTAGACCGAATACCATTCTCTTGATCACAATCCATTGTCTTTACTTTTGCATTTACTTCTTGTACTCACTTTCAATTGTTCCCAAAACCCCCTTATCATTTACTTTACTTTTCTTTACTGTTTTTTTAGAACAACAAGTAACCATTACAACTCCTCTGGGTTCGACCCCTACTTGCCGCTCTACTAGTCTCTAGTAAGTTCAAGGTAGTTGACTTATAAATTCTTATTTGATTTTGCACACGACGAATGTGCTCCATCACCCAACCCTTATGGAGCTAGAAGTCAAATCTTGAGGTATAGGTATTGATGATAAACGATTCTTATCAAAGATTGCATCTCTTGATTCAATTACGGTGTGAGCCAAAATAGAATCATTTGTTCTAGTTACATAGAACCTATATGCTTTAGAATGTTCAGCATATCCAATGAAGATGCAATCAACACCTCTTTCTCCCAATGTTCTTATTTTGGGAGCCGGTAGTCTCACTACCGCCCTACATCCCAAAACTCGGAGATAATTCAGATTTGGTTTCTTTTATTGCCAAAGCTCATATGGGGTAATATCGTTCCTTTTGTTAGGAACTCTGTTAAGTAAATAACAAGCTATCAACATAGCTGATGGACCATATTTATATGATTCATCATGACAGTTAAACCCACCAAATTAGACGCTTTGTCTTAACAACTTTTACTTGTTAGTTTCACTTTTGTTCTACAGGCTATTTCGAGGATTATAGATAAAACGAGCTAAAAAGGAGTTCTTAACGCTAAAAGTGGATTACAAGTCAAAACTGGCCATGCTCCGGCAGTACTCCGATCAAGCCACAACTAAATCCCAATGACTTGTTCCAACAAAGATCAAGAACTCAAGTGAATGCCCTTTGGAACAAGCCACAACCTAGCCACCCTTTGATGTCAACCAAGAAGCAACCAAGGGCAACCAAAGTCTAACCGGAGTTGGGAGGCAACCGATGGCTTTTGGGAAAATATCACAACCCACTACCTCACTTCCTCCACTTCATGGCCGACGGCTTCCATGGGAGAGTGCCACATGGCCGGTGGCTTTGTGGCTTGTGCCACCTATGGCCGGCGGGTTTTGGCCTGTCCTCTCCCCCTTTGACATGTGTTGGCTCCTCTCCTCTCCTCCTTACCTATAAATACAACACTTCCTCTCATTTGTTCAATGTCCCAAGTTCTAGTCCTAAGTCCTTAGTTTGGGTCCTTGATCACTTGATACTTATCTCTCTAGTTTTGTACTCACAATCCTTGTAAACACTTCACTTTGATATTGAAAGCTCCAAGTTTGTTCTTGAGTTTGAGTGTGTTCTTGGGTTTAACTTTCGAAAACCTTTACTTTCCTTGTCTTTACTTTCCAAAACCTTTACTTTCCTTGTCTTTACTTTCCAAAACCTTTACTTTGTTGTCTTTCAAAAACCTTTACCTTTCTAAGCACTTAGCTATGATATCCACTGATGGACCACATTTATATGATTCATTAAGACAGTTAAACCCACCAAATTAGACGTTTTGTCTATTTAACTTTTGCGTGTTAGTTCCAATATTTATCTATAGGGTATTTTGAAGTCTAGAGAGAATACAGGCTAAGGAGGAGTTTTACAGCTGAAAATGAATTACGAGTCATTCCAGGTCACGACCAAATTCTGACTTTCAAGAACTGGACGTGGAATCACTCAAAACAAGTCCAACCGAAGGGCAACCAGAGTTAGACCGGAGCTGAAAGGACCGATGGCTTTTGGAGAAGATCACATTGCACTCACTCCACCACTCCCCCTCTTCCACCTAGCCGGCGGCTAAGCCATCATCCACTCCTCCTTTGCCACATGGGCGGCGGCTTAGAGGAGGGGATGACTCACCCCGATGGCTTTTGCTCTCCCTCTTCCCTTGTGACAAGTGTCTCTCTTCTCATCCACACCCTTGCCTCCCCTTAGCCTATAAATAGAGATGCCCTCTCCTTGTAAATGTATCCCACAATCCTCAATTCCAAAATCACAAACACAATCCACTTATCTCTCTAGCTTTTGTGGGCACAATCATGTAATCGCTTTACTTTGGAATCGAAGCTTGATCTTTAGCACTCTCAACGGTTTTTGTAAGTACTCTCTTCTTTACTTTACTGTCTTTTAAAGTACTTTACTTTCCTGTCTTTACTTTCAAAAACTTTACTTTACTGTCTTTCAAAAACCTTTACTTTTTCAAGTACTCAGCTATGATGTCCTGTTCCAAGGATATTCGTAGCTAAACTCTTCATTCGGTTGAAGGGGTGTACTTGTATCATACTATGTTTTAGACCCTTCTCTTAGTGCCTCTTTGTGTTCAACTTGTTCTAGGTGCCATATATTAGGTCAGAATTCCATTGGTTGAGTGGATGCTCGGAAGAGCAAAGCTCTGCCATGGGTTCGTGATCTTCCGTGGATAAGTAGAGGCTCGGAAGAGCACAGCTTATCTGTGGAAGTCAACCTCTTTTAAACACCATTTGGTTTATCAGGAATGATGATCAAATGGATGCACATACTAGAACAAGAGTTCTTTGTCTTGCAAAAGACTAGACGGTGTGGCAAGTCATGTGCTAGGAATAGCCTTGATTCACTTTTGAACACTTAGTATGATCATTAGAGGTCAATGATAAACGAAAATATGATACAAGGCCCCTGAAACCGAATCTTTCCTTTAATTGTAATATCAACTGTTACTTTACTTTCAGTACCATATCAACTATTTATTTACTGTCAAGACTCGCACTTTACCTTTCAGTACTAAAACCAAAACCAACCCCCCAACTGCTTTGTTCAATCCCCCTTTCGAAAGAATAACTATTCACCTAATTCCCTTGGGTTCAACCCGTACTTACCACTGACTACCAAAAATAGTTAAGTCGCGAGTATCGGAGATATAAATTTATTTTGCACAGAGAACATTGCACCTTAACGACAGTGCAGTGGGCTCCGTCATCCACCCCTATGGATATTCGTAGCTAAACCCTTCATTCGGTTGAAGGGGTGTGCTTGTATCATAAAATGTTTTAGACCCTTCTCTTAGTGCCTCTTCGTGTTTAACTTGTTCTATGTGCCATATATTAGGTCAGAACACCATTGGTTGAGTGGAGGCTCGGAAGAGCAAAACTCTTCCATGGGGTTCGTGAACATACGTGGATAAGTGGAGGCTCGGAAGAGCACAGCTTATCTGTGGAGTTCAGCCTCTTTTAAACACCATTTGGTTGATCAGGAATGATTGATCAAATGGATGCACATACTAGAACAAGAGTTCTATGTCTTGAAAAAGACCAGACGGTGTGGCAAGTCAAGTGCTAGGAATAGCCTTGATACATCTTTGAACACGTAGTATGATCGTTAGAGGTCGATGATAAACGGACTATGATACAAGGCCCCTAAAACCGAATCTTTCCTTTAATTAAAACATCACCTGTCACTTTACTTTCAGTCTCACTATCAACTGCTTACTTTTCAGTCATTTACTTTCCGCACATTTACTTTCTGTCGCTTACTACAGACCCTTTCAATATCAGTCCATACCAAAAGTATGTTGATTAGTCGTTATTGAATTCGACTGTTCCAGCATTACTTTCAGTACTTTATTTTCTGTCGCTAACTACAGACCCTTTCAATATCAGTCCATACCAAAAGTATGTTGATTAGTCGATATTGAATTCGACTGTTCCAGCAATTTACTTTCAGTATTTTACTTTCGGCACTTTACTTTCATAATTTACTTTCAGCACTTTACTTTCTGTACGCTTACTACAGACCTTTTCTATATCAATCCATCATAACTTTGGTACGCATCGCGCTTGAAATATAGCGTGCGGCCAGTACCAAAAGTATGTTGACTGATTGATATTGAACTCGACTGTTCCAGCACTTTACTTTCCAGTCATTTCCTTTCAGCACTAAAACCACAATCAACCCCAAATCACACTCCCTTCCTGTACATTTCCTCGAAGAACAACTCTATCCTCTAATTCCCTTGGGTTCGACCCCTACTTACCGCTTTACTGCCCAATAGTGAAGTCGCGAGTAGCGGACTTATAAATTTATCTTGCTTAGCACTCAACGACGTGCTCTGTCAAAATTGGTGCCGTTGCCGGGGAATTAGAAGAATTTAGAATTAATCAGATAGTGTTCTTTGATTCTGTACTCGCTTCTACATAACCATGGCTCGTGAAGGAAGCCACCATGACTATCAGGATGACGATGAGATAAACCTGTACGATCAAAATAATGAGGCGCCGCATCCATTTGTCGACGATCCGGAACAGCTCATCCAAAACCAAAGAGCTCGTAATAGGGAGGCCGTTCGAAGAAACCAAGGACCGCCCGAGGACCGAAATGAAGCTGGTCCAGTGCAACCCCCTAGACATCCCCCACCCCCTCAACATCGACAAATGCCAAGACAAGAACCCGTCTTTGATGACTACTATGGGGATAACAACTTCCGCGAACCTACTATGGGAGAACTTAATGCCCCAGATTTCGAAAATCAGCCGTGGTGCATTTACGAGGGCCCTGAACTGGAAAACATTACCATCAACGCGTCAGTGGCCCACAGCTTGCCCAAGTTCTCAGGAGCTCATGGAGAATCTGCGACAACTCATCTCCAACGCTTACATGTCATTTGCCCAAATCTAAAGCCCAATCGAGTGAATATAGACGACTTCAAGTTGAAGGCGTTCTATTTTTCCCTCATTGACTCGGCAAACGACTGGTTCCTTTCATTGCCTTCGGGAAGCATCAGAACATGGGTTCAGATGCAAAAGAAATTCCTGGACAAATACTACCCAGCGGGAAGAGCGATGCAAGTAAGGAGGCAACTGCAGGACATAAGGCAGGGACCTAATGAAACCATGTATGACTACCTGGAGAAATTCAACCACCTGGAGAGAAGCTGCTGCACTCTTGGACTGCCCGAGAAGCTCATCATCGAGTACCTGATTGATGGACTGCCTCCCTTAGACAAAAAGCTCCTTGATGCTTCAGCTGGAGGGTCCATGATGAGATTATCATTGAGCGACATAAGGCGACTCATCACTGACGTTGCTGAAAATGCTCGGTTTAGAGAGGAGACCACTCGGCAAGATGAGTTCTCCCAAACAAAGAATGTAGCACGAGCCGAGACGTCAGTAAACTCCATGCCCGAGGAGATGAAACAAATAAAGGCGAATCATCACTAACGTCAGCCAGCTCAAGTGAAACCTTGCGAATTTTGTGGTTCTACGGACCACAAGACTGACGCATGCCCGACAATACTAGTAGAGGACCCGGTAGAAGTAAATGCAGTAGGAGGATACCAAGGGTACAACAACAACAACAACAACAATGACAAAGCCGGACCAAGCCGACAGTATGGTCAAGCAACCAACCTGAGCTGGCGAAACAACAGCTATCCTAAAAAAGAAACACAACAAGCCGCACCGCAACAAGCTCACTCATTCTACCAACCTCCCCACCAACAGTACAACCAGAACGCCCCACCAACAGGTCAGTATCAACAGAAGGGACCAAACCAATATCACGCGGGCCCGAGTAATCAGCAAGGACCGAACAAGTGGCTTGAGGACATGATGAAGGAGCTCCAGGGCAATATTAATCAATTGTCTGGCACCGTGAATCAATTAAGTGCTACTGTCCATCAAAACCAGGCGAAAAATGATGGAGCAATAGCCGACTTGAAGAAACAAATGTCTAAGCTCGCTACCTCAATGTCCGCCCTTACTAAAGAGCCTGGCCGACTTCCTTCACAAACCGTCCAAAACCCAAAAGGAAATGTTAGCATGGTAACGATGTCAGACATGAAGGAGGCGCTGGAATAAGCAACACGACCCTCGCTACCAGCTACAGAAGTAAATAAGGAAGAGTTCCTTGGTATGATGTGGGAAGACGAAACATGTGCCCAGACATACGGAGAACTAATAGCCATAGAAAAACTCAAAGAAGCATAAACGGCAGCTCTACTGGCAAAACAACAACGAGGACCAGCAACTTACAAACCTACGGTCAAGAACTTCAACCGTAGGCTCCGTCCTGATTGGAATCAAGAGAAAGACCGACCCATTGATGGCAGAACGTGGGTCACACATACTGACAATGGACGCTATGCATTCACCGTTAACATGACACCACCGCCAGTCACACACTTTAACATACCAGCATCTGGCTGGGATGACAATGAAGGCTTTGACTTTGACGGTCCCGGAAGAGACTCCTCACCTAACATCTATGCATCGGAGCAAAGCGTTCACCTAGAAGATCCTACGACCCAAAAGAACAAAGAAGAAAAGGGATTGGAGCCAAGGAATGGGCAAAATGGCCTGATAGTGGAAAAGCGCATCACTTGGAGTCCTGAGGTACAACTGGAAATGAATAAGGACCCAGGAGCCTTCACAGTCACCTGTGTTATCGGCGAATCGAAAATTCATCATTGCCTGATTGACCTTGGAGCTGTTGTCAATGTTTTGCCCTTCCATCTATATTGCTCATTGGGGCTTGGTCCATTAAAACCACCAAGGATATCCCTCGAGATGGGGGACAAGTCGTGTATCCGTCCGGTTGGAGTGTTTGAAGATCTAATACTCAGTGTGGGAGAGCTTGTCGTTGCTGCGGACTTTTATGTAATACGAACGGGAGATACCAGCAAAGACGACCCTCCAACAATCATATTGGGACGGCCATTCCTCTACGCTACCAAAGCAAGGATCGACATGGGCAAGGGCTCATTATCGCTTGAATTCGGCGGCAAAAATTCAGACTTCTGCATCTATGCTAATGGCCGAGCGGATACAAAGAAACCACCAGAACAATGGGAATAGGACCCGAGCACATCATCCCACAAGAACTCGGGGAGAGTCAAGGCAAGAATCAAGGTAGGCGCGGCAGAAAAGTATGACCTGAGCCGCCCATGGGATCCAAACTTATGATCCAGGAGTGAGGTATCGTCGAGCTAACGACGTTAAACAAAGGCACTGGTCGGGAGGTAACCCGACATTTATCTTACTTTCTGTCATTTTATTTTATGTCATTTAGTTTTTGCCTTGAGTCATTCTCACCTTTCCTGTATATATTTGCTTGCAATCGGCTTTTGAACTAAGTCGTGCTGTGAGGCACGCCTTCGTTCAAAAGTGTGGGGTGAGAACCGCCTTTGTACATAGTTAATTAACATGCTTTCTTTTTTCCTTTTCCCTTAATATTAACTTTTTGAAAATATGAACTTGAAAATGTGAAAAAGAAAGATCATAATTCATGCATTTACCTTGTGAAATCTCAACTGTATAAAAACTTAGGATGTAACTTCTCATTTGTCCCTTTGTGTTGAGATATACAGGGGATGTGGAGTTGATATAAAATGCCCTAGAGAGGCTTGGCAAGCACTCGAAGGATCGAATTTTACTATATGGTTTACGAAGTCAGTGGAGGCTGCACTTCGGGTTTCATTGAAGATTAAAGTCATCTCCGCCGTGCAGCGTTTATGCAAGAGGCGAGACGGGAATCAAACCGTCCTAACTCTAGTCCTAGTAGCCGAGAAAATAGATGAGCGATCCTCATCTTGACCCGCGCGAAATGGCGAGGATGGGAAAAGAGCGGGGAGGTATTTCCATATGCTCGCGGGCAATGATTGGTCCTCCCAAAAAGGTTGAGAAAATAAACAAGCAAACCACAAAGGAGCAAAGCTCGAAGAAGCAAATCAAAAGCCAAAGGCCAAATTCTGTGAAGGTTTTAACCGAAACAAAAGTGAAGAAACTCCAATTCAAGTAGAAGACATGTAAACAGAATTCACCACTTTATTTACATTCAACATGAACATGCCATTACAAAAGTAGCCAAATCCAACAAAGACACCACACTTCGACAATACATACTTGTCGGATTCATACACTTTCTTAAAACCAAATTTGTTCAACAAACTACCGGAAACCAAGTTTTTCCGAATAAGAGGTACATGTAAAACATGCAACAACTCAAGGGTTTTTCCCAAACTGAACTCTAACACTGCAGTTCCTTGGCTATCGGTGTGGTTGACTCGTTTCCCATATGAAGGACAACTCCTTCTTTCACCGTTTCATAAGTCTTGAAACTATGACGATCTTTGCACACGTGCTTGTTAGCACCCGAGTCAATCCACCACGCCAATTCTTCATCCTGAACATAAAATGCTTCAGCGATATGTGACACATAATTCACATTATAATTACAATCAGAAATAGAAAAATGACCTTGAAGGTTGGAAGGGCATTTTTCTTTGCCCTTATCCCCAACATTCACTTTCATTTTTCCTTTATCATTCTTAGCCATCCTACAGTCATGCTTGTAGTGATCCGGTTTACCACAAATCCAGCAAGAACCCTTTGGTTTCTTGTTGAACTTGCTACCGAATTTCTCATTTTGGACGTTTCTTCCCCTTGAATTTCCGAAGACCTCCCTTGTCATCCACCATATGCACAGAAGACGACTCAATGGTCTCTTTATGTTTTGACTCCTCTTGAATCCTAATTGATTCCTCCACTTGCAACTCTCCACCAAGTTCCTCAAGAGACATATCCTCTTTCTTATGTTTAAGCTTGTGCTTGAAATCCTTCCACAATGGTGGGAACTTGTCTATGATGCTAGACACAGCAATTGAATCATCCATCTTCATATTGTACTGGGCAAATTGCCCCATTATGTGAGCCAATTTATTGAATTTCTCCGGCACTGGTCTAGAATCGACCATCTTGTAACTATTAAAGTTACTCACGAGAAACTCTTGCTAGTAGCATCCTCTCGCATGTACTTTGCCTCAAGTGCATCCCACAACTCCTTCGCGGATTTAACATTTTGATAAACATCAAAAAGGTTATTAGCCATACCATTCAGAATGTGACCACGGCAGATGTAGTCATCATTCTCCCACTTGCTTCTCTTCCTAATTACATCAATTGGACCATTGTCTTCTGCTACCAGCATAGGGGTAGAGAGCACATGCACCAC
Organism: Rhodiola kirilowii; assembly: GCA_033675215.1. NCBI lineage: Eukaryota > Viridiplantae > Streptophyta > Magnoliopsida > Saxifragales > Crassulaceae > Rhodiola > Rhodiola kirilowii. The sequence goes on from CM066199.1 coordinate 19,264,541, forward strand.
CTTCAAGCTTGTTTGCAAAAATGTATCTTCTTCTGCCATCTTCTGAAATTCACTCCTTCGAACTTCTCCAGTTTTCCAAAATTTGCTGTCATCTCCCTAACTGAAGCAGCAGACATCTTGAAATTATTGAATTGGATTGTAGTTGCTTGGGTCGTCTGTAGATGCTTCGAATGATGATAACTTGGATTCTACTTGAGTCACAAAGTCACTTCGCTTTCCTAATTCAATATTTCACCCAGGTTGGGGTTTTTCGAAATACTTAAATTGAGATAAAACAAATGATTTGCACCGGAATAAGGAATCGGCGAGTAACAACCTATTGAACTCAATTGATCAATTTGAAGGAGTGAATCTTGTGGAAATCAATTCTCTTCTCTTCTCTGATGTTTTTCGACATCAAAAACAAAACCAGTGACCTCCAATCGATCGTTTTTGAAAGGATAGACTTGCCGATTCAAATAGGAAACCGACCTGCCGCGCGTCCTGTATTGACATTATCGCCGCGTCACCTAGAGACATTAGAAGCTGGGCGTGACGCAACTCTGATGTCTAGAGTGAACGCGATGCCAATCCGCCGCGTGTCCTGTTTAAACATTAGACCACTGCGTTAACTTAAGACATTAACAAGTTAATGTCTAAAGTGAACGCGCCTACTAACGTCATGGTTGGGCACGGATCACACTGATCAAAAAACTCAAAATGAGCTCAAATGACTTCGGAATTGTTTCGTTTATTCACAAAACAATCTTAACATGATGTATACATGTTTAGAACAACAATCACCCTAAAATCTCCAACAAACGCATCCGCCACATTGTTCCTGTGCTGATGTGAATAAGCCGCTGTTGTCAGTCGCTCTAAGCAATGACGTTTTATCCACATCAGACTGCTGAATCACTTAATATTAGGAAAAATGCCATGTGATTTAAGTCGCTGTTACTATGAGCGTTTTATAGCTAAGGCGCCGTAAGCAACAACGTCTTAAGAAACTTGAGTAAATTAGGAAACCAATCTGCAAGTTTGAGTACAATTGGAACTCAATTTTTAATGTTAAGCATTTTGGAAATTTTCCCCATTTCAAATCACGGTCTGGACTATTTCAATAAACTAACGCTTTTAGTTAACATCGTTTACAGTTATTTTTGAAAAACAACAAATATCTTTTATCGAAAAAAGACCGTTCACTATTACTCCCTTCGTCCCGGTTTGTTTGTCCAAAAGGAACGGGATTTAAGAAAAGTAAATAAAGGACAATGAGAGAGTAGAAGAGGGAAGAAAGAGGAGGAAAGTGTATGTGGAGGTGGATCCCGCACACGAATTATTAGTTATTTATCATTGAAAGTACAATTTTTTTAATAAAATAAATTTTTTTGGTAGGAAAGAGATGATTGATTTGATTATTGGGTTGTATATAAAAAGAAAGTGGACAAATATTAAGGGACACCCAAAAAGGAAAGTGGACAAACAAACCGGGAAAGAGGGATTATGTTTTTTGAGACACTCGTAATTTATTAAAAATTTAATTTCAATTAACTTGGACTTGTACATATTAGTATTAATCGATGTGTTTTCATTATTTTACATAGGCGTCTATAAGAGATGACCAAAGAGGTGCATGAGAGGCACTATGGTACTTCCACGCTACAGGAGGATGAGCTGCTAGAGGCGGCTGTGGGCGTTAATGGCTTCTCGAGTAAGACGGGCTTATAAGGAGGGATCTAGATTTCAGGCATGTTAGAATCAGCCGAATGTCATCTCCCAAAGATCGAGTGGACGAGATCGTCAAATGTGTCAGAGAGGAGATGGTGGCAAGGGCAAGAAAAGTTTCTTTCGCAGCTGACACAGATCACACAACAGCTAGCCACCCAGCAGAGCCAAATGCATGCGACTTTGTTTATCAGATGCGACAGATGCAAGACTTCATTTTGGTCTGGAAGGTGCCTACGCCTCGAACACCGCCTAGCAACGACCAGCACGATGACGATCAGCAAGACGATGACCACCACTAGATTAGGACGACCATTTATTTGTACCGAATAATTTTGCATATAGAATTTTGCATTATAAAATTTTTATGTAATTAATTTATCTTAATTATAAAATTACATAAATGAAAATAAATAATTCATTATTAAAATCTTTAAATGAAAGTGATATTAAAATCAAACAAATTAAAAGAAAAATAAAATAAAACACGTTCCTGAAGTGTCCCTGGAATTCTCCTAGCATTTTGTCCTGGGAGTTCCCTCAAATTTCCGGTGGAATAGTTTCTCCGAAATTTTCCTGGAGTTCCCGGATTTTCTCTGGAATAGTTTCCCTAAAATTTCTTTGAAATATTTTAGTTTTTGGCCCTAAGATTACCCCCAGAATGTGTTTTCAGGATATTCCCTGAATACCGTCGGAGTTTAATTTCCATGGCAAATTTAGGAGAATCGATTTTTATTCCCGAATTTGTGTCGAAACTACTTTCCGTCAGAATTTGTTTCTGTATTTCCCCCAACATGTAAATTTGAGATTATTTTAACGGTGAAACAGTTAATGCAGAATTCCACTGAAATATGAAGCAATACCAACAAAGTTCGGCGGTATTTCCGGCCGAGAACTTTCCTCGAGTTTTTGTCAAATTTGTATTTATATCGCATTGGGTAAGCAACCAAAAGTGTACTTGGCTAATTATATATATTTTTATATTTCACCTTAATATGAAGTTTGAGTTTTTGTTTGGCGGAGTTTTGATGTTGTTATGTTCTGATGAAATTGACATTATCAGTGCCGATCTCATCCGAACCGGAAATGACATGCCAGTTTTGCCCCGAAATTCTTATGTGGCTATTTTTGAGATTGACTATAGGGCTGACACATACTGAATTTGATAAAACGAGACTGTCATTGTCAGTTTGGAACGACATCTACGATAGCAGTGCGAGTTTGAACGGGATCAATGCTGCCAGTGTTTGTTTCATCGAAAACAGAGGCACATTCGAAACTCAATATATATTTTGAATAGGGAAAATCAAGATGAAACTTCTTTTTTTTTATGGTAAGATGAAACTTCAAAATAGGGCAAAATAAAAGAAAAATTCCTAGTTATGTAAGGCATTGACAAGTAATTCGCTTGTGACACTTTCGGTGAAATAATTGTAAGTTATTGTTGCAATTTTATTAAGAATTAAAAGTAACAAGATGGTGTTGTTCCTTCGCCGTGAAGGTGTTCTTCATCCTGTCCAGTGACGGAGCTATTAAGGGGGCATTTTGGGCTTAAGCCCAAGATGTTTTGGTGAAATATTTGTTTTTTATAAGTTCAATAGTGTAGTTTTTGAAATTTTTTATAAAATTTAAATGCATTTTGCCCAAGCTATTCTTCCTATAATCTCAGAATTGTTTTTAGCACCAGGTAATTTTCAATCCTGGCTCCGTCCTTGGTCCCGCCTTGACGTGGACGTATTTTTCCTCCTTCGCGGATGTGTTGTCTGTCCCTTGTGCATGTGCTTCAGGTGTTGTTTGCATGATGCGTGGAAGTGCGTATTCAATCGTGGGTTCTAAAGATAGAGGTGCCTTATCAAGGGCGGAACCAGTAAGGGTGTGGGGTGACACTAGTCACCCCCAAACTATTTTGAAATTTTTTTCATGTAATGAAATTATATAGAAAAATTAATAATATCCATACACATATCATAAATTTAATTCTATAATTAGTATTTGTCTGAATTTATATCTTAGTACTCAAACACTAAAATTAATTTATATTTAGGAAGAGGATCCAGTGCAAATGGTATATTTTTGTAAAAAATACAAACCAATGACAGCTCTTGATGTCATTTGGATGGATGAGATTAAATCTTGTATTAAATCCCGTTTATGATTAATTTATCAGCGATGAATTATAAAAAGCTCTTGATGAACTATGTCGTATTTTTGGTCTCGGCGACGAATTATAACTTAGTTTTGACGAACTTTGTATTTTGCACAAAAATATACTTTGCCCCGATCTTTCCTCTTTATATTTATTTTTTTATTTTGTGAGTTATCATCAATAACATTGTCCGTCTATATCGTTTATCCTCACAAAGTCGGCATCTCATTGACAACGCCTCTCCTTTATCGAAGTTATTTTTTCTTATTTTTTCAATTAATGATATTTCTTAACGATTTGGTGCGTTGTGGAGTTTCACGGCCCAGATTCAACCCGACTTTGTGGATTTGGTGTGCGTTTAAAGAAAAATACTTAATATTAGAAGAAAATAATACTATTCACCCATTATTCAAAAGCAAAACTACTAAAATTCAAAACCATCATATTAATTTATTTAAGAGATGATTCGTGGTATATTAATTTCTTTAGTGGTCAGTTTCGGCTTGTCACCCCCTAACTTGAATCCTGGGTCCGCTCCTGTGCTTCAATGTGGACGATTCAAGTGTTGATCTGGATTGGTGTCTTGTGTGACCCGTGCTCCAAAGTCTAGGAATGGTAACCGAGTAACAAAGTACTCATGTAGTATATGCAAAAAAATATCATCGAGTAATCCTTAGTTTGTATGAAATATTTTAATCACAAAGGAAAAAAAAGCAACCGGATGATAACATCATATAGACCAGCATTAAAAACAAGTTGACTGAAATAATTGTCCTTTCCAGCATGGCCCTTTGTGTAAAGTTAATTTTCTTAGGATGCCAGGCCGGAATGAATGTGACGCATTCAACATCTAAGCATACAATGTCCTATAATTGCTCCAATTTTTATCATCAAATCATGCTTTCAGCTGCCTTATCAAAAAAAAAATCATGCTTTCATCCTGGCAAAATGCTGCTACAAGGGGACTTGTTTCATAAATCCGAATTTCTATACAAATTGCTCACTTTTCAAATTCACATAAGAATTAGGTGTAAAGTTAATTTTTTTGTACAAAATATAAACTAATCATAACCCTTGATCTTGTGATTTGAATGGATGAGATTAAATCTTGATTTTTGGTGTTTTTGTTGTGACGAACTATAAAATGAAACTGACGAACTATGTCATCTTTTCATTTTTCGGCTCGAAAAATGACGAACTATAAAATAATTTTGACGAACTATAAAATAAACTGACGAACTATAAAATGATTTTCATGAATTTTGTATTTTGGTACCAAAAATTAACTTTGTACCTGATCTTGACCCTTTAAAATAATCTAATGAGTTTCGTGTATCTCGTTTGCTCACTTTTTAACAATATCTGTTCCTGAGGAATCGATAATATGCATTTTCGAACAACACCGATTCCCAAAGAACCAATTAGTTGCATTTCAACTAATACCGATTCCCAAAGAACCAATTAGTTGCATTTCAACTAATACCGATTTCCTCGGAAACTTACTCGAAAGTGCATAACAAGTGCACGTGGAATACTGATTCCTGAGGAACCGGTATCTTTTAAAAAAAATATTTTTAAACAGAAAAACTTCACAGGATGGACCAACTATTTTTATTGCCTTCTTTTAAACCTAAAAAAACAAATCCATGTGGACTAACTATTTTTATTTCTAAAGGGGGCAAAACAGGGTGCAGTTTTTTATGTTTAAATATACATATATATATAGAGACCCATCAAAAATATATATATATATATATATATATATATAGGAGCGCTCAAATGTTAACCACTTCTTAGCATGTTAACCTATTAACTCAATCTCAGTCAAACATCCAAACCCCTCGTACTTTGTGGGCGCGCCACGTGTCCTACTACAAAAAATCCAAGAAAAGCAAAAAGCAAAATACTATTCTAGCACTATTCCCTACCACATCATTAAAATGAGTGTCTCACAATGAATTAATAGGTTAACACTCTAAGAGTGGTTAACATTTGAGCGCGCCCCTATATATATATATATTTAAAGATATCGATTCCTTATGAATCGGTATTCCACGTGGCCTTGTTTTTTGATCGGTTGGTCCACATACGGCATATGCACTTTCGAGTTATACCGGTTCCGGGGAAATGATATTAATTGAAACACAACTAATTGGTTCTTTAGGAACCGGTATTGTTCGAAAATGTGTATTACCGGTTTCTCGGGAACCGATATTGTTCAAAAGAGAGCAAACGAAATATGCGAAACTTGTTTGAAGTATTTTAGATATATGAGTTTGGATAGGGAGCAATTTGTATAGAAACTCCATAAATGGGTATAAACTCATTAAGCCCTAATTTTATATCTGTCCACCAACAGTAGTGTTGACTTTCATATTCTATACGTAAAACGTAAAATTCAAGCTCCTTATTACAATTAAATTTCAAATAAATATACAAAGAAAAAACTTTGATAGAATTCCACGCCATTGTAATGCTCTTCTTTGACATCAAAATAGAAAGCATATATTATGTTATAATTGAAGCAATTACCAAACTTGATGTGAAAAGGAATAAATTAAAACAATAGCATTTTGAAACTGAAGCGAATAACTAGTGTGCACCGAATTCATTTTTTTTTGATAAATTGCTAAAAGCAGATACAAAGGCGGTATAGATGACTTGAAAGCTGAAAATATTCCAACTGAGATCAACTCCTAATACATGAGCTCGCGTGATTAAATAAGTAGTCTGCTGCGCCACTTGATCTCACGCCTACGTAGGTGGGATCACGACCTTTACACTCACAACATCACATAACCATGAAAGCATTGCAAAAACTAGAAAGGCACATGATAACGGCCGCAAACACTATTCACACAACTGTCAGTCATATCCACCAACACACCCGCAGTCTGTCCCGATGAAAAACCAGATGGAAGCATACGAAAGCCATATATTCCGGCAACAAAATTTTATCAGAATTTCAAATTTTGGCAAGATGATGCTAAAACAGGACCTTTGCAGGCTTCATCCGACTCGTCAAGACAACCACAAAAGAAAACAGTCTAAACGAATTCGACTGAAAACAACTCCCTTAACCAGTAAACACTTAGAGAGAAAAACAACAAGACAGAGTTATATATCGTTACTTTTCGCTTCAATTTATCAAAACAGAATTTTATTCACTAAACATTTTTGCCTTATCACTGAATATTTTGCTTTTTCAAGGTTTCCACGTATTTCGGCTAAATGTTCCATGTTACTAGACACAGTCTGGTAAAAAAAATTCAAATTCTCCATGTAATTTGTGAATTTTTTGTGATTTCAACTAAATGTTCAGCGATAAAACTAAATATTTAGTAATAAAGCTAAATGTTCAGTGATAGGCACAATGTTCATTGAATACAAATTTATTTTTCGATGAATTGAAGTGAAAAGTAACGAATTTTAGTGTTCTGATCGGTTTATCTCTTAAAATCATTTTTATATATGAATGCCGTCAAAATTTAAGTGATTTGTAGTTTAAGTAAATAAATGAGGTATATATGTGATCCCTACCTGTTAAGCAATATCTCTTTGGCAGATTTTTCTCTTAACGTTTATGGTCTTTGAGAGTGTTTCCAACTATAGTTACTACTCTTACTTGTGCTTTCTGTCTTCTTCTTTGGCTTCTAGTGCCTCATTCATCTATTCTATGTGTTTGCGACCTTGGTGTGATTTCCCTAGAGGAGAAGTTTAAGCTATGGCAAATGAGAAAGGGCAGGATGATGTAGAGATGCTAACAAAGCAGTTCAAGGGAAAGACGATGGTGTTTTTTTTTATAGATTGTGAGTGGAGACAGATGTTGAGTACAATTACAACTCGGCCTTAAATCATCCATTTAGAGGAACTTGAATTGAATTTAGATGGATTGCCGAACGTGATGAAGAAGATTTGGAATATATAATTAACTACTAGAAGTCAATTTTGAGAAGAAAATGGACATGGAGGAGGGATATTGTATGTAACGCCCAAAAAATTATTAACTCCAAAACGGCGTCACATCGGCCACACGTCTCCTAAATCAAAAATGGAACGCACGAAGCCTCGATCAATTTAACAAATCAATTAAACATAAATTTTAATTTAAGTTTCAAGAGGACAGATCTGGTGGAAAGTAAATTTTTGGTACAAAATACAAAATTTGTCAAAACCATTTTATAATTCATCAAAATTCGAGCCGGAAAATAAAAAGACGACATAATTCGTCAGGTTTATTTTATAATTTGTCACACACACAAAAACCCAAAAAATCAAGATTTAATCTCATCCATTCAATCACAAGATCAAAGGCTATGATTAGTTTGTATTTTGTACCAAAATATCAACTTTGTACCTGATCATTTTCCTAATTAAGTTTCAATATATATTATAATAAAAGACATAATGTTGATTCAATGCTCAAAATAATCAGTAAGCTTAAGTCTAAACCGAATACTTGTTACTAATATTCTTTGCTAGTGCGTCTCTCACTCATTCTCCATAGTCCAGTCTAGCAACATCTGAAAAATAACAACATGGAAAACATGAGTCCACGGCTCGTGTAAGTAACATAGACCCAAACTGAGTAAATCATGAGTGTTGCAAAAATAACAATTATCGATATATACCATATACAATAAACAGGGACAGATGCAGAGTATCAGAAGATAAATTCAACACTTACATAGAACTTAGCCAGACAAAATCATATGAAAAACTTATACAGAACTTAGCTGGACATAATCATTTCAAAATTTCAAAAAAAAAATCGGAGCAGGCAAAACGGCGTCGTAATCCAATCATGAATCCCGAGACATTATCGTCGTACTTGGCCTTATGACCGGGCAACATAACGCCATACTTTGCCCTATGGCCGGGCAACATAACCCCATACTTTGCCTTATGGCCAGACAACAGAAATCATCGTATTTTGCCCTACGGTTAGGCAACAGAACGCCATACTTTGCCCTATGCCGGACAACAGAAATATATCGGATTGCGAGCCTTCAGAATTGGAAATAGAAAATCTGACATGACAGAGACGATGAGACGAACAATGATAATTTCCAAATACCAAGTTATAAAAAATCCGTTTACCGACATTGAAACAGTAGGCAGGAGGGAGATGGTGAGACAAGCAGTGATGATTTTTCAAATACCAAAATATAAATGATTTGTTTACCGATGATGAACTAGTTTCATAAGAAAAAAATACACTCATGATCTGAGATTTTGGAAGAAATATAAGTTGAGAAATAAACAGGCACGCGAGATAGTTTTACAAAAAGAGTTTATAAAATAAGCAGAATGGGTCCATATTACTTACCTCGATCTGCATCACAAAACCTCCAATACAATTTATATCATGCTAAATCAAGTAAGAATCACCTAGAAATCATAAACAAACATACTTAAACTATCAGACTTATATAACTCACTTTTCAAATATCAAACCATATATTATTCCAGTTTATTTAACCAAATTAGAATTAGGAAATTCAGATTCGAACCTAAGCATTCATAAAACAAACATAACTCCATAAATCCTATTTTGTTCAATAAATCAAATTTGCCTTGTTCATAAATTCAGATTTCATGCCTGAACTTGAAAACTATTTTTCTCACAAAATACTCAGAGTTAAACCACAAAACTAATTTTTCAGAAATATTATTTCGATTACTATAATTTAGGATTTTGAATCACTCAATTCCGACATCTGAGCTTTAAGATAATCATTGTTGAAGTTTAACCGTCGAAAATCTCAATTATCAATTTCTGTAGTTTTCAGATTACATGTCTTAACTTATAACTCGTCTTTATAACAATTTAGGAAGAACTAAACTATGTTCAGCATGTTGTTTGTTGGAAAAGATCTTTTCAAGCACAACACAATGGGCTCTTGAAACACACAAATCGGACATCAAAAACTGAATTTATTCTCACTTTAAAATCACTCAGCGAACCTGTTCAAATTTACTAGACAGATTACAACACTAACTTCAAAAATAAATTACTTTCAACTCCGATTGAATTAGAAATCTATCTACACATGGTTAGAAAACTCGTTTCGACTACTACAACAAAGTATCAAAAATTTCTGATTTCCAGTAAGCGAAGCATAAGTTATTTCACTTTAAATTAAACTAGCAGATCTGATTATTCTCAAATAAAGTCATACAAATACACACAAATAAAATCAAGATTATACCCAGTGAACTGAAAACCTTCACTAATTCATGACGATGTCTTTCTCATGTCTATTAATTTTACAACTTCAATATCATGTTTTTCTCCTCTTCAACTACGGATGCACAAATCAAACCCGGACCGGACCGGTTTTTTCTGGGTCGGTCGACCGTCCATATATTTCGCAGATTCCGGGTTCCGGTCCGGTCCGTAGATTTTCCTATCCGGTCTGGTCTGGATCGTAAACTTTTTTTGATTTTTTAATACTAAATAAAATACAAACAGAACCCTATTTTTTTAACATTCACAAAATTGAAGATGGAAACATATTGAATCATTGATTTCAAGCACAGCCAGCTTGCACCCAACTTTGTATCTTCTTTTCTTCTTCTTTTTTCAGTAGAAATATATTGATTTTTTTGAATTTTTCCGATCTGGTTCGGTCCACCGATCCGACCCGACTCGGATATATCCGGTCCGGTCCATGGTCCGCATTTTTAGAAAAATCCGGTCCACCGGGTTGACTCGGACCGTCTGAATCCGATCCGGTCCGCGATCCAGTTTTCAAAAATAATCCGATCCACCGATCTGACACGGACCGGATGCACATCCATATCTTCAACGATGGGTGATGACATTAGTGTATTGACAGAACCGCTCGTCGTCAAAGCGATTGTGCAAATAAATTTATAATAGTCCGCTACTCGCAACTATACTACTGGGTAGTACTTGGTAAGTAGGGGTCGAACCCAAGGGAACTAGGGGAATAATTGTTCTTCGGGGGGGAATTACGCAGCGTGGGAACGTGTTTAAGGTCGGTTGGTTGGTTTTAAAGCTACAAGCTATTTTGATTGATTGATTGATTGGTTTTAATACTGGAAAGTAAATTACTATTTTAATGATTAAGAGAAATGTTCGGTTTCAGGGGACTTGTATTATATCCTGTTTATCATTGACCATTAGTGAATCATCTAAGTATTCAAACGGTGAATCGAGGCTAGTTACAACTCAAGACTTGCAACACCGGTTTAAAGCAACTCCTGTTCTATTTCAGTCTAGCGCCAATACCCTAAGGTATGCTAGCCTGGGTGCATCCACCTGATCTCACAGTTACGCTCGACCAGATGGGATTTAGGATGAGTCGAACTCCTCAGATAGCTTTGCTTGTTACAGCTTCCACTACCTGAGTATGATCACGAATTCCCACAGAAGAGCTTTGCTTGTTACAGCATCCACTCAACCTTGGAAACTCTGACTATATATGGCACATAGAACAAGTTTTGAATACTAAGACTAGACACTAAGTTAATAGTCTTAAAACATTTTATAATACAAGTGCGCCCCTTCTACCGAACTACTAGTTTATCTACTATTCATCGCGCTAAACATTATACTAAGGAATTAAAGACAACAGTTAAATAAATACAAAAAATAATACTTACAACCGTTGAAGCGCCAAGGGAGCTTTCCTTTATTTCCAAAGCAAAATTACAACATTACAAATATTACAACTTCTAGAGAGAGAAGTGAATTTGAGTTGAGGTGTGTTGAAATGAGGAGGAGGAGGCTTGTATTTATAGCCAAAATGGGAGGAGATGGGTGGTGGAGATGGTGGACATGTGCATTTGATCCAAGGGAGGAGAAGAGGAGGAAGGAGGAGGTGCCATGTGGAGGAGCAAAAAGCCGCCGGTCACCATGGGTGGAGGAGCCACCGGTTGCCGGTGGTGGAAGGGGGAGGAGCTCCTCCCTTGGCCACCTCCTTGAGTGGTGGCCGGTCATCTTGCCCAAATGTGAGTTTTGTACAGTTTTGTGCAGTCTTTTCACAAAACTGTCAATGTATTTCTTCCCCGGGCTGTCTTGACTCCACTCCTGATTCCTCTGATTAATTTGTTCTGGTCAATTCAACGTCAGGATCCTTGATATTTCTTCAGTCGGCATATGATCTTGACCTTGGATTGACTCTTGTTATCTTTTCAGCTTAAAATCCTCTCCTTAGCGTGTTTTCACTTCAGTCTCTAAAATGCCCTGTGAAAATATATCGGGACTAACACGTATACGTTAGATAGACAAATAGTCTAATTAAGGGGATTTTACTGTGTTTCTGACTCATATAACTTTGGTCCATCAGATTACCCCCCACTTTTAGTTGTTCGTCCCGAACAATGCTATTAAAGGGCGTAAGTTCTAATTTTGGCTTTGGAATATAAAAATTAGACTGTGGTACTCGATCTATCCTAATTCATGCATTGCTTACTTATTACCAAATTAAACTGCGTAAATAAATAGAAGAAACTTAATACTTGTACCTCCGTGCTGAGATGCAAATTATATTGGATGTCTCGGGAGATAGCCCTTTTTAGGCTCCTGGACTGCAACCTCGGGATCGTCTCTTACTATATGGTTTTCTGGTAGCTTTCTCTAGCACGTGATTCGATTCGGGTTTCAGTGAGTTGAGCCTTTTTGATTTTCTTCTTTGGCGAGGGACTGCTTTTTTGTTGTAGTGAATCGGCCTTTGGCCTTTGATTTGACTTTTTTGAGTGCTTCACTTTTGCTCGGTTAAAACCTTCACAATTTTGGGCCTTTGGCCTCTTTTGAATTGCTTCATTGAGCTTTTCGTCTTTTTGTGATTGCTAGTCCATTTTCTTGAGCCTTTTTGGGAGGTCCAATCATCGCCCGCAAGCCTATGGAAATACCTCCCCGCTCCTCTAGTCTTTGTCGTTTTGCGCGGGTCAAGATGAGGGTTGCCCATCTATTTTCTCGGCTATTTTGACTAGAGAGAGGACGGTCTGATTCCCGTCCTCGCCTTTGCATAGATGCTTCTTGGCGGAGTTGACTTCAATTATTCACTGAAAACCCGAAGTGCAGCCTCCACTGACTTCAAAAACCATATAGTTTGATCTGATCCTTTGATTGCTTTCCAAGCCTCTCTAGGGCAGTTTATATCAACTCCACATCCCTAGTTATCTCAGCACAAAGGACAAATGGAAAGTTACATTCTAAGTTTTTAAACAGTTGAATTTTCACAAGGTTAATGCATGAATTATGATTTATCTTTTTCACATTCTTAAGTTCATATTTTCAAAAAGGTACTTATTAAAAAAGAAAAAACAGCTGCATGTTATTTATGTACACAGGTGGTTCTCACCCCCACTTTTGAACGAAGGCGTGCCTTAGTTCAAAAGTCATGCAAGCTTAAAACTAAATACTGAATTTAAATGACAGAAATTAAAGTGCGGAAAAGTAAGATAGTGTCGGGTTACCTCCCGACCAGTGCACTTGTTTAACGTCGTTGGCTCGACGATACCTCGTTTGTGGTTCATTGGTTTGGGTCCCATGGGTGGCTGAGGTCGAACTTATTGATTCCACCGACTTTGATTCTTGCGGTGAGTCTTCCTGATTTTTTAGCAGATGACGGGTTTGGGTCCAGTTCTGATGGTATCTCCTTCCAACGTCTCTGAGAAGGCGAGGGACCTTTCACTATCAGCTTTTTGAACTGGGTGTTCTCCTGTTTAGGGCTGCCTTGTCCAGTCATGACGTAAGCGTGCTCCATGTAGGAGTCATTCTGCTCAGGCCCTTTTCCCATTCTCCTTTGAGCTTTTTCTTGGATCGCATAGTTCACTGCGACTTGCTCATTGATCAAGGGGAAAAGTCGGGAAGGCCTCATGAGGCTTGGTTCTGCCTCGTAATGTTGGTTCGTGAAGAACTGATCGTAGATAGTCTCAGCTGCCTGGGTAATGATAGTCGGGTATGGAATAGGCAGTTCGTTGGTGGTATTCTGGACTTCTACTTCGTTGCTTCCGGTGCTTTCCATGTCTGATTCCTCGGATGGTTCGGGAGTCTCTTCTGACGGCTCGGTGGTTTCTTCTTTGTCAGCCTCAGGGTCAGCTTCTTCTGTCTGCATTTCCTCGTCAGTGTGGGGAACTCGTCTTGTGGCAGCGGCTAGGCCAGTTATCAGGTACCACATGTCTGCAATGGTGAGGTTTGCGGCAGACCTTCTCATAGCTTCATTGACTCTTCCTAGCTCTTCGGACCTCATCCCACGAAGAAATTTTTGGAGAAGAATTTTCTTCGTAAATCCATGGTGCGGGCAGCTTGAGACGATGGCATCGAATTTTATGTAGTATTCGTCCAAAGTCTCATCCCGGGATTGTTGAAGGTTCAGGATCTTCTCGCGGGTTTCTTGGCGTAAGGAAGGTGGGGAGAATTCTTTCAGGAATGGAACGCAGAGGTCTACTAAACGTTCTGCACTGCAAGCGGTGGATGTGTAGTACCATATCGTGGCGAAGTCGGTTAGAGAGAATTTGAAGCATTTCAGCTTAAATTCTTCTAACACTTCGTTTTCAGGTTTGATGTTGTGGCAGACTTGGTGGAAGTTTCGGCAGTGCTGTACAGGGTCTTCTCCCTCCGTTCCTCCGAACAGGGGCAGAAATCGCGTTGTCCATGCATGCGTAACGGGTAATGACATAGGAAAAAGAAGAAAAAAAAAGAAAGTGGAGGGAAGAACAGTTATCCGATGACTAGTTCCCCGGCAACGGCGCCAATTTGACAGAACCGCTCGTCGTCAAAGCGATTGTGCAAATAAATTTATAATAGTCCACTACTTGCAACTATACTACTGGGTAGTACTTGGTAAGTAGGGGTCGAACCCAAGGGAACTAGGGGAATAATTGTTCTTCGGGGGGGAATTACGCAGCGTGGAAACGTGTTTAAGGTCGGTTGGTTGGTTTTAAAGCTACCAGCTATTTTGATTGATTGATTGATTGGTTTTAATACTGGAAAGTAAATTACTATTTTAATGATTAAGAGAAATGTTCGGTTTCAGGGGACTTGTATTAAATCCTGTTTATCATTGACCATTAGTGAATCATCTAAGTATTCAAACGGTGAATCGAGGCTAGTTACAGCTTAAGACTTGCAACACCGGTTTAAAGCAACTCCTGTTCTATTTCAGTCTAGCGCCAATACCCTAAGGTATGCTAGCCTGGGTGCATCCACCTGATCTCACAGTTACACTCGACCAGATGGGATTTAGGATGAGTCGAACTCCTCAGATAGCTTTGCTTGTTACAGCTTCCACTACCTGAGTATGATCACGAATTCCCACAGAAGAGCTTTGCTTGTTACAGCATCCACTCAACCTTGGAAACTCTGACTATATATGGCACATAGAACAAGTTTTGAATACTAAGACTAGACACTAAGTTAATAGTCTTAAAACATTTTATAATACAAGTGCGCCCCTTCTACCGAACTACTAGTTTAGCTACTATTCATCGCGCTAAACATTATACTAAGGAATTAAAGACAACAGTTAAATAAATACTAAAAATAATACTTACAACCGTTGAAGCGCCAAGGGAGCTTTCCTTTATTTCCAAAGCAAAATTACAACATTACAAATATTACAACTTCTAGAGAGAGAAGTGAATTTGAGTTGAGGTGTGTTGAAATGAGGAGGAGGAGGAGGCTTGTATTTATAGCCAAAATGGGAGGAGATGGGTGGTGGAGATGGTGGACATGTGCATTTGATCCAAGGGAGGAGAAGAGGAGGAAGGAGGAGGTGCCATGTGGAGGAGCAAAAAGCCGCCGGTCACCATGGGTGGAGGAGCCGCCGGTTGCCAGTGGTGGAAGGGGGAGGAGCTCCTCCCTTGGCCACCTCCTTGAGTGTTGGCCGGTCATCTTGCCCAAATGTGAGTTTTGTACAGTTTTGTGCAGTCTTTTCACAAAACTGTCAATGTATTTCTTCCCCGGGCTGTCTTGACTCCACTCCTGATTCCTCTGATTAATTTGTTCTGGTCAATTCAACGTCAGGATCCTTGATATTTCTTCAGTCGGCATATGATCTTGACCTTGGATTGACTCTTGTTATCTTTTCAGCTTAAAATCCTCTCCTTAGCGTGTTTTCACTTCAGTCTCTAAAATGCCCTGTGAAAATATATCGGGACTAACACGTAGACGTTAGATAGACAAACAGTCTAATTAAGGGGGTTTTACTGTGTTTCTGACTCATATAACTTTGGTCCATCATGTATTTTCAGAGAGGAAGAAGATGAAGATTGAAAGTGAGGTAGTGGAAGACGAAAGACTTATAAGAAACTAATCTAGGGTTGCTGCTGATCATGTTTCTTAATTTGTTTTTTTTTTTTCTAATTAATTCATATTAATCTTTTATTTATTCCTTATTCAATATCTAGTATTACTGTCCATATTAATTCTCTAAATACTACCATAAAATTTTTCTTTATTTCTTTCCTAATACATTCCAGCAAAATTCATTTCATTGTCATAATTTATTTATTAAATTTTCGAGCTATTACATATATGGCTATATATGGGAGGTGTCCAGGGGCGGATCTACTATTAAGCTAACCCGGCAATAGCCCGGTAACATTTCAAAGCCCATATTAGTAAAAAGAAATTAGCCCGGTAAAAATTTAGAGAGAAGGTTCTCGTAACCTCCGAACTCAGTTTGCTCTCAAAAACTTCAATCGCTTTGCTCCGCCGCTCGCATTTCATCCGACTGCAAGTAAGTATATCTACTCAGAAGGTGAATTGATGAAACCTAGCTTCGTTTATGTTTCGGATTTTCAATTTGAACTTGAAGGTTTGTGCTTTTGTGAGCTTCGTTTAACCCTAAACGTAGCGTTTTCTGGTGAATCGTGCGCTACTGCCTCGATCTCGATGAACCAGAGCGATGAGCCACTGCTGTATTTCGTCCGATTTAGCTTCTTGGTTGTCGATTGTTGTAGAATCGAAAAAATGCAGTGGCTGTTGTGTTTCTGTGGTTGTAGTCATTTTTTAAGTATAGGAAGGTAGTTAGCTGGAGTAAGTTTGTGTGTTGCTGTTGCTTACAGTATGATATGCTTGTTGATGGTTGTCCCCGAGTGATGTTGGCGAATATTTCAGCTCAAACGTAGATAGATGACACTTGTTGTGTTCATATAGAAATTTAGTGGGATGTAAATATTTGAAATTGTATGTTTGAGTATCTTTTGTGTTGTGCAGATTTATTCATCGAGACTTCCTGAACTGTAACTGCTTGATATATTGTTTATCATGCTATGGAAATGCAAGGATTTCATGCTGTTCTTACATAGATATGGTTCAAGAATGCTAGGTGGCATAAGTGCCTCTTCAATACTTAGCTTATTAAACTGAAATGTATATTTTGCTCCAGTTATGCATGCTCATGGTTATTTGTAGCCACAATGGAGATGGCCTTTTAGTGGAATTTGAGTGAGGGCAGTATATATGAGAAAATGCGATTGACAAGGGATAAAGTGATTGTTCGGCTACGTGTACGCTCTATACCTTTAGAAGATTATGACTGCTCACTCATTAGACCTGGTGATCGGGTTCTTGCATCAAGTACTGAGTGCCGATTCTTTGATGCTATTGTTGAAGAGGTATCGAAGTTTATTTACCTTTCATGTTTTACCTAGTTTTTTTTCGCTCACCTAGTTTTTAAACCCTAGATCCGCCACTGGAGGTGTCATGCTTATGTAAAGGTGGAATGCTAATCTTGCTTGCGTAACTACCCATTTTTTCCTCCGGTACAAGTCTTCCGACAATACTTACCTCTTTAATGCTTTTTCCTACCCTTCACAAGTGAAGGATGATGAGTACATTTTGAAAATAATCAGTACTTGAATATAAACATGAAACTTACCAGAACCATATCGTGGAAGTGAGACGGTTTGGCCTCCCACATGCTTGCTGGGACCCCTCCCTGACTTCTCGCCCTTGTAATTTGGCTTGTTCCGTTTATTTCGGGCCTTCAATTTCTCATCCCTCTAAAAAATTTATGTCTTGAAGTTTCTTCACATCCGGGGGGCTTACTTGGGGCCTTTACTCTTCCCTTTGCGCATACTTTGCCATGCTTCTGAAATAATCACTACGCCATTCTGTTAATTACGCGACATAATTTGATTGTCGTCGCTTAAAATTGTGTCTCATAAAACGTTTTATCCGACACAAATTGGTTTCGGTGCCGCGTATATGTACTTATGCAATAAACAATTACGCGACGTCTTTTGCGTGACGCGTTATTCAGCTAACGCGACAATTGTTAAAGCGACGAAGCAAACCACGACGATTTAAATGGTTTTCGCGACAAATGTTTATACGACGGCAATATGCGTCACGTTTTGGTGTTTACGCTACAAATGTTTACGTGACATGTATTGTATGTCGCGTGTAATGCCATACATGACATAGGCTCATGCGACATTCCAACGTATGTCGCTTTATTGTTTACTCTTGACGACCTCATATTCTTCACAATTTGTTCAAATTTGAATTTTAGACTATATTATTTACGCGACATTTGGAACTAATGTATGACCCATAAACAAATGAAAAAATTAACATCAAAATCCAATTATAGGCCCAACAATAATCTGCAGATAGACAAATTAGGTCCTTCTATACAACGCGATGCACTCCTCTTGACCGTTTGTAGATCCACAAACGAATACCGCCGGACACAATCCGTCTCCCATATCGAGACCGTACCACACCCGCCTCATTCATATCTTCTTCTTTATTGATTTTCATTTAAGGGGTTCGACTCAGTCGCGAATTTGCAAGGCAACTTCCTTCAATTGTCGATTGAGCGGATGATATAAAGAGAAACAATTTGATTTCATTTTGGAGATTTAGTAATTGATTTGATTCCGGCCGGAGCATTAGCGCGCAGTTCACTACAGATCAAGTTTGTATTTGGTTTTTTGTTGATATACTAGCAGTTGAATTTGGTTCGTGGACATAGCTTTAATATTTACTGTTTTTGTTATTTGAAATCGGTAATTTGATTAATTAAGGATTGATTATCATGACCAGGTCCATTTTTGTTAGTTGAGCGTCTTTGTCAAAACACATCTCAGTTTCATTTTGCCAAAGCAGTAATTAGACGAAACCTGCAGCAGGTAAACTTATATTACTAGCACTTAAATGTGACTACAAGCTCTAGAGCAATGAAAAATTATGTGCAAGTTTGCTAGGTAAAGAATGACTTAATTGTCCAGTGTATAGAAAAATTTATACTTAATTTGATTTCACTGTTGAGTGTATAGATTTTTTTTGCTTCTTTAATAGTTAGTGATTGTTTCAAGTCAAGCTGTGAATTAATATATATGCTTGAGCTTGTTTTGCTAATGTTTCCTCACAACCTTGAGTGCTTGAAAACTTATATTCATGCTTGCTTAATGCACCACAAGTGTACTGATTTAAAATATATGTTCAGCTCTTGTTTAATGGACCACAAGTGTGTTAGTGTGAAAAATATGTGCTAGCTAGTATGTGAGCTGTTTCACTTTGTTCCATTGTTAAAGTGTATAGACAATGTTGCTTGTTTTATAGAAAGAAATATCTAACACATGTATACTGTTGTTTGTTATACAGCAAAGCATGGATAAAAGTTGGATGAAACTACAAAGATACGACCCGCGCTATTTTAACGGGATTAATAACTTCATAGACTTTGTGAGACAGAACAGGCCCGAGACCATGCATTTGTGTCCCTGTACGCATTGTAGATTGCATCATAGAAAGCTTATATTGGATCAAATGTATGCACATTTGATTCAGAATGGTATGATGATGGTTTACACTACTTGGACATCACATGGTGAAGTTCACACTGATCCTTCAATTTTCATGCTAAGGCAACAATACATTATGGAAAAGAGTCACGGTACCATGTCTCTTAATAGTAGTTGTGATACTTGTCCGACGAATCCTACAATGGATATTTGACGGAGCCCACCGCACTGTCGTTAAGGTGCGATGTTCTCTGTGCAAAAATAAATTTATATCTCCGCTACTCGTGACTTTACTACTGGGTAGCAAGTGGTAAGTAGGGGTCGAACCCAAGGGAATTAGGGGGATAAGTTGTTCTTTGAGGGATCGTACAGGGAGGGAGCGTGTTTTTGGTTGATTGAGGTTTTAGTGCGGAAAAGTAAGTGTTTTTTGGTTGGTTTTGGTTTTTAGTGCGGAAAAGTAAATGACAGAAAAATAAATACTGAAAATAAAAGGAAGAAGACTTACAGCGGTTGTTGCGTGATTGGCAAGTCTTGCGGAACGTCAGCAGTTGATATTGCGGTTTATACTAAAATTGAAAGTAAATGCAGGTGGTGTTTTAATCTAAGGAAAGCATTCAGTTTTGGGGGCCTTCTATCGTAGCCTGTTTATCATTGGCCTTTAGTGATCCTACTAAGTATTCAAAAGTGTATCAAGGCCATTCCAAGCACTCGATTTGCCACACTGTCTAGTCCATTCCAAGACGTAGAGCACTTGTTCTATTTAGACTAATACCCCATTCCAAGGTATATTAGCCAATGTGCATCCATTTGACCAGTCATTCCCGACCAACCAAATGGTGTTTTAGAAAGGTCAAACTCCTCAGATAAGCTTTGCCATTCCAAGCATCCACTTATCCTAGTATGTTTACGAACCCCACGGAAGAGCTTTGCCATTCCAAGCATCCACTCAACCTTGGAAATTCTAACCTAATATATGGCACATAGAACAAGTTTTGAATACAAAGAAGAGGCACTAAAATAATCGACTAAAACATTTTATGATACAAGTACACCCCTTCAACCGAATGAAGAGTTTAGCTACGAATATCCATAGAGGTGGATACCATAGCTAAGTACTCGAGGGTTTTTGAAAGACAGTAAGTAAAGGAGAATACTCAAGAAACAACAGGAGTAAACTCAAAACTACTAGAATACTCAAGAACCAACAGGAGTATTATAGATTTCAAACAAAAGCGTACAAGAGTGCCCAAAAGTCTAGAGAGATAAGTGATGTGTTGTGGTGGAGTTGTGGATGTGTGGATGGGATTACAAAGGGAGGGGAGGTGTATTTATAGGCTAAGGGAAGGAGAAGTTGTGGAGGGGATGAAGACACATGGCATCTCATCCATGGAGCTCTCCAAAGCCGCCGGCCCTTGTCATCTCCTCCAAAAGCCGCCGGCCCATGTGGAGGAAGGGGAGAGGAGGAGAGGGAGATGTGAGGAGAAAGCCGCCGGCTAGGTGGCATGAGGGGAGTGGTTTGTGAGTTTTGTGAAGTTTTCACAAAACTATCAGTTCATTTATGCTCCGGACTGACTTTGGTTGCTCTTCGGTTGGATTTATTTTGAGTGATTCCATGTCAGGTTCATGATATTTCTTCAGTCGGCATCTGGTCATGACCTTGGAATGACTCGTAATATCTTTTCAGCTTAAAACTCCTCCTTAGCTTGTATTCTCTCTAGACTCCAAAATACCCTGTAGATAAATATCGGAACTAACAAGCAAAAGTTAAATAGACAAACAGTCTAATTTGGTGGGTTTAACCGTGTTTATGATTCATACAATTATGGTCCATCAGATTACCCCACACTTTTAGTTGTTCGTCCCGAACAATGCTATTAAAGGGCGACACACTATCTAAGTAAACTTTTAAAATATGAAAGTGAGATTGTGGGACTAGATTTATCCTAATTCATGCATTACTACTTATTACCAAATTAAACTATGTAAATACTTAGAAGAAACTTGATACTTGTACCTTCGTGCCGAGATGCAAATTAATTCGGATGTTTCGGGAGATAGACCTTTTCAGGGTCCTGGACTGCAACCTCGGGACTGTCTTGCACTATATGGTTTCCTTGTAGCTTTCTCTAGCACGTGATTCGGTTCGGGTTTCACAGATGAGTTGAGCCTTTTTGATTTTCTTTTTGGCGAGGGACAGCTTTTTTGTAGTGAATCGGCCTTTGGCCTTTGATTTGACTCTTTGAGTACTTCACTTTTGTTTGGTTAAAACCTTCACAATTTTGGGCCTTTGGCCTCTTGATTTACTTCTTTGAACTTTTGCCTTTTTGTGGCTTGCTAGTCCATTTTCTCAAGCCTTTTTGGGAGGTCCAATCATCGCCCGCGAGCATATGGAAATACCTCCCCGCTCTCTCTCATCCTTTCCGTTTCGCGCGAGTCAAAATGTGGGTCGCTCATTTATTTTCCCGGCTACTTTGACTAGAGATAGGACGGTTTGATTCTCGTCCCGCCTTTTTTTTGCATAAACGCTGCATGGCGGAGATGACTTTTGACTCAACTGAAACCCGAAGTGCAGCCTCCACTGACTTCGTAGACCATATAGCGAAATTCAGTCCTTCGATTGCTTGCCAAGCCTCTCTAGGGCATTTTCTATCAACTCCACATCCCCTGTTTATCTCAGCACAAAGGGACAAATGAGAAGTTACATTCTAAGTTTTTAAACAGTTGAATTTTCACAACGTTAATGCATGAATTATGATCTATCTTTTTCACATTCTCAAGTTCATATTTTCAAAAAGATAATATTAAGGGAAAAGGAAAAGAAAAACATGTTATGTACACAGGCGGTTCTCACCCAACACTTTTGAACGAAGGCATGCCTTTCAGCACGACTTAGTTCAAAAGCCATGCAAGCAGACAATTATGAGAAGGAAATGACATTAAGGAAAAGGGAAGAACAGAACTCCCTTTAAAGTGTCGAGTGAACGACATGGCATGAGGCTGGATAATCGAGAGAGTTCAGCTGGGGCCTTGAACTCTTGGCATAGGCCTGGCTGGCTTGATGTTGCACCCATAACTAATTCCTGAATAGTCATTTCATTCTATGCACCAAGTGGATGAGAGCGATTTATTGGTAAAAACTAAATGACAGAAAATAAATGACTGAAAGTAAGATAGGTGTCGGGTTACCTCCCGACCAGTGCCTTTGTTTAACGTCGTTGGCTCGACAGTACCTCATTCCTGGATCACTGGTTTGGATCCCATGGGTGGCTCAGGTCGTATTTCGCCACCGTTCCTGTGTTGATTTTTGCCTTGCCTTTCCCCGATTTCTTGTGGGATGATGTGCTTGGTCCTGTTCCCATTGTTCTGGTGATTTCTCCTTCCAACGTCTCTGAGAAGGTGAGGGACCTTTTACTACTAGTTTCTTGAATCAGGTTTTCTGGTGTTTAGGGCTGCCTTGTCCAGTCATGGCGAAAACATGCTCCATCAAGTAGTCGTTCTGCTCAGGCCCTTTTCACATCCTCCTTTTAGCCTCTTCATGGATCACATAGTTCTCTGCTATTTGCTTATTGATCAAGTGGAAAAGTTGGGAAGCTTGCATCTTAAGGCTTGGTTCTACCTCAACACGTCCATCTGTGAGGATTTGGTCGTAGATGGTCTCTACTGCTCTGGTAATGATAGTTGGGTATGACTCGGGTAGCTTGCCAGTGGTGTTTTGGACTTCTTCTTTTGTTGGCACCGCCTCGAGTTCCCATGAGGGTTTTTCCTCGTTGCTTCCGATGCTTTCTATGTCTGATTCTTCCGATGGCTCGGGAGTATTTTCTTCATCTGTCTCTGGACCAGCCTCTTCTATCTGCATTCCTCTGTCAGCTTGGGGTATTCGTTTTGTGGCTGCGGCCAGGTCATTTATGAGGTTCCACATGTCTGCCATGGATAAGTTCCTGGCTGATCTTCTCATTGCTTCGTTAATCCTTGTCAGCTCATCGGCCCTCATCCCATGAAGAAATTTTTGAAGAAGAACTTTCTTCGTGAATCTATGGTGCGGGCAGCTTGAGACGATGGTGTCATAGTTCGTGTAGTATTCGTCTAAAGTCTCATCCCGGGATTGTTGCAGGCACATGATCTTCTCACGGGTTTTTTGTCGTAAGGATGGGGGGAGAATTCCCTCAGGAATGGAATGCAAAGATCCACAAAATGTTCTGCACGACTAGCGGTTGATGTGTAATACCAAATTGTCGCAAAATCAGTTAGAGAAAATTTGAAGCATTTAAGCTTAAATTCCTCTAACATTTCATTTTCAGGTTTTATGTGGCGGCAAATATGGTGAAAGTTTCGATAATGTTGTACTGGGTCTTCTCCATCCGTCCCTCCGAACAGAGGAAGATGTCGTGTTGTCCATGCATACATAGTGTGTAGCGTGATGAAGAGATGAGAAGGGAAAGGAAAGAACAACTAATCCGACGGCTAATTCCCCGACAACAGCGCCAATTTTGACGGAGCCCACTGCACTGTCGTTAAGGTGCGATGTTCTCTGTGCAAAAATAAATTTATATCTCCGCTACTCGTGACTTTACTACTGGGTAGCAAGTGGTAAGTAGGGGTTGATCGGTCGTGTGTAGTAGGAAATATTCGAATGAGATTCAAACACTTATTTGCTAGTCACGTGATCAAAACATTTATAAAAGCTCGGGAATCCGAGATCGAACCCAGAGGATAGGAGTTTAAACTTATGATGCTAGAGATTAAAATAGATGTCTATGGTTTGGGGGGGGGGGAATGCTTCTCCAAAGAGGTTGATAGCAAATTTCACTATCCAAATTAAAGTTTGATTAACAAAAAGGGATTAACAATCAATAAAAGATGACTAGGGATCCAATCCTCCACTAAACAATCATTGTGACGGTAAATTAGGACATTATTGATGAACTTCTCATGCACACACTTAGAATATAGGCATGCAACATTAATACCAAGTTTAACTCTCGCTCTAACTTAATATTAAGAGGTCACATCTCGCTCAATACCTCAAACTCTCGCTCTATTAGCATTATAAAGTAAGATTACCTACCCTCAAGCCCTAGCTCTATTGGCTAGGCATTTTGCTCAATCATGATCGGCTCAAAGAAACTCCATATGGTTACGAAAATTAACTCAGAAGATTAAGAGACAAAACATACTACTAACTAACCACTTTCGTAGGTAACACGAGTGCATTTAGCGAATGCACCAAGCCTTTAAACCCCTAGGCTACCCTAGGAAACCCTAACCTTTATGCGATCGCATAAAGCCAGATGCGCGAGCGCACAAGGGTGCGAGCAGCGAATAAAAGTGAAGTTCAAGGGAATATGCGATCGCATAAGGACAAATGTGCGAGCGCATAACCGAAGACAGACGCATAAAGTTTTATGCACACAAAGACGATCACTAGATTTTCAATTAAAAACAGGACTGTAACATAATTCATAAGAATTTTCAACACCATTACATCCCAAAAGATCATCAAAAGAAAAGTCTAAGCATGGTTCACAAATCATCAAGGTATCAAGAAGGAAAACAATGAACGAATGCTAAACTTATTTCTTCCTCTTCAAAAATAGCTTCTTGCGAGTGTGCGCTGCATCAGAACTGGCTCTTGCTCTCCTAGCCTCGTCGATCTCCTCGATGGTGAGCTCATACTCCGGATTACCATGCGGTGCAACTATGAACTGATCGGCATCGGGGCTATCATCGCTCAAGTCCAAGTTATCCTCCTCTCCGCTATTCTCAAAAGTCCCACCCGCGGGAATTTTGCTCACCGCATCCAAGATTTCTTCCAGACTAGCTTCTACATTCTCCTCATTCAGCATAGAAGGTTCACCGACCTTCTCCTTTCCTCGAGCACTAGGAAATAACGGTGGAGACGTAGGCAAAGGGGATCTAGGGGCAACCGGGGCTCGAGGAGGCGAACCAACAGTGGAGGAGATTCCCAAGTGTGAAGCAATGGCAAGAATGGCCCTCTCCCCCCACTGGATGTGTTGCGAAACGTAAGCAGCGTGGGTGCCCTGTTCTCTAGCCATGCTGTCCAAGCGTGAAATAATAAGGTCCAACTTCGCATCGCTAGGGGAAAGAGGCGCGGTACGCGAGGAGGAAGGAAAATCATGGGCCGCAACCCGATCACCATCCTCATCATCCAAATTCTGCTCCTCCTCAGCCTCAATAATCTCCTCGGGGTCCTTCCATTTCAGCCCTTTCCCGATAATAAGTCTCGATCTCATCTGCGAAAGGGTGAGTGCTAGAGTTTCACTCTTTATGCCACCAAATGTGAAATTCAGCTTTCTAGCTATCCATGTAACAAAAGAGCCACCTCCCAATCCCTTGTTCAGCGAGGACAAATTCCGATTATCCAAAAGTCCCCGTGTTATGCACCATAACCAGTCCACCTTTTGCCCTCTCTTGATCATGAGCATGATCATCATCTCTAGCTTCGTCACAAGTCGACCATAGTAAGTCCAAACGAACACAATCCCCGCTAGATACTTGTGAATAACTTTCCATATAGGTATGCGGATACTAGTGGAATTGTGGTATTTTTCCTTAAGATAATCATTCCTAGAAATCTTTTCCCAGAAATCATAAACAGCATCATCGTCAATAGTAGGGAATGCACCATCCCTCGGCAACCTAAACCAATCATATAATACTTCGGCATCTACCTCCCACTGATGCCCTCCCATACAAAACCTCCAACATTTTACCTTTTCCTCCTCCCTTCCAACAACCTTATGCACGGGACTAAATGAGCATAGAAACTCCATAGTGATCTTATCATAAGTACCGGGATCATCTCTAAGTATGAATATAAACCCACTTTCTCTAAGCATTTCCTCAATTTCATCAAAACAGTCCATGTCTTTCAAAGCTTGAATATGGGGGAAAAGGAGAGGAATAGGTTTTCTACCTTTGTTCTTGCACTTTGTGTACACCACTGCATCCTCCCTATTGCTGAATTTGATTGGACCTTCAAGGTTATACGGCTTCGGCGTTGTAAAGATATTTGGCTCACCGATAATGGGCGAAGATGGAGGTGTGTCCCTTTCCAAATCTCCGTCATCTCTACTCACCGAACTGGGGGCCAAGATATGCCTAGAGGGATCCTCGGCGGTACGCCCATAGTGCTGCCCATCGGAATCGGCCTTGACGTACAAAACACCTGACTTTTTGGATTTCTTCTCTTTTTTCTTGGACGGCTTGGAAATCGGGGGTTTGTAGACGGTTAGGCGCTTTGAGGTTTCTTTTGGAGGAGGGTTTCTCGGTGACTTACCCATAGCAGTCAACGGGGGAGCTGTGGCGGTGGATTCGCGAGTAGTGAGGCGACGAGCGGAATGATAAAGGAACGGCAGCCTGGGGTGGTGGGCGGATGGACCGGAGTGACGGAGGAGAGGAACGGCGGAGAAGATTTGTGTGCGGCGTAGGGTTTTCGCGAGCTAGGGCTTTTCTGATTTGGAAAGTGAAATGAAAGGGTGAAATGGTTAATAAGTCGAAAATGATTTTTGCTAACCCTAAACGACTATGCCCGGAATATGCGATCGCATAAAGAAAGGTGCGCGATCGCATAAGAGAAGACAGTCACATAAATTTATATGCGATCGCACAAGGGAATGTGCAATCTTGAAGAAAAGAAGCCAAGGGTTGATATGCGGTCGCATAAAGTGATACGTGCGATCGCACAAAGAAGACAGTGGAGTAAAATCATGTGCGAGCGCATAAGATTTGTGCGACCTTAATCGAATTGAAGAAGGGCTATTGTGCGAGCGCACAATGATTCATGCGAGCGCACAAATTTACTTGGAGAAAACTCTAAACTGAATTCAAAACGATTATCAAAGCTCCTGCACAAAATTTTTCGAGACCCCACACTTAGACCCAATTAAATCGTCCAATCTATCAAGCATACTATCATAAGGACGCCGTAAAGTTCATCAATCATCGCATAGAGATTCACGCACATACACACTTCAAACCTTCAATTTTTCACATGGGAGTCCAATCAACATAGATAATTTCAAGATTATAGGAAAAGACACTTACGAGCCTAGTTTAACGTCTTGGCTAAGACGGAGCCGAATCTTTTCATGGAGAACAAGAAGCACACTTGGGGAGTCCTTTGCTAGGATCCCTCCTCAAGCGGGTACGTCATTCAAATAGATTGTTGAGCTTGAGGTGTCGTGAGGTGGGCCATGGTAGAGTTTGAGTCGTTGGCCATTCGCCATAAAGATTTCTCCTTTCTTATTGAATAGGTTCACGTGTCCATCATCAAAGACCCTTTGTACCTTGAAAGGTCCGGTCCACCTAGACTTCAATTTACCCGGAAATAGCTTCAATCTTGAGTTGTATAGTAATACTTGATCTCCTTCTCTAAAGTCTTTCTTAGAAATCCTCTTGTCATGCCAAAGTTTGGTCTTGTCTTTGTAAATTCGGGCATTCTCATATGAGTCCAAACGAATTTCCTCTAGCTCTTGAAGTTGGAAAAGTCTTTTCTCGCCCGCGGTTTTCAAATTGAAATTCAAGGCCTTTACCGCCCACATAGCTTTATATTCGAGTTCCACCGGGAGGTGGCAAGACTTGCCATAGATGAGCCGATAAGGGGACATGCCGATGGGCGTCTTGAACGCGGTTCGGTAAGCCCATAACGAATCGTCGAGCTTTGAGGACCAATCTTTTCTAGAGTTCCCCACCGTTCTTTCCAAAATGGCTTTTATCTCCCGATTAGACACTTCTACTTGACCGCTTGTTTGAGGGTGGTAGGGGGGTAGCTATCTTGTGCTTGACTCCATAATTCCGAAGGAGGGTTTCTAGGTTCCTTTCTTTGAAGTGCGATCCTCCATCGCTTATAACCGTTCTAGGCACCCCGAACCTTGGAAAAATGATTTTCTTGAACATCTTAGCCACCGTTTTGGCATCACAAGTAGGGGAAGCAATCGCTTCGACCCATTTTGACACATAATCGACCGCTACCAAGATGAATTGATTTCCAAAAGAGGATGGGAAGGGCCCCACGTAATCAATTCCCCAAACATCGAATATTTCCACTTCAAGAATCCCTTGTTGAGGCATTTCGTCTCTCTTAGATATATTTCCCGTTCTTTGGCATCTATCGCACATGAGGACAAACTCGTATGCATCTTTGTAGAGACTTGGCCAAAAGAAACCACATTGAAGGACCTTGGCGGCGGTTTTGTTTCCACTTCCGTGCCCACCATATTGTGAAGCATGGCATTGGTGCAAGATGTGCTCTTGGTCTTTTTCCACCACGCAAGTTCTATAGATCCCGTCGGAACACAATTTGTATAAGTATGGCTCATCCCAAAAATAAGATTTCACATCGTGGAGGAATCTCTTTCTTTGATTATAGGTGAGGTCGGGAGGAATAATCTCACATGCTAAATAATTGACGAAATCCGCATACCATGGCATGGATTCCTCCCTTATTGCGAGTAGCTCTTCCCCAATGAATGTGTCCCTTATAGGTATTTTCCTTTCCGAATCTTCTTCTTGTGGCTCAAGCCGAGACAAATGATCGGCTACCAAATTCTCTACTCCTTTCTTATCTTTAATCTCTATGTCAAAATCTTGTAGCAAGAGAACCCATCGGATGAGTCGGGGCTTGGCTTCTTTCTTAGAGACCAAATACTTGATGGCGGAATGGTCCGTGTACACTATGGTTTTCGACCCAATCAAATATTGTCTAAACTTTTCAAAGGCGTAGACTATAGCAAGCATCTCTTTCTCCGTTGTTGTGTAATTTACTTGAGCATTGTCGAGGACTTTGCTTGTATAATAGATGGCATGCAATTTCTTGTCTATCCTTTGCCCCAACACCGCTCCGATAGCGTAGTCGCTAGCATCACACATCAATTCGAAAGGAAGCTCCCAATTTGGTGGTTGTATGATGGGTGCCGAGATTAGAGCATCCTTTAGCTTTTCAAATGCCTTAAGGCATGGTTCGTCAAACTTGAAATCCACATCTTGACAAAGGAGGTTTGTAAGTGGCCTAGCAATTTTCGAGAAATCCTTAATAAAGCGCCGGTAAAAGCCGGCGTGTCCAAGAAAACTCCTCATGCCTTTCACGTCTTTAGGGGGAGGCAATTTCTCTATAACCTCAACCTTGGCTTTATCAACTTCAATTCCTCGGTTGGATATCAAATGTCCCAATACAATCCCTTCCTTCACCATGAAGTGACACTTTTCCCAATTTAGCACAAGATCGGTCTCCATGCATCTTTCCAAAACCCGAGTGAGATTTCCTAGACAAGAATCAAAACATGAGCCATAAACGGAAAAATCATCCATGAAAACCTCCATAATTTTCTCAATAAAGTCAGAAAAGATAGCCATCATGCAACGTTGAAAAGTCCCGGGCGCATTACAAAGTCCAAAGGGCATTCGCCGGTAGGCAAATGTTCCATATGGGCAAGTAAACGTGGTTTTCTCTTGATCTAGCGGGTGAATAGGGATTTGGAAAAATCCACTATACCCATCAAGGTAGCAAAAGTAATCGTGCTTGGCTAATCTTTCTAGCATTTGATCCATGAAGGGTAAGGGAAAGTGGTCTTTTTTAGTTGCCTTGTTAAGCTTTCTATAGTCCACACACATGCGCCAACCGGTGACGGTTCTTTGAGGGATCAATTCATTTTTATCATTCTTAACAACGGTCAAACCCCCTTTTTTAGGTACGACATGAATGGGGCTCACCCATTCCGAATCGGGGATAGCATATATGATACCCGCATCTCTCAATTTAGTAACTTCTTTGAAAACTACGTCACCAAGCTTTGGGTGCAATCTCCTTAAGGCTTCCCTAGATGGTTTAGACTCATCCTCTAACGTGATTCTATGCATGCAAATAGAAGGGTTTATTCCTTTCAAATCATCAATAGTATAACCGATAGCTCCCCTATATTTTCTTAGCACATGCAATAGTCTAGACGTCTCATCAACATTCAAGGAAGCATTGATAATAACCGGAAGGGTGGAGTTGGGTCCCAAAAATTCATACCTTAGACTTGACGGTAGAGGTTTTAGCTCTACCGAACAAGATTCCTTACCTTTGGTGGTTTCGCTCTCTTCTCCTTCAATGCCACAAATATTTTCAAGAAGCGTGGGGCAAGGCTCACAATTATCATCATCAAAGATATCAAGTGTATCATGGATAAGCTCATCATAATCAAAAGTGTCATAAACATCAAGGAAATTGCAATCCATGGAGAAATTAGGACTACGACATGCTTTAGCCAAATTGAATTCAATCTTTTCATTACTAATGTTTAGCACCAATGATCCTTGTCTAACATCAATTACGGCTCCCGCCGTGGCTAGGAAAGGTCTACCCAAGATAATAGGGGTTTCCTTCTCCTCCTCCATTTCCAAGACGAAGAAATCAACGGGAATATAAAAGTTTCCCACCTTTATGGGAACGTCTTCTAAAATTCCCTTAGGAATCCTAGAAGAACGATCCGCGAGGCGTAGGGAAATGGAGGTGGGAGTTAGAGTCCCCATATCAAGTTTACTACACAAAGAGTATGGCATCAAAGATATGCTAGCACCAAGATCACACAAGGCATCATTTATGCAAATATCACCAATCTTAATAGGTATCGAGAAACTACCCGGATCTTTTAGCTTTCTAGGCAATGGATTTTGAATTATGGCACTACATCCCAAGTTTAATGCTACCGTGTCGTGTTCACTAATATCCCTCCTATGTGAAACAATGTCTTTTAAAAATTTAGCATAAGAAGGGATTTGAGTGAGTACCTCGGTGAAGGGCAAAGTAATATTAACCTTACGTAGCATTTCCACGAATCGGTTGAAGTGTTGATCATTCTTCTTTTTAAGCAATCTTTGAGGAAATGGCACGGGAGGCTTGTAAGGAGGAAGTTCCTTTGTAGTTTGTTTAGGAGTTTCAACCACGGG
Organism: Rhodiola kirilowii; assembly: GCA_033675215.1. Lineage (NCBI taxonomy): Eukaryota > Viridiplantae > Streptophyta > Magnoliopsida > Saxifragales > Crassulaceae > Rhodiola > Rhodiola kirilowii. The sequence goes on from CM066199.1 coordinate 19,296,075, forward strand.
CTCGGTTGCTTTCTCCGCCTCTTTCTCATTCTCCTCTTTTTCCTCCTCCACTTCCACCTCAAGTGGTGGTGGTTTGGGTGTCTCGGGTTTGGATTGAGGGGGCTCATAATCTTTTCCACTTCTTAATGTTATGGCATTGACGTGCTCGTCTTGGTGGAAATCCGGTTTAGAGGGCAATTTCCCGGGATATCTCGCGGAGGAACTAGCTTGTTGGGCAATTTGGTTCTCTAACATCTTGTTGTGAGTAGACATCTCATCCATTTTTTTGAGCATTTGTTCCATTCTTTGGTCAGACTTTGCTTGATTTGCCACAAGACTAGCTAAGATATCGGTCATGGATTGGTCTTGTGTATTTCGATGAGTCGGTGCTTGTGTTTGCTGAGGGTTCATCTCTTGGTGGTTCCCTTGTTGTTGATATTGATAGTTTGTTCTTGGTTGGTAGGGAGGTTTTTGTTGTGCTTGGCTAGATTGCCCTTGTTGGTTTTGCCTTTGATAATTTCCTTGATTTGAATAAGAATTTTGCCCTTGAGGCCTTGGAGGAAAATTCGAATCATTGGACATTCTTCTTTGAGGCGGCTCATAATTTCTAGTGATAGGATTAGCATTTTGAGCATAGTTCCTTTGTTGATTTACAAAGTGTGCCTCTTCATACCCATCATCATCATCTTCATAGCGACCGTCGGGGCAATTTTTGGTAGAATGTCTAGTGCTTGCACATAGAAAACAAGGTTGTTGAGCCGAAGTTCTCTCTTTATCGGCCTTAAGCTTAGTTGCCTCCACGGAATTCACCATACTTATCATAGACTCCATCCTCTTTGACAACTCATTAATTTGCTCTTTCGTTGCATAATTCGAGGAATCATCTCTTGACTTGCCCATTTTCTTGTGATCAACTCCTTGATATCTATCGGAGTTTATAGCAATTTTGTCCACAATTTTGAACCCTTGAGTCGCCGGTAATTCCATGATAGCACCTCCACTAGCGGTATCCATCTGATTTTTAGCTTCCTTGCTCATACCCAAATAGAGATATCGCATAAGATCGGCTTTTCTGAAGTTGTGGTGAGGGCATTCCCTCAAATAATGTTTAAAACGGTCATATGCTTGATGAAATAACTCATTGTCTCTTTGGGAGAAAGTCAATATGAAATCCGTGAATTTCTTGGTTCTTGATGGAGGGAAGAACTTGTTAAGAAAAGAAGTTGCTAGATGATCCCAATTTCTAAAGGTTCCCGGCTCATGGTTTTGCAACCATTCCTTGGCGTCTCCATATAACGAAGAGGGAAATAACTTCAAGTAAACATATTCAATGGGCACATTCCTCGGCTTGTAAGTTCGGCAATACTCTTGGAAATTGGCCAAATGAGTGGAGGGGTTCCCAACTCCTTGATATTGATCATGAGTTACCATATGCACCAAGGAGGACTTCACATCAAAATCAAAGGCGTCCTCATCCGGAGGCATAATAACCGAACCGTTTCCCTCGAGGGTGGGAGTCATGTAATCTCCCACGGGCCTTTCGTCCTCTTCCTCTTCATCATATCTATAATGTCTCTCCTCTCTACGAGGGACATGAGGATTTCGGATAGGACGTCTCTCATTCTCATTATAATTGTCATCTCTAGCTTGAGGATCCTCTACTTCTTCCCCATCAATTCTACGATTTTGGACATTTCTTTGAAGAACCGGACGGTTCTCATTCTCCTCTTCCATAATAACTTGTTGTCTTTCTTGGATAATAGGGGGAATAGCACGAATAACCGGAGGTAAAGGTGCAATAGGGGCAATCGGGTTCTTTCGGGGTCTACCTCGTTGTTTCTTTGTGGTTGGTTGAGAAGGGTTAGAAGAACTTGATGTTGAACCTAGAGCCACGTGTTTCTTTCCTTGAAACCTTGTGTTCATTCAAATGCCTACAAGAACAAAAGAAATTCTTAGCAATGAAGGGCAAGGGAAACAAACACAATCAAGCACAAAGCAAGCGATAGCTACCAAGTAAGGAAAAGCAAACAAACTAAATAATCAAATAGCACCTAGTTGATTAACCTATCCCCGGCAACGACGCCATTTGATCGGTCGTGTGTAGTAGGAAATATTCGAATGAGATTCAAACACTAATTTGCTAGTCACGTGATCAAAACATTTATAAAAGCTCGGGAATCCGAGATCGAACCCAGAGGATAGGAGTTTAAACTTATGATGCTAGAGATTAAAATAGATGTCTATGGTTTGGGGGGGGAATGCTTCTCCAAAGAGGTTGATAGCAAATTTCACTATCCAAATTAAAGTTTGATTAACAAAAAGGGATTAACAATCAATAAAAGATGACTAGGGATCCAATCCTCCACTAAACAATCATTGTGACGGTAAATTAGGACAATATTGATGAACTTCTCATGCACACACTTAGAATATAGGCATGCAACATTAATACCAAGTTTAACTCTCGCTCTAACTTAATATTAAGAGGTCACATCTCGCTCAATACCTCAAACTCTCGCTCTATTGGCATTATAAAGTAAGATTACCTACCCTCAAGCCCTAGGTCTATTGGCTAGATAATCATACACGTGTCAAAAACCATGCCATTCTCATTAGAATTAGAGTGTCGCCATGTAACACAAAAACCCTAATGCTTCTTCATTTAGTTCATTTGACATCATGCTTTTCAACATTAGTTACATCAAACATGAAATCAACTAGGGTTCCTATTGAGGACTTCTCACAAACACCTTATAGGCACCCATTAACATTAAGTTCCAATGAAGAAGAATCATGTGCAAAATCATTCATCAATAACATCTATAGCATTTACAAGGTCACAAACATGTTTAGGGGATTCATGGATCCCCAACCAAGGTCACTACTCACTCATGGTGAGGTTCCAATCAAAAACAATGACTAAAGTAGAAAAACCCATATGAGATGTAGAGTTTAGAGCTTCTAAACCAATGGAGAATCAAGAGTAATGGAGAATCCTTGTGGTTGGTATCCTTCTTCCCTTAATCAGCTCGAAATCCGTGCCAAAACCCTTGGAATCTTCTGTGTCGGTGCCTTGGAATCCGTGCCAAAATCTCTCCCAAAAAGCCACACCGAAACCCTAAAAATTCTGGGTTTTATAGCATTGCCGGCATATGCGATCGCATATAAGCGCTTGTGCGATCGCACAAGCTTTCTGGTGGTCGTTGGTATGCGGTCGCACACATTTTTGTGCGATTGGATTCTCTATGCGATCGCATAAACCAACTTATGCGAGCGCGTAACTGCACAAATTCCGACTTTATGCGATCGGTGCTCCAGGGTGTGCGCTCGCATGAAATGTTGTGCGACTGCTTGATTTATGCGATCGCATAAATTGTCTTGTGCGATCGCACAGATTTGGGGAGCTTGTGCTCCGGTTCCTATTTTGCTCATTTTAGCTCCAGAATGCTCGGTTTTGCTCCAGAATCAACGCTAACTTGTGTTCTCAGCCTAAGCTCTGTAATTGGCCTGAAATGAACCACAAGGCGTTAAATAGCAAGTGAAATCGTGATAAAACGAATGAAACAACAAACATAAAGGCCGCCTAAAATGCGTATATTCTAGAGCTATCAAGGGTCGAACCCAAGGGAATTAGGGGGATAAGTTGTTCTTTGAGAGATCGTACAGGGAGGGAGCGTGTTTTAGGTTCATTGAGGTTTTAGTGCGGAAAAGTAAGTGTTTTTTTGGTTGGTTTTGGTTTTTAGTGTGGAAAAGTAAATGACAGAAAAATAAATACTGAAAATAAAAGGAAGAAGACTTACAGCGGTTGTTGCGTGATTGACAAGTCTTACGGAACGTCAGCAGTTGATATTGCGGTTTATACTAAAATTGAAAGTAAATGCAGGTGGTGTTTTAATCAGAGGAAAGCATTCGGTTTTGGGGGCCTTGTATCGTAGCCTGTTTATCATTGGCCTTTAGTGATCCTACTAAGTATTCAAAAGTGTATCAAGGCCATTCCAAGCACTCGATTTGCCACACTGTCTAGTCCATTCCAAGACGTAGAGAACTTGTTCTATTTAGACTAATACCCCATTCCAAGGTATATTAGCCTATGTGCATCCATTTGACCAGTCATTCCCGACCAACCAAATGGTGTTTTAGAAAGGTCAAACTCCTCAGATAAGCTTTGCCATTCCAAGCATCCACTTATCCGAGTATGTTTACGAACCCCACGGAAGAGCTTTGCCATTCCAAGCATCCACTCAACCTTGGAAGTTCTAACCTAATATATGGCACATAGAACAAGTTTTGAATACAAAGAAGAGGCACTAAAAGTATCGACTAAAACATTTTATGATACAAGTACACCCCTTCAACCGAATGAAGAGTTTAGCTACGAATATCCATAGAGGTGGTACCATAGCTAAGTACTCGAGGGTTTTTGAAAGACAGTACGTAAAGGAGAATACTGAAGAACCAACAGGAGTAAACTCAAAACTACTAGAATACTCAAGAACCAACATGAGTATTATAGATTTCAAACAAAAGCGTACAAGAGTGCCTAAAAGTCTAGAGAGATAAGTGATGTGTTGTGGTGGAATTGTGGATGTGTGGATGGGATTACAAAGGGAGGGGAGGTGTATTTATAGGCTAAGGGAAGGGGAAGTTGTGGAGGGGATGAAGACACATGGCGTCTCATCCATGGAGCTCTCCAAAGCCGCCGGCCCTTGTCATCTCCTCCAAAAGCCGCCGGCCCATGTGGAGGAAGGGGAGAGGAGGAGAGGGGGATGTGAGGAGAAAGCCGCCGGCTAGGTGGCATGAGGGGAGTGGTTTGTGAGTTTTGTGAAGTTTTCACAAAACTATCAGTTCATTTCTGCTCCGGACTGACTTTGGTTGCTCTTCGGTTGGATTTGTTTTGAGTGATTCCATGTCAGGTTCATGATATTTCTTCAGTCGGCATCTGGTCGTGACCTTGGAATGACTCGTAATATCTTTTCAGCTTAAAAACTCCTCCTTAGCCTGTATTCTCTCTAGACTCCAAAATACCCTGTAGATAAATATCGGAACTAACAAGCAAAAGTTAAATAGACAAACAGTCTAGTTTGGTGGGTTTAACTGTGTTTATGATTCATACAATTATGGTCCATCAATATTCTTAACGATGCTTTCCCTTTTCGAGATATGCATCAAATGACCGATGTCGTCGATGATTCATTTGGTAAGGATGCTTATGAGAAGTATACTCAGCTTCTTTTAGAAGCTGAAACACCCATATTTGCTGGCAGCAATAAGAGTGTGTTAGACACCGTATTGAAAGTGATGCAAATGAAAGTGGATAATGGTTGGTCGGACAAATCTTGTACTGCTCAGTTAAGGTGGTTCAAAGAGTTTCTCCCAAGTGACGATAAGTTTCCTGGTTCTTATCGAGATGTTAGAAGAAGCTTAAAGAATTTGGGATTGGGATATGAGACTATCCATGCCTGTGAATACGGTTGTATTCTATACTACAAAGAGAATAAAGATCTCGATTATTGTTCGGTGTGCCATGAGTCGAGATATGTATGTGTGGAAGGTACTAGCAGGACACTAAGGAGAGTTGTTCGTTACTTCCCATTAACACTGATATTACAACGTTTGTACATGTCTGAAACAATAGCCAAGGAGATGCGATGGCACGGAGAAAGACGTGTCAAAGAGGGTCAGATTAGACATCATGCTGACGGGGAGGCATGGCAAGATTTTAATAAGGAATTTCCGGAATTTGCCAGTGAGATTCGGAATGTCCGTCTTGGATTAGCGACCGATGGATTTAACCCATTTGGAGCATTAGGTGTTTCACACAGCACTTGGCCTATTATGGTTATGCCATATAGTTTACCACCTTCAATGTGCATGAAAAAGGAATTCAACCTACTTACTTTGTTGATACCTGGTCCGAAGTCTCCGAGAAAGTGTTTGAATGTGTTTATGAGACCATTAATTGAGCAACTAAAAATGTTGTGGGACACAGGCGTCATTACTTATGACAGGTACGATGGTTCATCCTTTCGTATGAAAGCAGCAGTAATGTCGACCATTAGTGATTTCCTAGGGTTGGGCATGTTGAGAGGTATGAAGACTAAAGGTTATAAAGCTTGCCCAATTTGTTTGGATGATGTCGATGCTGCACATTTATCTGGGAGAATGGTGTATCAAGGTCACCACAGATGACTTGATAGGGATCATCGTTGGAGGCAAGCCGCTGATAAGTTTGATGGATTAGTTGAGATAAGGAATCCACCACCTTCCCTTTCTAGCCATGAAAATATGGATGAGATATTTAGTCATGAGTTCCCGGTGCTTAGTTTACATCCAAATTCCAAGGCTTGCGGAAGTGGTTTAGAAAAGTTGTGTTGGATCCATCAGACCATTTTTTTGGGCTACCATATTGGAAATATTTGAAACAACCATATTCTCTAGATGTCATGCACATTGAGAAGAATGTATTCGACAACATCATCGGCACAGTGCTTGGAATTGATGGAAAGACGAAGGACACACCCAAAGCACAAGAAGGCCTAAAACAACAAGGAGTTCGTGAAAACTTATGGGAGAAAGAACTTGGTCCAGCAGCGAAGAAAGCCAAGGTGTCTCAAGCTCCTTACACAGTGTTACCAGATTGTAGAAAAGAGATTTTGAGTGTATTCGAGAAGCCAAGTATTCGGATGGTTATGCGGGAAGCTTAAAGAACAAGATAAGCGTCACTTACAAGAAATTTAACGGTTTGAAAACACATGATTGTCATGTGATGATGCAACGTCTACTTCCCATTTTTATCCGTCCCTACTTGCCATATAGTATGGTTGAACCGATAATAGTATTGTCAAGATGGTTTCAGAAGCTATGTTACCGAGAGCTGCGAAAAGATGATGTTTGTCAAATGAAGGATGACATCGTGCTGATTTTATGTAAGTTAGAGATGATTTTACCTCCAGCGTTCTTCACTATCATGGCTCACCTATTGATTCACCTTCCCGACCAAGTGTTACTTAAGGGTCCCGTGCACTACAATTGGATGTTTCCCATTGAGAGGTGATAAGTCGTAGTTGTACGACTATTTTACATGTTTAAACCCCGTCTCTTAGTGTTATCTGTATATTATTTCACTACCTGTGTGTAGTTTTCATTCTCATGTACATTCGGAGACCATGGAAGGAATACCGGCTAAAGAGAGCTTATTAGAAGATGTTCTACGCGGAAAGAAATGAAGTCCGAAGCACCTTGGAATTTTCATCAGTGCAGACCACTTACGTCTGAAGAATTATGGGCACTTACGTCTTAACAATTACCGAAATTGTTAAGACGTCCGCGGACGTTAAATCAAGAGACGTAAGTGGAATTTTTCTGGCAGTCAAATGTCTTATTATCGGATTTGTAATTTCGGGAAGGAAAAAGAAAACAGAATTTGGAGAGCCAATCTCAAAACAAAGAAATCAGAATTTGAGGAGCCACACTTGAGAAGATAAAAAGAAGAAAGAAGGAAAAAAACATTTCGTCCTCTTGTTGGCCAAGGCTTTGGTCCGTGGCTTTTGTTTGTGAAATTGAAAGTGAGATTTGGGGTTTGGTTGGAAGACACACGTGGAGAAGAGAAGTGGAGTGGCTGAGTTTCTTTGGCCGTGTGATTTGGAGGATTGAAGAAAACAGCAAAGTGTATTTTGGCCGTGTGAGGTTCGAAGGTTTGGAAGAGAAAAGTGTATTCAACATCAGTATTTTATTTTCATCTTACTCAATTACTTAATGATGTATTGCAATTCGATGAGTAGCTAAACTCATTTGTGTAGGCTAGAACTTGATATTGTGATGCTCTGATTTGAGACTCATATTGATTTCTATGTTTTGCGTTATATTACTATGCATTGCTTATGGATTTGATATGCTAGCATGAGTGGAACCCTAGCGGGGGAGCTTTTGTTTGTGTGTTGATTTCAATTATCAAAGTTTACTAGCAACCTAGCGGGGATAGTAAACTAGGATACGAGTAATATACCACTAGGATTGACACCCTAGGACAACTTGTAGTGCAACCTAGCGGGGAGCTATAAGTTGTAAAACATTAGAAATCAAAACGGTTGGGTTAATGATTTAGTCTTGCATCACAATCGAAAGTACTAGCCTGCACTTCTCTTGATATTTGATTTACGAATTTGTGTGACGATTGATCTCTTGACAACGGATCATTGTTGCATGCTTTTATTTTTATTTACTTGTTCTTGTTGAAAACCCCCCCAATTGTTACTCTAATACTTAGTGAACAGATTCTCAACCGATCTCTGTGGATACGACCCGACTTACCACTTGCTAGTCGGAATTATAAATGTTTTTGCACAGATACAAAGACACCTGTCGTCAAGAGGTTACTACTACTACAAGTCTTGTTTAATTACACAATAATATATCTTATATACTAATCATATATTCTTTATGCAGGCAATTAGGTCAATACAAAAAAGCGTAAGGAACGCTCGATACCCAGAAGGATGTATAGCTGAGCAGGACGTTGTGACTGAATGCGTGGTATATTGCAAGTTATACATGGATGGATCAATTAACATATCATTAGCCAATAAGGGTACATCTTTTGAGTCTCAATGCAAATGCTCGGTTGTTTCTGATCTTGTAAAACCTATTGCTTATATGCTCAATTTTAAGTTGGACAAGCAACAACTTGAAACTGCGCATTGGTGCATCATGGAACATTGCAAAGAGGCAAAGTATTACATTGATAAACATGCAGAGAAATATTGCAAGAAATTTCCAAATGGCACTTATGAAGCACGAAAAAAGAATTTTCGTTCATACTTTTTCAAATGGGTATGCTATACATTTACTTTCCACACTTTACTGTTTTTGGGATAGACCATAACTTTGTTTTAGTTGTACTAACATTTGACTGAATCAATTATGCAGATTTTGGATCTCCAAAAACAAAAATCAAAGCATTATTCACCGGTTCTACATATCTTAGCATGTTTACCACAAACACATACATGCTATTCGCAATGTTATGTCAACGGTGTCAAGTTCGTGGTTTGGGAACGTGATCGGAAGCTGAAAACTCAGAATTCTGGATTGATGGTTGAATCGGAAGACATGACTTGCTATGGTATTGTGGAGAATGTGATTGAATTGAAGTATGCTGATGGACTGACTTTAGTTTTATTCCAATGCAAGTGGGTTAACACTGATCCAAAGGAACGGGGAAGCACTAGGAAAGATCATGGCCTTTTATCAGTTGACACGTCTACGAGTTGGTACGAAGATGAACCATTTTGTTTAGCATCAACGACTAGACAAGTATTTTATTTGGATGATCCGAAGGAAGGAGAGCCTTGGAAGGTTGTTAATGTAGTCACACACAACGGTATATATAGTGAAAGTTCCCTTGCGAGAGACGAAAATGGTTTATTATTGTCACATGTGGCTAAACCGTATCAAGAAGATGTGCCCGCTAATATCATCTCAGGCAATGTACCTAATAGCGGCATAGATATTGATTTAGGATTTCTTCGACGGGAATTTCCATGTGAGCGAATGAGGCCTAATGATGTGCTTAAAGATGATGAGTCAACTGATTCAGAGGATGGAGGAATGTATGGATCAAGCGGTGAAGAAGATGAATACGACACAAGTGAAGGTGACTTGGGAATAAATGAAGGTGAAGATGACGCTAGAGAAGAAAATGAATAACTCCCTACTCACTTGAATGATTGTTATCACTTTGAATGTTTTATGTGATCAAAGACAAATGTTTGAATGATGGTAACTAGCTGAAAAGTTTCAAACAGGGATGTTTATTTTTTTGGCTTTTAAATGGTTGTGTTCAGGGGAGTCAAACTGTTGTTTCATGCTGTCAAAATCTTTACTGGATGTTTAAGTGACATATTTTTAGTTACTATGTCGCCTAATGTATGATACAACACGCTTCTTGGTAAATTTTGTTTGTGAAATTCGGATAAGTGCGTGTAGAGTACACATTCAAAACAAACACTAGAGTAAGTCTTTTTTTAAGTGACATACACAACTATTATTTTCTAGCCCATTAAGTAGCTTACGGCCTGCTTGGCCCATTAACTGACATACTTAGGGCATTTACCCTTAGGTAAATCTCAACTTCGATCAATTTTACTCGATCCGCCGCTCTCATCTCCCATCTCTACTTTTCTCTCAAAACCTTCTCGAGCACCAATCGATTACCATGGCACCTAAGACAAAGAAGCGAAGTCTTGAAGCGATCCAGGAGACTACTCGGCAATGGATGAAACTTCACTCACCTTCGTTGATCAAACCAGCACGAAGGACACAGCCCCGAACCCATAACCAAAAGAGGGAAGCAAGTGAACCCTAAATCAGCCGCTGCATGTCTTCCTCCGACACCTACACAGTCTTCACCGCCCACTATCCCACCAGAAGTGAGATCGACCGAGAGTTTGAAAGCGATTATTCGTGGAATGGAGGAGGATTGAAAAGCGAAGCCGGTGAAGAGACACCCTAGCCCCAAAAAGCAAGGCGCGGAACCCCCGATTTCGACCCCAAAGAAGCATGTAAACCCACAACCTTGTCAAGTCTGAAAGATCCCTAGGCGAGTGGGCAACATTGTGGCTTCCACAAGTACTGCCCCCAATTGCCAGTGATACCCTCAGTCAGCAATTTAGTTCAGCCACCAGCTCAAACCCTTCCAATCTTGGTTCAGCCGCCTACTCAAACCCTTATAGTCTTGGTTCAGCCGCCTGCTCAAACCCTTCCAGTCTCAACCCAGCCGCATGCTCGATAACCAACATCCAATTGAAGTGATATTCCCTCAAAGTTGATACCCCCAATCAACAATTCAGTTCAGCCCACTCAAAACACAAATAGCTGAGCACTGTCGCAAGCTGGTCAGGCTACAACCAGTCAGCCTATGCATGCCAATGAAAGTGCTCCTTTTGTTGTGTCAACAGAGCAACTGCCACAAATTGAACATCCAGAACCGCCGGAGTTTGAGGATGTTACACAAACTGTTGATAATGTTGTATTTGAATGCCCTGAAGGCGATATTCCCGTTGTAGAGAATCCGCGGAGGATTAGGTGCAAAGTGATGAGTCGAGTTTTCGACTCATTTATGGTCATTCTTCACTATAGTTTTTGATCGTTTCCGACATTATTTTGATGTCATTTGACCTCTATCTCTACATTTCAGGTAGAAAACAAGTTTCCCCCATGGTCAAAGCCTAAATATGAAGATTGGTTGAGTTTCGGCGCAAAACAAGGATTTTCGGGGCAATACCGAGCATATTGACCATTGCAACTTGTTTTGGACCTACAGGGCTCGTCCGATGTGCGATTGGGCTGATCTTTAGCTTGATTGAAAGGTATTTCAAAGGGATACAACTCTCTAAGAGACTTCAAGACCAAATTCGGCCGGGAAGACCACCAAAAAGGCCCCAATCGATCGACTGAGACTCCAGTCGGTCGACTGCGTAAACGAAGAATGTGGGGGCTCCTGAAACTCTCCCCAGTCGATCGACTGGGAGTCAAGCCTAGTCAAGCCTCTCCCCAGTCGATCGACTGGATGAAAAACTCAATTTTTATGCCCAAATTTCAGCCGAATCTATAAAGGGAAAGTAAGGGTTTTTGACCAAGTATGGAGGTTTTTGGGGAGAAAAAGACTGGAAACGAGGCTCATACAAGGTCATCCAACATCATCCAACCAAGGAGAAGTGAAGATCAAGGGAGTTCAAGGATTAATCATCCTATTTTTATCCCTCTTCTATTCTACTTGTTGTTGCCATATTACCCTACTCACACCATGTTGTCTTACATGATGTGTGAGTAGTGGATCTTGTGTTTTGAGGGGCTTATGACTCTCCTTGTTACTCTTGATCATATATATACATTGATATTCATATGGATGATTGTTGATTTTATTTTCTCTTGTGTTATGAATGTTATGCACTCTAGGTGTTCGACAAAATGCCTAAGTGACAATTTGGATCTAAAACTTGAACCTAGGACTTGGAAACCCTTGAGGATAGTTATAGAATGGAGAAAATGATCTATATCTTGAATCATGTAAATGAACCTTAGGATATGGATGCTTGACTAAGGATTGAATGTTTGATTTATTGGAATTAGTCATTGAGCGAATCATCAATTAATCCCATCTAACGGTGTAAGGTTAACCAAGACTTTATGCATGTAGCATTTGTGAGAATAAATGCTATATAGTGAATCAATAAATCTAATAGGTGAGATTCTAACTAAGATGGCTTGACTAGGATTAGACTTGCATGATAGTTTGTCTAATTCTAGCCTAAGTTAGGTTGAACCAATTTGACTACCATGAAATGTTTGAATGTCGTGTATGTGATCAATGAGAAAATGCAAAGGAGGGGAGTAAGCCCTCGAAACACCTCCTATCTATCTTTTATCTCCAATTACTAACCACATACGATTTAGATATATTCACTCTTTATACATTTTTGTTTAGAATAGCCGAATGGAAACACAATCTTAAATAGCGCATGTGCTTGGCTTGCTCCCTTGGGTTCGACCCGGTACTTTACCGGTTAATATAAATGTTTTGACACTATATTCGATCCTCTCTTCATTGATACTATTTAGAGGTGAAAAAGAATAGTTCGTCAAATGGCGCCGTTGCCGGGGAGCAACTAGTTAGCACATCCCTAGACTAGATTGTGTGAAAGTTCCGTCTATTCTTGTGAATATTTTTCCTTTTTCTTATACTTGTATATTCTTCTTTTTCACTCATATCACTTACTAGCTTTTGTTTACTTTTTGCGAGGATGGACCCCTACCACCAACAAGTCTATAATGAGGGATATTACCAAGAGGAGGAGCACATAAATTCTTATTATCAAGAGCATGGTTATCCGACATATTATTCAACTCCGAATTGGGATGATAGCCAATGCTATGAAGTTGAAGACTCCTACCCTCCATACCCTCAACCTCCTCAACCTTCAAGTGAGCCCTCCAACATAGAATCAATGCTTGCCACAATCCTTGAAAATGAAGAGAAGATGCATAGAGACATGCAAGCTCAATTTATGGAGATGGATGCTCGCATGGATAAGCTTCAAGCTAAGATGGCACAACAAGCAATTGACATTGAGAACTTGGGTGAGGAAGAGGAAGTATCCAAAGAAGAAGTCCTCGAATCTAATGCCTCAAGGGAAAAATGGGATCAAGAATCGGAGGATAAATTTTGGGGAGCCGCACCCGAAGCCCATTACAACCAATGGGATCACGCCATCCCATTGACGCTCTCCGATGAGGAGTTCTTCAATGATGACGTTTCTTTAATAGAGGAAATACATATTGTTGATGAAGAAGAACTCTCTCCTCCCGCTTTGAGCAAGCTTGAATGTGAATCCCAATTCCTTGATGAGGACAAGATAGAGGAAGAGCGTATAGAGATTGAAAGTCTTCAAGGGTATAGAGACTTCGTTGAGGTTTTCATGGAGGAAACTAAGGAACCAACTCGCACTCAAGAAAACAAGAGTTTAGAAAGAGATATTTTGAGGAGTGGGCACCCAAGGAGCCGATTGAAAACTAAAAGAAGGGACGCCCATCATTCTCGAGACAAGTTATGAAGACCCTTTCTTCACTACTTCGTCTCGAGACAAGTTTTGGAGCTTCTTGCCATATTTTCAAGGATTAATCGGAAATAGCTCTTATGACCCCTTAAATCTAAAGGGATCTTCATACTTGAAGGGGTCAAAATCCCAAAGGAAAGTCCATTGTAGACTTGATGGGAGGAAATTCAAATGGGATTTAAAGGTGGATTGACATGACCAAATCCAAGGCCCCGTGAGAAGAGATCCTAGCAAAGGACTTCTCAACGAGTGATTCTATGGGGCGCTTTGCTACGTCTTTGCCAAGACGGGAAAAACTAGGCCCTCGCGGGAGGTAACCCGGTTTGTAAGTGTTTCATTCTTGCTCTTTTATATGTTTAAATGTTTGGCATGATTTTGAGTAGCTAAGGCTCTAAAGTGTGGAGTGTGTGTGTTATTAGTGGGTGAACTTTTAAGTGTGGAGTGAGTTCTACTTACTCCAATTCTATGATCACATTACCACACCCCTCCAATTTTCCCTTGATCTTTATATGCTTAATGATGTTGCCCTTAGTGCTCATGTACTTTATTGGTGTTTACTATAGTGGAATTAAATTGTTATACCATGATATGACTCTAGTTTGACTTTTTCTTGGCACTTAAGATACCTTGTGCACATTATGAGGATGTATATTACTTTCCTTGCTTGTATCCTATGAAACGTATGCCTTGATGTTATTATGTGGCTTGTGATGCTCTCTTGCTCATGCTTGTGTTTTGCATAACCTTGTATGTCACTTGTTGCTTTTAACCTCTCATGTGTTCTTGTCATCAAGGAAAGTTATTTGCATCATGTTCGATCACGTTTAGCACAATGGCATATTTTCTATTGGAGGGGCACATCTACAAACGAGGGGAGCTCCTATGCGCCTTATTCTCATTCTATTTATTGTTTACGCTTAGGGACTAAGCTATGCTTTAAGTGTGGAGTGGGTAGTCGCATAGTTCACTCATATTGTGCCATGCTTATCATTCTAGAATGGACACTTGCATTCATGTATTCTATCCCTAACATGAGAGTGTTAAAACCACAAAGGCTTGTGACTATCGATTATAAATCTCTATAAATCACATCTAGCCTATATGTCACATTTATTGGATCTTGAACTTAGAACCGACCTAGTCCCTTGAATGTGCATTCTTGTGAATCAATATCATTGCTATCCCTTGTCTATCTAATTTTCTAAGTATTTTCGTCGAAATACCTTGGATCATGTTTAAGCAAGCACTTTTAAAATTTTCATGAAAACTTAGACCTTTTGGTTGCTCCTTGGTGACTTGAGTTATCTAATTTAGTGCCATGCTTATGATTGTTTCCCGCGCATTCCATACATTCCTTGAGCATATTGTCATGTTTTAAGTGTGGAGTCAAAAACAAAAGAGGGCGAAAAATAGGCCCCAACAAAAATATGCTTCATTTTCATGGTCAAAAGAGGGCAAAGCCCCGACTAAAAACTTTCTCGATGATCACGAGAAGTTTTGATCGTAAATATACAAATGCCGGGGGTTAGGAAGAAAAGTTCCCCCTCGAAAGCATTTGTAGACCAAAGGCCATTTGAAAAGAAAATAAAAAGCACTTAAAACTTGACTTTATGTTCTTCCATCATTCTACATTTGCGCGGGTGCATCATTTGTATTGTGTGCTAGTTAGAAGAACTCTTGGACGACCCTTGTGCTTGCACGTTAACTATCATTTGGTCTATGCATGTTTATTAAGAACTCATAGTGTTGAACTCCTCTTCCCTTATGGATTATGGCTTGAGCGCCTAAAACTTGGGAATGAGTTTCCTGTCGCGAGCCCTTGGACTAGCCCTAGCTAGCATAGGTGAGCGGATGACACTCCTTTGTGCAAACTAAACTACGACTTCATTGTATTGCCTTGAAAATGAGTGGAACTTTGGATGAGACATTTGATAGCTCTAGTATTGATGATCTTGAATGCACAACCTCATGGGTACTCAAATGGTTCAAAAGTTCTTTTGATGATATTGTGATGGTAGTCCTAGCTTGGGGTGAGGGATTTGTTTTGAGAAATCATCGCCTTGGTTGAGCACTCTTGCATTCACTCTTATGGGATATGTGCATTTGGGATTTGTGAGTATTCCCTTTTCTGAAAACTCTCACGAGACTATAACTCATCCACTAGGGTAGCCTAGGGGTTTAAAGGCTTAATGCATGAGCTAAATGCATTCGTAACGCCTACGAAAAGGAGCTAGTTAGATTGTACATACTTGTCATTTTTCTTTCAAATAACATGTTTAGAAATAATGATCGAGACCTTGTGAAATCTAGTGAGGCAAATTACGAAAAACATAGCACCACTAGCATTTCGAAATTTGCATGACCTTGACATATTTTCATACTTTGTTCGGGACGAACAAAACTTAAGTGTGGAGTGTTGATGAGTCGAGTTTTCGACTCATTTATGGTCATTCTTCACTATAGTTTTTGATCGTTTCCGACATTATTTTGATGTCATTTGACCTCTATCTCTACATTTCAGGTAGAAAACAAGTTTCCCCCATGGTCAAAGCCAAAATATGAAGATTGGTTGAGTTTCGGCGCAAAACAAGGATTTTCGGGGCAATACCGAGCATATTGACCATTGCAACTTGTTTTGGACCTACAGGGCTCGTCCGATGTCCGATTGGGCTGATCTTTAGCTTGATGGAAAGGTATTTCAAAGGGATACAACTCTCTAAGAGATTTCAAGACCAAATTCGGCCGGGAAGACTACCAAAAAGGCCCCAATCGATCGACTGAGACTCCAGTTGGTCGACTGCGTAAACGAAGAATGTGGGGGCTCCTGAAACTCTCCCCAGTCGATTGACTGGGAGTCAAGCCTAGTCAAGCCTAGTCAAGCCTCTCCCTAGTCGATCGACTGGATGAAAAACTCAGTTTTTATGCCCAAATTTCAGCCGAATCTATAAAGGGAAAGTAAGGGTTTTTGACCAAGTGTGGAGGTTTTTGGGGAGAAAAAGATTGGAAAAGAGGCTCATACAAGGTCATCCAACATCATCCAACCAAGGAGAAGTGAAGATCAAGGGAGTTCAAGGATTAATCATCCTATTTCTATCCCTCTTCTATTATACTTGTTGTTGCCATACCCTACTCACACCATGTTGTCTTACATGATGTGTGAGTAGTGGATCTTGTGTTTTGAGGGTCTTATGACTCTCCTTGGTACTCTTGATCATATATATACATTGATATTCATATGGATGATTGTTGATTTCATTTTCTCTTGTGTTATGAATGTTATGCACTCTAGGTGTTCGACAAAATGCCTAAGTGACAATTTGGATCTAAAACTTGAACCTAGGACTTGGAAACCCTTGAGGATAGTTATAGAATGGAGAAAATGATCTATATCTTGAATCATGTAAATGAACCTTAGGATATGGATGCTTGACTAAGGATTGAATGTTTGATTTATTGGAATTAGTCATTGAGCGAATCATCAATTAATCCCATCTAACGGTGTAAGGTTAACCAAGACTTTATGCATGTAGCATTTGTGAGAATAAATGCTATATAGTGAATCAATAAATCTAATAGGTGAGATTCTAACTAAGATGGCTTGACTAGGATTAGACTTGCATGATAGTTTGTCTAATTCTAGCCTAAGTTAGGTTGAACCAATTTGACTACCATGAAATGTTTGAATGTCGTGTATGTGATCAATGAGAAAATGCCAAGGAGGGGAGTAAGCCCTCGAAACACCTCCTATCTATCTTTTATCTCCAATTACTAACCACATAGGATTTAGATATATTCACTCTTTATACTTTTTTGTTTAGAATAGCCGAATGGAAACACAATCTTAAATAGCGCATGTGCTTGGCTTGCTCCCTTGGGTTCGACCCGGTACTTTACCGGTCAATATAAATGTTTTGACACTATATTCGATCCTCTCTTCATTGATACTATTTAGAGGTGAAAAGAATAGTTCGTCACAAAGCGTAGGCCAACACAGGTTAATTTCCTTTACAGTTCCATTCATTTCATATATATAGTTGATATTTAATATAATTGAAATTATGAGATTGATATAGTTTGATATAGTTTCTTTGTGTTTGCCAAATGTAGGAGATCAACCAGCTAGAAAAACTAGGGGTGTTGTCAATGGACAAAAGGTGGCCAATTATGTGAGGTCATTGGGAACCAAGATAAAAGTAGAACATGGCCGGCACATAATGGCCCTAAGAGCCGTCAGCTGAGAAGTATGTTAACACATGAGATAGGGTCATGTGTGCGAGACAAGGTTCCAATGCTTGCACCAAGCTACTGTGAGCTTGAGACAGCTAAAGGTATCAGCGTCGCGTAAGATGGTTTATAGGTGACAGGCGTCGTTGTACCCGTCAAAAATAATATTTATAATTTCGACTAGCAAGTGGTAAGTCGGGTCGTATCCACAGAGAACGATATAAGAATCTGTTCACTAAGTACGAAAGTGACAATGGGGTTGGAAATTTCAAACAAGTAAATAAAAAACACAAGCAAGCAACAATGATCACTTATCAAGAGAGAAATCGTCACACAAATTCAAGTATAAAATATCAAAGAGTGGTGCAAGCTAGAACTTTCGATTGTGATGCAAGACCAAATCATGGACAAAGCCGTTTTGATTTCTAATGTTCTACAACTTAGAGCTTCCCCGCTAAGGTTATACCCCCGTTCTTGTTCTAGTACTTAGTTTCGCGCTAGCGATAACCAAGACCCTAACTCGCTAGAGTTGCATGAAGATTTAAACAAGTTGTCCTAGGGTGTTTAATCCTAATGGTATATTACTCGTGTCCTAGTTCGCTATCCTCGCTAGGTTGCTAGTAAACTTGACAATCAGAATCAATAAACAAACAAAAGCTCCCCCGCTAAGGTTATACTCATGATAGCAAATCAATTCCATAAACATTGCATAGTAATATGACACAAAACACAGAAATCAATATAGGTCTCAAGTCAGAACATCACAATTTCAAGTTCTAGCCTACACATATGAGTTTAGCTACTCATCGTAAAGGAATACAACATCAAGTTTTTTGAATGAGATGAAATGAAAATACTGATGACGAACTCTCCACCAAGCTGCAGCTCAACTCCAACACTTGAAACCAGCCACGAATCCACGCTCAAGCTTCTTCAATTGCAATCCTTCTCTACGCGTTCTTCTCCCTTTTTCCCCCAAAATCCGTCTCCCTTTTCCCCCAAAATCGTCTCTCTTTCTTCTTCTTTTCTCGCCCTTTTCTAGCTGAAATCGAGAGCCAGCCTCCTGAGAATATGTCTCCTCGAATTCTGTTTCATCCTTCCCGAGATTGCAAATCCGAAATTAGGAAATCCGACTACCAGCTGGACTCGTGGACGTCTTCGTCATTTAACTTCCGCGGAGGTCTGAACAATTATCAAAACTCCGTAGACCTCCGCGCATTTAATCCTTCATGCCTACGCGCTTTGCGCTAACATAAACTTCAAGCACTTCGGACTTCATTTCTACGACGCAAAACATCTTCTAACAGACTCCCTTTAGCCAATATTCCTTCCATGGTATCCTAATGCACCTGAGAACGAAAACTACTCACAGGTAGTGAAATAATACACAAGCAACCACTAAGAGACGAGATTTTAACACAGAAAATAGTCGTACAACTACGACTTATCAAACTACCCCACACTTGAACTTGTTCGTCCCGAACAAGAACAAAGCCATAGAAAGAATTAACAACGTACTAGTCATGCCAATCCTTACATCTCAATCCCAAATCCAGCCAAAAATCTTATCATGC
Organism: Rhodiola kirilowii; assembly: GCA_033675215.1. Classification (NCBI taxonomy): domain Eukaryota; kingdom Viridiplantae; phylum Streptophyta; class Magnoliopsida; order Saxifragales; family Crassulaceae; genus Rhodiola; species Rhodiola kirilowii. Next base: position 19,315,465 of record CM066199.1, read on the forward strand.
TTAAGATTCTAACAATGCGAGTATAGATAGATTTTTCGATACTTGTTACCTCGCGAGTTGAAATCCAAATGACCTTGGATGATTGGGAGATAGTCCCCTATAGGTACCACGGACACTGCATTCTTTTCTGAGTTCTGGTCTTTTGATTGAGTCGGCGACTTTCTCTGACACATGATTAATTCACCGCTTTCATACCGTGGAGTCTTGAATTCCTTAAGTGGTATGGACTTTGATAAACAACACATCTTGCTTGAATCAATCAGATTTTGATTTTCTTCTTACTTGATGGTTTGCCTTCAGCTTATGAATTTGTTTCTTGTCCACATAATCGTTTGCGCCCTTGAACCACTCCAATCATAGCCTCCGGATAACAGCATAGGAGTGCTTCCCGCTCTTTTCTCATCCTCGTCCTTTCTGCATGAGGCAAGGTAGGGGTTACCCACCCATTCCCAGCTACTCCGACTAGAGATGGACAGTTTGTTTTCTCTGTCCCGCCACCACTGCGAACGCATGAATAGACTTGTATAACTTGGTGATGGAGCTACTCTCAGGACTAGGCTAGTGAATCGTCAACCTCCACCGCTTTTCTCAATCATCAGAACCAAAACTCAGAACTTCCTGCAATTTTCCGTACCTTTCTAGGACATTTCTGTCAACTCCACATCCCTGCATATCACAACTCACAAGAACAAAGCATCGAAATTTATTGAAATTTTGCATTTTTAGTCAAATGAGCACAATAGTCATACAAAGCTGGAAATAAGATTTCGACATATGAGAAAAGCGTAGCAGTACATCATCAGTTCGTCACGAGTTCCTTAAGACACATAACATGAAACATAAAAATTGCAAACAGACACGGCACACGACTGACTCTGTAACATCCCACCCCACACTTAAATTGACCCGTGTCCTCACGGTACAACTCAAGAGATAAGATGGACAAACAAAACAGACTCAAAAAAAAGACAATAAATAGAAAAACAATGGAGGAACTGGTACTCCCCTAATAGTCTGGTGGTGGTGGTGGCTGCGTGTATTCGGGCGGAATGGCGATGTACCTCGGACGTCTTTGTCATTTAATTCCGTGGAGGTCTGATGATTTAGCATAATTGTATAGGAGTCCGTGATTTAATTGTTCAGATGTGCGCCCAATCCACTGACGTTGAATTCCTTTCTTCATTCAATCACCTGAAACCACCAGAAAAACATGCACTCGGGGCGCATTATCAGGGTACCAATTCCACTAATTAATCTACTCCTAACTTGTGTAAAGTAAAACACACTGGGTTGCCTCCCGGTAAGCGCCTTTGTTTTACGTCCTTGGCTGGACATTACATCTAGCTAGGTAGAATACTGATGAGTCATATTTATACGACTCGTCAAGTCAACTAATCCCATCTATTTCGACACTTTTATATGCAAACAGTTACTTTTTAGTATGGTTTTGCATTTCAGGTGTTTCGGAAGCTCTAAGAGGAAACGTGCATAAAAGACGACATTTTATGCCGAAAATATCACAATGGCAGATCAGACCTTTTGATGTTCGGCGGAGCACTGGGAATGGACCGTTGATCAGAAAAATACGAGCTACATGGCGTTGCGTAGCTGACTCAATTTCCTACAACTCTCTAGTTCACACCAAGAGCATCCGAGGTCATTTGGAGGGTCAAAATCAGAGCCAAAGTCAAAACAAATGCGCAGAATGGATGAATAGTCTCAGAGAGGACCGCGGACACTGTTCACTTTATGAACAGTACCGCGGATGCTAAAGTGAACAGTTTCCGCGGATGAACAGTGTCCGACATGAACAGTATTTTCGGGTCGTGAACAGTGTTTTTGGGCTTATTTCTTAATTGCGTTTTTGGCCCAGAAACTGATTTAGAAACCCTAGAGCTTATATATTTAGACTAGAGGCAGGTTTCTATGATCCATCTCATCATCTCATATTCTACGAAGATGAAGACGGCTCTGGAGAAGGCGAAAGCTTTCGACGAGAGAGAAGATTTTTCTACTTTCACTATGTGTTTTATTTCAATCATGTGTTGCTAAATTCCTAATTCAGTTTAGTGTTTCGCATATTGTGACTTGTGTTTTGAGATTCTATTCTTAATGCAGTTTTATGTTTCTCTAGTTCTTGTGCTTATTCCATGAATTAATTTGTGAGGTTAAGTGGAAGCTTTGTCGCAAAGCTTAATCAAACAATTAATTCTTATTGTTAATATCTACTGGAAACTTTGTCGTAAAGGTAGATCGTAACACCTAGATAAAATAATACCTTTGTCGGATTATTGTGTTTAGGAAGGAACTAGAAGTCTAACACCTTTGTCGGGTTAGATTGTGGCGTATCACCTTTATCGGGATACTTGGGTTGTTACCTTTGTTGGAACAACCACACTTAGAAACATAGGATTTGATATTTAGAAATTAATGATAAACATGTCACAATAGAAACCCTAAGCTGAATATTCTCTCTGATTGAAAGTCTTCAGCTATTTTTCTCCTTTGCACTCTTTTTGCTTACAACCCCCCCTTTTCAATTGTTTACAGAGACAACTTCAACAACACCAGCTCCCTTGGGTTTGACCCTTGCTTGCCGCTGTACTAGCCTAGAGTAAGGAAAAATATAAATATTAAATTTGCAGGTACCGACGACGCCTGTCAAATTAATACACCGGCTCCGCCAGTTCAACGTCCTATGTGGTTGCCTCAAACCCATCATAGTATGGCTTCATTCTCTGCCAATTCACTTTGAAACTCTCTCCATGATTGTACACCTTTACAACGACGTATGGACCTGTCCAACGAGAACGCAATTTTCCAGGCATAAATCTTAATCTTAAGGAAAATAAAAGTACCTTTTGCCCCACTTCATAGTTTCGCCTCAATATGTACTTGTCATGGTACATTTTTGCTCTCGCTTTGTAGTCTGACTGGCTCTCATAAGCCTCTAAGCGGAGCTCCTCCAACTCACTCAACTGTAGCTTTCTTTCAACCCCTGCATTGGTTAGATCAAAGTTGCATGTTTTAATTGCCCAGAAAGCTTTATGTTGTACCTCAACCGGGAGATGACAAGCCTTCCCTCCCATACACCAGTCTAAAAGGGGACATTCCAATTGGCGTCTTGTAGGCGGTCCTGTAAGCCCACAATGCCTCTTCAAGTCTTATTGGCCAATCCTTTCTCGACAGCTTCACCATCTTCTCTAGTATAGACTTGATCTCTCGGTTCGACACTTCAGCTTGTCCATTAGTTTGAGGGTGGTAGGCGGTGGATACTCGATGATAAACACCTAAGTGTTTGAACACCGACGCGATGGAACGATTGCAAATGTGTGACCCTTGGTCACTGATCACCGCCTTTGTTACTCCATACCTACAAAAGATATTAGTACGCAAGAAATCCACCACCGTCTTACCATCATCATGTTTGGTGGCCTTAGCTTCAACCCACTTAGATACATAATCAACAGCAACCAATATATATTGAAAATTATACGCAGAGGGAAACGGTCCCATAAAATCAATACCCCATATATCAAATATCTCATCAACAACAATGGGCATTTGAGGCATCTCATTTCTAGCATAAATATTCCCTACGCGTTGACATCTATCACATGCTTTGCAATGGTTATATGCATCCCTAAAAAAATGTGGCCAATAGAAGCCACTATCATGTATTTTCCTAGATGTTCTCTTTGGTCCAAAATGTCCACCACACGCATGTTCATGACAAAAAGCAAGCACAGAAGAAATCTCAGAGTCAGGCACACACTTCCTAACAACTTGATCCGAACCAATTTTCCACAAAGAAGGGTCATCCCAAATATAATATCTCGAATCATGCTTAAGCCTCAAACGTTGAGCAATAGTGAATGACGAAGGAAACTTACCTCCCACCAGGTAATTAACTATGTTAGCGTACCATGGTGCTTTTTCTTTGATAGCAAATAAATACTCGTCCGGGAATGTTTCGGTTATAGCTCCGGTTTCCTCCTCTCTCACTATTCGGCTCAAGTGATCGGCCACAGTGTTCTCAATGCCCTTCTTGTCTTTTATTTCCACATCGAACTCTTGTAGCAAGAGGATCCATCTAATCAACCGCGGCTTGGACTCCTTTTTCATCATCAAATAGCGAATAGCTGCATGATCAGAAAAGACAACAATTTTAGAACCAAGCAAATAGGGGCGAAATTTTTCTAAAGCAAATATAACAGCTAAAAGCTCTTTTTCGGTTGTGGAATAATTTTGCTGAGCCACATCAAGCGTCCTAGACGCATAATGGATCACCACAGGCTTCTTTTCCTTCCTTTGCCCGAGCACCGCTCCAACTGCGTAGTCACTAGCATCACACATTATCTCGAAGGGTTGTATCCAATCCGGTGCTTGAATGATGGGTGCACTAGTCAGTGCCGCCTTAAGATCATCGAATGCCGCCTTGCAATCTAGAGAGAGGTAGCGCCCTTTTTGAGAAGTCCTTTAAAAACCTGCGATAAAATCCTGCATGTCCCAAAAAAGACTTCACACCACGCTGATCAGAAGGGTAAGGCAAATTAGTAATCAAATCAATTTTAGCCTTATCTACTTGTATTCCTTCTCTAGAAACAACATGTCCCAATACTATACCATGAGTGACCATAAAATGACATTTTTCATAATTCAAAACCAAGTTTGTCTCCTCACAACGTACAAGCACTCTACCAACATTAAGTAAGCATTCATCAAACATATTTCCATACACAGTGAAGTCATCCATGAACACTTCAACACAGTCACTAATCAATTCCGAGAAAATACTCATTACCACACGCTAGAAGGTACCAGGCGCGTTGCACAAACCAAAAGACATGCGTCGAAATGCGAATGTACCGAATGGGCACATGAAAGTAGTCTTCTCCTGGTCTTCGGCTGCAATCAGAATTTGATTATACCCAGAAAATCCATCTAAAAAGCAAAAGTAAGGCTTACCTGCGAGCCTATCCAACATCTGGTCAATGAATGGCAAAGGAAAGTGATCCTTGCGTGTCACGGCATTTAGCTTTCTGTAGTCGATGCACACGCGCCATCCATTCTGGATTCTCTTTGTCACCAACTCACCTTGAGCATTAAGCTCCACTGTAATTCATGTCTTCTTCGGTACTACATGTACGGGGCTTACCCATTGATTATCTGAAATGGGATAAATCACGTCAGCATCTAAGAGCTTTTGTACCTCTTTTTGAACCACCTCCATCATCAGTGGGTTCAATCTACGCTGCGGCTGTCTCACAGGTTTGGCTCCATCCTCGAGTAAAATCCGGTGCATGCACACGGTAGGGCTCACTCCTTTGATGTCCGCAAGTGTCCATCCAATCGTGGTCTTATGTTTCTTCAGTACCGCTGCTAATCTCTCCTCCTGATTAGGCTCCAAGCCTTTCTTGATTATGACCGGCAACGTCTCACCATCTCCCAAAAAGATATACTTTAAATTATCGGGTAAGGGCTTAAGCTGCAACTCAGGTGTCTGTACAACAGATGGTACAAGTGTAGATTTATTAGTTAAAGTAACTTGATTAGCCTCATACCTTGGGGTTAATGGTGCTGAAACTCTAAGCTCCTGTAGCATGTCACTAGTATCACGAAGTATCCCTATTGATGTGCCACGTGACTCAATAGCCTCCCTCAAAATTATTTCAAGCACATCATTCCCATAGGGAATATATGAAGACTCCACTAGCTCATCGATCGCATCCAAAGCGTGTACTCCTACATCATCAGGTGGATGTTGCATAGCTTGATATATATTAAAGTTTATTACCTCACCTTCCACCTCCATGGAAAGCGTGCCACTATCCACATCGATCTTAGCTCTATCCGTCTTCAAGAATGGCCTACTAAATAGAATTGGTGGCTGATCTTGTGCTCCCTCATCATTCATTTTCAGCACATAGAAATCTGTAGGAAAAATAAGATTTTCTACCTGCACCAAAACATCCTCGATCACACCCAAAGGTCGGGTGCATGATCGGTCAGCCAATTGAATGGTCAACCCCGTGGGTTTAAGTGGACCAATACGCAAAGATAAGTACAAAGAGTAAGGAAGAACATTTATGGAAGCACCAAGATCAAGCATGCAATTTTTGATCTTCATGTTACCAATAACACACTGGAATAATAAAAGTCCCGGGATCCTTACACTTTTTGGGCACCTTCCTTTGTATCGCTGCTGATACACTTTCTCCAAGCATGACCTGCTCATTCTTAGTTGTACGCCTACGGTTAGTACATAATTCATTAAGAAATTTTACCTACCTTGGAATTTGCCGAATAGCCTCAATGAGTGGAATGTTGATTTCCACCTTGCTAAACAACTCCCAAACCTCCTTGTCTGTGATAGACTTCTTGTAGGTCTTAGAAACCTGCATTGGGAATGGTAGAGGAGTGTTAGAATTTAGAATTTCTTTACCAAAATCAGGGGAATCCGCGGACGTCTCTTGATTATCCTCCGCGGACGTCTGTTTATTTTGTAATTCATCAGGCGTCCGCGCTTTAATTGGTGAGACGTCCGCCTGATCCACTGAGGGCGAATCTTCATTCCGCTCTTCTTCTCCATTCTTCAATTGCTTTCCACTCCTAAGCATTACAGCGCTAATGTTGGACTTTGGGTTGGGAATCGTTTGCGATGGCAGCTTCCCTTTGTCTTCTCGCTTTTCGTAAATGGCGCTGGCAATTTGAGACACTTGCTTCTTTAGCTCGTTAACGTCTCCAGCTTGTTGGCCCATCTTTTGAGTGAGTTCTTTGAACATGCCTCTCATTTCCTCTCTCAATTCCTTGATCGGGTCCTCGTCTCCTTGTCTGATGTGTGGTGGTTTGTACGGCTGCTTTTGTGGGTACGAGGATTGCCCCACATCGTAATTGTTGTTCCTTTTCCAACCACCATCATTTTGCCTAGGTTGCCATTTGTTGTTGCCTTGGTATCCATCATACCTCCTTGGTGGCAAATCTCCCTTGTTCATGTAGCCCACTATATTCACGTCCTCTGTTCTTTCCTGAAAAATAGCGTTATCATTATTCATTGAATTAAAAGTTGACTTGTTTACCTTACACTCCACTTGTTGATTGCTTTGTGGTTGTTGCGTCACTATTTGAGCCATCATATTCTTCAGTTCCTGCAATTCAGAATGTACATTCACGTTAGCAACTGGTGCAGGTTTATGTGTTTCTTCCAAATACCTTGTGCTCTCGGCAACTATCTCAATCAACTCCCATATCTCCTCGGGGTACATGTCAAGGATAGACCCCTGAGCGTAGGCATCTAGCATTCTTCTTTCCATTAGAATCATCCCATCCATGAAGTATTCAAGCAACATCCTTTGTGGGATTCCATGATTCGGACAACTCTCTTCCAATTGCCTAAACCTCTCCAAATAATCGAACAACGTTTCTCCACGTCCTTGTCTAAGCATATAGAGCTCCTTTCTTGTTTGAGCCGCCTTCAAATGGGAGTAGTACTTGTCCATGAACTTCCTTTACATTTGATCCCATGAAATAATCAAACCTGAAGGCAAAGACATTAACCAAGATTTAGCTTGACTTACTAAAGAAAAAGGGAATGCCTTTAATTTAAAAATATTTTCCGGAACCGATGCTGATTTCATGGACATGCAAACTCCATGAAATTCTTTCAAGTGCCTTAGGGGGTTCTCATCGGGCATTCCTCCAAACTTGGGCAAGTGGTGTATCACCCCACCCTTTATCTCGATATCTTCTGCGTCCTCATCCAACCTAATGCACCAAGGTGCCTCATCAATATACGGCGCACAAACTCCTCTCATAGTGCGTCTTAAATCCCGACGCCTAGCTAACTGTCCATATTGGTTATTCCACCGAGATATTCTCGATCCAACTCATCCTCGTAATCCTCGTGTCTAGCTGCACTAGGTCTAGCATACTCATTCACGAATTGCTGATTTCTGGGGGTGGTACTCTTTGATTAACAGCGGGCAGTCCTTGCCTCTGTTCTTGCATGTTATCTCCTAGTACACTCCTTCGCTCTTCATGATCACGTTCAACACTTCTCTGTGACATTGTTACTTAAATAGAAAATGATCAAGTGACAAAATAAAAGACAATAAAATAAAACTAAAAGAAAGAAATACTTAGTGAGATTCTTTGTTACCAATCCCCGGCAACGGCGCCAAAATTTGACAGGCGTCGTTGTACCCGTCAAAAATAATATTTATAATTCCGACTAGCAAGCGGTAAGTCGGGTCGTATCCACAGAGATCGATATAAGAAGCTGTTCACTAAGTACGAAAGTGACAATGGGGTTGGAAATTTCAAACAAGTAAATAAAAAACACAAGCAAGCAACAATGATCACTTATCAAGAGAGAAATCGTCACACAAATTCAAGTTTAAAATATCAAAGAGTGGTGCAAGCTAGAACTTTCGACTGTGATGCAAGATCAAATCATGGACAAATCCGTTTTGATTTCTAATGTTCTACAACTTAGAGCTTCCCCGCTAAGGTTATACCCCCCGTTCTTGTTCTAGTACTTAGTCTCGCGCTAGCAATAACCAAGACCCTAACTCGCTAGAGTTGCATGAAGATTTAAAAAAGTTGTCCTAGGGTGTTTAATCCTAGTGGTATATTACTCGTGTCCTAGTTCTCTATCCCCGCTAGGTTGCTAGTAAACTTGACAATCAGAATCAAAAAACAAACAAAAGCTCCCCCGCTAAGTTTATACTCATGCTAGCAAATCAGTTCCATAAACATTGCATAGTAATATGACACAAAACACAGAAATCAATATAGGTCTCAAGTCAGAACATCACAATTTCGAGTTCTAGCCTACACATATGAGTTTAGCTACTCATCGTAAAGGAATACATCGTCAAGTTTTTTGAATGAGATGAAACGAAAATACTGATGACGAACTCTCCACCAGACTGCAGCTCAACTCCAACACTTGAATCCAGCCACGAATCCACGCTCAAGCTTCTTCAATTGCAATCCTTCTCCACGCGTTCTTCTCCCCTTTCCCCCCCAAAATCCGTCTCCCTTTTCCCCCAAAATCGTCTCTCTTTCTTATTCTTTTCTCGCCTTTTTCTAGCTGAAATCGAGAGCCAGCCTCCTGAAAATATGTCTCCTCGAATTCTGTTTCATCCTTCCCGAGATTGCAAATCCGAAATTAGGAAATTCGACTGCCAGCTGGACTCGCGGACGTCTTCATCATTTAACTTCCGCGGAGGTCTGAACAATTATCAAAACTCCGTAGACCTCCGCGCATTTAATCCTTCAGGCCTATGCGCTTTGCGCTGACACAAACTTCAAGCACTTCGGACTTCATTTCTTCGATGCAAAACATCTTCTAACAGACTCCCTTTAGCCAATATTCCTTCCATGGTTTCTGAATGCACCTGAGAACGAAAACTACACACAGGTAGTGAAATAATACACAGGCAACCACTAAGAGACGGGGTTTTAACACAGAAAATAGTCGTACAACTATGACTTATCAATAGGACATCGGCATTATAGGCATAAAGGCTTATGTTGCCACATTAAATGACATTTTTGTCGCTTAAAAGCTATAAAGGTATGCTATTTAAGACTTACGTATCGCATAAAAGTTGATTTGTTGTCGCTTAAAACCTATACATTCGTGCTGTATAAGAAAGGCGTGTTGCATAAGGCTATAAACTATGTCACTTAAAAGGTCTAAGGATGTGCTATATAAGCAAACAAACCGTTGCGTAAAATATGAAAAAATTTGATAGATTTTGGCTGGTTTAGCTCAAATCCACCTGAAAAATTGAACACAAATTCTAAACAAATTTAATACACCTTGCTGTTACACATTTCCAAACATCAACGTACTTTCTTCTCACTCAAAATACAACCATTTCATACAAGTCATTATGCACAACAATTCGTAAATTGATTTATACAACTTCACATAAACAATTCACATGTAAACACTATTTTCGAACAAGTAGTTGTACAAGTAGGCAGCGATCTCATCTCGCACGTGTTGTATCTTTTCCATATCATATTCTTCTATTCCATTAGGAAAAACCCAGAACAAATAAGAAGACAATTACATCAATATATACAAAAAATGGATTTAGAACAAACCTAGAATATTGATTTAGAACATGGATTTAGAACGCAAACCTAGAACATGGATTTAGAACAAACCTAGAACATGGATTTAAAACAAACCTAGAACATTGATTTAGAACAATGGCATGAGGCTAGCATGTCTAACATATCATCATAAGTTTCAGAATGATGAACACTGATATTCATCTACAACTCCAACACCATTCTACATATGTCACCATTCTAATAGAGTAGGACGAGGCTAGCATGCTTACTTGATCAAAGTCTTCCACATATGCCCCGTTATTAGCATGAACAAATACGATTATGTCCCGCATAAATTACTTTCCTCGGGTTGTTTCGAACACTGCACGATAAATTGTTTCATTTAACACTTTATTCATGAAAAGTATAATAATATTAAAGGAAATGTTTCGTGTATGAATACCGTCACTATCTTCCACTGGATTCGACTATTAATCCTCGGGTTACATCCTTGATAGTATCGTTGCAATCCCCTAAAATAAATAATAATACGTAATTAGTGACTGTCAATACAAGTTACAAAACAATAGTAACTTCAAAACTTACGAGTCCACTAAAGCTTTCGCATCGCTGTGTTCAACGGTGGCGTGTTTTGAGGAGTTAAACCAATGGACTACACCTTGATTGGGGAAGATAACGCACAACATCCAGTGGAAACTACAATAACGAACTAATAAATTTATACAACCCATATTTCAAAAAATAGGTAATATATTACAAGTAACTTATGTACTTACTCGCTAGCATTTATATAAGGTAGAAAGTAGCAGTAATTGGGATCTTTGTCTGGCATATTAAGTCTTGCTACAAACGCCGCCAGCCTCTCATTTATGTGATTGGATGGGCTCATGCTCGTGGGATTGAAGAACCTAAACTGAACCTCTGAATCAATCATCTGATTGTATAAAAAACTACAAAATGAAAAACTGGTATAGTTAGACCTTCTGCAGCAAATGATGAACAACTAAATACAAGAATATTACCATATATATAAATCACAATCTGAGTTCGACAACGGTTTTAATGCATATATATCATGGACGGCATCTCCACCCACTGTGGAAGTGTAGTCGTCACCAAACACTTCATCATCGATGTGTACTGTAACAATGTTTCTGCCCAAGTTAAACCACATCACTACAAATTTCGGATCAAATTAGCGATAACAAGAAAGTAACGTGCGGTTATCGTAATTTAGAAATTAACGTTAACTTAACGATAACGACACACGTTATCGCATTTTTGATCGACGGAAATTAAATATGATAACGGAAAGGTAACAGCGTGCGTGTACGGTACGATAACAATACGTCGAGTTGTCGCAAATTTCACGTATCGTTATCGTAAATAATTTAAGTTAACTGTTCGATATCATTTTAATTATCGTAAATGTTGTGCGATAACAATTACGAAAACATTATTTATACTATAAAAATGAGTAACAAATGTGTAATATACTAATTAGGGTTTGTAATTAATGATAATTCTGTACATAATTGTATTAGAAATAAAACTAATTTTAATTAGACAAAATCCCTGCATTACTGAACATCCCTGTTTACACATATTACATGTTCATTACTTGTCAATGATACTAAACCAAAATATGCATCATATAGTTCCGATCATTTAGACATGATCCCAAAACATCTATTGCCCTTCAACGAACAGAAGCGCATTAATCAGAAGACTCCATGTCTTCGTCTTCATTGCGATTAGGAGGCTGAGAGCTGGTAGCTTTCAAAAGAGTCTGGGTCAAGTTGAGAATAATCTGCTGCTGCTTTTGCTGGAAATCCATCATCTGCTCATGATTTTGCTGGAGTTGCGTGACTTGTTGAGATAGAGCAGCGAGCTGCGTGCTGCTAGAGGGTTCATGGGATGCAGTGCGCAGGTAAGCTAGCCTTTGGAACTTCGAACCTTCGACTAAAGTGGCAGCAGAGGCGATGGTTAATGGAAGCCCTGTTCTGATGTTCATACCAATAATATCTGCTCCAACTTCAAAATCAACGGCTTGTGGCACATGACCATCATATTTAAGTGTATGAGCGTCGTGCGCTGCCTTAAGTTTGTGCTGACATAAACAAAAAAGAACATACATTCAGATAAATGTCACAAGCTAATAGAAGCCAAACTTATCTGTAAACTGTGCAGTAAACCATAACGCCAATTCATTCTTGTTTTTGAAAGAATGATGATATCATTAATCAAAAAGAGCAGAAACAAAGGAACAGAAACAGAGCATAAACAAAGGAACAGAAACAGCTAAAAAACAAGGCTAACACAATTGAAATCATTCTTCACTATTGATGGCAATGAAATATAATTAACATCAACACATAACTTGTTACATGAATTGAAGTAAAAAGTCATGGATGACAAGTTATAAGAAATTAGAAGCAGGTGGAAATCAATGAATCAGCCAAACAAAAATACTAACATTTCAGCACCGAAGGTCCGACAGCGATTACACGAAAATAAAAACAAGTACGAACGGAATCATATGTACGTAATAGGTAGTTTGAACTCTTACCGCTTTCTCTGCTGCATCATCAGACATATAGGATTCGTCCGGTTTTTTTTCAGCTTGTCGTACATCTCATGGCAGCAGACAACCCTCCCCATCGAAGTCCAGTTGGTGTTTTATCTTTTCCGATCAGTCCAGTGTCAATCTTTTCCCAAATGCGTCCAAGAGCCCCTTTTTTGAGCGAGCTAGTCCCTTCAATGGTTGTTGTTGTTGCTTAGATGAACCATTATGATCCATGTCTTCTGTATCCACATATGTGACATTAAACACTGATGTTACCAAATAAATACAAAAGAAAAGAACTACATAACAGAAGCACTGGTTAATATTATTGGTTGTAGCTAAGTACAATACACATAACCTGAAATCAGTTAACAACAATTCAGTGTGACTAACAAGCAGATGCGAAACATAAATTTGAATGGGGAATGGTAGTACGCACCTTTAAGAATCGTTCGAAGTTACAATGGGGAATGTTAATAGGCAACAGCACGTACAGAAATCAGAAATAACGTCAATGCAATGGAAACAATTTACCCTAACCTTATTGAAGTGAAAAAATGGGAAAAATTAAGTAACCCTAAATCTGAAATTGAAATAGGGAACACACCTCGGCTTCGAACCCTATTGCTGCGAATGGTTTGCGGTCGTTTGTTATTGCTCGCTGATGGTCGGTCGTGGATGTTTGGGGAACGTCGTGGGTCAGTCGATTTCATCGCCTCGTCGTCAGCCGTCGGGTAGAGTTTTCAGCGAATAGGTTAGATGAATGAGGAACGAGCGGATAAATGAAAGTTTGCAATTTACCTAAGCGGTAACTTGATGGCTGGAAAATAAGGGAGAGAGAGAGAGAGCGACGGAGAATGGCGGAAGATGCAGATCCAGATTTAGGCCGTTCGCGGCCACCGTCTGTGCGAGGGAGTCAAAATGGTGAAATGAAAACAGCCAAAAGGACTTCGAGTTTTTTTTTGGATAATTGATGAAATTTTTGTTTTCTACATATCAATTTTGGTTCTCGGTCTGATGAATGTAGGTTAACTATACGATAACCATGTGTCACAAATACGACGACAACAGGTTATTGTAAATATAGTCATCGTAAATGTGTCGTACAAGTTATCATATTTTTATCCGTTATCGTAAAAGTTATCCTTCCGTTGTCGCGCAATAATTACGATAACGTCCGTTATCGTAAAAATGTAATCGCTAATTTGTTCCGAAATTTGTAGTGCATGTCATACAGAAATCGGCAGTCGGCGGAATAATTTTCCACTTCATCAGTTGCAGCCGCTGGCAATCGGTAGTATAATTGCACGGTATATTCCTGAATGTCGAATGTTAGTAAATAATTCAAATAAAATCTTATAAATTAAATTATGGAAAGATGGTTCAAATATTAGATTTTATTACTTTTATGTTGTTTTCAACCAAGTGCTTCATCCATGCCACCAAATCCTCTTTCTTCTCTGCATCTCGTGTTGTCTTTAATGTCTCTCCATAGGCAATTGACAGTCCAACAATTTGACCAAGTGCACTATTGACCTTCACCTTCACCATATCTCGGGTAGTGGAAGAGAACGAAGCAATCGACCATTCATGACTCGACCGACGGCCACTTGTCGTCTCTCATCATTAAGTCCCTCTTCGATATATAATAGGTTTCTTAGCCCAGTCTAACACCCTAAACAAATTCATGTTATTTATATTTGTAAGAAAAATAAACCAACTAGTAAGGAAAAAATGAATTTAAAAATCTCCAAGTACCTTTGGTATATTCTTCCACGTGTCCGTATCCGTGGGAACATTAGTGGGGCAGTGTTGACTCTATCGATCAGATGGCTCTATGCGAATAACACTTGAACTGGGTGTCGCCCTTGATGAGGTAGAGCTAGGTAACCCAATCCTCCATGGAATGTGTGTCCCGAGTCCTCGGGTACGTCCATGGTGCTCATCTGTGCCAATAGCCTCCGTCAATATGTCACGTCGGCCTTAAGTAGAAAAATATCCTTGAGCGGCCCTTTCCACTAAATCATCCTATTATTTCAGAAAATTACCTATAGTTAGTGTATAATTAAAAAAAAATTAACTATTAAAACACACATAAGGAACTTACAATCTTTGTAGCCACTCCTTGAGATGCCTCGGAGACAAATTCTGCATTTTTTCTTATTCGTCCCCTCCTCTTCCACAAGTCATGCCTCTCTATAGAGACATTAGAGGCTTGTCCCTCTTCAATTGCCCCCTGTGAAATTAACTCAGCTTTTTTCTCTTTTGTCATGACCTCTTCCAGTTTTTTATATCCTCTTCGACCTAGGGCGTGCTTATATATAATCTTCTTGACCCGATTCTTGTTTGTGTCCTTTAATTTCTTTGCAGCTTCGGAGAGCCTCTGCTCCTTAAATGGCTTCCACTGACCGGAGTCAATATACGGATAAATTTTCAAAGCATCTTCGTTTGTTCCGTCACCATGGATGTAATCATTTGCGAGTCGTGTCTTAAATTGTTTCCACATATTGCAAGCACAACTAAGCTCTCTATTTTTATGCTCCTCGATTCCATCAAAAATTGCCTGAAAATATATATAACAAGTTGTAATTAATACCAAAGTTAGTTACCATTTTAGAAACAAATACAATGTTAGAATAAAAGTAGCTCTTACAGTTGCATCTCTCCACAATGTCTTTAAAATGTTTAGGGACCTTCCTCCAATTGGTGTAGGTGATAGGAACACGACATCGAACCAACATACCCAGGTGGCTCCTCCATTGGTCTGCATACTTCCCTGTCGGATTCCCTCTTCTATTGTATGTGACAGTGGCCTTGGTACCAAACTCCGTGTCTCTTAATGAACTTGCTCATATATACATGGCCTTTCTTCTTTCGAACTGTGTCTGAAGTGACATTATGGTCATCCTCACTACTGCTGCTGCTATGTGAAACTGCCATGATCATGAAAACATGAAATTAAATGTCAGATTAATTAATCAATAAACAAATTTATGAAATAAATAAATAACTACACAAGTCATAAATAAATAACATACACAAATTAAATTTCTTTATCAATCCATATTCCTTCTCCGTGATCTTCTCGTAACTGTATTTCATCATCAGCTTCGCTATCGTCATTCTCCACGGGAACTATCGTACAATTGGGCATGCATTCCTCAGCTAGATCTTCAGATGTATCACTGATTACTTGTTGTTTTCCGTGGAGGACAACAAACTAGTTATTATCAGAAGGGTCCCTGACGTAAAATACTTGTCTTGCTTATTTGGCCATAATGAATGGCTCATCCTTGTACCATTCTCTTCGAAAATCCACAAACGTCATTCCATATTCATCAGTACGACCGCCAAATTGTTAACCCATTTACATTTAAAAATAGGTACTCGAAACTTTACGTAATCCAACTCCCATATTTCTTCGATGACTCCAAAATAATTAATAGGAGCATATATTGGATTCTGATCTCTAGCGCTAGAAACAAGAGTGGTTTCAGCAACAAGTGTGACACCACTATTTTGCTGAACGCTGTGGTCATGACAGATGCTTGTCGTCACAGCAAATGTGCAAATAAATTTATAAGTCCGCTACTCGTGACTTAACTACTGGGTAGCAAGTGGTAAGTAGGGGTCGAACCCAAGGGAGTCAGTGTGGAAAAAATAGAACGCTTTTAACTTAAAGTCGTCCATATTCACTCGGTTGGGCTTTAGATTCTGGCAAATGCCATGTAGGCGTTGGAGGTGAGTTGCGGCAGATTCTCCTTGAGATCCTGAGAATTTTGGCAGGCTGTGTGCCACTGATGCGTTGGTGGTTATATTTTCTAATTCAGGGCTCTCATAGATACACCACAGCTGTGTCTTGAAATTAGGGGCATTTAACTCGCCCATCGTCGGTTCACGGTAGTAGTTATCTCCGTAGTAGTCATCGAACGCGGGTTCTCTTCTTGGCATGTATCGAGGTTGAGGTTGTGGTCGTGGGGGATGGATAGGAGGTTGTACTGGACCAGCTGCATTTCGGTCCTCGGGTAATTCTTGGTTTCTTCTGACTGCTTCCCTATCACGAGCTCTTCTGTTTCTGATGAGTTGTTTCGGATCGTCGACGACTGGAAACGGTACCTCATCATTCTGATCGTATAGGTTTATTTCTTCGTCATCCTGGTAGTCATGGTGACTTTCTTCGCGAGACATGGTTGTTTTGAAGCGCGTAACGATTCAAGGAACAGTTAACCGATGACTAGTTCCCCGGCAACGGCACCAATTTGACAGAACCGCTCGTCGTCAAAGCGATTGTGCAAATAAATTTATAATAGTCCGCTACTCGCAACTATACTACTGGGTAGTACTTGGTAAGTAGGGGTCGAACCCAAGGGAACTAGGGGAATAATTGTTCTTCGGGGGGGAATTACGCAGCGTGGGAACGTGTTTAAGGTCGGTTGGTTGGTTTTAAAGCTACCAGCTATTTTGATTGATTGATTGGTTGGTTTTAATACTGGAAAGTAAATTACTATTTTAATGATTAAGAGAAATGTTCGGTTTCAGGGGACTTGTATTATATCCTGTTTATCATTGACCATTAGTGAATCATCTAAGTATTCAAACGGTGAATCGAGGCTAGTTACAGCTCAAGACTTGCAACACCGGTTTAAAGCAACTCCTGTTCTATTTCAGTCTAGCGCCAATACCCTAAGGTATGCTTGCCTTGGTGCATCCACCTGATCTCACAGTTACGCTCGACCAGATGGGATTTAGGATGAGTCGAACTCCTCAGATAGCTTTGCTTGTTACAACTTCCACTACCTGAGTATGATCACGAATTCCCACAGAAGAGCTTTGCTTGTTACAGCATCCACTCAACCTTGGAAACTCTGACTATATATGGCACATAGAACAAGTTTTGAATACTAAGACTATACACTAAGTTAATAGTCTTAAAACATTTTATAATACAAGTGCGCCCCTTAGACCGAACTACTAGTTTAGCTACTATTCATCGCGCTAAACATTATACTAAGGAAATAAAACAGTTGAATAAATACGAAGAAATACTTACAACCGTTGAAGCGCCAAGGGAGCTTTCCTTTATTTCCAAAGCAAAATTACAACATTACAAATATTACAACTTCTAGAGAGAGAAGTGAATTTGAGTTGAGGTGTGTGAAATGAGGAGGAGGAGGCCTCCTTATATAGCCATGGGAGGAGGAGGAGATGGCTACAAGTGTTGCATTGTGATTGGAGGAAGAAATCAAGGGAGGAGATGGCCACATGTGGAGGAGGGAGAGGAGGCCGGCGGCTTTTGGTGGAGGAGTATGGTGGCGCCAAGTGGAGGAAGGGGAGTGGTGGAGGAGGAGGAGGTGATAGCCACCGGTGGCCGGTCACCATGTGGGGAGGAGCTCCTCCCTTGGCCACCTCCTTGAATGGTGGCCGGTCATCCTTGCCCAATGTGTGAGTTTGTACAGTTTTGTGCAGTCTTTTCACAAAACTGTCAATGTGTTTCTTCTCCGGGCTGTCTTGACTCCACTCCTGATTCTTCTGATTAATTTGCTCTGGTCAATTCAACGTCAGGATCCTTGATATCTCTTCAGTCGGCATATGATCTTGACCTTGGATTGACTCTTGTTATCTTTTCAGCTTAAAATCCTCTCCTTAGCGTGTTTTCACTTCAGTCTCTAAAATGCCCTGTAAAAATATATCGGGACTAACACGTAGACGTTAGATAGACAAACAGTCTAATTAAGGGGGTTTTACTGTGTTTCTGACTCGTATAACTTTGGTCCATCAGGTCATCTTGATCTTTTGTGTGGAAACAAAATCCGTTAATGTCATAAGCTTTCCACGTGTATACTGTTGGTGTTGGACCTAGCATAAGCTACTTTACCAAGTCATAAGACTCTTCTTCAGAGTTGGCCTGATTATTTAAAACCTCATTACGGCTCAGCCAGTTACAAAATGACCGACTGTGTTCTTTTTGTAACCACTGCTCGGATTTTCTTGAGAATGCACTCCTTAATGTGTTTAGGTGGTGCTCTATCTGGTATATGTTGCAATACATAGAAATGAGCTTTCGTCAACTCATCAAATGATGGGGTCTTGAATTTCGGACCACTTGTGCCCTTTCCATTAATCGAACAAAATGACGTGGCCTTTGAATCCCAACTGCGGCTATATTTCCCAAAAAATTAGTGCAAAATTTGACAGTCTCTTCAGTTATGTATCCTTCCACCATACACCCTTCGGGACGATGTCTATTTCTCACGTAGCTCTTTAGAATCTTCATGTACCTCTCAAAAGGGTACATCCATCTCATATGAACTAGTCCAAGAATTCAAATCTCATGCACCAAATGAACAGTAAGATTCACCATTATATCAAAAAAGCTTAGTGCGAAAAACATCTCTAGTTGGCATAGTGTAACAACAATCTGGTCCTGCAGTTTATCAAGCTCTGATGAATCAACAACCTTGGCAGACAAAGAGCTAAAAATGACACAGAGTCTTTGTACAACGGCTCTCACTTTAGGAGACAGTACACCTCTAATTGCAATAGGCAACAACTGTTGAATCAATGTACGACAGTCATGGGATTTTAATCCATTCAACCGCAGATCTTTCATTGAAACCAAGCTGGCAATATTTGAAGAGTATTCATATGGAACTTTAACTCCTTTCGATATCCACACAAACATGATTTCTCACTCTTAGAAAGAGTGGTGCATGACGGAGGCAAATATGTACGATTTTCTTTAGTTTGAGGTGCTAATTTGATACGAATGTTCATCTCCAACATATCCAGTCTCACTTTAAATCCATCCTTTGTTTTCAAAGGAATGTTTAATAAAGTACCAATCAGACTGTCACATATATTCTTTTCAACATGCACCACATCAATACAGTGTCTGATGTCAAGTGTATGCCAATAAAAGAGATCAAAAATATTGATTGCTTCTTCCATGGAGCACTGATAGCACTAAAATATATGCATTTTAGGCGACCTCTATGCTTATTGTTTCGATTATTCTATTACGATTTCACTTGCTATTTGATGCTTTGTGGTTCTTTTTAGGCAAATTACAGAGTTTAAGCTGAGAATACAAGTAGGTAGTGATTTTAGGGCAAAACCGAGCATTTTGGAGCAAGAAAACACAAGTTAGAAGTCGGAGCGCAAATTTCTCAAGGTCATGCGCTCGCATGGTTCAAAGCATGCGCTCGCATGCATGTACTTCGTTGCCCTGCTAGCCTTCGCAGCCTGGTGTGTTCGCACAATTCATCTCATGCGGCTGCACAACCCAGACCCGACGCATGAAAATCTCATGCGTTCGCACGCATGGCTCTGTGCGCTCACACTCGGTCAAATTTCCCAGCCTGCAAGAAACCATGCAAACGCATGGTCGAAAGCATGCGAACGCATGCGTTTGCGGAAAAAAAATCAGTTTCTTTTGAGGGGAATTTGGATGGTTTTTGAGAGAGGGATCGGGGGTTTTCAAAGAAAAGAAGGACGTGATGTGAGAAAAGATATAGACGGCGTTCCAGAGATAGAGAGGTCGGGAATTAAGCTAGGAAGAACTTCAACAACAAAGATCGAAGATCAGATTCTCTAGTATTCTTGAATCTCCATATCGGTTTTGAAGTTCTAAACTCTACTTTCCATATGGTTGTTTGCGCTTTTATCATTGACTTCGTTTGTAAACTCACCATGAGTGAGTAGTGACCTTGATTGGGGATCAATGGATCCCCTAGACATGTTTGTGACATTGTAAATACCTTGGATGCTAATGATGAATGAGTTTGCACATGAATCTTCTTCCTTTGAACTTAATTTCTCGAATTGCCTATAAGATGTTTGTGAAATGTTCTCAATAGGAATTCTGCTTGATCTCATGCTTGATGTAGCTCACGTTGATCATCATGACTTCAAAGAACTAAATGAAGAAGCATTAGGATTTTGTATTAGTTGGATAACTCTTTAACCTAATGAGAATTGCTTGAACTTAATAAGAACATAATTATCTAGTCAATAAAGCGCAAGTGTGAGGCTAGACATTCATATTCTATAGTGCCAATAGAACGCAAGTATGAGGTACTATGCAAGATGTAACCTATTTGTACTAAGTTGTAGCGCGAGTTGAACTTAGTACCAATGTTGCATAAGCCAATTTCTAAGCATGTGCATGTGATTTCATCATTGGTATCCTATTTCATTGTCACAACAATTGTCTAGGTGGAGAAGTGATTCCTAGTCATCTTTTAGTTGAAAGTAAATCACTTTTAGTAGATATAATCTCACTTTTGGATAGTACCTTCTACTATCATCCTCTTAGGAGAACAAACCCCCCCAAACCATAGACATTCTAGTCAGATCGTTAGCATTATTGGTTTAATCACCTATCCCTTGGGTACGACCTCGGTTCACCCCAAGTTATTACAAATGTTTTGATTGCCGTGACTTAGCATAAGTGTTTAGATTCTATTTGAATACTTAGCTATATTATCAATCGATCAAATGGCGCCGTTGCCGGGGATAGGTTAATTAACTAGGTGCTAATAGATAGTTTAGTTTGTCTACTCTTCCCTTACTTGATAGTTATTGCTTGTTTTGTGCTTAAATTGTGTTTATTTCTTTTGCCTTTCATTGCTAAGAATTTCCTTTGTTCTTGCAGGCGTTTGAATGATCACAAGATCCAAGGAACAAAAACATATAGAGCAAGGTTCAACGTCAAGTACTTCTCACCCAACCGCTAAGAGAGGGAGAGGTAGACCTCGAAGGAATCCTCCACCTCTTGCTCCTATTCCTCCTGCTTTTCAAAGTCCGAGACCTCGTCCACCTCCACTCCTAAATCCGATACATTAGACACCACCCAGATTTAGAATGTAAGATGGGGTAGAGAATCCTCCCGGCCGACAGAATAACCTTAAGGGTCAGAATCCTTTACAGAATCCTCCCGCTCCTCCAAGGAATCGGAATGACCGAAACTATAGATACGATGATGAGGATGATGAGAGGCCTATCGGGGATTACATGACCCCTACACTTGAAGGGAGTGGTTCTGCTATAGTACCTCTGGAAGAGGATGCATTTGATTTTGATATGCAGTCTTCTTTAGTCCACATGGTGAGTAATGATCAGTACCACGGAATTGGAAATCCTTCTACTCACTTGGCTAATTTCCAAGAGTATTGCCGTACTTACAAGCCAAGAGATGTGCCCGCGGAGTATGTATACATGAAGCTTTTTCCCTCTTCGCTGACCGGAGATGCAAAAGAACGGTTGCAAAACCAAGAAGCGGGATCTTTTAGGACTTGGAATGAGCTAGCGAATGCTTTTCTTGCCAAGTTTTTTCCACCGTCAAGAACAAAGAAGTTCACAGATTATATATTGACCTTTTCTCAGAGGGATAATAAGTTGTTTCATCAGGCTTACGACCGATTCAAGCTCTATTTGAGGGAGTGCCCTCACCATAATTTTCGAAAGGCGGACCTTATGAGGTACTTTTATCTCGGCATGAACAAAGATGCCAAAAGCCAAATGGACATAGCTAGTGGCGGTGCGATCATGGATTTACCGGCAAGCCAAGGATTCAAAGTCATAGATAAGATCGCTACAAATTCTGATAGATACCAAGGAGTTGATCACAAGAAGATGGCTAAGTCTAGAGAAGATTCTTCCAGTTATGTGACTAAAGATCAGTTTGGTGATTTGGTCAAGAAAATGGATAGTATGATAATTATGGTTAATGCTTTGGATGTATCTAAACCAGAGAATGACAAAGGGAAGAATCCGATCCAACAACCTTGTTTTCTATGCTCTAGTACGAAGCACTCTATGAAGGCCTGTCCCGATGGGAAATACGAAGATGATGAGGATGTTTGCGAAGAGGCGCATTATGTCCATCAACAAAGGAATTATGCTCCAAATCCTAGTCCTCCTACAAGAAACTATGAGCCTCCTCAAAGGAGAATGCCCAACAACCCCAGTTTCCCTTCTAAGCCTCAAGGGCAAAATAACTACCAAGGGAATTACCAAAGACAAGGGTATGGCTACAACCAAAATCAAGGGAAGAATTCTTACTCTAATCATGGCCAAAGTTCCAACCAAAATCAGGGGCAAAATTCTCAATATTCCAACCAAGGGAACTATCAAAGGCCTTATCAAGCCAAACCCCCTATGAATGACCATTGGACTTCTCATCAACAATGACAAGCTTCTTCTAACACTGAAGATAATGCGATGATGTCTATGATGGCGCAAATGTTAGAAAATCAAAAGGAGACTAACAAGAGGATGGAGCAATTAGAAGCTGATAACAAAATGCTTGAGAATCAAGTGGCTCAACAAGCCATAGCTTTGAAGCAATTTGGGAAGCTCCCTTCTCAACCGGATGTAAATTCCACCGAGCATATCAATTCCATCACATGAAAGAATGGAAGAGTCCTGCCTACTCCTCAAGGAAAACCGAGTCCTAATTGATGTTCCCATGAATGTCATGGCTTTGGCAAAATGGATTTAGACAGTTCTAGTAGGAGTTCAAGGAGTGTTCAATCGACTACTGGAACTCGCATACAGCAGATCTGAAGATAAGACGTTTCCTAATCTGGATGATCGAAGATCTGATCTGATTGGAGTCGGCTCAACAATAAATTAGAGGATCAGATATTCAAATGAATATCCACTCATCAATTAGGAGTCGATTAAGAAGATTTGGAATTACTTGGTGATAAAGAAATATCGAGATCTTCTTGAAGATTGGAATGAAGATCTGAATATCCAGAAGATATCGACGAGATTATCTGATTGGGATCAATCGACAAGTCATCGTGAGAGAATAAATATTCAGATAAATATTCTCACATCAGTTAGAACCAGATTCGTAATGACTTGGCGAGAAAGAAAGATCAAGATCTTCATAGAGATTGGATTGGAAATATCCATCGAATATTTAGGAATATTTCCTAAATATTCGATAAGGATATTTGGAACAGATTTGGACATTCGCCTATGCATATAAATACAAGGATAGAGCGACCAGATCTGTGTCGCTTCCTGAGAGAAAAGAAGAACACGAGAGTTCGTGAGATTGGAGGAGAAGCGGCCGCCGGTTGATTATTCCACACCGGAATATCAACGGGGAAGTAACAGTCTGTTCAGTGTGCTGTTCAGACTGTTCTTGAAGGGCAACAAAGCGCACACAGACACGGTGATCAAGATACGTCTTTGAGAGAAGGCGACTGGGCTTCTGGGAGGTCCAAGACTAGGCCGAGAGGGAAGTATCGTCCTACCCATAAGGGATTGAGGGGAGCTGCGGTGAACCGAGATTGCAAATCCCAGAGACGGAGAATTAGAGGCTAGGCGATTACAAACAAGGTGTTGTGTAAGAGTAAGACCACTTGTAGCTCTAATCTCGTAATACAATTTGTGTCCCTTTTAGGGTGTGGGAAACCCCCCAGAGTAGGAGAGGCCGAACTGGGTTATCATATCGTGTGTGCTCATGTTTGTTCTATTTTCGGTTCTGTCTGCTAAGTTGTTCCAGTCTCTGTTTGAACACAACCTGAAACTGTCCAACAAGTGTTCGAGACGTAGTTCGAACACCATCTAGAACTCGTCTTGACTTAGACAAGTAGATTTCAATTGGTATCAGAGCAGACACTCGACATACAGAGTGTGATCCGGTGACTGTTCAAGATGAGTTTGAAGGAAGGACAGAGCACTAACCGACCACCGTTGCTTGAAGGGTTGAATTATCCATATTGGAAATCCAAGATGAAAGCCTTTCTAAAATCCCTCGATGAAAGGGCTTGGACAACTGTAATGATAGGATGGACATAACCCATGATGGCCAACCCTGAAGGAGCTGTTATGCCAAAACCTGAAGCCCTGTGGTCTGAAGCAGATGATGTAGCGGCTGTTGGGAATTCAAAGGCCCTGAATGCAATATTCTATGGAGTGGACGAGAATGTGTTCAAACTGATTGCTGAATGTGAGGTGGCTAAGGAAGCATGGGATATTCTCAGAATAGCGTATGAGGGTCCAGACAGTAAATCTAACGATGAGGAAAAAGAGCATGAGAATGTCAATCTCGTCGGACTTGTAGTAACTATTGAAGACTGCAGTGAGACAAGTGGAAATCCATACTCAAGTGCACTATCTGAACAGCCTGTTGACAGATGCTTGTCGTCACAGCAAATGTGCAAATAAATTTATAAGTCCGCTACTCGCGACTTTACTACTGGGTAGCAAGTGGTAAGTAGGGGTCGAACCCAAGGGAGTCAGTGTGGATTAGTTGTTTTTACGGAATTGTCACGAAAGTAAATACAGTTGGTGGTTGAGTTTGAGTGTGTTTTGAGAACTGAAAGTAAATTACAACAATTGATAATGGACTGTAAGGAAAGTATTCGGTTTTAGGGGCCTTGTATTATAATTGTTTATCATCGACCGCTAATGATCATACCAAGTGGTCAAAGATGAATTGAGGCTATTTCTAGCGCAAGACATGATCATGCTAAATGTTCAAAGATGAATCGAGGCTATTCCTAGCACAAGACTTGCAACATCATTAAAAACACTTGTTCTAAGCAAAACTAATTCCTCCTTTCGAAGTATCTTAGCCGTAAGTGCATCCATTTGGTCCCTTTGGTCCAGTTTTCAAATGGTTGACTTGACCTTAGACATTCTAACTTTTATATATGGCACATAGAACAAGTATCGAACATAAAGGTATACTAAGAGTAAAGTCTAAAACATTTATAATACAAGTACACACCCTTAAACCGAATAATTAATTTAGCTACTAATCATGGCAGTGGTTATCATAACTATGAACTTGGAAATAAACAACAGTTTAGCAAGACAATTAAATAAATAAAAGAAGACTTACAAAACCGTTGAAGCGCCAAGGATCAAGCTTTGATTCCCAAAGTAATATTACATGATTAATATTACATGATTAGTGCCCAAAATTCTAGAGAGATAAGTGAATTATTGTGGTAGTGATGATACAAATGAGGAGGAGAAGCCTCATATTTATAGGCTAAGGGAATGAAGATGGATGGATGAGATGAAGCCATGTGCATTTTGATCCAAGGGAGGAGGAGGGAGGAGCAAGGAGGAGGTGCCACATGGGGTGAATAGGAAAGCCGCCGGCTGCTATGGGAGGAGAGGAGGAGGAGCCGCCATGTGTCCCTCCATGTGAGGAGGAGCATCCCTTCTAGAAGCTTGTAACCTCTTCACAAAAGTCATCGGTTTGACCGGATCTGACCGGAGCTTTGGCCGGAGCTTCTTGGATTTTGGAGAGTGTATTTTGAATGAAAATGTCATTCTAAGATGATCTCAAGAAGGAACCTAAGCCAAATTCCGCTTGGAACATGGTCGAAATCTCAAATCCGATGAAATTGCCCTTGTTTGGCCTTTACCGGGCTCGGTGCTTTTGCCTTGCGTTCTTGTCCATTTGCCGACGGTTCTAGAATATTTGAGTGATTCCAAGTGGGTTCCATGAAGGATGTTAAGGCTGATTTGGAGTGTAGCATGGTCGTGACCTGGAATGACTCGTTCTTCATTTTCCGCTTAAAAACTCCTCCTTAGCGTGTTTTCTCTCTAGAGTCCAAAATACCCTGTAGAAATAAATCGGGACTAACAAGTAGAAGTTAAATAGACCAACAGTCTAATTTGGTGGGTTTTACTGTGTTTTTGATTCGTATAATTATGGTCCATCAGATTACCCCACACTTTTAGTTGTTCGTCCCGAACAATGCTATTCAAGGGCGTGCACACAATCAATGTAAAAACTTTGAATATGAAAGTGAGACTATGAACTAGATTTATCCTAGTTCATGCATTACTACTTATTACTAAATTAAACTGTGTAAATAAGTAGAAGTAACTTGATACGTGTACCTTCGTGCCGAGATGCAAATTATATTGGATGTTTCGGGAGATAGCCCTTTTTAGGCTCCTGGACTGCAATCTTGGGATCGTCTCGCACTATATGGTTTTCTTGTAGCTTTCTCTAACACGTGATTCGATTCGGGTTTCAGTGAGTTGAGCCTTTTTGATTTTCTTTTTTGGCGAGGGATTGCTTTTTTGTTGTAGTGAATCGGCTTTTGGCCTTTGATTTGACTTTTTGAGTTCTTCACTTTTTGTTCGGTTAAAACCTTCACATTTTTGGGCCTTTGGCCTCTTGATTTGCTTCATTGAGCTTTTCGCCTTTTTGTGACTGCTAGTCCATTTTCTCAAGCCTTTTTGGGAGGTCCAATCATCGCCCGCAAGCCTATGGAAATACCTCCCCGCTCCTCTCTTTTTTGCCGTTTTCGCGCGGGTCAAGGTGAGGGTCGCTCAACTATTTTCTCGGCTACTTTGACTGTCGTTTTTGCGCGGGTCAAGATGAGGGTCGCTCATCTATTTTCTCGGCTACTTTGACCGGAGATAGGACGGTTTGATTCCCGTCCTCGCCTTTTGCATTGCATGGCGGAGATGACTTCAATCTTCACTGAAACCCGAAGTGCAGCCTCCACTGACTTCAAAAACCATATAGTTTGATCTGATCCTTTGATTGCTTGCCAAGCCTCTCTAGGGCAGTTTATGTCAACTCCACATCCCTAGTTATCTCAGCACAAAGGACAAATGGAAAGTTACATTCTAAGTTTTTAAACAGTTGAATTTTCACAAGGTTAATGCATGAATTTTGGTCTATCTTTTTCACATTCTCAAGTTCATATTTTCAAAAAGATACTACTAAAAGAAAAAGAAAAAGAAAAAGAAAAACATGTTTACTATGCACACATGCAGTTCTCACCCCACACTTTTGAACGAAGTCGTGCCTTTCAGCACTACTTAGTTCAAAAGCCATGCAAGCAGATGTTATACGAGAAGGAAATGATATTAAGGAAAAGGAAAGAACAAACTCCCTTTAAGGTGTCGAGTGAATCGACATGGCACGAGGCTGGATAATCGAGGGAGTTCGGCTGGGGCCTTGAACTCTGAGCGTAGCCCTGACTGGCTTAATGTTGCACCCAAGTCCGATTCCTAAATAGTCAAATCTTCTATGCACCAAGTGGGTGAGAGCGACTTATTGATAAAAACTAAAGACAGAAAATAAAAAGACAGAAAATAAAGTGCAGAAAGTAAGATAGTGTCGGGTTACCTCCCGACCAGTGCACTTGTTTAACGTCGTTGGCTCGACAGTACCTCAATCATGGATCATAAGGTCGGATCCCAAGGGTGAGTGAGGTCAAACTTCTTCTCGGCAGCCCTTTTGCTCCGAGAGGGTGAGGTTTCCTTGACCATAGCTGCTGGTCCAATGCGTCGTGCTTGCTTGTTACTCCTTCCGGGTTTCCATTCTTTCAGCCCATGCCTTTGCCGCCTCTTCATGTTTGAATAGTTGGCACTTTCGCGAGTTTGGAATTTGGGTTTTGTGCCTTCAAACATCGGCGACCACAGGCATGTTCCCATGTGAGGCCTCTTCTTGGTGGTAGCTACGAATGGTTGTCTTGGAATGATTGAGTTCCCGG
This sequence comes from Rhodiola kirilowii, assembly GCA_033675215.1. Lineage (NCBI taxonomy): Eukaryota > Viridiplantae > Streptophyta > Magnoliopsida > Saxifragales > Crassulaceae > Rhodiola > Rhodiola kirilowii. The sequence continues at coordinate 19,343,617 of CM066199.1, forward strand.
GTGGTTTTTTTGGCTTGTGACGAGAGAGATTTCCTTTGTCGGCTTTTTTGGCTCATGCTCTGCCTCCAACTCCCCTTGTACCGCATCGTCATTGATTATATGATCTTCGGTGGCTATGATCGGCATAAAATACGAAGGTTTGAGTTGAGGCACTTCAACCATGAGGACTAGGTCTGTTTCAGGTGCTCCGACAGTGAGGATTAGGTCTTTCTCGGACAGTTCGGCAATGAGGTCCGGGACTTCCTCGGATGCTTCGAGCGCAAGTACCGGGCCTGGCTTGATTTCTTCGGCCGCTTCAGCAGTGAGGTTCGGGACTTCTGTAGGTTCGGCAGTTAGGATAGTGATTTCCTCGGATGGATTGGTGATAAGGACCGGGTCTGATTGGGGCAGTTCTTCTTCGGTTATTTGCGGGTCCTCATCCTCAGTCGGCTCCTCGGGTTCAGCCGTGAATTGGTGCATCAATGCACTCAATTGCTGCATGTCTGTGGCCAATTGCTGGGTGCTACCTGCCAGCTCCTTTTCTGCCGCCCATAGTTCAGTTTTGGCCCTGATTTGTTGCATCGTGTTGTCCAACTGCTGGATGCTAGATGCCAGCTCCGTTATACCGTCCTCGATTGGCTCGGCCTGATCTTGGCTTGGTCTTGACCTCGCAGCCAAATCGTTTATTAATTTCCAAAGATCATCCTCGGTTAAGTCCCACATTGATCCTCCTGCTGCATTATTTAGCTGGTCCCACTCATGTGGCAACATTCCACAGAGAAACTTTGTTTGAAGATCGAAATTGGTGAATCCATGGTGCGGGCAGCTCGTCACAATGGAATCGAAGTACCATAAGTACTCATCCAATGTTTCGTCCCGGGATTGCGTTATTTTGTTGATCTTCTCGCGGATTTCAAGTTCGAAAGGTGGTGGGGAAAACTCCGCATTGTTCCAAGGTTCCATTCCGTAGTAGTACGACTTGGTGAATTGCATTATAAAAGAAAAACGAAAAAAATAGAACAACTATTCCGATGCACAACTCCCCGGCAACGGTGCCAATTTGACAGATGCTTGTCGTCACAGCAAATGTGCAAATAAATTTATAAGTCCGCTACTCGCGACTTTACTACTGGGTAGCAAGTGGTAAGTAGGGGTCGAACCCAAGGGAGTCAGTGTGGATTAGTTGTTTTTACGGAATTGTCACGAAAGTAAATACAGTTGGTGGTTGAGTTTGAGTGTGTTTTGAGAACTGAAAGTAAATTACAACAATTGATAATGGACTGTAAGGAAAGTATTCGGTTTTAGGGGCCTTGTATTATAATTGTTTATCATCGACCGCTAATGATCATACCAAGTGGTCAAAGATGAATTGAGGCTATTTCTAGCGCAAGACATGATCATGCTAAATGTTCAAAGATGAATCGAGGCTATTCCTAGCACAAGACTTGCAACATCATTAAAAACACTTGTTCTAAGCAAAACTAATTCCTCCTTTCGAAGTATCTTAGCCGTAAGTGCATCCATTTGGTCCCTTTGGTCCAGTTTTCAAATGGTTGACTTGACCTTAGACATTCTAACTTTTATATATGGCACATAGAACAAGTATCGAACATAAAGGTATACTAAGAGTAAAGTCTAAAACATTTATAATACAAGTACACACCCTTAAACCGAATAATTAATTTAGCTACTAATCATGGCAGTGGTTATCATAACTATGAACTTGGAAATAAACAACAGTTTAGCAAGACAATTAAATAAATAAAAGAAGACTTACAAAACCGTTGAAGCGCCAAGGATCAAGCTTTGATTCCCAAAGTAATATTACATGATTAATATTACATGATTAGTGCCCAAAATTCTAGAGAGATAAGTGAATTATTGTGGTAGTGATGATACAAATGAGGAGGAGAAGCCTCATATTTATAGGCTAAGGGAATGAAGATGGATGGATGAGATGAAGCCATGTGCATTTTGATCCAAGGGAGGAGGAGGGAGGAGCAAGGAGGAGGTGCCACATGGGGTGAATAGGAAAGCCGCCGGCTGCTATGGGAGGAGAGGAGGAGGAGCCGCCATGTGTCCCTCCATGTGAGGAGGAGCATCCCTTCTAGAAGCTTGTAACCTCTTCACAAAAGTCATCGGTTTGACCGGATCTGACCGGAGCTTTGGCCGGAGCTTCTTGGATTTTGGAGAGTGTATTTTGAATGAAAATGTCATTCTAAGATGATCTCAAGAAGGAACCTAAGCCAAATTCCGCTTGGAACATGGTCGAAATCTCAAATCCGATGAAATTGCCCTTGTTTGGCCTTTACCGGGCTCGGTGCTTTTGCCTTGCGTTCTTGTCCATTTGCCGACGGTTCTAGAATATTTGAGTGATTCCAAGTGGGTTCCATGAAGGATGTTAAGGCTGATTTGGAGTGTAGCATGGTCGTGACCTGGAATGACTCGTTCTTCATTTTCCGCTTAAAAACTCCTCCTTAGCGTGTTTTCTCTCTAGAGTCCAAAATACCCTGTAGAAATAAATCGGGACTAACAAGTAGAAGTTAAATAGACCAACAGTCTAATTTGGTGGGTTTTACTGTGTTTTTGATTCGTATAATTATGGTCCATCAGATTACCCCACACTTTTAGTTGTTCGTCCCGAACAATGCTATTCAAGGGCGTGCACACAATCAATGTAAAAACTTTGAATATGAAAGTGAGACTATGAACTAGATTTATCCTAGTTCATGCATTACTACTTATTACTAAATTAAACTGTGTAAATAAGTAGAAGTAACTTGATACGTGTACCTTCGTGCCGAGATGCAAATTATATTGGATGTTTCGGGAGATAGCCCTTTTTAGGCTCCTGGACTGCAATCTTGGGATCGTCTCGCACTATATGGTTTTCTTGTAGCTTTCTCTAACACGTGATTCGATTCGGGTTTCAGTGAGTTGAGCCTTTTTGATTTTCTTTTTTGGCGAGGGATTGCTTTTTTGTTGTAGTGAATCGGCTTTTGGCCTTTGATTTGACTTTTTGAGTTCTTCACTTTTTGTTCGGTTAAAACCTTCACATTTTTGGGCCTTTGGCCTCTTGATTTGCTTCATTGAGCTTTTCGCCTTTTTGTGACTGCTAGTCCATTTTCTCAAGCCTTTTTGGGAGGTCCAATCATCGCCCGCAAGCCTATGGAAATACCTCCCCGCTCCTCTCTTTTTTGCCGTTTTCGCGCGGGTCAAGGTGAGGGTCGCTCAACTATTTTCTCGGCTACTTTGACTGTCGTTTTTGCGCGGGTCAAGATGAGGGTCGCTCATCTATTTTCTCGGCTACTTTGACCGGAGATAGGACGGTTTGATTCCCGTCCTCGCCTTTTGCATTGCATGGCGGAGATGACTTCAATCTTCACTGAAACCCGAAGTGCAGCCTCCACTGACTTCAAAAACCATATAGTTTGATCTGATCCTTTGATTGCTTGCCAAGCCTCTCTAGGGCAGTTTATGTCAACTCCACATCCCTAGTTATCTCAGCACAAAGGACAAATGGAAAGTTACATTCTAAGTTTTTAAACAGTTGAATTTTCACAAGGTTAATGCATGAATTTTGGTCTATCTTTTTCACATTCTCAAGTTCATATTTTCAAAAAGATACTACTAAAAGAAAAAGAAAAAGAAAAAGAAAAACATGTTTACTATGCACACATGCAGTTCTCACCCCACACTTTTGAACGAAGTCGTGCCTTTCAGCACTACTTAGTTCAAAAGCCATGCAAGCAGATGTTATACGAGAAGGAAATGATATTAAGGAAAAGGAAAGAACAAACTCCCTTTAAGGTGTCGAGTGAATCGACATGGCACGAGGCTGGATAATCGAGGGAGTTCGGCTGGGGCCTTGAACTCTGAGCGTAGCCCTGACTGGCTTAATGTTGCACCCAAGTCCGATTCCTAAATAGTCAAATCTTCTATGCACCAAGTGGGTGAGAGCGACTTATTGATAAAAACTAAAGACAGAAAATAAAAAGACAGAAAATAAAGTGCAGAAAGTAAGATAGTGTCGGGTTACCTCCCGACCAGTGCACTTGTTTAACGTCGTTGGCTCGACAGTACCTCAATCATGGATCATAAGGTCAGATCCCAAGGGTGAGTGAGGTCAAACTTCTTCTCGGCAGCCCTTTTGCTCCGAGAGGGTGAGGTTTCCTTGACCATAGCTGCTGGTCCAATGCGTCGTGCTTGCTTGTTACTCCTTCCGGGTTTCCATTCTTTCAGCCCATGCCTTTGCCGCCTCTTCATGTTTGAATAGTGGGCACTTTCGCGAGTTTGGAATTTGGGTTTTGTGCCTTCAAACATCGGCGACCACAGGCATGTTCCCATGTGAGGCCTCTTCTTGGTGGTAGCTACGAATGGTTGTCTTGGAATGATTGAGTTCCCGGGTGGTTTTTCTTGGCTTGTGACGAGAGAGATTTCTTTTGTCGGCTTTTTTGGCTCATGCTCTGCCTCCAACTCCCCTTGTACCGCATCGTCATTGATTATATGATCTTCGGTGGCTATGATCGGCATAAAATACGAAGGTTTGAGTTGAGGCACTTCGACCATGAGGACTAGGTCTGTTTCAGGTGCTCCGACAGTGAGGATTAGGTCTTTCTCAGACAGTTCGGCAATGAGGTCCGGGACTTCCTCGGATGCTTCGAGCGCAAGTACCGGGCCTGGCTTGATTTCTTCGGCCGCTTCAGCAGTGAGGTTCGGGACTTCTGTAGGTTCGGCAGTTAGGATAGTGATTTCCTCGGATGGATTGGTGATAAGGACCGGGTCTGATTGGGGCAGTTCTTCTTCGGTTATTTGCGGGTCCTCATCCTCAGTCGGCTCCTCGGGTTCAGCCGTGAATTGGTGCATCAATGCACTCAATTGCTGCATGTCTGTGGCCAATTGCTGGGTGCTAGCTGCCAGCTCCTTTTCTGCCGCCCATAGTTCAGTTTTGGCCCTGATTTGTTGCATCGTGTTGTCCAACTGCTGTATGCTAGATGCCAGCTCCGTTATACCGTCCTCGATTGGCTCGGCCTGATCTTGGCTTGGTCTTGACCTCGCGGCCAAATCGTTTATTAATTTCCAAAGATCATCCTCGGTTAAGTCCCACATTGATCCTCCTGCTGCATTATTTAGCTGGTCCCACTCATGTGGCAACATTCCACAGAGAAACTTTGTTTGAAGATCGAAATTGGTGAATCCATGGTGCGGGCAGCTCGTCACAATGGAATCGAAGTACCATAAGTACTCATCCAATGTTTCGTCCCGGGATTGCGTTATTTTGTTGATCTTCTCGCGGATTTCAAGTTCGAAAGGTGGTGGGGAAAACTCCGCATTGTTCCAAGGTTCCATTCCGTAGTAGTACGACTTGGTGAATTGCATTATAAAAGAAAAACGAAAAAAATAGAACAACTATTCCGATGCACAACTCCCCGGCAACGGCGCCAATTTGACAGATGCTTGTCGTCACAGCAAATGTGCAAATAAATTTATAAGTCCGCTACTCGCGACTTTACTACTGGGTAGCAAGTGGTAAGTAGGGGTCGAACCCAAGGGAGTCAGTGTGGATTAGTTGTTTTTACGGAATTGTCACGAAAGTAAATACAGTTGGTGGTTGAGTTTGAGTGTGTTTTGAGAACTGAAAGTAAATTACAACAATTGATAATGGACTGTAAGGAAAGTATTCGGTTTTAGGGGCCTTGTATTATAATTGTTTATCATCGACCGCTAATGATCATACCAAGTGGTCAAAGATGAATTGAGGCTATTTCTAGCGCAAGACATGATCATGCTAAATGTTCAAAGATGAATCGAGGCTATTCCTAGCACAAGACTTGCAACATCATTAAAAACACTTGTTCTAAGCAAAACTAATTCCTCCTTTCGAAGTATCTTAGCCGTAAGTGCATCCATTTGGTCCCTTTGGTCCAGTTTTCAAATGGTTGACTTGACCTTAGACATTCTAACTTTTATATATGGCACATAGAACAAGTATCGAACATAAAGGTATACTAAGAGTAAAGTCTAAAACATTTATAATACAAGTACACACCCTTAAACCGAATAATTAATTTAGCTACTAATCATGGCAGTGGTTATCATAACTATGAACTTGGAAATAAACAACAGTTTAGCAAGACAATTAAATAAATAAAAGAAGACTTACAAAACCGTTGAAGCGCCAAGGATCAAGCTTTGATTCCCAAAGTAATATTACATGATTAATATTACATGATTAGTGCCCAAAATTCTAGAGAGATAAGTGAATTGTTGTGGTAGTGATGATACAAATGAGGAGGAGAAGCCTCATATTTATAGGCTAAGGGAATGAAGATGGATGGATGAGATGAAGCCATGTGCATTTTGATCCAAGGGAGGAGGAGGGAGGAGCAAGGAGGAGGTGCCACATGGGGTGAATAGGAAAGCCGCCGGCTGCTATGGGAGGAGAGGAGGAGGAGCCGCCATGTGTCCCTCCATGTGAGGAGGAGCATCCCTTCTAGAAGCTTGTAACCTCTTCACAAAAGTCATCGGTTTGACCGGATCTGACCGGAGCTTTGGCCGGAGCTTCTTGGATTTTGGAGAGTGTATTTTGAATGAAAATGTCATTCTAAGATGATCTCAAGAAGGAACCTAAGCCAAATTCCACTTGGAACATGGTCGAAATCTCAAATCCGATGAAATTGCCCTTGTTTGGCCTTTACCGGGCTCGGTGCTTTTGCCTTGCGTTCTTGTCCATTTGCCGACGGTTCTAGAATATTTGAGTGATTCCAAGTGGGTTCCATGAAGGATGTTAAGGCTGATTTTGAGTGTAGCATGGTCGTGACCTGGAATGACTCGTTCTTCATTTTCCGCTTAAAAACTCCTCCTTAGCGTGTTTTCTCTCTAGAGTCCAAAATACCCTGTAGAAATAAATCGGGACTAACAAGTAGAAGTTAAATAGACCAACAGTCTAATTTGGTGGGTTTTACTGTGTTTTTGATTCGTATAATTATGGTCCATCTCCTGTTGACGATGCATCAAGCAGTGATGACGAAGGAATTACTCATGAGACATCGGCCGAGACGTACAAGGAACTCTATGAGAAGTGCCTATTGGTGATTGGCCTGAACAAGAAGCTCACAGAAACAGTGGCAAGCCTGACAGAAGAAAAAGATAAAAAAGTGGCAGGTGGTTGAACTTCTCGTTGCCCAGAAGGTGGAACACCAGGAGGAAATATCTGCTTTGAAGCACGAGATGATTGGAATGAATCAAGAACACTCGTCACTTCTTGCACAGAAGGTGAAACTGCTAGACACCGTATCGGTTCTGAAAGCTGAAATGGAGAAAAATAGAGAAACACAACCCACAGGCTTGGTGGAGCTAAGGAGAAAGAATGCTGAGTTGCACATCCTCAAAGAAGTTCATATCAATATGACAGGTAATCCTCAATATCTCATCAATGTTAAACCTATTTGCAAGCGTCAGTTTGTCACTTTTGGAGATGGAGGGAAGGGCCAGGTGATCGGCTGTGCGACATTGAAGGTTCCGGATCTATGATGGACCATAATTGTATAAATCATAAACATAGTTAAACCCACCAAATTAGACTCTTTGTCTATTTAAATTTTGCTTGTTAGTTCCGATATTTATCTACAGGGTATTTTGAAGTCTAGAGAGAATACAGGCTAAGGAGGAGTTTTAAAGCTGAAAATAAATTACGAGTCATTCCAGGTCACGACCAATTTTTGACTTTCAAGAACCTGACGTGGAATCACTCAAAACAAGTCCAACCGAAGAGCAACCAGAGTCAGTCCGGAGCTGAAAGGACCGATGGCTTTTTGGGATGAGATCACAAAACTCACTCCATCACTCTCCTCCCTCCATGTGGCCGGTGGCTAAGCCACAAGCCTCACCTTCTTTGCCATGTGGCCAGCGGCTTTGGGAGGTGATGACATCACCCGATGGCTTTGAGCTCCTCCTCCCATCTTGTGACATGTGGTGGCTTCTCCTCCACATCTCTCACTCCCCATGCCTATAAATAGAGCTCCCCTCCTCCTTCTATCATCATCCCACAATCCCATCCTCAAACACCACAATCACTTATCTCTCTAGGTTGAGAGCACAATCCTTGTAACACTTTACTTTGGAATCGAAGTTGGATCTTGAGCACTCTTATCAGTTTTTGTAAGTACTCTTTTCTTTACTTTACTGTCTTTCAAAGTACTTTACTTTCCTGTCTTTACTTTCAAATACTTTACTTTACTATCTTTCAAAAACCTTTACTTTTTCAAGTACTTAGTTATGATGTCCTGTTCCATGGATATTCGTAGCTAAACCCTTCATTCGGTTAAAGGGGTGTACTTGTATCATACAATGTTTTAGATCCTTCTCTTAGTGCCTCTTTGTGTTCAACTTGTTCTAGGTGCCATATATTAGGTCAGAATTCCATTGGTTGAGTGAATGCTTGGAAGAGCAAAGCTCTGCCATGGATTCGTGATCTTCCGTGGATAAGTGGAGGTTCGGAAGAACACAACTTATCTGTGTAAGTCAACCTCTTTAAAACATTATTTGGTTTATCAGGAATGATGATCAAATGGATGCACATACTAGAACAAGAGTTCTTTGTCTTGCAAAAGACTAGACGGTGTGGCAAGTCATGTGCTAGGAATAGCCTTGATTCACTTTTGAACACTTAGTATGATCATTAGAGGTCAATGATAAACAAAAATATGATACAAGGCCCCTGAAACCGAATCTTTCCTTTAATTGCAATATCAACTGTTACTTTACCTTTCAATACTAAAAACCAAAAACAACCCCCGACTGCTTTATTTAATCCCCCATCCGAAAGAACAATTAATCCACTAACTCCCTTGGGTTCGACCCGTACTTACCACTGACTACCCAAAATAGTTAAGTCGCGAGTATCGGAGGTATAAATTTGTTTTTGCACAGAGAACATCACACCTTAACGACAGTGCGGTGGGCTCCGTCAAAACTGGCGCCGTTGCCGGGGAGTTAGCAAATGGATAGTTGTTCTTTTTCCTCTTGTACATAATTCACCATGTCTTCCTTCTTTGGAAGCGAACCTTCGTACTATGAGGAATTTTCCCCACCATCCTTCAAACTTAAAATCCGCGAGAAGATCAACAACCTAGAGCAATCCCGGGACGAAACTTTGGACGAGTACTTATGGTACTTCGATTCCCTTGTAACGAGCTGCCCGCACCATGGATTCACTAACGACGATCTTCTTCAAAGATTTCTTGGCGGGATGCTGCCGCATGAGTGGAATTGGCTTAATGATGCGGCGGGAGGCTCGGTGAATAACTTAGCCTAGGCTGATCTGTGGGACCTGATAAATGATTTGGCCGCGAGGTCAAGATCAAGACAAGAATAGGCCAACACGATGGACCAAATCCAGGTCAAAAGCGACGAATCATGGGTGGCTCAAAAAGAAACATCAAACCAGTTCTGGGACCTCATTAACAAGCTACCCTTATCAGTACCGGTACACATTTTCGAAATGCCCGAGGAAGCCCAGGTCCACATTACCGAGTCACTCGAGGACACGGAGGAAGAATTGGCAGCTAGCATCCAGCAAATGAGTGCCCCGATACACCAAGACGAGGTAGAAAATGAGGAATTCTGGGCGGCTACACAACTGATCTGGGACCGCATTGCCAAACTGCCCAAATCAATTTCGGGCCTAACTGAAGAGTTGCCCGAGACATACCCAAACCTCAGTACCGAACTGCCCAAAACAGACCCGGACCTCAGTATGATTGGCCCCGGAGACCATATAAATGACGAGGATGAGGACCCATGGTTGCCTGAAGAAGAGCTCCATTCAGATTATCCCTGGGAGTTAGAAGAAGAACTGCCCAAATCAGGCCCGGTCCTTATCACCAATCCATCCGAGGAAATCACAGTCCTAACTGCCGAGCCAACAGAAGTCCCGAACCTCACTACCACAGCGGCCGAAGAAATCAAGCCAGGCCCGGTCCTTGCGCTCGGAGCACCCGAGGAAGTCCCGGACCTCATTGCCGAACTGTCCGAGAAAGACCTGATCCTCACTGTCGGAGCACCTGAAACAGACCCAGTCCTCATGGTCAAAGTGCCCCAACTTAATCCTTCGTGTTTTATGCCGATCATAGCCACCAAAGATCATATAATCAATAATGATGAGGTGCAAGGGGAGTTAGAGGAGGATCATGAGCCAAAAAAGCTGACAAAGGAACTCTCACTCGTCACAAGCCAAGGAAAACCGCCTGAAAACTCACTCGTTCCAAGACAACCATCCATCACTGCCACAATGAAGAGGATTGGCAGAGGCGCATGCTTAATGTTGCCTACATTTAATGGCACAAAACCAAACTTCCAAACTCGCAAAGGTGCCAACTATTCAAACATGAAAAAGCGGCAAAGACATGGGCCGAAAGAATGGAAACCCGGAAGGAGAAGCAAGAGAGCACGACTCCATGGACCAGCATCTATGATCAAGGGAGCCTCACCTTCTCGGAGCTATGAAAAGAAGAACCTGCCAAACCAATGGAGAACCAAACCGAGCCCATCACTCCACAAGTTCTTTGGACAGAGTAAAAGGGCAGCCGAGAAGAAATTCGACCTCACACGCCGATGGGACCTGACCTTATGATCCAGAAATGAGGTATTGTCGAGCTAACGACGTTAAACAAATGCACTGGTCGGGAGATAACCCGACACCTATCTTACTTTCAGTAATTTTATTTTCTGTCATTTAGTTTTTACCGCAAGTCGCTCTCACCCATTTTTGTATAGAAGGAATGTCTAACTTGTAGGAATCGATTTTTGGAGCAAGATCAGATCAGCCAGGCAGCTTCCGAGAATTACCAGGCCTACGCTGAGTGTTCAAAGCCTCAGCCGAACTCCCTCGATTATCCAGTTCCGAGCCATGTCGTTCCATGACACGACAGAGTAAAAGGGAGTTCAGTTCTTCTCTTTTCCTTAATGTGATTTCCTTCTCTTGTATATATTTGCATGACTTTTGAACTAAGTCGTGCTGAAAGGCACACTTTCGTTTAAAAGTGTGGGGTGAGAACCGCCTGTGTACATAGTTAATTAACATGCTTTTTCTTTTCATTTTCCCTTAATATTATCTTTTTGAAAATATGAACTTGAGAATGTGAAAAAGATAGATCTAAATTCATGCATTTACCTTGTGAAAATTCAACTGTTTAAAAACTTAGAATGTAACTTCTCATTTGTCCCTTTGTGCTGAGATATACATGGAATGTGGAGTTGATAGAAAATGCCCTAGAGAGGCTTGGCAAGCAATCGAAGGATCGAATCTAACTATATGGTTTTCGAAGTCAGTGGAGGCTGCACTTCGGGTTTCAGTGAAGATTGAAGTCATCTCCGCCATGCAAAGTTTATGCAAGAGGTGGGATGACGGAGCCCACCGCACTGTCGTTAAGGTGCGATGTTCTCTGTGCAAAAACAAATTTATATCTCCGCTACTCGTACTCTACTAGTGGGTAGTAAAGGGTAAGTAGGGGTCGAACCCAAGGGAGTCAGGTGAATAGTTGTTCTTTAAGTAGGACAGTTGGGGTTTGGTTGTGATTTTAGTACTGAGAGTAGCGTGGGTTGGTTGTGATTTTAGTACTGAAAGGTAAAGTAACAGTTGATATTACAATTAAAGGAAAGCATTCGGTTTTAGGGGCCTTGTATCATAGTCTGTTTATCATTGACTATTAATGATCATACTAAGTGTTCAAAGATGAATCAAGGCTATTTCTAGCACAAGACTTGCAACATCGTTTAGAACACTTGTTCTATTTAGACTAATTCCTCCTTTCGAAGTATCTTAGCCTTATGTGCATCCATTTGATCTTCAGTAACGATCAACCAAATGGTTTTTTTAAAAGAGGTCGAACTCCTCAGATAAGCTTTGCCCGTTAAAGCATCCACTTACCCGAGTATGTTCACGAACCCCACGGAAGAGCTTTGCCCGTTAAAGCATCCACTCAACCTTGGAAGTTCTAACCTAATATGTGGCACATAGAACAAGTTTTGAACACATAGAGGCACTAAGAGTAGGGTCTAAAACATTGTATGGTACAAGTACACCCCTTCAACCGAATGAAGGTTTTAGCTACGAATATTCATGGAACAGGACATCATAGCTAAGTGCGTTGAAAAGTAAAGATTTTGAAAGACAGAAAGTAAAGTTTTCGAAAGTAAAGACAGGAAAGTAAAGTACTGAATTGAAAAGACAGTAAAGTAAAGACGAGAATACTTACAAAAACCGTTGAAAGTGCTAAAGCTTCGATTCCAAAGTAAAGTGATTACATGATTAGTGACCAAACTCTAGAGAGAAGTGAGAGCTTCTCTCACTAACTTGTGGATTGTGGGATGTTGGAATGAGATGGGATGATTTACAAAGGGAAGGAGGGTGTCTATTTATAGGCTAAAGGAGACCATAAGGACTTGACACTTGTCATGAAATGGGAGGAGAAGCCAAAAGCCGCCGGGACACTTGTCTTCTCCATGGCAAAGCCGCCGGGCTTGTGAGGAGGAGGAGAAGAGAGGGGGTGCCGCCCCCTAGGTGTTAATTCCACACTCAAAGCCGCCGGTGGTGAGTGGAGGGGAGTGGTTGGGTGTGTGTTTTGTGATCTTTCACAAAAGCCATCGGTCCTTTCAACTCCGGACTGATTCTGGTTGCCCTCCGGTTGGACTTGTTTTGAGTGATTCCACGTCAGGTTCTTGAAAGTCAGAATTTGGTCGTGACCTGGAATGACTCGTAATTCATTTTCAGCTTTAAAACTCCTCCTTAGCCTGTATTCTCTCTAGACTTCAAAATACCCTGTAGATAAATATCGGAACTAACAAGCAAAAGTTAAATAGACAAAGAGTCTAATTTGGTGGGTTTAACTATCTTAATGAATCATATAAATATGGTCCATCACGGGACGGGAATCAAACCGTCCTATCTCTAGTCCTAGTAGCCGGGAAAATAGATGAGCGACCCTCATCTTAACCCGCGCGAAACGACGAGGATGAGAAAGAGCGGGGAGGTATTTCCATATGCTTGCGGGCGACGATTGGACCTCCCAAAAAGGCTGAGAAAATGGACTAGCAAGTCACAAAGAAACAAAAGCTCAAAGAAGCTAATCAAAGGCCAAAGGCCAAAATTGTGAAGGTTTTAACCGAAACAAAAGTGAAGAAACTCCAATTCAACATCAAAGGCCAAAGGCCGATTCACTACAAAAGCTGTCCCTCGCCAAAAAGAAATCAAAGTGCTCAACTCAGTGAAACCCGAACCGAATCACGTGCTAGAGAAAGCTACAAGGAAACCATATAGTACGAGTCGATCCCGAGAATGCAGTCCAGGAGCCTGAAAAGGGCTATCTCCCGATACATCCGAATTAATTTGCATCTCGGCGCGAAGGTACAAGTATAAAGTTTCTTCTAAGTATTTACACGGTTTAATTTGGTAATAAGTAAGTAATGCATGAATTAGGATAAATCTAGTCCCACAATCTCACTTTCATATTTAAAAGTTTTTACTTAGATTGTGTTCCGCCCTTAAAAAGCATTGTTCGGGACGAACAAGGGGTGATCTGATGGACCATAATTGTATGAATCATAAACACAGTTAAACCCACCAAATTAGACTCTTTGTCTATTTAACTTTTGCTTGTTAGTTCCGATATTTATCTACAGGGTATTTTGAAGTCTAGAGAGAATACAGGCTAAGGAGGAGTTTTAAAGCTGAAAATAAATTACGAGTCATTCCAGGTCACGACCAATTTCTAACTTTCAAGAACCTGATGTGGAATCACTCAAAACAAGTCCAACCGAAGAGCAACCAGAGTCAGTCCGGAGCTGAAAGGACCGATGGCTTTTTTGGGATGAGATCACAAAACTCACTCCATCACTCTCCTCCCTCCATGTGGTCAGCGGCTAAGCCACAAGCCTCTCCTTCCTTGCCATGTGGCCGGCGGCTTTGGGAGGTGATGACATCACCCGATGGCTTTGAGCTCCTCCTCCCATCTTGTGACATGTGGTGGCTTCTCCTCCACATCTCTCACTCCCCCATGCCTATAAATAGATCTCCCCTCCTCCTTGTATCATCATCCCACAAACCCATCCTCAAACACCACAATCACTTATCTCTCTAGGTTGAGAGCACAATCCTTGTAACACTTTACTTTGGAATCGAAGTTGGATCTTGAGCACTCTTATCAGTTTTTGTAAATACTCTTTTCTTTACTTTACTGTCTTTCAAAGTACTTTACTTTCCTATCTTTACTTTCGAAAACTTTACTTTACTGTCTTTCAAAAACCTTTACTTTTTCAAGTACTTAGTTATGATGTCCTGTTCCATGGATATTCGTAGCTAAACCCTTCATTCGGTTAAAGGGGTGTACTTGTATCATATAATGTTTTAGACCCTTTGATGTTCCCTTGTGTGGCATGTGTTTGGCAAAACAGAGTTAGACAGTTCGAGCAGGAGTTCAAGGGGAGTTCGAACATATCCTAGTACTCGTGTACAGCGTGATCAAAATGCAAAGGATATTTTCCGGAAGATATTGGCAATGAAGATTTAGTCAAGTTGAAGATGGCGTGCGACTTATTCGAGCATAAGATATTCAAATGAATATCCACATTGAAGACGGCGTGACTTCCTTGGGAAAGAAGACGACTTCGTATATTCTTCCAAGGATTTGTAAAAGATATGCATCAAATATTCCGAAATATTTCATGGGATTATCTTCTGCGAATTAGGGTTTCGTCCGAGCATATAAATACAAATGCAAAGGCAACCCTAATTCCTATCGCTTTCAAAGATCAATTATACACGAGCATATCCTGCTGATTGGAGAAGAAGAAAGCGACGGCCAGTTGTGTTTTCTCATTGAGAATACACCGGTGCAAGTGCAGTCTGTTCAAGTGCAACACAGACTGTCTGAAGCGTATCAACTGCCGCACACAACAAAAGTGACAAAAGCTTTCGAGAGAAAGCGTCCGAGCTTCTGGAGAAGGTCGAGAACGTTCGGACTGGAGGTTCTGAACGAAGGGGATCGAGGGGAATTGCGGTGAACCTCAGTTGCAAATCTGAGAGATGGAGTATTGTGGTAAGGCTGTTACAAGGTGTAAGTGTAAGTCCCTGTGGAAACCCTATACTCGTAATAAAGATTTGCTGTCCCTTATTCGGGTGTGGGAAACCCCCCAGAGTAAGCCGAGCCAAACTGGGTTATCAGTCTGTGTATTCTACTGCCTTTGTCTATTTGCTGAACTGTTGTATCTAGAGTACGAGGTCTGTCACAACTGATCCTTGAAATGTTGTGAAGTGTGTTCAAGATCTGTCTCAACTAAACCTTGAATACAAGGTTGAACATGGGATAGTATTTCAATTGGTATCAGAGCAAACACTCGAGACACTGAGTGGGATCCTGAAACTGTTCAAGATGCCTCTGAAAGAAGGACAAAGCATCACCAGACCTTCATTGCTTGAAGGCTCGAACTATGCCACCTGGAAACCCATGATGAAGTCGTTCCTCAAATCTCTAGACGCAAAAGCATGGATGTCGGTTCAGAGTGGATGGACTGAACCTATGATGAACAATCTCACTGGAGATCCTGTTCTAAAACCAGAAGCCTTGTGGGACGAGGAGGATAACAAAGCATCCATGGGAAACTCAAAAGCGATGAACGCAATCTTCTCTGCAGTAGATGAAAACGTCATGAAGTTGATCATTAACTGTGAAGTGGCAAAAGAGGCCTGGGATATCCTCCAAACGGCATATGAAGGCACGGACAAAGTTCGCAACTCCCGAATGCAGATGATCACAACTAAGTTCGAAGCGATGAAGATGAAAGAGAGTGAAACGATCTCTGAATATAATACTAGAATTCTGGAACTGTCCAACGAGGCTGCGGCACTAGGGAAACCCATTGAGGAAGAAAGGATGGCCAGTAAAGTCTTAAGATCACTCCCTCCAAGATTTGCAATGAAGGTCACAGCCATTGAGGAAATGCACGACATCTCCAAGCTGAAGCTAGATGAGCTGATGGGTTCTCGCAGAACTTACGAGATCAATCATGATTTCCAACCCGAAGATGTGAAGGGAATTGCCCTTAAAGCGGACATATCAGGAGACAAACTGGACGGTGGCTGCACCACTGAGCAACTGGCTATGATGGCTCAGAATTTTGGCAGAATGGTGAGGAAAATCAATAGACGTGGTCCAGAACAAGGTCAGTCTTCATCAACTGGTTTCCGAAACTGGAGATCCGACAGATCACGGTCAAGCGATATAAGGCAAGACTCCTCTGAAAAAGGTAAGGAAGAGATTCAGTGCCATGAATGCAAAGGTTTCGGTCATATTGCTTCACAATGTGCAAATACTCTCATGAAGAAGAAGGCAATGGTCGCTAGCTTCAGCGACAGTGAGTCAGATGAAGAAAAAGGTGAAACCACCAACTTTGTGGCCTTTACTACAACTCTGGGCAAATGTAGCAGCACCGGTGCAACAGTTCCATCTCAGTCGGAACTCCCAGCTGAAGACCTCTCAGACAGTGATAATGAAGAACTCACACAGGAGTCCCTTGCTCAGACACACAAAGATCTGTATGAGAAGTGGCTGCAACTGATCAAAATCAACAAGAAGATGAATGACACAATTGCAAGCATCACTACAGATAAGGATAAGGTCTGTCAGGAAGTGGAGATTCTGGTCACACAGAAGGGTGAACTTGAAGGTACGGTAGCTTCTCTAAATACTCAACTGGCTACTATGAAATAGGAAAGACTGTTCTTGCTTGCTCAAAAGACAGAACTCATTGGTACCATCTCTTCACTAAAAGTCGACATGGAGAAGGACCAAGAAACTCACCCTATCGGCATGGCTGGTCTAAGAAAAGTCATTTCAGATCTGAAACGAAAGGAGGTGTTCCAACTTAGGAAGGTTGAACAGCTGGAACTTCAGCTTGAATCAGAAAAGATGGACCGGGAAACTGTTGAGAAGGAGCTCATTCAGCTCCAACAGTCAGTGAGGATGTTGAACTCTGGTTCGAAAAATTTGAATGAGATTCTCAATGCTCAGAGGATGGAGACAGGACGCAGAGGATTGGGATTCACAGGAGAAAGCAGCTCAAAAGGTTCGACGCGTGTCAAAACTAACTATGTGTCTGAACAGATGCCGGAACAGAAGGTGAGAGAGCACCCTAGACAGAAAGTGGATCTGTCCCAAGTCAAGCCCAAAGGTAGTCAAAGAAGGACCGGAAATGCTTACCTCAGTTCAACTCCCAATCAGAGGAAAGACTTGCGCACATGCTGGTACTGCTATCAGATTGGACACATCAGACGGCAGTGTCAACTGTTTCTTGCTGAACGTCGAGGACACCAACAACAAACCAAACCGTGACAGAACCAGGTCTGGAGACCTAAGGCCAATCAGACGGCATGCATGGTGGCTTGTTACTCGTCAAGTTCCACAATGTCAGACAGTTGGTACTTCGACAGCGGATGCTCTGCTCACATGACAGGTAACTATGAATACCTCTCTAATATTAGGCCTGTTGAGGAGATGCGGTTTGTCACCTTTGCGGATGGTAGGAAGAGTCAGGTGATCGGCTGTGGGACATTGAAGGTTCCGGATCTCCCTGCACTCGAAGACACCCTCCTGGTTGAAGGTTTGACAATGAATCTTCTTAGCATCAGTCAACTGTGCGACAATGGACACTATGTGTCATTCTCTTGCGACTCATGCCTCGTTTTAGACATGAATGGCAGTTCTGTGATGAAAGGGAGAAGGCGGGTAAATAACTGTTACACCATCAGCATGGGGGTCGGGAGCCTTGACAAGCCACGGCCTACTCTTAACTATGCTCCAGCCAAACATCGAGTTATGCGAGGGGGAGTGAACAAGACCCTGCACACAAGATCAGATAGGAGGATCGCACAAATCTATTTTGGCAATTATACCAAGAGACTGCTGGATCAAAGGGTGTCACAGTTATAGACCGAGTTTGAACAGAAGATTACGAAGTTGCAGAAGGAGTTCAAACTGTATCCACAGACTCATGCCAACTCATCAGAAGAGAGATTGAACCGGATTGCACAGTTTGGAACACCCATATCCTCTTTGGGTCTGTGTGGGTTCGAGTACTAAGCGTTCCAGGCAGTGGTCAGTCAAAAGCGAAACCCCAGCTACAACAGTTGGACTGACCACCTAAGGAAGGGAGCTGGAACAGAAGGCACAGCGCGTGAAGACAAACAATTTTTGAATATTCTCAAAGATCTTTCCTGCCGTTATTTGAAACGAGAGTTGACCAATTTGGGAAGTTGAAAAGGCTGGAGTATTATTTCTTTGAAACACAAAACAGTTTTCAGTCTACCTTCTCTCGCTCGTACAAACCCTAGAACCAAATTTCTCTCTCAACTGCGCATCCTCCAAACGGCGATGGTGAACACCAGGACATCTGCGAAGTCTGGCGTCAAATCCGCTGAGAAGAAGAACATGCAGTCCTCAAAGGCTCTTGCGGCAAAACCTAAAATTCCGAAATCAAAGGCTCCGAAGACGAAAAAGGCGTCGCCTTTACGATCTAACACTGAACCTTTGGCCGAAGCATAGAAGTCTGGTGAATGAGCAACCGCTAAAATCCCTCAGTCGGGCACGGCGGATCTGTCAAAATCATTCAATCCCGGTTCAAGCCATGTTCAGTCCAAAACTGAGGTATTTCCTAATTCGCAGTCCGTTCCTTTGGCTTCTGCAAATATTTCTGCTGTTGATAAGAGTGTGGTGGACGGAGTTGTGATTGGTGGTGAAGCCAGTAGGGATGTTGTTGATAATGGAGCCAGTAGGGCTGTTGATTGGGAAGCCAGTAGGGGTATGGCTGGTGATGAAACTAGTAAGGCAGTTATCGGGAATGATACTATCAAGATTGTGGAAGAAAAGGTACCCATCAAGGTGGCTGGAGGGTCATCGTCATGGAGGGAGAAAATCCATGCGTCTGGGTATATTCGCCCAGATGGTTTACGGAGAAAGAAGGGGACTCGCCGTGTTGTTTCTCCAAGACAGTGTCTTGCCAGGATCAGCTCTGTCAGAGGGAAGATCATAACAATGTCTGATGAGGGGACAGAAAATCTTCTTGATGCCTCTGGGAAAAGGATGCTTGTGATGGATGAGGAGTCTGATGATGGCCCTGATAAGAGGATTGGAGGTTCGGAAGATGAACCAATCAGTAAGCCAGAGGAGGGTGTGTCCGTGATGGTTCATCCACCAGAAAATCCAGAGGTGTTGAAGGAAGCCATAGTTAAAGGAGCTTCTCTTGCAGAAGAGGATGAAGAGTTGGAGAAGCTGTACAAAGACATTGATAATGTCATGGAAGATTTGGCTAAGGAAAATAATCTTGGAGCTGAAAAGTCTGAAGAACTCCTTTGTGCTCAGGGTAGTGAGACAAAAGAGTCTGTCGCTGAAAAAGTTACTAGTGTTCCAACTGTGGAACCATGTGTTCAGAATGAAGGTGAGACAATTGATGGTTCAGAGGAAGTTGCTAAGGATACAGTGGCTACTCCAGTTGTTGGTCAAGATTATCTGCATTGTAATCGTATTGAGGATGATGGTGCACAAGTTCGTGAGGATACTACGAAGCTAGTCTCAAAGGAGGGTACTTTTTCAGATGATGACCAAGATCTTACTCCACTTATCTCTCTCAAAAAGAAGGACAAGGGAAAGAAGAAGGTGGCGTCTGAAAGATCTGCTAAGAGAACAGTCCAAGAAATTGCGAAGGAGGCCAACCTGACAGGGGGAGCTATTTCATCTAAGAAAAGAAAACGTGAAGCTCCTGTCCCTGTTGCAGTGGATGCTGGAAGATGTGAAGTCCCATCTCCTGAGGCTGATACTGTGCCAGTTGGATTGGTCAAGAAAGGTGTCTGGTTCGTCAGTCGTGATGCATACAAAAAATGGAGCTGTGTGCTGAAAAGAAAAATCATACCCGAGAGGTTGCTAGATGAGTCCCGATACAAGGGAAAGGAAGTGATAGAGGTGCTCAAGGAATCTGATCTGTTCTTGACGTTGGACAGATGGAAACCATTCAGCGAGCATTTAGTACGTGAAGCCATGGTAAACCTTCCTCCTGGATTTGGGGTCATTGGAGAAGCAGATTATGGGGTCCTCTACGTTAGAGGAAGACGGATCAAGATTGATCCTGAACTGATCAATGTATACTTCTCCATGGACGACCCAGCTGTTGATGAAGAGGAATCAAGCTTTGAGAAGATCGTGAGCACTATCACTGCAGGCTCTGTTCGGTGGAGGACTGAGTCAGTTGTGCACACATCGGATTTGTCTACTTATGGACCAAAATTATACGAATCAAAAACACAGTAAAACCCACCAAATTAGACTGTTTGTCTATCTAACTTCTACTTGTTAGTCCCGATATATTTCTAGAGGGTATTTTGGCGCTTAGAGAGAAAACACGCTAAGGAGAGGATTTTACGCTGAAAAGATATTACGAGTCATTCCAAGGTCAAGATCAGACGCTGAACGAAGAAATCTCAAGATCCTGACATTGAATTACTCAATTTAAATTCAACCGAGGAACAACCAAAGTCAGACCGGAGCAAAATTGGATTGACAGTTTTGTGAAAAGACTGCACAAAACTATCAAAACTCATCCATGGACCAAGGTGACCGGCAACCTTGCTTGGAGGTGGCCAAGGGAGGAAGCCTCCCCTCCATGGTGACCGGCCACCGGTGGCTTTCCACCCCCCAACCGGCGGCTTTCTCCTCCCCCATGTAGCGCCTCCTCCTTGCTCCTCCTCCTCCTCCCTTGGATCAAAACCACATGCCACCCATCTCCACCCTCCATTCTCCTCCCCTTAGCCTATAAAAGGAGAGCTCCTCCTCCTCATTTGTATCATCCAAAAATCAACATTTCACTTCTCTCTCTAAGTTTGTGTTACTTTGTAAGTTTGGTTTATGAAATAATACTCTTGTTGGTTCTTGAGTATTATAACGGTTTGAAATTATAATACTCCTGTCGGTTCTTGAGTATTATAATACTGTAGAGAATACTCCTGTTGGTTCTTGAGTATTCAGTAGGAATTAGGAATACTCCTGTTGGTTCTTGAGTATTCCACCCCCTCTCCTCTTACTGTTTTCAAAAAACCCCCGAGTATTTAGCTATGGTATCCACCTCTATGGATATTCGTAGCTAAACTCTTTATTCGGTTAAAGGGGTGTACTTGTATTGTAAAATGTTTTAGACCCTGCACCTAGTGCATCTTTGTGTTCAAAACTTGTTCTATGTGCCATATATAGTCAGAATTTCCAAGGTTGAGTGGAAGCTGTAACAAGCAAAGCTCTTCCGTGGGAATTCGTGAACATACTCGGTAAGTGGAAGCTGTAACAAGCAAAACTTATCTGAAGAGTTCGACTTATCTTAAAAACCATTTTGGGAAATCGTAACAGAAGATCAAATGGATGCACATAAGGCTAAGATACTTCGAAAGGAGGAATTAGTTTTAAGTAGAACAAGTGTTTTAAACGATGTTGCAAGTCTTGCGCTTAGAAATGGCCTCGATTCATCTTTGAACACTTAGTATGATCATTAGCGGTCAATGATAAACAACTATGATACAAGGCCCCTGAAACCGAATGTTTTCCTTGAATTACAAAACCCCCTATATTTGCTTTTCTAGTATAACTGCCTTAATCACCAACCGCCCATCTACCGGAGGACTCGCAAATCACGCATCCCCCACTGTAAGTCTTTCTTTTTACTTTTCAGTATTTATTTTCTGTAATTTACTTTTCCGCACTCAAAACCAAAAACAACAAAAAAAGTCACTTAGTCATAACCGCTAAAATCTCAATCAAACCTAAAAAACGCTCCCATCCTGTACAAATCCCACAAAGAACAACGTATCCTCCTAATTCCCTTGGGTTCGACCCCTACTTACCACTTGCTACCCATTAGTGTAGTTGCGAGTAGCGGAAAATATAAATTTATTTGCACAGAGAACATTGCACCTTAACGACAGTGCAGTGGGCTCCATCAAATTGGCACCGTTGCCGGGGAATTAGCCATCGGATAAGTTCTTTAAATCAATACGCGCTTCAACCATGTCTCGCGAAGGAAGCCACCATGACTATCAGGATGATGACGAGATAAACCTATACGAGCGAAATGATGAGGTGCCACTTCCATTTGTGGACGATCCGGAACAACTCATCAGAAACAGAAGAGCTCGTGATAGGGAGGCAATCAGAAGAAATCAAGAACCACCCGAGGACCGAAATGCAGCTGGTCCAGTACAACCCCCTAGATATCCATCACCCCCTCAACCTCGACAAATGCCAAGACGAGAACCCACTTTCGATGACTACTACGGAGATAACAACAACAACCGCGAACCTACATTGGGAGAGCTCTCGGCACCATATTTCAGAATTCAGCCGTGGTGCAATCACGAAGGCCCTGAACTGGAAAATATCGCCATCAACACTTCAGTGGCCCACAACTTACTGAAATTCTCAGGAACGCGTGGAGAATCAGCAATGACTCATCTCCAACGCTTACATGGTATTTGCCAAAACTTAAAACCGAATGACGTGAACGTAGACGACTTCAAGTTAAAGGCGTTCTACTTTTCCCTCATTGACGCGGCAAACGACTGGTTCCTTTCATTGCCTTCCGGAAGCATCAGAACATGGGCTCAGATGCAGAAGAAGTTCTTAGACAAATATTACCCAGCAGGAAGAGCGATGCAAGTAAGGAGGCAACTGCAAGACATCAAGCAAGGACCCAATGAAACCATGTATGATTACCTGGAAAAATTCAACCGCCTGGAGAGAAGCTGCTATACCCTTGGACTGCCCGAGAAACTCACCGTCGAGTATCTCATTAACGGATTAAGACCCTTAGACAAAATGCTCCTGGATGCCTCAGCTGGAGGGTCCATGATGAATCTATCATTAAGTGGCATAAGGGATCTGATGGACCAAAATTATACGAATCATAAACACAGTATAACCCCCTTAATTAGACATTTTGTCTATTTAACTTTTGCTTGTTAGTTCAGATATATTTTTGCAGGGTAATTCAGAGCTTAGAGAGAATACACACTAAAGAGGAGCTTTTAGAGCAGAAAAGATGTTACGAGTCAATCCAAGGTCAAGATCATATGCCGACTGAAGAAATATCAAGGATCCTGACGTTGAAGCACTCATAACAAATTAATCAGAAGAATCAGGAGAGGAATCAAGACAGTCTGGGGAAGAAACACATTGACAGTTTTGTGAAAAGACTGCACAAAACTGTACAAAATTCACATTTGGGCAAGGTGACCGGCCACTTGGGCAAGAGGTGGCCAAAACCACCCCTCCTCCTCCTCCACCACCGGCTACCGGCGGCTCTCCTCCACTATGACCGGCGGCTTTTGCTCCTCCATAGGTGGCGGCTCCTCCTTGCTCCTCCTCTCCTTCCTCCATGTGTTGGCCATCTCCTCCATCCATTTTCTCCTCCAATCACCATGGGACACTTGTGGCCATCTCCTCCTCCTCCCATGGCTATAAAAGGAGGAGCTCCTCCCCTCATTTTCAAAAGCACCTCACTTGTAAAATTCACTTCTCTCTAAGTTATGTAAGTTTGGCTTTGGAAATAAAGGATAGCTCCCTTGGCGCTTGATGGACCAAAATTATACGAATCAAAAACACAGTAAAACCCACCAAATTAGACTCTTGGTCTATTAAACTTCTACTTGTTAGTCCCGATATATTTCTACATGGTATTTTGGCACTTAGAGAGAAAACACGCTAAGGAGGAGTTTTTAAGCGGAAAATGAAGAACGAGTCATTCTAGGTCACGACCATGCTACACTCAAAATCAGCCTTAACATCCTTCATGGAACCGACTTGGAATCACTCAAATATTCTAGAACCGTCGGCAAATGGACAAGAACGCAAGGCAAAAGCACCGAGCCCGGTAAAGGCCAAACAAGGGCAATTTCATCGGATTTGAGATTTCGACCATGTTCCCAGCGGAATTTGGCTTAGGTTCCTTCTTGAGATCATCTTAGAATGACATTTTCATTCAAAATACACTCTCCAAAATCCAAGAAGCTCCGGCCAAATCTCCGGTCAGATCCGGTCAAACCGATGACTTTTGTGAAGAGGTTACAAGCTTCTAGAAGGGATGCTCCTCCTCACATGGAGGGACACATGGCGGCTCCTCCTCCCCTCCTCCCAAAGCCGCCGGCGGCTCACTATTCCTCCTCCATGTGGAGGCTTCTCCTCCACATGCTCCTCCCCTCCTCCTCCACCCTTGGATGCTCCTCCACATGCCCACCATCTCCACCCTCCATTCTCCTCCTCTTTGGCTATAAATACAAGCCTCCCCTTCACTTGTAACACACCCCAAAATGTGGAGAGCTTCTCTCTCTACAAAATCTCTCTAAAATCTCTCTAGCTTTTGTGGGCACAATTATGTAATATTACTTTGGAATAAAGAATCCCTTGGCGCTTCAACGATTGTAAGTATCTCTTAGTATTTATTTATTTAACTGTTGTCTTTAATTCCTTAGTTATAATGTTTAGCGCGATAAATAGTAGCTAAACTAGTAGTTCGGTAGAAGGGGCGTACTTGTATTATAAATGTTTTATACTTTACTCTTAGTATACCTTTGTATTCGATACTTGTTCTATGTGCCATATACTAAGTCAGAATGTCCATGGTTGAGGGGACGCTTGGAATGGCAAAGCTCACCATGGGGGTTCGTAAACTTGTACTGATAAGTGGATGCTTGGAATGGCTAAGCTTATTTGAGAAGTTTGACTCATCTTAAACACCATCTGGTTTGTCGGAAATGACGGACCAGATGGATGCACTTACAGCTAAGATACTTCGAAAGGAGGAATTAGTTTTGCTTAGAACAAGTGTTTTAAATGGTGTTGCAAGTCTTGCGCTAGAAATAGCCTCGATTCATCGTTTGAATACTTAGCATGATCATATCTTGTGCTAGAAATAGCCTCAATTCATCTTTGAACACTTGGTATGATCATTAGCGGTCAATGATAAACAAATATAATACAAGGCCCCTGAAACCGAACATTTCTCTTAATTATTAAATCTGTAATTTACTTTCAGTATTAAAACCAACCAACCAATCAAACAATCATATAGCTGGTAGCTTTAAAACCAACCAACCAACCTAAAACACGCTCTCTCGCTGGATAAACCCCCCCATAGAACAACTAATCCACACTGACTCCCTTGGGTTCGACCCCTACTTACCAAGTACTACCCAGTAGTATAGTTGCGAGTAGCGGACTATTATAAATTTATTTGCACAAATCGCTTTGACGACGAGCGGTTCTGTCAAATTGGCGCCGTTGCGGGGGAGTTGTGAATCGGAATAGTTGTTCTATTTTGTTTTTTTTTCTTTTTCTTTTATCATGCAATTCACCAAGTCATACTACTACGGAATGGAACCTTGGAACAATACGGAGTTTTCCCCACCACCCTTCGAACTTGAAATCCGCGAGAAGATCAACAAAATAACGCAATCCCGGGACGAAACATTGGATGAGTACTTATGGTACTTCGATTCCGTTGTGACGAGCTGCCCGCACCATGGATTCACCAATTTCGATCTTCAAACAAAGTTTCTCTATGGAATGTTGCCACATGAGTGGGACCAGCTAAATAATGCAGCAGGAGGATCAATGTGGGACTTAACCGAGGATGATCTTTGGGAATTAATAAACGATTTGGCCGCGAGGTCAAGACCAAGCCAAGATCAGGCCGAGCCAATCGAGGACGGTATAACGGAGCTGGCATCTAGCATCCAGCAGTTGGACAACACGATGCAACAAATCAGGGCCAAAACTGAACTATGGGCGGCAGAAAAGGAGCTGGCAGCTAGCACCCAGCAATTGGCCGCAGACATGCAGCAATTGAGTGCATTAATGCACCAATTCACGGCTGAACCCGAGGAGCCGACTGAGGATGAGGACCCGCAAATGACCGAAGAAGAACTGCCCCAACCAGACCCGGTCCTTATCACCAATCCATCCGAGGAAATCACTATCCTAACTGCCGAGCCTACAGAAGTCCCGAACCTCACTGCTGAAGCGGCCGAAGAAATCAAGCTAGGCCCGGTCCTTGCGCTCGGAGCACCCGAGGAAGTCCCGGACCTCATTGCCGAACTGTCCGAGAAAGACCTGGTCCTCACTGTCGGAGCACCTGAAACAGACCTAGTCCTCACGGTCGAAGTGCCTCAACTTAACCCTTCGTGTTTCATGCCGATCATAACCACCGAAGATCATATAATCAATGATGATGCGTTACAAGGGGAGTTGGAGGCAGAGCATGAGCCAAAAAAGCCGACAAAGGAAATCTCTCTCGTCACAAGCCAAGAAAAACCACCCGGGAACTCAATCATTCCAAGACAACCATTCGTAGCTACCACCAAGAAGAGGCCTCACATGGGAACATGCCTGTGGTCACCGATATTTGAAGGCACAAAACCCAACTTCCAAACTCGCGAAAGTGCCAACTATTCAAACATGAAGAAGCGGCAAAGGCATGGGCCGAAAGAATGGAAACCCGTAAGGAGAAACAAGAAAGCACGACTCAATGGACCAGCAGCTATGGTCAAAGAAGCCTCACCCCCTCGGAGCAAAAGGGCTGCCGAGAAAAAGTTTGACCTCACTCACCCTTGGGATCCGACCTTATGATCCATGATTGAGGTATTGTCGAGCCAACGACGTTAAACAAGTGCACTGGTCGGGAGGTAACCCGACACTATCTTACTTTCTGCACTTTAATTTTCTGTCATTTTATTTTCTGTCATTTAGTTTTTTCAATAAGTTGCTCTCACCCACTTGGTGCATAGAAGAAATGACTATTCAGGAATCGGACTTGGGTGCAACATTAGGCCAGATAGGGCTACGCTCAGAGTTCAAGGCCCCAGCCAAACTCCCTCGATTATCCAGCCTCGTGCCATGTCGATTCACTCGACACCTTAAAGGGAGTTTGTTCTTTCCTTTTCCTTAATATCATTTCCTTCTCGTATAACATCTGCTTGCATGGCTTTTGAACTCAGTCTTGCTGAAAGGCACGACTTAGTTCAGAAGTGTGGGGTGAGAACCACCTGTATATATTAGTTAATAAATAATATTTTTTTGAAAATATGAACTTAAGAATGTGAAAAAGATAAATCATAATTCATGCATTAACCTTGTGAAAATTCAACTGTTTAAAAACTTAGAATGTAACTTTCCATTTGTCCTTTGTGCTGAGATAAACTAGGAATGTGGAGTTGATAGAAATGCCCTAGAGAGGCTTGGCAAGCAATTAAAGGATCAGATCAAACTATATGGTTTTCGAAGTCAGTGGAGGCTGCACTTCGGGTTTCACTGAAAATTGAAGTCATCTCCGCCATGCAATGCAAAAGGCGAGGACGGGAATCAGACCGTCCTATCTCCGGTCAAAGTAGCCGAGAAAATAGATGAGCGACCCTCATCTTGACCCGCGCGAAAACGACAGTCAAAGTAGCCGAGAAAATAGTTGAGCGACCCTCACCTTGACCCGCGCGAAAACGGCAAAAAAGAGAGGAGCGGGGAGGTATTTCCATAGGCTTGCGGGCGATGATTGGACCTCCCAAAAAGGCTCGAGAAAATGGACTAGCAGTCACAAAAAGGCGAAAAGCTCAATGAAGCAAATCAAGAGGCCAAAGGCCCAAAAATGTGAAGGTTTTAACCGAACAAAAGTGAAGTACTCAAAGCGTCAAATCAAAGGCCAAATGCCGACTCACTACAAAAGCAATCCCTCGCCAAAAGAAAATCAAAGTACTCAAACCACTGAAACCTGAACCAAATCACGTGCTAGAGAAAGCTACCAGAAAACCATATAGTACGAGACGATCCCAAGATTGCAGTCCAGGAGCTTAAAAAGGGCTATCTCCCGAGACATCCAATATAATTTGCATCTCAGTACGGAGGTACAAGTATTAAGTTTCTTCTATTTATTTACGCAGTTTAATTTGGTAATAAGTAGTAATGCATGAACTAGGATAAATCTAGTTCATAGTCTCACTTTCATATTCAAAGTTTTTACATGGATTGTGTGCACGCCCTTTAATAGCATTGTTCGGGACGAACAACTAAAAGTGTGGGGTGATCTGATGGACCAAAATTATACGAATCAAAAACACAGTAAAACCCACCAAATTAGACTGTTGGTCTATTTAACTTCTACTTGTTAGTCCCGATATATTTCTACAGGGTATTTTGGCACTTAGAGAGAAAACACGCTAAGGAGGAGTTTTTAAGCGGAAAATGAAGAACGAGTCATTCTAGGTCACGACCATGCTACACTCAAAATCATCCTTAACATCCTTCATGGAACCGACTTGGAATCACTCAAATATTCTAGAACCGTCGGCAAATGGACAAGAACGCAAGGCAAAAGCACCGAGCCCGGTAAAGGCCAAACAAGGGCAATTTCATCGGATTTGAGATTTCGACCATGTTCCAAGCGGAATTTGGCTTAGGTTCCTTCTTGAGATCATCTTAGAATGACATTTTCATTCAAAATACACTCTCCAAAATCCAAGAAGCTCCGGCCAAAGCTCCGGTCAGATCCGGTCAAACCGATGACTTTTGTGAAGAGGTTACAAGCTTCTAGAAGGGATGCTCCTCCTCACATGGAGGGACACATGGCGGCTCCTCCTCTCCTCCTCCCAAAGCCGCCGGCGGCCCACCATCTCCACCCTCCATTCTCCTCCTCTTTGGCTATAAATACAAGCCTCCCCTTCACTTGTAACACACCCCAAAATGTGGAGAGCTTCTCTCTCTACAAAATCTCTCTAAAATCTCTCTAGCTTTTGTGGGCACAATTATGTAATATTACTTTGGAATAAAGAATCCCTTGGCGCTTCAACGGTTGTAAGTATCTCTTAGTATTTATTTATTTAACTGTTGTCTTTAATTCCTTAGTTATAATGTTTAGCGCGATGAATAGTAGCTAAACTAGTAGTTCGGTAGAAGGGGCGTACTTGTATTATAAATGTTTTAGACTTTACTCTTAGTATACCTTTGTATTCGATACTTGTTCTATGTGCCATATACTAAGTCAGAACGTCCATGGTTGAGGGGACGCTTGGAATGGCAAAGCTCACCATGGGGGTTCGTAAACTTGTACTGATAAGTGGATGCTTGGAATGGCTAAGCTTATTTGAGAAGTTTGACTCATCTTAAACACCATCTGGTTTGATCGGAAATGACGGACCAGATGGATGCACTTACGGCTAAGATACTTCGAAAGGAGGAATTAGTTTTGCTTAGAACAAGTGTTTTAAATGGTGTTGCAAGTCTTGCGCTAGAAATAGCCTCGATTCATCGTTTGAATACTTAGCATGATCATATCTTGCGCTAGAAATAGCCTCAATTCATCTTTGAACACTTGGTATGATCATTAGCGGTCAATGATAAACAAATATAATACAAGGCCCCTGAAACCGAACATTTCTCTTAATTATTAAATCTGTAATTTACTTTCAGTATTAAAACCAACCAACCAATCAAACAATCATATAGCTGGTAGCTTTAAAATCAACCAACCAACCTAAAACACGCTCTCTCGCTGGATAAACCCCCCCCATAGAACAACTAATCCACACTAACTCCCTTGGGTTCGACCCCTACTTACCAAGTACTACCCAGTAGTATAGTTGCGAGTAGCGGACTATTATAAATTTATTTGCACAAATCGCTTTGACGACGAGCGGTTCTGTCAAATTGGCGCCGTTGCCGGGGAGTTGTGAATCGGAATAGTTGTTCTATTTTGTTTTTTTTCTTTTTCGTTTATCATGCAATTCACCAAGTCATACTACTACGGAATGGAACCTTGGAACAATACGGAGTTTTCCCCACCACCCTTCGAACTTGAAATCCGCGAGAAGATCAACAAAATAACGCAATCCCGGGATGAAACATTGGATGAGTACTTATGGTACTTCGATTCCATTGTGACGAGCTGCCCGCACCATGGATTCACCAATTTCGATCTTCAAACAAAGTTTCTATGTGGAATGTTGCCACATGAGTGGGACCAGCTAAATAATGCAGCAGGATGATCAATGTGGGACTTAACCGAGGATGATCTTTGGGAATTAATAAACGATTTGGCCGCGAGGTCAAGACCAAGCCAAGATCAGGCCGAGCCAATCGAGGACGGTATAACGGAGCTGGCATCTAGCATCCAGCAGTTGGACAACACGATGCAACAAATCAGGGCCAAAACTAAACTATGGGCGGCAGAAAAGGAGCTGGCAGCTAGCACCCAGCAATTGGCCGCAGACATGCAGCAATTGAGTGCATTGATGCACCAATTCACGGCTGAACCCGAGGAGCCGACTGAGGATGAGGACCCGTAAATGACCGAAGAAGAACTGCCCCAACCAGACCCGGTCCTTATCACCAATCCATCCAAGGAAATCACTATCCTAACTGCCGAGCCTACAGAAGTCCCGAACCTCACTGCTGAAGCGGCCGAAGAAATCAAGCTAGGCCCGGTCCTTGCGCTCGGAGCACCCGAGGAAGTCCCGAACCTCATTGCCGAACTGTCCGAGAAAGACCTGGTCCTCACTGTCGGAGCACCTGAAACAGACCTAGTCCTCATGGTCGAAGTGCCTCAACTTAACCCTTCGTGTTTCATGCCGATCATAACCACCGAAGATCATATAATCAATGATGATGCGGTACAAGGGGAGTTGGAGGCAGAGCATGAGCCAAAAAAGCCGACAAAGGAAATCTCTCTCGTCACAAGCCAAGAAAAACCACCCGAGAACTCAATCATTCCAAGACAACCATTCGTAGCTACCACCAAGAAGAGGCCTCACATGGGAACATGCCTGTGGTCACCGATGTTTGAAGGCACAAAACCCAACTTCTAAACTCGCGAAAGTGCCAACTATTCAAACATGAAGAAGCGGCAAAGGCATGGGCCGAAAGAATGGAAACCCGGAAGGAGAAACAAGAAAGCACGACTCAATGGACCAGCAGCTATGGTCAAAGAAGCCTCACCCCCTCGGAGCAAAAGGGCTGCCGAGAAAAAGTTTGACCTCACTCACCCTTGGGATCCGACCTTATGATCCATGATTGAGGTACTGTCGAGCCAACGACGTTAAACAAGTTCACTGGTCGGGAGGTAACCCGACACTATCTTACTTTCTGCACTTTAATTTTCTGTCATTTTATTTTCTGTCATTTAGTTTTTTCAATAAGTTGCTCTCACCCACTTGGTGCATAGAAGAAATGACTATTCAGGAATCGGACTTGGGTGCAACATTAGGCCAGATAGGGCTACGCTCAGAGTTCAAGGCCCCAGCCAAACTCCCTCGATTATCCAGCCTCGTGCCATGTCGATTCACTCGACACCTTAAAGGGAGTTTGTTCTTTCCTTTTCCTTAATATCATTTCCTTCTCGTATAACATCTGCTTGCATGGCTTTTGAACTCAGTCTTGCTGAAAGGCACGACTTCGTTCAGAAGTGTGGGGTGAGAACCACCTGTATATATTAGTTAATAAATAATATCTTTTTGAAAATATGAACTTAAGAATGTGAAAAAGATAAATCATAATTCATGCATTAACCTTGTGAAAATTCAACTGTTTAAAAACTTAGAATGTAACTTTCCATTTGTCCTTTGTGCTGAGATAAACTAGGAATGTGGAGTTGATAGAAATGCCCTAGAGAGGCTTGGCAAGCAATTAAAGGATCAGATCAAACTATATGGTTTTCGAAGTCAGTGGAGGCTGCACTTCGGGTTTCACTGAAAATTGAAGTCATCTCCGCCATGCAATGCAAAAGGCGAGGACGGGAATCAGACCGTCCTATCTCCGGTCAAAGTAGCCGAGAAAATAGATGAGCGACCCTCATCTTGACCCGCGCGAAAACGACAGTCAAAGTAGCCGAGAAAATAGTTGAGCGACCCTCACCTTGACCCGCGCGAAAACGGCAAAAAAGAGAGGAGTGGGGAGGTATTTCCATAGGCTTGCGGGCGATGATTGGACCTCCCAAAAAGGCTCGAGAAAATGGACTAGCAGTCACAAAAAGGCGAAAAGCTCAATGAAGCAAATCAAGAGGCCAAAGGCCCAAAAATGTGAAGGTTTTAACCGAACAAAAGTGAAGTACTCAAAGCGTCAAATCAAAGGCCAAATGCCGACTCACTACAAAAGCAATCCCTCGCCAAAAGAAAATCAAAGTACTCAAACCACTGAAACCTGAACCAAATCACGTGCTAGAGAAAGCTACCAGAAAACCATATAGTACGAGACGATCCCAAGATTGCAGTCCAGGAGCCTAAAAAGGGCTATCTCCCGAGACATCCAATATAATTTGCATCTCAGCACGGAGGTACAAGTATTAAGTTTCTTCTATTTATTTACGCAGTTTAATTTGGTAATAAGTAGTAATGCATGAACTAGGATAAATCTAGTTCATAGTCTCACTTTCATATTCAAAGTTTTTACATGGATTGTGTGCACGCCCTTTAATAGCATTGTTCGGGACGAACAACTAAAAGTGTGGGGTGATCTGATGGACCAAAATTATACGAATCAAAAACACAGTAAAACCCACCAAATTAGACTGTTGGTCTATTTAACTTCTACTTGTTAGTCCCGATATATTTCTACAGGGTATTTTGGCACTTAGAGAGAAAACACGCTAAGGAGGAGTTTTTAAGCGGAAAATGAAGAACGAGTCATTCTAGGTCACGACCATGCTACACTCAAAATCATCCTTAACATCCTTCATGGAACCGACTTGGAATCACTCAAATATTCTAGAACCGTCGGCAAATGGACAAGAACGCAAGGCAAAAGCACCGAGCCCGGTAAAGGCCAAACAAGGGCAATTTCATCGGATTTGAGATTTCGACCATGTTCCAAGCGGAATTTGGCTTAGGTTCCTTCTTGAGATCATCTTAGAATGACATTTTCATTCAAAATACACTCTCCAAAATCCAAGAAGCTCCGGCCAAAGCTCCGGTCAGATCCGGTCAAACCGATGACTTTTGTGAAGAGGTTACAAGCTTCTAGAAGGGATGCTCCTCCTCACATGGAGGGACACATGGCGGCTCCTCCTCTCCTCCTCCCAAAGCCTCCGGCGGCCCACCATCTCCACCCTCCATTCTCCTCCTCTTTGGCTATAAATACAAGCCTCCCCTTCACTTGTAACACACCCCAAAATGTGGAGAGCTTCTCTCTCTACAAAATCTCTCTAAAATCTCTCTAGCTTTTGTGGGCACAATTATGTAATATTACTTTGGAATAAAGAATCCCTTGGCGCTTCAACGGTTGTAAGTATCTCTTAGTATTTATTTATTTAACTGTTGTCTTTAATTCCTTAGTTATAATGTTTAGCGCGATGAATAGTAGCTAAACTAGTAGTTCGGTAGAAGGGGCGTACTTGTATTATAAATGTTTTAGACTTTACTCTTAGTATACCTTTGTATTCGATACTTGTTCTATGTGCCATATACTAAGTCAGAACGTCCATGGTTGAGGGGACGCTTGGAATGGCAAAGCTCACCATGGGGGTTCGTAAACTTGTACTGATAAGTGGATGCTTGGAATGGCTAAGCTTATTTGAGAAGTTTGACTCATCTTAAACACCATCTGGTTTGATCGGAAATGAAGGACTAGATGGATGCACTTACGGCTAAGATACTTCGAAAGGAGGAATTAGTTTTGCTTAGAACAAGTGTTTTAAATGGTGTTGCAAGTCTTGCGCTAGAAATAGCCTCGATTCATCGTTTGAATACTTAGCATGATCATATCTTGCGCTAGAAATAGCCTCAATTCATCTTTGAACACTTGGTATGATCATTAGCGGTCAATGATAAACAAATATAATACAAGGCCCCTGAAACCGAACATTTCTCTTAATTATTAAATCTGTAATTTACTTTCAGTATTAAAACCAACCAACCAATCAAACAATCATATAGCTGGTAGCTTTAAAATCAACCAACCAACCTAAAACACGCTCTCTCGCTGGATAAACCCCCCCATAGAACAACTAATCCACACTGACTCCCTTGGGTTCGACCCCTACTTACCAAGTACTACCCAGTAGTATAGTTGCGAGTAGCGGACTATTATAAATTTATTTGCACAAATCGCTTTGACGACGAGCGGTTCTGTCAGCGCTTCAACGGTTGTAAGTATTATTTTTAGTATTTATTCAACTGTTTTATTTCCTTAGTTATAATGTTTAGCGTGATGAATAGTAGCTAAACTAGTAGTTCGGTAGAAGGGGCGCACTTGTATTATAAAATGTTTTAGACTATTAACTTAGCGTCTTGTCTTAGTATTCAAAACTTGTTCTATGTGCCATATATGAAGTCAGAGTTTCCAAGGTTGAGTTGAAGCTGTCACAAGCAAAGATCTTCCGTGGGAATTCGTGATCATACTCGGTAAGTGGAAGCTGTCACAAGCAAAGCTTATCGAGGAGTTCGACTTATCTAAAACACCACTTGGTCAATAACGTAACTGGGAGATCAAGTGGATGCACATAAGGCTAAGATACTTCAAAAGGAGGAATTAGTCTTAAGTAGAAAAAGTGTTGCTTTAGACGATGTTGCAAGTCTTGCGCTACGAAAGGGCCTCGATTCATCTTTGAATACTTAGATAATTCACTAAAGGTCAATGATAAACAGGATATAATACAAGGCTCCTGAAACTGAACATTTCTCTTTAATTATAAACTGCAATTTACTTTCCAGTACTAAAACCAACCAACCAACCAATCAATCAATCAATCACTTAGCTGGTAGCTTTAAAACCAACCAACCGACCTAAAACACGCTCTCTCGCTGGACAACCCCCTCAAAGAACATCTATTCCCCTGATTCCCTTGGGTTCGACCCCTACTTACCAAGTACTACCCAGTAGTATAGTCGCAAGTAGCGGACTATTATAAATTTATTTGCACAAATCGCTTTAACGACGAGCGGTCTGTCAGGATCTTATCACCAACGTTGCTGAGAATGCCCGATTCAGAGAAGCGACAACTCAGCAGGAAGAATTCTCCCGGACAAAAAATGTGGCAAAAGCTGAAACATCGATGAGCTCTATGCCTGAAGAGATGAAGCAACTAAAGGAGATGATGATTCAAATCCTACGAAGGCAGCCAATTCCGGTAAAACCTTGCGAGTTCTGTGGTTCTACAGACCACAAAACTGACGCATGTCCAACATTAATAGAAGAGGAACAGGCAGAAGTGAATGCAGTGGGACGATACCAAGGATACAACAACAACAACAGTAATGACATAGCCGGACAAAACAGACAGTATGGTCAAGAAACCAACCCGAGCTGGCGTAACAACAACTATTCTCAGAAGGAAGCACAACCAGCTGTCCCTCAACTAGCTCAATCATTCTACCAACCCCCCCACCGGCAGTATAACCAGAACGCTCCATCAGCAGGCCAATATCAGCAAAGAGGACCAAATCAGTACCAAACCGGCCCGCAGAATCAGCAAGAACCAACCAAGTCGCTTGATGAAACGATGAAGGAGCTCGCAGGAAGCATTAATCAATTGGGTACTTCGCTACACCAATACCAGGTGAAAACTGACGGGGCAATTTCAGAATTGACCAAACAAATGTCCCATCTCACCACAGCAATGTGAACACTCACTAATGAACCTGGCAGACTCCCTTCACAAACCATCCAAAACCCAAAGGCGAAACTTAGCATGATAAAAAGGTGAAACGAAAAGGCGACGCTAGGAGAAGTTGCACGATCCCCAACTTACAAACTTACGAACAAGCACTTCGCCCGGAGGCGTCGACCTGATTGGAATCAAGAGGAAGACCGACCCAATGATGGCAAAACATGGGTTACACATGCTAATAATGGACGGTACGCATTCACCGTTTGTATAACACCACCACCGATCATACACTCTGACATACCAGCATCTGGATGGGATGACAGTAACAATTTGAAGTGAGACTCTCCAACTAATATTTATGCTTCGAAGCAAAATATTAAGGGGCCCGATTATACAAATCATAAGCCAAGGAATGGGCAGAATGACCCGACAATAGAAAGAGCCCTCACTTCAGATCATGAGTCACAACCGGAAAGAGATAAAGACCCAGGGGCCTTTATAGTCACCTGCGGTATTGGTGAAGCACAGATTCATAAGTGCTTAGTCGATCTTGGGGCTGCTGTCAACGCCATGCCCTCCTTCTTATATTACTTGTTAGGACTGGGTCCATTAAAACCACCCAGGTCAAATATCGAGCTAGGAGATAAATCGTGCATCCGTCCGATTGGAGTGCTGGAAGACGTAATACTCCACGTGGGAGAGCTCGTCATTGCTGCAGACTTCTATGTGATACAAACGGGAGAGACCAGCGAAGACAACCCTCCAACAATAATCTTGGGATGACCATTTCTCTACGCTACTAAAGCAAGGATCGATGTGGGCAAGGGCTCATTATCGCTTAAGTTCGGCGGCAAAATTGCATATTTCTACATTGACAATAGCCGCACGGATATAAAGAAATCGCCAGACATTATACCTATCTCAGATCACGGTACACAGATTTCTAACCTGCCGAAGGAGACCGAAAGAGTAACAAGACCAGCAGCTATGGTCAAAGGTCCCCCGCCTTCTCAGAAACAATGGAAAGAAAAAACACCAAAACCATGGAGCTCTGACCCAAGCACATCTGCTCACAAGAAATCAGGTAAAGGCAAGGCAAAAACCAACACAGGAACAGTGGCGAAATTCGACCTAAGCCACCCATGGGACCCCAACCAGTGATCGAGGAATAAGGTACTGTCGAGCCAACGACGTTAAACAAGTGCACTGGTCGGGAGGTAACCCGACACTATCTTACTTTCTGTCCTTTTATTTTTCTATCTTTTAGTTTTATTCAATAAGTCGCTCTCACCCACTTGGTGCATAGAATGATTTGACTATTTAGGAATTGGTTTTTGGAGCACGATCGGATCAGCCATGCAGCTTTCATGAATTTACCGGGCCTGCGCTGAGAGTTCAAGGCCCCAGCCGAACTCCCTCGATTATCCAGCCTCATGCCATGTCATTTGACACAAAAAGGGAGTTCTGATCTTACCTTTCCTTATTATCATTTCCTTCTCGTAATTGTCTGCTTGCATGGCTTTTGAACTAAGTAGTGCTGAAAGGCACGCCTTCGTTCAAAAGTGTGGGGTGAGATCCGCATGTGTACATAAATAAATAACATGTTTTTCTTTTTCTTTTTCAATATTATCTTTTTGAAAATATGAACTTAAGAATGTGAAAAAGATAGACCGAAATTCATGCATTTACCTTGTGAAAATTCAACTATCTAAAAACTTAGAACGTAACTTCTCATTTGTCCCTTTGTGCTGAGATAAACTAGGGATGTGGAGTTAATAGAAATTCCCTAGAGAGGCTTGGCAAGCAATCGAAGGATCGAATCAAACTATATGGTTTTCGAAGTCAGTGGAGGCTGCACTTCGGGTTTCAGTGAAGATTGAAGTCATCTCCGCCATGCAGTGTTTATGCAAAAAGAAAAAAGGCGAGGACGGGAATCAGACCGTCCTCTCTCTAGTCAAAGTAGCCGAGAAAATAGATGAGCGACCCTCATCTTGACCCGCGCAAAACGACAAGGATGAGAGGAGCGGGGAGGTATTTCCATAGGCTTGCGGGCGATGATTGGACCTCCCAAAAAGGCTTGAGAAAATGGACTAGCAAGTCACAAAGACGCAAAAAGCTCAAAGAAGCAAATCAAGAGGCCAAAGGCCTAAAATTGTGAAGGTTTTAACCGAACAAAAAGTGAAGTACTCAAAGAGTCAAATCAAAGGCCAAAGGCCGATTCACTACAAAAGCAGTCCCTCGCCAAAAGAAAATCAAAGTACTCAAACCATTGAAACCCGAACCGAATCACGTGCTAGAGAAAGCTACAAGGAAACCATATAGTGCGAGACGGTCCCGAGGTTGCAGTCCAGGAACCTAAAAAGGGCTATCTCCCGAAACATCCAGAATAATTTGCATCACAGCACGGAGGTACAAGTATCAAGTTTCTTCTGTTTATTTACACAGTTCAATATGGTAATAAGTAAGTAATGCATGAATTAGGATAAATCTAGTACCACAGTCTAATTTTCATATTTCAACAAACTTACTTAGTGTGCCGCCCTTTAATAGCATTGTTCGGGACGAACAACTAAACGTGTGAGGTAATCTGATGGACCATAATTATACGAATCAAAAACACAGTAAAACCCACCAAATTAGACTGTTTGTCTATCTAACTTCTACTTGTTAGTCCCGATATATTTCTAGAGGGTATTTTGGCGCTTAGAGAGAAAACACGCTAAGGAGAGGATTTTACGCTGAAAAGATATTACGAGTCATTCCAAGGTCAAGATCAGACGCTGAACGAAGAAATCTCAAGATCCTGACATTGAATTACTCAATTTAAATTCAACCGAGGAACAACCAAAGTCAGACCGGAGCAAAATTGGATTGATAGTTTTGTGAAAAGACTGCACAAAACTGTCAAAACTCATCCATGGACCTAGGTGACCGGCAACCTTGCTTGGAGGTGGCCAAGGGAGGAAGCCTCCCCTCCATGGTGACCGGCCACCGGTGGCTTTCCACGCCCCCAACCGGTGGTTTTCTCCTCCCCCATATGGCGCCTCCTCCTTGCTCCTCCTCCTCCTCCCTTGGATCAAAACCACATGCCACCCATCTCCACCCTCCATTCTCCTCCCCTTAGCCTATAAAAGGAGAGCTCCTCCTCCTCATTTGTATCATCCAAAAATCAACATTTCACTTCTCTCTCTAAGTTTGTGTTACTTTGTAAGTTTGGTTTATGAAATAATACTCTTGTTGGTTCTTGAGTATTATAACAGTTTGAAATTATAATACTCCTGTCGGTTCTTGAGTATTATAATACTGTAGAGAATACTCCTGTTGGTTCTTGAGTATTCAGTAGGAATTAGGAATACTCCTGTTGGTTCTTGAGTATTCAACCCCCTCTCCTCTTACTGTTTTCAAAAACCCCCGAGTATTTAGCTATGGTATCCACCTCTATGGATATTCGTAGCTAAACTCTTTATTCGGTTAAAAGGGTGTACTTGTATTGTAAAATGTTTTAGACCCTGCACCTAGTGCATCTTTGTGTTCAAAACTTGTTCTATGTGCCATATATAGTTAGAATTTTCAAGGTATAGTGGAAGCTGTAACAAGCAAAGCTCTTCTGTGGGAATTCGTGAACATACTCGGTAAGTGGAAGCTGTAACAAGCAAAACTTATTTGAAGAGTTCGACTTATCTTAAAAACCATTTTGGGAAATCGTAACAGAAGATCAAATGGATGCACATAAGGCTAAGATACTTCGAAAGGAGGAATTAGTCTTAAGTAGAACAAGTGTTTTAAACGATGTTGCAAGTCTTGCGCTTAGAAATGGCCTCGATTCATCTTTGAACACTTAGTATGATCATTAGCGGTCAATGATAAACAACTATGATACAAGGCCCCTGAAACCGAATGTTTTCCTTGAATTACAAAACCCCCTGTATTTACTTTTCTAGTATAACTGCCTTAATCACCAACCGCTCATCTACCGGAGGACTCGCAAATCACGCATCACCCACTGTAAGTCTTTCTTTTTTCTTTTTTCTTTTTACTTTTCAGTATTTATTTTCTGTAATTTACTTTTCCGCACTCAAAACCAAAACAACCAAAAAAAGTCACTTAGTCATAACCGCTAAAATCTCAATCAAACCTAAAAAATGCTCCCATCCTGTACAAATCCCACAAAGAACAACGTATCCTCCTAATTCCCTTGGGTTCGACCCCTACTTACCACTTGCTACCCATTAGTGTAGTTGCGAGTAGCGGAAAATATAAATTTATTTGCACAGAGAACATTGCACCTTAACGACAGTGCAGTGGGCTCCGTCATCTACGTTTTATTCAATGCTATTCTTCTTAGCTGTGTTCAACTGGAGGCCATCTACTCATCGTTCTACTGTCAACAAAGTCATGGCTCAACTGATCTATCAGATAGGGAATAAGCTGAAATTCAACCTGGGCAGAGTAATGTTCAAAAATATTGCAGAACACGCTACTTCGATGAGAACTCTGCACCAGATCTGTTTCCCATCTCTGATATATGAGCTCATTATCCATCAAGCTCCAGAGTTGAAGGCCTCGCCTGACCACCTCACAAAGGCACCCATCAAGTTCATCGTTGACCACAAATTGTTTAAAGGGCGTCATGTGAATGATCTCAAGGAGGGGAA
Source organism: Rhodiola kirilowii (assembly GCA_033675215.1). NCBI lineage: Eukaryota > Viridiplantae > Streptophyta > Magnoliopsida > Saxifragales > Crassulaceae > Rhodiola > Rhodiola kirilowii. The sequence goes on from CM066199.1 coordinate 19,383,912, forward strand.
CCAGAAAACAAAGGGTGTTGCGGAGTCCAGCCGAGGGGGATCCAGAATGGGTCGTGATGAGAGGAGCAAGCTGCTCCAGGATCTGAATGCCATCATTGCCGCAGATAAGGAACAACGCAGGCGTATTAACAAGCTTGCTCGTGCCCTCAGCTTTCCAAGTGATAATGACTCTGATGATGCAGATTCTGAGGATGCCACTGATGATGGGTCGTCTGTATGAAGGTCTCCTGATCTTTATCCTTGAACTCAGTTTATTTTTTTCACTTAAAACTTTCAGTATATTGTGCTTTTTTTGGCACTGTTTGATTTGCTGTTCAAACTAGATCGGACCCCTTGCCAGTTTGCTGTTCGACAATTTTTGTTCCCTCAATTTTGTCTACTGTCTAGATAGATAGATAGATCTAGTGATTTGGTTTTGCCAAAATGCCAAGGGGGAGATTGATGTTCCCTTGTGTGGCATGTGTTTGGCAAAACAGAGTTAGACAGTTCGAGCAGGAGTTCAGGGGGAGTTCGAACATATCCTAGTACTCGTGTACAGCGTGATCAAAACGCAAAGGATATTTTCCGGAAGATATTGGCAACGAAGATTTCGTCAAGTTGAAGATGGCGTGCGACTTATTCGAGCATAAGATATTCGAATGAATATCCACATTGAAGACGGCGTGACTTGCTTGGGAAAGAAGACGACTTTGTATATTCTTCCAAGGATTTGTAAAAGATATGCATCAAATATTCCGAAATATTTCATGGGATTATCTTCTGCGAATTAGGGTTTCGTCCGAGCATATAAATACAAATGCAAAGGCAACCCTAATTCCTATCGCTTTCAAAGATCAATTATACACGAGCATATCCTGCTGATTGGAGAAGAAGAAAGCGACGGCCGGTTTTGTTTTCTCATTGAGAATACACCAGTGCAAGTGCAGTCTGTTCAAGTGCAACACAGACTGTCTGAAGCGTATCAACTGCCGCACACAACAAAGGTGACAAAAGCTTTCGAGAGAAAGCGTCCGAGCTTCTGGAGAAGGTCGAGAACGTTCGGACTGGAGGTTCTGAACGAAGGGGATCGAGGAGAATTGCGGTGAACCTCGGTTGCAAATCTGAGAGACGGAGTATTGTGGTAAGGCTGTTACAAGGTGTAAGTGTAAGTCCCTGTGGAAACCCTATACTCGTAATAAAGATTTTCTGTCCCTTTTTCGGGTGTGGGAAACCCCCAGAGTAGGCCGAGCCAAACTGGGTTATCAGTCTGTGTGTTCTACTACCTTTGTCTATTTGCTGAACTGTTGTATCTAGAGTACGAGGTCTGTCACAACTGATCCTTGAACTGTTGTGAAGTGTGTTCAAGATCTGTCTCAACTAAACCTTGAACACAAGCTTGAACAGGGGATAGTATTTCACCCTTCTCTTAGTGCCTCTTTGTGTTCAACTTGTTCTAGGTGCCATATATTAGGTCAGAATTCCATTGGTTGAGTGGATGCTCGGAAGAGTGACGGAGGGCCACCGCACTGTCGTTAAGGTGCAGTGTCCTCTGTACAAATAAATTTATAATATCCGCTACTTGTGACTACACTACTGGGTAGTAAGTGGTAAGTAGGGGTCGAACCCAAGGGAATTAGGGGAATAGGCTATTCTTTTAGGGTGATTGAACTGGGGGAGCGTGTTTTATGGTTGATTGAGATTTTAGCGCTCTAATTAACTACGTGATTTTTTGGGGGTTTTTGGTTTTGATTGCAGAAAAGTAAATACAGAAATTAAATGCTGTAAATACAAAGAAGACTTACAGTGGGTGATGCGTGATTGTAATTCCTCCGGTAGATCAGCAGTTGGTGATTGCGGTTTAACAGTAAAGAAAAGCATTCGGTTTCAGGTACTCTTGTATTATAACATGTATATAATAAACTGTTAGTAACTTTTCTAAGTATTCAAAGATGAATCGAGGCCCTTTCGTAGCGCAAGACTTGCAACATCGTTTAAAGCAACCCTTGTTCTATTTCAGACTAATTCCTCCTTTCGAAGTATCTTAGCCTTTTGTGCATCCACTTGATCTCACAGTTACGATTGACCAAGTGGTGTTTTAGATGAGTCGAACTTCTCAGATAAGCTTTGCCCTTTCGTAGCATCCACTTACCCGAGTATGTTCACGAATCCCCACGGAAGAGTTTTGCCCTTTCGTAGCATCCACTCAACCTTGGAAATTCTGACTATAAATGGCACATAGAACAAGTTTTGAATACAAAGAAATGAAACTAAAAGATATTACAACATTATATAATACAAGAAAATACCTTCCACCGAATAAAGAGTTTAGCTACGAATATCCATAGAGATGGATACCATAGCTAAATTCTCGGGGGTTTTTGAAAACAGTAAGAGGGAAAGGGGTGGAATACTCAAGAACCAACAGGAGTATTCCTAATTCCTACTGAATACTCAAGAACCAACAGGAGTATTCTCTACAGTATTATAATACTCGAGAACCGACAAGAGTATTATAATTTCCAGTATAATACTCAAGAACAAACAGGAGTATTATTTCAAAACCGAACCAAACTTACAAGTAACAAAATGTAGAGAGAGAAGTGATTACAATTTTTGGGATGATGAAATGAGGAGGAGGAGGGGTGTATTTATAGCCATGGGGAGGAGAAATGGAGGGCTAAGATGAGGGCACTTGTTGCATGGAGATTGGATGGGCAAATCAAGGGAGGAGGAGCCACCACATGGAGGGGCCAAAAGCCGCCGGTCAAGGAGGAGGAGGGTGGTGGCAGCCGCCGGTTGCCGGTTGCCTTGGGTGGAGGAGCTCCTCCCTTGGCCACCTCTTCATCAAGTCACCAAGTCATCTTGCCATATGTGAGTTTTGTACAGTTTTGTGCAGTCTTTTCACAAAACTGTCAGTGTGTTCCTTCCCCGGGCTGTCTTGATTCCTCTCCTGATTCTTCTGATTAATTTGTTATGGTCAATTTCACGTCAGGATCCTTGATATTTCTTCAGTCGGCATATGATCTTGACCTTGGATTGACTCTTGTTATCTTTTCAGCATAAAATCCTCTCCTTAGCGTGTTTTTACTTCAGTCTCTAAAATGCCCTGTGGAAATATATCGGGACTAACAGATGGATGTTAGATAGACAAACAGTCTAACTTGGGGGGTTTTACTGTGTTTTTTATTCGTATAATTGTGGTCCATCAAAGAGCAAAGCTCTGCCATGGTGACGGAGCCCACCGCACTGTCGTTAAGGTGCGGTGTTCTCTGTGCAAAAGCAAATTTATATTCCGCTACTCGTGACCTTACTACTGGGTAGCAAGTGGTAAGTAGGGGTCAAACCCAAGGGAATTAGGGGGATAGGTTTTCTTTGAGGGATTTCTACAGCGAGGGAGCGTGTTTTAGGTTGATTGAGGTTTTAGTGCGGAAAAGTAAGTGATTGGTTGGTTGGTTTTGGTTTTTAGCGCGGAAAAGTAAATGACAGAAAAGTAAAATACTGAAAATAAAAGTAGAAGACTTACAGTGGGTGATGCGTGATTGGTAAGCCTTCCGGAACGTGAGCAGTTGATAGAGCAGTTTATACTAAGAAAGTAAATGCAAGGGGTGTTTGAATTTAAGGAAAGCATTTGGTTTCTGGGGCCTTGTATCATAGCCTGTTTATCATTGACTTTTAGTGATCCTACTAAGTATTCAAAGGTGTATCAAGGCCATTCCAAGCACTCGATTTGCACACACTGTCTAGCCCATTTCAAGGTCGTAGAGCACTTGTTCTACTTAGACTAATACCCCATTCCAAGGTATATTAGCCTATGTGCATCCATTTGGTCAGTCATTCCCGAGCAACCAAATGGTGTTTGAGAGAGGTCAAACTCCTCAGATAAGCTTTGCCATTCCAAGCATCCACTTATCCGAGTATGTTTACGAACTCCCACGGAAGAGCTTTGCCATTCCAAGCATCCACTCAACCTTGGAAGTTCTGGCCTAATATATGGCACATAGAACAAGTTTTGAGAACAAAGAAAAAGCACTAAAGTATAGTCTAAAACATTTTATAATACAAGTACACCCCTTCAACCGAATGAAGGGTTTAGCTACGAATACCCATAGAGGTGGATACCATAGCTAAGTACTTACAGTTTTTGAAAGACAGTAAGTAAGGGAAAGGGGTGAGTACTTCAAGAACCGACAAGAGTACTCGAGAATAAAGAAAAGCTTGAGTACTCAAGAACCGACAGGAGTACTCAAGACCGAACTATAATACTCAAGAACCAACAGGAGTATTATATATAAAAAACCAAACTTACAAAGTGCCAATTTTCTAGAGAGAGAAGTGTTTGTGATTTTTGGGATTGATTTACAAATGAGAGGAGAAGGGTATTTATAGGCTTAAGGGGGGAGGAGATGTGGTGAGGAGGAGCAACACTTGGCAAGCTCTCCATGGCTCACAAAAGCCGCCGGTGGCCGGTCATGGAGGAGGAGCCGCCCCCCAGGTGGCATAAGGAGGTTCGATGGAGCAAAAGCCGCCGGTCACAAGGAGGAAAGGTGGAGGTTTTGTGAGTTTTGTGATGTTTTCACAAAACTATCGGTGTATTTCAGCTCCGGACTGACTTTGGTTGCTCTTCGGTTGGATTTGTTTTGAGTGATTCAATGTCAAGATCTTGAGATTTCTTCAGTCGGCATCTGATCGTGAGCTTGGAATGACTCGTAATATATTTTCAGCGTAAAATCCTCTCCTTAGCGTGTATTCTCTCTAGTCTCTAAAATGCCCTGTAGATAAATATCGGAACTAACAAACAAAAGTTAAATAGACAAACAGTCTAATTTGGTGGGTTTTACTGTGTTTATGATTCGTATAATTATGGTCCATCACATGGGTTCGTGATCTTCGATGGATAAGTGGAGGCTCGTAAGAGCACAGCTTATCTGTGGAAGTCAACCTCTTTAAAACACCATTTGGTTTATCAGGAATGATGATCAAATGGATGCACATACTAGAACAAGAGTTCTTTGTCTTGCAAAAGACTAGACGGTGTGGCAAGTCATGTGCTAGGAATAGCCTTGATTAACTTTTGAACACTTAGCATGATCATTAGAGGTCAATGATAAACGAAAATATGATACAAGGCCCCTGAAACCGAATCTTTCCTTTAATTGCAATATCAACTGTTACTTTACCTTTCAATACTAAAAACCAAAAACAACCCCCCAACTGCTTTATTTAATCCCCCCATCCGAAAGAACAATTAATCCACTAACTCCCTTGAGTTCAACCCGTACTTACCACTGACTACCCAAAATAGTTAAGTCGCGAGTATCGGAGATATAAATTTGTTTTTACACAGAGAACATCGCACCTTAACGACAGTGCGGTGGGCTCCGTCAATCTACCTGAGCTCGAGGATATCCTCCTAGTGGATGGGTTTAAGGTGAACCTGATCAGTATCAGTAGATTGTGTGATGAAGGAAAGTCTGTTACATTCACTCGTGTTACGTGTCAAGTACTGGATAGGAATGGAGACACACTGTTGGAAGGAAGCAGGTCAACAAACAAAAGCTACTGCCTAGGCACAGTTGGAACAGGAGCTGCCACTGTCTGTCCGACAAACACGATACATGAGATGGAATTGCAAAGGACATGTATGGTGTCCTCTTCTAGAAAGGTAAAAGACAAAGATGCCATAGACTCAGTTCCAGAAAATGATGAATGTAGAGGTGGGACATCGTCTGAAACACCCGTTCAGACCAAGTCTATAGAAGATAAAGTCCCAGGAGGTCCAGCTGATGAAGCCACACCTACTCCAGCTGGGACACTTGACAATGCACCTGCGCTGCAACCCTTATGGAGAATTAAGAGTCGAGCGAATGAGATCAAGTGTCAAGAGCTGGCTGCCTGTTCATCCAGTTCGAAGAATGTCATCAAAGCTTTTATTGATGAGATTTGGGTGGTGGCCATTCACGTTGAACTGGAAGAGCTCATCAGATATGAAGCATGGAAAGTATATCATCTTGTGCACATTCACGAACTGAAGGCGACTATATACGGACTCACACAAGCGCCAAGACCATGGTACGAGACTTTTCTCATCGACCATGGCTATGAGCGAGGGGGAGAAGAGAAGCATATGTTCGTCACGAGTACACAGAAGCTGGTTGGCCAGTTCGTGAGACAGATGAAAAAGGAGCTCTAGCTGACCATGGTGGGAGAGATGAAATACCTTCCTTGAACACATGTTGACTAGGTGCTGGGAGAGCGGGAGAGCATCGCTGCAGGGAGCTACTGCACTCAGTTCATATGTATGAAGCAGAATCTGTCTGAACACGAAGTGGAACGGGTGAAGAAGTTTCTGCCCAAGAACCCAGTACAACACTCCATGAGCAGATATCGCTTCATTAGAGAGCTAATGGAGAAGAAGGTCATCACATTGAAACACATGACCACTGTTACTGCCGTACTCACAATGCCACTAGACACCGCTCTGTTCGAAACACTTAGATCCTCTCTTGGTCTGTGTGTTATCACCAACTGAGTGTTCTAGACGGAGGTCAGCCAAGAGCAGAGCCCCAGCAAATCAGATGGGCTGGCCTACCAAAGAAGAGGGCTGGAACAGATGGTACGTGGTTGGAACTGATTACTAAGTTCAACATATTTGCACCTTTATGAGGTGTTGGAGCATATCAAGGAGGAGAGAGGTGATTGGACAAATATCTCAAGAGATATACACATAATTGTTTTTGGCAAGTTGAGGAGTCCAAATATTTGAAAATCAAAAGGCAGTCGAATCGAAGTCGGATGAGGATATAATATCAGCAAACCCTAAGATCAGAGAAGGGAAATAGAAGGGAGAAGAAGCGGCTGTGACAGAACTGAAAGAAGCTTCTTCAAAGGCGTCAAAGGATCATCCTAATCCAACTAAAGGGAGTGTGCAGACTGCGAAGGAATATCAGGCGATGGCTGAACCACTCCTCAATGAGGTAATCCATTATTCTCACTCCCAAGCTATTGCACTCAATTTTGTTGATGAGGAAGTACGGGCGATTGGTAAAGATTCAGTGAGTCATAAGGGTGACAAAGTGGTTAATGAGAAGCCGAAGGGTTTGAAACCTGCTGTAGACTCTGTGGCCGATGCTGCAGAAGAAGGTGAAGCCAGTAGGGTTAAGATTGTGGTTCTGATAAGCAGAAGCTATTGAATGCAAAGGTAGATGCCACTGACTCCGTGCTGAAGAAGATAGGAAAGCAGAAGGAAGGGATTGTTAGTCAAAAAGGAGTTGTGACTGATATGCCCAGGAAGCTGAAACAGACAGTCGATCCAGTTGTGGAGTTGCTGAAGACTGTTCCAGAAGAGCTTGAGGATGAAAACACACAAGAGGATGATGAGGACTCAGTTTCATTGGCTGATCTCAAGAAGTCCAAAAAGAAGAAACCGAAGAAGAAAGTGATCATCCAAGCATGCTCGACTGAAGTAACTACCAAGAAGGATGATAAGCGAACAGATGCAGGGGGAGCAAGTGCATCCAAGAAAAGGAAGAGGAGTGCTCCAGGATCTGTTCTGCCTAGTGTACCAACTGGAGTGTCGAAGCATGGAATGTGGGTTGTCAGTACAGACGCGGCAGCTAAGTGGAAGGGAGTGCAGAAAAGGAAGATCATCCCTGAAAGGCTGCTTAATGAGAAGACAATTCCATCCCAGTAGCAGATCTGACTATATTCTACTCGATGTTGTTCTTCATCACCATAGTCAACTGGAAGCCTACATCTCATAGAACCACGATCAGCAAGGAGATGTGACAGCTGCTCTACCAGATTGGAAACAGGATGCGCATTGACATGGGAAGAAATATGTTCGACCAGATTGTAGAACATGCCATATCTACAAAGTCTCTGCACAAGATAATCTTCCCATCGCTTATCTATGACCTGATCATCAACCAGCATCCAGATTTGAAGACTGACCAAGACAGACTATCAAGTGCTCCGTTGAAGTTGGTAGTTGATCACAAGCTGTTCAAAGGTCGACATAAGAATGATCTGAAGGACCCCGGGCTGAAGAGGAAGGATGCACCTGAGTCTTCCATAAGGAGAGCTGCTCGTGTGAAGTTGTCCCGAGCTGAACGCGAATAGCTACTAAAGGAGGTGGAGATCATATTGGAGGTCGAACAGGAGCAGAGGTCAAAAATCAATCAATTGGTGCACGCTCTACTATATCCCAGTGATGATAAAGAAGACGGGGAAATTTGAGGTCCTGATTGAAGAAAAGGCAGAACTCCTTGATGTTATCTCTTCGTTAAAGATGCAGATGGAGAAGGACTACCATGCAGCAGTACTGGACGAGCTGAATCAGTTCAAGAAATCAGTGAAGATGATAATCTCTGGATTAAAAGACCTAGATACAATTTTGAAGTCCCAGAGAATGATTGGAGGATGTAGAGGCATTGGCTACACAGATTGGAGCAGTTCAGGAACCTATCAGTTGCTGACCCGTGCTCGAACAGCTGCTGAGACACCAAGGTCCAACAGACTCACAGTATGTGTCACTGTCCCAGGCTATGTTTCAGGGGGATTTGACAAGATTCCAGATGCCGAAGAGACCAGGTTGCTTGATTGGACCCCTTGCCAGTTTGTGGCAAAAAGGGGGAGTGTTTTGAGGTAACTGTTCTAGTTCCTCAAGTTGTGTCTAAAGCGTAGATTTGGTTTTGCCAAAATGCCAAGGGGGAGATTGATGTTCCCATGAATGGCATGGCTTTGGCAAAACGGCTTTAGACAGTTCTAGCAGAAGTTCAAGGAGTGTTCAATCGACTACTGGAACTCGCATACAGCAGATCTGAAGATAAGACGTTTCCTAATCTGGACGATCGACGATCTGATCTGATTGGAGTCGGCTCAACAATAAATTAGAGGATCAGATATTCAAATGAATATCCTCTCATCAATTAGTAGTCGATTAAGAAGATTCGGAATTGCTTGGCGATAAAGAAAGATCGAGATCTTCTTGAAGATTGGAATGAAGATCTGAATATCCAGAAGATATCTACGAGATTATCTGATTGGGATCAATCGACAAGTCATCGTGAGAGAACAAATATTCAGATAAATATTATCACATTAGTTAGAACCAGATTCGGAATGACTTGGCGAGAAAGAAAGATCAAGATCTTCATAGAGATTGGATTGGAAATGTCCATCGAATATTTAGGAATATTTCCTAAATATTTGATAAGGATATTTGGAACAGATTTAAACATTCGCCTATGCATATAAATACAAGGCTAGGGCGACCAGATCTGCGTCGCTTCCTGAGAGAAAAGAAAAACACGAGAGTTCGTGAGATTGGAGGAGAAGCGGCCGCCGGTTGATTATTCCACACCGGAATATCAACGGGGAAGTAACAGTCTGTTCAGTGTGCTGTTCAGACTGTTCTTGAAGGGAAACAAAGCGAACACACACACGGTGATCAAGATACATCTTTGAGAGAAGGCGACTGGGCTTCTGGGAGGTCCAAGACTAGGCCGAGAGGGAAGTCTTGTCCTACCCATAGGGGATCTAGGGAAGCTGCGGTGAACCGAGATTGCAAATCTGAGAGACGGAGAATTAGAGGCTAGGCGATTACAAACAAGGTGTTGTGTAAGAGTAAGACCACTTGTAGCTCTAATCTCGTAATACGATTTGTCCCTTTTAGGGTGTGGGAAACCCCCCAGAGTAGGCAAGGCCGAACTGGGTTATCATATCGTGTGTGCTCCTGTTTGTTCTGTTTTCGGTACTATCTGCTAAGGTGATCCAGTCTCTGTTTGAACACAACCTGAAACTGTCCAACAAGTGTTCGAGACGCAGTTCGAACACCATCTAGAACTCGTCTTGACTAAGACAAGTAGATTTCACTAATGGCAAGGAGATAGAAGAGGAAGTTGCCAACAAATATTCTGAAGTTGAAATTCAAGCTCCTACGGAAGAAGAGAAAAAGGAGGAAGAACCGGTTTTGACAAGGAAATATGTGCCAAAGATACCTTTTCCTGAAAGGCTCAACAAAAGCAAGCTAGATGCTCACTTCCAACGATTTGTGGAGATGTTGAAGAAGTTGTATGTCACTCTTCAAAATCCTACTTATGCAAAGTTCTTAAAAGATATTGTGTCTAATCGTAGAGTTATTGAAGAATCTAGCATGGTAGCCTTGAATGTTGAGTGCAGTGCTATTGTTCAAAGTAGAATGCCTAAGAAGATGCAAGATCATGGGTCATTTTCTATTCCTATCGCTTTAGGAAAAATTGAAATTGATAGAGCACTGTGTGACTTGGGAGCTGGCATTTCTTTAATTCCCTATTCGTTATTTGAGAAAATTGATATGGGTGAGCTCCATCCTACTACTATTTCTTTGAAACTAGCCGATAGAAGCTCTAGAATTCCTAGGGGAGTGACAGAGCCCACCGCACTGTCGTTAAGGTGCGATGTTCTCTGTGCAAAAATAAATTTATATCTCCGATACTCGCGACTTAACTATTTTGGGTAGTCAGTGGTAAGTACGGGTCGAACCCAAGGGAGTCAGGTGAATAGTTGTTCTTTCAAAAAGGGGGGATTAAATAAAGCAGTTGGGGGGTTGTTTTTGGTTTTTAGTACTGAAAGGTAAAGTAACAGTTGATATTGCAATTAAAGGAAAGATTCGGTTTCAGGGGCCTTGTATCATATTTTTGTTTATCATTGACCTCTAATGATCATACTAAGTGTTCAAAAGTGAATCAAGGCTATTCCTAGCACATGACTTGCCACACCGTCTAGTCTTTTGCAAGACAAAGAACTCTTGTTCAAGTTGAGAGTGCTAAAGATCAAGCTTCGGTTCCAAAGTAAAGCGATTACATGATTGTGCCCACAAAAGCTAGAGAGATAAGTGGATTGTGTTTGTGATTTTGGAATTGAGGATGATTTACAAAGGCAAGGGGGTGTTCTATTTATAGGCTAAGGGAGGCAATGGATGTGGAGGAGAAGCCACCACATGTCACAAGATGGGAGGAGGTCTCAAAAGCCATCTGGGTGAGTCATCTCTTCCCTTAGCCGCCGGCCACATGGAGGAGAAGGAGTGGATGATGGCTTAGCCGCCGGCCACATGGAGGAAGAAGAGTGATGGAGTGAGTTTGTGATCTCATCCCAAAAAGCCATCGGTCCTTTCAGCTCCGGACTGACTCTGGTTGCCCTCCGGTAGGACTTGTTTTGAGTGATTCCACATCAGGTTCTTGAAAGTCGAAATTTGGTCTTGACCTGGAATGACTCGTAATTCATTTTCAGCTTTAAAACTCCTCCTTAGCCTGTATTCTCTCTAGACTTCAAAATACCCTGTAGATAAATATCAGAACTAACAAGCAAAAGTTAAATAGACAAAGAGTCTAATTTGGTGGGTTTAACTGTGTTTATGATTCATACAATTATGGTCCATCAGGGAGTTCTTAGGGATGTGCCAATTAAAGTTGGTAAATTCTTTATTCCCGTAGACTTCTATGTGCTAGAAATGGATGATGAGCAAGAAACGCCCGTTATTCTTGGTAGACCTTTTCTTAACACCGTTGAGGCGGTCATTAGATGTGGCGAAGGGTCTATTGAATTGAAAATAGGGAATGAGAAGTTAAAAAAATTTCTGAAAAATGCCATGAGAGCTCCCACTTCATATTTTGAATGCAATTTGCTTGATATATCTTGTGAAAATCTTGAGCTAACATCTTTTGAAAGTGAAGTCATGAAGTTAGATGATTCTAGCATGCTTTTTACCTCGTTGATGGATATGGAAGAAGAGGAAATGTGCGACCTCACTTTGGCCGAAGGAGAGCAAGTATTGGATGCTCATGAAGGTAAACAAGACCCGATGCCGAGAGGTAAGAAATTCGAAGGAGAGTTAAAACCTCTACCTTCGAATCTCAGGTATGAGTTTCTTGGGTCTAATTCTACTTACCCCGTTATAGTTGGTCCAACTTTGAATGAGCATGAAACGTCCAAACTTTTGCATGTTTTGAAAACTAATAGAAAAGCTCTAGGCTACTCCGTTGATGATCTTAAGGGAATTAGCCCTTCATTATGCATGCATAGGATAAATCTTGAAGAGAATGCAAAACCTTCTAGGGAGTTTCTAAGGAGATTGAAGCCTAAGCTTAGCGACGTTGTCTTTACGGAAATTACTAAGTTAAGAGATGCGGGCATCATTTACTCGGTTCCGGATTCGGCATGGGTAAGCCCCATCCATATCGTCCTTAAAAAGGGATGACTTACGGTTGTGCAAAACGATAAGAGGGAGTTAGTCCCTACAAGAACCGTTAATGGATGGAGGATGTGCATCGATTATGGAAAACTGAATAAGGCGACTAAGAAAGATCATTTCCCCATTCCCTTTATTGATCAAATGCTTGAGAGACTTGCCGGACATGAGTACTTTTGTTTCCTAGATGGTTATAGCGGATTCTATCAAATTCCCATTTTGCCGAATGACCAAGAAAACTACCTTTACATGTCCGTATGGAACTTTTGCATTTAGGCGCATGCCCTTTGGGCTATGCAATGCGCCGGGAACATTTCAAAGATGCATGATGTCTATCTTTAGTGATTACATTGAGAAATGCATGGAAGTTTTCATGGATGACTTCTCTATTCATGGAACTTCATTTGATGATTGTTTAACTAATCTTTCTCATGTTTTTGCTAGGTGCATTGAAACAGATTTGGTGCTAAATTGGGAGAAGTGCCATTTCATGGTTCAAGAAGGAATCGTTCTTGGACATTTGGTGTCTAGAAGGGGGGTCGAAGTTGATAAAGAAAAGGTTCAAGTCATTGAGCAATTACCACCACCGAAAGATCAAAAGGGAGTTAGAAGTTTTCTAGGCCATGCCGGCTTTTACCGGAGATTTATTAAGGACTTCGCAAAGATTGCCAAGCCATTAACTCGCCTCCTATGCAATGATGTGCAATTCAATTTAGATGAAGAGTGTTTAGAGGCATTTGAATAGCTCAAGAAAGCTCTTGTAACGACACCCATAGTGCAACCACCGAATTGGGATCTTCCGTTCGAGCTTATGTGCGATGCGAGCGATTTTGCTTTTGAAGCTATTTTGGGACAACGAGTTGATAAGAAACTCCATGTAATCTACTATGTGTGCAGGGTGCTTGATAATGCTCAATTGAATTACACTACCACAGAGAAAGAGTTGCTAGCCGTGGTGTATGCTTTTGAAAAATTCCGACCATATCTTGTTGGGTCTAAGACAATTGTCTACACTGATCACGCCGCTATTAAGTATTTGATGGAAAAGAAAGATGCAAAGCCGAGAATTATTCGTTGGATTCTTCTTTTGCAAGAGTTCGATATTGACATCAAAGATAAGAAAGGGGTCAAAAAAGTAGCAGCGGATCATCTCTCGAGAGTTGAGCTTTATGATTCAAGAAAGTTCTCAACGCCTGTAGAAGACTCTTTTATCGGAAAATATTTGCTGAGTGTCAAAGATGATGCCCCATGGTACGCAGATTATGTGAACTACTTGACTTGCAAAATTCTTCCGAATGACCTTGATCATAATCAAAAGAGGAAGTTCTTGCACGACGTTTCGAGGTATTTTTGGGATGACCCGTTCTTGTACAAGCTATGCCCAGATGGAATTTATAGAACATGTGTGCCCGAAGAAGATATAAAAGGAATTATAGCTTGTTGTCATTCTTCTTCTTATGGTGGTCATGGTTCTGCTTCAAAGACCACAGCTAAGATTCTTCAATCGGGATTTTATTGGCCCAGTATGTTCAAGGATATGTATGAATTCGTTAAGTCTTGTAACAAATGTCAAAGAATGGGCAATATTGCTAGAAGGGATGAAATGCCTCAGAAAGGCATCTTAGAGGTTGAAGTATTCGATGTATGGGGCGTAGATTTCATGGGACCTCTACCATCTTCGCAAGGTAATAGCTTTATTCTAGTAGCGGTAGACTACGTTTCTAAATGGGTTGAGGCCATAGCTTCCCCATCTTGTGATGCTAAAGTGGTAATCAAGATGTTTAAGAAGATTATTTTCCCAAGATTCGGGGTCCCAAGAGCGGTGATAAGTGACAATGGTTCTCACTTCAAAGAGAGAAGATTCGAGTCTCTGCTTAAGAAGTACGGGATATTCCATAGGTGTGCTACTCCATATCATCCCCAAGCAAATGGACAAGTCGAAGTATCAAACCGAGAAATAAAGAATATTTTGACAAAAACAGTTGGGAAGTCAGGGAAAGATTGGGCGTTGAAAATTGATGATGCCTTATGGGCGTATAGAACCACTTTCAAGACGCCAATCGGAATGTCTCCATACCGGTTAGTATATGGCAAACCTTGCCATCTTCCGGTAGAGCTTGAGTACAAAGCCATGTGGGCTATCAAAGAGCTGAATTTTGATATGAAAGCTTCGGGAGAGAAGAGACTCCTTCAACTGAATGAGTTAGACGAAATCAGGTTGGACTCCTACGAAAGTTCAAAATTTTATAAGGAGAAAACTCGGAGATAGCACGACAAGCTTATTCTGGAGAAAGAGTTCTCGGTAGGAGATAAAGTCTTGCTATTCAACTCCAAGTACAAGTTGTTTCCCGGGAAGTTCAAGTCTAGGTGGTTTGGACCGTATAGAATTCATAAAGTTTTTGATGATGGCCACCTAGAGCTAGTTGACAACCAAGGGAATGTGTTCAAAGCAAATGGGCAGAGAGTTAAAGTCTATCATGCTGTTGATGGAGATCAAAACACGTTGGAAGCACCCTCGTGAATGCTATCTGCAATACCGCTAAAGAAGGGATCCTGCTCGGGACTTCTCTTAGTGTGCTTCTCGATATGTAAAGCCACGGCTCCGTCTTAGCCAAGACGTTAAACTAGGCTTGTGAGTGTTTCTCCCCCGATCTTTAAGTAAGTCTATTTTGATTGGATTTCTATTTGCTTCGTGCAAGAATTTGAGGATATGAACTACGCATGTGTGAATGCCTATATTTGATGATCGATGTGCGATTGGAATGCTTTTAGCGTGATGTTTTCTTAACATACGCTTGGTGAATTTGATGTCTTGATAGGATACAAGTGTGGGGTTTTGAAATTTTGTGCTTGAGTGTTGATGTACGATTTGAGTTTGGCTTAGAAATTCTTGCCAGTAATTCCTTGCTTTCGCATAAACCCATTTGTGTGTTCACAAAAAGAGCCAAATTTTCGTCCAAATTCTAAGTGTTGGGCTTGCATAGATTCTATGCGCTCGCACATAAAAACAATGTCACTATCCAGCATATTGCATTCGCATAGTTTCATTCGTGCGTTCGCGTGCCAAGCCTTAATTCTCATTTTGCCAAGCTCACATAGTTCAATGCGCTCGCATTGAAAATCCATGCCTCTCGAAGTCATCGTGCGTTCGCACACTCGTTTATGTGCGCGCGCATATCCCTTGAACACTCGTCACTCTCATTTGTCCGCAAGTTTGTGCGTTCGCACAACATCCTTTGTGCGTTCGCATGCGTCGATTAGCGTATATGTATAAAAGCCGATTTCAGTTCGAACCCTAAATCGTTCTTGATTTTTCAAAACCTATGCCTTCCCTCCTCCGTCCTTCCGTCGCCCTGCCTTCTCCGACCAAACCCCAGCCGTAGATTGCCTTCCCTCCGCCCGCTTCACTCGCCGTCCGTTTCTCCACCCCCAATTCCATATGCTAAACCCTAGTGCGTTCGCACAATAACCCAAATCTCCATTCCTCTCCGAATCCACCATGGGCAAGGTTCAAGTGATTCCCTCTTCTAAGAAGCCTTCCAAGAGTTCCTCGAAGAGCCTAGGAGTTTCAAAGCCACCAATTTCCAAGAAATCCAAAGGAAAGGAGAAGAAGAGCCAAGAAATTGAGATTTTGTATGTGAAGTCTGATTCTGCCGGTAGGCATTATGGCCGTACTTCTGCGGATCCTACGAGGTACATTATGGTGCCAAGCTCAGTTAGTAGAGCTGATGAAGATTTAGAAAGGGATACACCTCCAACATCGCCTCGAGCCGATAATTCGAACAAGTTCACTATGCCGAAGCGGTTTGAGTTTTATGGCCCAATCAGATACAACTATGCGAAGATCATGCTTTGCATAATGCACTTTCACAGAAAGGTAAATGGCCAATCCCTCTCCTTTTTCCTGAAATTGAAGATTTGAAAACTTTGGAGGTTTTTTATGAGATTAAATCATTGCTTGGAAATTGTGGATTGAGTTTTATATTTCAAGATGATCCTGGGTTGTATCATGAAGTAACTATGGAGTTTCTTAGCTCATTTAGTTCAGTGCATAAGCTTAGTAAGGATGATGAAGAGGAGAAAGTTAAATTCTGGAAGTTTGCTATGGGTGGTTATCAATGGGAGGTAGATTCTGAGGTTTTATGCGACTGGTTTAGATTACCTAGGGATGGTTTATTTTCTGAGGTGGTTGATGATGATGTTTTTGAGTTTTGGAAAAGAATTTCGGGGCGTGATTATACCAAGGAGGAGCAACACAAGTCTACTAGCATTCGTATACCTATATGGAAGATTATTCATAAATTCTTAGCGGGTGTAGTGTTTGTTCGTACTAGCTATGGTAGACTTGTCACCAAGCTTGAAATGATGCTTATGCTAATGATTGAGAGGGGGCAGAAAGTAGATTGGCTATGGTGTATTACTAAGGGTATTAAGGACAATCAGATTGTTTCTTCAAAGAACCGGGGTTTGGAAGGTTGTTCCTTTGTGACATGGATTGCGAGGAAGCTGAATTTCACATTTGGGGATATGGAGAGTGAAAAGCTAAGGCTCACTTTGAAGCAATTGAGGTCTAGACATATATTGGGTAAGGGGCTGAAGTGGAAAAATTGTGAGGAAGATAGTGAAGATGAGGAAGAAGTTGAAGTTGAAGATGAGATTGACAGGGCTGCTGACCATGATATGCCCTCTTCCTCGCATGCCATGCCTCCTCCTTTCTCCACCGACTCGAGACTTGATCTGATTTTATCACGCTTGGATGTCATTGCTAGAGTGCAAGATAAATTGGTGCGAAATCAAAATTTTCTTGCCACTTATGTTTCGGAGCACAATAAATGGGAGGAGAGGACTTTACTTGCCATTACCACTCACTTGGATATCTCCTCTAGTGTTGACTTGCCTCCTAGGTCCCCATTTTTGCCTAGATCACCTTCGCCTCCATCTCCGCCTTTGTTTCCTACTGCTAAGGGTAAAGAGAAAATGGGTGAGCCTTCAATGTTAGCTAAGGAGAGTGTAGAGGCTAGTTTGAAAAAGGTGATGGATTTGGTGAACAAAATGCCTAGGGGTGAAAATGTTCAGAAGAGTGGAGAAGAGGGCAGCATTGATATGGATGATGAACATAGTGCGAGTGAGCAGTTTATTATTGCACCTCATGGTGTTCATGGAGTTGCTCCGGAGGGTGAACTTGGTGCTACCATTGACGAGATAGATCGTGCTGGTGATATGAGAGTCGATGATCCCTCCACTGCTGCCACTACCCTAGATGAAGACGGTTCTACGCCGGATGAGGTTGATCCGGAAGATGATAGCACTTGATTAGCATTTCTATATGTTGTCGTGCTTATGTTTTGTTTATGATAACTTGTGGATGATGATGAGACTTTTGATGTTTTTTTTGGGATGTAAATATTGTTTATCACTCTTATGATATGTGTTATATTCTTGATATGTGTTGAAGGTTGTATGATCATCTTCGTGCGTGTTAATTCATAGGGGTAAACAGATTTGTGAGTCTCATTTCTTTACTGCCCAGTGCTGTGCGTTTGCACAATGCTATCTATGCATTCGCATGCCCAGTTTATTTCCACTTTGTGCTTTGGTTGCATGATTCCATGCGTTCGCAAGCGAAATCTATGCCATTGTCTGCATTTGTTCATTCGCACAAATCCATTATTGCGTGCGCGTGCTTGAGTTCGGCACCATTCTAACTTATTTCGGTGCGCTTTTGATAGATTTGGGCATTTGGCATTCGATGATGTGTTCTTTTGATGAGTTATAAATTGACTTGCATGATGTTGACATGTTTACGATGGTGATTTCTTTACCTTGTGTGCTTAACGCTCTCGTTTTTGAGTTTCTTGTCTTATATAGGAAAAAGGGGAATCATTAATCGAATCTCTTGTGCAAGTTCAGTCGCCCAAGAACTAGATGCGCGAAGCAACGTCTCTTACTTTGAAATGGCTACCTCCAAACGAGAGAAGTTTTTCTTAACTTTCTCTTTGCTTTTCATGATATTCATTGCTTAGGGACTAACTTGGGCACTATCGAAAACCCTAACTTGGGCTATAAATAGAAACTTTTAGATTTCATTCAAGAGGACTTTTTGGGGGATTTTTGGCACGATTTTTGAGGAGCATCTAGCACAAATTGCAAGGGTGATTAAGTGAAGAAGAAGATCAACAACAAGGATTCTCATACTTTTCATTCATCAAATTGGTTCTAGACTCCTAAACCCATCTCTTTTATTTGTGTTTGATTGTAATCTCACCATGTGTGAGTAGTGACTTGATTGGGGATTATGGATCCCCTAGACATGTTTGTGATGATTTAAATACAATGGATGTTAATATTGAATGAGTTTGCACATGAATCTTCTTCATTTGAACTAAATGTTTAGAGTTGCCCATAAGGTGTTTGTGAAATGTCCTCAATGGGAACTTAGCTTAATCTCATGCTTGATGTAGCTCACGTTGATCAACATGACTTTAATGAAATGAATGAAGAGGCATTAGGACTTTTGTGTTACATGGCGACACTTAATTTCTAATGAGATTGGCTTGAATTTAACAAGAATGTGTTTATCTAGTCAATAGAGCGCGAGTGTGAGACTAGAAACGCATGTTCTATAGGGCCAATAGAGCGCGAGTGTGAGGTTCTATGCGAGGTGTAACCTCTTCATTCTAGGTTGTAGCGCGAGTTGAACTTAGGTTGAATGTTGCATGGCTATAATCTACTCATGTGCATGCAAATTCATAATTGACATCCAAAATCATTGTCACGATAATTGTCTAGGTGGGGAAGTAATCCCTAGTCATCTTTGATTGATTGTTTACCCTTTTTAGTTGATAAAATCTTTATTCGGATAGTAAAATCTTTGCTATCGACCTCTTCGAGGCATAAACCCTCCCCCCCAAACCATAAACAATCTAGATTTAATCCTTAGCGCAATTAGTTTGATCATCTATCTCTTGGGTACGACCTTGGGTTTCCCGAGTCTTTACAAATTGTTTTGATTAATCGTGACTAGCATAAGTATTTGATTTTCTTATCGAATATTTACACTATATTACAACTGATCACAACCGAAGGGTAACCAGAGTTACATTTCAACCGATGGCTTATTGGGAGAAAGATCTCATTCCACTCACACATCTTCCCCTCCTCCACCACATGGGCGGCTCACCATAGGAACAAGCCATGTGGCCGGCGGCTTTTGAAGCCTTGCCACCTTGCCCGGCGGCTAAGCTCCCCTCCTCTCATCCCTTGCCATGTGTTGAGCTCTTCTCCTCCCATTTGACAAGTGTATGGCTCTCATTCCTCCCCCATGCCTATAAATAGAGACCTTCACCTCCTTTGTAAATCATCCTCATTCCATCCCAACATCCATAGTTCTTGATTAGTGAGAGAAGCTCTCTAGATTCTACAACACAATCCATGTAAACACACCACTTTGATATTAAAACTCCAAGTTTGTTCTTGAGTACTCTTGTCGGTTCTTGAAGTACTCAAGCATTTCCTTTACTTTACGTTGTTCTTGAGTTTACTCCTGTTGGTTCTTGAGTATTCTCCTCTTTACTTTCCTTGTCTTTACTTTCAAAACCTTTACTTTTCCTGTCTTTCAAAACCTTTACTTTTCAAGCTCTCAGCTATGGTATCCACCTCTATGGATATTCGTAGCTAAACCCGGGTGTACTTGTATCATACAATGTTTTAGACCCTTCTCTTAAGTGCCTCTTTGTGTTCCAAACTTGTTCTATGTGCCATATATTAGGTCAGAACACTATTGGTTCAGTGGATGCTCGAAAGAGCAAAACTCTTCCATGGGTTCGTGACTTCTGTGGATAAGTGGAGGCTCGAAAGAGCACAGCTTATCTGTGGAATTCAACCTCTTAAAAAAACCATTTGGTTGATCGTAATTGAAGATCAAATGGATGCACATAAGCTAAGATACTTCGAAAGGAGGAATTAGCCCAAATAGAACAAGTGTTTTAAACAATGTGGCAAGTCATGAGCTAGAAATAGCCTTGATTCATCTTTGAACACTTAGTATGATCATTAGAGGTCAATGATAAACGGACTATGATACAAGGCCCCTGACACCGAATCTTTCCTTTGATTCAAACATCACCTGTTACTTACTTTCAGTCTTACTATCAACTGCTTACTTTCCAGTCATTTACTTTCAGTAACTTTACTTTCAGTCCATATCAACTGCTTACTTTCCGCAAGTCTTGTCCTTCAAGCAATTTCTTTCCGCAAGACTTGTCCTTCAAGCATTTACTTTCCGCAAGACTTGTCCTTCAAGCATTTACTTTCCGCAAGACTTGTCCTTCAAGCACTTTACTTTTCAGTATTTACTTTCAGTCTCGTATTTACTTTTCAGTCATTTACTTTTCAGTACTAAAATCACAACCAACCCACGCTACTTTCAGTACTAAAATCACAACCAACCCCTAACTGTTTTACTTTCCATCTTCGAAAGAACAACTATCCACTAATTCACTTGGGTTCGACCCCTACTTACCGCTTTACTACCCAATAGTAGAGTACAAGTAGCGGACTTATAAATTTATTTGTGCAGACTGCCTCGCGACAAGGTAACGCTCTGTCAAATTGGCGCCGTTGCCGGGGAATTAGAAAATATCAATCGGATAATTGTTCTTTTTTTCAAATTTCAAACTCGGTTCTGCATAACCATGTCTCGTGCAGGAAGCCACCATGACTATCAAGATGACGACGAGATGAACTTGTACGATTGAAATAATGAGGTGCCGCCTCCATTTATTGACGATCCGGAACAGCTCATCCGAAACCAAAGAGCTCGTAATAGGGAGGTCGTTCAAAGAAACCAAGGCCCTCCCGAGGACTGAAATGAAGCTGGTCCAGTGCAACAACCCCCTAGACATCCACCACCCCCTCAACCTCGACAAATGCCAAGGCGAGAACCCATCTTTGATGACTACTATGGGGATAACAACTTCCGCAAACCTACTATGGGAGAACTGTCGGCACCAGATTTCAGAAACCAGCCGTGGTGCATCTACGAGGGCCCTGAACAGGAAAACATTGCCATCAACACATCAGTGGTCCACAACTTGCCCAAGTTCTCAGGAACTCATGGAGAATCAGCAACAACTCATCTCCAACGCTTACATGGCATTTACCAAAACCTAAAACCTAACGGCGTGAATGTAGACGACTTCAAGTTGAAGGCATTCTATTTTTCCCTCATCGACTCGGCGAACGACTGGTTCCTTTCATTGCCTTCCGGTAGCATCAGAACATGGGCTTAGATGCAAAAGAAATTCCTGGACAAATACTACCCAGCGGGAAGAGCAATGCAAGTAAGGAGGCAACTGCAGGACATCAAGCAGGGCCCCAATGAAACCATGTACGATTATCTGGAGAAATTCAATCGCCTGGAGAGAAGCTGTTGCACCCTTGGATTGTCCGAGAAAATCATCATCGAGTACCTCATTGATGGATTGAGGCCCTTAGACAAAATGCTCCTGGATGCCTCAGCTGGAGGATCCATGATGAATCTATCACTGAGTGGCATTAGGAATCTCATCACCGACGTTGCTGAAAATGCCCGATTCAGAGAAGAGACAACTCGACAGGAAGAATTTTCCCGAACAAAGAATGTGGCAAAGGCTGAAGAAACACCGATGAACTCTATGCCAGAGGAGATGAAACAAATGAAGGAAATGATGGTTCAGATCCTACAAAGGCAGCCAGTTCCAGTAAAGCCTTGCAAATTCTGCAGTTCTACGGACCATAAAACTGACGCATGCCCAACATTAATAGTAGAGGAACCAGAAGAAGTGAATGCAGTGGTAGGATACCAAGGATACAACAACAACAACAACAGCAACGACGGAGCCAGACCAAACCGGTAGTATAATCAAATGACCAATCCAAGCTGGCGGAACGACAACCATCATCCGAGGGAGACACAGCAAGCCGCACCGCAATTTGCTCAGTCATTCTACCAACCTCCCCACCGGCAGTACAACCAGAACGCTCCATCAGCAGGCCAATATCAGCAAAGAGGACCAAACCAGTACCCGACAGGACAATATCAACAGAAGGGACAAAATCAGTACCAAGCAAACTCAAGCAGTCAGCAAGGACTAAATAAATCGCTTGAAGACACAATGAAGGAACTCGCAGGAAGCGTAAATCAATTGGGTACTTCGCTACAATAATTCCAGGCGAAAACTGACCGGGCAATTTCAGATTTGACCAAACAAATGTCCCAGCTCGCCACCGCAATGTCCGCACTCACTAATGAACCTGGCAGACTTCCTTCACAAACAATCCAAAACCCAAAGGCGAATATTAGCATGATAAGGAAGGCAAACTTGAATGCAGCGCGGGAAGAAGCAGCACGATCCACTACTTACAAACTTACGAACAAACACTTCACCCGTAGGCACCGTCCTGATTGGAATCAAGAGGAAGACCGACCCAATGATGGCAGAACGTGGGTCACGCATGCTGACAATGGACGATAAGCATTCAAGGTTAGCATGACACCTCCACCGATTACACACTTTGACATACCGGCATCTGGCTGGGATGAGAATGACTCTGATGGTTTCAGATGGGATTCCCCAACTAACATCTATGCATCAGAACAAGGCGTTTACCTAGAAGATCAGGAGTTAGAAGGACCAGATCATACGAATCCAGAACCTAAGGATGGGAAGAATGGCCCGATAATGGAAAGATCCCTCACCTCAGATCATGAGTCACAACCGAAAAGGGATAAGGACCCAGGGGCCTTCACAGTCACCTGTGGTATTGGTGAAGCTCCAATTCACAAGTGCCTAATCGATCTTGGGGCTGCTGTCAATGCCATGCCTTACTCCTTATATTACTTATTAGGGCTTGGCCCATTGAAACCACCAAGGTCAAATATCGAGTGGGAGATAAATCGTGTATCCAACCGGTTGGAGTGCTTGAAGATCTAATACTCCATGTGGGAGAGCTCGTCGTTGCTGCGGATTTTTATGTAATACAAACGGGAGAGACTAGCGAAGACGACCCTCCAACGCTTATTTTAGGACGGCCTATTCTCTACACCACCAAGGCATGGATCGATATGGGTAAGGGCTTGTTATCACTAGCATTTGGCGGCAAAATTTTAGATTTCTACATCTATGATTATGATGGCCGCCCAAGGACAAGGAAACCTCCAGACATTGTGCCTATCTCGGATCTCAGTACACAAATTTCTAATCTGCCAAGAGAGACCGTCAGAGTAGCAAGACCAGCAGTCAAAGGTCCCTTACCTTCCCAGAGACAATGGAAAGAAAAACCACCAACACAAAGGAGTCCTGACCCGAGCACATCATCTCACAAGAAATCGGGGAGAGTCAAGGCAAGAATGAAAGTAGGCACTCCGCAACACTACAACCTGAGCCACCCATGGGATCCCACCTTATGATCCAGGAATGAGGTATCATCGAGCTAACGACGTTAAACAAATGCACTGGTCGGGAGGTAACCCGACATCTATCTTACTTTCAGTCATTTACTTTCAGTCATTTAATTTCAGTCATTTAGTTTTTTGCCTTAAATCATTCTCACCTTTCCTGTATATATTTGCTTGCATAAACTTTTGAACTAAGTCGTGCTGTGAGGCACGTCTTCGTTCAAAAGTGTGGGGTGAGAACCACCTTTGTACATAGTTAGTTAACATGTTTTTTTTCTTTTTTTTCTTTTCCTTTTCCCTTAATATTATCTTTTTGAAAATATGAACTTGAGAATGTGAAAAAGATAGATCTAAAATCATGCATTTACCTTGTGAAATCTCAACTGTATAAAAACTTTGGATGTAACTTCTCATTTGTCCCTTTGTGCTGAGATATACAGGGGATGTGGAGTTGATATAAATTGCCCTAGAGAGGCGTGGCAAGCAATCAAAGGACTGAATTTCACTATATGGTTTACGAAGTCAGTGGAGGCTGCACTTCGGGTTTCAAAGAAGATCAGAGTCATCTCCGCCGTGCAGCGTTTATGCAAGAGGCGGGACGGGAATCAAACCGTCCTATATCTAGTCCTAGTAGCCGAGAAAATAGATGAGCGACCCTCATCTTGACCCGCGTGAAACGGAGAGGATGAGAAAGAGCGGGGAGGTATTTCCATATGCTCTCGGGCGACGATTGGACCTCCCAAAGAAAGGTTGAGAAAATGGACTAGCAAGTCACAAAGAAGCAAAAGCTCGAAGAAGCTAATCGAAGGCCAAAAGCCAAAGTATGTGAAGGTTTTAACCGAACAAAAGTGAAGAAACTCCAATTCAACATCAAAGGCCAAAGGCCAAAGGCCAATTCACTTCAGAAGTTGTCCCTCACCAAAAGGAAATCAAAGTGCTCAACTCAGTGAAACCCGAACCGAATCATGTGCTAGAGAAAGCGACAAGTTAACCATATAGTGCGAGTCGGTCCAGAGAATGCAGTCCAGGAGCCTAAAAAGGGCTATCTCCCGAAACATCCAAATTAATTTGCATCTCAGCTCGAAGGTACAAGTATCAAGTTTCTTCTAAGTATTTACACAGTTTAGTTTTGTAATAAGTAAGTAATGCATGAATAGGATAAATCTAGTCCCACATTCTCACTTTCATATTTGAAGTTTTTACTTGGATTGTGTGCATCTCTTAAATGGCATTGTTCGGGATGAACAACTAAAAGTGTGGGGTGATCTGATGGACCATATTTATATGATTCATTAAGACAGTTAAACCCACCAAATTAGATGCTTTATCTTGACAACTTTTACTTGTTAGTTTCACTTTTGTTCTACAGGCCATTTCAAGGAGTAAAGATGAAAACGAGCTAAAATGGAGTTCTTAACACTGAAAGTGAATTACAAGTCAGAACTGACCATACTCCGACAATACTTCGATCAATCCACAACTAAGTCCCGATGACTCGTTCCAACAAAGATCAAGAACACAAGTGAAATGCCAAGTATAAGTGACTTATCTTTTGATGTCAACCAAAGGGGCAACCGAAGGGCAACCAGAGTTACATTTCAACCGATGGCTTTTTGGGAGAAAGATCTCATTCGACTCACACATCTTCCCCTCCTCCACCACATGGGCGGCACACCATAAGAACAAGCCATGTGGCCGGCGGCTTTTGAAGCCTTGCCACCTTGCCCGACGGCTAAGCTCCCCTCCTCTCATCCCTTGCCATGTGTTGAGCTCTTCTCCTCCCATTTGACAAGTGTATGGCTCTCATTCCTCCCCCATGCCTATAAATAGAGACCTTCACCTCCTTTGTAAATCATCCTCATTCCATCCCAACATCCATAGTTCTTGATTAGTGAGAGAAGCTCTCTAGATTCTACAACACAATCCATGTAAACACACCACTTTGATATTAAAGCTCCAAGTTTGTTCTTGAGTACTCTTGTCGGTTCTTGAAGTACTCAAGCATTTCCTTTACTTTACGTTGTTCTTGAGTTTACTCCTGTTGGTTCTTGAGTATTCTCCTCTTTACTTTCCTTGTCTTTACTTTCAAAACCTTTACTTTTCCTGTCTTTCAAAACCTTTACTTTTCAAGCACTTAGCTATGGTATCCACCTCTATGGATATTCGTAGCTAAACCCGGGTGTACTTGTATCATACAATGTTTTAGACCCTTCTCTTAAGTGCCTCTTTGTGTTCAAAACTTGTTCTATGTGTCATATATTAGGTTAGAACACTATTGGTTGAGTGGATGCTCGAAAGAGCAAAACTCTTCCATGGGTTCGTGACTTCCGTGGATAAGTGGAGGCTCGAAAGAGCACAGCTTATATGTGGAATTCAACCTCTTTAAAAAACCATTTGGTTGATCGTAACTGAAGATCAAATGGATGCACATAAGCTAAGATACTTCGAAAGGAGGAATTAGCCCAAATAGAACAAGTGTTTTAAACAATGTGGCAAGTCATGAGCTAGAAATAGCCTTGATTCATCTTTGAACACTTAGTATGATCATTAGAGGTCAATGATAAACGGACTATGATACAAGGCCCCTGACACCGAATCTTTCCTTTGATTCAAACATCACCTGTTACTTACTTTCAGTCTTACTATCAACTGCTTACTTTCCAGTCATTTACTTTCAGTAACTTTACTTTCAGTCCATATCAACTGCTTACTTTCCGCAAGTCTTGTCCTTCAAGCAATTTCTTTCCGCAAGACTTGTCCTTCAAGCATTTACTTTCCGCAAGACTTGTCCTTCAAGCATTTACTTTCCGCAAGACTTGTCCTTCAAGCACTTTACTTTTCAGTATTTACTTTCAGTCTCGTATTTACTTTCTTTACTTTCAGTCATTTACTTTTCAGTACTAAAATCACAACCAACCCACGCTACTTTCAGTACTAAAATCACAACCAACCCCCAACTGTTTTACTTTCCATCTTTGAAAGAACAACTATCCACTAATTACCTTGGGTTCGACCCCTACTTACCGCTTTACTACCCAATAGTAGAGTACGAGTAGCGGACTTAAAAATTTATTTGTGCAGATTGCCTCACGACAAGGTAACGCTCTATCAAATTGGCGCCGTTGCCGGGGAATTAGAAAATATTAATCGGATAATTGTTCTTTCTTTTTTTTTAAATTTCAAACTCGATTCTGCATAACCATGTCTCGTGCAGGAAGCCACCATGACTATCCGGATGACGACGAGATGAACTTGTACGATCGAAATAATGAGGCGCCACCTCCATTTATTGACGATCCGGAACAGCTCATCCGAAACCAAAGAGCTCGTAATAGGGAGGTCGTTCGAAGAAACCAAGGCCCGCCCGAGGACCGAAATGAAGCTGGTCCAGTGCAACAACCCCCAAGACATCCACCACCCCCTCAACCTCGACAAATGCCAAGGCGAGAACCCATCTTTGATGACTACTATGGGGATAACAACTTCCGCGAACCTACTATGGGAGAACTGTCAGCACCAGATTTCAGAAACCAGCCATGGTGCATCTACGAGGGCCCTGAACAGGAAAACATTGCCATCAACACATCAGTGGTCCACAACTTGCCCAAGTTCTCAAGAACTCATGGAGAATCAGCAACAACTCATCTCCAACGCTTACATGGCATTTGCCAAAACCTAAAACCTAATGGCGTGAATGTAGACGACTTCAAGTTGAAGGCGTTCTATTTTTCCCTCATTGACTCGGCGAATGACTGGTTCCTTTCACTGCCTTCCGGTAGCATCAGAACATGGGCTCAGATGCAAAAGAAATTCCTGGACAAATACTACCCAGCGGGAAGAGCAATGCAAGTAAGGAGGCAACTGCAGGACATCAAGAAGGGCCCCAATGAAACCATGTACGATTATCTGGAGAAATTCAATCGCCTGGAGAGAAGCTGTTACACCCTTGGATTACCCGAGAAACTCATCATCGAGTACCTCATTGATGGATTGAGGCCCTTAGACAAAATGCTCCTGGATGCCTCAGCTGGAGGATCCATGATGAATCTATCACTGAGTGGCATTAGGAATCTCATCACCGACGTTGCTGAAAATGCCCGATTCAGAGAAGAGACAACTCGGCAGGAAGAATTTTCCCGAACAAAGAATGTGGCAAAGGCTGAAGAAACACCGATGAACTCTATGCCAGAGGAGATGAAACAAATGAAGGAAATGATGGTTCAGATCCTACAAAGGCAGCTAGTTCCAGTAAAGCCTTGCGAATTCTGCAGTTCTACGGACCATAAAACTGACGCATGCCCAACATTAATAGTAGAGGAACCAGAAGAAGTGAATGCAGTGGTAGGATACCAAGGATACAACAACAACGACAGAGCCAAACCAAACCGGCAGTATAATCAAATGACCAATCCAAGCTGGCGGAACGACAACCATCATCTGAGGGAGACACAGCAAGCCGCACCGCAATTAGCTCAGTCATTCTACCAACCTCCCCACCGGCAGTACAACCAGAACGCTCCATCAGCAGGCCAATATCAGCAAAGAGGACCAAACCAGTACCCGACAGGACAATATCAACAGAAGGGACAAAATCAGTACCAAGCAAACTCAAGCAGTCAGCAAGGACTAAACAAATCGCTTAAAGACACAATGAAGGAACTCGCAGGAAGCGTAAATCAATTGGGTACTTCGCTACAC
Organism: Rhodiola kirilowii; assembly: GCA_033675215.1. NCBI lineage: Eukaryota > Viridiplantae > Streptophyta > Magnoliopsida > Saxifragales > Crassulaceae > Rhodiola > Rhodiola kirilowii. Next base: position 19,412,252 of record CM066199.1, read on the forward strand.
CAATTCTAAGCGAAAACTGACGTGGCAATTTCAGATTTGACCAAACAAATGTCCCAGCTCGCCACCGCAATGTCCGCACTCACTAATGAACCTGGCAGATTTCCTTCACAAACAATCCAAAACCCAAAGGCGAATATTAGCATGATAAGGAAGGCAAACATGAATGCAGCACGGGAAGAAGCAGCACGATCCACAACTTACAAACTTAGGAACAAACACTTCACCCGTAGGCACCGTCCTGATTGGAATCAAGAGGAAGACCGACCCAATGATGGCAGAACGTGGGTCACGCATGCTGACAATGGATGATATGCATTCACGGTTAGCATGACACCTGATAAGCACTAGTCGTGATTGTGCAAATCAAAGATAAATTGTAGTGTCCACTAACTTGAACTCACTAGTAAAGTAGCAAGTAGGGGTCGAACCTAAGGGAAGTATATCAAATACTCGTTGTTCTTTGTGCAAAATGTAAGGAAAGTAAGTGCAAGGGAGTTTTGAAAGGGTTTAGTTGAATGTAAGTGCAAAAGTAAATGTCAAAGGTTGGGATCAATAGAATGGAATTCGTTCTAGGGGCTTTTGTTGTAGCTCAACTCATCATTGACCTCTAATGATCGATCCTTGCATCCATAAGTGTGGGTTAGTTCCTTTTCAAGACAAAAACCCCAAGGTAAGGCCCTTTCGAGCGCATACACCACAATCCATTCCTTTTCAAGACTTGGATTTCTAGTGCGAACAAGTTTAATAACCTCTTTCGAAGTGTACTAGACTAGGTGCTAAAGCTTGTTTCACTTTTCAATGACAATAAGCACAATGAAGGTAGTGAACCCATTCAGCTAAACCTTGCCCTTTCGTAGCATTAGCTTAGCCTAGGCATTCATTCCCATATCATTGGCACATGACTAGCAAATGAACACAAGGAAGCATTAAGATCAAGGTCTTAGAGCCTTGCTACAACATTAAGGGGACCCCAAACCGAATTATGGAAGTTTAGCCACTCATATTCATGAAATGAATATGAGAGCTAAGGAGCATAACCGGAATAAGAAGGCTCAAACCCAAAATGCGTAGGACAAAGGGTAAAATGCGTAACAAGTAAGGGGAGGAGTAGAGAGATGTTGAACTTTCCAATTTCCAAGCCAAATGACAAGAGTAACAAGGATGGATTTTTGTGAGATTTTCGAATGTCATTTACAAGGGCCAAGGGGCTCTATATATAGAGAACGAGGAAGATTCTAGGCCCTTGAATGAGACTTGATCTTCAAGTTTGAGTGGCATAGGTGGTTTGGCACAAGCACAAGTCCAAACCGACTTTGCCCTTGTCCTAGGGCTCCTTGGCCAAAACAACATCAGCTCTGGCATTGGCACACTCTTGCTGACGTCACTGCCTTGGGGGACGAGCCGAGAAAGTCAATGGAGAGTTGACCATTGACCCTTGACCTTAACCTTGTGTAATTGACCCTTCGGAAGGACCATATGTGAATTTTGCGATCTGGGTCTCGGGGCTCCGGTTCTGGATAGCTGAGATGATTCTAAGCAAGTTCCAAGAAGGAAGTTTTGCCAGAAAATGCCCGGAACTAGGTCAAAAGTCGATTGCAAGTTGTAGGGCACTGGCCGGGCGCGGCCTGGTCCTTCTAGGGCGCGGCCGGGTCCTTCTAGGGCACTCTCGGCCAAAACTGGGATGCGGGCATATTTCCTCGGGCCAAAGTGGTTTAAATGGTTCCCCATGATGCAAGGACTCCATATCACTTGAAGAATTGGGCGTCGTTTGACTTTGGCCTGGCGAGTTCCTTGGTTTACTTGAAGCTCGGCAGGGACTCGGTCGGGGACTCGAGCGCTCGGGCGCAGGCCTCGGGCGCAGGTGCATGCCCTGGTGTTCTCGGCAGGGACCCGGGCATTCGGACAGGGACCCGGGCACTCGGACAGGGACCCGGGCACTCGGACAGGCACTCAGGTAGGGACCCGGCTGAGGTCCTTAGGTTCCGACTTGGGTCCTTTGGCCCCGGATGAGGTCCTTAGGTCCCATTTTGCCTCCAAATTACCTTGTGATGCTTTTGTGGCCTAAAATGCCATTGTTAAGCTCATTTCCTCTTTAGACTCCTAAAGGCCCTGAAATCCAAAACGACATTAACAAGTAAATGTTCTCATGATCAAATGTCGTAAATGGTGGGATTTAATGACTTAATGAGTCGTATAAATACGTCTAATCAACACCTCCACCGATTACACACTTTGACATACCGGCATCTGGCTGGGATGAGAATGACTCTGATGGTTTCAGATGGGATTCCCTAACTAACATCTATGCATCAGAACAAGGTGTTTACCTAGAAGATCAGGAGTTAGAAGGACCAGATCATACGAATCCAGAACCTAAGGATGGGAAGAATGGCCCGATAATGGAAAGATCCCTCACCTCAGATCATGAGTCACAACCGGAAAGGGATAAGGACCCAGGGGCCTTCACAGTCACCTGTGGTATTGGTGAAGCTCAAATTCACAAGTGCCTAATCGATCTTGGGGCTGCTGTCAATGCCATGCCTTACTCCTTATATTAATTATTAGGGCTTGGCCCATTGAAACCACCAAGGTCAAATATCGAGTTGAGAGATAAATCGTGTATCCAACCGGTTGGAGTGCTTGAAAATCTAATACTCCATGTGGGAGAGCTCGTCGTTGCTGCGGATTTTTATGTAATACAAACGGGAGAGACTAGCGAAGACGACCCTCCAACGCTTATTCTAGGACGGCCTTTTCTCTACACCACCAAGGCATGGATCAACATAGGTAAGGGCTTGTTATCACTAGCATTTGGCGGCAAAATTTCAGATTTCTACATCGATGATTATGATGGCCGCCCAAGGACAAGGAAACCTCCAGACATTGTGCCTATCTCGGATCTCAGTACACAAATTTCTGATCTGCCAAGAGAGACCGTAAGAGTAGCAAGACCAGCAGTCAAAGGTCCCTTACCTTCCCAGAGACAATGGAAAGAAAAACCACCAAAACAAAAGAGTCCTGACCTGAGCACATCATCTCAGAAGAAATCGGGGAGAGTCAAGGCAAGAATGAAAGTAGGCACTCCGCAACACTACAACCTGAGCCACCCATGGGATCCCACCTTATGATCCAGGAATGAGGTATCTTCGAGCTAACGACGTTAAACAAATGCACTGGTCGGGAGGTAACCCGACATCTATCTTACTTTCAGTCATTTAGTTTTTTGCCTTAAATCATTCTCACCTTTCCTGTATATATTTGCTTGCTTAAACTTTTGAACTAAGTCGTGCTGTGAGGCATGCCTTCGTTTAAAAGTGTGGGGTGAGAACCACCTTTGTACATAGTTAGTTAACATGTTTTTTCTTTTTTTTCTTTTCCTTTTCCCTTAATATTATCTTTTTGAAAATATGAACTTGAGAATGTGAAAAAAGATAGATCTAAATTCATGCATTTACCTTGTGAAATCTCAACTGTATAAAAACTTAGGATGTAACTTCTCATTTGTCCCTTTGTGGTGAGATATACAGGGGATGTGGAGTTGATATAAATTGCCCTAGAGAGGCGTGGCAAGCAATCAAAGGACTGAATTTCACTATATGGTTTACGAAGTCAGTGGAGGCTGCACTTCGGGTTTCAAAGAAGATCAGAGTCATCTCCGCCGTTCAGCGTTTATGCAAGAGGCGGGACGGGAATCAAACCGTCCTATCTCTAGTCCTAGTAGCCGAGAAAATAGATGAGCGACCCTCATCTTGACCCGTGCGAAACGGCGAGGATGAGAAAGAGCGGGGAGGTATTTCCATATGCTCTCGGGCGACGATTGGACCTCCCAAAGAAAGGTTGAGAAAATGGACTAGCAAGTCACAAAGAAGCAAAAGCTCGAAGAAGCTAATCAAAAGCCAAAGTAAGTGAAGGTTTTAACCGAACAAAAGTGAAGAAACTCCAATTCAACATCAAAGGCCAAAGGCCAATTCACTTCAGAAGTTGTCCCTCACCAAAAGGAAATCAAAGTGCTCAACTCAGTGAAACCCGAACCGAATCATGTGCTAGAGAAAGCGACAAGTTAACCATATAGTGCGAGTCGGTCCAGAGAATGCAGTCCAGGAGCCTAAAAAGGGCTATCTCCCGAAACATCCAAATTAATTTGCATCTCAGCTCGAAGGTACAAATATCAAGTTTCTTCTAAGTATTTACACAGTTTAGTTTGGTAAATAAGTAAGTAATGCATGAATAGGATAAATCTAGTCCCACATTCTCACTTTCATATTTGAAGTTTTTACTTGGATTGTGTGCATCTCTTAAATGGCATTGTTCAGGACGAACAACTAAAAGTGTGGGGTGATCTGATGGACCATATTTATATGATTCATTAAGACAGTTAAACCCACCAAATTAGATGCTTTACCTTGACAACTTTTACTTGTTAGTTTCACTTTTGTTCTACAGGCCATTTCAAGGAGTAAAGATGAAAACGAGCTAAAATGGAGTTCTTAACACTGAAAGTGAATTACAAGTCAGAACTGACCATACTCCGACAATACTCCGATCAAGCCACAACTAAGTCCCAATGACTTGTTCCAACAAAGATCAAGAAAACAAGTGAAATGCCAAGTATAAGTGACTTATCTTTTGATGTCAACCAAAGGGGCGACCGAAGGGTAACCAGAGTTACATTTCAACCGATGGCTTATTGGGAGAAAGATCTCATTCCACTCACACATCTTCCCCTCCTCCACCACATGGGCGGCTCACCATAGGAACAAGCCATGTGGCCGGCGGCTTTTGAAGCCTTGCCACCTTGCCCGGCGGCTAAGCTCCCCTCCTCTCATCCCTTGCCATGTGTTGAGCTCTTCTCCTCCCATTTGACAAGTGTATGGCTCTCATTCCTCCCCCATGCCTATAAATAGAGACCTTCACCTCCTTTGTAAATCATCCTCATTCCATCCCAACATCCATAGTTCTTGATTAGTGAGAGAAGCTCTCTAGATTCTACAACACAATCCATGTAAACACACCACTTTGATATTAAAGCTCCAAGTTTGTTCTTGAGTACTCTTGTCGGTTCTTGAAGTACTCAAGCATTTCCTTTACTTTACGTTGTTCTTGAGTTTACTCCTGTTGGTTCTTGAGTATTCTCCTCTTTACTTTCCTTGTCATTACTTTCAAAACCTTTACTTTTCCTGTCTTTCAAAACCTTTACTTTTCAAGCACTTAGCTATGGTATCCACCTCTATGGATATTCGTAGCTAAACCCGGGTGTACTTGTATCATACAATGTTTTAGACCCTTCTCTTAAGTGCCTCTTTGTGTTCAAAACTTGTTCTATGTGCCATATATTAGGTCAGAACACTATTGGTTGAGTGGATGCTCATAAGAGCAAAACTCTTCCATGGGTTCGTGACTTCCGTGGATAAGTGGAGGCTTGAAAGAGCACAGCTTATCTGTGGGATTCAACCTCTTTAAAAAACCATTTGGTTGATCGTAACTGAAGATCAAATGGATGCACATAAGCTAAGATACTTCGAAAGGAGGAATTAGCCCAAATAGAACAAGTGTTTTAAACGATGTGGAAAGTCATGAGCTAGAAATAGCCTTGATTCATCTTTGAACACTTGGTATGATCATTAGAGGTCAATGATAAACGGACTATGATACAAGGCCCCTGACACCGTATCTTTCCTTTGATTCAAACATCACCTGTTACTTACTTTCAGTCTTACTATCAACTGCTTACTTTCCAGTTATTTACTTTCAGTAACTTTACTTTCAGTCCATATCAACTGCTTACTTTCCGCAAGTCTTGTCCTTCAAGCAATTTCTTTCCGCAAGACTTGTCCTTCAAGCATTTACTTTCTGCAAGACTTGTCCTTCAAGCATTTACTTTCCGCAAGACTTGTCCTTCAAGCACTTTACTTTTCAGTATTTACTTTCAGTCTCGTATTTACTTTCTTTACTTTCAGTCATTTACTTTTCAATACTAAAATCACAACCAACCCACGCTACTTTCAGTACTAAAATCACAACCAACCCTCAACTGATTTACTTTCCATCTTCGAAAGAACAACTATCCACTAATTCCCTTGGGTTCGACTCCTACTTACCGCTTTACTACCCAATAGTAGAGTACGAGTAGCGGACTTATAAATTTATTTGTGCAGACTGCCTCGCAACAAGGTAACGCTCTGTCAAGATTTCATAGTGACCTTGATTGGGGATCTATGGATCCCCTAGACATGTTTGTGACATTGTAATTACCTTATGGTAATGATGAATGAGTTTTGACAAAGCCTTGTCGTGAGGCAATGCAAAAATATATTTATAAGTCCACTACTTGTGACTTCACTATTGGGTAGTAAAGCGGTAAGTAGGGGTCGAACCCAAGGGAATTGGTGGATAGTAGTTCTTTGAGGAAATTGTACATAAATTAAGTGCGATTGGGGTTGGTTGTGGTTTTAGTACTGAAAGTAATACTGAAAAGTAAATTGCTGGAACAGTTGAGTTCAATATCAACCATACAACATACTTTTGGTTTGTCGCACGCTGTATTTCAAGCGCAATACGTGCCAAATATTATGTTGGATTGATGTTGAAAACTTCTGTAATGAAAGTAAAGTGCTGAAAGTAAATGTACTGAAAGTGAGTGCGGAAAGTAAATGTACTGGAAGTAAGTGCGGAAAGTAAAGACTGAAAATAAAGGTACTGAAAATAAAGGTACTGAAAATAAAGACTGAAAGTAAATGTGCTGAAAGTAAAAGTTAGGTACTGAAAGTAAAGTTAGTGACTGAAAGTAAAACTTAGTTGCGAAATGTAAAGTACTGAATGTAAAGGGTACTGAATGTAAGCAGTTGATAGTAAGACCTGTAAATATGTCCCCTGTTCAAGCTTGTGTCAAGGATACTGTTGCGACAGACCTTGAACTCTTGGCACAACAGTTCAATCGACAGTTCAAGGTATAGTTGAGACACCCCTTGGACACCTCTCGCACCAATTCAGCAGTTAGTGAAGATAACTGAAACACACACAGTTAACAGGAACCAAGCTCTACCGGAGAATGTTCCAGCAGATTATTTAAACAGTATATCAAGCAGTATCGGGAACCAAAGTAAAACAAAATGGGAGCACGCACGGTATGTTACCCAGTTCGGCCTCGCCTACTCTGGGGGGTTTCCCACATCCTATAATGGGGCACAAATCGTATTACGAGAATTAGAGCTACAAGTGGTCTTACTCTTACACACCCCGTGGCTGTAATTGCCTAGCCTCTAACTCTCCGTCTCTCGGATTTGCGATCTCGGTTCGTCGCTACTCCCCTTGATCCCCTGTGGGTAGGATGAGACTTCTCTCTCGGCCTAGTCTTGAACTTCTCGGAAGTCCAGTCGCCTTCTCTCAAAGATGTAGCTTGATAGCTGTGTGTGTGTACTTCGTTGATCCTCCAGCACAGCCTGAACACCACACTGAACAGACGGTTGCTTCAGGGCTGATATTCCTATGTGGAATGGCCAGCCGTCGCTTCTCCCCCAATCTCACGAATTCTCATGTTTAGCTTTCTCTCTTGAGAGTTGCACGCATAAGGACGCCCTAGCATTGTATTTATATGCTAGGATGAAACCCTAATCCGATCAGAATATGTCGCCAAATAATTCGGAGATATTGTGAAATATTTGCTGAATATTCAATCTATATTTGATCTTCGAAGATGACTTCCACCCCAAGCCATCCGGTATTATCCCATCGAATCTGCGTATATTTGATCGCACAAGCCTGTGATGATGATCTGTCAATTTGCTCCAATCAGATAACTTCGTTGCCAATCAATAACTTCGTTGAATGATAAGCTTTAATCACTTAATCTCGTCGTCACATCTTCTTCATACAATATCCTCTTTCCCAAGTTAGAAAGGTGGTTTCCAATTCTGGTAGGGAAATCTGTGACGATGCTGACCGACTCCAACTGGAAAGATCCTCAATCTTTTCGTTCCTCAATCTTTTCGTATTTTCAGAGTGAACCGTATCTTGATCATGTGTATTCTGTACGCTGTACTTCTGTTCCAATATCTAATTGAACTTTAGCTTGAACTGTCTAAAGATGTTTTGCCAAAGGCATGCCAATCATGGGAACATCAAGACCGAAAGTAGAATGAAGAGTTAGTGTTTTAATCAAAGGAAAGGATTCGGTTTAGGGGCCTTGTATCATAGTTCCGTTCATCATTGACCGCTAATGATCATACTAAGTATTCAAAAATGTAACAAGGCCATTTCAAGCGCTTGCCACACCGTCTAGTCCATTTCAAGACATAGAGCACTTATTCTAGCTAGACTAATACCCCATTTCAAGGTATATTAGCCTAAGTGCAGTCACTTGATCTCTCATTTCCGATCAAACCAAGCGACTTAAAGAGAGGTTGAACTCCACGGAAAAGCTTTGCCATTTCAAGCATCCACTTAACCGTGTATGTTCACGAACCCCACGGAAGAGTTTTGCCATTTCAAGCATCCACTCAACCGTATATGTTCTACCCGAATATATAGCACATAGAACAAGCTTGAACACAATAGTAGCACTAAGAAAAGGGTCTAAAACGTTTTCATAATACAAGCACACCCCTTCAACCGAATGAAGGGTTTAGCTACGAGTATCCATGGAAGTGGATATCATAGCTAGTGCAAGAAAAGTAAAGGGTTTTGGAAAATACTTGAAAAGAAAATAAAGGTTTTCGAAATGAAAGAAAATAAAGGTTTTCGAAATGAAAGACAAGAAAGAGTAGAGAGATGTTGAACTAGTTACAAGAACAAACTCAAACTCAAGAACAAACTAGGAGCTTTTGATATTGAAATACAAGTGTTTACAAGGATTTGTGCCTAAAATTCTAGAGAGATTCAAGGAGCATGAAATAGAGATGATGGTGATGATAATGTGTAAAGGGTGAAGGATTGTTTTCAAGGAGGGGAGCTCCTCTATTTATAGGTAGTCAAAAACAATTTGTATTTTGACCGGTAAGACCGGTGTCGAACCCGAGGGAGCAAACGGATTATGCGCTAGTGAATCAAGTTTTCTAACTCGGCTATTCCTCCAAATTCAATGTTGAGTAATGTTATCAATAATAAAAACAAGTAATGAAATGGTTTTTACGGGGATTAATTCAAATTAAAGCGAGTTTCGAGGGATTAATCCCCTCCTTGGCAATTTTCCAATGATCATGCATACAAGAGTTTTAATCATTTAAGAGGTTGATAGGTTTAAAACCTAGCTTAGGCTAAAATTAGACAAACTATCATGCAATTCTAATCCTAGTCAAGCCTTCTTGTGTAGAATCTCACTATTCAAAGATTTTGATTCACTATATAGCACCTATTTTCACAAATGCTATATGCATAAAGTCTTGGTTAGCCTCTCACCCATGCATTTACTCTCATAAATGCTTGATAAGTTCATTTTACTATATCCAAACCATCACTAAGCTCTCTCAATACTTAGATCATAGTTCTAACACCAACATGTCACTTAGGCATTTTATCAAACACTTAGCAACATGTCTAAAATGAAAACCATAGTAAAATGAAATCAACTTCATAAATTGCATGTTAATGTGTATACAATGATCATTGAGTACCAAGGAGGATCATAAGACCCTCAAAACACAAGGGGACTACTCACACATCATGTAAGACAACATGATGTGAGTAGGGTTTCTAACAAAATCTAAGAGAAGAGAAGAGGAATAGAGTAGGATGATTAGTCCAAATGAACTCCCTTGATCTTCAATCCTCCTTGATTAGATGATGATGGATCCCTTGATTGAGCTCACTTTTCCTTGTCTTTTTCCCCACAGAAACCAAGATGCTAGGTCAAACTTACCACTTTCTGTTTATAGCCTCTGGCAGAATTCGGCACTGTAGCAGTCTCAACCGATCGGTTGGGAGAAGCTTTGGTTTCAACCGATCGGTTGGAGGAAGGCAAGATTGGCTGCTACTGAAGAACTTCCATAACCGATCGGTTGGGAGAATCTTTGGCTTCAACCGATCGGTTGGAGCAGGGCAAGCCAGCTGATCGGTTGGCAGGGCAAGCCGATCGGTTACGGAAACAGCAAAAACAAGCCTTCTGAGGGAGCTAGCCAGCCGATCGGTTGGCTAAGGGCAGTTGCCCAACCGATCGGTTGGACGTGTTGTTCTACAAATATTTTCTCCCAAATCTTCGATTCTCCCCAAGTTTTTGTATATTGGCTTTGACCCTAAGACATCTTGTGTTAACCTGAAACGCATGAAAAGGGGATCAAATGGCATCAAATTATCGTCGGAAACGAACTAAAGCTATAGTGAAAATGGGTATTAACGAGTCGAAAACTCGACTCATCAACACTCCACACTTAAGCTTTGCTCGTCCCGAACAAAGTATGCAAATATGCCAAGGAGGTGCAAATGGCGAAATGCTAGTGGTGCTATGTTTTTCGTGCATTTGCCTCACTAGATTTCACTAGGCCTCTATCCTTATTTCTAAACATGTTATTGAAAGAAAAATAACAAGTATGTACAATCTAACTTGCTCCTTTTCGTAGGCGTTACGAATGCATTTAGCATATGCATTAAGCCTTTAAACCCCTAGGCTACCCTAGTGGACGAGTTATAGTCTCGTGAGAGTTTTCAGAAAAGGGAATACTCACAAATCCCAAATGCACATATCCCATAAGAGTGAATGCAAGAGTGCTCAACCAAGGCTACGATTTCTCAAGACCAATCCCTCATCCCAAACTAGGACTACTGTCACAATATTGTCAAAAGAACTTTTTCAACCCTTTGAGTACCTTTGAGGTCGTGCATTCAAGGTTATCAATACTAGAGCTATAAGTCGTCTCATCCAAAAATCTACTCATTTTCAAGGCAGCACATTAGAAGTGAAGTTTTTAGTTTGCACTAAAATTGTCAATCGCTCACATATGCTAGCTAGGGCTAGTCCATGGGTTTGCGACATGGAACTCATTCCCAAGTTTTAGGTGCTTAAGCCGTAATCCATAAGGGAAGAGGAGTTCGACACTAGAGTTCTCAATAAACATGCATAAACCAAATGATAACTCCCATGCAAGCACATGGGTAAAAGTTATTCTAACAAGCATACAATGCAAATGATGAATCCCGCACAAATGATGAATGGAGGAAAACATAGAGTCAAGTTTTAAGTGCTTCTTATTTTCTTTTTGAAACGGCCTTTGGCCAACAAATGCTTTCGAGGGGGGACTTACCTCCCTAACCCCCGGCATTTGTATGTTTTGGATCAAAACTTCTCGTGATCATTGAGAAAGTTTTTAGTCGGGGCTTTGCCCTCTTTGACCGCAAACACATTTTTTTGAATGGGGCCTATTTTTCGCCCTCTTTTGAATCCACACTTATAACTTGACAATATGTTCAAAAAGTGTATGGAATGTGCGTGAATCAATCATGAACAAGGCACCGTGTTAGAGGACTCAAGTCACCAAGGAGCTATCAAATGGTCTAAGTTTTTCACTAAGTTTTTTAAAAGGTGCTTGTTATAACTTGATCCAAGGTATTTCAACGAAAATATTTAGAGAATTGGATAGACGAAAGATAGAAATGATATTGGTTCTCAAGAATACACATTCAATGGACTAGGTCGGTTCTAAGTTCAAGATCCAATAAATGTGACAAATAGGCTAGATGTGATTTATAGGAATTAAGAATCGATAGTCACAAGCCTATATGGTTAAAAACACTCTCATGTAGGGATAAAGTGCGAAAAATGCAAGTGTCCATCTAAAAATGATATGCATGGCATGCAAACATGTGAACTATGCGCATCAAACCACTCCACACTTAATTCAAGCTTAGTCCCTAAGTGCATAGAATGATGAAATAAAGGCAAAGGCGCATAAGAACTCCCCTCGTTTGTAGACCCGGTGATAAAACTCTCGGGAGTGAGAATTAACCTTTTGGTTGCAATTGTAGATAAGGTAGGTGTTTTTGGACATGATAAGAGTATGTAAAGAGATATCCTGTAGGGTGAACAACATAAATGGTAAACACCTTCAATATCAATGGAAGAATAATCATACAACCAAAGAAAAGTCAAGAGAAATATCACCAAAATGGCATACATCATCAAAAATGCACCAAAAGGCGACTCAACATCCAAGACAATCATCCAATGCAACAAGTAAAATAAAAGATACGCATGTGTAATACTAAATGGAGCATGGAATCATGATGTAGCCTCATCGTCTCCCAGACTGGGGATGGTAGTCGAAAAACCGGCGAGGTGTGGTGGTGGTTGGGTTGGAGCGGCGGAGTCGGATTGGGTGGCGGCTGGGAATTTTAGGGTTTTGGTCGAGCGGGGGGAATGATATGGAAGAGATGAAGTGGAGTTGGTTAAGCAAATTTCAACCGATCGGTTGGCTTCATTTGACTTTCCAACCGATCGGTTGGGGCTGAGCACAAAAGAAGAGCTCCTGAGATGTTTCCGTAACCGATCGGTTGGGGCATGAGATTCCTTCCCAACCGATCGGTTGGGGCTGAAATCCAGCAATTTCAATTATCATCTGAATCTAGCGTTAACCCAACTCCACACTTAGAATTTTTACTCACTTTCACGAATGAATTCCACGCACGCTCTCCCAAGAAGTCGCTACCACATATATATACGATTTTCAGATAAAAACCAAGATAGGATTATGGACTCCACACTTAAAACGCCACCATTGTCAAGAAATTTCATGCAAGCCTCATATCACACCAAACACACCTAATCGTGCATTTAAAATCATCCCAATCACCAAGTCACACGACAAGTTCACAAAATGCATGCTACACATATGTGAAAGTTACTTGTGCATAAATGGACAACTCACAAACCGGGGTACCTCCCGTGAGGGCCTAGTTTAACGTCTTGGCAAAGATCGAGCCGAATCTCTTCATGCTTAAGAAACACACTTGAGGAGTCCTTTTCTAGGATCCCTCCTCAAGCAGACTTGTAGAATATTAGGAGACTTAATCCGGGTTCTTTGAGGAGTTGCAAGCAACTTGTTTAATAGCCCTTTTCCATAGTGGGAACTTCTCCCCCTTTGATGTATTTGCTTTTCCATTCTTTTTCTTCTCATCGTCGGATGATGATTCATATTGATCAAAGGAAGGCTCTTCATCAGGTTCAAGCATGTTGTTCAACTCTTTCTTATCAACTCTCTCGCCCTTAGCAACTTCGGCTCTCTCCTTCTCTAGCTTTTTCTCAACACTAGCCACTTGTTCCTCCCTTGGCTTCTCAATCTTCACCTTTTCTCCACCAATCTTTAGGGTCAATTTCCCTTTTCCAACATCGACCTTAAAACCCGCGGTAGCCAAGAAGGGACGCCCAAGGATCAATGATGAAGTGAAGTTGTCCCCCATATCTATCACCACAAAGTCGCATGGGATGTAGAATTTGTCGACTTTAATTGGGACGTTCTCCACTAGCCCCCAAAGGCGCCTTGTAGTGCCATCCGCTAGTTGTAGTGTCATCTTAGCGGACTTCACCCCTTTCAATCCCAACTTGTGGTATGTGGCTAAGGGCATGACGCTCAGACTAGCCCCAAGATCGGCTAGTGGCCTTGTGAAGTTCATGTCACCTATCGAGCAAGGAATAGTGAATTTTCCGGGATCTTTTGCCTTTTCGGGAATTTGCTTGGAAAAGAGGGCACTACACTCATGGTTTAGGGGATGGGGTTCGTCTTCTTCAATGGTCCTCTTGTTGGACAAAATCTCTTTTAGAAACTTGTTGTATAGAGGTGCCTTCTTGATGAGCTCGTGAAATGGTATGTAGACATATAGATTTTTCATCATCTTGGTGAAGACCTCATATTCTTTGTCCAACTTAGAGGACTTGATGAGCCTTTGAGGGAAGGGAACCGGAGGAACATAAGGCTTGAGTTCTTCCTTTCTCTCTTTAGTTGCTTTTGCCTTTTCGGTTGGAGGTTTAGGGACCTCTTCATTGAGTTCTTTTTCTTCGGCTATAGCTTGGCCAACGGGTTTTGGAGGTATTTGAACGGATTTCTTTTGTGGAATATCCTCCAATTTCTTCCCACCTCTAAGGGTCACCGCCCCACATTGTTCTTCCCTTTCTAGAAATTCATCGTCAAGCAACTCATCCTCGAATGGTCCCTCAATATAGATGGCATTGCAAAACTCTTTCTTTTCATGCTCGGGTCGCGCCGGTAGTTTTCCTAGTGCCCTAGTTGAGGACTCGGCTTGTTGGGCTATTTGGTTCTCGAGCATCTTGACATGAGTTTGCAAGCCTTGGTTGGCTTGCCTCATCTCCTCCAATTGAGCTTGGAAATCCCTACTAGCTCTTTCTTGAGAGATACGAGATTGATCTTGGTCTCGCTTCATTTAGAGGAGCACGGCTAGCATAGGATCCATGTTGGGGGGTTCATTTGAAGTTTGGGGAGAACGGTCAGCTTGTTGGTGAGGCTTCGGGGCTTGAGCTTGGTATTGATTCCTTGGTGGGTATTGATTCTTTGGTGGGAAAGTTTGATTAGTGGATGTAGGCTTAGGACCAAATCCGGGAGGTGTAGTACCAAAGTCGGGACGAGTGGGGTTTGTGGTCTTGTATGAGAAGTTTGGGTGATTCTTCCAAACCGAGGAAAACCTTGGTGTAGTACGGTTGTATTGAGGATCTTGGCCTTGGGAGGCACTAGCATCATATTCTCTACCTTGGCTTTCACCCGCATAATTTGCTTCTTCATATCTAACTCTTTGTCCATCCCTTTTAACCAAAGGGCATGAGTCGGTTTCATGCTCATATACCTCACAAATGTCGCACCCTTGGCTTGTTGAGGTGTCCTTCTCCGGGTGTTTCAACTTGAAAACCTCATCCGATAGGTTCTCGAAATCTTTCCTCAAAGCATCATAGTCACTTGTACTAACCGCTTTCACTTCATGCCTCTCATGTCATCTTCTTGGATTTCCCCTTTCACTTCCCCACATGAAATAGTTCTTTGTGATCTTCTCGATCACCGCATATCCTTCATCGGGTTTGAGATCCATTATAGCTCCTCTCGCGGCGGTATCAAGTGCAAGCCGTGAGGGACCGTCTACACCATGATAGAAGGTGTGGAAGACTTGGAGATCGTCGAGGTTGTGATGGGGGCAAAGCCTTTGGTACTCTTTATATCTCTCCCATGCTTCATAGAGATTTTCCCCATCCATTTGTACAAAGTTTGTAATTTGATTTCGATAGAACGCCGTCTTGGAAGGAGGAAAATACTTGTTAAGGAATGCTACGGCGAGCTCCTCCCAAGTGGTGAAGCTATCCGGGGTTTGACTTCTCAACCAATCTTTAGCTCTTCCCGTGAGAGAGAAAGGGAATAACCTTAATAGCTTAGCATCTTCCGAGAACCCATTTATCTTGAAGGTGGCACACAATTCAAGGAAGTTAGTCAAATGAGAGTTCGGGTCCTCATTGTCTCTCCCCGCGAATTGATTGGATTGGACCATTTGGATTTTGGAGGTCTTCAAATCAAAATCCCGGTTGTCAACCGTCGGTACAAGGATTGGAGATCGGTATCCATAAGCCGTAGGAGTGGTGATGGACCATAATTGTATGAATCATAAACACAGTTAAACCCACCAAATTAGACTGTTTGTCTATTTAACTTTTGCTTGTTAGTTCCGATATTTATCTACAGTGTATTTTGGAGTCTAGAGAGAATACAGGCTAAGGAGGAGTTTTTAAGCTGAAAATATATTACGAGTCATTCCAAGGTCACGACCAGATGCCGACTGAAGAAATCTCAAGATCCTGACATGGAATCACTCAAAACAAGTCCAACCGAAGAGCAACCAGAGTCAGTCCAGAGCTGAAATGGACCGATGGCTTTTGTGAAAGATCATAAAACCACACAAACTCTCTCCTTCCTCCACATGGCCGGCGGCTTCCTCCTCACAAACCTCTCCTCCTCTCCCCTTCCTCCACATGGAGGGGAGGCTCCTCCTCACATGGGCGGCTCCCCTCTCACACTCCCCCTCCCCCTCTCATCTTGTGCCATGTGTTGGCCTCTCCTCACTCTCCATGGCCTATAAATACAAGCCTTCCCTCCTTTGTAATCATCATCCCATCTTCACACAACACAATCACTTATCTCTCTAGATTTTGGCACTTTTGTAAGCTTTTGTTTTAAATCTATAATACTCCTGTTGGTTCTTGAGTATTCTAGTAGTTTTTGAGTTTACTCTTGTTGGTTCTTGAGTAATCTCCTTTACTTACTGTCTTTCAAAAACCCTCGAGTACTTAGCTATGGTATCCACCTCTATGGATATTCGTAGCTAAACTCTTCATTCGGTTGAAGGGGTGTACTTGTATCATAAAATGTTTTAGGCTATACTCTTAGTGCCTCTTCTTTGTATTCAAAACTTGTTCTATGTGCCATATATTAGGTCAGAATTTCCAAGGTTGAGTGGATGCTTGAAATGGCAAAACTCTTCCGTGGGGGTTCGTGAACATACTGGGGTAAGTGGATGCTTGAAATGGCAAAGCTTATCTGAGGAGTTTGACCTCTTTTAAACACCATTTGGTTTGATCGGAAATGATTGATCAAATGGATGCACATAGGCTAGTATACCTTGAAATGGGGTGCTAGTCTAAATAGAACAAGTGCTCTACGACCTTGAAATGGGCTAGACAGTGTGTGCAAATCGAGCGCTTGAAATGGCCTTGATACACGTTTGAATACTTAGTAGGATCACTAAGGGTCAATGATAAATAGGCTATGATACAAGGCCCCCAAAACCGAATGCTTTCCTTAGATTTAAACACCACCTGCATTTACTTTCTTAGTATAAACTGCTTTATCAACTGCTGACGTTCCGGAAGACTTGCCAATCACGCATCAATCGCTGTAAGTCTTCTCCTTTATTTTCAGTATTTACTTTTATGTCATTTACTTTTCCACACTAAAAACCAAAACCAACCAAAAAAATCACTTAGTTATAAGCGCTAAAACCTCAATCAACCTAAAATCACGTTCCCCGCCTATACGATCCCTCAAAGAACAACTTATCCCCCTAATTCCCTTGGGTTCGACCCCTACTTACCACTTGCTACCCAGTAGTGAAGTCGCGAGTAGCGGACTTATAAATTTATTTGTACATTTGCTCTGACGACAAGCATCTGTCAAGTGGCATAATCCTTGAGAACCCTTCTAGCTTGAGGGCCTTGTGGTAGTTGACCTTGGGGTGGTAGAGGTGGAGGAGGAAGTCTATTATCGCTATCACCCATGGCTTGATGAATGATTCCTTGAGTGTTCGATGTGGCTCCCTTATCTTTGGTTGTCTTACTCCTTGTAGGGTAGGGGTTAACGAATTCTCTTATCGGTTGATTCAAATCTCTATCCACAATTTGAGTAGGCTTCTTTGTCTTTGGTGGCATAAACAAGATTTCCCTACACGAGGAGAACAATTAAGACAAGTGAGAATAGTGGAAATAAGCTCAAGAATCACAAGTAACAAAGCAAATAAAGTAAAACATGGAATAGTCGGAGTACTAAATGATTCTTCCTAGGGACAATCTAGCTATTGCTCCCCGGCAACGGTGCCATTTTGACGTTGTAAATTCTTAGCAATTCAATTAGTAAAAAATAATTTGTATTTTGACCAGTAAGACCGGTGTCGAACCCGAGGGAGCAAACGGATTATGCGTTAGTGAATCAAGTTTTCTAACTCGGCTATTCCTCCAAATTCAATGTTGAGTAATGTTATCAATAACAAAAACAAGTAATGAAATGGTTTTTACGGGGATTAATTCAATTTAAAGCGAGTTTCGAGGGATTAATCCCCTCCTTGGCAATTTTCCAATGATCATGCATACAAGAGTGTTAATCATTTAAGAGGTTGATAGGTTTAAAACCTAGCTTAGGCTAAAATTAGACAAACTATCATGCAAGTCTAATCCTAGTCAAGCCTTCTTATGTAGAATCTCACTATTCAAAGATTTTGATTCACTATATAGCACCTATTTTCACAAATGCTATATGCATAAAGTCTTGGTTAGCCTCTCACCCATGCATTTACTCTCATAAATGCTTGATAAGTTCATTTTACTATATCCAAACCATCACTAAGCTCTCTCAATACTTAGATCATAGTTCTAACACCAGCATGTCACTTAGGCATTTTATCAAACACTTAGCAACATGTCTAAAATGAAAACTGACAACGTCTATTTTTACCCTCCCGACGTGTCGGTTTAGAAGAGGGTCGTCGTAGAGGTCAAAAACAATTTATAATGACCGGTAGGGTACCGGGTCGAACCCAAAGGAGCAAGCCAAGCACATGCACTATTTAAGATTGTGTTTCCATTCGGTTATTCTAAACAAAATGTATAAAAAGGTATATCTAAATCCTAAGTGGCTAGTAATTAGGGACAAAAGATATATAGGAGGTGTTTCGAGGTATTAATCCCCTCCTTGGCAATTTTCCAATGATCATGTATACAAGAGTTTAAACATTTAAAAGATTGATAGGTTTAAAACTTAGCTTAGGCTAGAACTAGACAAACTATCATGCAAGTCTAATCCTAGTCAAGCCTTCTTATGTAGAATCTCACTAATTAAAGATATTGATCCACTATATAGCACTTATTGTCATAAATGCTATATGCATGAAGTTCTAGTTAGCCTCTCACCATGCATTTACTCTCATAAATATTGGATAAGTTCATTTTTACTATATCCAAACCATCACTAAGCTCTCTCAATACTTAGATCTTAGTTCTAACACAAACATGTCACTTAGGCATTTTATCAAACACTTAGCAACATGTCTAAAATGAAGAGCATAGTAAAATGAAATCAACTTCATAAATTCCATGTAAATGTGTATACAATGATCATTGAGTACCAAGGAGGATCATAAGACCCTCAAAACACAAGATCCACTACTCACACATCATGTAAGACAACATGGTGTGAGTAGGGTTTAATGGCAACAAGTAGAATAGAAGAGGGATAGAAATAGGATGATTAATCCTTGAACTCCCTTGATCTTCACTTCTCCTTGGTTGGATGATGTTGGATGACCTTGATTGAGCCTCTTTTTCCTTCTTTTTTTTCCCCAAAAACCTCCACACTTTAGGTCAAAAGCCCTCTTTCTATTTATAGCCTCGGGTAGTGTTTTTGAAGCAGCAGAGTTCAGCCGGTCGGCTGGGAATGGCCGTGGCATTGCTTCTCCAATCTGTGTTCAGTCGGTCGGCTGAATTCTCAGCCGGTCGGCTCGGAATGGCCGAATTTGATCTTGGCTTCAACTACAAAGTTGTAGTCCTTTGAATTAGCTTTCCAGCGAGCTTTGAATCACCTAAATCGGACACCGTATGAGCCCTCGGCGGTCAAAACAAGCCGCAAAGGTCAAATATGCTCGGTTTTGCTCTAATTCTTCAATTTTTCCCCGAGTTTTCTATTTTGGCTTCGACCTTGGGGGAAACTTGTTTTCTACCTGAAATGTAGACACTTAAGCTTTGTTCGTCCCGAACAAGGTACGCAAATATGTCAAGGTCATGCAAATGGCGAAATGCTAGTGGCATTATGTTTTTCGTCTATTTGCCTCACTAGATCTCACAAGGTCTTGATCATTATTTCTAAAACATGTTATTGAAAGAAAAATGACAAGAATGTACAACCTAACTAGCTCCTTTTCGTAGGCGTTACGAATGCATTTAGCGTATGCATTAAGCCTTTAAACCCCTAGGCTACCCTAGTGGACGAGTTATAGTCTCGTAAGAGTTTTCAGAAAAGGGAATACTCACAAATCCCAAATGCACCTATCCCATGAGAATGAATTCAAGAGTGCTCAACCAAGGCGATGATTTATCAAAACAAATCCCTCACCCCAAGCTAGGACTACCATCACAATATCATCAAAAGAACTTTTGAACCATTTGAGTACCCTTGAGGTTGTGCATTCAAGATCATCAATACTAGAGCTATCAATCGTCTCATCCAAAAGTCTACTCATTTTCAAGGCAATACAATAGAAGTGAAGTTTTTAGTTTGCACAAAAATTGTCAATCGCTCACCTATGCTAGCTAGGGCTAGTCCATGGGTTTGTGACATGGAACTCATTCCCAAGTTTTAGGCGCTTAAGCCGTAATCCATAAGGGAAGAGGAGTTCGACACTAGAGTTCTCAATAAACATGCATAGACCAAATGATAACTCCCGTGCAAGCACATGGGTCGTTCAAAAGTTAGTCTAACAAGCACACAATGCAAATGATGAATCTCGCACAAATGATGAATGGAGGAAAACATAGAGTCAAGTTTTAAGTGCTTCTTATTTTCTTTTTGAAACGGTGATGGACCATAATTATACGAATCATAAACACAGTTAAACCCACCAAATTAGACTGTTTGTCTATTTAACTTTTGCTTGTTAGTTCCGATATTTATCTACAGGGTATTTTGGAGCCTAGAGAGAATACACGCTAAGGAGGAGTTTTTACGCTGAAAATATATTACGAGTCATTCCAAGGTCACGACCAGATGCCGACTGAAGAAATCTCAAGATCCTGACAAGGAATCACTCAAAACAAATCCAACCGAAGGGCAACCAAAGTCAGTCTGGAGCTGAAATTGGACCGATGGCTTTGTGAAAACTTCACAAAAATCACAAAACCTCTTCTCCCTTGCATATTGACCGGCGGCTTTGGGCATCATCCATCCACCTTGTGCCACCTAGGGGCGGCTATCCTCCTCCTTCACCTCCAACCGGTGGCTTTTGAGCTCCCCTTGGATGCTTGCCATGTGGTTTGATCCAAACCACATCTTCTCCTCCCCTTTTGCTATAAATACCCCCCCCCCTCTTCACTTGTAAACATCAACCCACAATCCATACTTCACTTATCTCTCTAGACTTTTGGGCACTTTTGTACGCTTATGTTTGAAATCTATAATACTCCTGTTGGTTCTTGAGTATTATAATAGTTTTAGAGAATACTCCTGTTGGTTCTTGAGTATTCTAGTAGTTTTTGAGAATACTCCTGTTGGTTCTTGAGTATTCTCCTTTACTTACTGTCTTTCAAAAACCCTCGAGTACTTAGCTATGGTATCCACCTCATGGATATTCGTAGCTAAACTCTTCATTCGGTTGAAGGGGTGTACTTGTATCATAAAATGTTTTAGGCCATATTTTAGTGCCTCTTCTTTGTATTCAAAACTTGTTCTATGTGCCATATATTAGGTTAGAACTTCCAAGGTTGAGTGGATGCTTGGAATGGCAAAGCTCTTCCGTGGGAGTTCGTAAACATACTCGGATAAGTGGATGCTTGGAATGGCAAAGCTTATCTGAGGAGTTTGACCTTTCTAAAACACCATTTGGTTGGTCGGGAATGACTGGTCAAATGGATGCACACAGGCTAATATACCTGGGAATGGGGTATTAGTCTAAGTAGAACAAGTGCTCTACGACCTTGGAATGGGCTAGACAGTGTGGCAAATCGAGTGCTTGGAATGGCCTTGATACACGTTTGAATACTTAGAAGGATCACTAAAGGTCAATGATAAACAGGCTATGATACAAGGCCCTCGAAACCGAATGCTTTCCTTAAATTCAAACACCACCTGCATTTACTTTTTTAGTATAAACTGCCTTATCAATTGCTCACCTCCCGGAAGACTTGCCAATCACGCAACAACCGCTGTAAGTCTTCTTCCTTTTATTTTCAGTATTTACTTTTCTGTCATTTATCTTTCCGCATTAAAAACCAAAACCAACCAAAAAAACACTTACTTTTCCGCACTAAAACCTCAATCAACCTAAAACATGCTCCCTCCCTGTACGATCCCTCAAAGAACAACTTATCCCCCTAATTCCCTTGGGTTCGACCCCTACTTACCACTTGCTACCCAGTAGTGAAGTCGCGAGTAGCGGACTTATAAAATTTATTCTTGACGTTTGCACATGACGACTGTGCGTCCGTCAAAATTGGCACCGTTGCCGGGGAGTTAGCCGTCGGATTAGTTGTTCTTTCCCTTCTCATCTCTTCATCACACTATGTATGCATGGACAACACGACATCTTCCTCTGTTCGGAGGTACGGATGGAGAGGACCCTGTGATACATTGCCAATAGTTTCACCACATCTGCCGCCACATGAAACCTGAGAATGAGACGTTAGAGGAGTTTAAGCTGAAATGCTTCAAATTTTCTTTAACTTGAAATCTTCTCGTGGTAGATGAGATGTTGTTCTGGTCGGGTGCAGAACAATATCTAGAACAACTTATGCAAATAATAAATGCAGTGTAGAAAATAAATGACACGCAAAGTTGTTACCCAGTTCGGCGTTAACGAGCCTACGTCTGGGGGGCTGACTCAGCCCGATGGATAGCAATTCACTATAAGTTGAGTATTGCGAGTACAGGGTTTACCATTTAAAGACTCCCTCTTAAACTACCTGAGCCTCGAACACTCTAGCAATTGCACTCTAGGTCTCCCCCTAGATCTTTGCTCCCGCTCCGTATCCACCAATGTGATTCTCCGTGAGAATCAGTGCCTTCTCCCGAATGCGCAGGTCAGAACAATAGTGCGTGTACCTTCAGTGTTGTTCTACGATCAATCTGCTGAGCACCAGAACAAATTGATTCCGAGCGCCTTTGAGTAACCAGTGACATTAACTCTCCGGTTGATTACGAGCGTCGTGAATAACCAGTTACGATTAGTTCACCGCCGTTTGCCTCCTCCTCCCTTCAGTGAGTATTAGCGTGATTAGTTTCTCCGTAAGTGCTGAATTCTGCAACTTGTTCAATAGCCAGTCTGTAGCAGCAGCCTGAAACAAACTGGACAGCACCGCCGTGAGTTCACCGAAATAATGAACTCAAGGCCGATCGATCTCTCTCCTCTCTGAGTGTGTATCTGCGTTTAGCTTAATGGTCGATACAGAATTGGCAAGCCTAGCACTGCTTATATAGGACAGTAGAAACCCTAAATCAAATAGGATTCCTAATCTTAACCGCCTATATCATTAGGAAAAGTTTCCTAATCTTTTAGGAAATCTTTCCTAAATCCTTGCTCATATCTTCTTGTAGATAATCCTCCTAATATCTTCAACTCCGTTTAGGAAACCTTTGATTATCTTCTTTGTTAAGTTATCTTCTTCGGCAAGATAACTTCAAGCGCAAGTCATCCCTAATTCTTCTCAATCGACTTCTTGATATGCATGAAGAATATTCTGATCCCTAATTCTTCTCAACCGACTCCAAGATCTGCAGCATATATTTAATATGCCACAACACCGACTTTCCTAAACTGCCTTAGGAAATCTCTGCTGCGTCTGAGTTGTTCCACGTCGGTTGAAACAAGTTGCCTAATCTGAATTAGGAAATATCCAACTTCTGTCCTTCCATATGTGACCGCCTTGATCTCCAACGGTCAACTGTGTTTCCTAATCTGAATTAGGAAACATTCCATCTGCTTTGACTTGTTCCAGGACAGTTGTCTCTTCCAGTCTTGAACAACAGCTTGAACAACTATACTAAGTTTTGCCAAACTACATGCCATAAAACTAACATAACTGACTCGGCAATAGAGTGGTATTACTCATGTGCAGAGTATGAAAGCTGCTATGAAAATCTTCGAGCCAAATTTCTAAAAGAGTTTCCCCTGTCAAATTATGGCACCGATCCTTGTCAAAGAGCCCGGCCATCTTTTGAACTTGAAATTCGCGAGAAGATCAACAACCTAAAGCAATCTCGGGATGAAACTTTGGACAAGTACTTATGGTACTTTGATTCCCTTGTAACGATCTACCCGCACCATGGATTCACGAACTTAGATCTTCTTCAAAGGTTTCTAGGTGGAATGATGCCACAAGAGTGGAATAGGCTTAATGATGCAGCGGGAGGTTCGGTGAATAACTTAGCCATGGATGATCTATGGAACCAAATAGATGATTTGGCCGTAAGGTCAAGACCAAGAGAAGATCAGGCAGAGCCACTCGAGGACTTTACAACAGAGCTGGCATCTAGCAACCAGCAGCAGGCCAACATGATAGACCAAAACCAGGCCAAAGCCGAGAAATCTTGGGCAGAGACAAAGGCGCTCATAAAAAAAATGTGCAAATCATGTCAATGAGATGCTCAATGCAAAGCCAAGGATTAGCAAGGAGGAGCCTAGATCAGATTATCCCAGGAATTTAGAAGAAAACGGCCCACTGACGCCTAAAGAAGAGCCCACCGAGCCACTCGAGGACGAGGAG
Source organism: Rhodiola kirilowii (assembly GCA_033675215.1). Taxonomy (NCBI): domain Eukaryota; kingdom Viridiplantae; phylum Streptophyta; class Magnoliopsida; order Saxifragales; family Crassulaceae; genus Rhodiola; species Rhodiola kirilowii. The sequence continues at coordinate 19,436,463 of CM066199.1, forward strand.
GAAGAATTGGCAGCTAGCATCCAGCAAATGAGTGCCCCGATACACCAAGACGAGGTCGAAAATGAGGAATTCTGGGCGGCTACACAACTGATCTGGAACCGTATTGCCAAACTGCCCAAATCAATTTTGGTCCTAACTGAAGAGTTGCCCGAGACATACCCAGACCTCAGTGCCGAACTGCCCAATTCAGTCCTGGTCCTCATCACCAATCTGCCGGAGGAAACCACGCTGGTCCCGGACCTGATTGCCGAACCAGCCAAGTCTAATACAGTCCTCACTACCGAGCCAACAGAAGTCCCGAACATCACTGCCGAACTAACCGAGAAAATCACGGCAAGCCCAGTCCTCACTGATGAGCTGCTCGAGAAAGACCCGGCCCTTGTGGTGGAAGTCCCCTAACTTGTCCCCTCTGTTTGTATGCGGATCACAGCCCCTGAAGATGAAGTGATCAATGATGAGGTGCAAGGGGAGTTGGAGGCAAAACATGAGCCAGAAGAGCCGAAGATGGAGCACTCACTTGTCATGAGCCAAGAAAAGCCGACTGAAAACTCACTCATTCTAGGATGGCCAATCATCTCTGCTACAAAGAAGAGGCTTGGCATGGGAACAAGCTCAAGGTCGCTCGTGTTCAATGGCACAATACTAAACTTCCAGAATTGCAAAGGTGCCACCCATTCGAACATGAAGAAACGGCCAAGACATGGGCCAAAGGAATGGAAACCCGGAAGAAGAAGCAAGAGAGTTCGACTTGATGGACCAGCAGCTATGGTCAAGGAGTCCTCGCCTTCTCGGGGATATGTGAAAAAGAAGCCTCCGGATCAAGGGAGAGCAGAACTGAGCCCGCTGCCATATGTATTCTTTGGGCAAATCAAAAGAACTACCGAGAAGAAGTTCGACCTCAAGCACCCATGGGATCCCTACTTATGATCCAAGAGTGAGGTATCGTCGAGCTAACGACGTTAAACAAAGGCACTGGTCGGGAGGTAACCCGACACCTATCTTACTTTCAGTACTTTTATTTTCTGTCATTTAGTTTTTACCAATAAGTCGCTCTCACCCACTTGGTGCATAGAATGAAATGACTATTCAGGAATCGGTTATGGGTGCAACATCAAGCCAGCCAGGCCTATGCCAAGAGTTCAAGGCCCCAACTGAACTCCCTAGATTATCCAGCCTCATGCCATGTCGTTCACTCGACACTTTAAAGGGAGTTCTGTTCTTCTCTTTTCCTTAATGTCATTTCCTTCTCATAATTGTCTGCTTGCATGGCTTTTGAACTAAGTCTTGCTGAAAGGCACGCCTTCGTTCAAAAGTGTGGGGTGAGAACCGCCTGTGTACATAACATGTTTTTCTTTTTCTTTTTCCCTTAATATTATCTTTTTGAAAATATGAACTTGAGAATGTGAAAAAGATAGATCATAATTCATGCAATAACCTTGTGAAAATTCAACTATTTAAAAACTTAGAATGTAACTTCTCATTTGTCCCTTTGTGCTGAGATAAACAGGGGATGTGGAGTTGATAGAAAATGCCCTAGAGAGGCTTGGCAAGCAATCGAAGGACTGAATTTCGCTATATGGTTTACGAAGTCAGTGGAGGCTGCACTTCGGATTTCAGTGAAGATTGAAGTCATCTCCTCCATGCAGCGTTTATGCAGAAAAAAAGGCGGGATGGGAATCAAACCGTCCTATCTCTAGTCAAAGTAGCCGGGAAAATAAATGAGCGACCCTCATTTTGACTCGCGCGAAACGGCAAGGATGAGAAAGAACGGGGAGGTATTTCCATATGCTCCCGGGCGATGATTGGACCTCCCAAAAAGGCTTGAGAAAATGGACTAGCAAGCCACAAAAAGGAAAAAGCTCAAAGAAGCAAATCAAGAGGCCAAAGGCCCAAAATTGTGAAGGTTTTAACCGAACAAAAAGTGAAGTACTCAAAGAGTCAAATCAAAGGCCAAAGGCCGATTCACTACAAAAGCTGTCCCTCGCCAAAAGAAAATCAAAGACCAAACCATTGAAACCCGAACTGAATCACGTGCTAGAGAAAGCTACAAGAAAACCATATAGTGCGAGACGGTCCCGAGAATGCAGTCCAGGAGCCTGAAAAGGGCTATCTCCCGAAACATCCAAAATAATTTGCATCTCAGCACGGAGGTACAAGTATCAAGTTTCTTCTATTTATTTACACGGTATAATTTGGTAATAAGTAGTAATGCATGAATTAGGATAAATCTAGTCCCACAGTCTCACTTTCATATTTTAAAAGCTTACTTAGTGTGCCGCCCTTTAATAGCATTTTTCGGGACGAACAACTAAAAGTGTGGGGTGATCTGATGGACCATAATTATACGAATCATAAACACAGTTAAATCCACCAAATTAGACTATTTGTCTATTTAACATTTGCTTGTTAGTTCCGATATTTATCTACAGAGTATTTTGGAGCCTAGAGAGAATACACGCTAAGGAGGAGTTTTTACGCTGAAAATATATTACGAGTCATTCCAATGTCACGACCAGATGTCGACTGAAGAAATCTCAAGATCCTGACAAGGAATCACTCAAGACAAATCCAACCGAAGGGCAACCAAAGTCAGTCCGGAGCTGAAATTGGACCGATGGCTTTGTGAAAACTTCACAAAAATCACAAAACCTCTTCTCCCTTGCATAGTGACCGGCGGCTTTGGGCATCATCCATCCACCTTGGGCCACCTAGGGGGGCGGCTCTCCTCCTCCTTCACCTCCAACCGGCGGCTTTTGAGCTCCCCTTGGATGCTTGCCATGTGGTTTGATCCAAACCACATCTTCTCCTCCCCTTTTGCTATAAATACCCCCCCCCCCCTCTTCACTTGTAAACATCAACCCACAATCCATACTTCACTTATCTCTCTAGACTTTTGGGCACTTTTGTACGCTTTTGTTTGAAATCTATAATACTCCTGTTGGTTCTTGAGTATTATAGTAGTTTTAGAGAATACTCCTGTTGGTTCTTGAGTATTCTAGTAGTTTTTGAGAATACTCCTATTGGTTCTTGAGTATTCTCCTTTACTTACTGTCTTTCAAAAACCCTCGAGTACTTATCTATGGTATCCACCTCTATGGATATTCGTAGCTAAACTCTTCATTCGGTTGAAGGGGTGTACTTGTATCATAAAATGTTTTAGGCCATATTTTAGTGCCTCTTCTTTGTATTCAAAACTTGTTCTATGTGCCATATATTAGGTTAGAACTTCCAAGGTTGAGTGGATGCTTGGAATGGCAAAGCTCTTCCGTGGGAGTTCGTAAACATACTCGGATAAGTGGATGCTTGGAATGGCAAAGCTTATCTGAGGAGTTTGACCTTTCTAAAACACCATTTGGTTGGTCGGGAATGACTGGTCAAATGGATGCACACAGGCTAATATACCTGGGAATGGGGTATTAGTCTAAGTAGAACAAGTGCTCTACGACCTTGGAATGGGCTAGACAGTGTGGCAAATCGAGTGCTTGGAATGGCCTTGATACACGTTTGAATACTTAGAAAGATCACTAAAGGTCAATGATAAACAGGCTATGATACAAGGCCCCCGAAACCGAATGCTTACCTTAAATTCAAACACCACCTGCATTTACTTTCTTAGTATAAACTGCCTTATCAACTGCTCACCTCCCGGAAGACTTGCCAATCACGCAACAACCGCTGTAAGTCTTCTTCCTTTTATTTTCAGTATTTACTTTTCTGTCATTTACCTTTCCGCATTAAAAACCAAAACCAACCAAAAAAAACACTTACTTTTCCGCACTAAAACCTCAATCAACCTAAAACACGCTCCCTCCCTGTACGATCCCTCAAAGAACAACTTATCCCCCTAATTCCCTTGGGTTCGACCCCTACTTACCACTTGCTACCCAGTAGTGAAGTCGCGAGTAGCGGACTTATAAATTTATTCTTAACGTTTGCACACGACGACTGTGCGTCCGTCAAAATTGGCGTCGTTGCCGGGAAGTTAGCCGTCGGATTAGTTGTTCTTTCCCTTCTCATCTCTTCATCACACTATGTATGCATGGACAACATGACATCTTCCTCTGTTCGGAGGTACAGATGGAGAGGACCCTGTGATACATTGCCAACAGTTTCACCACATCTGCCGCCACATGAAACCTGAGAATGAGACGTTAGAGGAGTTTAAGCTGAAATGCTTCAAATTTTCTTTAACTGACTTGGCAATAGAGTGGTATTACTCATGTGCAGAGTACGAAAGCTGTTATGAAAATCTTCTAGCCAAATTTCTAAAAGAGTTTCCCTTGTCAAATTATGGCACTGATCCTTGTCAAAGAGCCCGGCCATCTTTCAAACTTGAAATTCGCGAGAAGATCAACAACCTAAAGCAATCCCGGGACGAAACTTTGGACGAGTACTTATGGTACTTTGATTCCCTTGTAACGATCTGCCCGCACCAAGGATTCACGAACTTAGATCTTCTTCAAAGGTTTCTATGTGGAATGATGCCACAAGAGTGGAATAGGCTTAAAGATGCAGGGGGAGGTTCGGTGAATAACTTAGCCATGGATGATCTATGGAACCTAATAGACGATTTGGCCATAAGGTCAAGACCAAGAGAAGATCAGGCTGAGCCACTCGAGGACGTTACAACAGAGATGGCATCTAGCAACCAGCAGCAGGCCAACATGATAGACCAAAACCAGGCCGAAGCCGAGAAATCTTGGGCAGAGACAAAGGCGCTCATAAAAATGTGCAAATCAGGTCAATGAGATGCTCAATGCGAAGCCAAGGATTAGCAAGGAGGAGCCTAGATCAGATTATCCCAGACATTTAGAAGAAAACGGCCCACTGACGCCTAAAGAAGAGCCCACCGAGCCACTCGAGGACGAGGAGGAAGAATTGGCAGCTAGCATCCAGCAAATGAGTGCCCCGATACACCAAGACGAGGTCGAAAATGAGGAATTCTGGGCGGCTACACAACTGATCTGGAACCGCATTGCCAAACTGCCCAAATCAATTTTGGTCCTAACTGAAGAGTTGCCCGAGACATACCCAGACCTCAGTGCCGAACTGCCCAATTCAGTCCCGGTCCTCATCACCAATCTGTCCGAGGAAACCTTGCCGGTCCCGGACCTGATTGCCGAACCAGCCAAGTCTAATACAGTCCTCACTGCCGAGCCAACAGAAGTCCCGAACATCACTGCCGAACTAACCGAGAAAATCACGGCAAGCCCGGTCCTCACTGATGAGCTGCTCGAGAAAGACCCGGCCCTTGTGGTGGAAGTCCCATAACTTGTCCCCTCGGTTTGTATGCGGATCACAGCCCCTGAAGATGAAGTGATCAATGATGAGGTGCAAGGGGAGTTGGAGGCAAAACATGAGCCAGAAGAGCCGAAGATGGAGCACTCACTTGTCATGAGCCAAGAAAAGCCGGCTGAAAACTCACTCATTCTAGGATGGCCAATCATCTCTGCCACAAAGAAGAGGCTTGGCATGGGAACAAGCTCAAGGTCGCTCGTGTTCAATGGCACAATACTAAACTTCCAGAATTGCAAAGGTGCCACCCATTCGAACATGAAGAAACGGCCAAGACATGGGCCAAAGGAATGGAAATCCGGAAGAAGAAGCAACAGAGTTCGACTTGATGGACCAGCAGCTATGGTCAAGGAGTCCTCGCCTTCTCGGGGATATGTGAAAAAGAAGCCTCCGGATCAAGGGAGAGCAGAACTGAGCCCGCTGCCATATGTATTCTTTGGGCAAATCAAAAGAGCTACCGAGAAGAAGTTCAACCTCAAGCACCCATGGGATCCCTACTTATGATCCAGGAGTGAGGTATAGTCGAGCTAACGACGTTAAAAAAAGGCACTGGTCGGGAGGTAACCCGACACCTATCTTACTTTCAGTACTTTTATTTTCTGTCATTTAGTTTTTACCAATAAGTCGCTCTCACCCACTTGGTGCATAGAATGAAATGACTATTCAGGAATCGGTTATGGGTGCAACCTCAAGCCAGCCAGGCCTATGCCAAGAGTTCAAGGCCCCAACTGAACTCCCTCGATTATCCAGCCTCATGCCATGTCGTTCACTCGACACTTTAAAGGGAGTTCTGTTCTTCTCTTTTCCTTTATGTCATTTCCTTCTCATAATTGTCTGCTTGCATGGCTTTTGAACTAAGTCTTGCTGAAAGGCACGCCTTCGTTCAAAAGTGTGGGGTGAGAACCGTCTGTGTACATAACATGTTTTTCTGTTTCTTTTTCCCTTAATATTATCTTTTTGAAAATATGAACTTGAGAATGTGAAAAAGATAGATCATAATTCATGCAATAACCTTGTGAAAATTCAACTGTTTAAAAACTTAGAATGTAACTTCTCATTTGTCTCTTTGTGCTGAGATAAACAGGGGATGTGGAGTTGATAGAAAATGCCCTAGAGAGGCTTGGCAAGCAATCGAAGGACTGAATTTCGCTATATGGTTTACGAAGTCAGTGGAGGCTGCACTTCGGGTTTCAGTGAAGATTAAAGTCATCTCCGCCATGCAGCATTTATGCAGAAAAAAGGCGGGACGGGAATCAAACCGTCCTATCTCTAGTCAAAGTAGCCGGGAAAATAAATGAGCGACCCTCATTTTGACTCGCGCGAAACGGCAAGGCTGAGAGAGAGCGGGGAGGTATTTCCATATGCTCGCGGGCGATGATTGGACCTCTCAAAAAGGCTTGAGAAAATGGACTAGCAAGCCACAAAAAGGCAAAAGCTCAAAGAAGCAAATCAAGAGGCCAAAGGCCCAAAATTGTGAAGGTTTTAACCGAACAAAAAGTGAAGTACTCAAACCGACCGGCTGTCCCTCGCCAAAAGAAAATCAAAGACCAAACCATTGAAATCCGAACCGAATCACGTGCTAGAGAAAGCTACAAGAAAACCATATAGTGCGAGACGGTCCCGAGAATGCAGTCCAGGAGCCTAAAAAGGGCTATCTCCCGAAACATCCAAAATAATTTGCATCTCAGCACGGAGGTACAAGTATCATGTTTCTTCTATTTATTTACACGATATAATTTGGTAATAAGTAGTAATGCATGAATTAGGATAAATCTAGTCCCACAGTCTCACTTTCATATTTTAAAAGCTTACTTAGTGTGCCGCCCTTTAATAGCATTGTTCGGGACGAACAACTAAAAGTGTGGGGTGATCTGATGGACCATAATTATACGAATCATAAACACAGTTAAACCCACCAAATTAGACTGTTTGTCTATTTAACTTTTGCTTGTTAGTTCCGATATTTATCTACAGGGTATTTTGGAGCCTAGAGAGAATACACGCTAAGGAGGAGTTTTTACGCTGAAAATATATTACGAGTCATTCCAAGGTCACGACCAGATGTCGACTGAAGAAATCTCAAGATCCTGACAAGGAATCACTCAAAACAAATCCAACCGAAGGGCAACCAAAGTCAGTCCGGAGCTGAAATTGGACCGATGGCTTTGTGAAAACTTAACAAAAATCACAAAACCTCTTCTCCCTTGCATAGTGACCGGCGGCTTTGGGCATCATCCATCCACCTTGGGCCACCTAGGGGGGCGGCTCTCCTCCTCCTTCACCTCCAACCGGCGGCTTTTGAGCTCCCCTTGGATGCTTGCCATGTGGTTTGATCCAAACCACATCTTCTCCTCCCCTTTTGCTATAAATACCCCCCCTCTTCACTTGTAAACATCAACCCACAATCCATACTTCACTTATCTCTCTAGACTTTTGGGCACTTTTGTACGCTTTTGTTTGAAATCTATAATACTCTTGTTGGTTCTTGAGTATTATAGTAGTTTTAGAGAATACTCATGTTGGTTCTTGAGTATTCTAGTAGTTTTTGAGAATACTCCTGTTGGTTCTTGAGTATTCTCCTTTACTTACTGTCTTTCAAAAACCCTCAAGTACTTAGATACGGTATCCACCTCTATGGATATTCGTAGCTAAACTCTTCATTCGGTTGAAGGGGTGTACTTGTATCATAAAATGTTTTAGGCCATATTTTAGTGCCTCTTCTTTGTATTCAAAACTTGTTCTATGTGCCATATATTAGGTTAGAACTTCCGAGGTTGAGTGGATGCTTGGAATGGCAAAGCTCTTCCGTGGGAGTTCGTAAACATACTCGGATAAGTGGATGCTTGGAATGGCAAAGCTTATCTGTGGAGTTTGACCTTTCTAAAACACCATTTGGTTGGTCGGGAATGACTGGTCAAATGGATGCACACAGGCTAATATACCTTGGAATGGGGTATTAGTCTAAGTAGAACAAGTGCTCTACGACCTTGGAATGGGCTAGACAGTGTGGCAAATCGAGTGCTTGGAATGGCCTTGATACACGTTTGAATACTTAGAAGGATCACTAAAGGTCAATGATAAATAGGCTATGATACAAGGCCCCCGAAACCGAATGCTTTCCTTAAATTCAAACACCACCTGCATTTACTTTCTTAGTATAAACTGCCTTATCAACTGCTCACCTCCCGGAAGACTTGCCAATCACGCAACAACCGCTGTAAGTCTTCTTCCTTTTATTTTTAGTATTTACTTTTCTGTCATTTACCTTTCCGCATTAAAAACCAAAACCAACCAAAAAAATACTTACTTTTCCGCACTAAAACCTCAATCAACCTAAAACACGCTCCCTCCCTGTACGATCCCTCAAAGAACAACTTATCCCCCTAATTCCCTTGGGTTCGACCCCTACTTACCACTTGCTACCCAGTTGTGAAGTCGCGAGTAGCGGACTTATAAATTTATTCTTGACGTTTGCACACGACGATTGTGCATCCGTGAAACGGCCTTTGGCCTACAAATGCTTTCGAGGGGGGACTTACCTCCCTAACCCCCGGCATTTGTATATTTTGGAACAAAACTTCTCGTGATCATTGAGAAAGTTTTTAGTCGGGGCTTTGCCCTCTTTGACCGCTAACAATTTTCCTTTTTTTTAATGGGGCCTATTTTTCGCCCTCTTTTGACTCCACACTTAAAACTTGACAATATGTTCAAAAAGTGTGTGGAATGTGCGGGAATCAATCATGTACAAGGCACCGTGTTAGAGAACTCAAGTCACCAAGGTGCTATCAAATGGTCTAAGTTTTTCACGAAGAATTTTAAAAGGTGCTTGCTATAACTTGTTCTAGGGTATTTCAACGAAAATATTTAGAGAATTGGATAGACGAAAGATAGCAATGATATTGGTTCTCAAGAATACACATTCAATGGACTAGATCGGTTCTAAGTTCAAGATCCAATAAATGTGATAAATATGCTAGATGTGATTTATAGGAATTAGGATCGATAGTCACAAGCCTATGTGGTTAAAAACACTCTCATATTAGGGATAAAATACATGAATGCAAGTGTACATTCTAAAATGATAAGCATGGCATAATATGAGTGAACTATGCGACTACCCACTCCACACTTAAAGCATAGCTTAGTCCCTAAGCGCAAACAATGAAGAAAATGAGATAAAGGCGCATAGGAACTCCCCTCGTTTGTAGATGTGCCCCATCAATAGAAAAGATGCCATTGTGCTAAACGTGATCGTTCATGATGCAAATAACTTTCCTTGATGACAAGAACACATGAGAGGTTAAAAGTAACAAGTGACATACAAGGTCATGCAACGCAAGTATGAGCAAGTGAGCTTCACTAGTACATAATAACATCATGGCATAAGATCAATAGACCTCAAACAAGGAAAGTAATCTACGTCCTTCATAATATGCACATGAGCACTAATGGCAACATCATTATTCATTGATAAATCAAGGGAAATGTGGAGGGTGTGGTGATGTGAAATGGTTTCGAAAAGCAAAGGGGAGAGGGTTTGGATAAGCATATCTCAGCCGGTCGGGTCAAATGTCAGCCGACCGGCTGAAAACGGCCGAGTGTGATAGACATGAGGAAGTTCGGATAAGGGAATCTCAGCCAGTCGGGTCAAGTCTCAGCCGACCGGCTGAAAATGGCCGAGTGGAATGGATTTCAATGAGTACTCTCAGCCGGTCGGCTGGATGGAGGGAATTTCTCAGCCGGTCGGTTGGAATTTGGACTTTAACAATTTCCTGAATAATGATCCTTCGAATCTAGCTTGAATCCAACTCCACACTTAAACCAAACCCAACTCCACAAATTAATATAAATCCACGCACGCTTCACCAAGAAATCACTAGCATTCATACGATTTTAGACAAAAGAGCAAGCTAGGATTACACACTCCACACTTAAGAGCCTTAGTTACTCAAAATCATGCCAAACACTCAAACATATAAAAGAACAAGAACGAAACACTTACAAACCGGGTTACCTCCCTCGAGGGCCTAGTTTTTCCCATCTTGGCAAAGACGTAGCAAAGCGCCCCATAGAATCACTCGTTGAGAAGTCCTTTGCTAGGATCCCTTCTCTCGGGGCCTTGGATTTGAACGTGTCAATCCACCTTCAAATCCCATTTGAATTTCTTCCCATCAAGTCTACAATGGACTTTCCTTTGGGATTTTGACACCTTCAAATATGAAGATCCCTTAAGAAATAAGGGGTCATGGGAGCATCCTTCCAAAGATCTTGCAAAATAAGGCACGAAGCTCCCAAACTTGTCTTGAGACGTCGGAATGAAGGAGTCTTCAAAATTTGTCTCGAGCTTGATGGGCACACCCTCCTTCAATTTTTCGATGATGTCCTTGGGTGCCCAATCCTCAATCTCCCTCATTAAACTTTCATTTCCTTGTATGTGAGGTGACTCCTTAGTCTCTTCCATGAAAACCTCAACAAAGTCTCTATACCCTTGAAGTTCTTGTGGCTCAATATCCTCTTCCTCAACCATATCATCATCAAGAACTTGGGATTCACATTTAGGCTCTTCTACACCGGGAGGGAGGAGTTCTTCTTCATCAATAAAAGTCATTTCCTCTATGCAAGAGGCATCATCATTGAATAATTCCTCGTCGGAAAGCCAAGGCGTTGATGGAATGGTGAAATCTTGTCTGTTCTCGTCTAAATGATCTTGGGATGTACTAGTAGTGAAGGATGCTTCACTCTTGCATTCCACCTTGTCTTCGTCACAAGATTCACCATCACACCCCTCATAAAAAGCTTGGAGAGCGGCTCTCTTGAACTCCTCCTCATTTAATTGATCCCATTCTTGCCTTGAGGCATTAGATTCATGAACATCTTCTTTGAACACCTCTTCTTCATCATCCAAATCCCCATTTTCCATTGCTTGTCGCGCTAATGTGCTTTCCAACACCTTTCTTTGAGCAATAAGTTCATCCATGCGATGGTTCAAGTCTTGGAAAACTTGTAGCATGTCTAGACGATCTTGGGCATCCCTTGCTTGATTAGCTTGAATCATGGCTAGCATTTCAAAGATGGAAGGTCCACTGTTAGGTTGAGGATCCAAAGGATATTGAGGGTGGGAGTCATCTTCAAATGAGTAATGGCTATCATCCGGATAAGGAGGGTATGAATGTGTCGGATAGACATGATCTTCCCAATAGGCAATTCGATGCTCCTCCTCTTGGTCATATTCTTCATTGTGAAAGACTTGTTGTTTGTATGAGTCCATCCTCGCAAAACAATAGAACAAAAATTAGCAAGAGATATGAGTGTATAGAATGTACAAAAGAAAAGGAAAAATATTAACAAGAATAGTCCAAATCTCACAAAATCTAATCTAAGGATGTGCTAACTAGTTGCTCCCCGGCAACGGCGCCATTTTGACAACGTCTATTTTTACCCTCCCGACGTGTCGGTTTAGAAGAGGGTCGTCGTAGAGGTTAAAAACAATTTATAATGACCGGTAGGGTACCGGGTCAAACCCAAAAGAGCAAGCCAAGCACATGCACTATTTAAGATTGTGTTTCCATTCGGTTATTCTAAACAAAATGTATAAAAGGTATATCTAAATCCTAAGTGGCTAGTAATTAGGGACAAAAGATAGATAAGAGGTGTTTCGAGTGATTAATCCCCTCCTTGGCAATTTTCCAATGATCATGTATACAAGAGTTTAATCATTTAAAAGATTGATAGGTTTAAAACCTAACTTAGGCTAGAACTAGACAAACTATCATGCAAGTCTAATCCTAATCAAGCCTTCTTATGTAGAATCTCACTAATTAAAGATATTGATCCACTATATAGCACTTATTGTCATAAATGCTATATGCATGAAGTTCTAGTTAGCCTCTCACCATGCATTTACTCTCATAAATGTTGGATAAGTTCATTTTTACTATATCCAAACCATCACTAAGTTGTCTCAATACTTAGATCATAGTTCTAACACAAACATGTCACTTAGGCATTTTATCAAACACTTAGCAACATGTCTAAAATGAAGAGCATAGTAAAATGAAATCAACTTCATAAATTCCATGTAAATGTGTATACAATGATCATTGAGTACCAAGGAGGATCATAAGACCCTCAAAACACAAGATCCACTACTCACACATCATGTAAGACAACATGGTGTGAGTAGGGTTTAATGGCAACAAGTAGAATAGAAGAGGGATAGAAATATGATGATTAATCCTTGAACTCCCTTGATCTTCACTTCTCCTTGGTTGGATGATGTTGGATGACCTTGATTGAGCCTCTTTTTCCTTCTTTTTTCCCCAAAAACCTCCACACTTTAGGTCAAAAGCCCTCTTTCTATTTATAGCCTCGGGTAGTGTTTTTGAAGCAGCAGGGTTCAGCCGATCGGCTGGATTCTCAGCCGGTCGGCTGGGAATGGCCGTGGCATTGCTTCTCCAATGTGTGTTCAGCCGGTCGGCTCGGAATGGCCGAATTTGGTATTGGCTTCAACTACAAAATTGTATCCCTTTGAATTATCTTTCCAGTGAGCTTTGAATCACCCAAATCGGACACCGTGTGAGCCCTCGGCGGTCAAAACAAGCCGCAAAGGTCAAATATGCTCGGTTTTGCTCTAATTCTTCAATTTTTCCCCGAGTTTTCTATTTTGGCTTCGACCTTGGGGGAAACTTGTTTTCTACAACATGATGTGAGTAGGGTTTCTAACAAAATCTAAGAGAAGAGAAGAGGAATAGAGTAGGATGATTAGTCCAAATGAACTCCCTTGATCTTCAATCCTCCTTGATTAGATGATGATGGATCCCTTGATTGAGCTCACTTTTCCTTGTCTTTTTCCCCAAAGAAACCAAGATGCTAGGTCAAACTTAACACTTTCTATTTATAGCCTCTGGCAGAATTCGGCACTGTAGCAGTCCCAACCGATCGGTTGGGAGAAGCTTTGGTTTCAACCGATCGGTCGGAGGAAGGCAAGATTGGCTGCTACTGAAGAACTTCCATAACCGATCGTTTGGGAGAATCTTTGGCTTCAACCGATCGGTTGGAGCAGGGCAAGCCGATCGGTTACGGAAACAGCAAAAACAAGCCTTCGGAGGGAGCTAGCCAGCCGATCGGTTGGCTAAGGGCAGTTGCCCAACCGATCGGTTGGACGTGTTGTTCTGCAAATATTTGCTCCCAAATCTTCGATTCTCCCCAAGTTTTTGTATATTGGCTTTGACCCTAAGACATCTTGTGTTGACTTGAAACGCACGAAAAGGGGATCAAATGGCATCAAATTATCGTCGGAAATGAACTAAAGCTATAGTGAAAACGGGTATTAACGAGTCGAAAACTCGACTCATCAGTTGCCTTATGCTGCTCAATGATAGATTAATCATTGATCCTCCAGCTGAGGCATCCAGGAGCATTTTGTCTAAGGGTCTCAATCCATCAATGAGGTACTCGATGATGAGTTTCTCGGGTAGTCCGAGAGTGCAGCAGCTTCTCTCCAGGCGGTTAAACTTTTCCAGGTAGTCATACATGGTTTCATTAGGCCCCTGCCTTATGTCCTGCAGTTGCCTTCTTACTTGCATCGCTCTTCCTGCCGGGTAGTATTTGTCCAAAAATTTCTTTTGCATCTGAGCCCACGTTCTGATGCTACCCGAAGGCAATGAAAGGAACCAGTCGTTCGCCGAGTCAATGAGGGAAAAGTAGAAAGCCTTCAATTTGAAGTCCTCTACATTCACTCCATTGGGTTTTAGATTTTGGCAAATGCCATGTAAGCGTTGGAGATGAGTTGTCGTAGATTCTCCATGAGTTCCTGAGAACTTGGGCAAGTTGTGAACCACTGATGTGTTGATGGCAATGTTTTCCAGTTTAGCGCCCTCGTAAATGCACCACCGCTGATTTCTAAAATCTGGTGTCGATAGTTCTTCCATAGTAGGTTCACGGAAGTTGTTATCCCCATAGTAGTCATCGAAGATGGGTTCTTGCCTTGGTGCTTGTCGATGTTGAGGAGGTGGTGGATGTCTAGGAGGCTGCCCTGGGCCAGCTTCATTTCGGTCCTCGGGTGGTCCTTGGTTTCTTCTGGCGTCTTCCCGAACAACACGGTTTCGGTCTCGGATGAGCTGTTTCAGATTGTCAAGAAATGGAGGCGGTGCCTTATTATTTCGATCGTACAGATTCATCTCGTCGTCATCCTGATAGTCATGGTGGCTTCCTGCACGAGACATGGTTATGCAGAAGCGAGTACAAAATTAAAGAACTTTATCCGATTGCAATTCCAATTCCCCGGCAACGGCGCCAATTTTGACAAGAGCCTTGTCGTGAGGCAATGCAAAAATATATTTATCAGTCCACTACTTGTGACTTCACTATTGGGTAGTAAAGCGGTAAGTAGGGGTCGAACCCAAGGGAATTGGTGGATATTAGTTCTTTGAGGAAATTGTACAGAAATTAAGTGCGATTGGGGTTGGTTGTGGTTTTAGTACTGAAAGTAATACTGAAAAGTAAATTGCGGGAACAGTTGAGTTCAATATCAACCATACAACATACTTTTGGTTTGTTGCACGCTGTATTTTAAGCGCAATACGTGCCAAATATTATGTTGGATTGATGTTGAAAACTTTTGTAATGAAAGTAAAGTGCTGAAAGTAAATGTACTGAAAGTGAGTGCGGAAAGTAAATGTACTGAAAGTAAGTGCGGAAAGTAAAGACTGAAAATAAAGGTACTGAAAATAAAGACTGAAAGTAAATGTGCTGAAAGTAAAAGTTAGGTACTGAAAGTAAAGTTAGTGACTGAAAGTAAAAGTTAGTTGCGGAATGTAAAGTACTGAATGTAAAGGGTACTGAATGTAAGCAGTTGATAGTAAGACCGAAAGTAGAATGAAGAGTTAGTGTTTTAATCAAAGGAAAGGATTCGGTTTAGGGGTCTTGTATCATAGTTCCGTTCATCATTGACCGATAATGATCATACTAAGTATTCAAAAATGTAACAAGGCCATTTCAAGCGCTTGCCACACCGTCTAGTCCATTTCAAGACATAGAGCACTTGTTCTAGCTAGACTAATACCCCATTTCAAGGTATATTAGCCTAAGTGCAGTCACTTGATCTCTCATTTCCGATCAAACCAAGCGACTTAAAGAGAGGTTGAACTCCAAGGAAAAGCTTTGTCATTTCAAGAATCCACTTAACCGTGTATGTTCACGAACCCCATGGAAGAGTTTTGCCATTTCAAGCATCCACTCAACCGTGTATGTTCTACCCGAATATATAGCACATAGAACAAGCTTGAACACAATAGTAGCACTAAGAAAAGGGTCTAAAACGTTTTCATGATACAAGCACACCCCTTCAACCGAATGAAGGGTTTAGCTACGAGTATCCATGGAAGTGGATATCATAGCTAGTGCAAGAAAAGTAAAGGTTTTTGGAAAATACTTGAAAAGAAAATAAAGGTTTTCGAAATGAAAGAAAATAAAGGTTTTCGAAATGAAAGACAAGAAAGAGTAGAGAGATGTTGAACTAGTAACAAGAACAAACTCAAACTCAAGAACAAACTTGGAGCTTTTGATATTGAAATACAAGTGTTTACAAGGATTTGTGCCTGAAATTCTAGAGAGATTCAAGGAGCATGAAATAGAGATGATGGTGATGATAATGTGTAAAGGGTGAAGGATTGTTTTCAAGGAGGGGAGCTCCTCTATTTATAGGCATGGGAGGCGGTGGAGAGGAGGTGAGTGGAGGAGGATAGTTGTCCTCCCACCGCCTCTAGTTCTCCCTCAACTCCGGTTGGAGCTTGGTTGGTCTTCGGTTAGAACTTGGCTTGAGCCAAAGGGTGCACATGGTGAGCACATGGGCGGCTAAGCTTGGGTTGAGCCAAAGGGCACCCACTTGAACTCTTGAACTAGGTTGAGCCAAAGGGCAAGTCATTTGGACTTGGTTGAGGCTTGGTTTCAAACCAAAGGTCAACCGAAGTGAATAGTATAAGCTAACCGGGAAAGAAGTAGTTTGGTTGGACTTCGCCGGATTTTGACCGGAGCAAGGCTAAAACTGACCGGAGCATGGCTGTGGCTGGACTGAGCTTGATCGGAGCACCGCCGGAGGTTCTTCGGAGCTCGCCGGAAATTGGCCGAAATATGGCCGGAGCTGCCGGAATTTTGGTCGGAGGTGATTGGGTCGAGGACCATGGATTCTGAACGACAAGGCCAAGATAAACATGTTTCATCAAGGAAGTTAGGCCTGATTCTGGCCGGAGCATGGTCATGGCCCGGGGTTGAAGTTTTCCTCGGGCCCTTGGTCGACCGAGCTCGGGCGCTGCTCTTGGGCGGGGACCTGGTTCTCTCGGACGCGGGTCTCGGCGCTCTCGGACGCGGGTCTCGGCGCTGGCCTTGGATGGCCCGGTAGTGGTTCTCGGCGCGCCCGGATAGGATCCTCGGACGCAGCCTGGGACCTCTCGGCGCTGGTTCCTGGGCACGTCCGGCATTATAGCTCGGCACTCCCAGCACGGGCTCCTGGGCACTCTCGGCACAGTCGGCACAGGTGCTCGGCACTCCCGACGCGGGAGCTTGGGACGCGTCTGTGGTACCCGGGTCCCTGGCTGGCTTTTTCAGGTCCCTGGCTGGGGTCCCTCGGTCCTGGATGAATTTCCTGGGGCCATTGTCGATTTTCCTCGGGCCCTGGTTGTGATTTCTCGGCCAGAAATGTTTGGCAATCCTTTTTAGCTTAAGAACCCCCTTTTTAGCTCGTTTCTTCTCTAAATCTCAAAATACCCTGTAGAACAAAAATTAAACTAACAAGTAAAAGTTGTTAAGACAAAGTGTCTAATTTGGTGGGTTTAACTGTCTTGATGAATCATATAAATATGGTCCATCAAGTTTGCACATGTTTCTTCTTCATTTGAACCTAATGTCTCGAGTTGCCTATAAGGTGTTTGTGAAATGTCCTCAATAGGAATTCTGCTTGATTTCATGCTTGATGTAGCTTGCGTTGATCATCATGACTTCAACGAACTAAATGAAGAAGCATAAGGATTTTTGTGTTACATGGCGACTCTCTAATCCTAATGAGAAGGGCTTGAATTTAACAAGAACATGATTATCTAGTCAATAAAGCGGAAGTGTGAGGCTAGACATTCATATTCTATAGTGCCAATAGAGCAGAAGTGTGAGGTACTATGCGAGATGTAACCTCTTTGTACTAAGTTGTAGCGTGAGTTGAACTTAGTACTAATGTTGCATAAGCCAATTCCTAAACATGTGCACGTGATTTCATCATTGGTGTCCTATATCATTGTCACAATAATTGTCTAGGTGGAGAAGTGATCCCTAGTCATCTTTTAATTGATAATTAACCTCTTTTAGTAGATATAATCTCACTTTTGGATAGTACCTTCTACTATCATCCTCTTAGAGGAACAAACCCCACCCCTCCCAAACCATAGACATTCTAATTAAATCGTTAGCATTATTGGTTTAATCACCTATCCTTTGGGTACGACCTCGGTTCACCCGAATCATTACAAATGTTTTGATTACCGTGACTTAGCATAAGTGTTTGGATTCTATTTGAATACTTTAGCTATATTTACAATTGATCAATTCTCCATCCAACCGAACACATCATCAAAACAAGGATAATCCCAATTCCCACCGAAGTTGGGGTTCATGAACATTATTGGAATCCATGACTTGTTCAATATCCTCTAACATTTTCATCTCATCACGATTAAAATCTAAATCATCAATTACGGGATTGTCAAGCATTCTCAACATTGACATTACCATCACATCCAATTCCACATTGTCTGTCTTATCTACCTTACAAAAAAGGAAGGACAACTAATAAATATCAAAGAACGAATCAATATGATAAAATATAACCCACACTTCACGAAAGATGGAAAAGCTGGCAACATTCAGAGAGGCCATCTACGAAAGATGCATAAGGAAGTGAGGAGAGATTTCTTACAGGGGTTAGAAAGAGGTTACGAAGCCAGATCAGTCCACGGAGAAGGATTCCTCTCATTTTAGAGGAATGCAATAAGAAGTGTATCTGTGAGAGCAGCCTTCACTACGCCAGAAAACAGCTTAGAACAATTTTTTTTTCCGTCGCATAAAGCCCTAAGTTTGTCGCATATAATGTCTTTTTTTTTATGTCACAAAAAACGCGTCGCATAAATTTTGTAACAATTGCCTAGTAGCGTAAAGTCCGTGCGACACAGAAATTGAACACCCGTCGTATAAACATTTGAACTTATGCGGCAATTCTTCCAATTAGTCCCATAAATAATGGTGTCAGTTCTCCTCCTTAACGGCATATGCTACATTTTATAATGAACTTATTGTCCAATTATTGTCTCATTAGCTACCATATGGGACGGATCACATTTATGGGACATTCTAGTATTGTCGCATTTACTTGTTAAAGCTTCCTACATTAACGTCATATGCTTTCAACAATTACATAAATCATTAAATAAAATTTACATTTACATAAATCATTAAATAAAATTTACATTTGACTTAAAAGTTTCTTTATTAAAAATACATGTACTAGCTGTACAACAGGTTCAATCCCAAAAAAAAATATTGAAACATTACAAATGCATTTGTTGAACATGCATCATCCCTCGCATCACTCCATTGCTCCTTGTAGCTCAACAAAATAAACACCGGCTTGAGGTCATACACTAACACCTCAAAGCACTCATTGACGGACTCCGTAGAAATCAAGTAGCACCATCAACTTCAAACCATTCTCGTCATTTGATTTCTGAAATTCATGAACCTCGGAAAACCTAAAATTAACAAGTTACAACCTTGAGTAAGCAGCAGCATAGAAGAAACTTAGGCTAACCAAAAAGAGATGATCAATATGAACACTAAAACAAATAACCATCCCTAATGAAACTCACCAGAAGCACCAAACTCTTCTGCATCTCACACAACACACCAATCAGCTCCTGCGGCACTTCTCCGCTTCAAAAATTCAAACTCACCAGCACTCGCTGACATCTTCTCTCAAAACTCAACTTTTCCATGGCCATTCGATGGCTTTTTATAACTCAACTTTTACTTGTTACCAAACACAGATTCAAGAATCTGACTTTGCAGCCATTCGATGGTTGGCACAACTACAGCTACCTGCAAACAAATCAATCATCACGTTCTCGCTCCTCTGCCAAAGACGCAGAAATTTTAGAATTCGCATTATTTAAGTAGTTAGATTAAGCACTTTAATTCAACTTAATGGTATAATCTTTTGGACTTAAAAAGATAAATACTTGAGTTAAATATTAAAATTAAGTTCTTTTGCTCAAATTAATGGTACTTTCAGTCTCATTCATTGCCTACAATCGAACAACACTAGTACATGGAATTCAAACTTCAAAAAAGTTCATCAGAATCATCAACACAAACCTTAAGTCAACGAAACAGCAATCTAACAGAAGCAAAACAAAAAGGTACCGTGCTGCCTAATCCGATGGAGCGACTAAGCAAAGCAGAAGCTAGCTGACACAGGTTCGTCATCGTCCTCAACATGCCGTCGTCAACACCAAATCCAGATCTGTTTAGCCAGATCCAGATCTTCGTCATCCTCAGTGAAGTCTTCATCGCTTCAAATCGCCCAGGACTTAGAGAAATGGTTGAGAAGTCGTGCAAGCCAGATACAGATCTGAGAAATGGTTGAGTGATACGGTGGAGAGTATAGAGTGATAAGGTGTTGTGCAGGACTTACAGAAATCTGAGTTCTCAATTTCGAACACAAGTGGGCCTTGTGCTCTTAGGTTTCTTTTTCTAACCCAAAATGCAGTTTTAAGCGACAGATTTTGTTTTCTACGTCCCATAAATGTTGCGCATGAAAAATTAAAATTTTGAGCGCGATCCACGAAAAATTGTTCCCCCCAAAATGAAATTACTTTTCGCGACATTGTAATTCAAATTTTGTCCCATAATAGTTCTGAAAAAATGCTACAGACTGATCAGTTTTGATTTTATCCCAAATAATCACACAAACACAAAATCAACTAACATAGTTGCAAACAATCTTCATACTGATACTCAGTACACCACCATTTGTTTACACTTTATCATCTCAAGAAGGGATGGTTGCGCTGCTAAATGCCCATGGGATGCATGATCATATGTACCTCATCCCCATATTGATGCTATATAATTGTCCATAAATGAACAACTTCCAAAGCATTCCACAATCTAAGTATATACAACACTGAAAAAAGTGAATAAAAATGGTGATTTCCCACACAAACTTGCTTAAAATTGGCTACATTTACCTCCAAAACGTGTGGATTTGATCAAGGTCTAACAAGAAAACACAGATATTTCGGACCTGGACCTTCTTCTCCGACAGATGTGGCCTTCAACCAGTTGTTTTTGTGTAAAGTTGGTGAAATTCGATTTGGAGAGGAGTACTAGGTTGTTCTGTTCTGTATTAAATATTTCACTTTTACGCGACATATTTTGCGCAAATTGTCACCCAAGCATAAAATGGTAGTTCACCCTTTTCAATGTATATTCAATTACACACATAAACGGGTGGGTGAAGGCCAGACGCTGATGTCAACATGAGTTTTTCTTTAGGGTTAATTACAAAAAGACTACCTGGACTACCACGTCGTTTCAAATCGCGGCCTGGACTATTTCAATTTTCATTTTAGTGTTTTTGGACTAAATTGCAAAAAAATAAATGCCACATTTATTATTATTTTATTTAAAAACAAATGCCACATCTAATTTAATATTGTCTAACAAGCCAAACCACCTGTTTACAAAATAATTTGACAAAAACCGTTACTTTATTTTTTGCAATTTAGTCCAAAAACACTAAAATGAAAATCGAAATAGCCCAGGCTGCGATTTGAAACGACATGGTAGTCCAGGTAACCTTTTTGTAATTAACCCTTTTCTTTATTACGGGACAAACATAGGGTAGTCGCGTAAACATTTGTCGCATTAAACCTATAATGGGACTTAATAATAGTGTCGCATAAATAAATGTCGCATTAAACGTTTAAAGGGACATATAAATTGGTGCCGCATAAACAATTGTCGCATTAAACCTTTAATGGGACTTAAAAATGGAGTCGCTTATATAAAAGTCGCATTAACCATTTAAAGGGACATAAATAATGGTGCCGCATAAACAATTGTCGCATAAAATATCTTTTGCTACCGACCTATTTTTATTTGTCGGTTATCATGTCTTATGCTACAAAATGGAAGCGACAAATAACAAAATTTGTCCCGTAGCATGTATTTTGGCGTAGTGCTTGAATCGGGTGATTAGACTAATCAAGTAGTTTCTGCAGAGGAAGTAGAAGAAAAGAATCTCAGAAAACTAAAGAAGAAAGAAATATACCAATATTGAGCTTGAAAGGGGGTGGAGGAAGGAGACACCTCTGAGTAGAGATGGAAACAAAGCCGGAGATCAGTTTGAATATGGAAATTTGGTATGGAGAGCGAGCTGTAGAGAACAGTGGAGCTGAAGAGAATAGTGAAAGGTAGAGAGGATGAACCCTAAGGTTGAGTCTTCACTATCAAAATTTTCAATAACATCAGTGTCGTATTGAAGATTACCTTCTCACAATTGAAATGGGTTCAAAGCTACAACCTCCATATTTGTTAGAAGTAGGGTGGTCACATGTAACACATAAGAGGAACTACAAGTTTCTTGTTGATCTACAACTAATATTACCTGCTAAACATAATAATCATGGATAAAGTAATGGACGTATTAGAAGTTCTGCTAATTACTTATCCAGAAAAACTAGTTCATTTAAGTAAATTTGTATCTGATGAGTGCTTGATATTTCTACGCTGGCTTCAATTTTTTGAAATTTGAAAAAAGGATTATTAGCAAATGATAGTGCATTCACGCCCCAAAAAGGATTCGTATTATTGACATAAATTATAAATAGCCAACCTTAACATGCAGAAAGCTGAAATCTTTGGCATCATCTCAGATTTGTGGTCATCCTCCTTTGGCATGAGACGTTTGCTTGCTCATACCTATATATGTGGTAAACATCAGGCACAACTATAAGATATATTTCTACCCTAATAATAGGAGTATATGGACACAAACTAAATGATATAGTTTTTTCTGGTTTTTAGCTTAAAGAATAGAGGCCCAGGTAGCAACAGACACAAATTGAAACTACTCATAACATCTCCTGCCTGACTCTTCATTGTATAAAACCCCCATTTCGATGTCTTGTAGATCATCACATTCAATAAATCATAATCTTTAAACCATTAAGACATTCTCAAGCATGGCTTTAAATACCAGTTTTCTGAACTTCAAGCTGTCTGTCGTTGTTTTTATTCTTTTTGCATTTCTAACATCTGCTCTAGCTAAGAAAAGGCCTGCAGAGAAACTCAATATCATTGATAAATGTTGGAGATCAGACCCGAGATGGGTACACAACAGGGAACGACTCACTACTTGCTCCGTAGGATTTGCTGGAAAAATGTCTCACAATATTGGTAAAGGGCTGTTACAGTATGTGGTGACTGATCCGAGCGACGATCCCGTAAACCCCAGACCAGGAACACTTAGATATGGAGCTACAGTGATTAATGGAAAGGTCTGGATCACCTTTCAAAGAGACATGCGTATCAAGCTGAAACAACCACTCTTGGTCAGTAGCTTCACGACAATAGATGGAAGGGGTTCAAGCATTCACATTGCAGAAGGATCATGTCTGTTGTTGTATAAGGTAACAAATGTTATCATCCACAGCATTCGAATTCACCATTGCCAACCGAGATCAGGTGGTCCGGTTGTTGCTCCAGGCTCACAAATAATGCAAATGAGTGCTAGTGACGGTGATGCAATCAGGCTAGTTGGATCATCAAAAATCTGGATAGATCACAACACCTTTTATCAGTGTACCGATGGCCTCCTTGACGTCACCCGTGGGTCTACTGACATCACAATATCAAACAACTGGTTCAGAAACCATGACAAGGTGATGCTTCTAGGTCATGATGACGGGTTCTTAAGGGACAATAACATGAAGTGACTGTCATCTTCAACCACTTTGGCCCTGATCTGAACCAGAGAATGCCAAGGTAAGCAACTGTTTCAATACAAATGCGAATTCAAATATAAAATATTTTCGGTATGGAAATCTGTAGTAGAACAACTGTTATGCAGGGTAAGGCATGGATATGCTCATGTAGTAAACAACCTGTACAAAGGATGGGGTGACTATGCAATTGGAGGAAGCATGAACCCGAGCATTGTGAGCGAATCCAACCTCTTCATTGCTCCAAACTCTGGCAACAAAAAGGTAAGAAAATTTAGTTAGTCCAAATATGAGAAACATATTCTGCAACTTAGTAAGATCCTATCCTAAAGACAACACAAAGCAATGTGTAAAATTATAACTGGTTTACTCACATTTTTTATTTTTCCAGATCACCTGGAGACAGGATAAACAAATAAAAGGTCGCTCATGGAGTTTTCAGTCTGTTAATGACCTTTTTATAAATGGAGCTTACGTAAAACAATCAACAGGAAACAAAGTCAAACCACCAAACTACAACAAGGAGCAAAGCTTCCGTGTTGCAAATGCTAGGTATGTGAGGGCACTGACAAGAATGTCAGGCGCCTTGTGATGCAATGAAAAGCGTAGATGCTGAGACAACATGGATGGAAAAAAAACATAAACCGGATAAAACAAATAAAGGAGTTGTTTGAAGCTGCTAAGAAGGCGCAATTCCTACTCGTGGAAAATCCAAGTGTTTTTACCCTTTCTTAATGCGTATGTGACTATATATATGTATAGACTTCAATGTATGTGTGAGCCAAACAGGCTAATGATTTTAAATGTATAGAATAAGATGAATATATAAGCCGAACTGGTTAATGGTTCAACAGATAAATGAAAATCAAAAAACTAATTACATGGAAACAGGCCTTTTGTTATCCAACGAACATACCCAACAAACAAAGCCTGCAGGCATGCACTCCAACCACTCTCAATGTCCATTTATCCAATCAATTTAATTGGGGATCATTGGTGGTTGTTGGTGGGGATTGAACACATTCCCTCACCCTTTAACATGTGCCTTAATGCAACATGTTCACCATATGAGCTGCAGCCCATATGGTTTGCATGTCATCTTAAGGTCCATGTTAAAGGATGGCAAGGGTTCAATTCCCACCACCAACAACCTAGCAATGATCCTCAATTAAATTGGATAAATGGACATTGAGAATAGGTTGGAGTGTTGTTTCGGGGTTAACCTTGTCGGGCTAACATGGTCCCAGCGGGCTCCCCGGTTCCTTGTCTGGTTAACTAGTCCCATCAGGAATATATATTTCAACATACCTGGTGAGAAGAAGCACCGCAGTCCGCAAGAGTAAAAGCTGATTCCACAAGGATACCAACGTTAAAACGCCATTAAAGTTAAACATCTTCCCCGAACCAACTAAATTTTGTCAATTGGAGTTGTCTATCTCTCTCATATGTTCAGGGCCCGTTCTATAGGGATTGGATTTGGGGTGTTGGGAGATTAGATTAGATTGTGTTGGGTGAGATTGGGGTGTATTGGAAGAGATTGGGGTGTGTTGGGTGAGATTGGGGTGTATTGGGTGGGATTGGATTAGATTGTATTAGATTAGGTGAGTGGAGAGTAGATTAAGTGATTGGGTCCTACATTAAAAATAATATTATAAAAATGTTAGATATTTAGATTATGTGAGTGATGGTAGTTTAGGTGAGTGGGTCCTAGTTTATAAATAATATTATAAAAATGTTAGATATATGTGAGTGGAGAGTAGATTAGGTGAGTGGAAATTAGATTAGATTTGGTTGTGTTGGGTGAGATTGGATGAAATTGGGTGAGATTGGGGTGTGTTGAGTGAGATTGGATGGGATTGGATTGTGTTGGGTGAGATTGGGTCGGATTGAATCAATCTCTATAGAACAGGCCCTCAGTATCTGTATCATTCTTCACCCAATCTAGCACATCATCAAAACAAGGATAATCCCAAGTTGGGGTTCAGGAACATTAATGGCATCCACATCTTGTTCAGTATCCTCTAACATTTGCGAAAGATGCATCTAGGAAGTGAGGAGAAATTTCTTAGAGGGGTTAGCAAGAGGTTACAAAGCCAGATCAGTCCACAGAGAAAGAATTCCTCTCATCTTAGAGGAATGCAATAAGAAGTGTATTAGACTAATCAAAAAGTAGTTTCTAGAGAGGATGTAGAAGAAAAGAATGTCAGAAAACTAAAAATTTAAAATTTAAAACTAATGGGCCGTAAGTATATTGTCCTTGAATTAAAGCCTGATCGTTTTTAGCAAGATATGGCTTTTTCCGCATAGAAAACCCATGTCTGCAAAGAAAATTTTTACTGAACTATTAAGATACAGGAAGAACTATAGTACTCATGTAAATTTGATGATATCATGTACAAACAACTCCCAAGTAACACTGGAGCACCAGAACATTTACACAGAACTCAACAGAATATTAAGGAGCTACTACTTGGACTGACAAAGGAGCTAAACTAGTTGAACCCCATACTATTTAACCAAGTCCTATCCAATAGACTAGTAGAATTCCTTTCTAAACTAGCTAATTTCACTTTCAAACCCCCCAAATGATGGATCTAGAGATGTTACCATTAAGAGCATGATCACTTTTTCTACTATAGTACTCATGTTCATTAAGAGCATGATCACTTTTTTTTTGATTGTGGGTTATATGTAATTACAAGGAATACATATATTTCATGGGTACATATATATTTTTAGTCCATTTGAAGCGCAGGCGACACAAAGGCACCACCGCACCACCCCGGATTTGAACTTGAACTTAAATCTTTCGTTAAAGCACAGACCAACTGGCACCTCTAACGTTGAACCCACGAGTTGACACACCTACATGGTAAAGTGCATAGCAACGAAACACGCCAGCACACCTCAGGATAATATGGGAAAACATCCGCAAGGATGGAGGAAGAGGTCCACACCATAAGGTAGGACTAGGAAAACCCACACAAAATTATGGGAGTGAAAATGCCATGGGTGGCGCTTGAACCCTCCACCTTATGGATGCAAGGCAAGAGTTCAACCATTAGACCACACCCCAATTGGCCATTAAGAGCATGATCACTAATGACCCAAAAAAAGAGTCATCCTCTCTCTATCACATTCTCTTTTATCATTAAATTTTTTTGTCATCCACCATGTCCAAATTGATCAAGTACATGCCACTGATAACTAAACAAAAAAGTCCATCATTATTACTTTTCTTAAGTTAAACGAAAATATCAGTTTATTTAGCATGTATAAAAATATATTAATGCGGATGTCTTATAAAAATTTTACAAAATTATAATTATTGGTAAATTTGTTTGAAATTTTTTGGATATGCATTTAAAAATTTCAATTAAAAATTTTAATCATAAAAAGATTCACATTAATCTGAAAAAGTTCTGACGTATGACAAATAGCGCACTCGGATTCGTTTAAAGCTCATGACCAAAAAAATTTGATATTTAGTTTGTTCATAGGATGACCTTCTTTATGACTCAAAAAGTCATGGGTGGAATGCAAGACTTTTTGAGTTATGTATTATGACATTTTTCTTATGACCAAAAGGTCATTGGTGGCCATGCTTTTGATTTAAACTAGTTCCCCTATTTCCTACTATTGATAAACGGGAAAAAATTTCGAATTTTCTCATATTAAGCAAATTGATTCCCATGATTCTTAATTTGGAAAAGTCATTTCCAATTTTCACACTCTTCTGTAGGGCGTTTTTTTTGGGTTAGTGGGTTAAAGTTAGTATCTGCTCATTTTGAGCTGGTGATGACTTGAACCCTGACCACTTTGGGCGTAGGGGGACGCCCTTCTGCTGGACTAATCTCTTTGCCTCCTCTGTAGGGCGTTGTTAATCACAATAATTTACTAGTTGAACACTGTTAGTAAAAGCATTTTATGCCTCATCATGCATTTGGGACCCAACTCAAGGTTAGATGGTGTGTATGTGTTAAGTGACAACCCCGCCTAAAATGCTCTTGCTAATATCGCTCAATGGTAAAGTGTTGTTGTCATCGACGACTATAGAAAATGGATATATTATGAATTAATTTCCCAAACTGAATAAATCGGGAATCAATTTGCTTAGCAAGGTAGGCTTTTTTTTTTCTCTCAATATACTGCCGTCAAAAGGAAACCCATACATTACTGCATCTTTCAGCAAGCATTAGAAGAACGTTGGGTATGGGTTCATCTAGAGACCATTCCCAATATAATTAGGTTTAGTAGTCTTCACTCTCACAATTTTCAATAACATCAGTGTTTAAGTGTCATATGGAAGATTGCCTTCTCACAATTCAGCACAATACAATTGAGACGGTTCAAAGATACAACCTCCATATTAAAGAAATCAACAATAATACACCAAGGATCGAAACTCAATTCAGATTAAAGAGAACATACCGCTGGAAACTTCAATATGCGGAAGCGTAACTTTTGAAACGGATGTGCACATGAGTACACCGTATTAGGTCTTCCAGTCCTGCCACTAGAATCATCTCAACTTTTCCACCGAGAGGGCAAGAAAAGTTGTCGTCTTTTTGATATGGTGAATCGGGGACCATAACCCATATAAATAGTGGTGTGCTAGGGCAACCACTATTGTCGTAATTACCATTCCGCCTCTCATAGAAAGATAATTACCAAATGGTATCTACACAATAAACCTCATGACATTATACCCATAAGCCAATATAAATCACAACTAGATCACTTTAGTTAGACTTATTTAAATGATAGCACATACATTCATTTTATTTATATGTGTGACCCCACATAATTGGTTAATTTACAAAATTAACCCAACAATCTCCCACTGGGTCACATGTGTAAATAATAAATGTATAACAAAAGTGAGCTCAAAAACTGCTATCATATCATAAAGGTATATCCCGTAACCGGTCCATTAACTATGCTGACATGGGATCAAGGCGACCTTCGTATGCATCATCGATACTCGACCGAGCTTGTCACGGATGCCAACATAATTAAACGACATGGATTCATCATGAGTGTGCAGCATGGAAATTACATGAACTGTGATCTTGCATGTCTATTTCCAACTGGTCCCTAAAGCGAGATCAACAAAATTAGACAGAGTGCAAACTAGCAACAACAATTCTACAGAACATAATTCGATAGTATATATCAAAATCTATGTCCAACATAGAGCAGCACACAAGACAAACTCCCACTAAATCTGAATATCCTCAAACAAGGTAACAGGCATATGATCAGTATGCCACTGAAAGACCTCAGATAGTAATCCCTTTTATTAAACGGATCCGCAACGGAGTTTGTTACAAAATGTTCAATATGTTCACTCTGTATTTCTTAATTACAACTAGCATATTGATATCAATGTTATCACATTGACTATCTCTAGTTGCCAACTGAATATGGTCTTTCGCAACACGAAATCGTAAGTTTTATAGTGGCAGTAAATACAAACCATATTCGTTAATTAATGCCTCAAAAATGCTATTCAAAATTGACATAACAATAATTAGATTAATCATAATCTTATTAGGCATCACATTGGAGTCAGTAACAAAAGTGGTCTCTAGCAAAGTCTGACATCCAATACATGAGCATGTTCGTCACATGTTCTCTAGATAATAAAATCAATAGTGAATTTCTCAAATATCTGCACAACATTATCATGTATGTAACTTCCGAATGCATACATACTTCAACAAGTAAATGAGACCAGACATGTCCCAATTACGAATGTGTGTACCACAAGTTCCATAATGTAAGAAAATCATATCTGACTCCCACTGAACCGTGATATACACACCAGCCATAATTTGTGTTTCATCCCCAACCAAGCAAGATGGCAACACAATAAGCATGAATATCATCAACTAAAAGCATACACCAAATCGTATCTGACTCGGAAGTCATAATATATATATTCTTGAGGTAGTTGAGTTTGTCCTACTGAAATAACCAGTATCTTAACTGGATAACATATAGACTTTGTCTTGTGATTGATTATCCTGAGTATGCATGCAAATTTAATCAATCACCCCGTAATAAGAGACAATTTTCTCTTCAATGACAATGTCCCAACCATATCTCCCCCCAAACTCAATTTCCTCAAGAATTATGAGATACAAAATCTCACCAACTAAATTATGAATTTCAATGTCTTCAAATCTCATACATCATATATGAAATTTAAGACCACATGGAAATTCAACAACAAATTTGTATGCACTTTGAACATGATGATATTCAATACACAATTGTGCAATGAAGCACCAAAATGTCGCAGATATTTCTCAAATAGAGAACAAGTCAAACCCAATGAACATGCTCACCAACACCATAATCATGCATGTCATGGACTATGCATTAAAAAATAAGCTTTAAAAGCATATCATGACATTCACAAGATATCGGCACACATTAATAACAAGTCGGAGGACAGTGGTATTAACTGTAAGTGATATCTTGTTCCAGTGAATAAATATTGACAATAAGGTGATATCAAATAATAAACCATCGGAGGATGGACTTATTATTCACATCGAAAACTAAAGATCATCAACTATTTATCACTAAGTACATGTGCAACTACATTAAATATTGACTTTCCGGAGGGTCTATCAATATTCAAACAAGCTACACACATCCGATATATTAGACCGTGCCAACCTACGCGGATACGTCACGGAGGTGATCGTGTTTTCCGTTTCAACAGACAGATGTAAAATATCGATCCACAGTAGGAATGTTTAGAGACTAAATCTCAAGTGGTGTTGGATTTCCAAAGAAGTGCATGGTTCTAGACAATAGGACAGAGCAAGATCAAAAGAGACTAGTCTGTCGATTTAAACAATTACATAAACCAAAACTTTAAAAGCAGATAATAACATTCACTAGATACCGGGCACCATTAATAGCACGTCGGAGGACTATGATATTAACTGAAAGGGCATCTTGTTTGGTGATCAAACATTGACAATAAGGGATGTCAAATAATAAACCATCGGAGGATGGATTTAATATTCACATCAAAATACTAAAGATCGTCACATATTTATCACCACGGGTATGTATGCAGTCACGCTGAATACTAATGTGCGGAGGCCTAAATTAGTATCCTTGTAAACTGCACACATGTATCCTAACATGAGAAATAAGGCAATCTCCACGAATATGCCACGGAGGTGGTCATGTAGTACTCCGTTTCAAACAACCTCTTTGTTATGTCAGCCCAAATATCGAATGTCTTATCATGCAAGTAAAGTCTCAATTGTAATGTTGGTTCCTCTCAATTATGGTTCCAAACAACAGGGCAATCTTAGCCAGCAAAAATTGAACCATAAACAACTGAACCGACATGAACTAAACAATCAGACCGACTTCAATTATTTGGTAGAAAACCAAATTGAACCAACATACAATTTGTCAACAAAATTTCAATTGAACCAAAATTTTGACCGATCTAAATTAGATCAAACTGAAATTGCATTAATATACGATTTCTCATCTGAACCATAGTTCACTAAAAGTTGATCGAATTCAAAATTCAACCAAAGTTGACAAAAGTTGACCCAAGTCACATCTCAACTAAGGTGACCACAAATGGACCGAAGTCAGGTTTCAACTAAAGTTGATCAAAAGTTAACCAAATGTCAAAAACTCAACTAAAGTTGACTCAAGCTGACAAAGTCATATTTCAACTAAAGTTGACCACAAGTTGACCGGAGTCAATATATCAACTAAAGTTGAACATAAGTGACTGATGTCAAAGGCTCAACTAAAGTTGACCAGTGTCAAAAATTCAACCATAGTTGACCAATAGTTCACCGAATTTGATCAACTTATTGAATCGAAATTCCATATCATATTAGATTGATTTCTCAAGTCGGTACAAAACCGATTAAACCAATCTCATTGAACCAAAATTTATATTAAACTAGATTGGTTTCTCAAGACAATATGTAATCGTATTAAACCAATCACATTGAACCACAATTGAAAATCACAATAGTTTGGTTCGCAAGTCGGTATAAACCGAGTTAAACCAATGTCATTGAGCTGAAATTCAATATCACTCTAGATTGGTTTCGGAAGTCGGTATAAAACCGAGTTAAACCAATCTCATTGACGATATTAAATATCACACTAGATTAGTTTCATAAGACGATATAAAATCATAGTAAACCAGTCTAATTGAACCATAATCCATGTCAGACTAGATTGGTAACTCAAGACGATAAAGAATCGTATTAAACCAATCTATTTGAACCAAATCCATACAGAACCGATCCGTCGTATTTGGATATGATCAAATCAAACCGGAATAAATCAAATCGATATGAACCGAAGCATTTAAACCGTACCAGTTCAGTAGTCAATCTTGATTGATTTATCAAACGCGAATAACCCGTTTAAAATCAATCCAAAACACAATGGTTCAATATCCAAATCGATTGATTCACCCAACCAGCACAAACTGCATTGAATCAATCCAACTATAACGGTTCAATATCAAAATTGATTGATTCACCAAATCAAAATTAACCGCATTGAATCAGTCAATTAAACTGGAATTTCACCAAATCAGTTTAATATCAAAATTGATTGATCCACTAGTCGAAATTAACCGCATCGAATCAATCCATTAAACTGGCTTTTCACCAAAACATTTCAATATTCGAATCAGATAAAACTGATTCAATCTCAACCAATGTCGATCGGACTTAACTGAATCCACAAAATATCATGATTCACAAATTAAATTGAATCAAATTTTATAAAGTAAAATCGAACCTGATTGAACCGAAGAGGTTCGGTTCAACAACAATAGGGTTCATCACAAGCCCCATGCCAACAACAGCCACTTCAATCCACTCACGGCACGGTCACGCTCTTCAGCATCCAGTAACGAAAACGGATGGTGACATTGGAATTTGGAAGCAAGATGTGCCTCAGTGTGTTGTTTGTGGCAGTAGTCATGGCTCTCATAGCAAACGCTGCCAGTGTGCAGTGTGCTCCCTCAATAGTGCAAAAGGGGTCCAAATGAGAATTGGCGCACTATTGACTTGTTTTCATGATATTGCAAAGTCAAAGTCGACGTCTTCTCATGTCCCAATCCGTGTGGGTTCCATCTGTGCTCAATTTGAGTCAAAAGTGCCATCAAATATATGAGCCGAATACTAAATTGCAAAGACCCCAATTCATTCCAAAAGCTAAGCAGGCAAGTTTCATCAAAAATGTTGAGCTGCAACTACACATTGGATTTCCCAAGGCCATGAAGAGCCAAGTTCTTCAGTAAATCACACGCCAATCTCTTATTGGCTTCAGCATCCGATCGACCACTCGCCATTGTGTGAAAAATGAGTGAAACATTTTCATCATAATCAAAATCAAAAAACACAGATGAGATCTGAGGCCCAATGTCATCACTGTGTACTTGATTTTGTTAAAATTTTGACAAATTTATCAGCCCATTTGCAAGCCCAAAATTATTGATCCATCTCTCCAAAATTAGGGTTTTCTGAACCAAAATAAACATTGTCGCCACTTATAGGCCTAGGCAAGCCCACCCGCCCCGACAAACGCCTTGATCCGAGTAGGACCCGAATCTAAGTCCCGCCCTATTAACTAAGGGCAGGGTAAAGGCCTCATTATTGAGACCCAACCAGAATTTAAAGCCTGGTCAAATGACTTGATTGTCTAACCTGCCATCCATTTTAATTTATAAACACTAATTAACTCGGTAACTTTCAGTTGTCCAGTGTGGGATGAAAGGGACAACAAAAGAAAAATGAAGATTTTGAAGTTAAAGAAGGCGCTTGGACGCTTGGTTTACAGATAGAAACTTGTGGTGCAAATATAAAAAGGTGTACAGAGGACAGATCAAGAAGAGTTAATCGAAGCACTTTGTCAAAGCTTTTCATCTCATTCATCGCAAAGGTATTCACATAATAAGACTAATCACCGTTCTGTCTAGACCTCAGTAGTTTGATTCGTCAATGGAAGATTGACTGAGTTATGAGAATGTTGAGATATGTTCTTCTTGTGTATTTCGTTCGCAGTTTGCAGATATTAGTTCCATGGCTTTAAATCAAGGCATTAGTGTTTATAGAGGGCAATGGGAAGACATTGATATCAGCCTTGTACAGGAACCTTAGACCTCATCAACAACCTTACAGAGGATATCAGCCACAATATTATAGAAACCCTCCTCCGCATACCCAAGCTCATCAAAGATACCCATCGCAAGCACCGCAGAATATACGTCACCCTCAGTATCAACATGGGTACCCCAACAATCCTATGACTAATGGGTATCCCTCTGCTTCTCCAGGCCCCCGTCAACACCACTATCCAAACGGGCGCCCTTCTGCTGCTCAAAGCCCTCATCCACGCCCCAATTACATGTCTAATGGGGGATCTTCTGATGCTCAAAGCCCTCATAGACCTCCTCAAGAATTGCAAAACAGATGCCAACGAATATGGAGACCAAGATCTTAAATATGCATACCTCATGTGAAGAGATGGTTGCCTTTTGCATTTTGAATTTTTGATAGCTGCAGGGTGTGGTTATCTAGTAATGGTCTTGTAGCACATTGATGTATTTCAGAAACTGAAACACTGTCTTCACATTCGGAAGCTTGCAAAAACAAGGCTTTCTATTGGCTATGGGGTTTTCAATGTCATTGTCATTCCAAGAGACTCAGTGAAAAAAAAAAGGAAAGCTTGCTTGTCAATACACTGATGGTATCATATTTGAGTTTGATAGTATCCCACATTGCCCAGTTTAAGGCAATATATGTAAGCTTGGTGACTATAAATACATGAAGATATGCACTTGTTTGGTAAGCATCTCAGTCCTGCTATTGTGTATAAATATATACACAGCTGATTGATATATGTTTTAGAACTTGAAATTGTATTAAACATAATGTGACATGTTATATTAGATAAGTATGAATTTGAATATAGTTTATGAACAGTTGAAAATGGTAGTTAATGACGATTTCTTTATGGATGAAACCTCCTCACAGCCTTTAAATGTCCTTTAGTCCCTTCTTATGCATACAAGGTTTTGAAAAACTGAATCCCATATACTCAGAGAGCATAAAGGTGTATTAAGAAGAAGACTCACATGGACAAAGCAGGTACAACAAAACAGTAAATCTGATGCTGTTTCATACTATGTTTTGATCTGATATAGAATAATTAAAATCTTTCAATTGGTATCAAGAGCGCTTATATACAGATCAATTACATGATTCAGGTATGGATAGCACGTAATCTGGGCAAAAATTTTGTAATCCGCATTTAGAATGTTTGAAATTTAATTCATCTTTTATTTCTATTTATCTTTGTTTATTTTCAAAGTCAATATTTACTTGCATGTCTATAGATGTCTTCTAATCAACTAAAGCAGGGTACAGCAGAAATTGTGTTGCCAAAGTGATAGATCTGATTTTGGTATAATTATACTATCAAAATAGTTTCTTATATCATATTCAAGATGATGTTTATTCATCAATCAAGTAACAGATTTTCAGAAATTAAACAAATTTGGAAACTTCAATTTTCAAAGATACCGAGTTTACTTTGTTTAGTTTCAAAAATCTCACAATTATGTATTGCATATATTGACATTTATTATCATTAGAGATCAGTACATCACAAAGCATGTCAGAATCTTATCATGATAAAGTTTAAATATTTTGCTTGCATAAATTGATAATATATGGGAATTCAGATTATTCTAGTATTCAGTTTTACTAGTCTAATATTTGTTTTTGGCAAAACAGCCATGCAGTTTCCTATGAGTGTCAATAACATTGAGCTTTTGGATGGAAATAATTTCCACAAATGGAAGGCTGATGTGGAACTAAGTTTGGGAATTTT
This sequence comes from Rhodiola kirilowii, assembly GCA_033675215.1. Classification (NCBI taxonomy): domain Eukaryota; kingdom Viridiplantae; phylum Streptophyta; class Magnoliopsida; order Saxifragales; family Crassulaceae; genus Rhodiola; species Rhodiola kirilowii. The sequence continues at coordinate 19,471,715 of CM066199.1, forward strand.
AGACTATGATCATGTACTGAAGGAGAATCCACCAGCAGCATTACCTCAAAATGCAAATAAGGAGGCTAAGGAGAACTATGAAAAATGGTTCAAGCATAACAAGATGGCTCTCATTGTGATTAAGAAGAGTATGGCCAGCAGTGTGAGGGGAAGCTTTCCGGATGCAGAGTTAGCCAAAGTTTTTATGGAGTCCATTGCTGCAAAATATACAACTTCCAACAAAGCAGAAATGAGAAAATTGATGAAATCTCTCATGGGGATGGAGTATGATGGCAAGGGCAGTGTTCGAGAATATATCATGAAGGGCTCAAACATTGTTGCGAAACTCAAGGATTTAAAGATGAATGTGGAGGAATCTTTTCTAGTGCATATGTTGCTGAATACACTTCCTGATCACTTCAATCATTTGAAGTCACTTTACAAAACTCAGAAAGAGCAGTGGACTGTTAATGAACTTATTTCATTATGCGTGGAAGTTGAAGAGGAAACTACAAAGAAAGGGAAGGAAAAAGTTCTTGATGTGAACTTCATGTCAAAAGCAAAGCATAAGAGGAAATTCAATGGCAATCTGTTCAAGAACAATTCATCTGAAGGTACCTCTAAATCTTTCAAATCTGATCATAATGTGAAAAGTAAATCCGCAGGTGGCATGAAGTGTTTCTTTTGTAAGAAACAAGGTCACTTCAAGAAAGATTGTGAGGGTTTCAAAGCTTGGTTAAAAAAGAAAGGTAATACTGTTTTAAAATCTATTTTCGGTTTAGAGTCAAATGATTTTTCAATTGATAATTCCTGGTACTTTGACACTTGCTCACCTATTCATATTGTCAACTCATTACAGGGATTATCCAGTGTAACAATCCCAAAAAGGAATGAGACAAAGGTGTGCACAGCAAGTGGTGAAAGAGTTGCTGTAAAAGCTGTAGGAATTGTCAAACTGCAGTTCAAAAATGGTTTCATTTTAGAACTTAATGATGTGTATTGTATTCCAAGTATCACTAGAAATTTGATTTCTGGATCTAAATTTGTGTCAGATTCAAGTTTTAAATTTTCTAGTAATAATAATAAGTCCATACAGTTTTATTATTATTCAAAATGTTTTGGTGACGCTTATCTAATCCAAGGTTACTAGCGTGTAAATTGTTTTAATATGTCTACTGAAACTAGTAAGGAAGTTTTCTTAATTAACAAATTCACATCAAAAAGGAAATTTACAAATTCGTCATCCTTTTTATGGCATAAAAGACTTGGTCACATTTCAAAAGAAAGGTTGATGGAACTAGTTAAGCAAGAAATTTTACCCAGTCTTAATTTCAATGATTTGGAAACCTGTGTTGATTGCCTAAAAGGAAAAATGACCAATTCCAGCAAAAAGGGATCAAAGAGAACCGACCAAGTTCTTAATTTAATCCATACAGATATTTGTGGTCCTTTTCCAATCAATACAATATGTGGAAATTGTTATTTTATTACCTTTATAGATGATTTTTCAAGGTATTGTTATATATATTTAATGTCTGAAAAATCACAAGCTTTGGAATTTTTCAAAATCTATAAGGTTGAAGTGGAAAAGCAAACGGGCAGATTTGTTAAATGTATCAGATCTGATAGAGGAGGTGAATACTGTGGTCGATATACTGAACAAGGCCAAAGAAAAGGTCCTTTTGCTTTGTTTTGCAGGAATGTGACATAGTAGCTCAATACACCACTCCGCATACACCGCAACAAAATGGAATTTCAGAAAGGAAAAATAGAACGCTAATGTCTATGGTGAGAAGCATGATGGTCAGATCCAAACTTCCAAAATTTTTATGGGGAGAAGCTTTGAAAACAGCAAATTATATATGCAACAGAACTCCAAGCAAGGCTGTCATTAAAACTCCATTTGAGTTATGGTGTGGGTACAAGCCTAGCCTAAATCATCTTCACGTATGGGGTTGTAATGCAGAAATCAGAGTTTATGATGCTGAAAATAGTAAACTTGATTCCAAATCGGTAGGTGGCTATTTTATTGGATATTGTGAAAAGTCTAAGGGATTCAAGTTTTACTGTCCAAAGAGGGCCACCAGAATTATTGAATCAAATAAAGCAGTATTTTATGATGAGATATTTGCAAATGATGTAAAGAAAGTGACTGAAGATGTAGATGGATCGCAGATAGAAGATGAAACTGATGCAGCTTTTCAGACCTGGTTCGTGTATCAAGCTGCAACAGATTCAACTACCATTGAAAATGAAAATTTAGTTGATTCATCTCTTCCAGGTGAGGGTTGTAACACTAGTTCGGTTTTGACAATTACCAATGTTCCAGAAGTTGAACAAACAGATGATATAGCTTCAAGAGAACCAGAGGCTCGTGCCGATGCAAATGTAAGTGAGATTCATGTGCAAGAACAAGACATGATAAATGAAGATGTGCAACTACAGCCTATGCCAGTAAGAAAATCTGCCAGAGAAAGGAAATCTGCAATATCAGATGATTATCTTGTTTATTTGATTACAGCTGAAGAGGATATCGATAATGAAAATAATCCTAAATCAGTTCAAGAAGCAATGCAATCTGAAAATTCAGATAAATGGAAGGCTGCAATGGAGGATGAAATTAATAGTATGTATCAAAATGGTGTATGGATTTTGGTTGATAAGCCATCAGATTATAAGCCCATTGGTTGTAAGTGGATATTCACAACAAAGAAAAACGCTGAAGGGAAGATTGAGCGATACAAAGCAAGATTGGTGGCGAAGGGTTATAATCAAAAGGAAGGTGTTGATTATAATGAGACTTTTTCACCAGTCTCAACCAAAGACTCTTTCAGAATCATTATGGCCTTGGTTGCTCATTTTAATCTTGAACTTCACCAAATGAATGTTAAGACGGCCTTTCTAAATGGAGATCTACACGAGGAAATATATATGTTACAGCCGGATGGTTTCACAGAAGATGAAAACAAGGTATGCAAGCTCAAGAAATCAATATATGGCCTCAAGCAAGCATCAAGACAATGGTATCTCAAGTTTGATAAGGTGATCTCTAAATTTGGTTTTCAGAAAACAAGCTTGATGAATGCATTTATGTCAAGACCAGTGGGAGCAATTTTATTTTAATGCTTCTCTATGTAGATGACATCTTACTTGCAAGTAGCAGTATGGGTTTGATGAAAGAAACAAAATCATTTCTTTTAAGTCAGTTTGATATGAAGGACATGGGAGAAGCACATTATGTGTTGGGCATTGAGATCACAAGAGACAGAAATCAATATAGTTTGGGATTGTCTCAAAAGAATTATGTTGATAAGATACTGCAGAGATTTGGAATGCAAAATTGTAAAGTCGGTGAAGCTCCTGTATCTAAAAGTGATAGATTACACAAAGGCCAATGCCCACAAACTGCACTAGAGACATGTAAAGATCGATTATAGACTTGTACTAGTCGAACCTTATTCTTTATTAATAATCGGGACCAAATGTTAGGTTTACAAACAATGGATTGACTCAATCCAAAACCAAACAAATACAACATGTAAATCAATCCAGTCCAAACAATAACAGCAATCAATCACAATCCAAGCAACCAGTTTGAGGACTTCCCTGTTCGAAGAATCACTCGAATCCACGTCCAGAAACTGTTCCAGCCGTCCTCTCTCGTTCACCAAAGCACAACCAGAGTGTTCGACCCTCAGCACTTGGAGTCGACTCACCGCACAGCTGCACTACGATCGTCGGACGCCTGAGAACCTCGCACGGTCTTCAATTCGTTGAATCGCTTGAAAACGCTCTCAAATTCGTCACTCGGAAGAATGAATGTGTTTCGTGCCCTAAGCCCCAATTTGATTTCGCTTATATGCTCAGCTGAATCTCGCGTTGAAACGACGCCGCTTGAACTTGTAACGATATTAACTGACATACGCGCGTCCTCAGAACGACAACGTTCTATTAAACTTGAATTCGCGCTTATGCAAAAAACGACGCAGCTTCGGAAGACACGGACAGCGGATCGCATACACGCTCGGAGGGCTCGGAGGTCCGCTCGGAGGTCCGAGCTCAAGAGCTCGGAGGCACGCCCGGACACACGGGTGGACATCCGGTCGCATACACGAGCCTTCAACTCTGAACAAAAACCAATTTTCCTACAAAACTCAAGCATGCAATTTGGACTGGAAATAACACAACATAAGGTCCCAATATTAATCCATAACACAACTGGGATTATATTTCTCAACATATGCCCTCCTAAGACTAGTTGTGCAAATGAATGAAGAAAAGAATTGAGATAGATACATCTAACCTCAATTAAGGTTCAACACAGCCAGTTAAGGCTCAAGACTTGCTCAGGCCAGACTTTCATCCAACCTCATCAATATGCAAGCTTTCCGTGCAGAAAACAAACTTATTAGCAGATACAATTTTAGTTCCAAAGTCAGCTGGATTTTTCTCTCCAAGGATCTTGTCTACACTTATGGTTTGGGTTTCCACTAGGTCTCTAATGAAATGCATTCTCACATCAATATGCTTTGACCTCTCATGGTATACTGGATCCCTACACAAACATAAGGCACTTTGACTATCCATGTAAATCCTAGGAGGCTCACTAATCCCACTAATCTCCTTCACTATCCCACTTAACCAAATGGCTTCTTTTGCTGCCTATGTGGCAGCAATATACTCTGCTTCTGTAGATGATAATGCAACTATGGGTTGCAACTGACTCTTCCAAGACACACAATTCCCATTCCATGTGAAATAGAAAGCTGTGGTGGATTTCCTATTGTCCCTATTGCTGGCATAATCTGAATCTACATACCCTACAATTCCTGCTTTTGGTTCATGGTCTCTATATACTAATCCTAACCCTTTAGTCCCTAACAGATATCTTAACAAATATTTCATGGCTTCCCAATGCTTTATGCCTGGGTTAGACATATATCTACTAAGAACACTAATTGAGAAAGCAAGATCAGGCCTTGTACATATCATACCATACATAATAGAACCAACAGCAACATCATATGGCACATTCAGCATTTGTTTCTTTTCTTGCTCAGTTTTAGGACAATCTTCCTTAGAGAAAATAAGATGCCCTCCTAAGGGTATAGCATTAGACTTAGCATTCACAATAGCAAATTTATCTAACACCTTAGTAAAGTATTCAGATTGGGATAAACAGATTTCTCCATTTTCCTATTTCTAGTTATCTTTACCCCTAAGATCTTTTGAGCAAAATTCCTAAGTCTTTCATGTCAAAATGTTTTTGCAAACCAGACTTAGTCAGTTTTATATCATGCAATGAGGGACTAATCAGCAATAAATCATCCACATATAGCAGCACAAACAATGGAGCATTCTTCACTCTTTTCAGATAAAGGCAGGTATCATATTTGCTTCTCAAAAATCCTAAGTCAAGCATGCAACTGTCAAATTTCTTATTCCACTGTCTAGGTGATTGTTTTAATCCATAGATGGATTTTCTAAGCAAACAGACATGATCTGGTTTCATTTTATCAACAAAACCTTCAGGTTGACACATATGAATTGTTTCTAACAAATCACCATGTAAAAATGCAGTTTTCACATCCATTTGTTCAATATGCCAATCATAAACAGCAGTCATAGCAATAAGCAATCTTAAAGTTTTATACTTGACAACAGGAGCAAATATCTCATTAAAGTCAATGCCCTCTCTTTGGTGAAACCCCTTAGCCACTAACCTAGCCTTAAACCTTGGTGGATCATTAGGTGAGTTACCTTCTTTAATTCTAAATATCCATTTACATGCCAAAGGTTTAACATTTAGAGGCCTAGGTACAAGTTTCCAAGTATTGTTTTCATGCATGGATTGAATCTCTTCTATCATGGCTTTTTTCCATTTTTCAGATTCATTACTAGCCAAGGCTTGCCTATATGTATCAGGTATTACATATTTAATTTTTTCAGCAGCCATTAGAGCAAACTCAACAATATTACAGCACTTTCCATCATTGTTCTCATCATACTCAGCTATGTTGGCTTTATATCTAGGATTAACCTTTCTAATTCTAGGTTCCCTGTCTCTAGTCAATTGATAATTAGCTAGACTAGGCTCAGTTTCATGCACAGGGGACTCAGAAATAGTAGGCATAGCACCAACATTTTCATGCACATTTTCATGCACATTTTCAGGCACATTCACACTATGATCAACATATAAATCATCAGGCAGATTTGGCAAAACAGATGTAGCAGCAGAAGAAGTATTCAAGCCTAAATCAGATGATTCTATAGCAACATTTTGATCACTAGTGTCCATAGTATTTGAATTTAGAGCTGAGTTAGATGGACTTACAGTGCTAGCTCCCCCACCTAATTGGTGAGGTGGCTCATTACCTGAAACAGCAGGGGAATTTGACCCCTCATCTGTTACCTCCTGCAATCCATCACTAATGTCCAGTGACTGTCCCATCTCAGCTGCTTGGTCTCCATTGTTTCCATCATCATTACCCTGGTTCAAATTAAATCCTGATGGAATAAAACTGGTCACACCTTCAGGTGTGCCATGAGACTCAATAGCATGGTTTAGTTTAGACTTAAAGTGGAAATTCAGTTCATCAAAGGTAAAAGAATGTGACACTATGACTTTGTACCCTCCAGGTTGAATCATTAGTAATTTATAGCCCTTAACACCTTCAGGATACCCAAGCATAACACATTTAACAGCCCTAGGCTGGAGTTTACCCTCAGAAACCTTGGCATAAGCTGTACAACCAAAGGGTCTGATGTGGGAAAGGTTTGGAGGTTTCCCAGTCCAAAGCTCTTGGGGAGTTTTGAAGTTAATGGCTGAGGAATGACATCTGTTTATCAGATAAGCAGATGTAATCACAGCCTCTCCCCAAAGAGTTGGTTTAACTCCAGCACTAATCATCATGCATCTAGCTTTCTCTAAAAGGGTCCTGTTCATCCTCTCAGCAGTTTCATTCTGCTGGGGAGTACCAGGCACAGTCAAGTGTCTTTTTATCCCATTTTCAGTGCAAAATTCATTAAAAGCCTTGTTACAAAACTCCAACCCATTATCTGTCTTTAAACATTTAACTTTAAGTTCAGTTTGACTCTCAACCATGATCTTCCAATTCTTAAACTTTTCAAAAGCCTCATCCTTGGTTTTTAAAAGAAAGACCCATACTTTTCTAGAGTATTGATCTATAATTGAAAGGAAATATGATCTTCCTCCAATTGTAGAGACCTGGGCAGGTCCCCACAAGTCAGAGTGGACATACTCCAAAGGTTTTTTGACAACAAAAGAAGATTTGCCAAAAGGATGAGCAGATTTTTTACCAAAAACACAAGTTTCACAGAATTTCAGATCAGTAGGTTTACAATCAATCAAACCAGATTTTGACAGGTAATGCAGTCCTTTATTCCCTATATGACCAAGCCTTGAATGCCACATTTTAGTGTCTAATAGAGTTTTACTTTCATCAGAAAGATTAATTTCAGAAGAAGAAATCAGATGATATAAACCTCCTTTTTCTATGCTTCTCATTACAACTCTATTATCCCTTATTACTTCCCTAACTCCCTTAAAGGTTGTTATCTTGCATCCAAGTTTATCCAAGGCAGATTCTGACAGTAAACTCCTCCTAAGATGGGGAACCCATCTCACATTTTGGAGAGTTCTCACAACACCATCAAACATCCTTAAGGGAACTGTACCGATTCCCTTAATTCTTAATGATGTGTGATCACCTAGCATGACCTCTCCACCTTCACAAAGCTTCATGGAACTGAAGAGATGTTTGTGTGGAGTAGCATGCATGGTGCAGCCAGAATCAAGGATCCATGAATCATTTTCATGCCCACTGGACATGAGAAATAATTCATTCTCATATTGGGGATCATTTTCACAAATGTTGGACTGTCCAGATTGTTGGTTATCTTTTCCTTTACCCTTTTTATCTTCAATTCTTTTATAACAAGAGCTAGCATAATGGCCCAACTTGCCACAATAATTGCACTTGACAGGGGTATTTTTCTGAAAATTGTTGTTATTTTGAGAGGATTGTGAAGACTTATCAAAGGATTTCTTTTCATGTGAATCATTGTTATTCTGAGATCCATTGTGGTTCTTTTTCTTTGGTTTAAACTTATTCTTCCCCTTAAACATCATTACCTCAGATTTTACTTCAGTTTTAACACCATTTTTAGTCTTAAAAACTTTTAGGCTGTCATTCTTAGAAGTAATAGCATCAATGATCTTGGTGACTATTACTTCATCATTCCCATACTGAATAACATCCCTAAGGGTGTCAAACTGTGGTGGGATTGAATTTAGGAGAATGACACAAAGGTGTTCTTCCTTAACTTCATCTTTACACTTTTTCAAATCCTGAGTTATTTTTAAGAAAATGTCTAGATTTTCCTGCAGACTCATATTCACATCCATCTTGAATGTGAACAATTTTGTTTGCAAAGAAATTCTATTGGGGGAGAGTTTTAGCCAAACACATTTTATCTAATTCATCCCACAATGTTTTAGGTTCAGTGTATTGCATTACTTTCCTAGCAACATCATCTGTTAATCTCATCATGATTTCAGAATAAGCAAGTTCTTTCATGTCAGATTTCTGCTGATCAGAGGTAGGAGCAATCCATTCCTCTGTCACAGCTCTATAGCATTTTTCCTTAACCAATATAGCCTTCATCCTCATTTTCCACATAGTGAAATCAGAGGTCCCATCGTAGGGCTTGATTTTCATGGCATCAGCCATCCCAAAAGAAAATCAAGTCCAAAGGAAATTAACAAAGAAAAGGTAGGCAAGCACAAGAGATGATCAAGATGACTCAAGATCAATCAACAAGGCTCTAGATACCACTTTGTAAAGATCGATTATAGACTTGTACTAGTCGAACCTTATTCTTTATTAATAATCGGGACCAAATGTTAGGTTTACAAACAATGGATTGACTCAATCCAAAACCAAACAAATACAACATGTAAATCAATCCAGTCCAAACAATAACAGCAATCAATCACAATCCAAGCAACCAGTTTGAGGACTTCCCTGTTCGAAGAATCACTCGAATCCACGTCCAGAAACTGTTCCAGCCGTCCTCTCTCGTTCACCAAAGCACAACCAGAGTGTTCGACCCTCAGCACTTGGAGTCGACTCACCGCACAGCTGCACTACGATCGTCGGACGCCTGAGAACCTCGCACGGTCTTCAATTCGTTGAATCGCTTGAAAACGCTCTCAAATTCGTCACTCGGAAGAATGAATGTGTTTCGTGCCCTAAGCCCCAATTTGATTTCGCTTATATGCTCAGCTGAATCTCGCGTTGAAACGACGCCGCTTGAACTTGTAACGATATTAACTGACATACGCGCGTCCTCAGAACGACAACGTTCTATTAAACTTGAATTCGCGCTTCTGCAAAAAACGACGCAGCTTCGGAAGACACGGACAGTGGATCGCATACACGCTCGGAGGGCTCGGAGGTCCGCTCGGAGGTCCGAGCTCAAGAGCTCGGAGGCACGCCCGGACACACGGGTGGACATCCGGTCGCATACACGAGCCTTCAACTCTGAACAAAAACCAATTTTCCTGCAAAACTCAAGCATGCAATTTGGACTGGAAATAACACAACATAAGGTCCCAATATTAATCCATAACACAACTGGGATTATATTTCTCAACAAGACAAAAGGAATGCAGAATATACCCTATGCGAGACTTGTGGGAAGTTTGATGTATGCCCAAATTTGTACTAGACCGGATATTTCATTTGCAGTGAATTTGTTGTCAAGATTTCAGTCTAATGCCGGACATGCACACTGGATAGCAGGAAAGAAAGTACTTAGATATTTGAAGAAGACTAGAGATCATATGCTGGTTTACAAAAGAATTGAAGGAAAAGAGCTTGAAGTAGAAGGATATACAGATGCATCATATAAATCTGATATAGATGATTTGAAATCTACTTCAGGTTACATATTTATGCTAGCAGGAGGTGCGATTTCATGGAAAACTGGAAAACAAACTATTACTGCAACATCTACATTTCAGGCAGAGTATATTGCTATTTTTGAGGCTACTGGGCATGCTTTATGGTTGAGAAATTTTATTTCTCAATTTAAATTGATGATGTCTATAGAGAAACCTATAGTGATGTATTGTGATAACGCATCAGCTGTGTTCTTTTCGAAGAACAATAAAAGGTCATCAGGTTCTAAAAATATCGATGTTAAGTATTTTGCTGTAAGGGAAAGTGTTAGAGAAGGCGAAATTGAAGTTGTAAAGATTGGTACCAAAGAACAGCTTGCAGACCCTTTAACAAAAGCTTTACCTGTCTCGGAGTTTATGAAGCATGCAGAAAATATGGGAGTGAAGAAGAAGCTTGACTGAAGGAGAGATTTCCAGGACTATTGATGCATATTTCTGAGTTAAGGATCAACACTTGGTATGCATCTCAGTTTAAAATTTTAGTTCCAAAATGATACTTCAGTGCATTTATACTATTTGATTTTATCATTTGAAATTGCATTAAGTTGTACTGTTTTAGTTAGCAATTGCTCAAATCAGTGTTCTAAAAAACGGCCGCCTAGGCGGTCGTTTTTTAGAACCCGTTCCGTTTTATCCAATTAGGCGGTCCTGGGCGGCGCCTGGGCGGTCTGGGCGGTGCCTAGGCGGTCTGGGCGGTGCCTAGGCGGTCCTGGGCGGCGCCTGGGCGGTCCTAGGCGGTCCTGGGCGGTTAAATCTGCTTTTGGGCGGTCTAAATCGGTTTCTAGGCGGAATGATCAACTACATGTCAATAGTCAAACTTGAAGGGCTTATTTGTTAATTTTTAAAAATTAACTTATTGAAACTAGGATTTAGATTTCAATGCTTCAATTTGTATTGTTTCTGCTGCATGTTTCTTATTTTTCATAATTTGGATTTGATTAAATGTTCATATTTCTTTGCAATGTGTTATGTGCATGAAGTTATGTGGAGGAAGAAGTTTGTATATTAAATAATGTATATATAATTATATATTTTAAAATATTAAAATATTCGAAACCGATTAATCCCCGCCTAGGCCCCGATTAATCCCCGCCTAGGCCTTTTCGGGACCCGTCCGCCCGATTCCCGCCTAGCGTTTTTTCGAACACTGGCTCAAATGATGAAGAAAAATCTGCAGATTATTAAGTTAAATTTAGCACAGTATAATTTGCTTTATTTCTATTGAGTTAGAAATTTTAGTTAGACATTGAATGTATTTGTGTTTGAATGCATCATTTCACAAATATATGTTTCAACTATAGAATTCATGTGATTTTAATTTGTCTACAGAGTGGTTTAGGAACACTGATGTCTATTCTATTCATCATTTTGTTCTTAGATCCTTTGTATACAGATACTATTGACAGAATTCTGGAAATTCAAAATATCAACAATATTGAACTCAAAATGCGCACCTACAGTTTGAGGTCATGTAAAGATGTAAGTTTTAATACATATCAAGTTCAGTGGGAGATTGAAAGCATAATATATGTTTTAGAACTTGAAATTGTATTAAACATAATGTTACATGTTATATTAGATAAGTATGAATTTGAATACAGTTTATGAACAGTTGAAAATGGCAGTTAATGACGGTTTCTTTATGGATGAAACCTCCTCACAGCCTTTAAATGTCCTTTAGTCCCTTCTTATGCATACAAGGTTCTGAAAAACTGAGTCCCATATACTCAGAGAGCATAAAGGTGTATTAAGAAGAAGACTCACATGGACAAAGCATGTACAACAAAACAGTAAATCTGATGCTGTTTCATACTATGTTTTGATCTGATATAGAATAATTAAAATCTTTCAGATTGGTGATGCAAGTTCCCATCAAATGGTAGAACTTCGTGTTGGGTTGTTCTCGGGTAGACCCGATCCGATCCTTTGATGCCCTTCCAAAGATACGGCTATAGTGTTTCGAGGGCTGCTAACTTTGGATGCCACCCGACCCGACCCTAACATTTTTGGGCGGGGCTGACCGGTACCGGCCCAATGCCGAGGCCTATCCACTTGTGTCATGATCGGGAAATCGTAGCTGGTGCCGTCTTGCCGACAACCCCATCATCACCTCTGTCTTTTGACACCTAAAAGCGCAGCCTAGTCCATCTTCGGCCACTGGAACTTGTCAACTCCGTCAACCGCGCTGTTACAATTGAGCTCCAATTCAGATACAGTGTTAAGAGCATAAAATCCAATTTATAAGCCAGTCATCAACAACCAAGCGCCAGACGTCGTTACGCTCAGATTCAAACATGGAGATGGATTGAAGGACCAATCCAGTGTACATGCCGTAAAAATAAAATATAGCAATTGATTAGTACTTCAGATTCTCAATAATCCGAAATTGAGTAGCGACTGATACCACTTGTTAGAAATAAATTACTGAAATCAACAGTAATACACCAAGGATCGAAATTCAATTCAGATTAAAGAGAACATACCGTTGGAAACTTCAATATGCGGAAGCGTAACTTCTGAAACGGATGTGCACATGAGTACACCGGATTAGGTCTTCCAGTCCTGCCACTAGAGTCATCTCAACTTTTCCACCGAGAGGGCAAGAAAAGTTGTCGTCTTTTTGATATGGTGAACCGGGGACCATAACCCATATAAATAGTGGTGTGCTAGGGCAACCACTATTGTCGTAATTACCATTCCGCTTCTCATAGAAAGATAATTACTAAATGGTATCTACACAATAAACCACATGACATTATACCCATAAGCCAATATAAATCACAACTAGATCACTTTAGTTAGGCTTATTTAAATGATAGCACATACATTTATTTATTTTATATGTGTGACCCCACATAATTGGTTAATTTACAAAATTAACCCAACAACTACAAGTTTCATGTTGATTTGCAACTACCCTTTCCTTACCGAGGCCAGATCTGGTGCAAAGCCAAAAAATGATGCAAAATACAAACTAATCTAAACCATTCATTTTTGTAATCCTATGGCTGATATTATTAAGATTAAATGAATTAATAAAACATATTTATGCGTGTATATCTAATTACAAGGGTATAATTGACTCAAAAATTAACAAAAATTAAAACAAATTCTCTCCTCAGACGAACGACCAGTCGACGACGACGATTTGTGATTCGTTGAACGACAAGCCGACGAAGACGACCACGAATAATGGTTGCGATTCGTTGAAGCAGGGTTTGCAGTCACGCGATTCGTTGAAGCATCGATTTTTAGGGTTTGTCGATTCATGGCAAGTAAAGCTTATGCTATCTAAGGGCTTCGTTGTTCACGGAACCGTTCGCGAACCAAGTAACCATAAATCCTTCCTTCTTTCATTTTTTTCTGTTTTAACATTCCAGTTTAAAGTTTTTCGCTGAATTTCGTAAGAAAAAAATCTGTAAGAACTATAAAATATTACATAATTGAATTACTATTTATAGTTCGTTCAGCACTATGTTATAGTTCGTTATTGTTTACTACCCACTAAACTGATCAATATTGCTGTCACTTGAGTCTGGTAGTGTATAGTTCATCAATTACTATTTATAATTCGTCATCTGTCATTTATAGTTTGTTCAGCACTATTTTATAGTTCGTTAATGTTTACTACCCACTAAACTGATCAATATTGCTGCCATTTGAGTCTGGTAGTGTATAGTTCGTCAATTACTATTTATAATTCGTCATCTGTCATTTATAGTTCGTTCAGCACTATGTTATAGTTCGTTATTGTTTACTACCCACTAAACTGATCAATATTGCTGCCATTTGAGTCTGGTAGTGTATAGTTCGTCAATTACTATTTATAATTCGTCATCTGTCATTTATAGTTCGTTCAACACTATTTTATAGTTCGTTAATGTTTACTACCCACTAAACTAATCAATATTGCTGCCATTTGAGTCTGGTAGTGTATAGTTCGTCAATTACTATTTATAATTCGTCATCTGTCATTTATAGTTCGTTCAGCACTATGTTATAGTTCGTTATTGTTTACTACCCACTAAACTGATCAATATTGCTACCATTTGAGTCTGGTAGTGTATAGTTCGTCAATTACTATTTATAATTTGTTATCTGTCATTTATAGTTCGTTCGTTAATGTTTACTACCCACTAAACTGATCAATATTGCTGCCATTTGAGTCTGGTAGTGTATAGTTCGTCAATTACTATTTATAATTCGTCATCTGTCATTTATAGTTCATTCAGCACTATGTTATAGTTCGTTATTGTTTACTACCCACTAAACTGATCAATATTGCTGCCATTTGAGTCTTGTAGTGTATAGTTCGTCAATTACTATTTATAATTCGTCATCTGTCATTTATAGTTCGTTCAGCACTATGTTATAGTTCGTTATTGTTTACTACCCACTAAACTGATCAATATTGCTGCCATTTGAGTCTGGTAGTGTATAGTTCGTTAATTACTATTTATAATTCGTCATCTGTCATTTATAGTTCGTTCAACACTATTTTATAGTTCGTTAATGTTTACTACCCACTAAACTGATCAATATTGCTGCCATTTGAGTCTGGTAGTGTATAGTTTGTTAATTACTATTTATAATTCGTCATCTGTCATTTATAGTTCGTTCAGCACTTTTTTGTTGTTTTTTTACTCCAATAACTTTTCATACCATTTCTGAATAGATGAGATTGCATCAGGCTATGCTTTGTATATACTCATCATAATTAGTTTGTCACATAATGTTATCCTCATATTATTTTTTATGTAGGCCTTCATTAATGAGCAACCTTCATTAGAGTGGCACACAGCAGTCGATAACGTGGGAAATGCGGTGCCTTATGAAAGGCTAGTATCGAGCAGTCCTTCGCAAATTCAAAAACGTGGAGGACTGACTATGTTCACAAGGACTGCTCCTGCCTCAACATCCAATGATGCTCAACCTTAGGGTGATATGCATGATATTATGTAGGGGAATATTATCTTTTTGATAACCTTTTAATTTCTCATTTTGTATGGGCCAGAAAGAAACCAAACCATGTACTCTTTTATGGCTCTTTAGGTTTTGTTCTAGACCTGAACATGTCTTATAGAGAACTGGACGAAGTCTCAATGCTTTTAGTTTGTGAAATATGGATAAACAGATGTCAAAATTTGTACTATATGTATTTTGTATAATCTGAACATTACTTTATTTTGTCAAGTTAAAGAACAAAACTGGTACACAATAAGTTTAGTGCACAGCTACATGGAAGAAAAAACCAAAGATGCCTGAAGATACATATAATTGTCATCATCATCGACATCTAAAAAGTAAAAAATGCCGATTCAAATCAACACAACTCCAGAACTGAACTAGGAATGCAACACGATGGCTCATCAATGAAAAGAGAAATTTCCCAACTCAAGAGGTCTTCTTCTTTGCCAGCCATTTCAACTTTACACTCTCCATGCCCTCTTGCTTTCTCTGCCAGAACTGAACTAGTAAATTACAGTTGCCGTAGAAAGGCAGTAGCTGAGGGAAATAAGAAGTGCAGATTCCAAAACCACATGGCTGCTGAACTTCCGAATGAAGAGAACCTGAATTGACAACAGAAAATGAATAAATTGTTGACTTCAGAACTCAGAACATTTGCAAAGAGAAGCATGCACTCTACTCGCTGTCCTTTACACTTGAACTCAGACCATAAGCCAATTGACATGTATTTACGATTCACCAACATCCCATTTCTATAATTCCCAATTTTATACTATTAATAGTCATGTTGTCACACTGTCCCAGCAAAGAAGCTAGCTAACACGAGCATGAAATCGACCCTAAGTAATGCTCTAAAGTCTAATGATCCGTGGCAACTGAAAAATACACCAGCTAGCTAAATTTATATACGCCCAGGCTTATAATCTTTATTAGAATTCAGGTTCGTGCAAAAACTAAAGTCGACCAAAATTTGGTAATTGAGTCTCATTTCAACACTCTCATATACTACACAACTCTGTAAATACCCGCAATTGCACAAACTGCAACAACCAGATGTCAATTTTTTTCTAGATCCATTCAATCTCTGGGATAAAATCGAAGTTTCTAAACATAAAAAAACAGCACTACATGTAAATTAGAAATATTCACCTCAAGTATCCTTTTGAAAAAATGGATAGCTAGTGCCGAGCATATCAGCACGAACCTCACATCCTTATCCGGATAAATCACAAACGAGGCCAGCGCCGCAACCATCGCAGGCGCGTAAAACAGGGCCATACCTGCTCTACCAGAGAGCTTAATACTAGCGAGCGGTGATGATTTGGCCAGGTTTGCGTTCCAGAACTTAGAATACTGCAAGTGTTTGCCTCTGATCTCGGACAAGCCAGTGCTGGCGAGCGACACGACGCTGATGAAAGACATCGCGGCGATGAAGATGGAAGGCGTAGGCGGGAAGAAGACGGTGGAGAGGATCGGGATCGGAATCGGAGCTGCGGTTAATCAAGCAGGTTAGGGCTTTGACTCTTGACGAGAAGGAAGAATCGAAGATGAAAAGAGGTGAGAGAAAACGGCGAATGAGAAGAAGGTCGATGAGAGATAAATCTGAAAGACATATTTACCCTTCTTTTAATTGTTATTTGAATTTAAATTGATTTAGTTCCAATTAATCCGATCCATTGAAATATCAAAATCAAGGGTATTAATTAGTTTGTATTTTTTATCATAATATGGGCTTTGCACCTGAACCCTTTCCTTACCTGCTGAACACAATAATCATGGATAAACTAATGGGCGTATTAGAAGTTCTGCTAATTACATATACGGAAAAACTACGTCATAAGTAAAATTGTATATGATGAGTGAGTGCTTGATATTTTTACGCCGAAGGTGGATAAATGAGAAAGCGTTTGCACAATATTTTCCATATTCAGACTATTAACAAAAATAGTCCAGTGGATTCCATTTCTGAAATTTGAAAAAAATGATTATAAGCAAATGTCTTATTTACATAAAGGGTGCGGTTCGGATACAAACCAAATTATAAATAAAAACTACAAACCAATTCTTAAGTTGACACGTGTCCCATTTTAGTCGAAATCCCGGACAAAACATGGAGGGGTATAATAGTCATTCTACACGGAGGGGTATAAACCTAATAATGTTATTTTCAATTTAGTCCAAAAGTTGTTAATGATCCGACTTAAAAGACTTAATGATCAGACTTAAAAATAGACAATGATCAGACTTAAAAGACTTAATGATCAGACTTAAAAGACTTAATGGTCAGACTTAATGATCAGACTTAAAAGACTTAATTATCAGCCTTAAAAAACTTAATGATCAGACTTAAAAAAGCAGCAATGATCAGACTTAAAAGACTTAATGATCAGACTTAAACTTAGAAATGATCAGACTTAAAAGACTTACTGATCAGACTTAAACTTGGAAATGATCAGACTTAAAAATAGACAATAATCATTCTTAAAAGACTTAATGATCAGACTTAATCAGACTTAAAAGACTTAATGATCAGACTTAAAAAACTTAATGATCAGACTTAAAAGACTTAATGATCAGACTTAAAAATAAACAATGATCACTTAAAAGACTTAATGTTCAGACTTAAAAATGGTAATGATCAGACTTAAAAAGCAGCAATGATCAGACTTAATGATCAGACTTAAAAGACTTAATGATCAGACTTAAAAGACTTAATTATCAGACTTAAAAAACTTAATGATCAGACTTAAAGAGCAGCAATGATCAGACTTAAAAGACTTAATGATCAGACTTAAATTTGGAAATGATCAAACTTAAAAAGCAGCAATGATCAGACTTAATAATCATTGTTTTTTAAGCCTGATCATTGTTTTTTAAAGTCTGATCATTGTTTTTTTAAGTGTGATCATTGCTTTGTAAGTCTGATCATTAATGGTTTAAGTCTGATCATTATGGTTTAAGTCTACTCATTATTATTTTTAGTCTATTCATTGTTTTTTTAAGTTGATCATTGTTTTTTTAAGTCTGGTCATTAATGGTTTAAGTCTGATCATTGTTTTTAAGTGTGATCATTACTGGTTTAAGTCACATCATTATTTTTTTAAGTCTGATCATTGTTTTTTTAAGTCTGGTCATTAATGGTTTAAGTCTGATCATTGTTTTTAAGTCTGATCATTACTGGTTTAAGTCTCATCATTATTATTTTTTAAGTCTCATCATTGTTTTTTTAAGTCTGCTCATTAATGGTTTAAGTCTGATCATTGTTTTTAAGTCTGATCATTATTGGTTTAAGTCTCATCATTGTTTTTTTAAAGTCTGATCATTATTTTTTTAAGTCTGGTCATTACTGATTTAAGTCTGATCATTGTTTTTTTAAGTGTGATCATTACTGTAGCAAAAGTCAAAATTTATTCTAAATGAGCAGACTTAACGCATGATGATCAGACTTAAAAATATACTGTAGTGAAAGTCAAATTTTACTGTAGCGAATTTTAGGACGATTATACCCCTCCTATCTTTTATATATTTTTAAATAAGTTCACGTGTATTTTTTATTTACAAAAAGAACCCCGACGGGATGAAAGTTCGGATGAAACAATCCTCGGTAACAGACTTAAGCACTAATCTTAAAGCAAGATTGCCGCCCTACCGTGCTTTGGGACTCACTGGCAGTATGCTTCCCAGGATGAAACGATCCTCGGTAACAGACTTAAGCACTAAGCTTTGCCGATCGAACCTTTCTGGGTCTTTGGCTAAGCTTTGCGTTTTTCTGTGTGTTTCAGAGTTAAGCGTAGAAGCATAGCAAGTCTGACCGACTTAGGTTTAGGGTTTCCGAAAAGATACTATTCAGTTTCCGAAAATAACTCAAGTCGATAATTATGGAAATTGTTTCCTTAAAGAGATAAGAGAAGATCAACCGAACCGCGAACCGGCGGAGAAAATCGACAGCATTCACCCGCATGATGTGGGCGCGCACAAGACAGGCTAAATACGACGTCGTCGAGCTGATGATTTGCTCCCCCTGGGCGGGCTCGTAGGAGTTTTTGTGGGGTCTTTGTATAACATCTTACCATGTAAGAATCTAGAATTATATATAAACATAAAATCTTCCACACAATGTTCCAATGTGGGATATAAGGTTTCAATCTTATGAAACCAATCCACCCATCCATTCCTACCATCATCACTTACACATGGATTTTGGTCCTACTTTGAGAATCAATTACTCATTCGATTTGATTCCGATTTTTCAAATTCCACCTTTGATTCAATACCTCTCATTGCAAGGTATTTTAATCAAATTTTTTTCAACTTATTTTGATGTGTTCTCCACACTCAAATTGAGTCTCAAAATGAGGCGCACCTCCATTTTCTTCACACATTCCAAACACATATTTCAACACAAATATCAGATCATATTTCCACCCTAATAATAGGAGTATATGGCAACAAACTAAATGATATAGTTTCTTCGGTTTCTAAACTTAAATAATAGACTCCCAGGTAGCAACAGACACAACCTGAATTTGAAACTATTCGTAACATCTCCTGCCAAACTCTTCATTGTATAAAATCCCCATTTCTATCTCATGTAGATCATCACATTCAAAAATCATAATCTGTAAACCATTAAGACACTCTCAAGCATGACTTTAAATATCAGTTTTCTGCACTTCAAGCTGTCTCTCCTGGTTTTTATTCTGTTTGCATTTCTGACATATCTGCTTTAGCTAAGAAACTCAATGTCATTGATAAATGTTGGAGATCGGACCCGAGATGGGTACACAACAGGGAACGACTCGCTACTTGCTCCGTAGGATTTGCTGGAAAAATGTCTCACGATATTGGTAAAGGGCTGATACAGTATGTGGTGACTGATCCGAGCGACGATCCCGTAAACCCCAGACCAGGAACACTTAGATATGGAGCTACAGTGATTAATGGAAAGGTCTGGATCACCTTTCAAAGAGACATGCGTATCAAGCTGAAACAACCACTCTTGGTCAGTAGCTTCACGACAATAGATGGAAAGGGGTTCAAGCATTCACATTGCAGAAGGATCATGTCTGTTGTTGTATACGGTAACAAATGTTATCATCCACAGTGTCACGCCCCGAAATCCCAAGGACGTGAGTAAGAAATTTACATTACTTATAAAACAACCTTGCATTGTCTTTCTTATAACCATACTTAAACTCACTACATTTACATACATAAAAAAGGGTATCTAAAAGCACTAACAACAATGTTATGCATCATGCTACAATAAAATGAAGCGAATGACCTCGAATCTAGTTGAATATAAAGCATACGTCTCCACGATGACCTTATTCCTGAAAAGGATTAGGAGTGAGTTTTGGGAACTCAGTAGGAAAACTTAATTTCATAATAAAAACATATATTTCAGCAACTATTACATAACTCAGATTGCATATAAATTCATTTTTAGGTTACTTTTACATCCTACAACTTGATTACATGATTATAACACTTAACACATGCATGTCCACAATCTTTTAAGCCTAAACTCATGTTCTTCATATTTTAGTACTTAGCAAGCATAGTTTCAGCATCTGGACAACACATAAAACCATGAATAAAACCCATATAGAAGCATCAAATCATTCATAAATACCTCAAGCAAGTAACACATACATCAAACTCAACATGTATGAACATAAAACTCATAAACTAAGAGAAGAGATTAAGAATTCCTACCTCTTTTCCTCCTTCTAAGTTCCTGTCCAAAATTCTCTCTAAACTTCCTAAGGAAATGAAAAATAACTCCTAATATGCTTATATAGAGAGGATGCATTAATGAAGCATTTAATGGTGGGTTTAGGTGTCCTACCACTTGTCCACATTGTCACACTTCAATAAATGCATTATATGAATCACCTAATGGTGTCATGCTTGATGTTTATCTACTTACTTGGTCTTAAAAATCTGCCATTTGTTCTCGTACTTTTAACTTGATACTTATTTACTTAGTCTAAAATTTCAGACTCTTACTGATACGCACGGCCCACCTAAGTCCAGCCCAGTTAAAGCAGGAGCGCTGGAGCAGCCGAAGGTGCGTAAGGGCGCGAGGGCGCGAGGGAGAGGATCTCGTCTCAAAGGTACCCGATGCATGAATATGACACGTCAGCAGTTTGTTATCAGTCTGTTATGGGGGAGCGGGGAAAAAGAATGACGTGTCCCAATGAGAAGGCAGCTGGGCAATAAGCATGAATGATGTGACGTGAGGACTAAGCCAACTGCATTGTACTGCTACACCTATAAGTAGCTATCAATTTCATGAATAAGAATCAAGTATTGAAAACTCAAACTTCTTTCTCATCTAAACTCTCTCTGTTTCTCATCTCTTTCACCTATCCTGCATTAATTTGGTGCTTTCATTGAGAGCACGATGCCAGACACTCGGAGCACCACAGACACCCTAGCTGCTTTGACCAACGCCATGGCGGAGATGGCTAAGCAACAGGCGTAGGAAAGGGCCAAAAACTCAGAGACACAGTCAAAAATGCTGGAGTACATGGAGCAGCTGCGGAAGGAGATGCAGGAGCTCAAAGTACCAAAAACCAAGGATAAGCAAGCCATGAGTATTGCTTCAGCGACCCAGGAGACACCACCACTGTTAGCCACACCGGTTAACGGGACATACACTGACAACCAGAGAGAAAGCTCTAGGCAGATGCGGCATGTCGGTCAGTATGTCATGCATGGAACCGGGGATGCTCAGATCAATGGAGGCGGAAGGATGGTGCCGCGAGTCGATGTACCCCAGTTCTATGGAGAGGCCGTGGAAGGTTGGCTGTTCCAAATGGAGAGGTATTTCGAGTATAACCACACCCCGACCGAGCAACGCCTGTCGGTTGCGACCTTCTTCCTGACCGGAGAAGCTCTCAAGTGATACCAGTGGTTGCACGTCACACATCAACTTGAAGGCTGGGAGAGGTTTCGCAGGGATGCTATGGCTCGATTTGGTCCACCCGCTTACTACAACGCGGAGGTGCTGATCAACAAGCTGCATCAAACCGGACCAGTGGCGTCGTACATCGCTGAGTTCGAGTCATTATCTACCCGCACGCCTGGGATGACAGCTGACAATTTGCTCAATCGTTTTATGGCCGGGTTGAAGGAAGAAATCCATAGAGAAATGGTGTTGTTGTCTCCTGTGAATCTCTAGATGGCCATGGGCATGGCCCGTATAGCAGAGCAGAAAATAACACCTATGAGAAGCTGGCCGCCTAGGGGAGGAGCTCAGCGATTTCCAAGCAACACGTTGAGCATCACTAATGGCCCATGGAACGTGAATAGGAGCAGTGGAGTGGTCCCTAACCAGAATCTTCCAATCAAGAGATTGACCCCAGCTGAGATGTCCATAAGGCGAGAGAAGGGACTTTGTTTTAATTGTGACGATAAATATGCACCGGGGCATCGCTATAAACCGAAGTTTCAGTGCTTTCTCTTGGAGGAATCCGGAGCGAAAGAAGAGTTGTGTGAGCCTGGAGCCAATGTGCTGGCTGCAGCTGCAGCAGAGGAGGTGGAAACACCAAAATAGAGGAAGTAGAAGCGGTTCCAACCATCTCGTTCCATGCACTCCAGGGCCGGATGGTGCCAAGTACACTCAGGTTGGAGGGCTTGCTAGGTGGGAAGCGAGTAGTGATCTTGGTAGACAGTGGATCTACCCACAACTTCTTACAAACTCGGGTCGCGAAGCATGCGAGGATGAGCATAGAGCCCTCACGACACCTCAAGGTTACTATCGGAAATGGCGACGAGATGCATTGCGAAGGCCTCTGTCCCAGCGTGCCACTCCAACTAGGTAACTCTCAGTTTTGTATTGATTTCCACTTATTACCTATCTATGGTGCGGATGCAGTCCTGGGGGCACAATGGCTAGCCGAGCTAGGTCCTACGTTGTTTGACTATAAGAACTTATGGGTGAGTTTCAAGCATAAAGGCATTGATGTTAAGCTGCATGGGCTGAAACCTGAGGCGCAGTTATCTCAACTGAGCCTAGGGCAACTCAAGAAGGCACAAAGGAAGGACAGTATCGCATCATTTTATCAACTCTCGGTGGAGGAGAATCATGACTACAATCAGGGTGCGCACATGGAGGAATTACCAGTCATTCCCGAGCACTTAACCAAAGAGCAGCATCATGACTTGCATGAACTTATACTGCGGCAACAAGTGGTTTTCTTTAAACCCAGGGGGCTCCCACCACCTCGATCAGTCGACCATCACATCCCATTAAATCCTGGTGTTACTCCTATAAATGTGAGGCCATATAGATACCCAAAGTATCAGAAGCAGGAGATTGAAAAACAAGTTCGTGACATGTTGAATGAGGGTGTAATCAGGCCTAGTTCATCACTATTTTCCTCACCGGTTCTGTTGGTTAAGAAGAAGGACGGTAGCTGGAGATTTTGTATTGATTATAGAGCTCTAAACGCAGTCACGGTGCGAGATAGATTCCCAATACCTACAACTAACGAGCTATTTGATGAGTTATATGGAGCAAGGGTGTTCTCTAAATTAGACTTGCGAGCTGGTTACCACCAGATCCGAATGGCGCCAGAAGATATTCATAAAACAGCGTTTCGAACGCACGACGGACACTTTGAGTTCCTCGTCATGCCCTTCGGCTTGACTAATGCACCAGCAACTTTTCAAGCTACCATGAACGACTTATTCCGACCATTTTTGCGCCAGTATGTTCTGATCTTCTTTGATGACATACTAGTATATAGCAAGACATGGGAGGAACATCTGCAACACCTCAATGAGGTACTTTCCATTCTAGCTGCTCATACTTATTTTGCAAAATCTGTGAAATGTGATTTGGTCAGGACTGAAATCCATTATTTGGGACATTTGGTGTCCGGAGAGGGAGTTCGTGTGGATCCTGAGAAGGTCCAAGTCATTCAACATTGGCCCTTGCCCACGTCCGCAAAATAGCTGCGTAGCTTCCTTGGTCTAGCAGGGTATTACCAGCGTTTTGTTGAGAACTATGCCCAAATTGCTGCCCCACTCACTTGCCTGCTACGTAAGGACGCTTTCGCCTGGAAAAACCAAGCAACAACGGCTTTTACTCACTTGAAACAGTCACTGATGCAAGCACCCATCCTTGTTCTTCCTAATTTTGCCAAACCTTTTGAGATATACACAGACGCGTCCGGAGATGGCATGGGGGCGGTATTAGCTCAAGACAGGCATCGAGTTACAATCGCGAACTACGTGCGTCCATTTTTGCAGTACAAAAATGGTGCCACTACCTTCTGGGAAATAAGTTTATTCTGCACACTGATCATCAGCCCCTTCGCACCATCTTGACTCAAACAATTCACACTCCCGATCAACAAAAATGGGTGACCAAGTTGCGGGGATATGAGTTTGACGTGGTTTATAAACCAGGTCGCGACAACGGCCTAGCGGATGCCCTGTCTCGGGTCCAAGATACATCTTTCAATGCCATGCAGGGGTGCTCCACACCAGTCCTCGACATCCTGAGGTCACTACGCCAAGCACTCCAACGTGACCCTGAAACTAACCAACTCATGCAACGCATCACCCAACACCCAGAGGAGCACCCAACTTACCAAGTTCGTGATGACCTCCTGCTGCACCAAGGTCGTTTGTATGTCCCAGATGACCCAACACTAAAAGACTTGATCATGCAAGAGTATCACGACTCGCGACTAGGAGGACATGCTGGGATTCAGCGCTCAACATCACGGGTGAACGCCCATTTTTATTGGCCTGGGCTTGCAGACGAAGTACGCCAATATGTGCAATGTTGCCCTGTTTGTCAGCAAGTTAAGGCTATGAACATCAAGTCACAGGGCCTCTTACAGCCTCTCCCTTTACCCAGTGGTGTTTGGACCGACTTGTCTATGGACTTTATCACGCAATTACCACCTTCTGGCGGCTACATGGTTATACTTGTGGTGGTGGATAGACTCACAAAGGCAGCTCACTTCAGTCCCTTAAAGTCGGGTTTCACTGCAGAAAAGGTTGCCAAGGCCTTTATGAAATAGGTATGTAGACTACATGGCATTCCCAACAGCATAGTCTCTGATGAGTCGAGTTTTCGACTCATTAATGCCCGTTTTTCACTATAGCTTTAGTTCGATTCCGACTACTATTTGATGTCATTTGATCCTTTTCTCGTGCGTTTCAGGTACAAAGCAAGATGTCTCAGTGTCAAGAGCCATTGGAAGAAAACTCGGGAAAAATCGGTGTTTAGAGCAAAAGTTGACAGTATTTGGTCTTCAGTCGATCGACTGGGAAGCTCCCCTGCTCTAGTCGATCGACTAAACAGACTTACAGGGGGAGCTAAAAATCGACCATCGCCAGTCGATCGACTGAAGGGGTCAGTCGATCGACTGGCGATGGTCGATTTTTAGCTCCCCCTGTAAGAGTCCCCTGCCCAGAGCATGCAGATCACGTGACGCCCAGTCGATCGACCGGATCTCAGTCGATCGACTTAATGGACTAACAGGAGGTGCTGCAAATTGAGAATTGTCAGTCGATCGACTGGGGGCCTACCCTGTCTCAGTCGATCGACTGAGAACCTGCTAGCCAAACGACTTTTCTTCCTCCAGTCGATCGACTGGGCCAACAGCCCAACGCCAGTCGATCGACTGGACCTGCTACAGTGCCGAATTTCTGACGAGCCTATAAATAGAAAGAGGGTTTCTTGACCTAGCATCTGGGATTTTTCTGGAGAAGAAGACAAAGGAAAGTGATCAAATCAAGGGTTTCATCATCATCAAACCAAGGAGGAATCAAGATCAAGGGAGTTCATTAGGACTAATCATCCTACTCTCTCCCTCTTCTTTTCTCCTAGATTTGCTTGTAAAAACCTACTCATCATGTTGTCTTACATGATGAGTGAGTAGTCTCCCTTGTGTTTTGAGGGGTTCTATGAACCTCCTTGGTACTCAATGATCATTGTGAACACATTTGAATAGATCTATTGAAGTTGATTTCATGTTTACTATGCTCTTCATGTTAGACATGTCTCTAAGTGTTTGATAAAATGCCTAAGTGACATGTTTGTGTTAGAACTTTGATCTAAGTCTTGAGAGAGCTTAGGGATGGTTTTGATATAGTAAAACTGAACTTAACCTACATTTATGAGAGTAAATGCATGGTGAGAGGTGAACTTGAACTTTATGCATATAGCCATTTATGAGAGTAAATGCTATATAGTGGATCAACACCCTTTAACTAGTGAGATCCTAACTAAGATGGCTTGATTAAGATTAGATACGCGTAATAGCCTAATTCTTGATCTAGGCTAGGTTCAAAACCTATCAGCTCTTAATTAATTGAACTCTTGTTTGCATGATCATTGAGAAATTGCCAAGGAGGGGATTAATCTCTCGAAACTCGCTTTTAATTGAATTCAATCCCTAAAACCACTTCATTCTTGTTTTACAATCATTGATAACTCAACCAATTCGAATTTTAGGAATTAGCCGAGTAAGAAAACTTGATTGAACTAGCGTGTAGTCCGTTTGCTCCCTTGGGTTCGACACCGGTCTTACCGGTTGATTATAAATTGTTTTTGATCAACGTACTAAAAATACTCGCGATCAAAATGGCGCCGTTGCCGGGGAGCAATGGCTAGATTACCCCTAGGAAAATCATTTAGTACTCCGACTATTCCATGTTTTGCTTTATTTTACTTGTTACTTGCAAATCTTGAGCTTATTCACTACGCTTACTTGTTTTAATTGGCTCCCCTTATAGGTTCACCTCTTTTATGCCACCAAAGACCAAGAAGTTTACTCATATTGTGGATAGAGACTTAAACCAACCTATTAGAGAGCTAGTTAATCCTCATCTTACAAGGAGTAAGACCAACAAAGACAAAGGATCAACTTCCACTACTCAAGTAGTCATGGGTGATAGGGATAATAGACTACCTCCTCCTCCGCCCCCTCCTCATCAAAGAAACCAAGATAACCTTCCACCATTGCCCCAAGCTAGAAGGGCCCTAAAGGATTATGCTAATCCGACGGCATATGGGTATCGCTCTCCAATCCTTGTGCCTACTGTTGATAAACGGGACTTCGATTTAAAGACTTCCACAATACAAATGGTTCAATCCAACCAATTTGCGGGGAGAGACAACGAGGATCCCAATGCTCACTTAACAACGTTTCTTGAAGTATGTGCTACGTTCAAGATAAATGGGGTCTCGGAGGATGCAAAGCTATTGAGACTTTTTCCCTTCTCACTCACGGGAAAAGCGAAGGATTGGCTAAGGAGCCAAACTCCCGATAGCTTCACTACATGGGAAGAATTAGCCGTGGCTTTCTTGAACAAGTATTTTCCCCCTTCCAAAACGGCTTATTATCGGAATCAAATCACCAATTTCTCGCAATTGGATGGTGAAAACCTCTATGAAGCTTGGGAACGATACAAGGAATATCAAAGGCTTTGTCCTCACCACAACCTAGATGATCTTCAAGTCTTCCACACTTTCTACCACGGGGTTGACAGTAACTCTCGCCTTGCGCTTGACACTGCCTCGGGTGGTGCTATTATGGAGCTAGAACCGCATGAAGGATATGCAGTGATAGAGAAAATAACCAAAAATTATTTCATGTGGGGAAGCGAGAGAGGAAACCCAAGAAGGAGACATGAAAGGCATGAGGTGAAAGCGGTGAGCTCTAGTGATTATGATGCTTTGAGGAAGGACTTTGAGAGCCTATCGGATGAAGTCTTCAAGCTAAAACACCCAGAAAAAGAATCTTCAACGAGGCAAGGGTGTGATATTTGTGAGGTCTACGAGCATGAGACCGCTTCTTGCCCTTTGGTTCAAAGGGATGTGCAAGGGCAAGGGTATGGAGAAGTGAACTTTGTGGGAGGAAACCAAAATAGAAATTATGGAGGTGGTGCCAACCAAGGGCAAAGCTCTCAAGCAAATCAAACTACACCGAGGTTTTCCTCGGTTTGGAAGAATCACCCAAACTTCTCATACAAAACCACAAATCCCACTCGCCCCGATTTTGGTACTACCCCTCCCGGATTTGGTCCTAAGACTACATCCACTAATCAATACCAAACAAGAAATCAATACCAAGGGCAACAACGATACCAATCTCAAGCTCAAAGGCCTTACCAACAAGTTGAAGCTCCTCCACAACCTTCTAGTGAACTCTCCGGTATTGAGGCAATGTTTGCAAAGCTCTTAGCAAACCAAAATGAGATGAGGCAAGAATTGAATGAGGTCAAGCAATCGAATCAAAGGCTAGAGGTCCACAACAAAATGCTTGAAAGTCAAATTGCTCAACAAGCCGAGACATCTACAAGGGCACCGGGCAAGCTACCGGCTAGACCCGAACAAGGGAATAGAGAGCATTGTAATGCGGTAACCTTGAGAAGTGGGAAAGACTTAGAGGTAGAGCTACCTAAGAGGAAGAGAGTTACCTTTGATCTTGGAGGCCAAGCTAGTGCCGATATCGAAGAATTGGAAGAAGAGATCCCTAGTCCTCAAGTTGAGGAGGAAATCGAGGTGGAAAAAGAGAAAGCCGAACCTAGAGTCTACACTCCTCCTATTCCATTCCCTCAAAGGCTAAAGAAGAAAACAAATGATAAGCAATTCTCCAAGTTCGCGGAGATGATGAGGAAGCTCTATGTGACAATGCCCTTCACCGAGGTAATAACTCAAGCTCCTTCATATGCTCGTTTTCTAAAAGATGTCATTACTTGTAGGAGGACTATCGAGGATGTCGATACGGTGTCCCTCAATGGCGAATGTAGTGCCATACTCCAACCTTGCATGCCCCCAAAGCTTGAGGATCCCGGTAGCTTTTCCATTTCATGCTTTATTAATGATATTAAGATTGAACGAGCAATGTGTGATTTGGGTGCAAGCATATCGTTGATGCCTTATTCTTTGTGTAAAAAGCTAAATATGGGTGAGCCTAAACCAACTAGCATGATTCTAAGGCTCGCGGACCGCTCCTCAAGATTTCCTAAGGGAGTTCTTAAGGATGTCCCGGTTAGAGTAGGGAATTTCTATATTCCGGGGGACTTCGTGGTGCTAGAGATGGAGGAGGACAATGAAATTCCCATTCTATTGGGAAGGCCCTTCCTCTACACCGCGGGGGCTATTTTTGATACGACTAAGGGGTCAATTACCATGAGGGTAGGAGATGAGGAAATTGAGTTTAATCTTGAAAAAGCACAACGAGGTCCTAATTCTACAATGACTTGTAATTATCTTGACCTAGTTGATACTTATGAATTGTATGATGTGCCTAACCTTCTCATGAGTGCAATTGACCTTGACAATGAGCTTCCCGACATTGGCGATTGTTGGGCTATCTTAGAGGAGGAATGTGAAGAAGGGACTCTAAGCGACAAAGGTAAGGAGTCTTGTTCGGTAGAGCTTAAAGCTCTACCAACAAGCCTAAGGTATGAGTTCTTAGGCCCAAATTCTAGCTTGCCTATCATTGTGAACTCTTCTTTGAATGATGTTGAAACCTCAAAATTGCTTGATGTGGTTAGGAAACATAAGGATGCTATTGGCTACTCTATTGATGATTTAAAGGGAATAAGCCCTAATTTATGCATGCATGACATCAACTTAGAGAGTGATAGTATGCCATCTAGGGAGAGAGCTAGGAGGTTGAATCCTATTGTGGGGGAGGTTGTTAAGAAAGAGGTCCTTAAATTGCTTGATGCGGTAATTATTTTCCCCGTTGCGGACTCTAAATGGGTGAGCCCCATTCATGTAGTGCCGAAAAAGGGAGGAATGACCGTTATTAAAAATGAGAAGAATGAACTAATCCCCACAAGAACGGTAACCGGGTGGCGTATGTGTGTGGACTATAGAAAACTCAACCAAGCCACTAAGAAAGATCACTTTCCCCTTCCTTTTATTGATCAAATGTTGGAAAGACTAGCTAAGCATGACTATTTTTGCTATCTTGACGGATATAGTGGATTCTTCCAAATCCCTATTCATCCCCAAGATCAAGAGAAAACGACCTTTACTTGTCCCTATGGAACATTTGCCTATCGGCGAATGCCCTTTGGACTTTGTAATGCGCCCGGTACTTTTCAACGATGCATGATGGCTATTTTTTCGGAATTTATTGAAAAGATCATGGAAGTGTTTATGGATGACTTTTCCGTTTATGGTTCCTCTTTTGATGATTGTTTAGCCAATTTGGCTAAAGTGTTGAAAAGATGTATTGAGACGAACCTTGTACTAAATTGGGAAAAATGTCATTTCATGGTGCAGGAGGGAATAGTTCTTGGTCACTTGGTCTCTAAAAGAGGAATTGAGGTGGATAAGGCCAAAATTGAAGTTATGGAAAAATTGCCCCCTCCAAGAGATGTGAAAGGAATAAGGAGTTTCCTTGGTCATGCCGGATTTTATAGAAGGTTTATAAAGGACTTCTCGAAGATTGCAAAGCCATTGACAAATCTCCTATGCAATGATACCAAATTTCATTTTGATGAAGATTGCTTAGTAGCCTTCAAGAAGTTGAAAGAGGCATTGATTTCGGCTCCTATTATTCAACCCCCTAGGTGGGATTTGCCATTTGAGCTTATGTGCGACGCTAGTGACTACGCCATTGGGGCGGTTCTTGGGCAAAGGGTGGATAAGAAGCTTCACGCTATTCATTACACGAGCAAAGTTCTTAGTGGTGCTCAATTGAATTACACAACTACGGAGAAAGAGCTTCTTGCTATCGTGTACGCTTTCGATAAGTTTCGTCCATACCTTGTGGCTTCAAAGGTTATAGTATTCACTGATCATGCGGCTATCAAATATCTCTTAGCAAAGAAGGACTCTAAGCCAAGATTGATAAGATGGATTCTATTGCTTCAAGAATTTGACATAGAGATCAAGGATAAAAAAAGGAGTAGAAAATGTGGTAGCCGACCACCTATCAAGGCTAGAGGAAAATGAAGAGATTGAAGTGGATGCTAGACCGGTGAATGATTCATTTATTGGAGAGCAACTCATGAGAGTCGAGGCGGAGGCCCTTCCTTGGTACGCGGACTTCGTGAATTTCGTGGTTTGTGGGATTATCCCCCACGATATGAACCACCATCAAAGGAGGAAGTTCCTTTCCGAGACCAAGAGGTACTATTGGGATGAGCCCTACCTTTATAGGCTTTGCGCGGATGGGCTATATAGGACTTGTGTCGCCGAAGAGGAAATGAGAGAAATTCTTTACCATTGTCACTCTTCTCAATATGGAGGACATGGTAGTGGAGCAAAAACCGCGTCAAAGGTACTACAATGCGGCTTTTATTGGCCTACTCTCTTTGGCGATGCTTATGAGTTCGCGAAAGCATGTGATCAATGTCAAAGGACCGGCAATATCTCAAAGAGGCATGAAATGCCCCAACAAAGCATCCTCCCGGTCGAGATATTTGACGTATGGGGCATCGACTATATGGGCCCTTTTCCTTCTTCATTTGGGAACCGATTCATATTGGTGGCGGTTGATTACGTCTCAAAATGGGTTGAAGCCGTCGCTTCCCCCACTTGTGATGCCAAGGTGGTCACGAAACTATTCAAGAAAATCATCTTTCCGAGATTTGGGGTGCCAAGGACCGTTATAAGTGATGGTGGTTCGCATTTCAAAGAGAGACATTTCGAGGCCTTACTTCGCAAATATGGAGTTAGTCACAAGGTTGCCACTCCTTATCACCCACAAACTAGTGGGCAAGTGGAAATTTCAAATCGAGAGATCAAGGCAATCTTGATGAAAACCGTGGGGAGCTCAAGAAAAGATTGGTCATCGAAGCTAGATGACGCCATATGGGCCTATCGTACGGCATTCAAAAACCCTATTGGAATGTCTCCCTATCGCCTTATTTATGGGAAGCCGTGCCACTTGCCAGTGGAATTGGAGTACAAGGCGATGTGGGCAATCAAAACGTTGAATATGGATTTACAAATGGCGGGAGACCATAGGGTGCTTCAACTCCATGAGTTAGAAGAAATAAGGAATGAGGCCTACGAAAGTGCTAGGATCTATAAAGAGAAGACCAAGAAATGGCACGACAAAAGGATACTTCGTCGTGAATTCAAGAAGGGAGAGAAGGTCTTGCTCTTTAATTCTAGGCTTAAGCTATTCCCGGGAAAGTTGAGGAGCCGATGGAGTGGCCCATTTATTGTCCACAAGACTTATGAGGATGGACACGTAGAATTGCTCAACAATGATGGGACTACCTTCACGGCAAATGGACAAAGGCTAAAGCACTATAGAGAAGGATTT
The DNA here is from genome assembly GCA_033675215.1 of Rhodiola kirilowii. Lineage (NCBI taxonomy): Eukaryota > Viridiplantae > Streptophyta > Magnoliopsida > Saxifragales > Crassulaceae > Rhodiola > Rhodiola kirilowii. The sequence continues at coordinate 19,503,920 of CM066199.1, forward strand.
CGTGATGAGCAAAATGTCACATTCCCCTTGACCGACCCATAGAGTACCTTAATCCGCTTGAGGAGGGATCCTAGCAAAGGACTCCTCAAGTGTGCTTCTTAGTGAGAAAAGGATCGGCTCGGTCTTTGCCAAGACGTTAAACTAGGCACCTCACGGGAGGTACCCCGGTTTGTGAGTTGTCTATCTATGCACAAGTACTTTCAAATATGTGTAGCATGCCTTTGTGAACATGTTATGTGGCTTGGTAATTTGGATAATTCTATATGCATGATTTTGGGTGTGTGTGATTTGATACAAGGCTTGCATGAATTTACTTGATGATGGTGGCCTTTTAAGTGTGGAGTGGTAATCCTGGCTTGTTTGGTTTGAAAATCGTATGATTTGTGCTAGCGATTGATTAGGAGGGGCGTACCTTGATTTTATGTGATATTTTGAGTGGTGCATATTCTTGTTTTTGAGTAAAAATTCTGAGTGTGGAGTCGGGGTTCGTTGGAAAAAGAAAAAGAAAAAAATATATTTTAAGCAGAAATCAAGGTTCAGTCGATCGACTGGAGGAAAGCTATATTCCAGTCGATCGACTGGATGGTGTTTCAGGAGCTCCTGTTTTTCGTGCACTCTCAGTCGATCGACTGGGCTCTCAGTCGATCGACTGGGAATGCCTTATCCAAATCACAGATTTCCTTCTTCTTCTTCATTCGACCGAAACCCCCAAAACCCTAAATCTCCAAAATCCAAACTCCGACCACCACCAATCCACGCCGCTCATCTCGCCACAGCACCGCCTTAGCCTCGCCGTGCCATCGCCGTCAAGCCGCCATCAAATCGCCACCCCGAACCTCCCAGACCTCAAATCCCGATCGGAATCACTCTCCGCCGCCGATCTCCCTCCTCCGCAGTCCGTTCTGCCCGATTCCACCACCAATCTATTCCTATTCCACCCGCCTACAAACCCCAAGCCTCAAATCCAACTCTCAAATCCTCCCGGAAAAACCCCCAAATCTGGCCTAAACCCGACTATTTTTCAGCCCCAGTCGATCGACTGAGAAACCTGTCTCAGACCAGTCGATCGACTGAGATCGATTTCAGTGCAATTCAGTGCATATTTTGCTCAGATTGGTTTTTGATCTCCATTTCCAGCGAACTATGGGTCGTGCCGATGAATCTTCCAGTTTAAAAGCAAAGGGAAAGGGGATCGCTCACGAGCCATCGCTCGGTGAGCAAATTGACGACTTCTCTTTAGAGGACGAGGACGTGAGACCTCTTGTTTCGCGCAAGAGGAGACTTATGAGGGATTCCCTTGCTGACCAGAGTTCAGGGTCAGACGAGGAGGTTGAGGCCGCGCCGGTTTCCGCGCCACCCCCAAAGAAGAAAAAGCCTCCACCGAGGAAACCGGCGCCAAAGAAGAAGGCGCCAATGCCTGCTAGACCTATTGCACCCCCGCGCCCTGCTGCTGCGCCTACCTCCATGGCCTTAGTGCCAATCGAGCCTCATGAGGGGCCTTATGAGGGACCGATGCCCATTCCGGTCCCGTACCCATTCTCGACTCCCTTGGTCTTCAGGGACGAGAAGCACAGGACTCGTCACGCTACTCTCGTTGCGAAGAAGATGAAGGCCATCCCGACTTTGTACCTAGACATGGGCCTACTCCGCGGCATCGACGATGTTGTCGCATCTGAGGTACAATCTCGGCTCACTACTCATGGTTTGTCCTTTATATTTGCTGATGATCCGGGTTCCTACCAGAGGGTAGTTGAAGAGTTTTTATGCTCTTTTGAGTCGGTGAAGGAAACAGTGGGGGAGGATGGTTCATCAGAGTATTACTGGGAGTTCGTTTTGGGGGTAGAGATTTCCGGATCAGGGAGAGTACGATCCGAGAGTGGCTTGGCTTCCCACAGCCTACGGGCTCACCCCAGGTATTCACCGAGCACGACCAGTCCAGACTTTGGAAGAGGATCTCTGGTAGAAATGATTGGTTCATATCTTCATACAATTCTTCAGCGATCGTTGATCCAGTTTGGAAGATTATGCACCACGTCATTTCCATTTGGTATTAATACGAGGACTGAGAGGGGTAGGAAGGTGACCTTGCCAGATATGGACCTCATGGTTGCCATGGATCACGGGGAGATCATTGATTGGCTAGTAGTCCTTGCCAATCGGTTTGAGGCCGTTGTGAAGCCGACTGCGAGGAACAAGGGCTTGGGGGGTGGCTCCTTGATTACATTGATAGCCCAAAGGTGTAACTTCACCTTTGACCACGAGGGTTGTGAGGCCCCTGCTAGGAGTTTGCTTGACATCAGCTTGATGAAGAATATGCACATGGTGAAGCGGGACGATAAGACATGGAGTAGTGACCCGTCGCCTCATGTAGAGACACTTGTGACCGATGCTGCTGCGAAGAGGAGGGCCTTCAAGCAGAAATTTCCCCTTTACTGTCTCGCCCACCTCTCACCCTCCCCCTCTCCTCCCGGTTCGCCTCCTCCTCCCCCGCCAGCAGCCATCCCAGAGGCAGATGAGGAGTTGCCACCAGCAGAGCCAGCAGCCGATATTCCCCCTCCAGTCGTTGATGACACGGCAGAGTGGAGGCAGAGAGTCACATCAGATATTGCTGGCTTGACGACCGGCGTGGCAGACTTGAGGAGTGGACTGACTCGCCTCGAGGACTTTGTCCGAGAGTCTGATGCTAGAGCCCGCCGGGAGTGGGAGTGGCTGAGATCCACGGTTTTATCATTCAGCAGAGGCCCCGGCACTCCAGTTGCCACTCCACTCGCTCCTGAGTTCTCAGCACCGCGTGGCACCTCCCCACTACCTTTCTCGCCAGTTTCAGCATTCGGGGAGGCGGGTACTCCACTCCCAGGAGAGACGATCCCCTACGTGGATTCTGCTTTAGGCGATAGCCCTCTCTTCCCCGGTGTCACGCAGCCGCTTGAGGACGATGGAGTCGTTGATTCAGCCAGGAGGACCCCTCCGGGAGACGACGAGGCTACATCTTAGTCCATGCTTCATTTCTATTTCCACATGTGTATTTTCCTTATTTGACTTGTTGCATTGGATGTTGATTTGGATGATAAGTCGCCTTTTGGCGCATTTTTGATGATGTATGCTATTTTGGTGATATCTATCCTTTCTTGCCTATTGGTTGTATGCTATATTCTTATGATGATATTGGAGGTGTTTACCATTTATACTGTTCACTCTACAGGATATACATTCCCATTTTCTTATCATGTCTAAAGCACCCTCTTATATCTACACTTGCAACCAAAAGACTATTTCTCACTCTTATGGATCATATCACCGGCACTACAAACGAGGGGAGTTCCTATGCGCCTTTGCCTTTATTTTATCATTCTTTGCGCTTAGGGACTAAGCTTGAATTACGTGTGGAGTGGTTTTGATGCGCATAGTTCACATGATTGCATGCTATACATATCATTTCTAGATGGACACTTGCATACTTGCACATTGTCCCAACATGAGAGTGTTTTTAACCGCATAGGCTTGTGATTTTAAATTCTAAATCCCTATAGATCGCATCTAGTCTATGTGCCACATTTACCGACCTAGTCCTTTGAAGCATGCATTCTTGAGAATCAATATCATTGCTACATCTTGACTATCCAACTTTCTAAGTATTTTTGTTGCAACACCTTGGATCAAGCTAGCAAACACTTTTAAAAATCGTTGTGAAAAACTTAGATCATTTGAATGCTCTTTGGTGACTTGAGTTCTCTAACATAGTGCCTTGTTCATGATTAATTCCCGCACATCCCTTACAACTTTTGAACATATTGTCAAGTTTTAAGTGTGGAGTCATGTTCAAAAAAAAGAAAAGAGAAGAAGAGCAAATGCCGGGGGTTAGGGAGGTAAGTCCCCCCTCGAAAGCATTTGTCTCAATAAGAAAATGAGAAGCACTTACGACTTGACCCTATGTTCCTCCATCATTCTATATTTGTGCGGGATTAGTCATTTCCATCGTGTGCTTGTTAGAATAATTCTTGGACGACCCATGTGCTTGCACGGGAGTATCCATTTGGTCTATGCTTGTTTATTAAGAAACATTGGTGTCGAACTCCACTTCCCTTATTGATTACGGCTTAAGCGCCTAAAACTTGGGAACGAGTTTCTTGCCGCGAGCCCATGGACTAGCCCTAGCTAGCATAGGTGAGCGGTTGACACTCTATTGTGCAAGCTATAAGCCTTACTTCTATTATGTTGCTTCGAAAATGAGTAGAACTTTGAATAGTCACTTCATAGCCCTAGTGTTGACGCTCTTGAATGCACGTCGAAAAAGGTACTCAAAAGGTTGAGAAAGCTCTTTTTATGATATTGTGGCGCTAGTCTAGCTTGAGGTGAGGGATTGGTTTTGAAAAATCGTAGCCTTGGTTGAGCACTCTTGCATTCACTCTTATGGGGCATGTGCATATTTAGGATTTGTGAGTATTCCCTTTTCTGAAAACTCTCACGAGACTATAACTCGTCCACTAGGGTAGCCTAGGGGTTTAAAGGCTTAATGCATATGCTAAATGCATTCGTAACGCCTACGAAAAGGAGCTAGTTAGATTGTATATACTTGTCATTTACTTTTCAATAACATGTTTAGAAATAAGGATCGAGACCTCGTGAAATCTAGTGTGGCAAATGCACGAAAAACATAGCACCACTAGCATTTCGACATTTGCACTTCCTTGGCATATTTGCATACTTTGTTCGGGACGAGCAAAGGTTAAGTGTGGAGTGTTGATGAGTCGAGTTTTCGACTCATTAATGCCCGTTTTTCACTATAGCTTTAGTTCGATTCCGACTACTATTTGATGTCATTTGATCCTTTTCTCGTGCGTTTCAGGTACAAAGCAAGATGTCTCAGTGTCAAGAGCCATTGGAAGAAAACTCGGGAAAAATCGGTGTTTAGAGCAAAAGTTGACAGTATTTGGTCTTCAGTCGATCGACTGGGAAGCTCCCCTGCTCCAGTCGATCGACTGGGAAGCTCCCCTGCTCCAGTCGATCGATTAAACAGACTTACAGGGGGAGCTGAAAATCGACCATCGCCAGTCGATCGACTGACCCCTTCAGTCGATCGACTGAAGAGTCCCCTGCCCAGAGCATGCAGATCACGTGACGCCCAGTCGATCGACTGGATCTCAGTCGATCGACTTAATGGACTAACAGGAGGTGCTGCAAATTGAGAATTGTCAGTCGATCGACTGGGGGCCTACCCTGTCTCAGTCGATCGACTGAGAACCTGCTAGCCAAACGACTTTTCTTCCTCCAGTCGATCGACTGGGCCAACAGCCCAACGCCAGTCGATCGACTGGACCTGCTACAGTGCCGAATTTCTGACGAGCCTATAAATAGAAAGAGGGTTTCTTGACCTAGCATCTGGGATTTTTCTGGAGAAGAAGACAAAGGAAAGTGATCAAATCAAGGGTTTCATCATCATCAAACCAAGGAGGAATCAAGATCAAGGGAGTTCATTAGGACTAATCATCCTACTCTCTCCCTCTTCTTTTCTCCTAGATTTGCTTGTAAAAACCTACTCATCATGTTGTCTTACATGATGAGTGAGTAGTCTCCCTTGTGTTTTGAGGGGTTCTATGAACCTCCTTGGTACTCAATGATCATTGTGAACACATTTGAATAGATCTATTGAAGTTGATTTCATGTTTACTATGCTCTTCATGTTAGACATGTCTCTAAGTGTTTGATAAAATGCCTAAGTGACATGTTTGTGTTAGAACTTTGATCTAAGTCTTGAGAGAGCTTAGGGATGGTTTTGATATAGTAAAACTGAACTTAACCTACATTTATGAGAGTAAATGCATGGTGAGAGGTGAACTTGAACTTTATGCATATAGCCATTTATGAGAGTAAATGCTATATAGTGGATCAACACCCTTTAACTAGTGAGATCCTAACTAAGATGGCTTGATTAAGATTAGATACGCGTAATAGCCTAATTCTTGATCTAGGCTAGGTTCAAAACCTATCAGCTCTTAATTAATTGAACTCTTGTTTGCATGATCATTGAGAAATTGCCAAGGAGGGGATTAATCCCTCGAAACTCGCTTTTAATTGAATTCAATCCCTAAAACCACTTCATTCTTGTTTTACAATCATTGATAACTCAACCAATTCGAATTTTAGGAATTAGCCGAGTAAGAAAACTTGATTGAACTAGCGTGTAGTCCGTTTGCTCCCTTGGGTTCGACACCGGTCTTACCGGTTGATTATAAATTGTTTTTGATCAACGTACTAAAAATACTCGCGATCAGTCTCCGACCGAGATCCGGTGTTCATGAGCACTTTTTGGCAACAACTGTTTAAACTCCAAGGAACACGCCTCATGCACAGCATTGCATATCACACACAGACAGATGGCCAGTCGGAAGTGACAAATCGCTTACTTGAAGACTATTTGCGTTGTTATGTTAGTGACCATCAGCGAGATTGGGTAGAGCTCCTTCCATGGGCTGAACTACACTACAACACCGCACGCCATTCTTCCACAAAGATCACACCATTTGAGGCAGTCTATGGCCAACCTCCACCGCCGATCAAGGATTATGTGTCAGGGTTCACTACAGTAGCTTCAGTGGATCACATACTGTCCATGCGAACTCGCATGATCACCGAGCTGAGAGCAAACCTGCTGCGGGCACAAAACCGGATGAAGCAACATGCAGACAAGCATAGAACCGATGTTCAGTTCAAGTAGGTGACTGGGTTTATCTCAAGCTGCGCCCATATCGCCAAAGCTCTGTTCGCTCCCAGCCTTGCACTAAGCTTGCCCGCCGCTACTATGGACCTTTTCAAATATGTGAGCGTATCGGTAAGGTAGCCTACCGTCTTATCCTGCCAGACCACACGCGAATACATAACGTATTCCATGTCTCCCTTCTCAAGAAGTGCCGCACTGAACCTCCATTCACAACAGTCACTTGGCCTAACCATATGCTGGCAGCTCCACCGGATCCACCGGAGGATTATCCAGAAGAAATCTTGGCTGTTCGGAGGGTTAAGAAAGGCGACCAGCTTGTGACCCAAGGTTTGGTTAAATGGCAGAACCAATCCAAGGATGATGCAACTTGGATGGACACGGCAGATCTTCGCAACCAGTTTCCGAATTTCAACCTCGAGGACGAGGTTATGTCTGACGGGGGAGGAATTGATACGCACGGCCCACCTAAGTCCAGCCCAGTTAAAGCAGGAGCGCTGGAGCAGCCGAAGGTGCGTAAGGGCGCGAGGGAGAGGATCCCGTCTCAAAGGTACCCGATGCATGAATATGACACGTCAGCAGTTTGTTATCATTATGTTATGGGGGAGCGGGGCAAAAGAATGACGTGTCCCAATGAGAAGGCAGCTGGGCAATAAGCATGAATTATGTGACGTGAGAACTAAGCCAGCTGAATTGTACTGCTACACCTATAAGTAGCTATCAGTTTCATGAATAAGAATCAAGTATTGAAAACTCAAACTTCTTTCTCATCTAAACTCTCTCTGTTTCTCATCTCTTTCACCTATCCTGCATCACTTACACACAACATTCGAATTCACCATTGCCAACCGAGATCAGGTGGTCCGGTTGTTGCTCCAGGCTCACAAATAATGCAAATGAGTGCTAGTGACGGTGATGCAATCAGGCTAGTTGGATCATCAAAAATCTGGATAGATCACAACACCTTTTATCAGTGTACCGATGGCCTCCTTGACGTCACCCGTGGGTCTACTGACATCACAATATCAAACAACTGGTTCAGAAACCATGACAAGGTGATGCTTCTAGGTCATGATGACGGGTTCTTAAGGGACAATAACATGAAGGTGACTGTCATCTTCAACCACTTTGGCCCTGATCTGAACTAGAGAATGCCAAGGTAAGCAACTGTTTCAATACAAATGCGAATTCAAATATAAAATATTTTCGGTATGGAAATCTGAAGTAGAACAACTGTTATGCAGGGTAAGGCATGGATATGCTCATGTAGTAAACAACCTGTACAAAGGATGGGGTGACTATGCAATTGGAGGAAGCATGAACCCGAGCATTGTGAGCGAATCCAACCTCTTCATTGCTCCAAACTCTGGCAACAAAAAGGTAAGAAAATTTAGTTAGTCCAAATATGAGAAACATATTCTGCAACTTAGTAAGATCCTATCCTAAAGACAACACAAAGCAATGCGTAAAATTATAACTGGTTTACTCACATTTTTTATTTTTCCAGATCACCTGGAGACAGGATAAACAAATAAAAGGTCGCTCATGGAGTTTTCAGTCTGTTAATGACCTTTTTATAAATGGAGCTTACGTAAAACAATCAACAGGAAACAAAGTCAAACCACCAAACTACAACAAGGAGCAAAGCTTCTGTGTTGCAAATGCTAGGTATGTGAGGGCATTGACAAGAATGTCAGGCGCCTTGCGATGCAATGAAAAGCGTAGATGCTGAGACAACATGGATGGAAAAAAAACATAAACCGGATAAAACCAAAGGAGTTGTTTGAAGCTGCTAAGAAGGCCCATTTCCTAGTCGAGGAAAATCCAAGTGTTTTTACCCTTTCTCTTTTCTTGATGCGTATGTGACTATGTATAGATTGCAATGTATGCATGAGCACAAAGTGGAGTCACTGTTTCTGTATAGCTTAGGCAAAGGCATATGCTGATATGCATATCCCACTGACAGTCCCAGAGAAGACAAAATCAAAACTTATTATGGAGCAATTTGTATGGAACAAATACTTAGTGGCATTACTTAGTTTATGAATAAAGTATGAGGGCTAATTTGTAAATATAAAACAATCGATTGAGTCCTGCTACTTGCGATTAGGGCACAAGTGAATAAACAACAACCATGGCCGATTCGAAGCTTTGCTAGAAACTGTATATCTGAAAAGACCAACGGTAGCGACGGAGAAGGAGACGTCCGTGTGCTCAGATCAAGCGACTCCGGCACAGGCGAGTCTTAGAGAAGCTCAGATTATTATTAATTATTTTAAAATGTTTAGTGTGTATGAGTGTGTAAATGTGTACTCACTCGTGTCGTTCATGGTCTCGGAGTTGACATTAGGGTACAATTTATGTATGTGATTCCTTTTTAAATAGAAATGTTTTAATCGGAGAAATGTTTTGGAATTTGCATGTGTAATGGTCTGGTCTTTGATTTTTTACAATGGACTAAGCTAGTTTTTGGTCAGTTACAGCAGAAAAATCATATTCATTATGCTTCTACAAGCCTTTACGACAAACTGGCTGTGAGGTTGGCTTGTAGAAAGGTTAAGGTGTTTTCTTAGGTACGATTGGAGTATATGAGATTTGAGCTTGGGGCTGCCTATTATCTACTGCCTCCATAATTCCCTAAACTATTAACATTATCCATATATTCATGTACTTATGATGTTGGGTGGGTGCTAAGGAACACTTAATCTGTGGCACATAATTTACCCAGCCATGCAAGCATGAAGCATATCTGTTGTTCTTTCTTACAATAATGTTAGACTCTCCTATAAGAGATTAGATTAGTGTCTATGTGCAGCTTCAGAGTAGAAACTCTTATGGTTGTTGGTTATTTATTTGGTATAGTAACTTTTCAACAATTTTTGACCACCACACTGACTGTTAGGTTTTTTGTCCAGAATATTTAGAGTTGTCTTGTCCTCCCAAAATGTCAGGTGGACTTGGACTTGAATCACTTGTGGATCGTAAGTGGGTACTCAACTTTGATTTTGTGTATTTGCTCATGGTATTTACCACACCAACACATGTTTAAATTAATTGCTTCTAACTAGATCTTCTTCTTCTTTTTTCCGTTTGAAACCTACTGTCTTCGTGCAGAACAAATCTCGGTCATCACAAACGATGGTCGCAATATAGTGGTACTTAGTAGTTAGTACAATCCACCATTTTTGCTTATAAATTTCATATTCAGCACAAACATGCTCTTTATTTGTCATGGTTGCATCGATAGGGTGTGTTGAAGGGCTTTGACCAAGCTACTAATATCATCCTTGACGAATCACATGAGCGTGTTTACTCTACAAAGGTGCGTCCTCCCCCATTAACTGAAGAAACTTAGTACATTGCCAACATTTTTTTTTGAAAGAATGATGCAATTCATTAAATCAAAAAACCTGTACAGCCTACAACTGAAGCAAAAAACAGACTAACCAACACCAAAACAAAACGACCGAGACCCTGCAACAATCCACAACGCCTCAGAACAAAAGGAAACTGAAACTAAACAAAGCAAAACGAAACAGAACAAAACAGGAGGCCTGAAACAGGACCAAAACTGGAACACATCAATCTTCCATGATTCTCATAAGCCTCAGCCACTTGATGTCTTCCTTCGAACAAGCCTCCCTCTTAATCGCTCCTAATTTCATCTTCAAGTACCAAATACTCTCCTGGACAATCATCTCTGTTGTGCAATTTTCTTCTCTAAAGATTTTGAAGTTTCTAGCTTTCCAAACTCCATTCATAACTCTGGTAATGCCTGCAGCTATCATCTTTGTCTTCAATTTGGATTGATTCAGCCCATGGAACCAAGGAATCAGAAGATCCCAATGATTACCAGCCGACTCAGCTAGCAGAAACGCCATCACTTTCTTCCAGACCATCTTCGAGAAACTGCATTAAAAAAAAGATGGTTTCTACTCTCAACAGCCCTATCACACAGCGCACAAGAATCATCCCCCTGAACCCCCACTGGCTCATCCGATCCCTTGTCATAAGTTTGTTTTGAACCACCAGCCAAGCGTTCAAGGAGTCCCTAGGCGCATTATAATCATTCCACACCATCTTGTGCCATTCAACCTCTTCCTTGTGCTCTATTATAGAACTATAAGTGTCTTTAACAACAAATCCATCACCGTTCCCTGTCCACCTGATAGAGTTATTATCGATACTAACACATTGGAGACCATTCTCTTTGCACTGCATCAGCCTCTTAATAACCCAGGAGCTACTGGGTTTGACGTCCACTTCCCACCAATGTTTGCCCTTGTTCCAGTACTTGTCAAGCCAGTCGGACCAGCGGCCCTGCTCCCCTCGTTACCCCACATTTGGCAAATAACCATAGCATAATTCATGCATTTTAAGTTCTTCAAGCCCAAACCACCCTCATCTTTATCCCTACACACATCGGCCCATTTCACAAGATGCCCACCCTTCTTCTCACAATTTCCTCGCCACAGAAATCTAGCACAGATGGTGTTGACCGCTTGAATAACAATTTTTGGCAAGAGACAGACTCTAGCCCAAAAGAACACCATTGATTGCAACACAGAAAAGACCAACACCCTTCTGCCCGCACGGGAAAGGTATCTGCTGCTCCAACAATCCAAACGGGAGGTTATCTTCTGAACAAGACTGTTGCAGTCCTTCCTACTCAGACTTCGAGATTGAGAGGGAGGCCTAAGTACCTCACTGGAAGAGGAGAAGATTTAGAGCCTATCAGCTCTTCCACCCAAGCCACTTTCGCAGCCCCCATCCCTCCCAGAAACAAATTGCTCTTATGAACATTGATAGACAAACTAGAGCACTCCAAAAACTTGTGAACAGCCTCTTTTATAGCTACAATCGAAGAATTTCGACCACTGCTAAAGATAATGAGATCATCCGCAAACATAATATGAGTTAACTTGATTCTGTGGCATTTCGGATGATAATAGAATCCCTCCGCCTTATTCAGATTCTGCATCAATCTAGACAAATAATCCATGGCAATTGTGAATAAAAAAGGAGAAATAGGGTCACCTTGCCGGAGACCTCTCTTCCCTTCAAAGAAATCAACCATATCACCATTTATCATAATCGAATAACTCGTAGATTGAACACACATCATCAACCACGCAATGAACTTTCTGGGAAATTTCAGATTCTGTAGCATAGACTTGAGGAAATTCCAATCAATGGTATCATAAGCTTTTCAGAGATCTATTTTCCAGGCCATCCCCTCACTGATATTCCTTCTACTATACCCTGTGAAGAGTTGCTGGGCCAAGCAGATATTACCCACGATCGAACGGTCTTTAACGAAAGCACCCTGCGCTGTATTGATGAGGTTAAGGAGCACCTCCTTCAGCCTAGTGGCCAGCAGCGAAGAGACTACCTTATAAATCACGTTACAGCAAGATATTGGGTGAAAGTCTTCTGGCGTGCAGGCCTGGCCATTCTTAGGGATAAGAGCAAGAAACGCGGCGTTCACTCCTTTAGGCAAGGCATTGTTTCTCAGGCAGTGTCTCACAGAATCACAAAGCTCCTTACCAAGAATACTCCAGTTGTTTTTGAAGAATCTAGACGACAAACCATCTGGACCTGGGGACTTATCATCTCCAATACTGGTAAGAGCCGTCCATATCTCCTTATCCGTAACACCTCGAACTAAAGTTCTGCACTGCTCGCTGCTAACCAAAGGACCTCTCGCAACAACTTCAGGGTCAATATCACTACACCCAGAGGCCATGCCAAGAATCTCCCTAAAGTACTTGGAAACTCCTGCTTGATACACCCACTGTCATGGAAGACAGAACCATCTCCCAGAGAAATATGAGAAATACTGTTCTTAGCCCTTCTGCTCTTCGGTAAGCTATGAAAGAACTTCGTGTTGGCGTCACCTTCGTTAATCCATTGAATTTTGGATCTTTGCTTGTTGAAAAGAAACTGATTAAACTTAAGCTTTCTGAACTCCAAAGCCAGCTTTCACTCAACAACACAAAGGCCCGAGTCTCTAGGATTATTTTCCGAATTTCTCTGAGCTTCCAGCAGGGCTTCTCTGGATGCGTTAACTCACTTGTCCATACCTCTCGTACTCCCTACAAACTTCTGTCTCAGCATCACTTTCATCCTTTTCATCTTATCTTGGAACATAAAAAGGTTTCTACACTTGTTCCCTTCACTCCAGTTAGAACGAATAGCATCATCATACCCTTCAAGGGACTCCCAGAAATTGCAGTATCTAAAATTTCTTTTGAAATTCTTTTCTTCTCCCAAAACACCAAAACAGGACTATGATCAGATAAATCGGGAGGAAGAAAGGAATCTTGTGCATCATCCATGTCTTCAAACCACTGACTATTGCCTAAGGCTCTATCTAACTTGCACCATATCCTTTCCGAGCAGTTGCTGTGATTATTACTCCAAGTGTAATGATACCCACTCCCCGGGATGTCCTCCAGACCGGAATTCCTTAAAAAAGATCTGAAATCATCAGTGTCCGAGTCTCTAACTCTCAAGCCATTCATCTTTTCTTTTTGGTCCCTCACACAATTAAAATCTCCCATACAAAGCCAACTACCATTAAATGTTTCCCCCTCCTTCTCAATCTCCTTCCACAACATCTTCCTATCAGTCCTACTATTGCTAGCATACACCAAGATTAAACCGAAGCTTCTCCCCCCACCTTCAACCTCACAGGACATAAAGAAAATCGACTTCGAAATATTTCTAATCTTGGTAGTAGAACCATTCCATAACAGAAGAATCCTAGCCCAAGCTCCATTGCACAGACTAAACTCAGCCTTCCACGATTCATCCGGACTGCAGCTGTTAACTGCCTCAGCCCATTTATTCTCCGGTAACTTAATCTCTACTAACGCTACTAAATCAACCTTCATCTTCTTAATCCAACTCAAGACCTCAGACTTTTTAAAGAGGTTATTAAGTCCTCTTATATTCCAGGATGCGAGCTTATATATTAAACAAGAGGTTTTTTGAGACTAGCTTCCCTCCTCATCTTCTCAAACTGTTTCGCCTTCATGTCTATTTTCTGAGCTCTCTTCTCTTTCATCCTAGTATGGCTGGAACTTGTGCTTTTGACTGTGTCACCTTGGCCACTGCTTTCTCCACTAATTGAATCACGTTTTGCCTTTTGTCTCGCCCTCTTTTGGGCACTCTTAGACAAATAAGGAACAAAGCTTACACTTCCTTCATTTTCTATATCTGACTTTGCATTTGGCTTAGGATTTATTTGTGTTTCAGGCACACAAACAGACTCCTCCGGCTCCAACTCAGCTCCCTTCTGAACCCTGTCAAAAATTGGTTCTTCCTCACATTCAATTTCATCCTCACAAACATCACGCTTATCCATTCTTTCCCTATCCCTCTTCTCCCTTTCCTTCAGACCCTCTATCATCATCTCTAAGTTTGGCTCTGGGCATTTGTCCGACAGGTGACCAAAGTTACAGTAGTTATGGCATCTGGGGGGCTTCCACTCATACTCAACCGGCTGGACGTAGACGTTCCCATAGGGGTCCTCAAACTCAATACGATCCAAAAATTCTTGATCAGCATGAATCTGTACACAGACTCTTGCGTAATTATAGCTAGAGCCGTCAGCCGTGACTCCATCCGTGCAGATTGGAGTTCCTAACTTCGAGCAGAGCCTGCTTAAGATGATAGTATCAGCCAAGTGAGCCTTAAGTCTTGGCAGGCGGATCCACACCGGCAGAGCATCTACACTGCCACACTTATAATCCTCGTGCTCAGACCACGGCTTCAGGATCAAAGGCCGATTATCAAAGGTCCACGGACCTCCACTCATCACCTCCGTTTTCTTAGCCTCCGACACAAATTTGAAGAGGAAAATCCCTCATTAATCTGTGAAACTTTAACCACCATTTCGTCGCCCCATTTGGCCCTCACGAACCCCTTCATCCTTCCCAGAAAAGGTTTTGTTCCAAAGACGAACCCTACCAGGGCGAACTCGAACTTACTTGTCGCTGCTTTCCATTCCTCCTCTGGTATGACTATTCGATCTGCTCCCTGTTCCTGAGGTAGGTGGAGGAGGCTCACCCCCCGCTCCCTGTTCCAACTCCTAGCGACTCTGGCTGCCCAGAAGGCTTTGTTCCGCTCCGCTACGCCATCTCCATCCTTCTCCTTACCTTTCCCTTCCACCTGTTCTGCCACCGGTCCGCTAGCCATCTTACCGACTCCGAAAATAGGGTCGAAAACCCTAGGCGCCGCCATCGACGAACGGACGAAGAACGAACTCGAAAATCCTAGGAGAGGGGCGCAGTGGGCGCGTGTCCTTTTCACTAGCGGGCGCGTACTGGATCTAAAGGGTATTACAACGTTTCTCCATTGCCAACATTTTGTTCCTTCGTTTAAGTATTGTTTTATCTGCCTCGCTATCAAACATTGTGTTTCGTTTGTCTTTGTGATCTGAGTAAAAGTGCAGCTTGGTAGTTATTATTACAGTATTTCAGCGGGGAATGGTTTGATTGTCTTCCACTAGCGCATTGCTAATATGACTCGTGATGACCTCGTGTTTTAGGAAAGCAAGCACTAAAGTTTTCCGTCAAAAAAAAAGTTTGTCATAGGAAATATTGTATCTGCATGCTTCCATATTGTGTGAGCCACATAAAATGTGAGGCATGAAGTACGATCCTTTCAATTTGTTGTCGAAGTCATTCAGAGTTTTAGCTCTTGCACTGGCTAACATGTGCATCCTAGATTTACAACAGTTTATGCATCATTGAAGCATCCAACTGCTCACTGCAAATAGGGAGGTAGCCAGAGAACCTGGCAGGAGTCGTAGGGGTAGATTTAGTTATTTATTCTTAATTCCCAGTATGTCAGATTAGTGTAATTCTTCCAACAGAATTTCTTGTAGAGTTCATGCTAGCCCCTGCAATGCTCTGGGCTCATAGGGTATAGTTGTACCTTTACTCCATCAAAAAATGTTCTTTTTCTCTGATAACCCTTACGCTTTGACTATTATTATCCTTAGGAAGGCGTTCAACAGCACGTCCTTGGTCTATACATAATCAGGGGTGACAACATGTAACTGACTCTCCTTTATGGCTTCTCGTTTGTTTCTCCTTTCCTACACATATATTACATGAAACAGAACAAGAGATCATCAGTTCATAAATTATTTTATTCTTTGAATCTCGCAGAAGTGTTGTAGGAGAACTTGATGAAGAATTGGATGCTGGACTTGACTTTTCTGCGTTGAGAGCTCATCCTTTGAAGCCAGTAATTCATTAGTAGCAGGGGTCACCTGATGTATCAGACCAGTATATAGAGAATCAAAGTTTTTTAAAAATCCCCCAGAGCTTTCAGTTTCATTTCCAAATTCACTATTTTGTCGAAGTGGTGATTTATCTCAAAGACTGATGTTGATTTCATATATCGAATATTATGCTGTAGCAGTCTTTTTTTTGTCTATCAGATATTGTTCCTTCTTGATTTGATAAAAACTCTTTAGCTAGAGTATGTCAAAGTTACCTAAGATTGTAGCTGAACTTGGTTAGAAGAAAAATGTAGTTTTTCCTTCGAACCTGTTACAAGTGATCAACTTCACCAAAATGCAGCTGAATATTTTACAATTGAACAAAAAGTAGAGAAGCGAGACATGGAAAGTCAAACAACCTTATTACGCATGTTGTTGTGTTCGGAAACAAGTTCATTTGACCATTTAAATCTTTGTAGTTGGCTATTAGTCCAACTGTAAACAACCCCCTCCATTTGTTTCCCACCAACTTGTAACAACCATTTCATGAACTGAATTTTAATTGTAGTATTCACCACAAATCATTTTTTTTTTACCTCCTGATTTCCATATGACAGAACGATTTTTTAAAATGATCGTATTTTCTTATTTCCGTCTTCAGCTTCATAAGAAACATGTCGCTTTCGCCGGGGGCCTTGAGTTTAGGTCTGACTAAATTCAGAGATGCTGACAGATATCTAGAATCTTGTATCATAATCCAAGGAAATGGATTTAAAGATGAAGCAACCAGACAACCTATGGCAAGTCACATATAAATACATGTCCCAACAAGCATTATCTTTCAGACATTCTTCCTTGTACTGGTGTTTTTATTTTCTTGTAACTTCTTTTCCACCACCCACTTCTTCGAGCAACAAGCAACATCGAACGATTTACGCATTTGTGCATTTCTTGGCCTCAAGCAGAAGAAAATATGATACTTATCTAGTTCTCTTCATCCTGAAGAACCTAAAGGCCCTTTGCCGTTTTCAGTCTGAGTTCTCACCGAAAAAAATGAGTACTTTTTCTCAAAGTTTGATTTTTATTATGATGGTAGTTTCAGTATCAGATGTTTTTGGTGCCAAGCGAGTTGATTATTACCCAAATGAAAGAAATGAACTCCTGCGGCTGAGGGATGCCTTCAATTCAACCGCTGCATATCTCCGCGCTAATTGGACTGGAGTTCCTTGTGGAAAGAGTGATCAGAGCAGATGGGCTGGGATCACTTGCTCAAACTGGCATGTAGTTCAAGTCAATTTAGATGGGTTACAATTGACTGGTTCCCTCCCTTATAATTTTATGTACAACATCACTTACCTGACAAGACTCAGCTTGAAGGAAAATTCGATATTCGGGTCACTTCCTGACTTATCGAACTTTCAGTATCTGCAACATCTGATTCTGTCACAGAACCAGTTTTCGAGCTCTATCCCATATGGGTATATTAATTTGCCGAGGTTAAGTATCTTGGAGCTCGAAGAGAATTACATCGATGGCAGCATTCCGCCATTCAACCAAAGTTCGCTCTTTATTTTTAACGTCTCGAATAATAATTTGGATGGCCAGATTCCAGAGACAAGTGCACTCAGGAGGTTCTCAAAAAGCTCCTTTGATAAAAATAATCCAAACCTCTGTGGAAATCAACTTGGGAAGCCGTGCGCTCCTCCTCCTTCTCCTCCTCCGCCTCCTCAGTCTCCCCCGCCTCCTGCACCTCCATCACCTCCTGGTCCTCGAAGACGTTTTCCTCCACCACCGACCTATAAAAGCCCGTCACAAAATGGAGGTGGAAGTGGAAAGAAACTTGAGCCATGGAGTATTGCTCTAATTGCTGCAGCTGCTGCATTTGTTCCCATTTCTGCAATGACTGCCTTCTTCTGTTTTTTTAAAGGCGCGCGTAAGAAAGAAGATGTTGAAAGGCGACACATTTCAGGTAATACATTATTTCTCCTGTAAATTCATATACATGGTAAAATAGTTTAACTGATTGATATGATTTTTGTTATAGCATTCGCTGCACCGCCACTAGAGCCTCCGGCATGGGAAGATACGAGGGTCTCTCGCTCCGAAAGCGTAGCTGAAACAGAAAGAACAGTAGAGCTACAATTTTTTGATAAAAGCACACCAGTCTTTGACTTGGATGACTTGCTTAAGGCCTCGGCCGAGATCTTGGGGAAGGGGAAATCGGGTACTACGTTCAAGGCGGTTCTGAAAACTGGCTCAGCTGTAGCTGTTAAAAGGCTTAAGGAGGTGAATGGGTTGAGCCAGAAGGATTATTTGCAGCAAATGCAAATTCTGGGGAGGTTGAAGCATCCAAATCTTGTTCAGATTATTTCATTTTATTATTCAAAGGATGAGAAGCTGGTGGTTTCTGAATTTGTCCCCCATGGAAACTTGTTTGATCTCTTACATGGTATGATTCCTCACCACTCAACTTAAAATTCATGATATTACACCTTTCTTTTTTTTAATTTATGCAAACCTGATTTTTAGTGCAAACTACAAGCCGGCAAACTATGGTTTACTTTCTGTGAACCATGTCATATTTTTATCCAAACGAATTATTGACCACTTTCCCGAACTATGACATAGTTTGTAGGAAGTGCATCATAATTCGTCGGTTTGTAATTTGCATCTTATCTTTTTTTTTTCTTCATATTATCAAATTAGTTATTTTGATATAACTTTCATGTAAGGGTCTGTTCTGTTGAACTTAAAATTTAACCCTTTCACTTCAGTGTCTTATTTATAACCTCAACGACGTCTTGTTTTTCAGAATCGGAAGGAGCGCAAAGTGGAACATTAGATTGGAAGTCAAGGTTGGATATAATTAAGGATGTAGCGAAGGGACTCCATTTTCTCCACCAAAACTCACCAGCCCAGCCATACAGAGGAGTCCCACACGGCAACCTCAAGTCCTCCAACGTCCTAATCCATTACAGCAAAGGAACTTACATAGCCAAGCTAGCAGACTTCGGCTATCTTCCCCTCTTCCCATCTCGTAAAGCCTCGCAAAACTTAGCCGTTGGCATGTGCCCGGAGTTTGATCAGTTCAAAAAACTAAACAGCAAAGCGGACGTATATTGCTTTGGCATTGTGTTATTGGAGATCATCACAGGGAGAAATCCATATCGTCGGGAAGTTAAAAGAGAGAGTGATGGAGAAGTTGAGTATGAGGATGAGACAATGTCGGCCGGGGAGGTCATGGAGTGGGTCAAGAGCGTGGCAAACAGTGACTGGTCGGAGATAGTTGGGGTTAGCGGAGAAGAGCATGATGACATGTTGAAGCTTACTGAGATTGCTCTTCAGTGCACTGACTTGATTCCGGAGAGGAGGCCTAAGATGGGTGATGTTTTGAGGAGGATTGAAGTAATTGAGATGGGCAACTAATTAACATTGAATTGTTGCCATTTTTAACCTCATTTGTGTATTTATTTATTATTCATGTGTTCATTTGGTTTCATGTTTGTGGTGCTGATTCATGGTTAAACATATTTGCTTCATTGAACTTTTTTATTTTCTCGTATACTTTTGGCATGATCATTTCCATAACTCTGTAAATTATCTGTTTTTTTCTCTCAAAAGAAAGTGCTTCTATTCAAAAAAGCAATGTAGAATAATTACAGGACATCGGTCAACAAACAGCCAGCTATGAACTATCGTCAGCTATGAACACTCTTATATCCAACTTATGAACAAAATCAAACCCAAAAAAAAACTTGATGATGATCCATGTACCTTCATGCCAATTATAATTAGTGTGGATTGCTCGTACCTTATGCACATGCTCTTTTATAGCCATTGCGAGTCAGACTTAATGGAAATACGTTTGTTTTCCTGCTTATTACGATTCATTGCCTATCAAATGAACAAAAAATGGTAACAATACACTTAAACGAACTAAGGTATCGATACATTTGAACAACCCAGTTTAGATAGATGGGATTCTGTTTCAAGCAGAACCTGAAACAGTTTGATAACCTCAAAAGCATTGAAAAACAATAGCCCTATGCATCATTTACATGAGGCCATTTCATAATACTATGACTTCGAGTTTAAGTCGGTTCTCCTAGTTTTCAATGCTAAAGAAAATATACTTGGATTCTCCTAGTCGGTTCTCCTATTATCCACTGAAAGTTGCTGGCCATTTCTTTCTCATTTGAATGCTCATTCAGACCTCAGTGTCAGTGTTCTGGACCTTGAAAACAATAAAACAAAAACATATCCAGATCATTTTCATGCATCC
Organism: Rhodiola kirilowii; assembly: GCA_033675215.1. Classification (NCBI taxonomy): domain Eukaryota; kingdom Viridiplantae; phylum Streptophyta; class Magnoliopsida; order Saxifragales; family Crassulaceae; genus Rhodiola; species Rhodiola kirilowii. The sequence continues at coordinate 19,524,152 of CM066199.1, forward strand.
TAAGAATAAGAACAACATATACGACGACGATGCACCAAGAAATTATCCATCTCTGACATTTAAACTTCAGTTAGCACAATGCTTATGTTAACGCTTTGAAGGCATGCATAGTGGCAAACTCTCTAGCTTAAGGTTGAATGCGGAGGCTTATCATTGTTTACATTCTTCTGTTTATGAGGATGATAGTTTATGCAATTTTCGTATTCATGCCAACCAGAAGAAACTTTTTCAATAAAAGCAAACCCTCAATACACTCAACAGAGTAGACATGTAAAAGAAACTTACAACTACTGACTAAATTTAATGACTAACATGAAAGTTCATTAGTTGGATATCTCCTGGATCTCAATGTAAATTATCGGAGCTTTATATATGGCACTGCTTTAAATATGTTGGTAGCAGCACAAGCATGAGTCAGAACCAGCATCTATTTAATTCCCATGTAAGATTCTTCAATAAATTGTACATCGGTAGATAATTTAATAAGAGAGTCGGTCGCGAAAAGTGTTGTAGCAATTAGTAAAGATACAGTACGAAAATAACACGAAGTAAACAAAATACCTGACACAAAATAATTTAAGGAGCGGGAGAAGCAGGCAGCATGCTAGAAGATGCTGATGGCTCCCTCCTTAGCTCCTTCACAAGCGCAGCTAATGCCTCGGGATTCAATCCTTGGTCACATAAAGCAATGAGGACAGATAGTGTGTGATGATCAAGACCTGTTTCAAGAATATTTGACATGTGAAAAACAAGGTCTAGAGACTCTTTGGCATTCCGAGCAGCTTCTGGATCCATTTGAGGAGTCTGCAAGACAAGATACTTGTGAATATTGCTTGCGATATTTGACTATACAGCTAGCAAAACAATACTCAGATTGCAATTATCGAACTAGGGCAAACAAAATGAATCCACAGAAGCAATAAGCAACTTACCGGTTGCAATCGCGGGCGTATATCAGAAAAATCGTGACTAAACTCTCCTATACGGACGAACCACTAATCCGTCACAGACAGCTTCGACGGACGGACGAACGATGGAAATTGCCGACTGCTGGTGCGTTAGGAGTACAAAATCGACAAGAGACTGGGCCTGATGACTCATGAAATAATCAGCCCAACCATCCACATCCATATGGCTAGCCCGATGTTTTTTTTAAAGGGTTTAATTCGTAATGGTTGACCCAAAAAAATTTGTAATGGTGGACCGATACTCTACAAACAATAAGGTATAAATTATAGTGTTAAATATAAAATTTATAAATCATCTAAGAATTCGACACATGACACTCTTGATCAATCATAATTTGAGATATTTTTTGTAAATAAAAAAAAATTAAAACGGACTTATTTAAAAATGCATAACAAATGTGAATGTATAAACATCCTAAAAATTATCCACACTTAACAGATGCATAAGTTAAGTCTGAATTTGACAATTTCAGACTTATTTTGTCAAATTCAGACTTAACTTGGACAAAGTTACGTCTGAATTAAAATCCAGAATATATGGAATGACTATAATGCCCCTCCGTGTTATATCCGAGATTCGACGAAACTGGGGATATGTGGAATGACTATAATGCCCCTCCGTGTTATATCCGAAATTCGACGAAATTGGACACGTGTCAGTTTGAAATTCGATTTTTAGTTTTCATATATAAATTGTGGTTTTTACTTGAACTGTACTCTAAATTATAATCATCCCATTACAAGGTATAGGCTCAACATAATTACCTGAGACTTTGACCATTTCAATTGACAGCCCACTCACTCGGCGACCAACTATGTTGACTCGAGCTCAGAGTTATTCTTTTGAAATTAAATTGTATTTTTTTCAGTTCAATTTAGTCCAGATCAGTTAACTTCAGTCTATTTCAATTGAGTTTAGTTCAATTTCTCTTTATTTAAGAATTGAACATCACATTAACACATTTAGTCAGTACATTTATAAACACTTTTAATTTAAATTATGTATGATTTTATATTTTAAAAATCAACTTTATGAAAGTCACTTGAAATAAGTTAAAGTTTATTTTGTTTAAGTTCAGTTCAAAAGAATATGAACGAACAAACATATATAACCACGACACATATATTTACATAGTCACGTACAAAATAACATTTAGTACATTTTGAATTTCATTTATATATCGTCATCTTTGTCCTTACTAATTTTCAATACATTATATGTATTAGGGTCAAGATCAGGTACAAAGTTAAATTTTAGTATAAAATACAAAATTCGTCAAAATCATTTTATAATTCGCCAGTTTATTTTATAGTTCGTCAAAATAATTTTATAGTTCGTCACTTTTCGAGCCGAAAAATGAAAAAGACGAGTCGAAAAATGAAAAGATGACATAGTTCGTCAGTTTCATTTTACAATTCGTCACCAAGAAAAACACCAAAAAATCAAGATTTAATATCATCCATTCAAATCACAAGATCAATGACTATGATTAGTTTGTATTTTGTACCAAAATTTTAACTTTGCACCGGATCCTTACTCATATGAATTATATATTTTAAAATGATATCATGTCGCATACTTATCATGTCTTTCTTTTGATGTTTATTAAACAAGTTTAAATATGAAGTTCCTTACTCATTAGAAAAAATTGGAATAAAAAATCTATGCATATGAACTAAGTTGTGAAAAGGAAACGTGCTCTAATTATGTCGATTCGACGCTCATCTAACACTTGATGCACAACTTTAATAATCTTTCATGAATTTTTAAGATACCAAATGCTCCCTTCATTAGTGGTTCGTAAAGATGAATGCCTATAGATGGCATATGTCAACGAACTCTTTTGTCTTTCTACGATTTCAAATACATAATCATACTTGGATATTCATAAACACACCAAATAATTTAAATAAACGATTTAAAAGGAGGAACCTGGTAATTTAATGTAACCAGAACTGTGCACGTCTGATCGCTTCGACCCCCAATCTAAAACAGTTTGGAATACAATCGAAATCCAGAAATTAGTTTGTTGCAAAGTCCAATTAACAGGTTTTTGGGTTCCGATTATGTGAAAAATTGGCCTAAACAGAATTTTGCAAATTCACCTAAAATCCTAAATCGTTTGAGGAATGTGCAAACTCATATGGGTCAAAAGAGAGAAAAGGGGGTTAGGGTTACATCCCATTTGTAATGAATGACAAAGCCCTAGCCCTAGTAAAAGCTAAAAGAAGCATCGTATTTGTAAGAAGTCAAAATGTCAAATGTATTTTCATTTTTACGAAAAAGTAAACCTCCGGTCCGGCGACCAGCCATGACGGTAGCCAATTTCACAAATCACAACTAATTCATTAATTTCTCTAATGTTTCATCCACTTAACACTTTTAAATGAAGAAGTCATAACAAGATTAGCTTCTAGGTTGATTTATAGCTATGTCAAAGTTGACCAATAGTCATCTCATTCATAAATTATGGCCACAAATAAAAGTCTCAGAACCAATCTCACCAAGTTTCCCAACGGACGCTTTACAGTTTACCTGTTTTTCTTTCTGTTTCCCTGCTTTTCTAAGTCCTCTTGTTGCTTGTTAGCCTTGTAAACCTCATCAAAAAAATAAAAAAAAGTTTCCAAACCGAATACATAAGATTTTTTTTAACAATATGCAATCTCACCAATTATATGTATGCCCAATTTTGATTGCAAACAATTGTGTGCAACTGTACACAATGGTTCCTGCCAATGGGCAATGATTGATTTCGGTACAAAGTATTCACAGATTCACTGCCAAACATCACCATATCAATTCATCCAATCCTACTTCATCCACACAACACAACCAGTTACGATGACTTGTATACAGAAGCACAATATTGGCATGAATCTACGAACTAACAAATCTTCTATTCTGTATTACTAACCGTTTCCTTGTGTTCTCATCTTCTCGACAATAGACCTGCTTTTTTCTTCAATCGTTCGCCTTTTTTCTTCTAGTTTCTCACCCATCTTTTTCCCCAAATCGAGCATTTTTGCTCTTCTGCCCCATCTCTTGGTTTTACTATCATCATCTTCAATAGAAAGATTTATTTCCCCCATTGTAAGTATGGACTTACTTGATGACGATGCAGGTTCTGTAGTCTCTTTAAGGCTATGTTGACAATTCAGTGATGATGCATCTTTCTTCAGTAAAGGTGTCTCCAGCTCCTTTAACGACTGATAGCTACCGGAAGGTGGCTTGGGAAAAATACGAGTAACAGTCAGAGCGTCAGAGGATTCAAAATTTGGTTCTGGAACAGATTCATCTTGTTTTAAATTTTGGGAAATATCTTCCTCAAGTTTACCAAAGCTTTCTTTGATATTCTCACGTTTTGTCTTATGATCTCCAGAATGAGAACTGCGGACTTCAGGTGTGCTGCTTGAAGCATTTGTATCCTGATTAAGCCAAATGAATGGTGCTACATCACGTGGCACCCAGTCATTCTTTTCAGCTGACATCCATGGGATACAAACACTTTCACAATTGGGAAGTACTAAAGTTTCCCGAACAACTGCCTGCACAAGTGAATCTGGTTAGCTGTGGCAACAAGCACATTTATCACCATCATAAAACATAAATAAAACCCAAGAAAGGCAACTCTCAATTTGCATAAACAAACAGAGAAAACAATGTTACCTTAAACCTGTTGATAAGGAATAATGCTAGGTGAGTATTTGTGATTCTATGGTCCCCAACAGAAGATGCCAAATCAAACTCGATCTCAGGCATTGATGTGAACCCAAACCACAACTGATCAGAAGGTGGTGGCTTTATATGCAACCGAAGAGTTCCCTGAAGGGAAGCTATTCTTATTGCTAATGAGATGGGAACCTTTACATGCAGAAAAACAAAAAACAGACAATGCACTAAATCAGTAAAATTACACGTTACACTCCAAAACTTCAAGCAATCCTTTCAAAGTCTTCATTATCTTTCACATACTATAATCGCACAAAATTCTCAAACTTTTATTAGTATACACATGTCGGAAAGGACTCCGGAATCATGTAGTAACTAGCAAGAAGTTCGTGTACATGGAATATACTTATGCGCATAAGCCTAAATACGGTACCGCTGAAGAAAGTATACTGGGTGCTCATTTATCGTCATTTATATTTGCATTGATTTTAGTGTCACTGAACTCATACTGAGCTAAGAAATTAAACTAAAATAAAAACATTCAAAAGCAGACACAAGTTGATGATAAGATTATGAGTAGTGAAAGAAAGTACAGATGCAGTTGACAGCGACTTTACACACCTGCGACACCTGTTGGGCAACAGTGTTTATAATGGACTTCCATGTACCTTTCGAACTTTTTGATCCAACTGTAAACAGAGACAGAGATGTTACACACGCAACATTAACCAGTCATCACCAGCTGTATGAATTCAGAGTGATACATTTTGATTACTCAATATACACTGACATGGACTAACGGATATTCAGGTTTAAGTCACAATTGAAAACTCCAGCTAGGTAAATGTGGATCAGTTCTATCCTGAATTCTTAGTTGTTGGTTCCAAACTAAGACTTTTATACATAGATCTCCGCTAGTTGGTTACTATTCTCGTCATATGGTATTTTCTGTAGTGGTATGCTAGTGGCAACTGGCATGTATTGGTATTTACTAGGCTCTATTTCTTTTTCTTTTCTTTCGGAAACTGTGTTGGCTTTTTGACAATCAGTCATTTTCTGTCACTAGGTTTGCTAGGAAGTCAATTTTCATAAGCACCAATTTTGGATCGATAAGTACCTATGTTTTATTGGGAAAGAACCAACCAGTGAAATCAGATTACGATGGCATCTGATGCACTTTTCGAAATTATATATGTAATATAGATATCAACTAACCAGTTTTTGAATCCTTTTCGCCCTTTTCTTCCGCTGCATCTGTCATTCCTCCTGAAAGCTTCAACTGTTCTCCTAAGTATTCTTCTAGAAGATCAGATGGAATCTCTCCAACAGAATTTGCCTCTTTTTGATCTTCTAATTGTCGAACTTCAAGTCGTGTTTCAATGTCTAGTATAAACCCACCAGAATACATCACGTCAACCTCAATTGCACATATCTCATTCAAGTCAGTTGGAAGAGCTCTCATCGCAAGGAAACAAGGTGGCAGATCTCCAGGATTTACACCAGTACAACTGACTACACCCATATAACTGGGGGTCCTCAAGTTGGATAATGTTCTCTGTCACACCGCCAAAGAAATGCTTTAGTAGCTACATAAAAGAATACTATCCACTCAATAAAGCATCACTGGTTTTTCAAAAACTGTGTATGGAAGCCCAATATCATTAAAAAAACGAACGAAAGAGCTGTTAACAAAGTGACAAATAGCTCTACTCCACGGTAAAAACGGCTCTTCTCCATTCCAATACAATTTGAAAATTGAGAAGGGTCACTGGTGAACACTCTAGCACAATATTTGATTGGACGTTTAATATGAGAGATAGTAAAGGTGGTGTTATAATATGATTTCACAGTAGAGGATCAAAACTGTGTAGGTCAAGATTCTCAACACAAACCAAATGCAGAACACAATAAATGAAATACTTGGGAGAAAATGGATGGAGAGATAGAAAACTTCTGAGGGAATATTTTTGTTTGACAAATGTTGGAAAGCCACTTAGTACCTAAAATGAGATCCATAACTGAAGAGTACCTGAATTCGTGCTTGTATCAGAGTGCATATATCAGCATTTCGTCTAGCGTCAAAGAATAGACGGGATAGTAATAGATTCCAACAAAGTGTTCCTTCATCAACGCTAACTTTCTCCTCATCATTGGCATCAGAATTTGCTGTAATATGGCTTTGGTTCGAATGAGTAGACAATGATGACGATCTGCGAACCATTTTTTCAGTTGCCAAACTGCTAGGTACTCTTGATGGCGCAGTTAGCTTGGCCATGCTAGATGCTGACATTGATTCTTGAAATAACTGAGCCCTCTGACCAAACTTTCTGTCCTCACGGGATGATAGTACGGCTGGGCTTATCTTTGAATCATTGTTCCTAGACGCTTTCTTTGCTAGCTTTTTAAGAAAAATCCGAACTTTTGACGACGAATCATCAAACTGGTTATCTCTATTGTCAATATCTACATAAGCCTCTGCAGATGATTTGAGCAATGAGGGGTACCCGGTATTCAAGCATAACAGGTAACTCCTAAAATCTCTGCTCAACGAAACGAGTGAATTCAGATGATCCCTGTCCTCGCATGAAGCCACACGAAGAGCCTTACACCATGATTCCTTCTCCCAACAAGTATCAAGATAAATATAGATGATCTTAGTTCCTTTATATAAAGTTGATGTCTTACTTTCGACTTTAATGGGATACCTCTTTGCCCTGTCATTGAGGTAAATTTAACCGTTACTATGAAGGACTAAACACTAATATTTCCGCCTAAAAAGAGTCTGTAACTCAGATTCCTAGGCATCATGTAAACAGCAATGATTTATCATTTATGTCGATGATGATTCTTATCTCAGCGTTTTTCCATTTGAGTCATCACATACAAAGACGATGCCAGTAAGCAGCTATATAAAGTATGTTAGAGTGTTGTGGCTTGTAGGACACAAAAGTATAACTACGAAGAAAACCAAACAGAAGTAGATATTTCTTCGAAGATAACAGGAAGAGAAAATCTCCATAAAAAAAAGAAACATGAAGAGGAAATCATGAGCAAAGTACTTTAGGAGAAGATCAGTAATAAATGCCGCAGTTTATTCAAACCAAACTGTCATGTGAAGTGCCACTCTAATAACAGCCACAAAACCGCAATGCCCATAGAGCCGATTTAACAACACCCACGGTTTTGGCTACTATATAAAGCATGATCAGAAGTTGTAAAGAGATAATTTATTGTAAGCTTCTAATCTGCTACATCAATTTTTCTGTTTTTATTCATTTTGTATCTGAGTTGTCCAGTACGGACCAGCCTAATTGACATTGGTTTTTACAGGCCCCAACATAAATATTTCGTTATACTAAAATAGGTGGCTTTATAATTTTTTGTTTTATATTGATGAGCTATATGTGAATAGCCATACTCATAGAAACGGAAGAGGTCTCCCTTTTCCTTACCAAGAATGAGGTGCCACTTATAGTGTATCAGTGACTTATAAAGAATATATTGAAAGAGTTAAAGTAAGCCGACATAATGCATCTACCAAGAAATAATGTAGTTCATGCAAGCAGAACACCATGATAGCAAAAAGACACCATGAAGAATTTTAAGATCTTTTACCATTTTTTAGATGATAGGCTTGTAGCAGACACAGCTTCTACTGTGCAACCCTTTAGAAGAATTTGTGTGCAGGATTCACTCGAATCACCGGAAAGACTAAGTACTCCATCAGTGATCTTAGCATATTTTCGGACAGGAGAAACCTCCCAAATTTCCTTTTTCTTCTTTTGTTCTTTTTTAACTTTGTTCATTGTGGTCACTTTTGCAAGTTTTTCAGGCACTAAAACCCAAACAGACCCCTGTTAGATAGAATATAAGTCAATCAAAAGCAATGAATACAACTAGAGGTAATATTTTTTTTACTTTTTATTTACCAGCACATAACCTTAATCATGTTTAGAAACACCGTGAGGGGTGTGTGCATCTAACAGTTGTACTGAACCACTTTAGAAACTTTTTGTTCATTATCTTATACAAATAATAAGTATATCAAGACTTTTCTCTCGCATTCAGATAAAATACTGATTTCTATGTGACCATAGTGAATGATCCTCCGGCTAGCATTTTGCAGCCATGTGAATCACTACTAAGAGAAGAATTTGAGTAGCCCTAAACCTCCAAATCCAAGTAACTTCGGTGTCTGGATAATCCATAAAGACGTAAAGACCTAAGAGGAAACAGTTGTGTAACCCATGAAGAGAACAGTGGAGCATTACAGAAAGACAAACTGCATTATCCATTTATGCTAATTTGTACAAGCATGGTACAATCAGAATTAAAAAGCTGTGAATCCAACTAGAATCACACTCCAGAAGAGCCTTCGGCAACTCCTAAAGTCTATGGACATACACATATAATTATTTTAAACCACATTAAGCTCGAGCTCGGCTCAAAACTCGTGAAAATTAAATGAGCCGAGCTCGAACACATGTTTTCAAAACTCGATAATACTCGGCTCGAACTCGAACTCGTCAAATTTTAAGCGAACCAAGCTTGAGCAACCTAATACGCTACCTCCAAGACTTGCCCACAACATCACCAGACCCTACATTTTAACTGTACTTTTTGACAAGCTGCCTCATTTGGTCAGCTGGACAGTTTTGGGTAGGAAGAGACCGACTTAGTCCGCCCAAGAAGCTGAACTCCGACATACACATAAAAGGACACTCAGACACATTCCAAGTGAAAAAGATTTAATCCTCAAACTGACTCATTTATAAGGAACTAGAACAATGCAACGTGTTGCCTGTACATGACGCACCTCATCCATCAAGCAAAAACACAGTTTCCACTCCAATTTCATTTCTAACCACACCACACAATTTAATTTAATCAATCAAAATAATTAGAAAACAAACCTCCTTCTTGGAAACATAATCAAGCGACTGCCGAACATCTAAATCGCCATTTCCATCCCTACCGGACGACGAAAAAGCCTTCTGAGAACTCTGATTCTTCCGGTTCAGTTTACGGATCAGCAGCAAAACCAAAACAGCTTCCACTGCAAGGATCGCCAGCACTCCAAGCAGAAATCCAAAAACCAACGCGAACGACATCTCACAAGACGGTACATTAGAAAATCTTACACATCAAAATCACAGTCTATCCGCCCAGCAACAAATTTGTCGAATGGAAATTAGGTGAACAGATGGGTGGACGGAGAAGAAACAAATACGACTGCGTATCGTGGAATTGACACATCGGGAGTTTACCTGGAGGGTGCAACAGTCCCACGACACGATTTTTAGAGAAAATAAAATAATAAATTCTTCAACTATTTAATTATGAGGGAAAAGTAGCAAATTACCATACATTTCTATTTATTTATCAGAACTATTAAAATTTTCAAAATGGATGCGAATTATATAATTTTTTTTTCCAAAATCGGTGCGAACTATATAAATTTTTTTTCCAAAATGGGGTAAAACCTATATAATTTAACGGAATTATAAACACCGTTAACGGTGTTTTAACCCGTATTATTGTTTCCTCTTCAACAATTATTATATTAGATTACTAGATTTGTGTGTATGAGTCATTATCATAAGATTTGGGAATACTAAGTTCTTTTTAATTACTCAACGAACATACCTTAATATTCCTTTTTGAATTACTTAACACGGCTTCAATCTAATCCATGACTTGTGCTTGGTTGATCTGGGAATGAAAATGAATTTTCTCTTTTTACAGTTATTAGAATCAAAGGATTATTGTATAATGTGTGAAAGGATTATTTCTCAGTGATTAGAATCGAAAGATTATTGAATAATGTTTTAAAGGATTATTCCTCAGATGAAAATTCATTTTCATATCCAGATCGACCAAAGAAAAGTCATGGAGTAGATGAAGTCGTATAAAGTAATTCAAAAAGGAATATTAAGGTATGTTCGTTGAGTAATTGAAAAGGACTGATTATTCCCAAATCTTATGATAATGACTCATACACAAAACTCTAGTAATCTAATCTAATAATTGTTGAAAAATATAATACGGGGTTATAACACCGTTAACGATGTTTATAATTCCGTTAAATTATATAGGTTTTACCCCATTTTGGAAAAATTTATATATTTCGCACCCATTTTGGAAATTTTAAATAGTTCTGATAAGAAGTTGGAAATGGGTGGTGGTTCGCTACCCCTTTTTGTATTTTTCCCTAATTATTATGTTGAATCTGTATGCTCCTGAAATGACAATCAATGTCGGTTTAATATGTCCATTAAATATCAATTTTAATTAACATCGCTTAATATGCTCTCTATAGAACCTTTCTGAACTGGAATTTTTCTTAGTTGCGATTTTTTCCGTAAGGGTATCTGCACCAAGGATTCATATTTGGTGCCACTAAGCCAAAAATAGTCATTTGAAAACGTCGTAGTTTTGGTAAAAACTACGCCGTTTCATTAATATAACCCCTAAATTGATAACTGAACCATTTTCAAAACTACGCAATTTTGACTCAAAACTACGCAGTTTTGTCTAAAAATGTATAAATCTACATAGTTTCCTCAAATTGTTGTTAATAGGTAAGCTTTGTTGACTCTAATTATGCATTCAATAGAAATAATAGGAAGAGTACATTTGCTTTCTTCTTTACTTGGGCCGGGAATTGCATTTCTTGGAAGTCCCAGTTGCACTCTATCGTCAACTATCTTCAACTGAGGCAGAATATGTGTGGCTGTGACTGAGGGTGCCAAGGAAGCGATTTGGCTTCAAGGATTAACGAGGGAACTTGAAAATAAATCATATGTGCCTATTATTTACATGGATAGTCAAAGTGCCTTATGCATTTGTAAAGACCCTGCTTATCATGAAAGAACCGAACATTTTGATGTTAGGTTGCATTTTATTCGAGATATGATTGAATCTAGATTTTTCATTGTAAAAAAGATATCAAGTGAATGTAATTATGCTAATTTTGAAACAAAGGTTGTCCTACTAACAAGTTTCACTTTTGCAGGGCTGGCCTTTGAAGGACATTGAGCTAAATGGATCAATGATGGATAAAGGGAGATGTGGTTCCAACATTCCACTATTTATTTAACTCGGTAAAATGTTACACAATTGTAGGTCGAGGACATGTTTTAGTTTTGAAGCAGCACGCCTAGCTTATTTAAAGTTTGTAATAGGTAATCCTTAGTTGAGTGTGTCTGAAGTTACTGTTGTTGATTAAAGAATTGAAGCTTATGAAGAATTAGGCCCTGTCTATTGTGATTCTATTTTTTGACTGATAAGTCACTATAAGTTAATATCATTCACTATAAGTTAATATAATTTAAGATTATTTAAGATAAGTCACTATAAGTTAATATCAGTTAAGATAAGTTAAGTTACTATTCACAAAAGATAAACTAAGTTTTACTTTGAACATATCATCATCATCATACCATCATCATCATCATACCATCATCATCATCATCATACCATCATCATCATCATCATACCATCATCATCATCTTCTTCATCATCATCATACCATCATCATCATACCACCATCATCAACATACCATCATCATAATCATAATCATCATACCATCATCATCATCATTATACCATCATCATCATCATACCATCATCATCATCATACCATCATCATCATCATACCAACATCATCATACCACCATCATCATACCATCATACCATCATCATCATCATCATACCATCATCATCATCATCATCATCATTATCATCATACCATCATCATCATCATCATCATCATCATACCACCACCATCATCATCATCATACCATCATCATCATATTACTATTCATCACCATCACCATCATCATATTACTATTCATCACCATCATCACAACCATCATCATCATCATATTACTGTTCATCATAGCATCATCATAGTATTACTATTCATCATACCATCATCATAGTATTACTATTCATCATCATATTACTATTCATCACCATCATCACAACCATCATCATCATCGGTATATTACTATTCATCATCATCATAGTATTACTATTCATCACCATATTACTATTCATCACCATCATCACAACCATCATAATCGGTATATTACTATTCATCATCATAATATTATTATTCATCACCATCATCATCAAAATATTACTATTCATCATCATCATAGTATTACTATTTAGCACAACCATCATCATCATAATATTACTATTCATCGCAATATTCATCATAATATTACTATTCATCAGTTAATATCAGTTAAGATAAGTTAATATCAGTCACTATAAGTTAATATCAGTTAAGATAAGTTAATATCATTCATTATAAGTTAATATCAGTTAATACAAATTAAGTTTCAATCAATATAAGTTCAAATGGACAGCCCCTTAAAGATGATGTCTATATCAGGAGTAGGCCTCGGCACTGGGCCGGGTACGGGTCAGCCCGGCCCGAATTTGTTAGGGTCGGGTGGGTTTTAGTCATATTTAAGTTGTATTTGAATAGTTAATGGGCCGGGTCGGGTATGAATTTAAAAGATTTTTCAACCCTAAGGGCGCCCTTACCCGAGGTCATATTCAGGTCAATCGGGTCGGGTCAAAATTTCCCTTACAAAGCCAGAAGTTTACAAGCTTTTACATCCAAAAAAAATCACAGAATCAGCAAATCATGAGATCTCAAACAAATAACCAGCGACGAACACGCCGATGAGCGCGGTGGAGAACACGGCAGCGCCACTCAATCCGGTGGAAGCGTTGTCGCTATGGGAGCGGGTGGGCTCAGCAGCAAGGACAAATCAGTCAGGAGAATCGGCGACGGGAGTGGCAGTTGATGGGGAGACGGTGAAGGAGTTGCTGCTGACGGAGCTGGAATTGGGGAAGGCGTCGCAGCGACTGGTGCGGGTGAAGAAGCAGAAGGAGTCCCGGTCGCGGTCGGTGATGGTGTAGGCGCTGTGACGGTTGTGGGGGTGTGGCGGTGGGTGAAGCGGTTGGGGATTGAGCATAGGATGATGCGTCGAGGAGGTGAGGAAGAAGATGAGCTTGAAAGGCATTTGGAAAGTGAATGGAGAAGTTTAGTGACGTTTCGGGAATGGAGAATGGAGAGTACAAGTTGGAAAATTTGCTTTTGCTTTTGATTTTGCTTTGTTTAAGGAGTAGGCGGCGTGATGTCTCCTATAGACATATAAGAATAAGATATATGTAATAGACTATGCTTTTGAAAATATGGAGTACGGGTCTGGGTCGGGTCGGGTATCATTTGTGAGATCCTTACCCTGCCTATGGGTCAATCGGGTGGGTCAAATTCGGGTCCATTCCGGGTCTGGATCGGGTTACAGGCAGGGTCAATTTCGGGCCACCATATGGGCTTCTCACCATCCGGGTGAGTTGCCGAGGCCTAATCAGGAGGGCAATTGTAAGGTTTTGATCCATGCATCATGTCCACATTTGCTATCTCTGGTTGGGCCTCGCTGTTGGGCCGGGTTGAATGGCCCACGTCAAGTCCATCATATCCAAATTAGGGCAACAGATGGTGTTATCAAAACGGTGCAGCTGTGAACCTTATACAAAAGCTCATATTCTCGCCTCACCGCTCATTACAATTTTTGAACATAGAGTGAGAAAGTGAGACCAAAAATACAGAGCGCTCTTAGGCCCTGTTCTTTTGCACTTTAATATAGTTTTATTAAGTTCAGTAAAGTTAAATTAAGTTCAATACAATTTAATAAAGTTCAGTACAGTTAAATTAAGTTTAATAAAGTTCAGCACAGGTAAATTAAGTTCAATACAGTTTAATAAAGTTCAGTACAGTTCAATACAATTTAATGAAGTTCAGTACAGTTAAATATACTTAAATTAATTTAAGTTAAAAAATGTAATATAATTTTTTTCAAGTCAATCCAGTTTTTTTATAGTTTCCAACCCTATTATTCAAAATTTTAATTTAATTTTAATTTTTTAAATAATTTTTAGAAAAGCATAAGACATATATGATCTAACGATTTTTCAAGTTTGTGTCCACACCTCTTCGAAAACTATTGCATCCGTTTTAAAATGGAAGTAAACTTTGTTGCACTTGATATGAATTTAAAGAACATGTGGAAATAAACATATGAATACAATATATTTTTTACATGAGAACGTGCAATGACATTCAATAATTTTACATATCATCATCTTTATCCATGTTCATTTCCACTACATCATCTGGATAATCCTCAATAATTTGAAACGCTATCATGTCGCGTACTTGATTCATCTGCTATTTTTGCTGTTGATCAAATAAATTTGAATCTGCTCTTCCCAGCACGATCTCATTAGCTAAAATGGGTATTGGAAAATTATGCATGCGAATGAAGTTGTGCATAGTAAATGTAGCTGTAATTATAACACTTTAGCGCTCATCAAATACTTGAGGCATGACTTTGAGTATCTTCCACGATTTCTTTAAGATGTCAAATTCTCTTTCAATGGTGGTTCGTAAAGATGAGTGTCGATAGTTGAATTTTTCATATACTCCGGTAGGTTGATCACCGTTACGAAACGTTGACATATGATATCAAACTCTATCTTTATAAGGTGCCAGATAACCAATTGTATTTGGATAGCCAGAGTCAACCAAACAATGACAATTTGTCGATGAAAACATAGTGACAATTTTTTATTTCATAATAATTTACCTTAAAATAAGGTAAATACAAGCTGCTGTTCAGTATCTTCGGAGGTACTTCTTCCAAAGATGTATAAGGGCTTCACGCAATTTTTTAGCTGTATAATTTTAAAAAAAAGAGAAAAAAATAAATATATATTTATCAGTTTGAAAAAATGATGAAACTTTTTTGAGCAAGTTAATTAATGAATTATATAATTTTATCTTTTTGAAAAAATGATGACAAATGCACACATATATAAATATACTATACATATATATAATTTTTCAATTTCAGCAAATTAAGTTCAGTAAAGTTAAATTAAATTTGATACAGTAAATTAGTTCAGTACAATTCAGTAAAGTTAAATAATATTCGATATAGTTAAATTAAGTTCAGTATAGTTTAATAAAGTTCAATACAATTTAATTAAGTTCAGTACAGTTTAGTTAAGTTTAGTACAGTTTAATTAAGTTCAGTACAATAAAATTCCAGTTAAATTAAGTTCAAAAGAACAGCACCTTATTCTTCCTTCAAACTTTGTTGTTGTTTTAAGGCGTTAAAGGCAGTCATCACACCAGAGAAGTCAGCTGATTGTTGGCAATCCTCCAGGAGTTATTCCAAACTCGTATGGAGATAGCAGATCCACCAGCCAAGGCGTTGCGATTCAGATTTGCAATAGGGAGTTTCTTAAGCTTTAGTTTTAGGGTTCTTTTACTCCTTAGTAATCTTTGCGTGTTTTAGCATATTAATCTTTTCTTGTATGTATAAGTGCTGCTGCGTCGAATGATACTGTGTAGTCTTTGCCTGAGTTGATAGTGGAATCATTGGGACCAGATCTCCCTGCCAGAGATCTCAAGGAATAGGATCTAGTCCAAACCTTATAAAAGTTATGTGTCACTACTTTCATTTTTATCCTTGAACTGTTTGATGTTTGTGAGAATTCCCAGCGGAAGCGATTGACGCTTTGCTACAGAAAATGATGGAAGTCAGAGTCACGAATGTGGCGGAAACGGCAAGCGAGACTGGGGGAAAAGGTACTCAGCTTAACGCTGCGTATCACTCCCATTTTGTATTTATATCTTTGCATATTACATGCTGATTACAATTAAGTCCCTAATATTTGTAATACTACACAGAGATCCTAATACCCCCCCTCAAGCTTGGCGATGGAGGAAGTTCGTAACGCCAAGCTTGGAAGAGAGCCGAAGGAAAGTGTTAGACGGAAGAGCTTTAGTAAAAAAGTCGGCTGGCTGGAATGCCGATTCAAGAAACTGAGGGGCAGTGAAGTTGGACGAGAAATGTTGTCGGACAAGATGCCAATCTAACTCTATGTGTTTCGTCCGCTCGTGGAACATCGGGTTACGAGCGATATGGTTAGCCGCTTTGTTGTCGCAGTGAAGGGCGATAAGGGTTGAAACTGGAATCTGAAGATCTCGCATAAGGGCGGCGAGCCAGACCAATTCACAACAAGTGTGCGTCATGGCTCGATACTCCAACTCAGCGGATGACCTAGAAACGGTCAATTGTTTGCGGTGCGCCAAGAAATTAAGGAAGGGCTGAGCTTGATACAATACCCAAAAGTGGATTTGCGAGAGACCGGACAAGATGCCCAATCTGCGTCACAAAACCCTTTAAGCTTTAGAACAGCACCAGTTGAATAGAAGAGGCCTTGTCCTGGAGCATTCTCGATATATCAAAGAACCCTAGTAGCAGCTTGGAGATGATCAATGGTGGGAGCTACCAGAAATTAGCCGAGGATATGCACTGAAAAAGAAATGTCAGGCCTTGTCACATTCAGGTAAACAAGCTTGCCCACTAATCTGCGATATTCAGTAGGATGAGTTAATGCGCAGATGTAGATAAGCTAACTTTTGCTTGATGTCCATAGGTGTAGAACTAGGTTTGCAAGAAAATAGTCCTGCTTCAGAGAGTAAATCCATGGCATATTTGCGTTGGTTGATAAATATGCCCTCATTAGATCTTGCAACCTCAATTCCTAGAAAGTATTTTAGTTGACCAAGGTCTTTTATCTGAAAGGCAGAGTGAATGAAAGCTTTAACATCATTGATAAGAGTTGCAAAGGTCCCAGTGATGACAATGTCATCCACATAGACTAGAAGAATGAGAAAATCACCATTGTGAGCATAGGTGAATATGGAGTAATCATAGGAACTTTGTTAGAAAACCATAAGCCAAGAGAGCATCTGTAAATTTGCTAAACCATTGTCAAGATGCTTGCTTAAAACCATAAAGACTTTTGATAAGTTTACAAACCATGCCTTGCTATTTTTCTTGCTTATAAAACCCAGGAGGAATTGCCATATAGACTTCTTCATCTAAGTCATCGTGTAAAAATGCATTGTCCATGTCAAGTTGAAATAAAGGCCAATGTTTAGAGGCCGCAAGAGCTAGGACAGTACGTAACATAGTCATTTTGACCACAGAAGCGAAAGTTTCAGTATAGTCCAAGCCTTCCTCTTGTGTAATCCCTTTGCAACTAAGCGAGCCTTATAGCGTTCAATAGTACCATTTGCATGCCTTTTAATACGAAGAACCCACTTAGATCCCACTGCATTTTTACCAGGAGGAAGTGGTGTAAAAACCCATGTGTTATTGGACTCCAATGCATGCAGTTCCTTTTCCATCGTCGTTTGCCATTGTGGATCCTTGCAAACTTGTGAATAAGATGTGGGTTCAACAATGCTAGTGATCTAGAAAATATACCTCTGATGGTCAGTGGAACATTTAGAATAAGTCACATAGTGATCAATGGGGTATCTAGATATAGTAGATCCACAAACGAAGTCTTTGAGGAGAACAAATGGTTGTGGAACTCTGTTAAATCTTTGTAAATGTGTAGGAACATTTGGCGACTGTTCAGAAGGTATATTAGCATCAAATAAGTCACTGATAGTATCCTGCTGATCAGAGGAATCACTTTGTGCAGGATAAGGCATTTTTAGTGGAAAAATAGTGAGGCAAGATAGGAATCAGATGTGGAACACTGTGGCAGGGGAGGAGCTGAAATAACGGGTAGCCTTTCAAACTTTTCAGCATATGGAAACCTGTGCTCATGAAAAACAACATCCATGCTAACTAGATATGAGTGATTCTTGAGAGAAAATAACTTGTAGCCTTTTTTACCATGTGGATAACCCACAAATATACATGCATCAGCACGTGGATCAAATTTCCTTCTACCAGAAGCAATGGTGGTATCATAACAGAGGCAGCCAAAGACTTTCAAGTTAGCATATGATGGAGGCTGACCAAAGAGCATTTCAAAGGGAGTTCTGCCATCCAACAGATCAGGTGGTAATCTGTTGATCAAGAATGTAGCAGTTAAGATGCAGTCACCCCAAAAAAAAATCAGGTAAGGAAGGATGAAACTTAATTGCTCTTGCTACATTGAGTAAATGTCTGAGTTTCCGTTCTACAACCCCATTTTGTTGAGGGGTGTAGACACATGAAGACTGGTGAATGCATCCCTCATGAGCCAAGAACTCATTTATCTTGTGATTGAAAAATTCACAACCATTATCTGTTTTGAAACACCATATTTTCTTTCCAAATTGAGCGTTAACCATCTGAAAAAATTGCAGGATCATATCAGCAGCATTGTCTTTGGAGACTAGCAGGAAAGTCCAAGTAGCTCTGGAGTAATCATCCACTAAGGTAAGAACATACTTTGCACCAGAAAAGGTACTTGTATTAAAAGGTCCTCATATATCTCCATGTAAAGGATCAAAAATCTGGGATGAAGATGTAGTACTTAAGGGAAATTTCAGTCTTGTTTGTTTTGCTAGGGGAAAAATATCACAACAGAAGTCTCTCTTATTACATGAAACTGATGGAATATGTTTGCTGATAGTTTCAGAGAAAGACTTAGGAGAAACATGTCCAGTGCCAAAGGGCAAATGTATCTTTAGTGTTGAAAATTGCTAAAGTAGTAATATCCTAAGAACATTTGATCTGATATAGGCCTTCCAATAGCTCACCAATCCCCTAGACATTGTGTTTGATTTGGTCCTGGATGTAGCATTTGTTGTCAATGAATTGCACAACACATTTGGAGTTAGTAATCAACTTTCTAATGGAAATAAGGTTGAACTGAAAATCAGGCACAAGAAGTACTTCATGAATAGTTAACTGTTGATTAATATCTGCACTTCCAGTATGAGTAACTAGAGCTTTACTACCATTATGCATAAGAACCTCACAGGGTATTTTCAACAGTTTGACATCATATAATAAGTGCATATGCGGAGTTACGTGATCTGTGGCACCACTGTCCAATACCCAAGTGTTATGATCAGTTTTTGTTGTTGTAAGGCAAGTAATATCTGCCATGTGAAACTAGCTATCATCTCCTTTGTCTGAATTTGTGAACAGGCTTAGGAGTTTAGTCAGCTGCTCCTGAACTTGAGACATTTGATTAGCTGAAGAATGAGTGTCAAATCATGCAGGTAGTGCTCTGTCAACACTGTTAACAATAGGTAGATTATCAGTGGAAACATTACCTGCATCGACGCCGAGCGCTCTACTCATCGACGTCTTCTATGGAATGTAATTATCGGAGTTGATCAACTTCACCGTTACCAGAGATGCGCTGATGTTCTTGTTGTTGCCAACGAAGAGTGGATCATCGGCCGGATTGAAGAATTCCAATCCAAGAACTACAATCGTCGCAGGAGGCACAGAAGGCATAGTGACCAGAGGAACTGCAGAATCGGATGAAGTCGCCATGGATTCCGGTAAAACTGAAACTCAAAAAAAATAAATTTGCAAAATTCGAAATTGGTTGATTAGAACTTTGAAATCAATCGTCGATCGTCAGAATCGCCTGCTCTGATACCATGAGAATCCCAGCGGAAGCGATTGACGCTTTGCCGAAGAAAACGATGGAAGTCGGAGTCCCGAATGTGGCGGAGATGGCGAGCGAGACTGGTGGAAAAGGTACTCAGCTTAACGATGTGTATCACTCCCATTTTGTATTTATATCTTTGCATATTACATGCTTATTACAATTAAGTCCCTAATATTTGTAATACTACACAGAAATCCTAATAGTTTGCTTGACTCAACACGAAATGACCCAAATTGATCTAAAATCAATTAACAGTCTGTAAAAATATGCACAGTGTAAATGAAATATTGCGAGAATTTGTGTAGCGGTCGGTGTAATTCTCCCTCTCATTTTTTATAGATAGAATGAACATTTAAACAAAAGTTACTTATCCAACCTGTCAACAGGGTTCGGTTCTGGTGAGAAGTCATATATTGGCGATAAATGAGAAATTAATTCAAATCTAAATTCAAATCACGCTAATCAGTTGATTGATTTATGAATTAGGGATAGTTTATTCCAATTAATATTCCTAAAAATCCAGTCACAAATCCACGACCTAATCGTTCGAACATGCAACTGAGAAAAAGCCTCGCGACTCTATTGCGATCTATTGACGAGCGACGGCGATGGACGACAAATTGAAGCAGAAGAAGTCTCCAAGAAGGACAGTGAATCAACAATACGGTATGTTCGCATCAGCTATGAACTTACTCGTCTGTTTATTATGGTTACGAAGTTGCTCAGGTCATAGTCTGTCGTAGATCTCACTGCATATATATTTTCTATTATTCGTAATTTCTTACGCATCATTTGTTTTCGATGATTTGTAGTATGGTATACATAATTCGTAGTACATATGAGAGAGCAGTTCGTACCATGTATTTGTAAGAATTCGTAGTACTATGCATAATTCGTAGTGCAAATGATCGCATAGGTGGGAGGATTAGGAAGGAAAATTTTGGCGGTGTGTCAGTGGAGCTCGGTGCCGGTTGGATTAGGAAGGAAGATTGACTATGCGTGATTGGGCTCGCTGGTAGTAAACAAAAAATTTGGTCTTCAGGTCCTGAAAAGGTTGACACATGCTTTAATAGTGAGTGGGTGCGCTTTGACATTAGGGGGTTGGATTTGGATTTGAAATTAAATAAAGATACATGTGCTGTTAAAAGTTTATATACATTATTATTCGGTAATCACATGTCACATAATTTTCCATAGTTTTCTTTTTTTCATATTCAATGTCTATATGTGCCTTCTATTGTTGTTTCTTATACTCAGTAAGTGTAATGCTACTGTTATTTGCAGTTTAAATAAGCAATCGCTTGTGTTCTCCAAATCACGTCATAGTTTATCTTTTCTCTATTAGTATGCGCGTGATAAGTCAAATTCTTGACTATCATTCCTCTACTTTTACTAGGTGTTTTGATTCGTTTCCGACATTATTATGTTGCCATTTGACCCATTTATTGATGATCTAGGTAATAAACTGCTCGTACGACTTGGGAAGATCAAGCCTTATCAAATATCTCAGTAATATCTCAGTTTTGGCTAGAAAATGAGGAATTTTTCACAAAATCTCCACGACCTGCTCGAGTCCCGTGGCACCCGCCCGGATCTTCCTTGCAGAGTGCTCGGATGAAGTCATCACCCGGCGGGTCCCAGCTTCACTTCTCGCCAAATGACTCAGCGCCCGGCCGGTTCCCCCAGCACCCGGTCGGGTCTCCCCAGCTGCACGTCCGGATAGGCTCACGCTCGACCGAGTCCATGCTCGCCCGCCCGGGTCCCCCGGCCTTCATTCCTCAACTCAGCCCCAGCGCCCAGCCGGTTCTCTCAACACCCGACCGGGTCTCCGCTTCACCCTGCTCGGCTGAACCTCAACGCCCGGTCGGTTCTCTCAACACCCGACCGGGTTTCCCCTGAAAGTTTGGACTTTTACTAGTTGGATATAAATAGAAACTTTGGCTTTGGGCACAAGTATCGAAAAAACTGCCGAGAGTTTTAGAGAGGGTTTTGAAGAGCACAAGGATTTTGGTCATCGACTAAGTTTGGAGTAATCTAAGATAGAAGGGAGATTTTCATCTTACTTTCTTCATCTTGTTTGTTCTTTTTTCGTCATCTTTGTAAGAATTACCTTTGATCATCAATGAATATGATTTGTGAGTAGTCCTTTTTGTTTCTAGGGTTCTATGAACCTCCTTGGTGTGTAATACCCTCCCATCTATTGATAATATGCATGAATAAAGATTTTGTATGGTTGTAAATCTACTTGTATGACATGTTAACTATATGCCCACCAAGTGTTTGAGAAAATGCCTAAGTGGTCTATAATTATGAACTTGAAGTTGAATATTCTAGCGAATGAGACTTAGAGTTATAGGATGAAGTAGATTCACCTTTGTTGAGTGATGATCACTAGTGTGACTCATCTTGGCATTGAGATAGGCTTGAGCTTAAACCGCTCATTGGTTACCGATTATTCAACTAGCGTTGATATCGAGAACCTTGAGTAGGACGTGAGCCAACAACATCTAGCGATTGAAGCCCACGTGCGAGGTGCCTCTCCCTTAAATCAAAGAAGTAATCTAGGGATGGAATTTGATTTAATAGTCGCACGCCTTAATCTAACCATTGCATTTGCTTGTTCTTGCATAAAATTGAGCTTATAGAGAGTCTAGTACATCAAGGAGGGACGTAGTACCCTAGGAGCGCCTTTTTAAACCCTTGAAAACAACCTTTCTACTTTCATTGTTTCGCTTAACGTTTGACAATCAACAATTTGAACCCCCATTCAAGAAATAGACTCATTTAGTGAAATTGAATAGTGACCTTAGGTTTACAATTGCTCCTTGGACGACCCGGTATTTACCGGTCATTACAAATTGTTTTTGACTACACTATATTTCAACTGTCAGCGCGCTTGTGTTCTCTGTTAGTTTATCTTTTTTATAGTCTGAGTCTCTCTTAACTTCCCTATTGTTGCACTGTAGATTGAAGCCAAGCTCACTGATGGTGGTGATCTTCATAGTCAAGATAAAGTGCGCATTGATCAAGATTTGAAATCATTCTTGAAGCCTGTGCGTGAAAAACATAGGGCAATTCTTCTCACACCCCCCACACCCCCACACCCCCCAATGGGTCCCACAATCATTTCCCATTATACCCCCCACACCCCTCCCCCACCAAATATATCATATTTAAAAATATAATTATTAATTTAAAATTATTTAGAAATTAATATTAATATATATATTATAATTAATGAGATATTATTGTTAATTCAAAACAATTTATAAATTAAATATATAACACATATTTTTTAAATATGATTACATTTTTAAATATGAATACAATGTATTTATATTATTAAAAATTTATACATAAATGAATAGTATAATTTGCTTTTGCCAGGGAATCTAATCAGTGAGTTGTCTATTTATTGTTTCGTAATGTATTATCAAATATGTTATTACTACATTTTATTAAAAGTTAATACATAAATGAATAGTATAATTTGCTTTTTCCAGAGAATCTAGTCAGTGAGTTGTCTATTTCTTGTTTCGTAATATAATACATAAATTATGAATCTAGTCAGTGAGTTGTCTATTTTGTGTTACGTAATGTATCAGTGAGTTGTCTATCGTAATGTATTGTCAAATCTAGTTGTCTGTACATCAATGAATAGTATAATTTGCTTTTGAAAGAGAATCTAGTCATTGAGTTGTCTATTTTGTGTTTCGTAATGTATCAATGAGTTATCTATCGTAATGTATTGTCAAATCTAGTTGTCTATGCATAAATGAATAGTGTAATTTGCTTTTGAAATAGAATCTAGTCAGTGAGTTGTCTAATGTCTAATTTTTGTTTCGTAATGTATTGTCAAATCTACTTTTGTCCACTAACTTTTCGGAACACAAAATTTTTAAACGTAAATAATTAGTCTATATAATGGATAAACTTAGGAGTAGCAAGTTACTCACTCACACTTCTTTTAGACTACCATATCTCTCTATCATGGAAAATGATCATTTTGCGGGATTTTCAAATAACTGGTCATACGGGAGTGAGGAAAGTATATCCAACAAGAATCGGGATTATACATCCGAATTCATCACAAACCAGGTTAGTATCATTATTGTATGCTTATTTAATATTTAATTTTGAAAGAATTTTTTTATAAAAGTAGCAAATTTCATCATAAATGTTCATCATTTGTGTAGATATTTGAAAATAGAGAAGATATGCTAAATTGGGCGAAGAGGGTTGGTTTAGAAAATGGCATTGTAGTGGTGATTAAAAATTCTGCAAAAAAAATAGGTGGTAAGATGCCGAAGTGTATTCTTGCTTGTGAAAGAGGAGGGAAGTACAAACCTCCATTTCTAGTTGAAGAGACTTCCCAAATAAGAAATACCGGAACCAAAAAATGTGAGTGTCCATTTGAGCTAAGAGGTCGACCAATACCTCCAGAAGGTGTCATGTGGGGTTTGAGGGTAATATGTGGTATTCACAACCATAAGGCAGCTGAGTTCATGGATGGCCACGAGTACCCGTCTAGGTTAAAACCAATGGAGAAACAACTTGTGCTGGACATGGCCAATAGTACTGCACCTCGTGAGATTCTTAGTATTCTGAAACAAAAAGATTCGTCAAACAGTACAGGGATAAAAAGCCTTTACAATATAATTTGCACAAATAAATCTGCAAAACGGGGTGGTCTAACTCAGGTTCAATATGTATTGGAGCAACTAATCAAAAAAGAATACCTACATGATTATTGCACAAATCCAGATACAAATGAAATTACTGACATCCTTTGGGTCCATCCAAAAAGTCTAGCCCTTGCTGTCAATTTTCATCTGTTTTGATTATTGATGCCACATATAAGACTAATGAGTATCGCTCGCCACTACTGGAGGTTGTGGGTATACGTCCACAATGCGAACTTACTCGCTTATGTTCACATATCTTAGTCATGAGAGGGTAGAAAATCTGACATGGACATTAAGCATTTTGAAGAGACTGATGGTTGAAAAAGGGGCGACACTGCCATCTGTATTTGTTTCGGATCGAGATTTGGCTCTTATAATTGCCATTGGAACATGTATTCCTTTATCGCATCACATCCTTTGCATTTGGCACATAAACCAGTGTGTACTGAAGAAATGTAGACCCTTGCTTGGTCTGGAGTGGAACCAATTTTTTTCGTCATGGCACTCCCTCATAAATTCATCGACGGAGTGGTCTTATAACCAAAAGTGGAAAGTAATGTGCGAGGAGTATCAACGATTTCAGCGCGCCCTAAAATACCTATGGGAGACATGGTTGCAACCTCATCGAGAACAGTTTGTGTCAGCATGGATTGACGCATCTATGCACCTTGGAAGTAATTCAAGCCAAAGGTAAAAATAAATTATTATTTTGAATGTTATTTTTATTTTATTGTAAACATTATAGTATATGTGATTGATAAAGAATAATATATATTTCAGAGCGGAAGGGGCACATGCGAGATTGAAAATGTATTTGGGAGATACTATGTCGTCCCTAGATACATCATTTGATAAAATACACAAGATGTTGACAAATCAATTCGGAGATATTTAAAAGTCATTTGAGAGATCTCTCCACATTCCGCGCCATGCACATTTACATGACAATATTTTCAATGAAGTGAAGTGTCAAATTTGGCTAGAGGCAATGGAAATTATTTCTGCCGAGCTGAAATGTGTTGATGATACGTCATACCAATCAGTGGGCAACTGCAGCTGTACAATTAGAAAAATATATAGACTGCCGTGCAAGCACGATCTTGCACATTATCGTCACTTTTCTATTCCAATTCCTATAATAAGTATCCATGCTCATTGGAGGAGGTTATCAATGCACGTATATGACCAACCTAATGAGGAATCACGGCGAAATAGGACATCTCACATTGTTGACATATTAGATAAGATGAATCCAAAAATGTGGGACCATATGATAGATCGGTTTCTTGATATGGCAGATCCATCTCAAAGCACAGTTCGAGTCCCTTCGTACAATATAGAGCGTAAAGGTCGACCTAGTGACAAAGACGAGCGAATCAGACGCCGCATGCCTTCTTTTGTGGATATATCCACTTCAGGATCTGGGGTCTATCAGAAAAATATAACATCTCCAAAGAGAGGCCGACATAAGAAGGGATCTGGGGTTCGTAGTACTACATCAACCAATGACCACTCTAGAGTTCCGAGTACATATGATATCTACATTTATCAATTACCTGTGGTTATGCATCACTATATTTCTGACATTGTTGATGTTGCACCAGATGGTCATTGTGGATTTAGGGCGATAGCTGCACTAATCGGATTGGGTGAAGAGGGTTGGATGCAAGTACGATCGGATCTTATTGATGAGATTCAGCAAAATAAGGCTCAATATGATATCATTTTTCCAGATAACAGTACATCAGACAATCTACTAATTTTGCTAAATTATTTTGAGAAACCGGCACCTGAGAGGCATTGGATGGAGTCTATGACTTTGGGAATTGTCATAGCATCAAGGTACAACATTGTACTTCATACATTTGGTAGAACTAATTGGAGTTGTTTTACCCATTTGCCATTAAGATCCCCTCCGGTTAAAGACAACGAGCGTATGGAAATAGCTATCGGACACGTTGGCAATCACTTCGTGCAACTTTTTCTACACCCTTATCATCCGGTGCCACCTGTACCAACGTGGTGGTGGGATCATTCATCGTACGAAGCTAAAGGATGGGCATCTTCATATAAGATACGTGCTGATTTATGGCGCGAAATCACAAGCACGGGGCCTCCAGGAGCACAATTTGGAGGAAATATTGATAGATATGTCTACTTTTTTATGTATTTATTTTTAGTATTGTTGCATGTTTTTTAAATTCAAATTAATGTTGGGCTACCCAATCAATTATTATTCGCCCTAAATAAAATGAAACTATTTTCTAAATATAAATCATAAATAAAATTATAAAATATTTTCTGATTACTAATAATAAATAAATATGGTACAAATAATTTATAATATTAATTATCATTTAATTGAATATGGCATATGAATGTAATTAAATAAAAAGGGGAGGGCATTTGAGTCATTTTGCAGGGGCTTTTCTGTCGCCGGGGTGCGAACAGCAACTCCCAAAACATATCCAGTTTGAGCAAGAACTGAAAACCAAGTAAACCTCTACGGCCCTGCTACATGCAACCAGAGCCAGGCAATGAAAGTTATCATCAATAATTTCTACTGTGCACTCATTTGATTTGTTATAGAGGTGTATTCCTTTTCATGCACCTCACATTTTGAAATATAGAAATTACATTCAAGATATTGTCTATGTGCACCTCACTACAAATTGTACTGGTTATCCTAAGAATATTATTTACTTTGGTATTTTCATTCCAATAAAAAAGTTGTTATTTCTTCATAGTATTACTTCTTAATTGGCAGTCTTGTAATTCACCTTAAAAGACTACAAATTATATTAACTGGACTACGAATTATGTGAACAAGACTACGCATACTATGACCTAGACTATGAATTTTAACTATAAAGCTACGCATTATAAAAAATGAGTAAATGATAGATTACGAATTCTAACTATAAAGCTACGCATAATATGAACTAAACTATAAAGCTTGACTACGAATTTTACCTAGACTACATATTTTAACTAGACTATAAAGCTGGATTACGAATTTTAACTAGACAACAAATTTTAACTATAAAGCTATGTAAAATATGAGCTAGACTACAAATTTTAACTATAAAGCTACGCATAATATGAACTAGACTACAAATTTTAACTAGAAAGCTGCGCATTATTAAAAAAAAGGTAAATGATATGCTACGAATTTTAAATGATAGATTACAAATTTTAAATGATAGATTACGAATTTTAATTAAAATGCTACGTAATTTAGATTGTAAATTACAAATGTTGCGCATTACAAATGCTATGAATTTTAAATCTCTTCAAATTATTACAATAGGCACTGATTCAATAGCTTCCTTTTTGGCCGGTGGAGTTCCATATCTGTTGGGATCATTCTCAGCTAAATGCTGCAGCAGCATATCCAAGCTAGGACCAAAGAAGTAATCGCCAATGGAGCCTGAAGGAGGAGGAGCTTCACCATCACCTTCAGAGTTATTGGAGCCTTGAACGATGATTGTATGATTGTATGGATTGATCGAATCACATGCTCTCTTCTTTCTCCTTCTCCTTCCCTTTCCCTCTCCCTATTCCCGTCATTCGAGTTATCAGATTCAGCAGCCATATGGTTTCTAATTCCCTGCAGCATGTCAAGAATGGCTGCTGCACTCCTCCTCCTTTGATCATTCATCTAATTCTCTCCATCCCTTTGATCCTCCCCAACTCTTTCCTCTTGGCTTCCGTCACGGGGCACAAGTTGCACCCTGACAGCCCTACGACCTGGTCTAACACCGCTCATCATTCCAAGCATCAACAGAACCCATAAAGACATAGCGGGCTCAGACGTTGTTGCCTCGTCATTGAATCCTCGGTTCACATCTCTATCATTGCTAGCATCCTGCATCCACCTCCTCAATGAAGCCACTTTGACAAGTTGGACACTTGACATCAACCTCCACAACAGGGCTCACCACCTGAGAGCACACATGGAACCAATACCTCGTTCCAGCCGCTTCATCCATCTCAATCCGTCACAAACCACAACACTCAAGGATTAAAAACTGATGTAGACCGAGTGGCACAGGCATATTTGGAGCGGTTTGATAGTAAATCCGGTTCCGGCGCAATTTGACAGTTTTTTGAGTTTTCGAGTTCCCGATGTCCGATTTTGGGCCATAACACCTTATTTTGAGTGGAACGACGAGACGATCCGAAATCACGAGCTTCGCTCGAGTAGTATGCCGTTTTTGGGCCATCCGAGCTCGTTTACTATTTTATTTTGAATTTTTAGTAATTTCCGATAATTTCCGATTTTTCCGTTTTTAGTAATTTTCAATTTTAGCAAGTTAGGGTTTCCGTTTTGCACTATTTAAATAGTTCGTAGGCTGTGAGAACGGCAGTTTTGGTTTTTTATCAATAATATTCGAGAGTTTTTCTCCAATTCATTATTCACGATGTAGCCGCTGCATCATCTGGTATCAGCTTCCAGTTGATCCTGTGTTCAATGGCACCTGGTGGCAGAGGCCGAGGGAGAGGGAGAGGTGCTGCTGAACTATCAGAAGATGAACAGCTACGCCTAGATAATGCAGATCTGAGGCGCCAGGTCGAGGCTTTGACCATGCAATTGGCGGGAAGGAACAACGAATTCCTGGCAGAAGATGTTGATTCCATGGACGGCAATCCTTTTGGTGGGGATCAGCCAGTGATGCGAGGTCAACGGTGGGAGCAAGGTCTTCGGGTGGATATCCCTCAATTTGATGGTAGTCTGACCGCCGAAGATTTTATCGATTGGCTTTCTCAGGTGGAGGAGGTCCTGGAGTTCAAGTCCGTCCCAGATGATCGCCGTGTTTCTTTGGTCACGATTCACTTGAAGGGTCGCGCCCAGGCTTGGTGGCAGCAGTTGAAGCGGACTCGTGCTCGTTCTGGAAAGGCTAAGATTGCATCGTGGGATAAATTCAAGAGGCATATCCGGACGGCTTTCTTACCCTACAATTATGACCGGGAATTGTACACTCGTTTTCAGAATCTCCGACAAGGGGCTCGTTCTGTTGACGACTACACCACAGAGTTTTACCAGATGTTGGCCCGTAATGATGTGACGGAATCACCATTTCAGTTAGTGTCTCGCTATATCGGTGGGTTGAGGTTGCAGCTGCAGGAAGTGTTGAAATTGTTCGATCCATTGACAGTGGCTGAGGCTCACCAGCGCGCTCAACAGGCGGAGAAACAGCTGGCCATAAGTGTGTTTGGCGGTGCTCCCAGGGCCGTGGGTTCCTCGGGTGGTGCTTCTTCTGCCCCCCGTCCAGCGTGCATCTACGGTTCCACTTCCTCCCGCTCGTGGTGCTACCGGTCCATCCCAACCGAGGCCCTTGCGTTGTTTTGGTTGTGGGGAGGTCGGACACCGCATGGCTGAGTGCTTGAGTGCCTTGAAAGGGACTCGCGGTCTGTTAATCCAAGATGACGCGGGTGATGTATCCTTTGTCCCGGATGGGCCTCCAATTTTTGATTCGTACGGTGGTGATGACGAGGAGGTTCCTGAGGAAGTCGTGCCTGGTGATATTGGTCCTGCCCTGGTGGTGCAACGCACCTTCCTTGCCCCCCGGGCTGCTGATGATACGGAGTGGCTGCGCAGCAACTTGTTCCAGTCCTCTTGTACGATTGGGGGAAAGGTGTGCACGTTCATCATTGATGCGGGTAGCTGCGAGAATGTGATCTCTGATTCGGCTATCTCGAAGTTGTCCCTCTCACCCGAACCGCACCCAAAGCCGTATAAGCTTGCATGGCTGAGTAAAGGTACTGACATAACGGTTTCAAAGCGTGTTTTGGTTTCCTTTTCTATTGGACCAACTTACTGTGATGACATTTATTGTGATGTGGTTCCCATGGATGCGTGCCACATGTTGCTGGGCCGCCCGTGGCAATATGACCGGTCAGTTACTCACGATGGTCGGACTAACACGTACTCCTTCTTGTTTCAGGGAAAGAAGATTGTCCTGGTTCCTGCAAAGCCCACAGCTCAGCCGGCTCCCTCCACTAAGTTGCTGACCCGTGCCCCTTTTCAGGCTGCCATGGAGGAATCTGGGGTGGTAATTTTGCTATTTTGTGACCCTGTTTGTACTACGACCCCTTCTGCTGTTCCTGGTATTGTGCAATCTTTGTTGCAGGATTTTTCAGATGTGTTTCCTGAGGACTTACCTGTTGAACTGCCCCCTCTCCGTGACATTCAGCACCAGATTGATTTGGTTCCCGGCGCTGCTCTACCGAATCGTCCCCATTACCGTATGAGCCCTAAAGAACATGAGGAGCTTCGGCGTCAAGTGGAAGTCCTGCTGGCCAAAGGGCACATTAGGGAGAGCTTGAGTCCCTGTGCTGTTCCTGCTCTCCTCACTCCTAAGAAGGACGGCACGTGGCGTATGTGTGTGGACAGTAGGGCGATTAATAAGATCACAGTGCGTTACAGATTTTCCATTCCCCGTCTTGATGATCTACTTGATCAGTTGCATGGTGCCTCCGTGTTTAGCAAGTTAGATTTGAAGAGTGGCTATCACCAGATCCGTATCCGTCCTGGAGATGAATGGAAGACCGCTTTTAAGACTCGTGAAGGACTCTATGAGTGGCTGGTGATGCCGTTTGGGCTTTCTAACGCCACGAGTACATTCATGCGTGTGATGAACCAGGCCCTCCGTCCGTTTATTGGCAGGTTTGTGGTAGTATATTTTGATGACATTCTGATCTACAGTTCTTCCCCCGAGGAACATCTGACTCACCTGAGAGAGGTGTTGACTGTCCTGCGTCGCGACAAATTCTATGGTGTCGCATCCAAGTGTACTTTTATGGCTGATTCTGTGCACTTCCTTGGGTATGTGGTCTCTTCTGTGGGGCTTCGGGCTGACCCTAGTAAGATTACGTCCATTGAGCAGTGGCCCCGTCCTTCCTCCATCACTGAGGTGCGTAGTTTTCACGGGCTGGCATCTTTCTATCGACGTTTTATTCCCCATTTCAGCGGTCTCATGGCTCCTATCACGGACTGCATGAGGGGCTCCAAATTTCAGTGGACCGAGGACGCAGAGGCTGCCTTTTGTGATATTAAGCGCCGCCTTACTTCTGCCCCCGTCTTGATTCTGCCAGACTTCACGCAGCCCTTCGAGCTCCATTGTGATGCATCCAAGACGGGTATAGGTGCTGTTTTGAGCCAGTCAGGCCGTCCAGTTGCTTTCTTCAGTGAGAAACTCTCAGGTGTGAAACTCTCAGGTGTGAAACTTCGGTTCAGTGCATATGATGTTGAGTTTTATGCTGTTGTTCAGGCCGTGAAGCATTGGCGCCATTACCTATTCCAGCGTGAGTTTGTGCTTTACACAGATCATGATTTCCTTAAGCACTTGGGGAGTCAAGATAAGGTGTCTCATCGCCATGCCTCGTGGAGTTCTTATCTTCAGCAGTTCACATTTGTGATTAAGCATAAGGCTGGTACTTCTAACCGTGTGGCAGATGCCTTGAGTCGTCGTCACAGCCTGTTATCTGAGATGCGGGTCCATGTGCCAGGTTTTGAGTCTTTCTCCAGTCTTTATGCATCCGACCCTTTTTCACTGATTCTGGATAGGATTCAGCAGGGCGAGGCTACTGATTTTATTGTTGATGATGGTTTCATCTTCCGGGGCCTTCAGCTATGCATTCCTGAGTGCAGCCTTCGCCTACATTTGATTCAGGAGCTCCATTCTGAGGGTCATGTGGGGCGTGATCGCACTTTTCAGTTACTTGCTGCATCTTATTACTGGCCATCCATGCGTAAAGAGGTGGGCAGCTTTGTGATGCGTTGTCGTGTGTGCCAGATGGCCAAAGGGGCTTCCACTAACGCCGGTCTTTATATGCCCCTCCCGATCCCGACCCAGCCGTGGTCTGATATTAGCATGGACTTTGTCCTTGGTCTTCCTCGTACTCAGCGGGGCTGTGATTCTATCTATGTGGTGGTTGACCGTTTCTCGAAGATGGTCCATTTCATTCCGTGTAAGAGGACTGCAGATGCTGTTCTTGTTGCCCAGTTATTCTTCAAGGAGATATATCACCTTCATGGGCTACCTTCTGCCATCGTCTCAGACCGTGACACCCGTTTTGTGAGCCATTTCTGGTGCAGTTTGTGGCGTATGGTGAACACTCGCCTGAACTTCAGCACGGCCTACCACCCTCAAACCGATGGGCAGACTGAGGTTGTGAACCGTTCTCTGGGCGCTTTGCTACGCAGTTTGGTTGGTGATCACCCAAAGTCCTGGGATTTGAAGTTGCCTCAAGCTGAATTTGCTCACAACCATGCGGTGAACCGCAGCACTGGCCTTAGCCCTTTCCTTGTTGTGTACGGGATTGCCCCGAGGGGTCCTTTGGATTTGTTGGCTTTGCCAAGTAAAGTCCGTCCTCATGGCACTGCGGAGGAGTTCATTGAGCAGCTGACCCGCACCCACCAGCGTGCTCACGATCAGCTTGTTGCGAGCACAGCCAAATATAAGGCGCAGGCCGATGTGAAACGGCGTTCCGTGGAATATGAGGTGGGTGACTTTGTGTGGGCTATCCTGACTAAGGATCGATACCCGACTCGTGAATACAGTAAGCTGACTGCGCGCAAGATTGGTCCCGTGGAGGTTGTTGAGAAGATAAATGCTAATGCGTACCATCTTCGCCTACCGAGCCATGTTCACACATCTGACGTGTTTAATGTGAAGCATCTCATTCCCTATGTGGGGGACAACTCTGATGAAGACGCCGCTTCTGATTCGAGGCCGAATCTCCTCTGCGCAGGAGAGGATGATGTAGACCGAGTGGCACAGGCATATTTGGAGCGGTTTGACAGTAAATCCGGTTCCGGCGCAATTTGACAGTTTTTTGAGTTTTCGAGTTCCCGATGTTCGATTTTGGGCCATAACACCTTATTTTGAGCGGAACGACGAGACGATCCGAAATCACAAGCTTCGCTCGTGTAGTATGACGTTTTTGGGCCATCCGAGCTCGTTTACTATTTTATTTTGAATTTTTAGTAATTTCCGATAATTTCCGATTTTTCCGTTTTTAGTAATTTTCAATTTTAGCAAGTTAGGGTTTCCGTTTTGCACTATGTAAACAGTTCGTAGGTTGTGAGAACGGAAGTTTTGGGTTTTTATCAATAATATTCGAGAGTTTTTCTCCAATTCATTATTCACGCTGTAGCCGCTGCATCAAAAACACTACAAAAATTTTGTAAAGCAAGAAAGCTAACACCTATTACCAACCGCAACCTGCAACAATCTAGGGTTCGTATCGACCGCTAAACCCTACCTTAACATATACACAAAAAGTCGACATCTTTATAGCCCGGATAATTGACCAATCTTCGAATTTGGACAAACAATTTTAACCCTACTAGCATCGAGAAAATCACGACAACAAATTCACGCCGGCACGCATCCATCAATCTGATTTTCGTAATCGACCGCCTCACGCTCAGATATCTCAGCGTTCTTCTTTTCACTGCGCAATAAGCTCCAGGTGGTATTGGCAATGACGACTAGTACGAAGAGGAAGATGGCTAGTCCGCGGCTCTGAGAGTGTCCCGCCATATTTTCTATTCCCATTATACCCTTTAAATCCTAATTAATACTTAATTATATATGAAATATCTTCTTAAATTAGAACCGTAAGATCTTGAAACCAACGGTTCTAATTAATTTTCATTTCTCATAAATTAAGTTACTTCTCATATGATCTTAATCCATTGTCAACATATCGTTAAAAGGGTATGTATTCTCTCAGACTAGAGCAAGCTGTATACATTACTCAAAATTCAAAGCTCAAACACACCCAATAATTCATTGCTGGGCACAGACTCTTTATCCTGACAAGAAAATCAATGTAGTTTCGTGCTCATAATAAACTCACAACATCCTCCCTCTTTAAGGATGTTATACTGAACTTGGTGTTAAATGCTCTGCCCATTCTGTTCATTCATTCAAGTCCCCCAATCTTGTCCCTTTTGCCCTTGTCAAAAGATAAAGTTGACCAACATCAACATTAAACCCATCAACCTCTCAACAGAAGATCATTCAAGAGTACGTGTCATCGGAGGTGTTTCTTCATTTATCTCGTCTCATGTTCAAACTACATTTATCGGCAAACAGCCAATAGAGTGGTGGTCTAATGATGTGAATACCTGAAAGAACCTATAAAGTTAAGGGTTCGAGCTCCACTGTGACATATGTACGGTATGAGGGTTGTCCAGTATATTTACTGGCAAACTGGGTGTGTAGGTGAAAAAAAAACATCTTCAATTGGATATTCTAGAAAAAATGAATATGATTGTTACTATGGTAGAAGGCAGTCTTGTTAATTTTGTGAAGATATAATCTTAAGTATATCTAACTTGTGGTGTTAAGAATGGAAAGTGGATTAGGCTAAGTCGGGATTCGCAATGAAGTTCTTCAAGGAGGGGGACTTAGTGTGGCCATGATCAGGAGCAACAGTGTGATTCTGGCTGCTGTTCTTGTGCTGCAATCTTCTCCTGGCAATGTATGATCTGACCCAAGGAGTAACGTCTTCGTTTATCTTGATCATGATGAAGAAAATGATGCGGTAGATGATGATCATGGCGAACAAAACACTTAAATCTATCCATTTTGACCTGTGTACATTGATTTGGAAGACGTTTTCGAGTATGTACTCCCCTGGAATCTTGAACTGATCCGGCGGTTGGCTGTCGAATACCAAGCCCTTCAGGTCATTTTGGTACTGTCCCTGCAAACAGACGCCGATCCAAATAATAATTATTGTGTGAAAAATAATTGCTTCCGAATGAAATAGTTGAATGATTGTACTTGGTAAATTTATTGAAGAGAAAAAGACCTAAAAGGTAAATTTTATTGAATGATATGTTTCGCGACACGGGGAAGGGGAATGTGAAGTTCAGTATCGAGAGAATCCATACCTGAAGAGCCCAGAAGTGAAAACTGATGTAAGACATCGGATATCTCCAGAATATCTTTGGGATGTCATTGGGGAGTCTGAAGAAGCCAGAAACCAGCATGAATATTCCCTGAAAAAATCGAGGCCCAAAAAAATCTGATGAACTAAAAATCCACTAGGAGAAAATGTACAAGACACTAATATTAAAATCTTAGGAGTTCATTTACCTGAATGCCAGCACCGATGATGATACCCATGAGGAAATTAGGCACGACACTAGCTATGGCCATCATGAGGCTCTCAACAACAGTAACGCTAGCGTAAAGGCACAAAACAAAGAAAGCGTAGTGTGCAAAGCCAGGATGCAGTTTGACCATGAAGTAACAAACTGTCCCGGATAAGAAAGTGATCATGATCAAAAATGGCATTGCAGACAGTGTGTTGCTGACAACAAATGCTGTCACGCCGTAGTGCCCATTCAGCCGCTCCCTCTGAAAAACCTGGCATAAAAGGAAAAATTATAAGCATCATATTACAGTTTTTTTTTCAGGGTGTAGGAATTTAGCAGCAGTACCTTCATATCCTCTACGAAAGATGGAAACCCTCCGATAGACATGAATGTCACAAATCCAAACACAAAAGACGCGCAAGAGCCCCTAGCCTGGTAAAAATAACTTCAAAGTCAGAAGACCGGAAATTGTTTTTTTAATTTTAATATTGAAGACAATCTGAATGAAATAAGGACGTACCAAAATGGCGTTATAGCTCGTCCCAACATCAAAATAAATAGTTCCAATGCAGATGGTGACTACAAGATATATAATAAGTCTAAGCCAGTAGTATCCGAAGTCCCTAGACATGTTAACAAATGATCGCTTTGTTAAGGTAAAAGCCTGCATCAGGAAGCTGGCCTGACTTCCCCCTGCCTCGAGCACGGTCCCTTTCTGCATAAATTTGTTCAGGTCAAAAAATATGTAACAAATGTCCATGTAGTGCAAAATAGAGAGGAACTTACAATTTTGGATATCTGATCTACTCTTTCCAGTGCCGAATAGCTGTACTGAGATGTGCGGTAGAATGAAATCAGCTGGCGCGTAGCATCAGTTGTTGTGACCTTCTCTAGAGGGTCCTCGCTCGAATCAAACTGATGAAACACACAAAATTTCATCAGAAAATGAAAAAAAAAATTCTAAAAATTAGACTTAAAATTAACAGTAAAAACTACCTTTAATTTCATGGATCCTTTTAATGTGGCCTTAACCTTATCAAAGTCTGAATTGATGCATCTGAGAAAATGATCAGATGGGTTTCTCAGAGGCGGGCATGGAAACCCAGCTTGTGAAAAGAACTGCAAAAAAATTACTAATAATAAAAAATCCGAAACATAAAATGACCGCGATTTGTGCATCTATTTTTCTCTGTGTAACGAGTTAGATCCTTACCTCATATGCTTCTGAAACTTGTCCAAAGTAAACAGTCCTGCCGCCAGATAGCAAGAATAACCGATCGAAAAGCTCAAAAACCTCACTACTTGGCTGATGGATCGAAGCTATGATGGTCCTCCCGTCGCGTGACAAGCCTCTCAAAGTCTGAGTCACAAAGAAAGCCGAAGCACTGGCAAGGAAATCGATCGAATATATCAGTTACTCGAGGATCTTTCAAAAGCTTTATGGTGTAAAATTTTTCTATACCTGTCAAGGCCACTAGTCGGCTCGTCGAGGAAGAGCAACCGGGGCCTCATGAGGATCTCAATAGAGATACTAACTCGACGCTTCTCCCCGCCGCTGATCCCTCGCAAATGCCAATTTCCAATCACAGTATCTGCGCAATCTTGGAGACCCATCTCCATGATTGTGCTCTCCACCAAAGCTAGCTTATCGGACCTTTTCATATTGTCTGGCAGCCGCAGATTTGCTGAGTACATGATCGTTTCCCGCACCGTCAGCGTCCCGATTAGATTGTCATCTTGGGTCACATATGCCTGAAATTAAATCCAGAAATTTTAATTTGCCCAAAAA
This sequence comes from Rhodiola kirilowii, assembly GCA_033675215.1. NCBI lineage: Eukaryota > Viridiplantae > Streptophyta > Magnoliopsida > Saxifragales > Crassulaceae > Rhodiola > Rhodiola kirilowii. The sequence continues at coordinate 19,561,893 of CM066199.1, forward strand.
AATAATAATAAACTGTGCCTTATACAGAGGAAGAAAAACAGAGCTGCTGAAAACAACAGAGTATAGAAAAACAGAGAGCATTGTAAAACAGAGCTACGGAATCTGTGACGAGAATCTTCCAAGTGTTTTGGAGATTCCGCGACTTACAGCTGTGCCGAAAGAGAGCTTAGTTTTCCTGCCATTGAGCAAAATGGAACCAGAAGAGAAGGCATTAGAAGCCAGGCGGCCAGCAAGAGCGTCCAGCAGGGTGGATTTGCCGGAGCCAGAAGGACCCATTAGAGCGGTAAGCGAGCCTGGCTCAGCGAACCCAGTCAACCCATCTAGCACGGTCTGCGACTCTCCCTGACCGAGAGCTACCACCACGGTCAAGTCCTTCCAAGTGAGCCGTGCGGAGACATCTCCGACAAGCTCGCTTTGCGCCTTATCACGCCAAATGGTCTCACTCAAGGGGGAGAGGCCGGCCGTGAGGGGTCCTCCTCCTCCGGCCGCTCCGCCCCCTTTTTTAGTAGACTCGATTTCCATTGATGTTGTTGAGATACGGGAGTGGAGGAAATTGGTGCGTAGGAGATGATAAGGAATGTGGTTTGTGTGATGAAGAAGGTTGGAGAGATTGAAAATGTTGGAGACGTTTTTATGGAGTTCATGCAAAAACTTGGTACAAATGGTCAGTTCATTTATTGATGTCGCAAAATAGGTACAGACAACAGAATTTTACCTATTTTTTTCTTTTTCATTTCACACACAGCTAACATTTTAATTTTGAATATGCTAGCTATGTACTGCAAATTGACAAGTTAATGTTGATTGTGGCTTATGTAAAGGGAACGTTCGTTTGAGAACTTAAAAATTCAAACTTTACATAAGATTATGATGCATATTTGAATCTGCAATTGACACGTATCACATTAGCAAAGTCTAATTTAGTGGCTTTGACTTTTCATGAAATGCAAGTTTGAATATGTACATAAAATACGTGTCACCACCATAATAATTTGATGGTACATTTTTAAAAGTACAAATTGAGTTCTAAGGCTCTGTTCTTTTGCACTTCAAGAAAGTTTTATTAAGTTCAGTAAAGTTAAATTAAGTTCAATACAGTTTAATAAAGTTCAGTACAGTTAAATTAAGTTCAATACAGTTCAATAAAGTTCAGTACAGTTAAATTAAGTTCAATACAGTTTAATAAAGTTCAGTACAGTTCAATAAAGTTCAATACATTTAATGAAGTTCAGTAAAGTTAAATATACTTAAATTAATTTAAGTTAAAAAAATGTAATATAATTTTTTTTTTCAAGTGAATCCAGATTTTTTATAGTTTGCATTTCCAACCTTATTATTCAAATTTTAATTTATTTTTAATTTTGTAAATAATTTTTAGAAAAGCATAAAACATATATGATCTAACGATTTTTCAATCAAGTTTGTGTCCACACATTTTCAAAAATATTGCATCTGTTTTAAAATGAAAGTAAACTTTGTTGCACTTGATATGAATTTAAAGATGAATAGCATTCAACTGTAATTTTACATATCAGCATCTTCATCTATGTTCATTTCCACTACATCATCTGGACAATCCTCAATAATTTGAAACGCTATCATGTCGCGTACTTGATTCATCTGCTCTTTTCGCTGTTGATCAAATAAATTTGAATCTGCTCTTCCCGGCACGATCTCATTAGCTAAAATGGGTATTGAAAATTTATGCATGCGAATGAAGTTGTGCATAGTGAATGTAACTGTAATTATATCACTAAATTAAGTTCAGTAAAGTTAAGTTAATTAAATTTGATACAGTAAATTAAGTTTAGTACAGTTCAATAAAGTTAAATAAAATTCAATACAGTTAAATTAAGTTCAGTACAGTTCAATAAAGTTCAATACAGTTTAATTAAGTTCAGTACAGTTCAATAAAGTTCAATACAGTTTAATTAAGTTCAGTACAATAAAATTCCAGTGAACTTAAGTTCAAAAGAACAGAGCCTAAAGTTCACAACAACAACAACAAAAAGATTTCTCTTTTGAGCACTAATCCATATGCATATATCACTAAGTAATGATCGAATATAAATTGTAATCCATTTTAGTGAATATAAACATGAGATTGATGGATATATAATATACACGCTGTTCGTGTGATAAATGCATGTATGATAGCGTGCAAGGACATGATATTATAATGTTCATCAGTTTGTTTGTTTGTTTGTACTCATAAAATTACGTGATCTGAAAGTTATATCTTGAAATGAGTTTGTACCCTATTTCTCCATATATCTTGTCATTCTTGTTACATTAACTTCGATCAAGCTTTGACAACAAGTGTACCCTAATGGCTTTTAAAGTGTAAAACATCCTACCTATGGATACGGGGTGGTGGTTTGATCATTGATGCTCAAGTATTTTGACAACAAACTCATTTTCAACTTATAAGTTTAATTCCTAAAACCACACCGACTAAAAAGATGTGCACATTATCCCATTCACAATTTTAAATCGTCATCACAAATAATTTCTTTTTCGTTAGTTCACAACTATTCCAATTTATAAAGGTAAAATCTTTGACAAGAATTGTACAACTTCATTATTTTTTAAAAAATTAAATTTTACTAAGGAGTGGACATTCTCAAACTCATACGCATCCAGAAATTCGAACTATCAACCTTTTGACCAAAACCATAACCGATATACACCCATTCCATCTTGAAAGGTGCAAAATGGTGCTGGCCAAAACAAATAAATTGAGTATACAAATTATGATATTGTTCACGATTTCTTTCTCTTTCTCTTTCATTGAGTCATACAAAATTATTATCATAATTTTGTTAGGAATCAAAAATCCTATAAATCATCAATAATGTCTGGAAAATGAGAGCTGAATACTAACCCAAGATTGACATACTAATATATATATATAATGAGTTGAGGGTCAAACATTGGGCAGAAATGGACAAATGATGACCTGACACAACACCATAACAGGTTGAATAGCAGCACTACGGGTTATCAAAATGTTTCGAGAAGAAAAATAAAGGGAGAGGGAGCAGCTTAGTATGAACAAATTAATTAAAAGGGCATGGGTAGTTGGGGGTGTGGGGATGACAGCATTTAATTCCTAAACCGGCCCATCTGAGGGAAGAGCTAACAACCCTTAATAATAGACACCTCATCACTACACCACAAATTTCCATCTAAACATACATATACACACTGTATGTTAATCTCCGACAAAAAAAAAAGTCATTACATAAAATATAAAAAAAGCGATAACTAATTTTAAGTGATGGCAAAATTGATTACCATAAAAATATTATTTTATGATAAAAAAGTGATCACTTACATAAGTCATCAACAAAAACTTTTAAAAGAATGATAATTGATTCAAAGTTGTCAGTTTTTATTACTTAAAATGATGACCAAAAAATAATTGTCATTGTATATAACTTTTAAACGATTATTGAAATACGATCATCACTTTATAATGTAATTGTAATAACTTTGCAAATATCATTACTCATAAGATTTAACTAAACGTTATTATTTTAAAAATCATGCATCACCAAACATTGTAAAAATAATTTTTTTTATAAACTCTAATGAAACATTATTGCAAAGCAACCTGTAAATTGACATTAAGCAAATGTATGTTATTCCCCAATATTTTCTTAGTCCAATTGTGTCATCTTTAGTTTATTATAGATCAAGAAAAAACCTAACAAAATTAGGCAGGCCGAAAGTAAAGACACAGTCGATTTTTACGTGGTTCGGAGGCTGCCCCTACTCCCCGGAGCCTCGGAGACGAGGAGACTCAACCCAATAATCCAATATAAGTCTAATAAGGTTACACAGTCTTGGCACAAAAGTTCTAATGACGATCTTGCAAGCATATACTAATAGGTATAATGTCTATACACCACAACAAGCAGAGAACACAAAACAGTAAAGGACTTCCCTGGCGATGGCCGGAGAACTAGCCGCAACCACAATCCTAGCGTTGGCTTCACCTCCATATCTGCAGCGGACTTCACCAGCTGACTGATCCAGTTTCGATCAAATTGCCGATGTAGAAAGCTCCACCGCACAGTACAGAAGACGCTTGCGATGTAGCAGTCGTCGAATCGCCTGAGTCGTCGTCGAATCACTCTCGATGTATCGCTCGCTCAAAGATTTGACCTAATTCCCAATTTTAGAATTCAGCTTGATATATGCCGATATCATGGGAAGAGCCAAACGACTGCGTTTCATCCAATCCGAAAAATGCAAGTCGCGCTCGACCCGAATGATGTCGTTCCACTTAAGCTCGAATTCTCGCGCTGCTTCAAAACGATGCCGTTGTCTTTAAAACGTAAACTCCGCTAACCCAAAACGCCGTCGTTCCCTTTGATCTTTCAAAACTCTCTTGGCGCCTTGGCAAAGCTGCGTCATTTTGGCTAGAAGTGGCTGGACTTATGCTAAGGGAAAACCTAGTCCTACCCACATCTAAACTAACCTAAAGCCTGCATTACAAACATCACCAAAGGGCAGTTTCCACTTCACAAAATGGATTACATCTCTACAAATGCTCTCCTAATCTATTTTGTGCCAAAAAACCTTTAAATGACTTACAATGGATCATTAGACCAAGTCTCCCGTATCCCTTCATTGGCTCACCCCACATCTCAGCCTAGTTCATCAATGTGTAGCTTTCTCCTGCAAAAAAACAAACTTATCAGTGGAAACAAATTTTGTTCCAAAATCTGCAGGATTCATGTCACCAGAAATCTTCTTTAGCACAATTTCATTGGAGTCAATTTTTTTTATAAAGTGATATCTTACATCTATGTGGTTAGATCTTTCATGGTAAACTGGATCTTTACATAATTAAAGAGCACTTTGGCTGTCCATGTGAAGGTGAGGGACTGGGACTTTTCCCTTAATCTCACTCACAATGCCAGCAAGCCACAAGGCTTCTTTAACTGCCTCAGGCAGCAACATACTCTACCTCAGTTGAAGAGAGTGTCACAATAGGTTGAGCTGGGATTTCCTGCTCACACAGTTTCCATTCCATGTATAAAAGAAGGTAGTTGTAGACTTCCTATTATCCTTATTCCTAGCATAATCAGAGTCTACATAGCCTACCAAGCCAACATTTGGATCATAATTTTGAAAAACTAGGCCTATGTCTTTAGTTCCACTTATATACTTGAGCAAGTACTTCATGGCCAACCAGTGTTTTTTACATGGATTGGATATGAATCTGCTCAAAACACTGATGGAGAAAGCCAGGTCAGGCCTTGTACTCAACATAACATACATGACTGATCCAGTTGCAACATTGACGGAGCCCACTGCACTGTCGTTAAGGTGCAATGTTCTCTGTGCAAATAAATTTATATTTTCCGCTACTCGCAACTACACTACTGGGTAGCAAGTGGTAAGTAGGGGTCGAACCCAAGGGAATTAGGAGGATACGTTGTTCTTTGTGGGATTTGTACAGGATGGGAGCATTTTTTAGGTTTGATTGAGATTTTAGCGGTTATGACTAAGTGACTTTTTTGGTTGTTTTTGGTTTTGAGTGCGGAAAAGTAAATTACAGAAAATAAATACTGAAAAGTAAAAAGAAAGACTTACAGTGGGTGATGCGTGATTTGCGAGTCCTCCGGAAGATGAGCGGTTGGTGATTGCAGATGATCGAGCAATTTATAAAAGTAAATACAGGGGGGTTTTGTAATTTAAGGAAAACATTCGGTTTCAGGGGCCTTGTATCATAATTGTTTATCATTGACCGCTAATGATCATACTAAGTGTTCAAAGATGAATCGAGGCCATTTCTAAGCGCAAGACTTGCAACATCGTTTAAAACACTTGTTCTACTTAAGACTAATTCCTCCTTTCGAAGTATCTTAGCCTTATGTGCATCCATTTGATCTTCTGTTACGATTTCCCAAAATGGTTTTTAAGATAAGTCGAACTCCTCAGATAAGTTTTGCTTGTTACAGCTTCCACTTACCGAGTATGTTCACGAATTCCCACGGAAGAGCTTTGCTTGTTACAGCTTCCACTCAACCTTGGAAATTCTGACTATATATGGCACATACAACAAGTTTTGAACACAAAGATGCACTAGGTGCAGGGTCTAAAACATTTTACAATACAAGTACACCCCTTTAACCGAATAAAGAGTTTAGCTACGAATATCCATAGAGGTGGATCGGATACCATAGCTAAATACTCGGGGGTTTTTGAAAACAGTAAGAGGAGAGGGGGTGGAATACTCAAGAACCAATAGGAGTATTCTCTACAGTATTATAATACTCAAGAACCGACAGGAGTATTATAATTTCAAACCGTTATAATACTCAAGAACCAACAAGAGTATTATTTCATAAACCAAACTTACAAAGTAACACAAACTTAGAGAGAGAAGTGAAATGTTGATTTTTGGATGATACAAATGAGGAGGAGGAGCTCTCATTTTATAGCTACAAGGGGAGGAGGATGGAGGGCCAAGATGGTGGCAAGTGGTGTTGCATCCAAGGGTGGAGGAGGAGGGGAGGAGCATGTGGAGGAGAAGGAAGACACATGGCACAAAGCCATGGTCTCCTCTCAAAGCCGCCGGTTGCAAGTGGTAAAAGGGGGAGGTTTTTGTGGCTTTTCCACCCTCTCCCAAAGCCACCGGTCATCCAAGGAGGAGGAGGGGAGGAAGCCACCCATGAGTCATCTTCTTCACCCAAAGCCGCCGGTCACTTGGTCCATGGATGAGTTTTTGACAGTTTTGTGCAGTCTTTTCACAAAACTATCAGTCCAATTTCTCTCCGGTCTGACTTTGGTTGTTCCTCGGTTGGATTTGAATTGAGTAATTCAATGTCAGGATCTTGAGATTTCTTCATTCAGCGTCTGATCTTGACCTTGGAATGACTCGTAACATCTTTTCAGCGTAAAATCCTCTCCTTAGCGTGTTTTCTCTCTAAGCGCCAAAATACCCTGTAGAAATATATCGGGACTAACAAGTAGAAGTTAGATAGACAAACAGTCTAATTTGGTGGGTTTTACTGTGTTTTTGATTTGTATAATTATGGTCCATCAGATTACCCCACACTTTTAGTTGTTCGTCCCGAACAATGCTATTAAAGGGCGTCACACTAAGTAAGTTTGTTGAATTATGAAAATTAGACTGTGGTACTAGATTTATCCTAATTCATGCATTACTTACTTATTACCCAATTGAACTGTGTAAATAAATAGAAGAAACTTGATACATGTACCTCCGTGCTGAGATGCAAATTATTCTGGATGTTTCGGGAGATAGCCCTTTTTAGGCTCCTGGACTGCAATCTCTGGACCGTCTCGCACTATATGGTTTCCTTGTAGCTTTCTCTAGCACGTGATTTGGTTCGGGTTTCAATGGTTTGAGTACTTTGATTTTCTTTTGGCGAGGGACTGCTTTTGTAGTGAATCGGCCTTTGGCCTTTGATTTGACTCTTTGAGTACTTCACTTTTTGTTCGGTTAAAACCTTCACAATTTTGGGCCTTTGGCCTCTTGATTTGCTTCTTTGAGCTTTTTGCGTCTTTGTGACTTGCTAGTCCATTTTCTCAAGCCTTTTTGGGAGGTCCAATCATCGCCCGCAAGCCTATGGAAATACCTCCCCGCTCCTCTCATCCTTGTCGTTTCACGCGGGTAAAGATGAGGGTCGCTCATCTATTTTCTCGGCTACTTTGAATAGAGAGAGGACGGTCTGATTCCCGTCCTCGCCTTTTTTCTTTTTTGCATAAACACTGCATGGCGGAGATGACTTCAATCTTCACTGAAACCCGAAGTGCAGCCTCCAATGACTTCGAAAACCATATAGTTTGATTCGATCCTTCGATTGCTTGCCAAGCCTCTCTAGGGCATTTCTATCAACTCCACATCCCTAGTTTATCTCAGCACAAAGGGACAAATGAGAAGTTACGTTCTAAGTTTTTAGACAGTTGAATTTTCACAAGGTAAATGCATGAATTTTAGATCTATCTTTTTCACATTCTTAAGTTCATATTTTCAAAAAGATAATATTAAAAAAGAAAAAGAAAAACATGTTATTTATTTATGTACACATGCGGATCTCACCCCACACTTTTGAACGAAGGCGTGCCTTTCAGCACTACTTAGTTCAAAAGCCATGCAAGCAGACAATTACGAGAAGGGAATGATATTAAGGAAAGGTAAGATCAGAACTCCCTTTTTGTGTCGAATGACATGGCATGAGGCTGGATAATCGAGGGAGTTCGGCTGGGGCCTTGAACTCTCAGCGCAGGCCCGGTAAATTCACGGAAGCTGCCTGGCTGATCCGATCGTGCTCCAAAAACCAATTCCTAAATAGTCAAATCATTCTATGCACCAAGTGGGTGAGAGCGACTTATTGATAAAAAACTGAAATGACAGAAAATAAAAGATAGAAATTAAGATAGTGTCGGGTTACCTCTCGACCAGTGCACTTGTTTAACGTCATTGGCTCGACGCTACCTCACTCCTGGATTATAAGTAAGGATTCCATGGGTGCTTGAGGTCGAACTTCTTCTTGGCAGCTCTTTTTCTCCGCCCAAAGAACACATATGGCAGCGGGCTCAGTTCTGCTCTCCCTTGATCCGGAGGCTTCTGCTTCACATATCCCCGAGAAGGCGAGGACTCCTTGACCATAGCTGCTGGTCCATCAAGTCGAGCTTTCTTGTTTCTCCTTCCGGGTTTCCATTCTTTGGGCCCATGTTTTTGTCGCTTCTTCATGTATGAATGGTTGGCACCTTTGCAAGTTTGGAAGTTCAGCATTGTGCCATTGAATGTAGGCGACATCAAGTCTGTTTCCATGTGAAGCCTCTTCTTTGTGACAGCGACGAATGGTCGTTTCAGCATGAGACAATTTTCAGGGCTGCCTTGTTGAGTTGTGGTGAGTGAGAGCTCCATTGATGGCTTTTCTTGCCCTTGATTTGCCTCCAACTCCCCTTGCACCTCAGCATAGGTCACATCATTTTTGGGTGCTGTGATTTGCATATAAACCGAGGGGAAAAGTTGTGGAACTTCCACCATAAGGGCCAGGTCTTTCTTGGATAGTTTGATAATGAGGACCAGGCCTGCCTTAGGTGCTTCAATAGTTAGGATCGGGTATGTTTTGGGTGCTTCGAGTGCAAGGATCGGGCCTGCCGTGATTTCCTCGGTGAGTTCGGCAGTGAGGTCCGGGCATGTCTCGGCTGATTTGGTAATGAGGACTGGGCCTGATTTGGCCGGTTCTTCTTCGGTTATTTGCGAGTCCTCATCCTCAGTTGGCTCCGTGGGCTCCAATATTGGCTCCTTTAGAGCTGCCTCCACGTCCATTACTGCCCTTGTACTGATGTCTTCTCTCGGTTTTGTTACGGGCAATCTCATAATGGGTGTGGTGTCGGGCTCGTTCTGCACTGAGTCCACTTCTATTGTTGGTGCCTTATTGTCAGTTTGGTGCCACTGACCCTGTTTTGTGTTCTTTGCCAAATCATTTATGAGGCGCCAGGCTTCAGCCACGGTTAACTTCATGAGTGAACATCCTGCTACATCATTAAGTCTTTTCCGCTCAAGTGGCATCATTCCACCAAGAAACCTTTGGAGAAGAACAGAGTCCGTAAATCCATGGTGCGGGCAGCTCGTTACAAGGGAATCGAAGTACCATACGTACTCGTCCAAAGTTTCATCCCGGGATTGCTTTAGGTTGATGATCTCTTCGCGGACTAGCGAGAAAAACTCCTCATTGTTCCAAGGCTCATTTTCGTAGTAGGAAGACATGGCAGATTATGTATAACAGAAAAAAGAACAACTATCCATCTGCTAATTCCCCGGCAACGGCGCCAATTTGACGGAGCCCACTGCACTGTCGTAAAGGTGCAATGTTCTCTGTGCAAATAAATTTATATTTTCCGCTACTCGCAACTACACTACTGGGTAGCAAGTGGTAATTAGTGGTCGAACCCAAGGGAATTAGGAGGATACGTTGTTCTTTGTGGGATTTGTACAGGATGGGAGCGTTTTTTAGGTTTGATTGAGATTTTAGCGGTTATGACTGAGTGACTTTTTTTGGTTGTTTTTGGGTTTGAGTGCGGAAAAGTAAATTACAGAAAATAAATACTGAAAAGTAAAAAGAAAGACTTACAGTGGGTGATGCGTGATTTGCGAGTCCTCCGGAAGATGAGCGGTTGGTGATTGCAGATGATCGAGCAATTTATAAAAGTAAATACAGGGGGGTTTTGTAATTTAAGGAAAACATTCGGTTTCAAGGGCCTTGTATCATAATTGTTTATCATTGATCGCTAATGATCATACTAAGTGTTCAAAGATGAATCGAGGCCATTTCTAAGCGCAAGACTTGCAACATCGTTTAAAACACTTGTTCTACTTAAGACTAATTCCTCCTTTCGAAGTATCTTAGCCTTATGTGCATCCATTTGATCTTCTGTTACGATTTCCCAAAATGGGTTTTAAGATAAGTCGAACTCCTCAGATAAGTTTTGCTTGTTACAGCTTCCACTTACCGAGTATGTTCACGAATTCCCACGGAAGAGCTTTGCTTGTTACAGCTTCCACTCAACCTTGGAAATTCTGACTATATATGGCACATAGAACAAGTTTTGAACACAAAGATGCACTAGGTGCAGGGTCTAAAACATTTTACAATACAAGTACACCCCTTTAACCGAATAAAGAGTTTAGCTACGAATATCCATAGAGGTGGATACCATAGCTAATTACTCGGGGGTTTTTGAAAACAGTAAGAGGAGAGGGGGTGGAATACTCAAGAACCAACAGGAGTATTCCTAATTCCTACTGAATACTCAAGAACCAACAGGAGTATTCTCTACAGTATTATAATACTCAAGAACCGACAGGAGTATTATAATTTCAAACCGTTATAATACTCAAGAACCAACAAGAGTATTATTTCATAAACCAAACTTACAAAGTAACACAAACTTAGAGAGAGAAGTGAAATGTTGATTTTTGGATGATACAAATGAGGAGGAGGAGCTCTCCTTTTATAGCCACAAGGGGAGGAGGATGGAGGGCCAAGATGGTGGCAAGTGGTGTTGCATCCAAGGGTGGAGGAGGAGGGGAGGAGCATGTGGAGGAGAAGGAAGACACATGGCACAAAGCCATGGTCTCCTCCCAAAGCTGCCGGTTGCAAGTGGTAAAAGGGGGAGGTTTTGTGGCTTTGCCACCCTCTCCCAAAGCCACCGGTCATCCAAGGAGGAGGAGGGGAGGAAGCCACCCATGAGTCATCTTCTTCACCCAAAGCCGCCGGTCACTTGGTCCATGGATGAGTTTTTGACAGTTTTATGTAGTCTTTTCACAAAACTATCAGTCCAATTTCTCTCCGGTCTGACTTTGGTTGTTCCTCGGTTGGATTTGAATTGAGTAATTCAATGTCAGGATCTTGAGATTTCTTCATTCAACGTCTGATCTTGACCTTGGAATGACTCGTAACATCTATTCAGCGTAAAATCCTCTCCTTAGCGTGTTTTCTCTCTAAGCGCCAAAATACCCTGTAGAAATATATCAGGACTAACAAGTAGAAGTTAGATAGACAAACAGTCTAATTTGGTGGGTTTTACTGTGTTTTTGATTCGTATAATTATGGTCCATCAAACATCATAGGGGACATTAGCCATTTGTTGTTTTTCATCTCTTCATTAGAGGGGCAATCAGCTTTGGAGAGCTCAAGATGCCCTCCTAATGGGACAGGGGAAGGTTTGACATTTAGCATAGAAAACTTGTTCAAGACCTTATTGATGTAATCAGTTTGTGACAAGCAAATGGTCCTATATTTCCCCCAATGATGTTTTGGGCACTCCCAAAATCCTTCATGTCAAAGTTTTGTTTGAGCTTTTTCTTAGTAGTTTCTATGGCAGACTTAGACTTACAAATGAGTAGAATATCATCAACATAAAGTAGCACATAGATAGGGGGGACATTATTCAGCATTTTCAGATATACAACTATCATATTTGCTTCTAATGAAGCCAAAAGAAATCATGCAAGAGTCAAACTTCTTATTCCATTGCCTAGGGAACTGTTTCAGTTCATAAATTAATTTGTTTAACAAGCAAACATGCTCTGGATGATTTCTATCCTCAAAACCTATAGGTTGTGTCATATAAATTGTTTCATGCAAATCCACATAAAGAAAAGCTGTCTTTACATCCATTTGTTCTAACTCTAAGTCATAAACAGCCATCATAGCAATCAAAAGTCTCATTGTCTTGTATTTAACAACTGGAGCAAAAATTTCTGTATAATCATTTCCTTCTTTTTGTGTAAAGCCCTTAGCATAATTCCTATTAGGTTTGCATACTTCTCAACCAAGTTGGCATACTTCCTATTAGGTTTGGTAATCCTAGGTGCTCTATCCCTAGATAGCAAATAATCCCTAACATTTGAATTACTAACAGCAATGGGATCATTCCTAATTTGGGAATCATTCCTAAGGTACGGTGATAATCACCCGAGGTTATGGGAACCTGACAAGCGTATTTTTAACCCTTTATAGTTGTCAAAGTAATGAGTTTTAGGGGTTCAATTGCAGTCAAACAAAATTTATAAACCTTGGTAAGCCAGGGGTCGATCCAAAGAGCAGTGCGTGTGAATACTAGTTAACTAGCGACCTATTTAGCTATTCCAATTGAATTTTGTAAAAACAGTTTTTTATGTCACGAGAATAACAGAAATTAAATGGCAGAAAATAAATGTTGTATTTTTTATTCAGAGAGAGAATCCCAGAATCCGTACTTCACCCGTGCTAACCCCACTAATCATGCGATCGTTCTACGTTAATTATTCATGCTATCGAATATGGAATATAACCGAAATAACACTAGACAAGCCGCCCATCCACGGATCATTGTCTAGATTAATCTCAATCGTTGAACGCCGCCCATCCACGGATTATCAATGATTTCGATTTATTAAACTAAAGGTTTTCCTATTAGTTCATGTAAACATGACCTAACATCAATTTCATGCAATCCGGTTAATCCCTAGGGCCCATCCACCTTTCGGCATATAACCTAAATACGTTCTACCAATGCAAACATACCCTTTGATGTAAATACATGCATAGAACGATAAAATTAAGCACACAATGAAATTGAATATTCGAATCGCATAAATAATAAACTTCAATTGATCACATGAGAGTTAGGGTTACATAGCACGAGATCGGTAGGATCCAGAAATAAAGAAGACTACTCGCTATTCATGGCGATTAACCAAAAATAGTGTAAATTGAAGGAAGAAACGAATAAACCGTAGACGATTGGCTCGTTGATCCTCGCGATGAAAACTTGTCTTCTCTCCCAAGTTAGGGTTTTTGCTCCAAAATCACAACACCCAGTCTATTCTGGTTGTGTTTCCTTATATAGACCGTCTAAAAAGGCCGAAAAGCCCAAAAATCGAATTTAGAAACGACTTGTAATTTTTGCAAACCGACGGTCCCGTTACAGTCGAGCCTGTAACGGCTGTAACGGGTAGAGCTGAAATCTCTGAGAAATTTGATCCCGTTACACCCGTTAAAGTCCAAGCTGTAACGGTTGTTGAGGCCTGTAACGGGCTGTTCTGGCATAACTCCGGTTTTTGGCCTTTTTCGATCGATCTTTCTGTTCTTTCAACATTTTGGCTCCAAGGAGCGATGATATGTCGATTTTACCTGAAACACTAGAGAAAGACAGCAAATATAGACAATATGCCGGGAGAATGAACGTAATCCTTCCTCGAATGTAGTGAATAATTAGTCGAAATATCGACTGATCAAAACACTCCACACTTAGGATTTGTTTGTCCCGAACAAATGTCGAACATATGGCAGAATAAATACATGAGAGGATGCAGTGCCCAATGACCATAAAAGCTACCCTACTCAAGTGTCATGTGATCAATTCTAACTAAAACAAAAAGATAACTCACTGTCGTAGAGGACACGAATGCATTTAGCGTATGCATCAAGCCTTTAAACCTATAGGCTGTCCTAGTAGGACGAGTATAGTCTCGTGAAGGTTTTCAGGAATGGGACTACCTACAAATCCCCTATACAACTAACTAACATGCATGCATGGAATGATGCCCAACGAGTCACAGTAAAGTCACGTCATACCTCGGATTCATCGTGTTACCTCAACTTCAAGTCAAATGTCTTCATCAAAGTTTCAGAAAATCATAGATAAAACGAGTTGTACATTAAACGGTCAATACACACGACTAGCAAATGCCTCATCACAAGTTCTAAATAGTCCTATCGCTATGGAAT